>JARHVA010004367.1:197500-1590255 GCA_037957365.1 Torreya grandis | reverse complement strand
CCTAAAAAATAAATTAAAATACCAAAATCCAAAATACATCATGTTAAATTAAAAAAAAATAGCAAATATCCCAAGCAAAAGCTAGCATTGTAACTATACCATACTACTACAATCGATGACAACTAGAAATAACATCACTTTTTGAACCAAAAACTACCATACCATCAACCCAAAAACTACCATAGTTTAATGAATTGAAGAATAAAAATCCTTCATTGTTATCCCTGTTAGCATAAATGAAGCTAGAAGACTAGTAGAATCAACATCCTTGAAAATAAGTAGATTCCATAAACTAAAAAGCATAAGAATAATAAGGGAATCATGAAAATTTCATTGTTGTAAGACCCTCATCCCTTCCATAAAGATAATTTTTAGAACATTCCATTTGATAATAGAGATGTTATACTTTTCAGCATTAAGAAAATCAACATGGATTGAAATTTTATTTTTAGGAAGGTAACAACTTTTCCTTTTAATACATCATATCCTTAGGAGCATAGAAGGCATTGGCCAAGTTTTTTTTACCACAAAATAAAACAAAACAAATTTACTTACATGAGAAAGAAATGAAATGTACTTAACGTTAGCATCAAATAATAAAAAAGATATACCATCACACTTACTATTAGCCTTAATATATAGCAAAGACATAATTTCAATCACTTTTTTCCCAAGGAGAGGGTGTTATAGATTTCACTTACCAAAACATTTAGCATTGATTTTGAGTGGATATCAACTGAAAGGAGGATGGAATTATTTTTTAAATCTCTAAGGCATTGATTTTATTCACTCCTCAACTTAAAGAATGACCTCACCTCATTTGAATTCCAATCCTTTGAGTAGTTAAACAACAGTTCCCCAATCATTCCTCGAATGAATTCCAAAGAGAAATATGAAGAAGGTTCAAAATATGATTAAAGGTATTATTTCTAACCAAACCCTTGAAATTTTTGATCTTTGGAGGTCTAATAAATCCCCTCTTGCTTGTTTTAGCCCTCAATCTAGTCTTGTTCAAGCTTCCTACATTCTTTTTCATAGGTTTATTCCCTCATATCACCATGGTTAACACAAACTTTCAAAGAACAATATATGAAAATAAAGAGAAGGACAACACCAAGGAATGTCGATAATAGTGGATAATGGTGATATTTTCATCAATATAACTAATTATAATCTCCAAAAAATCTACCATCACCTTTTGGATAATGACAACTTAACATTCATCTCAAGCGAAAGATAAGTGGGATGATGGAAGGATTTTATATCCATGATAAAATTGATGTGATTTAAATCATTTGACGTCCTTTTCTAACTTATTTTTATTAATTAACCAAATAAATTCATCCCAAAGGTTTGGATTTGAGATCAAGAAGATGTTTCCATTTTGAAGTTTAATTTCCCCTTTATTTTTTATAAATTTGACTGGCTATTTCTTTATTTAAAAAAGTGATTAAAAGAAACAAATATAATTCAACTCAAAATATAGAAAAAAAAACTTAAATAAAATTATGCAATATCAATTTTAACATTCATTTTTTATTGACTCCATTTATCACAACTTATGAATCTCCTTTAGCTAAATTCTACAATCCAAGGCTAATTATAAATCCCTTAGCAACACTCTAGCTTTAGCCACATTATAAGTTGAAATAGGAACATCGGCTAAGAAATATGTAATTGTGTTCTCAATTTGATCTCTTATAATAAACCCTTCTTCTGAGATACCAAGGTTTCATTTAGAAGCTCCATGAAAAATGATCTTGAAGTTATTAACTGATAGAACCATTCATTTTGTCTCATTTCTTTTATTAATTGGATTTTTCCCATCTACCACATCATTTCTTAGGAGGCCATACTTTAAGAGGATATGGTGTTCAACACCTATATTTTTTAGCAATGTGACTTTTTGTTTAAATGTCTCTTGCAACAAAGATTCCAACTTCAATAAGAGCCTTTATCCTATGGATATCTTGTCTCTAAAAAAATCGATGTTCCTTTCCTTTCATGTGCTCTATATGATTAGAGAAGGAGCTATCCTCCATATATTAGTATAATAATATACTATATTAACATAACTTGTATTGTATTATATTGTATTGTATTGTATTGTATTGTATTATAATTTTTTAAATTGAAAGTGCACAATAGGATGTTAGGATAACAAAAGTGCATTAAACCACTGTAAACATGCACATAAAATAAATATAAACTAAATACAACAATGTAAGAGTAAAGTCATATCTGAAATGTGAAATAGCATGCAATTGAAATGCTTGGAATTGACATATATATTTCATAGAGTCATTACCTTGATTCTAGCTTACTTGTGCATTTTCAGAGGCTAAAAATGACTAAAATAAAATTCTAGAACAATTTCAAGTTTTTATTCATTTGCTTGAGCTAATTAAAAACTTCCTAGTTTTTTAAAACTTGTTGTCTATTTCCTATAATTGATGTTTATTTGTCAACATCATAATAGACATAAAGAGTAGAGGTCACTTATGGTTTCTAAAATGATTTATGGGTTTTTTTAATCTACTTGAGTTGCTCAAAAACATCTCAACTTCTCAAAATTAATTTTGGATTCCTTGAAATTGATGTTTATTTCTTTTAATAGTGAAAAATCTTCCTAAAATTTTACAAGCACCTTTTTGTGTCTTCTAATTATAAAAATTTCGTAAATTCTTAAATTGATGCACAGGACTTCCAGAATCGCTTCTCCTTTCTCTCAACCCTAATATTCTCTAAGAGACCTTAAAAGAGCATTAAAATAGGTTAGTTATCAAGGTTTTGCCTCAATTAGACCCATGTTTGATGAAAATTTTATAAATCATCATTCATTCAAGTCAGCAAGCAATTTGGTATGTATGAAAATCACATCCATTATCCATATGTATGAGATGCAAGTAAGTAGGAGATTTTATATGCTCTTTCACTATTAAAATTATCTATCTCTTATATATTAATTTTGTTAATAGACTCCTATGCATATTTATTTATAATAAATATTTTTAACTAAATTAGACACCGTGCACACCCAAGGCAACTTTCACAAGGTAAGGACCTAATAAGCAGGAAAATGAGGAATGCAATGCATGGGACTTATATGGGGATTAAATCATAGGATAATGTGTGAATGAGAGGTAACCTTTAAAGTAAGTTGATGTGCACTATAATGCCTCTCATGTTGAACATTTTTTCCCTAGTTGATTTAGTTAGTCATCGCATTCTATATGTTTCACTAATCCTAGTTGCATTCATTTATTCGAATTAGTTACTCCCATATGTGAAATTTCATTGTGTTGTGAAGCACATTTAGGAAATTTTATTAAATATATAATTATTTAAATTAATGAATCTAAAATTAAATCAAAAAAATTATGGAGTTATAAAATTTAAATAATTGGTTATTAATTGCATAGCCTCCTAACTAGGGGTGCTAGTTAGTGAATTCTAACATATGGTAAATGATTGTAAATGGTTGTAAAACTCTATGGAATGTGGAGAGAGATTTTTAATAATAATTAATCATCTTATAGAAAAACTTTTTAACTTTATAATAAAAATAGGGTGGGTCTACTTATGCAAGTAAACTCACATGACCTTGTAAGGAATTGTAAGGGAGAATATGAGACTTATGATAAAAATAAAGGCTTTTGTAATAAATATTACCCTTTCATTAATAAGTTTAAATGGAAATTTTTTGAAGGGATATTCTCTTTATTTTCCAATTTTCTTATTTCATTTGGAGGTGGATCATTCTTGGTAGGAGCTTGTTTAGGAAGAAGGGCTTGGAGAAAAGATTGGAGAGGTCTTTCAAGAAGAAAGGAAAGCTCTTGTGGTCTTTATCTCTTATGTTTTCTTGTGTTTAAAAAATGATTATAATTGTGCCTTGTCTTGTTGTACAAATTGTAGTGTGATGGATGAAATGTTTGTGAAGAGAAAACAAAGTTTGAGATAAATGTCTTTGTTTGATTGTGAAATAACAAATTAGTAATGTGGTCATTTTCATTATCTTAACTCCATGTCAAATCTATATTCCTATGTTTCCCCTCTCTCCCTCTCTCTCTTATCAATAAGTGCAATGGTTTTGGGTGTTGAATGTTTAAGTGTTTTAATATATCTCTTCTTTCATTAACCCCTTTTTATTTAAATCAAAAGGTTACAAATTTTCTTTCTTTACTTCAAATGATAAATATTTTAATTTCATAAAAATAGGTACCTCAAACTTAAAAAAGAGTTGTTAAAATATTTTTGGATCTTAATGAATGCACACACACACATACACATATAATAAATTAATAATAAAATAATATATAAAAAATGATTTAGCTAGTTAAGGAATTTGATTGATGCCTACACAAAGGCAAGTTAGTTAAGGCTCAACTAGCAGATGGATGAGCAGTCACAACGTTACAAAGGGTCCACTCCCACCACGCCCTCCAGGGGCCTGCAAATTCAAAGGACATGGCCCTTATTACTGCTAAATTAATTTTTTAAAACAAAAAAATAATATTTATGTTAAATATATAATACATACATATACATATATATATATATATATATATATGTATGTATTATATATTTAACATAAATATTATTTTTTTGTTTTAAAAAATTAATTTAGCAGTAATATAAAATACATATACCTTATAAATATGTATGTAAATGGGAAGATTATATATATATAATCTTCCATTATCTTTTAAATTTAAAAATAATGAAGTATGTATATATAAAACTATTGATAGCACCTCATCATCTTTTCCATAACTTAAAAAAAATATAAATTCAAAAAAAGTGACTAACTTCCTTTTTATTTCAGTTTTTTTTTAATTTTTAAATAAAGACCTAAATCTTAGGGTGAAGATCTCTTCAATCCAGTAGTGGAGATTAAACCCACCATAAATTATGGGTAAAGAATACACTTTTTGAATTAATGAATTAAACCTTTCCATATTTTATATACTTGGTTAATGTTGATGCTTAGAATTGCATTATTTCCAACACCAACAATGGGAAGTTTTAGGAATGTGGGACTTGCAACCTGAAACAACCTCCAGATTTTAAAGAAGCTGGCTCTTCTTTATATCAAGTGTATAATGAGGAAAGGGATAGGAATTAAATAGAAACACAAATGCAATGAAATAAAATCTAACTATGGTGATGCACCTAAATTTAATTCGACCCTTAATTTTAAGCACAGTGAAGCTATCTTTAGGATTCAATTACATTAAAGAGCAAACAAGGCATGATCAATGTAAAAGATGAAAATAGATAGGATCAAAGGCTCACAACTTAGATGATTTTGCAATAACACAAAAAATATCAACAAAGGCACAGAACTCAGTCTTCTTATTTATTTTCCAGTCACATAAAAGGCACAGAAACATGCACAGTTATACAAACTTTCTAACTCAAGAAAATAGAATAAAGGCATATGACATTACTGGCTACAACAAGAAAGTCTAAAATTTCTTGATAACAATCTCTCACAAAAAATTCTCTCTATCTTCTAATGATCCTTTCTGATGATCCCCTGCACTCATATTTATAACATTGGACTAGCTCTAGATTGCCTGCATGTTCCCAATCCAACTGTCTAACTGAACTCTAACTAAACTAGAAGTGTTTAACAAAGATATTTCTTGAATCTGAAATGTTTAGTCTCCCTACAAGTTCATTGGTTGAATTAGATACACGTGACACTTTTCACTATGAAACAAGTGAGGACACTTACCGTATTCTACTAACTCTACTTGAAAATTATTTCATTATTCAGGAGGCACCAAAAAATGACACTTGGCAACTTCTGTGGTGCTTACAGAAGACACACGGCACTTTTCTCATAACTTATACTCTTTACTGTGTCTTTGCTCAAGAGTTTTTTGTCTTTGACATCTGTCACAATCTACTACTTTGAAACTTTAACAACTTACAGAAAATGTGACCCACAACACTTCTTACTTGAGCAACTTTAAAAGGGGAATGAGGACAGGTGGTGCTTTCTGTGTATCTTTAACAAGGGACATGTGGCAGTCTCTGCTTTCTTTAAAAGCTTTTAGACACTTTTTGAAAAACCTACAAAAAGTGACACGTGGAAGTCTCCACAGGGCTCTGGCTATACTATAGAAACATTCAAGCCTCATTTTAGATTCATAGATGATGACACTTGGTGGCTTTCACTGAATTTAAAAAAAAACCTGAGGCCCACCACAGTCTTTACTCAATCAATGAAATAAAATGAAGAAACTACGGATGTCGACACTTGGTGGCTTCTGCTACTTTTAGCTAGGGACACGTGGCAGTCTCCACTATTTTTAGAAAAACATATTGAAACCTTCCACAGTTTCCACTTGGCACCTTTCGCTTGATTCTGAGAGAAGCTTATTGAAATAAGCTTTTGAAATGCATAAGAAACATGAAACGAAGATGTCGACACTTGTCGTGCTTCGCTAAATTACTATGAGACACATGGCACGTTCCAAGCAACTTATAGAAATTAAAAAATGTGTCTTAACTAATGACAGTTGGTAGCTTCCACTTGATTTTGATACTTAGACAAATTTTAGGCAAAAATGAAACTCACGCCTATGCTCTGTGTCAAAAAACTTCACTATCTCGAAACTAAAATGTGTAGGGACAAAACTTGGAGCACGTAACTGAAACTCAAAATAAAATATAGAGTATTTTTTACTCTACAGTTATTGGTGACCCCAAGGACTTTTGAGCCTGCTCAAAAAAAGAATCCACAACTCCCACATGATCAAATGGGGCAAAAATCACTTCAATAAGGCTATCTGATAAATAGACCACTCATCATCAGATAATCCCTGCTTATTTTGCAATTTGTGGAAGGCTAAATCAAGGTTGATGATATCCTTGTGTGAAAAATTCTACAAACTATGAACTATATCCTTCAATTAGAATTCAAGCTGGGACATGGGCATCAAGATAGCTTCCACTTCAGGCACTGATGAATCATTTGTCAATCCCTAGAAAACTCAATAATCACTTTACCTGGCTAATAACAAAGGTTTAATTTCATCAACCATCAACACAGTGTTGCTATCAAGAAAAGGGGATGGAAGGCCCAATTTCACCAAATCTTCAATGTGTTGTTTCATGTCTTTGATTCCTTCTTTCACCACATCTAGAAGCTCTTCACATTTAATTGCTGCAAAGTTGCAACTACTTCATTCACTCTTTTAGTAGCGATCATTCTATCACTAATCCCTACTACTGATAGCATTCCATTAGTTGCATCATATAGCTTTTGTAGTAGCATTTGAGAGTCAAACACTCTCATAGAGACAGTGGATAGAGTGGCTTCAACTGAAGTCTCCACCTTTTTACACAATTTTTGTGCATTTAGCAGAAAGGTTAGAGAGGGTCTGAGCTGAATAATCTCCTCAAAGATTCTTTTCCATATTGATACATAAATATCCTTAACCATATTCAAAACCCCTACATTCTTTGGCCTATTAGCCAACTCAAGTGTTAATTTTTTTGTCATTTGTCACTTGCCTTGAAGTTGGGCCTGTATAGCAACGGTATTGTTCTACTCATTTAGTAGCTTTTATTGAAGTTGAGCGACTTGTAGCAGGCTTTCCTCACATTTTTCTTGTAATGTTGCCTTTTCCTGCCTTAAAGTTGTCACTGCATCTTTCACTTGCATTAGCTCTGCTTTCAAAGAATCATTTTGGGCCTGAATAGCCTGGTGAGTCTGAAAAGAAACAGTATCTTACAACTGTTTGTTGAGACTCTCTATTTCATTATTCTTGGTATTGATTTCTATAGTCAAAATGCTACAATTTGCCTTCTCTTGGGCTAGATCAGCCTCCATCTTCTATAGCTTCTTTGATACTTTTAAATAATCATTTGCTACTGCAGAAGTGGATTCATTTAGTATCTCAACTCTATCTTGTGGTCTGAAAATGGACATATCTATAGCCACTACATTTATTATATAATCTTCAAGCTACATCTACTCATTTGGTTGGACTACATTAGGTGACAAATGGGTCACTGTTAGTTGCTACTGAATTGGGTAAAAATGTGACCTCATATGTGGTGTAGCTAGAGCTTTATTATCTTTGATCCTCTTTTTCTCCATGAGGGCTTCCCTAGCCTTCTTAGCAGCATCTGCTTGAGTTTGGAAGGTAGAAGGAGAGGCAATGTGCCCACCTACAAAAGGATAACCCTGTGGCAAGCCATATGGAATAGCCAAATGTTGGCTAGGGGAAATCTAAGGAGGTACTTTCTTTGGGATAGAGGGGGGGAAATGAGGTAATGATGTGACCTGAGTATGGATAGCATGGGGAAAAATGAGAAATGGGCACAGCAGAGGTGGCAGGGGATATTATTTGGCCAGATGGAAATGTTACCCCTATAAGAGAAGAGAGAGATTGAGAAGAAGAAGGAGAAACAACACTTACCTGAGGAGCAACTGAAGTACTCTGTGGTTGGTGTTGTGAGGGTTCTTCCCCTTCCTCTGAATCAAGTTGAAACCTTAGCCTCTTATGTTTCCTTAGTGTTTCTTCTTCTGGTTGTGCTCCCTTCTCTTCAACATTTACCACTACTGCTAGTGGTGATTGTGTAAAATTGGGAACCCCAAGGGCTGACGCTGATGGAGAGTCTTTTGGTGGTGAAGATACCACACTCTTTTGTTTTTAAATGGTATTTAGATATTGGGGCCAAACAGTTACCAGCTACTGTAGCTGAGGTTTGCCTTGGGGTCTACAATGTTTGACTAGATTCTGCTCTGGCTTTTGACTCTCCACCCTGTGTCTACAAATTGCTTGTATCAGGGCTAGAGATAGGAGACAGATGACATTCATCCTAGAGTTTATCCCATTTCTCATCTGAATCCACATTTCCAAAAGAGTGAGTTGTCTCACAAATCTCTTGCCTATATTTCCAATAGGCTTATATTTTCTCAGTGTTCCAGTCTTTATTCTTTAATGCTCTTTTTAAACCAAAAGTCATTCTGATTTTAGGATCAAAATCCCTTTGCTTAACATAAAAAGTTTCCCATGGCCTATCCTCTTGAAGGGGAAAATCTATCAATTCTACATAAAAATTAGGAATATCTTCCCTAGGATTTCTTCTATTTTTCCAAAAAGGATGGCCCTCATGCACAATTCTGGCAGCAACCTTATTATTCTTGACCCATGATGTTATGAAACCATTTGGGTCATATCCCCATTTATTTTCAATTAGAAAGAAACCAAGGAAGGCTAGCTTTCTCAGCAACATGAGCTTAGCATCTCTGACCTCTAGGGCCATGTTGTTTGTTACCCATGGAACATCATACATTTTCTTCTTTTTCTTCCCAGTGCCATATTCATTATCCACCATAGACACTTGCCTAGTGACCTCTAAGAATGCTAACCTAAGGGTCAAAATCTTAAGTAGCAACACTAGTTCTCCACTAAAACCATGGACTCTAATAATAGTATGATGGGATCCAAAAAATTAATCACAAGGAATAGTGCAATTAGTCATAAGGCCTGAGACACTTGGAGTCAATCTATTTACAACCAGCTTTGGGCTTAGATGACAAAAAATAGGGGCAACAAAAAGTTCCCAAAATTTGTATGGGTCACTGATTTTGGACAAGATATGTGTCCATGCAGACACATGAATGGTCCTATGTAGACTGAAGCTTGGGTCATACATATTTAGATGCATGTGTTGGGAAAAGATGCTAGAATTTTGATACAACATGAGATGAAATAGATAAGAGGAATACCTGAAAACCCCTTTAGATTTGAAATGGGTGAGCTGATCAACCATTGAATATGTAATCTGCTTAGAGAAATCAAGCCGATACTCCTAAGTCTTGTCAACAATTTTCAATCTAAAGAGGATGGCCATTTGTTCTTCATAGATAGTTATATCATCTTTCATTCTGAAAATGAATGCCATCATAGAAAGTGCCTCTTGGCTAGCCTGCACAAATTTTGCTCTTGCTGTTGGTAGTGTCAGTACAGTGTTATCATCATCACCTAATTGCAATTCTGATTTCAAAAACCTCAATTGAGTATTGATGTTTGCCCACATTTTTTGCATCTTGGCGATAGTGGGAAACGCGGCTATCTCGTCATGATATAGGGCCAACATGTCTCTAATAGCCTTTGGTGTAATTTTCATAATGAATGGACCCTGTTGTATGGTATTTGAGGGTGCATGAAACAATTCAGCACATATTTCATCTAAATTAGGGCATGGATGCACACCTAGGATAATGAATTGTGCCAGTTGGGAAGTCCATATCCTCATTGTGAATGTTTTGTATTATCCAACCTTAGTCCTCTGAAGACATATTTGATGTGCTCCTTCTCTTAGAGCTTTGCTAGGCTTGTGAAGGATTGGGTCCATGATTTCATCTACAAAATCTTTCACCTTTGTTGGGTCATTTGCATAGCCAACTTTAGGGACTCTAGTCTGTGGATAGGTCTTTAAGGGTGGTGCAGGGGCCGAAGCATATGATTTTCTTGTGAGAAACTTATCAAGGGATTCGTAAATCCCAGACCCTTGTTGCGAAGACTGTGCTCCCTCCATATCTATATTTATACTTGGAAATAGTGAACTATGGTAATAGGAATGGAGCTTTGCAAAAGGGAAGGCACTTTTCACTAAGTAGGTTTGCTATGAACTGAAAATGCAGGTAATAGGGATCTTCTAGTAGACGTAGGAATGTTTGAGACACTGTTTAAGCTTTAACTCTTTTTATGGGGATTTTAATGACCCATCAAGTCTCAAAAATGGCATTAAAACTAGATAACCATTAGAAAATCTTTATTGAATTTGCATGGGACAACGAGTCAGACACGTCATGAAGGTGGTTGTGCAAGGTACCTTGGGAGAATTTAAGGATTTGGGAGAGATTTAATGTGTTGAGAATTTTGAAAATTTTGAAAAAGGCTCTGAGCTATGGCCACATGTTCAAAAAACACTTATTTAAAAGAAAGAGTAGGGGAAAAAAATGGGAAAACAAAGCAATAAGGAAAATGAAACTATCTAACTATAATACATTAACCAGGTATCTTTGCCTCCCTCCTAGATCAAAAGAAGAATTTCTGAAATCTCCTTCATGGTGAGATGACTTATGTTGCTAGACAAGTCGCTGAATGTGATGAAACTCTGGTGACTTGCTCTTCTTGCATGCCACCTTGATTGGCTTGCATCTGAGTGGAGCAGAGCCAAACATGCTTCCAACATATACATACTCTTCTTGTTCTTAAAATCTTGTCAAATGTTGGTTCTTCATACTGGCATGTCTCATCAAGAAAATGATGGCTATTGGCTCATCACTATAAGCCCTTTGATATACATCATTGATTGGCTTATCTCCTTCTACCTCAAACTCGGATTCCATTGCATGGTCATCCTTCTTAATGACTTTAAAAATATCATCTTCAAAATCACCAACCTCTTGAAAGGATAAGCTTGAAAGCTTGCAGCAATTTTGCAAATTTATTTGAGTCTCAATGTTGTCTTGTCCATCCGCAATCAACTTACAGCCTCTTTGAAGAATAGTATAACATGCCCCAATGACTTCAAACAAGTTGTTCAAAACATGATCAATAAAGTGTCCATGCTCCTCCATATCATCTTGCAAAGTGAGAAGAAAGTCAGAAATTATCTCTTCTTCATCAGAGATTAAGGAAAAAGTTTGTGACTTGTCCTCTTCTTTAGTAAAGGGTGTACTTATGGTGATCTCCTTCTCATCTGCACTCATGAAATCTCCCTGACCAGCCATGAACTGAGCACACTCCTCCTCACTTGCTTCCTCCATTGTTCATTTCCAGCTCATGGCCTTGGGATCAAAAAATTTCCCTTGAGAAGAGGCAACAATTTTATCTTCTTCAAGGTCACAAGCTGGTTCATGATTTTCCCTCTTCCAACTCAGAATCTGGAATTCATGTTGAGAGACATGAGGATTGGTAAAAGAGGTATCTTTTGGCATTTCTTCCCTTAAAACATTTGGGATTTTATGATTTCCATCAAATATGACATAAGTGCCCAGACCAGTAGAATCATAATTTCCATATGGGTCACTATGCATCATAGCTAACAAATGGTTATTTTCCTCTTCTTGGTCATGTTCAATCCAGACACCTAACTCTTCAACAAATACCCTTTCTTCCTTATTTAGCATAGCATGAGCTGCCTCTAATTTTGAAGTTGGTTCATTGGTGATGTGATCCTTAGATAGTGGTTCAAATAGTATTTTCATCTTTGAACCATATTTGGTTTTTAGGATGAGGTGAGACCAATCAAGTGACATATAACCTCCTATCTTGGTTGTGAAATCTCTGGATAAACATAGGCCAAATACAGGGGGTATATCTATGACTACTACATCTTGATTGACAATTATATAATTGCAATGGGAGTTGTTTAATTCTCCCTATTATTTACACTGATTTGCCATCCAGCTGCATAACTCCTCTAGTAAGTGGCTCATACTTTATTTTTAAAGCATCAGCTATTTGCTTAGGCATTACTGTGGTACTAGCCCCTGAGTCTATCATTTTAGTATGCAATATTTTCTTTCCAACTATCAAAGTCAAATAGAAGGGCTCTGGTTTGGATTTACTTACCTCTATTGCATTGTTCAAAAGGGCTATTGTCTGCAGATGAATTGTGTCTTTGAGCTTTTCTTTATCAGTAGGTCCTTCTTTGGTGCCAGTATGTTTAGGCACTGCTTGACCTTGTAGAGCTTCTTGTAATAGTGTCTTTTGTTCAAGAATAGCTAATATGTCCCATATTGACACTTGTGTTGGGGTCCTCTTTAGCTAATCTACCACATTCACTGTTCCTAGTGTTTGGGTTCTTGGAAAATAAGGGTACCTTGCTTTTTCTTGAATTTGTCCAGGAACTACTTGGTTTTGCACTAGCTGAGGCACTTCTTGTCTAGCAACTATATTTTGATGACCTTGAAATGGAGGAGGTCCCATAGTCTCATTATTCATGACTTTAGGTTGTTCCATCATCCTTCTCTTTGATCTGGTGTAGTAATCTTATTGTACTATTGGCTTCTTGGAAATGGAAGTTTCATTCAAGAATATTGAATCTTCATCCTCAACCCATGAAAACAAAGCATGTTTAGGGGCTATTTCTTCTTCTTGTTGTAAGGACATCCCTTGCATCTGAGCCATCAGGACTAAATTTTTCATACCAGGGGATTGGTAGGCTTGATTGTCAGAAGTACTTGCAAATTATCCATCCATTCTTCTTTGCTCTGCTACCTTTTGTTGTAGATTACCCATGGGACAATCTCTGGGCATATGAGCATTATTATAATGGAAACACCAGGCATTGGGGCCATCTACATAATTATTCTACCCTTGAACAATCTCCCTATTTGAATTAGGGGGAATAGTTTGTGAGGGTGTAGGGACTGCAACTAATTAGTTTGTTGGTTGAGTGTTAGTTTGCCTTTGATGACCTTGATACTAGTTTGGCTATGGTGGAAATCTATTTCCTTGGTAGCCTTGATATTGGGGTTTAGGATAAGGATTCTACTATCTTTTTATGTTAATTAACTCATTAGAAAATGTCTTTAATATATTCTTGATATCATCCATCTCAGATGACTGGGCAGGGACAAGTTCTTTAGCAAGTTGTTGAGGATATGTATACATAGACAAAGGTGAGGCTATGGAATTAGGGATTTATTGGGGAAAAGTTAAGGTAATTTATAGAAACATGGGCATGGGGGGCCTTGGGGGCAACTTTCTAGCATCTATTAAATTATTTTCAGCTCTGACTGCATAGTCATAAGCTTCTGGCAAAGTCTGACCTCTAAGTGACTGAATCATTACTGATATATCTAAATTTAAAGCTTTAAGATAAAATACTATAGCCATAGCTGGTAAAGGTCTTGTTATAGTAGGAATTATTTCCCAAGTCTTTTAAAATCTTGAATTGAAATCAGTCATTGCTTCTTGTAGTGCCCTTTTGATAGTAATCAATTGTTGCAACAAAGAAGATTTATCACCCTTTTCTTCAAATCTTTCAAAGAAAAGATCTCCAAGCTAATCCCATGTAGATATTGTATTTTGGGTCAAAGATTTGTACCATTCCAGAGCCTTTCCTTTAAAAGAATCTGCTAACAATCTTATAGCCACATTCTGATGTGTGACCACATGTATTACACAAACATCAGACACATCCTGAAGATGTTCTTCAGGTGTTTTGAAATCTTGCCCATTGAATTTGGGCAGAGCTTTCAAGGCATTTACTGGGATAGGATCCCAAGTGGCTGGTGGTATTGGGAGAATCAAAGGACTACCAGTGTTCCAACTTTCATAATTCCTTAGGGGTATAAGTGCTCCCATGTTTGCTCTTGGTATTTCTATAAACTGATTGACCCTTCTTCTTGGACTAGTTATCAATGGTGGTAAAAGAATACCTAGATTTATAGTAGATTGAGATCTTGTTACTGATCCATAGCTCTGACTCCGTGTAGCTCTCTGGTTCATATGGTCTTGAAAGAAACTTCAAGATGGTGTCCCACCAAGCGTGCCAAAAACTGTTGATGCTTAGAATTGTGTTGTTTCTAACACCAACAACGGGAAGTTTTAGGAATGTGGGACTTGCGACCTAAAATGACCTCCAGATTTTAAAGAATTTGGCTTTTCTTTATATCAAGTGTATAATGAGGAAAGGGATAGGAATTAAATAGAAACACAAATGTAATGCAAGAAAATCTAACTATGGCGATACGCCTAAATTTAATTTGACCCTTAATTCTAAGTACAGTGAAGCTATCTTTAGGATTCAATTACATTAAAGAGCAAACAAAGCATGATCAATGTAAAAGATGAAAATAGATAGGATCAAAGGCTCACAACTTAGATGATTTTGCAATAACACAAAAAATATCAATAAAGGCACATAACTCAGTCTTCTTATTTATTTTCCAGTCACATAAAAGGCATAAAAACATGCACAGTTATACAAACTTTCTAACTCAAGAAAATAAAACAAAGGCATATGACATTACTGGCTACAACAAGAAAGTCTAAAATTTCTTGATAACAATCTCTCACAAAAAATTCTCTCTATCTTCTAATGATCCCATGCACTCATATTTATAGCATTGGACTAGCTCTAGATTGCCTGCATGTTCCCAATCTAACTATCTAACTGAACTCTAACTGAACTAGAATTATTTAACAAAGATATTTCTTGAATCTGAAATGTTTAGTCTCCCTACAAGTTTATTGGCTGAATTAGATACACGTGACACTTTTCACTATGAAACAGGTGAAGACACTTAGCATATTCTGCTAACTCTACTTGAAAATTGTTTCATTATTCAGGAGGCACCAGAAAATGACACTTGGTAGCTTCCACAACACTTACAGAAGACACACGGCACTTTCCATGTAACTTATACTCTTTAATGTGTCTTTGCTCAGGAGTGTTCCATCTTTGACATCTGTCACAGTCCGCTGCTTCGAAACTTTAACAACTTACAGAAAATATGACCCACAACACTTCTTACCTAAGTAACTTTAAAAAGGGAATGAGGATAGGTGGCACTTTTCATGTATCTTTAACAAGGGACACGTGGCGGTCTCCACTTTCTTTAAAAGCTTTTAGACGCCTTTTTAAAAACTTGTGAAAAGTGACACGTGGCGGTCTCTATGAGGCTCTGGCTATACTATAGAAACATTTGGGCCTCATTTTAAATTTAAATAGATGATGACACTTGGCAGCTTCTGCAGACTTTAAAATAAAACCTGGGGCCCACCACAGTCTTTACTCAATCAATGAAACAAAATGAAGAAACTGAGGATGTTGACACTTGGTGGCTTCTGCTACTTTTAGCTAGGGGCACGTGGCAGTCTCCGCTATTTTTAGAAAAACATATTTAAACCTTGTGCAGTTGCCACTTGGTGCCTTTCGCTTGATTCTGAGAGAAGCTTATTGAAATAAGCTTTTGAAATGCATAAGAAACATGAAATGTGGATACCGACACTTGTCATGATCCGCTGAATTACTACGAGACATGTGGCACATTCTGAACAACTTATAGAAATTATAAAATGTGTCCCAACTGATGACACTTGGCAGCTTCCACTTGATTTTGATACTTAGACAAATTTTAGGTAAAAATGAAACTCGCACATGCACTCTGTGTCAAAAAACTTCACTGTCTCGAAACCAAAATGTGCAGGGACAAAACTTGGAGTGCACAACTGAAACTCAAAATAAAATATAGAGTATTTTTTACTCTACAGTTAAATTTTAATTGATCGTTTATAAAGTAAGATTTAAAGGCAAACCTAAAGGACAACTTTGAGACCTAAGTGAGTTCCATATGAAAAATCTTTTTGTAAGGCAAAATATTTATTTTAAATAAATCATTAACTTAAACCTCAATAGATTTGTGAAATGGATTTCATGTCTAAGCTAAGCCGAATAAATTAAGTTTTAACTATTTTTTCATTCCTTGTTTAACTTATTAAAACATTGTTTGGAATTAAAAGAAAATAAATATTTAATATCAAAAAATTTTGAATTTCAAATTTTAACTAAACTTTATATGGATGCAAAATATTAGTTTAATTTTTTTTTTTAAATTATCCCAACTATTGCAAATCAATTGGGTCAATTCTCGGAGGTTTTTTCACAAGTAAATTTTAGTATTTTTCTATGTCGATAAAGTTAGTTTAAAATACAGTTAAATTGAATACCCAAAAACACAATCTATCAAATCTAATGATTGAAAATATTTTAAATGGCTAAAATTTATCAGTTTAATAAATAAATAATTTTATCATCAAAAATAATAATTAAAGTTAGACATATTTTAAATCAATTTTGGAAGAAAAATTTGCTAAGAACTTTCAGCTTGTCAAAACCATTTTGGAATGATAGGTTAATTTCTTAATCAACCTTAGATAAAAAAAAGTATTTAATGCTAAAACTATATTCTCTCTAGACTTAAAAAATGTGTGTTAACCACCACATTTATTTATTGCCTCTTCCATGAATTAATTTAATGGCATTTTTAAACCTAGAGTATTAACCTGAAAGTAGAGTAAAAATATTGTTTTAAAACCATTGTTTTTCCACCGTGACTATTTAATCTTCCTTGTTCGGATAAAATGTATAGGTAAATTTCTTATGTGGTATTTTTATTAAATATATGGGGGAATAATTAAATTTATCTAGTAGCCTTCTCAAGTAATTACGTTTCTCTAACATTTTTCCCAACTAGGAATAAATGCACTAATGTTAGTGCTCCAAAGTGTTATTGTATTTTGTCACATTCAATTTTAAATTAAAATTATTGGTGACTAGTCTACCCTTTTTCTAATTTTGATAATACTTATAAAACGATAGTCTATGTTAAGGACACTCAACATAACTCTTTTGGATATTGATTTAGTTATTTCTAATTAGTTAGAAGGAGGCTATCGATGATCAGTAAAGTAAAGTGAACTCTTGTTTGTGTTAGACTTAGATAGTCTAGTGAACCTTATTCCCCATACTAGGGTATCTTGTATTAACCACTAGCAACATCTTACTACACATGGGATAGTTAGTGGCCACAGTGTTACCCATAAGATTAAATATGTTAATCATAGTGTAAACTAGAGTGGTAAAGGTAAGTTTCCTTTATAATAGAGATAACACTCATTTTGGTAATGAGTGAAATACATCCAGTGATAATTATGTTTATAAAGGTGATCATAACAGATATATAGGTAGTTCCATGAGTGAGCACGAACCTAACTACTAACCCTTAAGGCATTTTTCCTTAGTACAAACTCTAGTCAATAACCTTAGGGGTCCTTCTTTGTGTGGTAAGTGTTATTTCATGTTAGTTAACCTTGTAGAATGTAAGGGTGAATAAATAAGTATCTATAATTGTTTATCTATGTGGTGATCTAAGTTTTTTTCACTAGCTTGGTGAACTTACAAGCATGGCTTTATTTTTTAGGTCTTAGTCATTGGTGAAGACACTCTTGAGAGACGGAGATTCTCTGAGTAGTATAATATTATTATTTTTAAAATGCCATAGCCTTGAGGACTAAGAAACATAGGTTACTATAACATTTTTTAGACACTCATATGTTCTCTTGTGAGATAGTGCCCCATGTTAGCATATGACCTTAGGATGTAGAGGTATCCTATACTAAGGTTCATTGAGAGGAATAGTTTATCTTTCAGGTTTTAAATCTAGAGCTTATATAAGCTTAGTTGTGTTTCTAAAGTTATTCATCCCTTTTTCAGCTTGGATCACCAATGCTTTCAATGATGAAGTCTCATGGAAAAGACTTTTCAAATTTCAAGTGGAGAACTACATCTAACCCTAATTTTGAGGAATGGATATATAGGTTGCCCAAGTTGTGGGGCCATTGGGTCCTATATCTTAGGTTAGGTTAGGGTGGTCATGTCATATTTTTTTGAGTTAGTTAAAAAAACTTTAAAGGACTTGCACAATAAACTATTATTAAAATATTTTTGTGGTAAATTGAATCCTTATGTTGATAGACCTTACTGTTTATCATTGAAGGAATGATTTTTGTAATCTTGTCCCCTTTCAAAGTAACCTAACACATCCTTTAAGATTAAAAAATAAATAAAATGGAAATTAATCGATTCAAGCCCTATATATTTCACAAATAAATTTGATACTTTGTTGTTAAAGGAATAATCAACAAAATGAATCAGCTTCCCCCTTTTAAAATTGTTTATTACTTTTGCATGTCTTGTTGTGTGAAAGAAAAGAAAACAAATTAATTAACCATTTATTTAATCATGTGTGTCATACTTCTTGTTATGTTGTGGGATGTTTGGGAACAACAACTAACAATTATGCATTATTAAAGTAAACAAAAAAAATGTATTTTACTTGGGTTTTATCAAGCAAAATTTTTTCAATGTAACATAAAATATAAGATGCATAATAAAATAGGGTTTACCTAATGAAAGTCGGCAAGAGGGCCCATAATGCACAATTTAACTTATATATACAACATAAAGCCAAACATGCTAGATCATTATAATTTCACACTAAATATTGTCATAGGATCAATTTTGGTGTCTACAATAATATAATACAATATATTCTCTATTTTAAATAAAATAAGATTCAATTTATAAATAGATATAAATATTAATTAATACAACATTTATAATTAGTATCAAATAATGTTCATTTTTACAATATTTAAAATATTGATATATTTTCAATTTTTAATACAATGTTACAACTAGGGTTTACTTCAAATTGAGGTGGATATGGTTTTATTCATTGGCATTTCTCATTAAGGAAGTTAGTCCATGATTATCCTTGTCTAGGGCAAAAATTTATTATAGGATCTTTAAAACAAATAAATGCATCCCTTGATGTCAATAGCCCTACAAAACTATGACTACAAAGAGTGATATTGGATGTTTCAACAAGTTTAGACATTGTTCTAGTTGAACTTCTATGTGGTTATGGCTATGCATGAGGTTTAAATCTATGATCTTATGGTTAGTGTGATCGTGATAGTCGAGATCATGGTGTAAGTGATGAAATAATTATTTCATTGGATCATCAACATAATAAATAACAAGTGATGATATACCATAAGAATAACATTTCTTCAATTTTTATAAATATCATCATGTTCATCAAGTTCATAAAAATGTAATTATAAAATAAATTCTAACTATTTCAATATAACAAAAAAGTTTTTATATTATGAAATGAAATACATTTTAATATTAACTAAATTTTATAGCAATATCCATACACTTCAAGATTTAAAAGCTAGATAAAATAATAATAATAATATTTTTTGAAAACAGCTATAAAATAAATAATTTATATAATTGATAGTTGAACATCAAAATAATATATTATATAAAATCCCATGGTTTAAAAAATTGGGTTTGTAATAAAAGGTAGGCATTCATTGGTTAATGACAACTAAATTTTTATTTTTTTCAAAAATGTTGGATTTCTCCCATGGGATGGGTAATCAATAAGAAGTACTTCACCAAAATTTATTTATCTATTGTTTTTAACATGGCATACTAAGGTAAAGTTCAAGGCATTTCTTCATCTTTGGCATTACCAAACTCCATGTTATGAAAACTTGGAGATGTTAAACATTTTCACCCATATGAACTATTAATAAAACCAATAATATTTTTAAATGCATGAGGAGGACTATCAATGCATGTATGACCATGCATCTAGCATATTTATTCAAAAGCATTAAAAATTAAATATTACTTAAGATTTCAATTAGAATATATATCATACATTAACATGCTACATTTTTACTTGACAAAGGAATTTCAATCTTGGAAAGTTTACATTGGGTTTTTAAAAGGTAATATTAGTTGGATTGATTCAATTAAAATAGTAAACCCAACATTGATTATTGAAAAAGATAAAATATTAAAACCTAAAATGTAGATAGTTTATGGGTGTATCGTATAACTTCTTGCTTAAAATGTAAATACCTCATACAAGGTTTGGAGTGTCATATCCATTGACCATTCTCATAATCTCACCAATTGGAGAATTTAGAGTTATAAATATATTGTTAGAATATTTAATGTCTAAGTGGACTAGTTTAGACCCTTAGCATACTTTGGTGTATAATTAAATAATAATGATTTATTATTTATTAAAAGAAAGTGAAAACCTCATATAAATAAATAATAAAATATTGTAGTTTATTATTTATTAATTAAAATAAATAATTTTCGGGAAGGATAGATATGTTGGTTACAACGGTCACTTCCCCTCACATTTATTATAAATAGGGTTTTATCCCTATTATATTATTCACTCTGAATACATTCAGTGAATTTTGATATTTACGTGTGGTAAATATTTAAAAAGGTTTTGTGAAGGCTTATGTGAATACGTGAGAAGGGAAGGCTTTGTATTGGAGTGCAAAGTTTCTCAATAATTGAATATCAACTTTTGATGGGTTTTTTACTTCTTTAAGGTTTTCCCATGGTAATCTCTGTGTTGGGTTAAATTGACTTGTGTATACTTTATTGTTGATTATTCATTCTAGCTACTATCTATGCAATACTATTATCTACATCAATTTTATTATGGTAGCAGAGCTTGTAGGATGTATTTGATTGGTAAGTATATTGTCAATTGTAATATATATATATATTCAAATTCAAAGAATATTTCAATTATTTTATAAGCCTGGTTTGGCTTGGTATGGCATAAGAGGAAAAAATCTCTTGATCTTTGTGGAGGCCTATATATCTGTTGTTTGATCACTTAAACCTCCATTCAATAATTAAAAAATCCTCTCAAGCTACAAATATTTAATTTTTTTGAATTTTTTTGTTGTTTGGGCATGGTTTTACGTCTTTGAGGAGTTGTAAAAATTCAAAAATCAATTGTTTAGCTTCAAAAGTGTTTTTTAAGGCTTTGGTTGCATCATAATGAAGGTTCAAGGCATTCTACAAAGTTTTAGATCTTGAGAAATCCATTTCAAGCTCTTGAAAGTTTCTTCTCTTCATGTGTGGTACCTTTGGTCTCCCAAAAAATTCATATAACAGTCTTCGGTCATCAAAATTCAATTTTGAAGGTTTGATTGACATCTACAAATATATTCAGGAAGTTTGGCAAAGTTTCATGGGATTGGTACCCTATACAAGCTTTTATGTTGATTCAAGCTCTCCTATGGGCACCATGAACAACTACAGGTATGTGTATAGTTTGTTGAAGTTTATTTATTAAATAATTTTTTAATTAAATCAATAAATTTCATTCAAATAAGAGGTGGCCCCCACCTTCTCTATTTAAGTTTTCAAAAAAAAAAAAAAAAAAAAGGTTTAAAAAATTCAATAGAGTTTTTACTTTTAGATTTATATGCACATTATATATTTTTTTAATTCAAAAAAAAAAGTTAAAATAATGTTCAAATATAGATTAGTGTATGTAAATTCTTGTCTAGATTTATAGATGAGTTGGTTATTATAATTTTAATAAAGAATTTAAAAATAAAGTCAGGATTTCAAAACATGCAACCTTTATTTTTTGGTCAAATTTAATTTAATTTGAATTCCATTTTTTTTGGTTTACATGCCATTATTTCATGCATCTAAAACCTAGTTAAACTATCAACCTTCTAGCGACATTTGACCTAATCAAAGTCTTGTGGACCATAGTCATGTGATCAATTGATCTATAGGTTTTGACACATTCTAGACACATTAGACTGGTCCATTTTTTGTTTTGAAGCCTCCTATTATTGTTTTTATATATTTTTTAATAATAGTGTCTAGGTAGTCCTTTGGAGTGTGACTCTTTTGACACTTAAATTTATATAATTTTAATTTAGTTTTTTTTTTTAATTTGCCATATAAATTATGTAATTAATTATATTTTCACTTGAGATTTATCTTATTTTACAAACTTAAGTTAAATTCACATTAAAAAGGTTTCATTTTAAGCATTTATTTACTATCCTATTTAAAGGGAAGTTATGGCTTCACCTCATTTTTATTTAGATAAATCTCAAATACTTAATGAAAATAACTATAATATATTAAAAAATTCATGTAAAAAATGGATTTATGGCCTAAAAATTATGGAATATTGTCATTAAGACTGAGAAAGCCCCTTCTAGATAATATGTTACTCCTAAGCTTACCAATGCATTTCAATCGAAATCATAGGAAGCTATGTCCATTATCTTGTGAAGTGTTAAGGATAAATTCATTCTCCACATTCGTAATCAAGAGTCTCCTAGCAATGCTTGGAAACTCTTTGATTCCATGCATGAAGGCAGTCAGCTTTCAAAGATCATGAAATTAATCCTTGAATTGCTAACTACACCTATGAAGAGTGATGAAAAAGTTGTTAATTTTCTTTCTAAAATTAAAAATATTAAAGCTTAATTAGATAGATATAATTGTAATTTGATTCAAGATCGGTTGATTTATTTTATCATTTATTTAAATATTCATGAAAATTTTATAAATTTTATTTCAATTTTGAATTCTAAGTATTTAACTGAGCAAGATATCCATGACCTTACCACCTTGTCTGCTCTCTTAATTCAAAAATATTAAGTTATGACAAATTTTGACTCTAAGGATAATGCTACTCAAGCACTTCTCACTCTTAATATTGTTTTTAATAACACTAAAAACTATAAATCTAACCCTAATTTTGATAAAATCAAATACGAGAACAAGAAATCTAGTAATAAGAATCATGCATTTAAGTTTAATGAAAATTGCAATCTGTGTGATAAATTTGGCCATAAAAGAGAAACCTATTATAAAAATAAAGGTAAAATAGCAATCAAGCTTCTAAAAATAACAAAGGGAAGAGATCAAATCAAAATAAGCAGAATAATCAAAACCTTAATCAAAATAACAATCAAAATTCAAATATTATTTCTTTATATCCTGCTTTATATACTTCAAATGAAAATGAGTAGATTTTATATAGCAGTGCATCGCACCATATGATATGCTTATCTAATATTATATGTGATTCTAGAGATATCACTAAAAAAAATTACTTAAGAGATAATTCTTTTTTAAAAGCAATTAAATAGGGAAAAATAAATTTTTTAAATGTTATTAATGATGTTTTCTATGTACCTAAGCTTAAAAAGAATTTGCTATCATGTTTTCAACTTAAAAATAATAATTTCACTGTAACATTACTTAAACATGGTTGGTCCATTAGAAATTATTATGGTTCCTTGATTTTTAAAGGTGTTCAAAAGAATGGTTTATATATCTTTTATTCTTATTCTACATGTTTATATTCATTGCATAATAAGAATGAATCTCGATTATGGCATAAAATATTAAGACATTAATTTTAAATTTTACATGATATGTCTAAAAATAATCTTGTTGTTGGACTTTCTTATATCCCCTCTCATAATGAAACTTGTGAGGGTTGCTTACGTGGTAAGCAACATACTAACCCCTTTCACAAGAATCATGATGCAAATTCTTCACATCCTTTAGAATTGGTTCATAGTGATGTTGTAGGACCTCTTGAAGTTGTATCTCTTAATAATTCTTTGTATACTTTTATTTTTATTTATGATTATACTAGAATGATCTGGTCTTATTTTATTAAAAAAAATTGATATTTTTTTAAGTTTAAAAAATTTAAAGCTTATGTTAAAAATACATCTAATTTTTCTAATAAGAAATTAAAAACTGATAATAGTGTTGAATATGTTAGTAAAGAGTTTGATTCTTTTTACAATAGTTATGGTATTAAAATAGAATTAACAACTCCCTATTCCCCTTAGTAAAATGGTATTGCTGAAAGGAAAAACTATACCATCATAAAAATAGCTAGAACAATATTGCAATCTGTAAATGTTCCTAAGTTCTTATAGGTCAGAGCCATGAACATTGTTGTTTATATTATGAATAGAGTCCCTACCAAAGCCTTACATCTTTTTACCCCTTTATAAATATAGACTTAAAAAAAACTTAGTGTGGCTCATCTTAGGATCTTTGATAGCCATGTTTTTGTCTTTATTCCTAAAGTTAAAAGAAAGAAGCTAGATCCCACTTCATATTCTTGCATTTTTATGGGATATAGAGGTAAAATAAAAAGTTTAAGAGTGTATGATCCCTCTAAATATTAGATTATTGATAATAATAATAATGTTCTTATTCTTCAAAAATCTTTTTTGTAATCCTTATGTCGATCCTCTTTAGTGTTCTTCTGTTGATGAACTTGACTCTCACGTTTCTTCTTATAATGAAATGGATGCCCTTGAGAAAATTGATCTAGTTATAGATAACTTAGAATCTGAAGAACCCCCTGAGTTTCATGTTCAATCTAAAAGACCTAAATGAGAAAAATCCCTAATTTAATCTTCTAATGTTGATAATCTTACTAAATTAACTATAGAAGTCAACATTTTTATTATGTATGAGTGTGAACCTCAACTCTTTGAGGAATCCACTCAAGATGATAGATGGAATGTTGTTATGCAAGTTGAATATAATAGCTTAATTAAAAATCAAACTTGGGATCTTGTCCCTCCACCTAAAAGTTATATTATCAACTGTAGGTGGATTTATATGATTAAATATAATATAATTGATAAAATTGACAAATTTAAAGCTAGATTAGTTTCTTGTGGGTTTACTCAAAAATTTGAGATTGACTATGTTGAAACTTTTACTCCTGTGGTAAAAATGACTACTGTTAGACTTATTATTGCTCTTGCAACCCAAAATGGTTGGGTTATCCATCAAATGGATGTCAAGAATGCATTTCTAAATAGTGATTTAGAAGAATAAATCTATATGACTCAACCTATAAGTTTCACTGATCTTATCAAATAATATTATGTATGCAAGTTAAAAAAATATTTATATAGTTTAAAATAACTTACTTAAGCTTGGTAATTTAAGATTACATCTTTTTTCAAAAAATTAAGTTTTTATAATTTTTATTCAAATAATGATCTCTTTATTGAAGTTGAAAATGGTCATTTGATTTTAATTGTATTATATGTTGATGATTTATTGATTACTAGCGATTTTACTTAAATTCATAAATATAAAGATAAACTAAGTCAAATATTTGAAATAATTGATTTAAGTATTCTATATCATTTTTAAGAATGGTTATATTTCAAGATAAAAATTGAATTATTGTATCACAATCTCAGTATGCACATAATCTTCTTGTTAAGTTTAACATGCTTGATTATAAATCTACCACTACTCCTATTGAATTTGGTATTAACTTGATCCTAAACTTGCATGTGAAAAATCTAACCCTACTTTATATAGACATCTTATTGGAAGTTTGATTTATCTAACTATTACTATGATAGATATTTCATATATTATTAGTGTTTTTTCTATATTTATGCAAGATCCTTATTTAGATCATTGAAAATTAGCTAAACGTATTCTTCATTATATCAAAGGAACTATTAATTATGGTTTATTATATTCTTCCATTGATAATGCTAAATTATATGGTTATTATGATGTTGACCATGCTAGTGATACTTTAGATCACAAATCTACTTTTAGATACCATTTTAAGTTTGATGCAGGTGTTATCACTTGGAGAAATAAGAAGCAACCTACTATCTCTCTCTCTTCTATAAAAATTGAGTATAGAACTACTATAGAATATATTAAAGAATCCATGTAATTGTGAAATTTATTAGAATAAATTCATTTGGATGTTTTTTAGAGTACCATCTTTCATTATGATAACCAAAGTTTTATAGCTCTGGCAAAAAATTCAGTACAGCACCAAAGAACTCAACATATTAAAGTTCATGTACATTTAATCTAAGAGAAAGTATTCAATGGTGATATTAACTTGTAGCTCTATCATATGAATGAATAAGTGGTAGATATATTCACAAAACCACTTGGTGATACCAAGTTTTGTCAGTTTCATGTAATGTTGGGCCTCTCAGAGTTACCATCGAGGGTGAGTGTGTATGACAATTCCACTTTCTAATGGCCATGTGTTTCTTCTTCTCTATACTTCTTTTTATTGTAAAGCATTGTAAACTTCATGTAAAAGTTTTACTTTTTTATCCCAATACATTAAAATCATACTTTGTAATTGAAGTCCTTATGTTATAAAAGGCTTCAAATATACTTAGATGATTATTCATGAGAAAGTGTGAGATGTAGTCTCACGATCATGCTAACCTAGAATTAATATTAAAATTAGTTTATGGATTATAATTATTTTTGTTTCAAAAAATAATGTTTGGCATGATGAAAGTTTTTAAATCTTTTAATTATGTACATAGTATAATTCCTTTATTAATGTGACTATGATATTTATCCATACTTAGCATTAAGGGGGAGTGTTAGAACATTTAATATCTAAGTGAGTTAGTTTAGACCCTCAGCATACTTTGGTGTATAATTAAATAATAATGATTTATTATTTATTAACACGAGGTGAAAACCTCATATAAATAAATAATAAAACATTGTAGTTATTATTTATTGATTAAATGAAATGATTCTTGAGAAGGATGGACCTATTGGTTACAATGGTCATCTCCCCTCACATTTATTATAAATAGGGTTTTGCCCTTATTATATTATTCACTCTGAACACAATGAATTTTAATATTTACATGTGACAAATATTTAAAAAGGTTATGTGAAGAAGTAGAAGGGAAGGTTTTGTATTGGGATGCAAAGATTGTCAATAATTGAATATCATATTTTGGTAGGTTTTTTACCTCTTTGAATTTTTCCCATGGTAATTCTTGTATTATGTTAAATTGGCTTGTGTATACTTTACTGGTTATTATTCATTCTATATTCTATCTTTGCATTACTATTATCTACATTAATTTTATCATATATTTCCAATGCTCTATCAAGAAGTTATAAATTATCTTTAGATTCTTGATCATAACTAGTGTAGACTTAAGCCTCCCCTTATCTTGAAGTAATTTATTCAAAATAGGTAATGACCATTGACCACCAATTTAAACTTGATTGGGTCAATAGTGAAAACTTTTACTACTCTATTATCAAATACTTGCTCGACCTCATATTAACCAAAGCATATTATTTGTAACTTGCCCTTATGGTATTTGTAATTTGAGTCAAAAAATAGGGCCTAATCTATGGGTTTAAAACATCACGTCTTGATGAACTTGTCATGTCCTATGACTCTTTGTTGTTGGAAAACCTATTATCACTCAATATTTTACCTTAGAGATGTTTTTAAAGCTCTCTCTAGATTTAGTGAAACATTGGATTACCTCTAAGCATGTGAGTTGCCTATAATAGAGCTAAACCTATAGGTTTAAGGGCTATCTCCCTAGATTATATTTTGATAGATTATCACCTATACTAATTTCTTATTTGGATGAAAAGGGATAAAAGAAACATGAAAAATAACATATGATAATGAGGTGATACACCAAATAGATCTCCACTAGACTACCATACACTTACACTATGAAATATGACTCATGATATTAGTCTCATCATCCTAGATTGCTCTAACATAAGTATGTCAAACATGGAGGTGATATGCATTATACTACTCAAGGTGAGTGAACAAGAGGCCATATTATAAACACTAATGCTACTTTTTATACTTATATATAGATTAATACACTTTATTTGACCTATTAAAGGGAGAACTACTTGCACCAAACATGAAAGAGTAGATAGAACACGAGGATAGATAGTTATAACATGTCATCCCACTGTACACCACTTCATACACTTAAACAAGAAGATTATGAACTTAGAACCAGATTGGAAATATTTATTTCAAAGGCAAATACAGTATTCAAACCAATAGGACTTCACCATACTAAGTTTGGATTCCTTTACAAATCCAAAAAGGCTTACATTTATAGAGCATAAGAGAGGAGAGAGAAGGAAAGAAGTAGAAAGGTCACAATGCCAAGTGTCAAGTCATGAAAACCAATTAAAATACAATATAATGAATTATATAGGTTAGGAGGTTGTCATGGACAAGTGTCTATTAGAATTGCATCCTTCTAAAATTGGTGTAGAGACCTCAAATAGCCTTCTCAAAAGTTCTCTCATTATGAAACATCACTTGACCACTTGAAATTGTAAGAAGACTCTGACACATGTTATTTATCATGGGAGACTAGAAATAAGATGTGACAGTCATCAGATGCCCCTCTAACTAATAGCCTCCCACTTGACACTTGTGTTCATTGTCTGCAGTCACTTACTAGATCTCTTGGCTTCATTCTTCACATTTTTCATCAAGGTAACTAGAAGTTTCTCAAAGAAACACATGCAAGAGGTTTTAGGACATCTATTCAAAGTCCCTTTATCTCTTACTCTGTCAATTAGACCTTTAAAATATCTAATATCAGACCTCTCATCTTCTCACTAGGCAGTCACTTTTCTTTTTCATTGTCTATCTAAGATTACCTGAAATGAAAATATTAGTAGAGGAGTTTTTATGCTTCACTTGGGTAATATATGAGTATAGGTAGTTATAATAAGTCCCTACAGACCTCCCTCAATGGAATTTATCTACCAATTCCCCTCTATACCTGTAAAACATATCAAAACCTTCAAGAAACTCAGTTTCTAATCTGTTCATACAAGTGATAGTATGAATAAGATGGATGCCATGTAGCCTGGGTGAGTGATAAAGAGGTTCAATTCATTCTCATGGCCATTTGAATCCTCTTGAATGTATCTCCAATGATATTTTCTCCATCAGGTTCTTGACAGGGTTTTAGGAGGGTTTTAGAAGATTTTCCTTCTTAGTGATGATTTATAAAATATGGATGCTCAATCTCCAAAAAAAATCCATTGATATCAAGTGTAGTACCCCTTTAAAATATTACTATATCCTTGAGGTACCATTCATATTTTCCATACAGGTATGAGCATTTGAAGATTGTTCTCAAGCTCCTTCTAGGCATTCTGAGTACCCTTGATAGGACTTTGGGCCAAAACTAACCACTCTGTGTAATTCCTTGCAAATAAGTGGTTCAAAACTATCCTTAACTCTCCCATGAAGGTCATAACATGATTTAGGAATATCATATGATCATATGGATGAGTTTAGGCACTTGTAGGGTTTAGGTCTAGTTGTAGGCTTAATAAACCTAACTATGTTTGATTTCCTATGACCACCTCTAAGTGGTTTCTAGTGATTTTGGGTGTTACTTTATGTCTTTCCACATCAAACTCAAATTAATACATCACTCACCAATCCTTCAATACCCATTCATCTATCTCTCGTTCTCATACCAAACCTATAGTTATCTTACTCCTGGTGTGCCCTCTATCTGAGACAAAACAAAATAAATCTCCCCTATTTGTCTAGCCAAACTGAGAATGTGGGAGGCTATATTAGGTCTTGATGACCTTATGTAAAAAATTTAAAGTCTTGGTCATCTTTATAGATCTCTCAAGATCATAAACCCTTAATACTGGCTTTCAAGTCTATGTATTATCTATAGGGTCTATAAACCTCAAACTAAGTGACAAGTTAAAACTTGTCTTTGCTCTACTTCCTTTCTCTAAGAGTCATATGATATTGAAATTAATGATATGAGAGTGGTATAAACATTTTAAATCCATCATACACCCCTTCTTACCTTCTCAAACATGTATGATCCATTTGCCTAGGCTAGTCCATAAATTGTGTTGATTGTGTCACATGTAGGTGACAATCAGGGATAATTTAAAGGACCACTATAGGTAATGATAGATATTATAATATTATACTTTATGACATAAGTTCCTATTAAGGTCACTAATACCATTACATACTTGGTTGAACTCATTATTATCTTAGGGATGTGCTTATCATCTCTCATTACTACCAATGTATTGTGGGTCTACAGTCAGAATGTATGTGGCAATTTAGGATAAACAAGGACTCCTATAGTTGATGACCTATGTCAAATCATTGTAACTAAACTTATTTAATTGATACTAAGGTTATTAGTGTCATAATTCACTCAAATAGGGTCACTTTTTCTTGATTCATATAGCCATTGTGTCATTGTTGTGTTGTAAGATCATTTTGGCTTCAAGAGTATTGTAACTTACTAAATGTCTATAGTGAAAACTTACTTGAAATGGAAGCTTATTTACACTATCTTATCATGACCAAACAACCACCTTATTATGTCAAGAAATTATATCTATGCTTATAATACAATAAAAACTATTAGGTCTATCAAGACCTCAAGACACTTCACCATAGGATGACCTAGTGTATGAGCAAATTTTGATTTAGAGAAATTAAGGTAAAACTTCTCAATTATAACTTTCTCAAACTATGGACATGGTTCTAGTTCTGTCTGTAATATAATGGATTTACCATTATCACCTTGATCTTCTCAATGTTCTTAGACCTGATTGAAGGTCTCAATTGAGTTCAAACACCTTCATCTTAACACTATTTTACCTTTTTTATTAAACTCATGCCACTGTTGGAGACTGCCTATAGGTCTTCATGATATAAGATTGTGTATGTGGAATTAGTTCTCATAACCAATCTCTAACCCTTTTAATATATAAGTCCTATTGTTTTCACTTTTGAAACGTCTTAAAACCTTAAAACCTTCTTACTTCATCAACATGATTGCTCAGGGCTAGGCTCCACTTGACTGTGGGTGACTACTGTAGGGAGATCTTGATTATGCTTATGTGTTAAGCCTTGCATTTCATATGAAAAACTATTGAGACCAAACCTTCAAAGGAGAGGTTTATTACCATACTATGATAGGTTTAAAACAACATATCACCTTTGATTTAAAGACCAATATAGGAAGATATGCTTTGTAATTATGATAACCATGTATGTAGACCTACATAGTATCTTCTACTAGCCAAATGAGATAGTCCTACTTATCAGTTCATATTCACATATGCAAACTGAGTTAAATTCAACATGAAAAGGAGGATAATTTCCTATAATTCTATGTATAACACTTGATTTTCAAAAACCAATTCCATCAAATAGTAAAACTAAAGCCCTTGGGGATGCACAGGTAGTTTAGAGTCACCCACACTCTTAACAATGGTTCATGAAGCACAGACCATCAAAATTAGAATTATGGCCATAAATTTTTAGTGCAAAAATACTACTATCATCCACCAAAATCACTCATTTGGACTTTTCTCCTTCTATTCATACTAAAGGAAATCCATTGACATGTTTGACCTTGTCTAAGAGAACGATTGGAGAGAAAGGTCACTTTTTCTAAATTTTGAATCTATCAAAGCTACCTAAGCATGTAAGTGAACTATGGAGATCTAAAAAGACATCCTTGAAGTCTTCCCACATGCCATAACTATTTTACAGGCCATACAATTGCTTGAGACTCCCATTTGTAATTTATCTTTTTGGATGGATGTTAAACCTACAAAATTCAATTTCAAAATTGCCATCTTTGACATATCTTAACATGTGGTACATTAAAGTACCTCTTGACACATTTTTTTTCATGTTAAATTACACAAGTTCATTTAATGACTCAAAAGGTGACATAAAATGACTTCAGATTAACTAATAAATATGACAAGAGATAAAAACACATTATATGACCTCATTAATGACCATGGTACACTTTTTTCTAATCTTAGGAGACCCTATGAAATTTTTAACTATATAAGAGGTTGACGTAATCTAACTTGGGGTCAAATTAGTCAACACAACCTTTGTATGATAAAGATCTTCTTGATAAAGCTCATCCAAGGCATTGAGTTAGGTGATGCATTATTTTTGAGCTTTGGATAGATCTAGGCTAAGTTCCAATGTAGTCCTAATAGTTTTGATTTCAAACTCTATGGGAAGAACAATTTTATTACATAGACCAATTCATCATGTGTGAACCCTATGGTGGTCTTCCATGTAGTTCTATATTCCCAAACAACATCCAAAAGGTAGGTTTCCCAATCCTGGTGGTGTAAGTCTATTATTTTATTCAAAATATTCTCAAACTCTTTTTTTGTTACCTCTACTTTGTCATTGGATTGGGATTGATATGAAGTTGACTTCGTATAGCATATCTCATACTCCAAAACAAGGGATATAATCAAATATGATGTGAATAGGTCCCTTGATCAATGGCAATCTCTCTTGTAACTCCATACCATGTGAAAAATATTCATAGAGAAATTCAAAAACCTTTTCATCCCTTGCATATGTGAGTGCCTTTCCCTCCACCCATTTGGTAAGATAATCTATACAAGCCAAAATTTATTCCCTCTAAATAGAATGAGGTTCTATAGGACCAACAAATTCTAACTCTCATTTTTCAAAGGAATCTAAATAAATTTGGCATTCAAGAGGCATCTCATCTATGCATGTGGGATTCCTCGCACATGGAAATTTATCACACCCGCTGGTATATTCCTTTGTATCTTCATGAAAATTAGGATATTAGTATCCCATTGTGATACAATTAGTGGTAGTTCTTTATGCTAAAAAAATCCCTTGAAAAGGTTCGTCATGACAAGCTCAAAAAATATCAAATATGTCATCTTCTCTCACACACTAGTGCATGATCAACTTAAGCCCACCGTAAAAGAGATAACAATAAATCCAAGAAAATAGACTCTTATAGCTAACCAAATTGCATTTTTCAATTTATGAAAAATGTTACAGGAACTTACCTGCAGCCAAATAGTTATCAATATCTACAAACCAAGGAGTTTTTACTGAAATAACAAATAAATGGTCATGTGGAAAAACATCATCAACCTATAGAGTTTGTGCATTAGATGTTAGATGGGAAAGTAAAATCATATCTATATTTCCCTTTCTTGGTTTCGCTAAAATGGTAATATCAAATTATTGAAGGAGTAATAACCATATAATATTTTGGCTATTTATTACTAGTTTGTTCATCAAATATTGGATTGCATAAATATATGTATGTATGAAAACATGATAACCAATGATATAATGACAAAAAAATTTAACATCATATAATATAGTAGAATTTTTTTTTATTACATAATTAAGCTCTACACCTGAAATATTCTTACTAATAAAATAGATAGCATAGTTCAATTGGCCATCCTTATGGCCAAGGACAGCTCCTAATGTTACATCAAATGCATCAGTGTGGATATGAAAAGGCAACTTCTAATTCAGTCCTCTTAGAATAGGTGTTGATACTATAATATATTAAAGATCCTAAGAACCTTCTTAGCATTCATAAGTCCAATTAAATTATATTTAGATGGAAAAACAAATAAAAAAGATTGAATTTTATTGAAATTCTTAATAAAGCGTCATAATAACCAGCATGTCCAAGAAATCTTATAACATCTTTGTGTTTTTATGGTGTAGGTAATTTTTAATAACTTATATTTTATCTTGATCCACTTATATCCCTCAAAGTGAAATGTGATGTCCTAATACAATGCCTTATATCATGAAATGTAGCATTTCTCATGGCTTAATGAGAGGCTATGGTCTTGAGAACATTGAGAAAATTTTCAAGTTCTTGATGGCTTCCTCATAGGTATCCCCATAGATGGTAAAATCATCCATGTAGACCTCTATGTAGTCATGAGAAAGATCATAAAAGATGTTTGGAATAGTCCTTTGAAAGGTGGCTAGAGTGTTACATGGTCCAAAGGGAAGGACAAAATATGTGTATGTTCCCTAAGGGATATAAAATTTGTTTTATCTTGAACCTCTAGTGAAATTTTGATCTAATTGTATCCACTAAATCCTTAATAAAAATATTTATTTCCAAAACGAGTGTCAAGGACTTGGTCAATAAATGGAAAAGGGAAGTGATCTTTCCTAGTGGCGGTGTTATTGTTTTTAATCAACACAAAGACAATTACTAGTGGATAAACCCAATGGATTATTATAAATGGGGTAGATAAATCCTGTAGTGAGGAGTTTTTGCAATTTCATTTTGACAATTTCTCTAATAATAGGATTCGTCTACCTTTGAATTTGGTGAATGGGGTACACAAATCTTTGATATAAATATGGTGGGTGTATAAGTCCATGTGTACATGTCTCATATCATGATAAAACCATGTGAATTTAGTCTTGTGCCATTGGAACATGGAAACTAACCCATCTTGTTGTTGAGGTGTTAGTTGACTATTTATGTTGAGTGGTCAGCCTGATAAAATTTCACCTACCTTGGAAAGTGAGGCCACATACTCAATATCACTTAGAATATTAGGTAGGTTGCACTCATGTGGTAGGAGTTGGTAAAAATTAAGGATATCACTAGTAGGATCCCCATATTCATTTTGAAATATATGTTTAAGGAGATAGTTAATGTTTGGAAGATAATTATCTACAATTTTAAGTTTAATATATATGTTTTAAAAAAAGTTTGAAATTATTATCCTCATCTGGTGGTTGTAGTGGTAAGCTTTGATTGATGGTAATAATATGTTGAATGTATGTTTCATCATTTTGTTTTATTTTTATCCAAAGGGGTTGTTTTGTTTCTAATGAAGACTGAACAAGAGGGTGTAGTAATAATTTATTGGTACTAATTGCATTGGATATGACCATATTTCCCAACATATAATTAATATAGGCATCTATTGTTTCCAACCAAGGTATTCCTAGGATGAGAGGATACCCACCTACCAAACTAGCCTTTAGTTGTAAGACCATAAATTTAGTTGGGTATTCCCATGAATCAATGGATGTAACAAGGTCTTCAATCACCCCTTCAAGCCACACAGTGGATCTATCTTTCATTTGAAAGACAGGGTTTGGTGAAGGCCCTATAACTTAACTTACTCCACGGTATCCTTAGGCATGACACTAATAGTTGCTCCTAAGATAATTAGAGTGTTTTAGATGTGAAGCCTTGTAATATGTACATCTACAACTGGGATAACAAGGTCATAACATTTAGGAGGAATGATATTCCTCCATATAAGATCAACCATTTGTCTAACAAAGTGAGCAGTTTGAGGATATGTTTTCTTCCAACCAAGTTTTCATAAGCATAATTCCCAAATAACCTTGGTGTAGATGAAATTGAAACAAAGGTATATATAAATATGTATTTTTCAATTCCCCCACAAAATAAAATTTGGATTTGGGTTCCCTCCTTATGTGAGTGAGATGTTAAAAAAAGAGGTTCATTTGGTACAATTGGATTGTTTGAAGTACTTGATTCATGGTTGGGTTCATTATTGGGTGGTGGGACTGGGTTAGTTGTGTATTTAGGAACCTACTCAAAAGGTTTCATCATTATGGGAGTTCTAATATTGTGGATAACCTTACTTGAGCAAATTTTAACATCGTTCAATTCCTAGTCCCAAAATTACTTACTCAATTTGCACCCAATCCCATCATTAAACCATTTGTCAAGGTATATAGAACTATAATCAAGGTAATTTATTATTAAAACTTTTCAGCTTCTTATTTTCTTATTACGTGAAATGTTTCTAACTATGTAGCCATGTGATTAATTATATCATGTTTCATGTCATGCAATAGGTTTTTAACATCCACACATGAATCCCATTGGTCTATTTGGATGATGACGGTAAATATATGTTATGACAGGTCTTCTCCATCATAGATCTTGAGTAATTTTTGCACAATTAGGAGATATCTTTGAATGTGTTTTGGGACACATCTCCTCCACCCATAAGATCTGTAGCTTCTATACTCTCATCAATTATATTTCTCAAAAATACTAGTTTAAGAGATTAATGGTCCATCTTTTTTTGTTTACACTTTTGCAGGCTAAATTTAAATATTTCTAGATAATTCTCTAGTGGTTCATCTTATTTATGTGACATTCTAAAAATTTCATATCCCCTTAGTATTTTCCTTGGCAATACTCTTGGTATTTGGAAATAAATTTTCCCTTCATATCTTTCCAAGCAATAATTGTATATTTGCCCAATCCAATGAGCCAATAGAGGGCTACATCTTTAAGAGTGGTTGGTTTGACTATGTGGGCATCTTGATTATAATTGTAACTATGACATTGGACATCAAGCTCAAAAATAAAAATATCAAGATCCTCATGTGTCATCCTTATAAAATTGGGTTAGGGAGAGGGAGGGATGTTCTTCATATATGTAGCATCTATTGGTGTGGTGATAAGAAATTCGAGAGTGGTAGGTTCATTAACAAATTATGTTAACATAAAATCTATAACTATTGGTTACAAATGTTTATGTTGTTCAAGTTAACTTCATTTGAAACTAATGTAATGTAAATGTTACTATTGGTTAGAATTATATATCTTATGTATTCATGTAATAAAAATAAGTGTGTTCATTCACAGTAACTAGTACATAGTATACATTATTTCCTACTCTAATTCTCTTTATATATATATATATATATATATATATATATATATATATATATATATATATATATATATATATATATATATATATATATATATATATATAATATAAAAAAATTGTTACAATTTACATAGATCTCTTTATTCTATATCATCATACTCTTTACTCTATTTCCACTCTTATTATGTTGTTAAAAATATCACTATGCTTTGTAACTTCTTAATTCACTTATATATTACACTTTAACTCTTATATGATATATCTACTCTATTACAATGTTGTAATATAAATACCAACTAGCTACCTTAAAATTCAATAGTCATCTCTATGTGAGTCTTGTATTTTTTTCAATCAAGTCATCATGTGTTATCACAAGGATCAATCTATATTGTGTTTCCCATGTTGGTATAAGTCTTTATCCTATAAGTCTAGAGATGTATTTGGCTATTGTGGTAAAGTTGGATATTTATTGGTAATCATTGTTTGGCCCTTAACTATTAAAGAATCCTACCAACATTTATCTAGTTTTTATTCCTTTTTCTTGTCCTCAAGATAACATATGAAAATCTTGACAAGTACCAAAATAATCCACCTAACTTAATACCAAAACTAATTTATCAAAATTTTGGTTCATGGTGTGGATCTCCCCTCATTGGGTAAATATTTTCCATACTTTTTCATCATTTCCTTAGCAAAAGTTTCTTAGTTCAAAATAATTGCCTTGGCCTCTACAATTTTATTTTATACTACCACATTTAATTTGGCCACCATCAATATGTCTTTTAGAGCTCAAGAGTTATCTAGTATGTGTAATTATGTTTCATGACCCTTGATTTGGAATTCCATTTTCTCCATCTAAGTGTTCATCAAAGTTTCATAATTTTCCAAGTTCTCATATATAAGTATCCGTTAAGAATGTTTGTCTTTATATTGTTCATGCAAACTTAACAATTTGGCCCTTTCTACTTTAGAGGGAATTTTCTAAGCTCTAAAACTAGCATAAGTAGTACTTATCTTTATTTCTATCTCCTTCAACTCCTCCTCTATGTCCTGGGTCCATAGGGATCAGTTGATTGAATAGGAAAATAAGGTAGTTGCATTGTCTATTGCTTCCAGCAATTTCCTCACCTACTCTTTGTATTCCATTCTTCAAACCTCATTTTCTCCTAGTAATGGGCCCAATAGTTATTATTCTTATTATGCTCTAACCCTGAATTTGAATAGGGTTTTATCCATTGTAACCCTTACATGACTAATGAAATTGTCCATAGTTTCCTCTAATTGTTTCTCCATTGGCCAAGTTATGTCTGGATCATACTGCAATCTGGCAGTGGTTAAAGTAATTAAATAATTTTGTATGCCTTCTTCCAGGTTTACACACTGCATCATCAAGTTTACCCTAGCAATTACATATGAGTTTCTCAAAGCATTTATTTCTATATTCGGGTTAATTTATGTAGTGCTACTATAATATGTCTTCTTACAAAATGTTGAAAGAAACTTGGTGGCACCATGATTGTAGATGTTATATGTTTATGTTGTGCCAACTCTATTTTTATTATCTTAAGTGGGTCCATGAGAGTAGTTATACTACTTTGAATTGTTACTATTGCTCCTAGGGTGATTTGAAATGATATATTATTAGTGTTCCATGTTTTTTCAAAGCTTGTAGAAGGGTTGCTAACCTCCTTATCCTTCCATTTTTCTTCATGTTCTAATTTTTCTTTTTCTTCCTTATTTTTTTCTCTGCCGCTTATTCCTTTTTATTCTTATCCTACATTTTCTTTTTTTCTTCCTCATGTTTGTTTCTCTCCTCTTCCTATGTCTTTATATTTTCTTCCTCCTATTTCCTTTTTCTCCTCCTCTTCTATATTATTTTTCTTTTCCTCTTCTACTCTCATTTCCTCCACTATTTTTCTTTTTTTCTCCTCCTCTACTTTCTTTTTCTCTTGCTCTTCCATTTTTCTTTTATTTTCCTCATCCACCCTCCTTTTTTCTTCCATTTCTTTTTTTAATTCTCTTTTTCTAAAATCTATCTAGCTTATTGTGTAGCGATTTCTATAATTTCTTTTATTATTCTTTATACCTTGGCTAGTTATTTTTCTAGTGTTATCCTTTGTTACATTAAAATATATTCTAATTCCTTCAACACTTGGATTTTCTTTTTTTTCTCTCCAAGGTATCTACAACCAAATTTGTTTTATATTTAGTCCAAAGCTCTATCTACTATATTTGCCTTAACCTTTTTGTATCTATAAGAGACATAGTTGATTCCTATGTTGCCTTTTTGAGTGTTTCTTCATATTTTTAGACTATTGTTAGAGCTTATTTGCTTTTTCCCTTTTTTTTATTATAATAACTTATAGGTTGATAGTGAGTACCACTAATGTATCATCCAAAATAAATAGACTGAGCTATGTGTAGTCTAATATTTCTCTAATTATTCTATGTTGACCCTCTACATTTGCATCCTTATACAATTTTCCCAAACTAATTATATTGTCTTTCTTTGTGCACATCCAGATCAATGTGTTCATGTTAGTAAATTATAACATGGTATCTTTTTCTTCAATAGTCTACATTTCTTCTTATCCCCCTTCTTTAATTTATTATGTTTCTAAATAATTTAAAAGTGTTTCCTATAGACCTTTTGCTTTTATTGTCTTTTGATTTTTCTTTCCTTTCTATATAATTTGTGGTGAATAAATTCTTTGCCTTTTTCCTCCACTCATTTGTAATAATGTTTATCTTGTTTTCTAGGGATTTTGTGGGAGTTATTTCTTATTCTTCTTCTATCTTAATTTTTATTTTACATTTTGTAGTTGTCCCCTCCCCCATTTTTGATATCTTTTCCCTCAAAAAATGAGGGAGTATCCTTAGCTGCCATTTCTTCTTCCCCCAATACCTCTCTAGTAGTAGATTCTTTGACTGAGAATGCAGTAGTCTCTTCTTTGTGTTCTTGAATGAGTGGTTCCAACCCTAAATTTTTGTTTTGCAGCTATGATGATATACATAGTATAAGATTTATCTAAGATAACTCTATAGATCCTTGTGGTGGTGGTATATCTGATGTAAGGGTTGCCTCTTCTTCCATAGATTGATAACTAGCCCCTACTTCACACATGAATTGTGCCAATCTAGGATCTTGTGGTAATCCTTGAACTCTAATGCTAATTTACTCAATATGTACATCACTAACCTCATATGGGATATGTGGAAGTGGTGCAACTTTCCTAGACAATGGTTCTATGTAAACATTATCGGTATCCACTATAAATTTAACTTCTATGAAATATTTTTAAACTATTAGTTTGGATATATTGGATCTATAGACTACCATGTTTAAAAAGATTCTCTCCCATGCAATAAAGTGTCTTACCCTTAGATATATTGGATTCTAATGAAGTTTTTATTTATGCTTCTAGAGGGGTATGAGGGTCTCATTGAACTAACCCTTGATGATCTAGAATAGTTTGTGTGAAATATGTGGCTAAAACTATTAGGAGCAAACCGTAACAAAAATCATGTGTACCTTTTTTGATCTTGTGGAGGTTTTGATATTATCTCACACAGTGTGATATCAAAGTCATACTCCATGCCAGTTATAAAAATATCCCATGTAATTTACACACTACCTACAATAGTTGAATCATGTATGTTTTTATAGTATAACTTACATACAATTGCATTTATGACATAACATACTCTATGGTCTCTTATCTTCTAAATGGAGAGATATCTTAATTGAAACTTGTGCTCGTGAGTTTCTCCATTGATTTTATGATGACATTTTTTTACCATCATACTTGTGAGTGTCATGCCATTTATTCATCAACCCATTCACTATATGGATGACCATTGGTGTGATACGGTATGATCAATCCAAATATAGGATATCTTCATGTGCTTGACTAAGGAGTACTTTTTTAGTGCTTGACATTAGTCTAAAGTAGGGAAAATGGCTCTCAACATATAATTTCATTCTTAATAGAATGCCATACTCTACCATATATTCCCATTGGTATGTTTATGGATTTTACTACATCATCGACCTTCTTTCAGATTACATAGCTCTATGATCAATCTCTACCAAGTGTGACTGAATGTATCTATGTATATCTTCAAAGTGTGTTACCAAAGATGGAACAATAGAGAATGTACCTTAAAAATTTGTAATTTCTAATTTTACCAAATGATTCTTATATCTATGTAATTTAATTTGTTCTACACTTACGACTTATGGCACTTCCATCTCTCAATTTTATATATTGAGGAAAAATCTCAAATAGAGTCTTGTTGCTTCATGTGAAATCTTAACAGAGTGTCATTAGTAGAGGATCATGTAATTTTTCTGTTAAGTGAAACTTTTGTTTTATAATCTCCCTGATATGGCCATTAATCATGGCTTTGTGATGTTATTTTTATTAGAATTTATTATTTGTATCCATTTTTACCTACTTTATTTGTTTTATGTCTCAATTACCTTTCTTTTCACTCATTCCTTCATTTAATTTCAAACTTATCCTTATTACATCATCAATTTTTTCACTTTTAACTATTTTCATAAGTCTTACATGTTAGTGTAGGTTTTTCCCCACTTTCAGTTTTACCTACATGATTGTAGTCAACTTGTTTATGGTTATTAAGGTTATCAAGAGAAAATACACTTAATGTATTTTGCAATTGTGAGTTGAGATGTTACATTTTTGGTGACCTAATATCTCACTATGTAATGTAACTCCTTTTTAATTTCTGGCTAATCTCCAATGAATCAAATAATTAGTTAATAAAGTTCTCTTTTGCTTTGCATCTTGATCTCACCTACTCCTAGGGTTTTTGTGTGATCTATGGCATTCATATATCTTGGATTAATTTGATATGGTATCAAAACTCTGATCTTATGGATATTTTATGATATCTTAAGATCTTTGATATGTTCTTTCTTGCATGCACCTTACAGGCTTTCTTGATTTTTTAGTTTTTCATAGCTTTGATGGGATTTTGAAAAAATCCATGAAAATTATTTATTTAGAGTCTCAAATAAAAAAATGGATAGCACCATGAAATTCAGAAGGTGCCAAAACCTTAGGATCCATTGTCAACATGACCTAGTTTTGTGATAATTAATTTTGACCATTTTGAAGGGTTTCAAGGTCTTTTCGGTGGTTTCACATAAATATGTCCTGTCACGTTCTCTGAAAGAAAATTATTTTCTAGGTTTTCTTGGGTTTTTATAGGTTTTAAGATCTTTGGTGGGTCTTTCATGGATTTTACATAAGCATTTCATATCTATAGATTTTATACTTGCTTATAATTCATCCCTTACTTGAACCTATAGAAATTTTAGGGTGATACCATAGTCAAAACTCCTGACATCAGGACTTCAGGATACATATTAAGTCAAAACCCCTAACATTAGGACTTCAACCTACACATGCAAATCATAACCCTAATATTGGGACTTTAAGCTACACACAATTAAAATCCCAACATCAGGACTTCAAGTTGCACATGCAATCAAAACCCCTAACATCAGGACTTTAAGATACATGCATAACACATAAGCCTGACATAAAGACTTCAAACTACACACATATTCAAAATCCTTGACATCATAACTTTTAAATGTTGGCACAACCCTTAACCATGACGTCAAAACTTTTGATTTTTGGTGCATTTTGAAACCCCAAAAACTATTGGATGTGACTACAACCCTGACATATAACTTTGATGCAAGAACTCTTGGCAATCCCATCACTATGGGAACCTGTTCAAACCCCCGACACTATGGGAACTATCCAAACTCTTGGCACTCTGAGAATTATCTAAACCCCCAGCACTATAGGAACTATCCAAACTCCTAGCATTTTAGGAACTATCCAAACTACCAACACTACGGGAACTCTTCAAATCCCCAACACTATGGGAACTCTCAGAATGTTTAGCAGTGCAAGAACTCTTCAAAGTTTTCACAATTAAAATAGACCACTAAAACCCCAACACATAATCCCAATTAATGTAGTGAAGCTCCAAAACTTTGATGATGGTCTAGAGGATGTCAAATTTAACCCTATTATTTTTCATGTGAGCTCATATTTTCAAATAGTTATAGCTTTTGATTGATAAATCAAATTTGAGGGTCATCTTCTTTAAAAGTACCTAATTTTTCATGTTATATGCATTGGTTACATTTTTAAACCCTCTACATCTACCTTTTTCACATATCATACCTCTTGGACACATTATCAATAAACCCTGATGTCCTTCCAATTCTTTCGTACTTACATACAGATTACTCAAGATGCATTCTCAATTGTGTCCAATCTCTATATGAGTGTCCTTATATTTGAAACTTTAGGGGGATAATTGATTATAGTTTTGAGGGGAAACTATGTGGTGTTATTTATTCCTTGGTGTCTCTTTTGCACACTCTTATTTTATACATTGTATTGATTCCTACACTTACTGCTCCTTTGGATGCATTCTCGATTGTGCCCGATGTCCTCTTCATGATCTACATTGTTTTTATAACTAGGGGTCATTATAGTTATTTTTTGTAGTTTTTCACTTCTTTGGTGTCTTCTCTTAGTCATTTCAACTTCACTTGAGAGATACATGTGGAAGAAAGTTGATTTTACATGAGTGGTTCTTCTTGGAAAGAGAAACTATGCTTTTTGGTGTGCTTACATAGAACATATATTCACAAAAAAGGGAAAGAATCATATTTCATTCCTATATGGACAAATCCCTACTCCTATTCATTTTGACAAGTATATTAAGTGGTATAACACTAGTGACAAGTTTTATGGTACCTTGATGCTACATGTTTCATGGGATCTGCATCATCATGTGTAGCTCACCATGTGCCCCAGCACTATTTTGAACATCCTTCAGTCTTTTCTCATAAAACCTACTAAGTTTTATATTACTACTACTCTTATTATTGTCTCTTCAGAGACTATTGTAATCTATCCTCTTATTTCTTATGATGACACATCCATGGTAAATAATGCTCTTCCTTGTATCAAAAAACCACTACAGGATGAGATCTTGCCAAACCTTAGTTATCTCATTATAGATCCTACTTCCATTCTTGTGCATGATGTTGTTCTTTTATATCTATCACATATTGGTACTGTAGAAGACTTTATTTTTTCTAGTGAGAGTACACATTGTGAAAGCATTGAAGACTCTCCTTTTCTTATATATATTCAATCTACGATTCATGTGTAGTATTTTCTTTGGCTTCAAGGATTATTGAGTTGTGATCTTCACTTCACATGGACATTCTTTCAGCAAATTCTCCATGTTATTCTTCTTCATCAGACTCACTTATAATTGATAACACTTCTGAGTCTGAGTACATCTCTGAGATTGATGACTCTTCTTATATCATAGATGACTATAATATTGATGGAGACACACCTCCAACATCTCCTTGTCACATTGTAGATGTTGAGGACTTAGTTCTTGATCCACTACCTCTAGTCCACTTTCAACATTATAGGGTGCAAGTATACTAATCTAGGATCATCAAACATTGGACCATCTATTTCATAAGTATAGGGAATTCTGTAATCCATTTTAGCCTATACTTCTATTGCACCATCATTGTATAGAGTAGTTGTATCATCTACACCTACTTATAATAGATTCACTTCAGTGGCATTACATTCAATTATTATGCATGGTCTTTCTAGACCTATACCACACTTATATTTTGGACCCAGTTATTTGTATTATTGTCTCTTTCATCTTCCATTGTGGAATGGATAGATTTCTAATATGACATTCATGTTATTCATTTGTTAAAGGGCAAAAACATTGTTAGATGCAGATGGAACTTATTTAGTCTTCAGGTATAGCATCTTATTGGTGACATTCATCATTCTACAAACTCTATTATAGGAAGCTTCAACATCTTCTATGGGGACTTATTAGTTCTCTTTTCTTTGTGTTTTATTACTTTCACTTGTGGATGCATTTTTTATTATGCATGATGTCCTTAGATCATGTATTTTCTTATCGCTTTGCTTTGTTTTAGAGAGGAGTTTTATCCTATGGTTTTTCTCCTTTTCTCTAATTTATAGGAGTTGCATTGTATTTGGTTAACTCATTACGCCTCATTTTTAAGACCCAATTCTTCTAGCCACCTAAGTTATGCTTCAAGGGGTGTTATTATAGGCTTTTTTTTACTTTCAGTTCTACCTACATGGTTTTTAGTCATCTTTCTTAGGGTTTTTAAGGTCATTAGGTAAAAATACACTTAATGTATTTTATAATTGTGAGTTGAGTTGTTACCTTTTTGGTGACCTTATCCCTCACTATATAGCATACCTCATTTGTACTTTTTGGCTAATCTCTTATGAATCAAATAATCAGTTAATGAAACTCTCTTTTACTTTGTATCTTAATCTCACCTACTCCTAGGGTTTTCATGCAATTTGTGACATTCAAAGATCTTGGATTAATTCGACACTACCAACCACTTGTTTGTATTTAGTTGTGCTTTCGATTTTAACTAACCCATGAAATATATATTTTTGTGAATAAAAACTTAACTACATTATTTCATTTAGATATTTGTTTATTTACCATTGTTCAATGATTATTTCCATAAATTCCTCCACTCTTATCTAAATTCACATATCTTTTTATCTATCTTTCTTTGGGGTTATGGATTTTTCTACTCTTTTTCTACATTTTTTTCAAAATTGTTTTTGTCTACATATCTTTTTTTTTTTTCCAAAATTGTTTTTATGTTTTTCCAAAAAAATTCCATGATCCCAACTTATATTTCCTATTGTTCCCATTTTTCCCATTGTGGGGATTGATATTATCAATAATTAGGTTCTTAGACATATAACTTAAGATAATGTAATATCCTCACTTGACTTACCCGTCTAGAAGGATGATGTCTACCTAGTGGGGGGTAACATGATCAACAACCAGGTACTTAGACATCTAATATAAGATATTATATTACCCACACTAGACTCGCCCAATTAGAAGGACAGTGTCTCACCTTAAGTTCCATTATTCTTTTTTATCACATTTTATCATTTTTATCTATGGTATATAGTTTCAATCAAGCTCCATTCACAAACCCTTTTCTGAGTGTGCCTACAAACATTCTCAATTTTTTTGCATCAGAGTTTAATAAATCCTCAATTATATATGGCCCATGCCATATTATCTTTAACTTCCCAAAAAAAAAATCATAGAGTAATATTATGTCTTTGACTTGAAATTCCTTGATCTTAATATGTTTATCATGTCAACATTTTTGGTGTCTTTGTCTTGAGTTTGATTGTATGCCACTAAGAATATTTTTTCATCAATTTTTTTCAATTCTATCAGTCTATCTTGAAGATAAAACTTCTCATTCACTCTAAATATCACCATTATTCATAAACTTAGTAGTATATATTATATTGGTATTGCCACTTCAAAACCATATAGTAATTGAAAGGGTAAGTAGTTAATTAATCTTTTTTAGGTGATACGGTAAGCCCATAGTACTACCACCAATATTTTAGTGTCTCAATCTCCAATTTTTGTATTACATACCTTTGAGAATACCTTATGAAATACCTTGTTAAATTCCTCAAAAATCCCATTTGCTTGAGAGTCGTAGGGAGTACTCTTGTTATGCTGGATCAAAAAGTGTTTAATTAATTTTATAATTATATTATTGACAAAATATTTGCTCTAATCACTTGTTATATTTAATGAACAACTAAATTGTACTATTATATTCTCATATATGAACTTGGTGATAGCCTTAGCTATACAATCCTTTATGAGTATCATTTTTGCCCATCTTGTCAAAATCTTATTCTAGTAATAATGAATCTATCATTACTCTTTTGTGCCATATATTTAAGAGAACCAATGAAATCAATGGTCTACTTTTCAAATGGGGCTAGTGCTAACATTAGACGAAGTGGCATTTCATCTCTTGCATTATTTTTTCCCACTCTTTAATGTATGTCATAGTTCCTATCATATTTATGTGCATCTTTGAATAATGTTTGCCATAATATGCATGTAGGCATTATCTTCTTACTCATACTTTCTTTGGAGTTATGTCCTCTCACAACCCCATCATGGGATTTTCTTATAATATTATCTCATTTGTGAGGTGACACTACTCTACTTAATACTTTGTCTCTTCACTTTTTTTATAGTGCTATCTTAATTAATGTAAAGCATAAACACTAAATCATCAATATTTTTCATTCTAATGTGCCATTTTCTTCAAGAAACTCACCATTAGAGAGAAATTGGAAAATGTTTTCTATATCTTAGGAATAGCCTCAACACAAAAGAGATGAGCTTCAGGAAACTCATATCCGAATGGGCCTATCTTATTCTATAGTAATGTTGGATAGGTAATTAGAATCATTGTTTATCCTATCAGATCTTACCATAATCTTAAACTCAAACTCTTGGAATAGCCTTAACCACCAAAAAAAAAATTCATGTATAATTGGTGTATTGATCAAATATTTGAGTGGCTCATGATTGGTAAATAATATGAATGGGGTTACTAAAAAATAATTTCTAAATTTCAACACCGCATACACCATATAAAGTGTCTCCCTTTCTATGGTGGAGTAATTTTTTTCCACCTTTTCCAATTTCTTACTTACAAATGAGATAGGATGGTTTATGTTACTACAGGATTGTGCCAACACCTTCCTATTAATATTCCATAAAAATACACATGAACATGAAATAGAATATTCCAATCAATAAATACTAATATTGGTGCATTCATAATCTTGTTTTTTAACTTATCAAAGGATTCCTGACAATGTAACAACCATTCCAAATGTTGGTTATTCCACTTCTTCAATAAATCCTCTATCAGTGCACTAATGGCTTCATAATTTCTAATAAATTATTGTTGATATATGATGTAACACAATATTGTTATAACTTTATTTTATGTCTTGGGCGGTGCTAGATTTATGATAATTGATATTTTTAGTGGATCTACCATCAATCCCTTCTTGTAGATTATATGTCCTAGAAATGAACCGAATGGTGTGGTAAAAATACATTTATTTAAGTTGAGGGGGATGTGAAGTTTTATACATCTTTGAAACATTAGCCACAACCCTTGAACATGATATTTTAGCAAGCCATCTACCATCCAATCATTGAGGTATACTTATAGAAACTCATGGATAAAATATTTGAATGCATTTAACATTATTGTATTAAATACTATTGGAGATTTTTTTAATCTCCAAAAGGATAAAATATTACATAAAGGATCCCCATTCGGTTGTAGATTTTTTTATTAGTTGATCTTATGGAGATATTCTTACTTAGTAATATTAGTAAAATCCATCAGTAAAAGAGTATATTCTTCTTCCCACAACACTTTCTAACATCTCTTTTGTGAATGATGTTGGGAAGGGATCATGTAAACATGCCTTATTCAACTCCCTATAGCCAACATAGATATTGATTCCACTTATTTTATTATTTTGTATAACCATAGGACTTATCCGTTTTGTGTCCTCTACATGGGTTATTATGTCATCGGTTAACATTTTATCTAGCTCAATTTTCACATTTTCCTTAATATTTGGATTTAGTCTAAAAAGTACTTTGTGTAATGGTTTTGCATCTTGTTTTAGTTGTATTTTCATGGTACTAGACTCATATTTTATTCTCTTTAGTTCAGTGAATATTCATGGAAATAGATCATCAAATTCTCTTAGTTATTCAAGTATTTTTTCAACTTCTTCTTTCACCCAATAATTTCCAACTTTTTGCAATTTTGGGGTTACCTTTTTTGGCTATATTTTCCTCTCTTATTTTGAGGGCCTGATAGAAATATTGTGTCTTATCCTCGGTGGTATCAATCAATTTCCTTATGCGTTCTTCTATTTCTATGTTTATATTTTCTAGGTTTGCTTCATCATCCTCCTCTTATTTTGTGATTTTTCTACAATCACTTATGTATCATGTTTTCAATTTCTCTTATGTGGGTATTTCTTTCCATGTTTTTAGGTAGTTATCTTATGATTGTGTCAATTTTCTCCCAATCATCCATATGTCCCAATATTATCTTTGCTTATTTTATGTTGCTAAATTATTGTTTTTCAATAGAATCTGACATGAATAAGAATGTTTTTATTTTCTACAATGCATGATAAACCCTATTATTTGGATCTCAAAAGTTGAAAGTTTAGCAAAAATCCATTTAATGTCTTTCCAATTAGAAGTTAATTTCTACATCTCTTGATCTATATAACATGTTCTTGGAAATACATATAGGGTCCAATAGAATAATTGTGCCCAAAGATGTATGTTGGTTTCTCCTTTTATAATCCATACCTTTTCATAGTTTTCAATGTGTATTTTTGGGTTCATGTTTCCCACATATCTCTATATTTCCATAAAAATAGCTTTTTGCTTTGATAAACCTTGTATTAGGTAGGATGCTAAAAATATTTCCAATTTCGGATAGTGGATTTGAGGGTGTTCCACCATCCTAAAACAATGATAGTCATGGTGTCACCAATTTCCTACATCCTTATTTATTTTTGGGGAAGTACCCTTATCATCTATTGTAGGTAGTTTTCTAAAAAATTGATTGTAGTGAATTTTGGTAGTTTAACATGGAAGGCTCATTAAATGTGGTATGCCCTTCTCCTCTTGAAAGGAATGAGAGTAAGATCATTCCAAGCTAGAAATCTGAAGTATTGACATCAAGAACATTATAATAATCTTACAAAAGATGAAATGTAAAGATAAGTCAAATTATAAAATATCCATAGAATTACTTGCTTAGTACAATGGAGAGACATTGCATAAGTAGGCAAGGAAATACAAGAAGCAAGCCTAACTAACCAATGTGGGATAAATACACAAAAGACAAAACTAAGAAAAAGATGAAAAAATATCTATAGAACCTAGAAAGCATGAGAATATACTCTAACACCCTCCCTCAAGTGAAGTTAGGGGCTAAGAATAGCCAAAAAAATATAAAGTGGCATATCCACAATATGAGTCATGATAATAAATCTTGATCAGGTACTCATGTACAATATATATCCATGAAATGAAGAAGGAAGATGTCCTCATGAGCACTCCCCAAGAATAAATTCTAAAACCCCAAGCATGCCACACAAATCAAAAAAATGAGATGATGCAAAAGGCTTCATGAAGATGTCAGTAACCTACTATTGAGTTAGAATGTACTCCAAGAAAAGAATTTCATCTTGAATGTGATGATGAATGATGCATGTGTATCTCAATGTGTTTAGTCTACTAGTGCTCAATTGGGTTATGGGATATGTGAATTTTATTCTAGTTGTCACATAAAATTATAGTAGGTGAATCATGCATGAAGCTAAACTATATCAATAACTGACAAAGCTAAAGAACCTACTGAATCATTATAATTGTTTCCATGTACTTAGATTTTGTAGATGAAATTATAATAGCTTGTTGTTTCTTACATGCCCAAGAAATTAGAGAAGAACTAAGACAAAATATGTAGCTATAAGTACAACACCTATCATCAAGATAACCTACCTAATCTGAATTATTATACCCAACCAACTAAGTAGAACCCCTAGTGTAGTGTAATCTAAAATGGGTAGTGCCTCGTAGATATTGTAAAATCCTCTTGGTAGCCTACCAATGACTATCATGAGGACCATGTGCAAACCTAGATACACTCCCAAATACAAATGAAATATCAGGGAAAGTATGGGTTAAATACATAATAGTGCCAACCATATGCATGCACAATGTAGGATCACAAAGATGAGTAGTACATGTGGTAATGAGAGTGACTCCAGACTGGAAAGGAAAGGGACTTGGCTTGAAATCATCCATGCCAAAATGTTGAATAAGATTAAGGGTGTACTTATGTTGACACAAATGAATCTCTAAATATGACTGAGAAATCTACAAACCAAGTAAAAAGTGAAAAATATTGAGATCTATCATTTCAAACTACATTGAAAGAGCCTGCTAAATAGTCAAAATCTGAGAATAGGAGTTGCCTATGAGAAGCAGATCATCAACATATAAGACCAGTATAACAATATCCTCTCCAACATTTTTAATGTATACTATGGTATCTGAGTGGAAACAAATAAAGTTAATAGAGAGAAGAAAAGAATCCATCTTCTCATACCAAACTCGAGGGGCCTTTCTGAGATCATAAAGAGATCTTTGAAGTCAAAAAACAAGAGAAGAATCATGAATAAACCTAGTAGGTTGCTCCATGTAGATTTCCTCCTGTGAATCTCCATGTAAGAAGGCACTCTTAATGTCCATCTGGTATACTATCCAAACCTAGGATGCAACAAGAGAAAGTACAAGGTGTACAGAATCCATCTTGGCAACAGGTGAAAAAGTCTTAAGTAATCAATACTTTTAATCTGCAAGAAACCTTTTACAATAAGATGTGCCTTATACTTGTCAATGGACCCATCAACTGCATACTTGGTGTAGTATATCCATTTTCACCTAACCAACTTTCTTCCCTTAGGAAGAGAGACCAAATCCCATGTATGACTCTTCATCAAATAAAAATACTCATTTGTCATCACATCATCCCACTCCTATATCCCATGATCTTATAAAAAATACTTTGGATCCCCAAAGAATACCTGACATAAAAGTCCAATACTTGTAGAATGTGCATGATGATGTCCATTGGGTGGAAGATCTTGTATAAAATATGATGCCTTAGAAACTGTAGTATGATCCCACATAGACATAGTGATAGAATCAATGGGAATAGGATCATGAGCATCCATAACCTCCTCAGAGTCCTCTTGAATGGGCTCCTCAAAGAAGGAATCCTTAATATGAGGTAAGGAAACATCAAAATAAGAATAAGGAATGGAAGAAGATGAAGAATCATGATAAGTGAAGTGCTCATCAAACTAAAAATGTGTTCAAAAAATAACATCATGAGTATCAAGATCCAAAAGGTGATAAGCTCTCATAACCTCATATTACCCTACAAAGATTAAGGGTTTAATTTTCTTATCCAAGTTTTTCCTTTTCTTATTTGGTACAAAATCCAAAGAATGTCTCCCAAAGTCTCTAAAAAATGAGACATCAGGCTTGGTTCCATACCAAGCCTCTTTTGGAGTCAAATGCTCAAGTGCTCTATGTGGTGTGCAATTTTGAATGTAATTCACACAATTAACTACTTCTGCCCAATATATGGGAGGTAAATATCATGAATGCATCATGCAATTATCCATCTCCTTTAAAGTTTGGTTCTTTCTTTATGCTAAGCCATTTTATTGTGGAGTATGTGGAATAGAATGTTGGTGAACAATACCATGAGATGCCAAAAAATTAGAGAACTCTCTATTGAAGCACTCTCCCCCATTATCAGTACAAAGCTTCTTGATGTAACTAGAAGATTGTTTCTCGACTAAAGCCTAAAATACTTTGAAGTGTGAAAAAACATTACTCTTGTACTTGAGAAAATAAACCCAAATACGCCTTGAGAAATTATCAATAAAATTAAGTGCATACTTAGCTCCATTGAAATAAGGAGTAGGAAATATTGTTAAATCATTATACATAAGCTCAAGTGTTGAAGAAGCTCTCTTGGACATACCCTAAGATAATGGATCTTGGTTTTATTTCCTTGATGCATAACCAACACAAACACTATCAAGACATGAAACTTTAATAACACCATCAACCATACCATGAGTGCTCAACTTCTTCAAATATCTATAATTAAGATGTTTGAATCTCTCCCGCCAAAGCTTACTCTCAGAATATGCATGAGAAACCAAACATGTCCCTATAGGTAGAGTATCATCAAAACCCTCAAAGTAATATAGTTGAGAACTATGATCAACAATAGCCTATGTAATAAGTGTATGAGGCTCTATCAATGCTCAAACTTTAGCACCCTATCGTGTGAAAGTCATTGTCTTACCCTGACTAGAATGACAAATATGATAAATAGAAAGCAAATTTGTAGTGATGTCAGGGACATTAAATGCATCATTGATGTGTCCATCATCAATATATATGTCACCCTTTCCCTTAATAGAAATAAAGGAAGAATTTCCAACCTCAATGTTGGAAGTATAACTCAAACCAAGAGATACAAAAAACTCTGTAGAAGAAATCATGTGGTGAGACGCACCAAAATCTATAACCCAACTATCTAGAATAGGTGACTGAGATATCCCAACAACATTAAGTACTTTTCCATGTTCATTAGATGGAGTGGAGATAGAAATCTTGTGTCTTATGAATGCATCCTCTAGGGCCTACATTTTATTAAAATACCTAGATTCTTAACAACCAGCCCCCCCACAAAAGGATCATGAAAGGCTAGACTTATTCTTCAATTTTAAAAGATGAATTGGGTTTAGAGTTATTGGGTTTAGGGGAAATTTGACATGGAAGAGGAGTGTTCTTAGTTTTACTCATTGATTTTCTCTTGCTCTTAGGATTAGATGTCACTAATGTTTTTTAAGAGGTGGAAGACTCAAGGTGAGACAATTTGGATTCCTCCTTAATGAATCTTTCACAAAACAACTCTAAATCAATCATTTTGAATACGGAACCTAAGGCATCCATGCTAAAAAAAATGGTATAAGAAAATATTTGGAATAGACCTTTCAACTTGGATAAAATTAGGTACACACACTCTTCATCTTTATTATCATGTCCATTCCCCTTCAATTGTGCCAACAAGTGTTTAAACTTACTGAAATAGTCTACAATAGAGGGAAAATCCTTAAGACTGAGAGAAGTAATCTCAACTTCAAGATGCAATGCTCCCATTTGATCTACTTTCCCAAATAAACCCTTTAGTTTATCCCATATTTTTAATGGAGAGTCACATCCATTCAAATGAAACAAAATATTATCACTCACATAAGGCCCTCTCAAACCCATACACTCATCAAATTTACATTGGTGCTGAAATTTTTCATATTCGCTAGTGAACAGTGGTTGAACTTCATTCATTAAGGACCATAATCCTTTGTGTTTAATTATTGCTTCCATTATAGGTCTCCATGTATGGTAATTATGTGCAGTTAAAGGCTCACAATGATCTAAACTAAAATAATAAGCCATGCTAGTAAATAAGCAAAGGTCAAAAGAATGCAAAGGGGTGCACAAATTGGTATTGATATAACCCCCCAAAAGATTTATATTGAGCCCCCCCAAAAAAAAATTGACACTTTATAAAAGTAGTGCATTTTTAAAAATAGATGACACTAATGGATAGAAAATTGAAAATCATACACTTTTGAAAAAAATTGAACTTGAGTTTGATTTATGATTCAAACATTATAGGCTTTACTAATTTTCTATCAATGGGTCAAAATCAATAAAAATTGCACTAAAACTAATTTTGGTGATAAAAATGATAGTGTACTTAGCCTTCCAAACACTCATTCGAATTATAATTCAACTAAAAACATCTTCAAGTCAACAAAAGTGGAAAAATAATCTATCAGTAACCCCTATGCACTTATAAGTGAAAGATACTTCCTCTTAGGGTAAAAATATAGCTAGTAAGTGTATGATCCCTAAGTAAACATTGTCAAGTAATCTCCAAGATTGATAATAAGGAGACACCAATTGGGAGGTTTGGTTGAGTACCATAATTATAGATCATGTATGTTAAAGCACCACAATGTTGGGTTAGGTCTGAGAAATAACTATCAAACATAAAAGGAACTAAAAACATCCTCAAGTCAACAAAAGTGAAAAAAAATTAACATAGACCTCCCACACACCTCCAATGTACTTCCAATGTAGTATAAAATGTAGGCATAGACCATACCAATATAGACCTCTGATCTCCTCTACCAAACCTCCTCCTTTCAATGCAGTAAAAAAGGCAGGCACAGACCCTACCAATGTAAACCTATTATCTCCTCCACCAAATCTCCTCCTTCCAATGCAGACCTCTAGAATATTAAAAAGGAGTGTATATTAGAATGGTGATAGGAGAGGGAACATTTGAAAGAGTTGGATGGTGGACTACAAAAACAAGTGAGGGAGCATTGTGGAGGAGAAGAGCACCTACTAGATAATTTTGAAACTTTACCAATACATATGATTGTGATATGATAAAATAAGGTTCTCTGACATAATCAAAGAATCATCCCACTAATACAAATTGAGCCAATGTGGGGCTGGGATCTCACCCAATGTAATGTAAAACCAAATGAATCCAAACCAAACAATCAATCCAATCTACTATGACTAGTAGAAGATTTGACTAGTGATGAATTGTGGCACCAAGACACAGGTATAACACCTCTCACGAGTCAGATTTCCACTAGATAGTACATGTAGATCACCAAAAATGGCTTAGTACATGGGAACGAGGCCTCATATCTAAGCGTTAAAGTGAATAAAAGCATTCCCTTCTTAATACAAGAAACTAAAATGGTTTTGTACATCAAGGAAAAAAAGGAAGTAGAGGTTCTTCAAACTGGATAGCTAGCTTATCAAAATATGGATACAATTTTTCTAAGCTCTGATACCATGAAAGGAATGAGAGAAAGATCATTCCAAGCTAAAAATCTTAAGCATTGATAGCAAGAACATCGCAATAAGCTTTTAAAAGATGAAATGTAAATATAAGGCAAATCATATAATATCCATAGAATTACTTTATTAGTAAAATGGAGAGACCTTGCATAAGTAGGTAAAGAAATACAAGAAGCAAGCCTAACTAACCAATGTGGGATTAATCCACAAAGGACAAAACTAGGAAAAATACAAAAAACTATCTATAGAACCTAACAACCATGAGAATATACTCTAACACCTCTATGGTATTGTATTATTTAGTGCAGTAGTTTTATTTCCCAAAGATGGTATTTTCCTCATGTGGCATACCTTCCTGACAATTTTTTATGATTCCCCATATAGCCAAGCCTCAATATCATTTTCAAAATTTGCCTCTATATTTTTAAGTATTATTTTTCCTTCATCATTAGGTTCATGGTCATCCTCATATTTTATGATTTTTTTTAATGTGTATACACATTAGAGTTCATAAAAATCACTTCATCATTTGGGCATTATTCCTTAGATTATGCAACTCCCATCATTTTTTATAATGAAAAATGGACTACCAACCCAATCCCTTCAAATATAATCACTTCTTCAGAATTCAATGTGCCATTATAGTCAATGAACCATTTTAAGTTTAACAGGGTAGGATATCATGTATTGTACATATCAATCACTTTGAAATCCACTTTTAATTTTATACCCATTAGTTAACTTTAACAACCCTTAATATTCATATTATCAAGTGCAATGTGCCATCATCCATTGTAATATCATATGTTACAGCATTAGCTATGGTTTACTGAGTAGCTTTGAGGTATTGTGCAGTAAGATATTTGTATCTGCAACAAGATCCAATTAGACCTTCCTTACCTCCTATCAATTTATTTTAATGTCTAGTAAGATTTTTTTTATTCTACTTTCTATTTTTTCTAAATACATTATAGTTTTTTCTGCTTTTTCTCAATCTTTGTACCAATGTTATCTCTGTTGTTTATTCTAGGACTTATAGAATTATGTTTATTTACAAGATCTTAGTTTTTTACAAACTTCAACATTTGTTTTATGTTCCCAATATCATCATCATCAAAATAGTTTAGTTTAAATTGATCTTTGTCATGTTTAACTTATATGATTTTTCTACTTTTCTCAACTATTTTTTCATGTTCATATATATTAGGGTGTTTCCTATCACTATCTATTTTAGACTCATATTCATAGTCTATAACTTTCTCTTTTCTTTTTCATGTCTTCATTCCACTTCAATTGGTTACCACCACTCAAAGTTTTGAATCATCAATGAAAATCTTCAGAGTTTTATTATGTGGATTATCTTTATGTTATTTTAATGTTTCTCAACATTCTCTTATTTTTTTAGAAATGGATGTTTATTTTGATAGGCCTCCCTCTTCTTTTTTAATCTTATTCTCTTACTTCAAAGTGTACCTCATTATAAAATCTTTTCATATCATATCCTTTATGAACTTTCTTAAAAAAATTTACTCCTTTCTGTGGAGAATATTATGTTAAATCTTCAATTTTCATTCCTCCTTTTTTGTAAAATTGCATCATCTTAGGGCAAAATAATGAACCATAAATTTCTTTTTCATGATAGAATCCACAATTTCCATATGTGGTTCTTCTACACAGTTTCTTGTAGTATTTCCAATCTTTCTACATTTGTAATACCATATCCTTGGTTACAGATCTAATTTTAGCCTTGATTTTACCCCTTCCCCCTTGATAACTTCCTCGCCCTTCATGGTATCCTCCTTTGTATGCTCCTTGGCCTCATCCTCTATACCCCCCATGGTGGTTATAATATTGTGGTTGGGTATTTTGTGATTAAAATACTTGTAGTGTGGGAAGGTTTTGGTATTGTCGGCCAGGTTGCAGTATGTTAGAATTACTCATTGGAAATTAGGGTGACATCATTTACTAAACTATGATTGTTCTTATAAAATTAATATCATGTATATCTGCAAGTGTGTCTATTATAGGGAAGGTATGAATTTAATGATTAAAATATTTGTAATTAGTGTAATACATTGACTGATTAGTGGGTGGTACCACTTCCATCAATGGGCATAGATGCTAGGGATGTGGATCATATGTTTTATAGTATATCTTGGCACCATATATCAATTTTTGAATAGGAGGCATTCTCACCGATGTCTGTGATGCTCTTATTGTTGCCGCTATTTTTTCCATTTCATGATGGGGACATTTTGTCTATGAGTCTCTTCTACACAATAAGTTTTACACTAAATCTGGGCCCATAATGGGTTATTTATAACTATCGATGAATAAAATTCATCACCTTTCCTTTGAATCTCTTATTTTAACCAAAATTATTCCATATCTAATTCTTATCTTTCCACATTATCTTGCAATGATGTATTTGTGTCATATCTTCAGGATTGAGCTTCTAAGTGTGGTCTCATCTTAAGCATTTCCCTACAAATGTATTAAATATTTTCTTGTCCATATTTGCTCAAAGATATGGTATTAATATAGAAATAAACCACTCTATTTGTTTATTTTCATTCAATGGCTCCTCCAATCTTCTTACTATCAATTTCAATCTTTGATTTGTACTCTTTCATTATTTCTTTTTCTTTTTATATCAACTATCTCATATTACTAACACTTTCACTAGGAATGTCAAGATAGTGAAAATATCCTTTGAAAGCTTTTATAAATCTATCCATGTACTTGAATGTCCATAATAAGTTTTCATATACCATTTTAGGGCATCATCCCTAAGTGTTCCCATAAATTCAAATAGCATTACTCTCTCATCAGTGATATTATGGCTACACCAGTATGAGTTTAGTATAAATAAATATTCTTCTAAATCCTTTGTATCCTTTATAAACAATGGAAACTTCATTTTGTTGTGTCATTTTTGTTTTGTTAGGTTGTGTTTGAACACTACTATTATTGTTATTGCTACTAGTCAATTACTCGATGTACTTGTTCTATAAGTATTATTATAATTTCTCTACTAATTATTATTATTTTTCATAATATTCTAACTATGTCATTTGTCTCTTCTTAAATCACCATGAAATTATTTCTTTCCTAAAATTTCTACTTGATTTTGCATAAACTACATTCTATTATCAATCTCTTCACTAGAACTTTTGTATTTATTTGATACTTTTTCTCATATATATATATATATATATATATATATATATATATATATATATATATATATATATATAGATATAGATATTTCTCTTTGTATAATACATGGATGTTCACCTCTATTATGAAGTGGCATGGGGGATGTATTTTTGTCCATAGGGTTCATTTCTTTGTGGGGCCTCTTGCAATTGGGGCTTATGGGGATGGGTGTGATGCAGGAGCATCAAGCCATGCAAATACCATTTTTGATTTTTCTCAATTTAGAGACCAATCATGGCCAAAGTAAGTGTCAAAGTATGTTATAATACTTATTGGGTCCTTTAGATTCATTAATGTCCATTTGGAGTCATGAAAGTGATCTTTAGGAGATTTCCCTCCAAAACAAGAATTCAAATATTCAAATATTATAAAATAAATTAAGAAGGTCATTTTGTATGTTTTGGAGTGTTAGGTGAATAATTTGATTTTAAGGGGTCATTAAAGTCATGATACAAGTTTTTTGAAATACATTCCATGTTTGTATCTTAAAACAAGTCATATGCTTAAGTGTAGAAGCATTCTTGAGCAATGAGGTAGTTATGTTTTGTAACTAACTAGGTCCTACATTGAAAATGACCAAAAGGAATCATTGTTATAGAGTTTATATAGAGATTAATGAATGGGGATATCTCAGAGAGGCAATGTGGATTATAAAATGGAAGGTTAATATATGAAATCCTCAAGAAATTAAATAAGTTCATGTGTGGACTGCATGTAATGAAAAGTGGAAACAATGAACAAAGCTAAGTAGAACACTTGTTTTATCTTTTTAAAACATTTGTGGAATGATATTTGTATGTATTTAAAATGTTAAAATTAACTTTAAGGACATCTATATGCAAGTTATGTATGACTACAGGTATAGACTAAAGAAGGTGAATCACAATCCTTAGCAAGAGTATATATATTCTTTATCAAATTGGTGAATGAAAATTGGTCATAGCATTAATCCATGTTAGTATATAATGGGTATAAACCCTCAAATGGATGAAAGTGTAATTATAATGAGATAATATCTAGCCAAGAGTGTTATTAATCAACTCCCCTGTTGATTATGTTACAGTCAAGAGATAATAAATTGAGTGTTGGTCTAAAGAAGTGAACCATCAGTTTGATTGGAAGAGTGTTTGATTCGATGAAACAAAAGTATTTATATTATATATTTTATTTAAATGGAAATATGAAGCTATTTTCATAGTCTAGATTACACTTTGTTCACACATTCAGGGATCTTGCACATACCCTATTTTGGGTCTAACGTAGTCAAGGGTCTAACTTGAGGATGGAATGGTGTATTTTTCATGTTGGTATGGATAATATATGATTAAATAAGAGATATATATGTTAATTACTAATCCCATAATATATTTATAAAAAGGAAAGACCCTATTGGGTTACATTCTCACAAACCCTTATCTCACAGTAAGACATAGGTAAGAACCATGTTTTATACAGTTAGAGAAAGAAGAATGAGTGTAAATTCAAATACATGTATTACACATTGTATCCATGAATAAGGACAAACAAAATACAATTAATAGGCTTTAAAACAAGTTTTTAGATCTTGTAAGAGACTCAGATAATCACATGACTAAGTTAGAATCTTGTTAATTCAGTGAACCCTATTTTCTTGTCATGATCAGTGCAAGGTTCAAGGTTCTTGATACAAGATAATTTTTTAATGATGTTTGTGGAAATTAACATGTTTTGGAATCCTATTCTAACTCAAAAATGCCTTAGAAAATCTATGATACTCTTGGAAAGAAACTAGTCTACTTATGGATTGTGCACTGTCAACCTTTGTTCACAATTTACTGAGTATTTGAGGATTAAAGCAAGGAAAAGATAACTAAAGGTATATATACCATTGAGAGATATGAAAAAATTCAATACAGACCCTATGAAAGTTGTTTTTATTCTTGAAACATCATAAAAATAAAGATATGCTAATTCTAAGGCTCTCAGCTTGTGTGCAGGGCCTAAAACCCTAGAACTAGGGTTTGGTGAGTTGAAGCAGTTGTTGCCAGTCAAAAAAGGTAAAAAATTGTATTTTGGTTGGTTTTTACATGGTGAAATATATTAAAGTGGTTTTAAGTTGAGAGCAGTATGGATTGTACATATTATAGCATAGTGTCAAGAAGAGAGTCCTAATTAAGCCTTAATGGGAGTGAATTTTCAAATCAAGTGATGGCTGGAGGGTGAGTTAGGTCAAGATACTTTGAAAACACCTCAATAGGTATAAAATTATCTCCTAAATGTGATTATACCTTGGGAAGGATGCTGATATTGGTGATACAAAGAGGAGTTGCTTTAAAAAGGGCTACAAGCCTATAATGTTATTGTATGCTAGAAAGGTGGAATTGAGTGAAGAGTTAGGTTTATTGATTAGAAAAGGGTTGTAATAGGTAAGATAGTTAAATTTGAGATCATCCATGTATTGATATTGGTATTTTGAAACATACCTTAAGAATTGGACATTGAGACCTACGTGACTAGCTAAGTAAGAAGCTAGTTTAAAGAGAAAAAGAAAGTTTGGTGGGAGTAAGGAGTGGAATAGGGTAGATCATGAATGATTGTGATTAAAATAGCTTTAAATTCATCAATAAACACTACTAAAGTGAAAACAATAGGGATAACAAGAAGGAAATTAACCCTCAAAGTGCTCAAAAATAGTGAAAGGTTGATCTAGGAAAGGAATATTGAAGATCACCTCAAACAAGAAAAAAATGACCAATTGGATAATGAGCCAAAATATGATACTAGAGAGGACTTATCCCTAATTCCTCTTCATTAGCGTGTCACTTCGAGTATCCTCTTCATAATATTATATCACCACCTTGTCTTCTTATCCAATATTTTCATTAACTTACCCGTCTTATGTAATCTAACTTCCCTCATGATCTTTGTTTTCTCTAATGTTACTACTAATAATCATTTTTTAATCACTTTATTCCTTATATTTGGTACCTCCTCTGACATCTACTTATTCCTCTATGTTTTGATCATAAATTTGTCCCTGGTCATTTCCTCTCAAACATCCTTCAATCGCTAAAATATCTTCTCTTGGTTCCAATATAAAATTAACTTCTCATATTTTAATAATAATTTATTCATCTCCTCTCTTACTAATATCTAAGACTTATCCATTGTGGGATAAACTAATAGTTATTGGTTGGTATTCCATACCTAAGGTTTTGAATAGTTTGGGGGCTCCCATCAATACAACTAATTCTGATAATCTTTGTTATATGTCATTCATGACTTTTAGTGATGTATGATATAATATATCTTTTATTCTACTTCTCTCACTAGCTTCCTCTACGTCTTCCATTAGTGTTAATACTAACTCAAATGTTTATGGCAGAGGGATAGTCTATGGATTTTTAATGTGAGGATTTTTATTGGTAAAGGCCAGATTATTTTTAGCCATTTTTTTAGTTTTCCTTAACATTCCTTATTCTCTTTCTTTCTTTTGCATTTATTTCATATCTTCTGACTTAATTCTCTCATCTTCAATTTATTTTATCATCTCTTCATTCACCATTTTCTCTTTGTCTAACTTTTTTAATTTCTCTTAATAATATCTTTCTCTCTCTTGACTAAGTTATTCTTAATCTGATATTTATATTCCTAGCCACCTACATCTTATTTAATCTCCCCAACCATTTAGACTAGATATATTGATGAGTCACAATTTTTAAGTATCCCCCTTATTTTTGTTTGTTATTCCTTAGGTACATGTACCCTAAAGGAATTGTTTAACTTATCTTATCAATCCTCTATCCAAAAATATCTTGCAAATGAGGAATGGTACCCTACTTAATATGTGTTCCATTACTTCTTCAAAAAATGACTTTCTTGGCATCAAAACGTGTCCAGCCTTGAATAGCCCAAACTATTAGAAATGAATCGAATGTAATCTCTAACCAATAATCAATAGACTGAATTAAAAGTGTGTCAAGGTGTTGCAATGACTAAATATTTTCCATAATCCACTTGACAGGTTTCTTAATTTGAACTCTATAGTGGTTTATATGCTTATCTTGTCGTAATATCCAAAGCCACAAGCTATGCGTAAATGTGACCCAAAATTCCTCCTCTTTGGATCTAAATAAGGATACTTTTACTTTTGTTAAATATTTACTTATCCATTTGGTCTCATAGTGAAAAATAATTTTGAGTATCTCTTCCCACCACTCTTCAATTTTTTTTAATGTTTGTTTCTATAATTCTAATGGATACCTTCCCCTGGACATTAGTTAATTAAAATCCATGCAGTGCCACCAAATGTTGACATAAAATTTAAAACTATTAGTTATAGATATTTATGTTGTTCAAGTTAACTCCAGTTGAAACTAATGTGACACAGAGGTTAGTATTGGTTAGAATTATATATATTATGTATTCATACAATAAAAATAAGTAGGTGTGTTCATTCATAGTAATCAATACACAGTACACAATATTTATTACTCTAGTTCTATTTATATAAATATAATATAAATAGTGTTTACAGTTTCTACATATCTTTCTATTATATCATCGTACTATTTACTCTATTTGAACTCTTACTATGTTATTACAAATATCATTATGCTTTATAGCTCCTTAGTTCACTATCTACTACACTTCAACTCTTATATGTTATATTTACTCTATTACAATGTTGTGGTATAAAATCCAACTACCTAACTACAGTTGAATAGTCATGTCTATATGAGACATGTCTTTTCTTCAATCAAGTCATCTTGTGTCACCGCAAGGATAAATATTTATTGTATTGCTTGCATTAGTAGAAGCCACAATCTTGTTATCTTGGAGATGTATTGAGCTATTATAGTAAAGTTGGATATTGTATTTCCTTTAACTATTGAAGTATCCTACCAATGTAATTTGTATTCAAAGATATCGCATGATGTTCTCAAATACTCGCGTACCAGATACCTTTGCAACCCACCTCTCAAATTTTCTATCAGTTATTTTAGCCCAAGGTGAGTATGGATTATATTCTTGGGTATTTCTTGGGTAAAACTAGCTCTTATGAATGGGACTGATGGGGTGATTTATACTAAAAATTTAATAAATATGTGACCTTTTTCTTATGGTTTACTCAGTACTAATGGATAAACCATTACTGCTAGTCAAAGGTTTCTTTTTTTGGCCTAACAAGGCTTGATATTCTCTTTTTTAGAGAAATTTATGCGAAGGTGGGAGGAGTTGAACTCATGATTCCTAGGTATAGGGTGGCCAAATTAGAACTCTTTGGAATGGTACAAAATTATCTTTCTTAGGAGTGTGAGGATCATCTTATTCCTTGGTTCAAATTGCTCTACTAATTCTACCAAAAATCTCAATTGTAGCCTCTTCTGATAAAACTTTAGGTGACTAGTGTGGACTAGCTACAAGTATAATTTTGTTTCTTGTAGTAGATGCAAGTGGTGCCTCAGATTTTGCTAGTGTATCAAAGTTCAATCTCCTAGGAAAGAATCTACCCAAGTGATCTCTCTCATGTTACATGCAAATAATAAATCTTAATTTTCTAGGTGTTCTGCCCTATCTTGCACAGGGTTAATAAACATGGATATATCTAATTTCTAATTTATACTTGTACAAAAAAAAATTAATTTATAACGTAGTAAATCTATTCTCATTTTTTTAAGAGTTCAATACTTTGACAGCCTTCCCCAATGTGGTGCCAAAAATGGTGGTGGCATACAATCTAATTAGAAATCATGCTTGAGGAAATCTCCTTCAACCTAGGGGAGAACCCAAATAGGCAACATTGTGACTTTTAAATCATATGAACCTTCATTTAATTGTCAACACGGGGACATATACTTTTACAAGGAATCTACAATGTATCTACAACACTAAACTACTTTGAACGACTGAATGGATTAACATACTTACCTGAAAGGTAACACTCTTGCATGAAATTGAAACACTCTTGTGAAAATTAAACACACTTTACTTGGAAAGGAAATTATAGGAAATTAAATACTAGAATTTAAATGTTAATCTAATATTGGAAGCTTCCCACACAACGGAATTGAAAGTACACATGCATAATTGAAAGGGTATAAATAGAGAAGTAAATTTATTTAAATGAAATTAATTGTGGAAATAAAAGACACATACTTACAAAAATAAAATGGAATGAAATGCTCACAAACATAAAATAAACTAACTAATGGATGACAAACTAGACCATCAAATCCTTGTGAGTGGGCCCTACCTTGGTTGGACTAGAGCTTGAATTCCCTCTTCATTAAGATAGAATTAAATAAAATTAAACCGATATTAATGATAACCTATCTATAGAAATAAATTAATTTATATAGGCTCATTAAAATTTAGATTAAAATGCTCCAGTTCTCTATTTTCTAGATTCTATATTCTATAGTATAGCTCTCTTCTACAATGTGCAACTCTTCTTTATATAGAAGAGGCAAGGGTATTATTAAATGATCCCCAAATCCTAAAATTTACAACTATAAGATCATACAAATCTAAATAAATAAATAGTAATAATACATCTAAAGGTAATTAAGAACACAACTACCATTTGTAATGTGAAGACAACCAATAGTGGTCTAGTAGAAGCATCATGGAGTTACAATAGGTTTTCCAACTTGGCACATGCTTATTTATATTTGTTAAATCTACCTAGAATGGTTATACATCGAAATTATGCTTAATTGTTTATAATTGAATAGACATTCACCTACAATAGTTGTTACATGTTGAGATAGCCAGTTGTTATGTGTGGTTAGTGCTAGTCAATAGGTTGATATGAGGATATCGTTGTAGTGGCTATAGGTGAAAAAACATATAATCAATATGCAATTGCATTTTCTTCACCATAAAAAATATCAACACAATGAAAACCATTAAATCATACTAGTAAATTTAGAAATAGCATATTAAACCAAATCAAATTTGCATATATATTATTTACATTATATGTGTTTATCAACATGGTATGAGTTTAATGTTTGACAATATCATGACCAAAGAAGTATTATAAAAAGGATTAATATGTAAGATGAGGACCATTTCTAGGCCTCATCACTATATACATTTCTCCTACATCTCCTCAATTTGAAGAAGGGAATGCTTCTCTTATGGAAGATGCCATTGAAATTACTATTACCATGGACTAAAAGTCTCAAATTATGAAACATTGTTCTACCTCATCTCTTGATGAAGTTCAAATCTAGGACCCTCTCACTAAGTTTTTTGATTGTTTTTCTTGGGAGTACTCTAACATGAATGGAATTGACCCATTTTTGTCATCTATAATTTGGTCATTAGACCAAATTCCAAACCCATCAAAAAAATTAAGACATATAAAATCAAAGGTTTCCATCATGGTTAAGTTGTTAATGAAACTCCTTAAGGTGTGATATATTAAGCATGTGGAATATTCCATGTGGATGTCCAACATCATCCTCATTCTCAAAATGAATGAAAGAATTATTATTTGCATTGATTTTAGAGACATTCACAAGGATTTTCCTAAGGATGATTTTCCCTTACTTTCAAGTAATATTCTCATAAATTCCACTAGAGGATACGAGTTTCTCTCTTTAATGGATGGATTCTCAGGTTGTAATTGAGTTTGCATCTTTGAGGAAGATCATAGTAAAGACCTATTTCACCAATCCTTAGGGCACCTTTTGTTACATGGGCATGCCCTTTGGTCTAAATAATGTTGGGAATACCTAAAAATTTTTGATGAATCATATATTTCTAGACCTTGACCATAAAAATTTTGAAACTTATGTTGATGACTTGTTTGGTGAGTCTTAGAAAATATTTAATCATCCTAAATATTTTAGAACCATTTTTAGTCATCTTAGAGAACACCAAGTGAATCTTAGCCATAAGAAATGTGTCTTTAACATCATAACTAGAAAAATTATGCTTCATTATCTCTAGTGGAAGGATTGACATTAACCCCTCAAAGATCTGTACAATCATTGGCATGTTCCCTATTAATGATGACCATGGTATTAGATATTTTCTTGATAACTTTTGAGACATTCACAAGTCCATCCGTAGCCTTAATTATGTCAATCATAATATCGATGAATTAAATAAAAAGTAGAGAAATATCATATGGACCCAATATTTCCATGATGCCTTTGATGTTATAAATAAATTTCTCTTCTCCCCACCCAATCTCATATATTTGAATCCAAGTCATCCTCTCATATTATACCTTCGAACCACAAATGTCCCTAATGCTTATATTTTTCTCAAGAAGATAATGATGGTATGGAAAAGGGAATATAATATTTTAGTTGCATATTCCTTGGATATGAAAAAAAATCTTGAGAAAAAATGAGTGTTTAGCCATAATATTCATCATAAACCACCTTAGGTATTACATGTTGAACCAAAAGACTCAGTCATCATCAAGTCAGATTCCCTACACACCCTCATGACCCAAATAACATTCTCTATGAAGGGTGATTACTTTATCACCCTAATTAGTGAATTTAAGTTAACGTATGTCAACTAAAATTCTAGAAAGGGTCAAAATATAACTAGTTAGTTTGTTGACTCTAACATGGAGAGCATAGAGCTAATTAAGGGTAAATTTCCATACAAACACATTATCCTTGTTGACACTTATACCATATCTCAATACCCATAGAATTATGGCATTGTTAAATACCTTATTTACTGATCTTATCCTTTAGGAGCCACCTCTCAATAGAGGTGGCACATTCAAGGTCACATCATCAATTATGTCTTAATTGGTGACACCCTTTATCGATAGGTCATTGATGGCCAATTAAATAGATGCATAGACAAGATGGAATCCGAAAATTTTATCCCAAGTATCATAGGAATATTTATGTGGGACATTTGGGTGGTCACTCGAATACTATAAAGATGCATCACTTGGGATTTATGGGCTAACCTTGAGCATGATACTATAGAAATTTTGACAAAATGTGCTACATGATAAGTGTTCTTTCACACCATTTATGTTTTGGCACAAACATTATAGTCCATTGTTAATCCTTGGCCCTTTTCCCCTTTGGGAATAGATCTTATTGGTAAAATTTCCCACACATCCTTTGAAGCCCACCACCACATCATTACATCCACTAAAAATTTCATTGAGGCTAGAGGCCATGCCTTTAACCATAGTCATATGGTCTATCATTTATAGGTTTTTTCTTAAATTACATCATCTATCACTTTTAAATACATCAATTCATCGTGGATAATGTCTCATAATTCAAGAATCTCAATATATGATAAATGTGTCAGCTTCCATATTTCTCACCAGTCGACATCTCTTTACTATCCCCAAGAAAATGGGCAAGCAAAATCAACAAATGAAACCCTCAAGTCCATTTTTTTTAAATATTTAGTGATACAAAATGTGACTAGTACCTCAACTCTAACCTACTCTATAGGTTTTAAAAAACCAATATTTTCACACTTACAAGGAAAATCACCAATTCTTTAGTCTTTGGATTTGAAGTTGTTCTTCCACTAGAGGTTGAACTCCCCAACATTTTTATTTCACTCTCTAAGATATCATGGACCATGATGAATATAGATTATCTCTAATTATTGAGTTCAATACCTTAAATGATAAGAGACAGAGTAATTAAGGTTAAAAAAGCTTATATTTCTCACATCAATCACCAGTATAGTAAGAAGATTCATGCTCACCCAATAGAAGTGGGTCGTCATGTCCTTGAACTTGATAACTGCATTGAAAATATAGTTGGCGAAGGCCAAAAATTCAAACCTACTTTCCTTCATGCATATTTATTCACATAAATATTTGGTAGTGGAGCCTTTCATTTATAAAAATTAGAGGGTGAAAATTTTAACGAGCTTGAAAACACTTGATGCCTCAACTACTATTTTATATAGCCTTTACTTTTCATCCCATTACCCCTTCATACTTCATTTGACCTTGCATATTTTAAACTTGTACTTACCTTGGCCTAATTTTGTAATACATTAATGACCATTAGGCACCAAATTTACTTGATAAACCATTAATCACATCTATTATTTTTTAACATCCATGTTTTAAATCCTACTTCACCCTTACTCTTATGGAGCTCTTCCTTAAATATTGTCTTGAGCATCAATTTACCTTTATTCCATATACACATAGTGCTTAATTTCCTTAAATATGCTTCAAACCTAAGTATCATATCCCACAACATAATTTAGAGGATAAGATGAGGCAAACATTACCTTACTTTAGATTGTGAAGTAACCAAATCCTTAAATTAAGCCTTGATGACTTGTTTTCAAAAGGGGTATATACTTTATCTAGAAAACTCACTTAGTATTTTGATCACATGTCTTGTCCTTTGGTGATGATCTATCACACCTTACTAGTTGTGTGGATCCAAGACTTCAAATATGGTTCCCAAATTAGGTACCCTAGTCACCAATCCTAATCTTTGGTGATGAGGTCTCACATCCTACCAAAGTCAAGCTCCAAGATAAAATAACAATTTTCAATGCATTATAAGCTAAGAACATTTATGATCAGCCACATTTTCACATGTTGGAGCTCCTTCCACCTTGATCTATGCATCCTCTTCTTGCCTAAATCCTACCAAAATAATAAATAAATCATTTTATTTCCTTGGCCAAGGCAAAAGTCATAAAACACATCAATTGAGCAGTTCATAATAGCAACAAAGTCTTGAGATGAAAATGTTGATAGGTTTTAGACCCTGTACTTACATCATTTAAGATCAACACCATTGTGAAGATGGAAAAAACAACTTTATAATGACATAAATGACATGCAAAATAGAGTAGCAAATTTAAAGTTATGCCTAAAAAATTAACTCACTTTGATGCACAACAGACCCTGTCAGGTTTCGAAATAGGCCTAGGCAGGATCATTTAGAAAAAAAATGCCTTTCTAAAAAAATTAGGCTTAAAAGATCATATGGCATTGAAAGTGGGCCTCTCAACCCCTTGTAGTCTTAATCAGGCCTTCAAGCCTAATTTACAAAGGCAAGGGGCCAAGAGGCCCCCATGACCTAATCAAGATTTCTTGTCCAATTGTAAAGGGGTGAGGGCCAATGGCCCCCATATACCCAATCAGGATTCTAAGCTTGATTATAATGGGGTAGGGACCTACAAACCTAATCAGGCCTGATTAACATTGGGAGGGGGCCAAGAGAGCCCCCCAAAACTCAGTCAAGTCTAAATACATGACTAGAAAAGGGAGGGGCCGCCAAGGCCCCCAAGTCCTCATCAAGGTTTAAACCTTGATTTACACTAAAAACTTAAGACACCTCTTGTATACTTAATTAGACTTTTGAACCCAATTAGTAAAGGATAAGCAAAAATTGCTAAAGATTCTAATTTTAAATTGTGTTATATATGAAATTTAATTGTTTAGACCTAGTCTACACAATAGAAAGCTCTTTAAGACATAATTTTGTATTAGAAAACTACTTATACCAAAAACAAGGATTGAACAAATGAAAATTGATTGGGTTGTAACCGAAATCTAGAACAAACTCCAAAATATGAAGAAAAAAAAAAGGCACCATGATTTCTAAAAAAATTGGTCATGTTTTACAAGAAACAAAAAATGATGACTCTACTAGAAAATACTCCTAAGTATTTATTTTAAAAAAATATATGTTTATGAACCTAGAATCTCCAATGAATACAAAACATCATACATGAATAAATTCAAGGATAAGAAGAGAATGGCTATAAGATAAAATCAGATGTTCACATTGACCATAGTGTGTGCAAATGCATTCATTCATTTTCATGGAATTTGTAGATACTAGTCACTATAGCCCAGATCATCAAGCTAGTGTTTAATTGTACCTTGAAATGATTGTTTTGACATTATTATGTTGTAATTCAAATGTCCATATCCCCAAGGGAGTTATCTTTGACCCCACACAATGATTTTCTCTACTATCATTAGAGCATCCATAGCCCTAGAAAAGGTTACTTAAATCACCTAGAAATTGAGTTTTTTTATAATTGATAATTGTTTCTTCTCCTTTATTTTTTTAATCATCTTAATTTTGGGTTGGGGACAATTGTAACAATATGAGAGGTAAAATTTTATATTTTTCACTCAAAATCTTGACTATAACAGTTTCATATAAGCAAAATTATAAATTATTAAAGTATATTTTCATGCGAGGTTTTGAGATAATATCTTTAGAAGTCAAATAGTTAACCCAAACTCATAAAAATGTGAATAAATTCAAAACACATGCAATAGTCTGAATCTTTGAAACCAAACTTCTAAATAGAATCTTGTATCACAAAATAACTAGAGTACTTAAATAATGAAAGATGAATGATGTTGTTTGCCAACAAACACTTTCTCATTTTATGATTAGAAGGTACCTACAAGATTTAAAATGAGTCTAGATGCACAAAGAGATAAGGATCAAGGACCAACCAATTGTAACAACAAAAAATAGCCTAGGAGATTTTGTGGAACTGTAGGAGGGTTAGGTAGAGGGTTGGTAGGAGGGTTAGGAGGAGGAAAAAGAGGGTTATGTGGAGGTTTAGGAGGGTTAGGTAGAAGAACAAGAGGGTTGTCAGGATGGGTTGTTTAAAATAAATAAATTACCAATTAAACAATGAAAATAACAAAAAATTACTAAAATTTAGGGTTAACAAGTGTAGATTTTTAGCACTTACCTCTTCTACGTGGTAGCATCATCAATTAGTGGCTTCCTAGGATGAATTATGGCAAGGTTTAGCCTCACTAACCCTAAATTTGATCATGGAATGGAAATACGTAGGAAAGAAAGAAAGGTCAAATGTAAAATGAGGAATTTTGCATTCGGGTTTAGTTTTTATTTATTTTGGTTACATAAGGAATGCGATCACATTATTAACACAATCACATTATATAAAACAATGATAATGTGACTATATTATTAATGTGATCACATTATTTAAAACAATGATAATGTGATCGTGTTATTTGAAACAATAACACAATCGCATTATTATTTTAATTAACACCATCACATTATGGCTCATTAATTACTAAGCCATATTTTAAATAACATGATTAGATTAATTAAATAAAGTGTATGTTATTTAATAATGTGATCATGTTAAGTAAAATGTCCATGAAATTGTCCCCCAACTCCATGCACTTACCCTTGGGACATAATGGTTGTTAAATTAAGGGGAAATTTTTCACTGAGGACTATTAGATAGAGTTATTTAAAAGACTTTAGAATCTTAAACAAAAGGATATGTTGGTGAAAGATTACACTAAATATTTATACAAAATTACTATTAGGTTTGGTTATAGTGAGGTAGATAATGAAAATATAATGTTATACATAAATTAAATGCACTTTACAATACAAGAGGACTTAAGCATGACCAAGATTCAAACAATAGAAGAAGCTTATTAGTTTGCATTAAAGGTAGAGGGAAAATTATCGTAAAGATGATAGAGTATCACGTGAGGAAGAGGAATATTCATGTCAAGAGGAAGAAGATGTGTTATAAAGAACTGTAGATCCAAGAATATGAATGGAACCACTAGTGTTTGGCAAGGTGCTAAAGAAAACCACTAAGAGGCTAGAAGGCTCAAGGCTTTCATGGGCTACAAGAGATCTATAGTGGCTATATAGTTTGTTATCTTACACCAAGATATAGATAAACTTGTAAACTAGGTTGGGGCTAACATGATAAAGTGCACAAAGGACACAGGTAACTCTAACAAATCCAACCACAGTAAAACAAGTAGCTAAGACTAGACTATTGATTGTATGGGAATTACAGAAACAATACCAAGTAAAGAGAGCTAACAATTGAAATGTAAATCTAGAAGCTAAGGCACTTTCAATCCAAATGAAAGATGTTTAAAGTAAAAAAGATATTTTCAAGAAAGGGTTCAAGAGCATGCCTAGTCTAGGTTTGAGTTATCTTTCACTTTTAACCCTATTATTTTCTAACAATGTAATTTTCTAGTTTAGCAAGAGAGAGATTATTTAATCAACTTGTATAGATCATTTTGAGTATGTAGAGTCCTACTATGTAATAAAAATATTTCTAATGCAATCATAACATGTAATGGTAAATATTTCAATCAATCAATATATCTTGTAACCACATATGAATGCATAAACTTCAGAAACTATTCGAAACAATGCACAAAATAACTAAATCACTAAAACAACTCAAACCCTAGCATGTATACTACAACAAATAAATAAATATTTTAACTTTAAAAATCAAAGTGACCTCATATAAAGCTCAATAAAGATGTACATACTTTCTACCAACTAATTGTCAGAGCTAAGAGGCAAGAGAGGAAGAAGATTAGGTTGTGTGTAAGCTGAGTCCAGCCCAAGAGCCAAAAGTTGTGGAAGAGATGAAGGATAAACTACCAATCTAAGAAATCCAATGCAAGGAGCATAAGAGATAGGTGAAATGGAGTCTTGAAGGAGCAAGGAGTAACCCACAAGCTTTAGGAACATTGTAGATAGTAATGTGAATCACCAATGGAAGCAGTAATAGAGTAGGTCATCCCATGTCACAAAGAAAGCTATTGTGCCAAGCAAGAACTAAGATAGATTCAAGGAGGCAGCCAAGATTTGAGTGTGAATGATCAAGTGAGAAAATTAGAGTAGAGATGTAGGAGAGATTCAGTGTAGAGGCTCAAATAAATGAGTAAAAGGACATATAACTCAACCCTAATCTGCCAACAAGTTAAAAATTAGTCATTTTCACCATTTGAGACCAAACTGGGGTCTTTTTCATGCATTATACCTAGGCCATGGCCTAGGCTGCATTTTCTATGAAGGTAATGTGTAGCTTAGGCCATAGGCTTCCTCCCTAATCTATGGTTTAGATCAAATAGAGGGATAATCTTTAAAACAACATAATGTGCACAAGATAAATTAAAACAACAAAATTGGAAAATTATTTACAAGGCTCCACCAAACTAACTCATGTTTGGAAATAGTGCTTGAGGAATATCCCATTAATATGCAATGGGACATCCTCGTTATTTAAACTCTTAAGTATAAGCATAGTTTCAGACCTAACTAAAGGGAATCAAACTTACTGTTGATTAATTTGACCTCCTAATCAAATAATTCAACCCCCCATGTAAGTTCAAACTTCCATAGGCCCCCTTAGGTCCTAAAATGTTCATCATAGTCATTAGTGAGGTCACATATTATGTTTCATTTTTGTCACACTTGTGATTTTGTCCTAAGGGTCATTTTATATCACTTTTGGGTCACTTTAATGAAAGTGTATAGTTCATATGAAATTAAAAGTGTGTGGAAGTATTTTTCAACATCCTATGTGTCATGTGAGAATAAGAGAACTATTCTATAATATAATTTGGAAGGTTTAAATTTTGAAATCAAGAGGATTAATTGAAAAAAAAGAAGTTTAAATGGTTGTATGGATTGTACAACATCTTTGACATGTGTGGCAGATTCATGAGTGACCCTTAAACTCCCCACAACTCATATTCATGTTTAAACTTCCTTGATAGATCCAAAAATGGAGAAAATTATATTATCTCTCTCCTCACTCTCTTATGCATGTCAAGACTAGTTAATCAATTTTCTATTGATATGAATTAGAAGGGCAGAGTCGAGAAGACTACATTTGAGGGATTAAAAAACTCATAATGGTCTCTCATTACATGGCATTATTTTTCATATTAGTGGATTGTACTTCATGAACCATCTCTAATAATGATAGTGACTCCTAGTTGACTGTGCATTCACAAAACTTGCAGGTTTCTTCTTCTATTTGCATGATATGATGTTTCTAAGTGTTGAAAGCATTATTTTAGGGCATGGTATTCATCCTCAAATATTTTTCAAAGTTGGTTTGCATGTGTGCATATGGGGATGAAAGTAGAATCACCCTCCTTGTGTTGGAAATGCATACAATGGTTTGCAAGGTATGTTCCCACAGTTGTAGAGATGTCTTTGTGTAGATGTCTTCATATCAAAAGTAGTACACCCCTGTCTCCTTATTAAAACATGTAAAGTTAATTTCTCCATGGTATCTTGTCATTAAATGATTTGGAGGCTGTTTTAAGTGAGTTTATCAAAACATGATCAAATACAAATCAAGGTTCCAACATACACAGTCATCTCTAAACATGTATGAAACATAGAGTACCATTCAAAACTCAAGAAATATGTTTTGCTCATTCCCATGACTTGAATGGAGTTTCTCAAGTATATTCATGTTTCATTGTGAAGACCTTGAATTCAATTCAAACTTGTAGACAACCAAAGTTGATGAAAGTTGCAAACAGGGCTATGTTACCTTAAACTCTCAAAATAAGGAATTTGCTCATACAAAAGACATCTATTGGTGAAGAATTTTTGAGGTTAGAATAAGTATAAAGTTTAATGATAGTATCCTAAGCCTAGGAGTAACTTATGAGCATGAGGGTAAGTGGTCAAATCAAGATGAAATTAATATTGAGTGACACCCAAGTTAGGCAAGTGTTCATTGTAGGTATCCGGTAAAACATAGTGTTTCTAAGTTCAAAGAAACATGTAGTTCATAGTGATATATAGCCTATTAATTATAATGATGTGGAAACATGATTTTAAGCATGATATGGGTTAACTCACTTGAGTAATGGCCTAATATCAATTTGTGTGAACCAAGGATGTAAAGATAGTCATACATGTGATCACCTATAGGAAGGCTTCATCTTTCCTAAATGACATCTACAAGCTGATTGTAGGTCTATAGTGCATTGATGATGGTATGATATATAGGAATAGATGAACTAATTATAGTATGAAATGATCTTAATGACCCCAAATGATATTAATATCTTTCAAACTGAATTGACACCTACAAAGTCTCTCCAATTCCTCCCTAATGGTCACCTATAGGTGACATAGTCTAACTTAGTCTAAGTTCAAGGAGGGTTCAAATGTGAAAGGTTGGAAGTAGTGTGAGATATATTAAAATGTTTAAATCACTATCATAGTGATATTACCATACTTTCATGGTATTCTAAAAGTCAAGAACAAACAATCTACACTCACAATTCAAGGTTTTAAGCCCAATAAGAATTCCTGCAAAGTCTGTAGAAACTAGTAACCAGTCTTGAGTGTTTGAGGTGTTAAATACACTTTTAGGATGAATAACCCTTAAAACTCCTAAAAGAGGGTCAACATGACCTAATAAAACTCTCCATATCTTAAATTTATTTAGATGAATAAGGGAGATGCCTTTTGTTATGTCTCAGATAGATAACACTCCACAAGTAGTCAAAGTCTGCAAGTTAGTATGTAAAGAGACAAAGGATGAAAGATAAAGTATTTTATTGAGCATGGAATTATGTCTAAATACGTTTTTATTGTGAATTATATAGATAATACACATACAATCAACAAGAACCTTCAAGGTGATTTATATACTCATCAAGCACAGTTAAACCTAGACTAGGCCTAAAACCTACAAAGACCTATACTCATCTATATGAATTCATGAATATTAAAAACTATATGAATAAATTCAAGGGAGAGTACAAGATGAATTTGAGTCATTAGTTTGTAGAGAGAATCCAAAGAGTGGCCAATTTGGCCTAAAATTGTCTCAGACCCACCTAAAATGCATTGCAAGAGCTCAAAGGCCACTTTCCCTTGTTCACACCTGTACGGAGGGACTACATGGTGACCAAATGAGTTTGGGATATTTGAGGAGGGTCCTGAGCTCAAACTTAATGGGATTTGTTTGGATTTTTACCATCTAGTTTTTATGAACAATTGCTAATAGTCCAAAACACTAAAAACCCTCCTAAAACCCTATTTCAAACCTGATTGGAAAGAGATGGATGGGAATGCATTAAAAAGGGTTCATTTGGTTAGGAAAGTGTTTGGGAATTATTTATAACTCTCTCAGGATCTTCACCATTAACATTTGTCATACTTTCATGTGTATGGATAGACTAAAACCTGAGTTTCTTGCAAGATTTGGAGTGTTCTACAAGTACAGAAGAGAATTTTTGAGTGAGAATCATTGTAGGAAGTATATGGGGACTTTTTCCAACCTCTCATATCCATTTATCACTTCAAAAAATCATGAAAACATCTATATTGGATTAGTCATTGCAAGCAATCTAAGCTAGCATAGTGAGAATGGACATGATTATCTAAGTGTGAAGATGAGAGGAGTGATGTTGAGTCCCCTTGAAGTCTATGATAGACCAGAGGACAAAGGAGTCTTCAATAGGTTTCCTAACACCTATATAACACATCTATTGAGAAATTATAGGTCATTTTAATGACAAGTGAGGACAAGTCTAGAGGGGCTAGTGAGCAGTCATAGATAGTGAATGATAAATGGTGCAGATGAGTCCATCAGTTAGGGAGCATATGAGGACTATTACCATTAGGATTCCACATTTTCATGATAGTTCTAGTGTGTCTAAAACCCATATGGTAGTTTAAATTAGTCAATGTAAGTCTTCATCATCAAGATAGTTTAAAAGAGGAAGGTGAAGAGTCATTATGCCACTTTGAAGAAGAATGGCATGTTTGTGATGAACACCTATCTAAGAGGACTTGTTGGCCTCTTTTTCCATCTCTTTCACTTGATTTATAATTGGTTCCTATAGATCGATGCTTGGATTGGTGAATCTTGAACTTCTCTTCTCCTCTCTCTTATCCTTTGATTTATAAATGCAAGCCTTTTTGGCAATTTTATCTAGGACACACCTAGTATGGCAAGGCCCTATTGGTTTGACACCTTGTTTTGTCCTTTGAATAAAGTTATGAAGTCAATTTATTCTCTACACATCTTGCCTAAGCATCTCAAGTGGTGTATTTCAATGACAAGTGATGAATATTGTTTCTCCTTGCTTTCCTTATGCCCTTGTATGCATTGTGTGAGTGGCATCTCTTCTATCAGGTCTCATAAAGTGTATTGTTTGTTAAGGTGTGATTGAAGTGTGAGAGGGACTAGTAGTATCAAGTATCTAACCTTCTCTTCACCCACCTCTGGTTATGCATATCAGTTTTATTCTATGAGATAAACTTATGCTAGAAGGTCATAGAGTTGAGTCAATTTTAGTAGCTTTCTCTCTTAGTGTATATTCAAGTGTGTTTGTGGACTAATCATTTAGTGTATCACCTCACTAGTATAGGTTTACATTTTGTTTCCCTCTTCCCTTTTCACCCCCAAGTGATTGGCCTAGTGTAGTGTGTGAGCTTAAGATACAAATTAAGGGAGATATCCCTTTAACTTAGAGGTTTACCTATTTTATAGGTAACCCATAGGCCTCCCATGTTGTCCAAATATGGGAAAGGCTTGAACACCCACTCATAGGGTGAAATATTTGGCTACAACACTTACCATGTTGTCCCTTTTCTCATGGGCTTTATCCCAAAGGACAAAATCAGCAATCCTAAAGGATTTTACTTGAGCTCTCTTTTCAAACCATTATTTGACGACTTATTGATGCTTGTTAAATTGCAATAAGGTTGCATCTCTTTTTTATTCAATTTGCATCAAGTTCAGTATCCTAGCTTCAATTTTGTCATCAATTTCAAGGTAATCTTTCATGAATTACAAGTAGGGATTTTTAAATGCATATAAAAAATAGAATTTTTATTGTAAATAAAATGATATGGGGATGTACCTAGGGATGACTTGATCCTAATTATATTATACTAAAGTGCATACTTCAACATATTATGCCAATCCTTGAGATTTTTGTCTAATATCTTCTTAATGACATCTAATAAATTTGTATTCATATATTCAATAACACCATTACCTTTTGGATAATAATTGGAAGAGAATCTAAGAATCACCTTGTAGTCATATGCCTATTACGTAAATTATAAAGAGGAAAAATTAGGGTCATCACCACATACCATAGTAAATGGCATTCCAAATGTGGTAATGACGTGTTCCTCAAGGAAACTGATCACAACCTCAATTGTATAGTTCTTGAATACATGTACTTTATTCCATCATGTAAAATAGTGATTGTCATCAAAATGAACTTATGTCCAATGGAATAATTAGCATTGATAGTTTCAACAAAGTCTCACCCCCATTTTTCAAAGTTGATAACTTTAACAATAGGCTACAATGACATAGCAAGGTTGTGTTCTTTATGTTGTAACTTGAAAAATATGAAAATTTATCACATTTGAGCTATCCTCCTTAAACACATGGGGGTAGTAATAACCTAATCGAAAGATCTGGTGAGATTTAGCACTTCATAAACCATGTCAAGTTCCTACTTTATGTGAAAATATTTTAGTAATTCAACTACTTTAGATTTGTTCAAACACCTCAAGTATATATCTTCATGGTTATTTATGTATGATGTTCATAATTTGATCATGAATTTATTTCTCTTTAGGTGTAGGGTTCTTTTTTAGTGGAATTCAAGTGGTCTGGGCACTCATTGTTCAATAGGTAATGAAACATATCATGATACCACTCATCATTAGTGATGGATTTCACAGTGTATTATTACCATAAAATTTGAGAATCAACTTCAGCCATCATCTTACTCAATCATTGCCCTCTTAAAATCTTCATGGGTAAGATTTATAAGTCAAATTCTTGCATAATGGTCATCTACTTAACTCTCCATTTACCTAAATCATTTTTCAACAACATTTTATTTACAATACGGTCAGGTACAATGGCGAACACTTTGTTGCATAATATATAGTGTCTAAATTTTTTGACTACTTTAATCAAAGTAAAAGCTTGTTTATCAATGGTTGAATACATGAGTTCAAATTTTTTGAGTGGAGAAATCATGAATGATATTGGTCTCTCATATCCCACTTAATTTATCTAAGTCAAAACAATAGTAGTTGATTGCTCAAAGGCAAAGGAATAGAATAGAAGGGTTGAGTATAACTCAGGCTTAAAAGCACTTGAGTGTTTACAATTGACTTCTTGAATTTTAAAAATGCAGCATGTGTCTCATCAATCCACTCAATTTTGGCATCCTTATATTTAGTAGTCTAACTATCTCAATAAAACTTGAGATAAATTTATGTACGAAAATGATCTTGCCAAAGAATGACTTTAATTCTTTTCTACTACTAGGTAAGTGGATTTTAAGAATCAATTCTACTATGTCTAGATCTATTGATATGCCCCTTTTAAAAATAATATGGCTTGACAACCAAGCTTTCTATAACCCTAAATATGTACTTATTTAGGTTTAATGAGTATCATGATCTCTACATATTTACAATACCGTTCGCAAGTATTTCACATGGTTTTTTTAGTTCTTAGAAAATATTGTTAGATCGTTCATATAAATAACAATGCACTTATTGATCGTATCCTTAAATGCAATATCCATAGCAGGTGGAAAGTATCACCTAAATTTATCAAACAAACAACATTATTTTGTATGTGAATGTTCCCCATTTTGTTGTGAAGGTTGTCTTGATTTGATCTTCATAATTCATCATCACCTGATTTTAAATCGAATACCCATCTAAGAATGACATCATTTGTGAGCCATTCATTATTTGTAGTACCTCATCTAGTGATGGTAATCGGTAATTGTATTTTTATAAATCATAGTTCAAGCTCTTGAAGTCTACATGAAAACATATTTTGTCATTATTATTTCAAACTAGAACAATAATCTCCACCCATGTGGAGTCCCTGATATGAAATAAAATCTTGGCTAACAAAAGCTTTTGTACTTCCTTGAAGATCAAAGGTTCCAGTAAAGGATTGGCAGGGTTATGTCTCTAACAAAAAAGCTTAACGTTCGATTTGAGAGGAATGGTGTGAGTGAGGACTGAAGTGTCAAACACCTTCATATCTTCATAACTCCAAGTATGATGTATCTGAAATATTTATGGGCTTGTGTGATTCCATGCTTCTCAATATCGGTATAAGTTGTGCCTAGAAGCATATTTTTTGAGTCCTTTAAATTCCTAAGGTTACAAGGCTCATGCAACATACCTTTATAAGGAGTTATCTTTTCTTTTTCACCTTGATAATCCATGTCAAACAGCCTCTCCAATAAAACCATAAATTTTGATATGTTATTTATCTTCAAGTTTATCATACCTTATTTATCAAGCTCAATCTATATCAGCCTCATCTATTATTTGGGATTTGAACACATTTGTATTTGTGATGAAATCAATGATATTTTTATCATCATTGAACACCTAGAATCTTTTAACATTATCAAGGATGGAAGGATTAGAGAACAACTCTACTAAAAAATATCTTTAATTTGGAGTTTGTAATCAGCTCCAAGGTATTTACAGTTGTCGTTATAACATCATATGCATGATTTCTTCTATGAGATAGTTTTAATATTAAATATATGAAAATATTCTATTAGATTCCATAATCTACTGTGATACCTTGACAAGCATTTATCATTATAAGAATATTAACTTATGATTTGTTTGACCACCAATTCTGAGTCACGCAATACCTTTAGGTACTTAACTGACTTCTTGAGAGCAAATTGAAGTCCTTAAATTAATGCTTAATACTCTACAACCTGAATGCAACCAAATAAAATTTTCTTCTTGGTTTAATGAGATCAATTCCAACACCATAGTCTTGTTTAGATTTAGAACCATCAAAACTTATAAGTCCATAAATAGTCTTCAATTTTTCATTGTGGACTACAAGACGTAAGCGTTTTAGAAATGTCACTTTCATTTCCCTTCCTTTTAACAACAACAAAGTATATGATTTATTCTTAACTTGACAAGATCTATTGGTTCTATCTTCAGTAGTCGAAGTATGAGAAGAATTGTTTGAGATGAAGGTATCTTCAACTATAGACCTTGTTAACTCCTCTTGAGTTGGATTGCCATGCTTATGATTTCTCACTTCTAATTTTACCATCTCTTGTGTGGTCAACATATCAACACTTAGATTTTTACATGCCACATATGAGATAAATTGGTTGTCATTTATCCATTCAAATTCATAAACAATCTTAGTTGAGCAACATACCATATGCATCCCATATATTACTGCTTGAATGTTGATAAACTGGTGCACCCTTGGGTCTAATTCCAATTACATGTGAATGTGATTCAATTCATCAACCACTTTAAATTCTTATTTATCCAGTTGAACCACCTTCCTATTTGATTTAGAAGGAGTCAATCCCAACTTCTAACAAAATGAGAAAGGCATCATGTTACTTAAAGCACTTGAATCCACCAAATAATTATGTAAGTTTTTCCCAAAAATCTAGACTGCTAAGAGAAAATGAGTTTCATTCTTTTCCTTATAAATAGTTATATGATCATTAGCGACTCTATTAGTTTCTTTTCCTTTTGAAGTAAATGAGACTTTCAACCATGACTCTTTTTGATTAGATAGTTGGAGCAAGTCAAACTTTGATATATTAGACTTGGTTTTTTTGAGATCTTCAACTATATTATATCCAAAAAAAATCTCTAAAGATTAATCATCTTTTGTGGGTGTATCATTGTTATTTGATTAAAAATATGTGTTAGGTTTTTTAGGTAGAAATAGGTTATTTTTAACATTTTCATCAGGTATAATCTGAGTCCTATTTGGAGTAGAAGTTGTCAAAGGTGTTTGCAGCTTGTTCCTCAGCATGTAGTTGTTTCCATTTTGAACCACCTAAATACCTTAAATTCATCCAACTTATCCTCTGGCTCATGGTCACTTTCATATGGGAATTCATAAATCTCTAAAACTAGGGCAATGTCTAGATTACCTCTAGTTGGGTTTGAATTACTAAGCTACAAGAACTATCCCTAGATTTTCCATTTCCTTTTGGAAGATGTTTGAAACTAATTTAAAATCATAATAATCAATTTCAGCATGTTCAATTGTATTATGAAATCTACACCAAGTGGGTAATGCCAAATCAAGCAAGTTGACAGAGTTTCTAACATTGTTGTGGGTTCAATTTGTGTTATCCAAGAAACTGGGTACACCTCCATTATTATATTTGGTATTCCATTGATGATTAGTCCATTGGAAATTAAATTTTATATTGAAGAGGGTTATTCACATATTGATTATGATGTTGAGGTATTTGTATTTACAATTCAACCATATCAATGGTCAGTGTTTGAATCATCTACTATAAATTTCCTATTTTAAGTTTCCCATTTCAATTTTAATTTATCCAACTTGTGGAATAGTGTAAACTGCAGGTGTTGCAGAATTTATAAATGAGGGAATAATGTGTCATTTGATTATAAATGGCATTATAAGGAATTTAATTATTCAAGAAATCTATGACAGCTTGTTGATTGTTAGTTATACCAGCACAACCATTCACATTGGGTGTAACAATAATATTGTAGGATACAAGGACCATTTTTCGTATTGACTTGCAGCAACATCTTATTTATGGGAAGGCTTTGATTCATAGACATGTAATTAAAAGGAATTATATTATAAATTTGATTATGGTTTGAATACATGGCACTTGGAATTGGGTTCATCAGTGGGGTGTTCATGCACGAGTGTTTAATTGACCATAAAAATTAGATTATAAGCAACTAGTTTTCCTAACAAAGGTAATGGACCAATACCATACTCTTGAGACATCATTTGTTACTCGATAGTGATGGATTCATTATATGTTAAAGACAAATTTTCAAGAGTTATAGGAGTCCTTCTTACAAACATATAATTCATTAGGTCTAAATCCCTTAAATAGGTCTGAATAGCAATAGCTTTGGTTTGTGTGTATGGGTCTTTCAACCTCTTATAAAACTTATATAAATGAGTGTTAAACATACTCATGAGCTCATTTGGTTTTATATGGGTAGATACAAAATGATGATAAAATATTTTAGGGTCAATAGGCACTCTAAAATGGTTTACGAACACAGTTTCAAGGTCATTCCAAGAGGATCGAGTGGGACATAATCGAGGATCAATTGGATAGGGTCAAATGCACAAGGTTGAATCTATATGGAGTAGTAAAATTTGAAGAACAAATCACAAGAGTGAAGCTTATCTTCATAACAAAAAGTTACATTAACATTCATTAGCCAAAAAATACATCGGAAGGTACATTATATAGTGAGAAATTAGGTCACCCAAAAAGGTAATTAACTCAACTCAAAACTAGAAAATAAATTAAAGTAAATTTCTCTTAATTACCTATTATTAACCTAAGTAAGATAATAGATTATGTAGGTAAAACCACATAGTCAGAAAAAGCCTACACTAACACCCCCTTAAGTGTAACTTAGGTGGGTAGAAGGATTGGATCCCATCACAGATGCCTAATGAGGTACCCAAGTACATAGAGATGATCTCCCAAAGGAAGCAGAATTTAGAGCTACCTAAACCCCAAAAAAATCCCATAAATGAAGATACTTGCTCTCACTAAAGGGTTTGGTGAATATATCAATAATTTGCTCAATTGTCTAGATGTATTAGAGATCAATTACTTGCTCGTGTAGGAGCTCTTGAATGAAATGTATGTGAATATCGATATGCTTGGTCCTTTTATGGAGGACCATATTTGTATTGTGTTTTTGTTGTCACAAAAGATGATTATTTTTCATCAAAACTAGATGCCAAACTCGGTATGAAACCCCTAAATCTAAATAGCCTCAGTGGCAGCATTAACAACTCATATTTATTCTACCTTTGTAGAAAATAAAGTAATAAAATTTTACATCTTGCTTGACCAACTAATAGGACCTAAACCAAATGATAAACTATAGCTTGAAGTAGACTTATGATTATGAATATCATCATCCCAATCTGAATCTGTATAACCAATCAAGTCAATGTTGATTCTTGCTCCATAGTGAATCATGGAACTATGAGTACCTTGAATGTAGTGGATAATCCACTTACTTGCTTTCCAGTGAAGTTCATGTGGTTCCTACATGAATATAAATACCATGCCCACTGCTTATAAAATGTTAGATATAGTGCATGTAAATTAGATGAGACTACCAACAAGTTGTCGATATGAGGTAGCATTAACCAAAAGAGATGGACAATCAGCTTTAAGCTTCACATCAGATAGAAAAGTAGTAGAAGTTGGTTTACATTCAACCATGTTAAATCATTGCAAGAAAATCAAGACCATATTTGGATTGGGCAATAGTGATCCTAGAGTTATAATAATAAGTTCAATCTTGAGGAAGTAGTGCAATAATCCCAAGTCAATCATTAAGAACCTATCAGACAAAGCAATTTTCACTAATGTGATGGTGGATGAAGAACTCCATGTGATCAATAGGGCATTGACGTAAAGAAAAAGAATAAATAGTGAATCGTCCTATCATAAAATGTATACATTTGGATCATAATGGCATCTAGTGAACCCAACCTAAATAATAAATGAGTCCATCTTGGCATACCAAGCTCAAGGAGCTTGTTTGAAGCCATAGATAGATTTTTGAAGTTTGAAAACTAAGGAGGTCTCTTCCACAAATCCTTGTGCTTGAACTAATTATATCTCATCTTTGATGTGACCCTTAATAAAGGAACTCTTCACATCCATTTGATAAACATCTAAGTGATGTGTTGTGGTAATGGTGAGAGTGAGTCAGATTGAGTTCATTTTGGTAACTAGGGTAAATGTCTCGATATAGTCAATATCAGGGACATGAGAAAAATCCTTTGCTACCAAACATGCTTTAAACTTGTCTACATACCCATCTACTATAAATTTTATTCAGTAGATCCACTTACATAAAAAAAAAATCTTTCCTTAGGAAGAGGGACTAAATCCCAAGTGTTGTTCCTAAGAAAGGAACCATATTCCTCTTCCATAGAAACATCCCACTCAGGAGTGCCTTATGTCTCATGAAATGACTATGCATCAAAATCAAATGTAATGAAATCATGTGGGGCATTTTATAATTGTGAATGGGTTTGTATGTTGTCTAACAGATCTCCAACCCATTGGCTAGCACTTTGAAGTATCTATCTAGCCCAAAGTGGACCAATGCTTAGAGAGTTAGTAGGAGATTTCTCCTCCACTAAAGATATTCTGGAAAAAAGAGGATGGGAATCCTCATCACTACTCTCTTTATCAAAAATAGAACAAGAATCGAAATCATCAAGAAAATATTCAAGCAGATCTAAATCATCAAAACTAACATCAAATCCTAATGTGTCCAAGGAAGAGGGAGGAGTGTCATGTGTGGAGTCTTGAGGAGCCTCTTGAAAGTGAACACTCCTTTCAATGAACAATTCATGAGTGGTGGGATGGAGAAGCATGTATCCCTTAACACCCTCAAATGAAGATGCAAGGTTGAATATAAGGTTCTATTTCTTTACATTTCTTCATTGGAATATGGGCCATAATAGGAGATCTAAACACTCAAAAGTGCTTTGTTATGGGTTTTTGACTACTTCAAGCTTCAAAAGGAGTGACTCCCTTCAATGCTTTATGAGGAACATGGTTTCAGATATAACATGCACAGTTGATGGTCTCGACCTAATACTAAGGTGCAAGAGGCTTGAATTGTAGAATATAATTGGCCATTTCCTTCAAGGACTTGTTCTTGAACTATCCAACACCATTTTTTTGAATACTATATATAACTGTATGTTGTAGTTCAATCCCCTCTAATGTGTATAATTGCTCAAAATTATTATTGACATACCACTATTATCGATGCATAAAATTTGGATGGCTTTACCTAATTATTTCTCTACAAGTGCTTTGAAGTCTTGAAAAAGAACAAAGACCTCAGATTTTTGCTTAAGAAAATACACCTAAGTATGCCTCAAGAAGTCATCGATGAAAGTAATCATGTATTTTGTGTTGTTGAATGAAGGTTTTTGAAATGGACCAACAATGTTAGCGTGAACTAGCTCTAATATATGTCCAGCTCTCTATGATTTTCCCTTGTCATACTTCTCCTCAGTATGCTTACCAAGTGTACAACCTTGGCAAACTCCATCTAAAAACTTGATTTATGGCAACGTTGAAATTATGTCTTGATGACTGAGTTGCTTCATGTAGTGATAGTTGAGATGGCTAAATCATTCATGACATAATTTACTCACCCCATCTAAATTAGTGAGTAGTGCAGTAGAGGGTTAATCAAGAGTAAAATGTGAGAAAGTATACAATCATGACTAGTGATCTGTAATCCCAAATGAAATAATGAAGTCATTTTTTTCTTCCCTAAGAGCAACTGAATTAGGTGTGAAATCAACTTTCTTGCCTAAACCAATGTGACTTATTTGATAAATAGATAGTAGATTGGTGGATAAAGAGGAAACATATAAAATATCATGAAATATCCCATAATCCACTTCAACATATCCACTCCCACTAACTTCTATGAAAGTATCATAACCCAACAAGATGGAATGCATAGAATAAGGCTCCAAGGATGAGAACATGTCATGTGATGAAGCCATGTGGTGCGATGCACTAGAATCAATTACACATGTTGGGACACAACTGCAATAAGTGATTTACCCTTATCTTTTCCCTTCTTACTATATTTTATCCTATGTTGATGAACTCTAATTAGAAGACTCAGGGACACTGATGTTGTGTTTCTTGAGCATTTTTTTTAGTTGGTCAATCTACTTCTTCATGCATTTATATTCATCGTACCCATATTTCTTGTAATAGCCTCATGTGAGTCATTCTTTCTTGGGTTTTCCCTCTAAATAAAAATCTTTTGATGATTTAAACTTAGCATCATATTTATGACCCTTTCGTTGCTCAAGGTCCATGTTCTGTTTCTTCACCTTACTATTAGAAGTCTTCTATTTATCATATCTTATAATTAATGTATGTGATTTAGATGACTTTAGTGTACCCATTTGAATGAGTGTGTCTTGCTCCCGAGTCAAGTCAATGACAAAGTCATCCACATAAGATATATTCCATATAATTACAAGAGCACGCTTAGTGGCATGGAAGGTAAAAATGAAGATAGAATAATCAGGTCCCAAATTAGCAAGGATGGAAAAAATCAATTGATCATCATTTTTGTCAATGCCCCTTAGTTTTAACTATAACCTGAGTGACTTGAACTTTGTAAATAAATCTTGTATTATATCAAAATCACCTAGGCTCAAAATGATGAGCTCATTCTCCAAATCATAACCTCTCATTATGTCTAGCTTCCCAAAGATTTTCTAAAATATGGTCTAGACTTCATTAGGAGTAGTGGCAGATTTAATATGAAAGATCAAGTCGAAAGACATAGAAAGACATATAAGACTGTAGACTTCATCACTTTTATTATACCACCTTCTCTGCCTCAAGTATCAATTATTTTTTTATACCAATCATGATTTACTATAATCCTTTACTCTTCGAGAGGATTTACACTTTGATTTTCCACTCGTGATAGTTGAATGGTGTAAGAATTAGAATAGAACTCAGATCCATATTATAGAAAGGAAGTATGTGTTGAACTACATGTGCTAAAAGACTAAGAATTTCAACCCCCCTGAATATGTAGAGATTCAAATTTACAAGGCACAAGAATATTACCAATACGTAGAGCTCAAAAAAACTTGCACTTTCAAAAAATATGACACCTCAAAAAGAATGACAAGTTAAAATTTATGCACATTTAAAATTCTAGATGGCAAGGGCAATCTCCACTTTGCAAAATTTGAAAACTTTTGAGTTTGTAAAATTTTATTTTAAATTTATTTTAATCAACTTCCCATAAAAAAAACTTATTTAAGTGATTTTTGGTTGGAAGTGATCATGGGCTTAGCTCCCATGTGACCAGGGGCTAAGACCTATTTTGGGTGTTTCCCCCTCTCCCTTTAATTGATGTAATTGATGCGGGAGTGACATCATCTAAAAATTATCTTCATTTTTAAAATGAATAGTGTCACTCTCCACTATCTTAAATTTGGTGGTCTCTAGGACATCGTTGTATGTGCAAACATGGTGGGCAGAACCTGCAATGTGTTTTTGTAGGTGTCAAAACCTGACACTATCTTGAGCAAATGGAAAATTATAAGGCATGAATGAGTAGGATTCATAACCTGTAGTGTGCCTAAACAATTGGAAGAATCTATAGGTTACATGAGTAGATGTCAAAAACTAGAGGTTGCACAATCAGGCGTCAAAACCCAAAAGGTGCAAGAGAAGGGATCACAACCTGATAGGTGCACGAGTAGGGGTAGGAGTCTAACAGGTGTAAATGTAGGGGGAAATTTTGACAAGTGTATATGCAAGGGTAAATATCCATCAAGGGTTTTTTTGTTTGTCATGGAATGTCTGCCAAGTGTTATTTTTTAATTGTGAAAATTCCACCAACTATCAAACCTACCTATGAGGGGTAGAAATACCATCAAACTGGAAAACCTCCAAAAATATGAATTATGAACAACTTCTCTAAAATATTATAGAGACCCACTTGGTTTATTTACAAACCTATAAAAACTCAAAAATGGTTTTTCTTCAAAGTCACTAGAAAGTATAGATTTTTGTAGATTTAAAAATTAGCCTTGAAACCCTCCAAAAATCTTTAAAAATAGACTGTCATGAAACTAGGTCATGTTTGCAGTCATTCTAGGGTTTTGCCACCTTATAAATCTAATGGTTTTGTGTATTTTTTAATTAGAGACTCTGGGTATGCAGATTGGTATTAATTTATGAGAAACCCCACTAAACCCTAGAAAATTTAAATTAATGAAAATATGGAACAAGTAAGAATGCAAAATCTCACAACAAAATCAATGAACTCATCAACCAACGTAGCTCTAATACCATGTCAAAGTGGGTCACAATCGAGGATCAACTAGATAGGGTCAAACACATGAGGTTGAATCTGTATAGAGTAGTGAAATCTGAAGAATAACTCACACTTGGAAGAAGCTTGTCTTCACAATAAAAAGTTATATTAATATTCATTAGCCAAAAATTATATAGGAAGGTACATTATATAGTGAGGAATTAGGTCACCTAAAAATTTAATTAACTCAACTCACAAGTAGAAAATGATGACTTATTATTAATCTAAATGAGCTAATAGATTATATAGGTAAAACCACATAGTGGGAAAAATCTTACACTAACAATAATAGATCCATCTGGCAAGCCAAGGTACTATCCATAAGCTATTTCATCTAGAGTGTAAAGAAGCAATTAGAAGGTGACATCCTCATGTTGAATTTGAGTTCTTATTATGGCATCTTTAAAACATTGTATGTGTTTTTTAATGCTTTAAATCCCACCATGTACATACCTTTGGTAGAATTTCTTAAAATTCTTGGGTAAATCATGGGAAACTCCTAGAATATTTAGGGAAGTTACCCCCACCAAGCTAAGAAACATCCATTGATGGGTTTAGAGGGATAGTAAAAAGATTCACTAAAGAAACAACAATCGTTGGAGAACTATTGGTTGAATGGATATGTCTATTTTTGGGTTTTCCTTTATCATATTTAGTTTTTCTATGCTTTGTGAGGTATAATAGCTCAAATTCACCCTCAATATACTTAAACATCATGGTTATTATTTTATTTCCCATTTTGATATTTAGAATACCTCAGTGTAGGAAATATCTCCAAAATGTTAAAGCTAAATTTCAGGTTTAGCCCCTCCTAACACTAGTCTATTAATGGGTGATTTGACACACCAACCTAAGTAAGACAAGAAATCCATCCAACCTCTTCTGAAAGGAGATGAAATCTCCCCAAGGTCTATATCACTAGGTTATGGCATATTAGATAACCTAATTGGGTGATGGGTAACTATTCCATTTCAAAGGGCATGCTGGTAGAAATCTAAGTTTAAACAAAATGAGAAGAAAACTTACATAGATTACCTAAAATAATCATTTGGTTTAGATTCTCACAAAGGAATTACAATTGATTCAATGCACATTCATTGCATACATAAATAAACCATTTAACAAACAATAATGAGTAAAATTTGCAATTAAGATATAACTTTATAAACTCTAATTGTAAGTTTCAGACATGTTCTAAACCTAATCTAATAGATTTATAAAAAGAGCAAAATATAAAGGGGAAAGAGGAAAGATGTGAAATGTTTTTGAAGTGAGCATAAATCTGATCTATTTGATTAAACAAATCCTTTAAAATTCAATTACCTATCTGATGAATATATATATAGCCGTAACAAAGATGATGTTAGAGTCTATGGATAATTCAACTATAAAGAAATATGAACAAAATCAACATATACATGTGTATATAATGAACAACAATCTCCATTGTATTTCAATTTATAAAATATTGATTTAAGCACAAGTTTTGAATGATATTAATCAATAGAATTATAAATATATGTTCATCATAGCATGGTCCACCATGAAAAATAAGTAAAACCCTTGCTAGGAAAGCAAAAAATTCAAAAAAAATTATTTGGTCCTCTATCTATCATCTAATTAAAAATGAATCAGCCTCCTCTAAGTCTCCTGGCTTTTTTTATATAGATTTCATTCCAATGAAGGAGACAAATTTCTTTCCAAAATTTGGTTGTAGCCATTAATGAGGAACCACCTACCAAATTCAAGCTCAAAAATAAAACAACACTTTTCAATACACTAGAATCCAAGAACATTTATGATCAACTACTTTTTCACATGTTGGAGCTCCTTCCACCTTGATCCATTCATCTTCCTCTTACCCAAATCCTTTGAAAACAATAAATAAATCATGTTATTTCCTTAGCTAAGGCAAAAGTCATCAAACACATTAAATGAGCAGCTCCTAAATGTAAAAAAGTCATAAAATAAAAATGTTGACAGGGTTGAAACCATATACTTCTCCAATTTAATACTAAGACCATTTTGAATTTGGTGAAACTATATTTTTGATGTTATAAGTAGCATCTAAAAAGGATCAACAAATCAAAATTTATGCCTATAAACCAACTTGTACTTTGATCCATAGCAGGCCCTATCAAGTTTTGGAATAGTCCTAGGTAGGATCTTTTTTTTTAAATATATATTTCTAACCAAATCAGGCTTAAAATCTTGTATGGCATTGAAAGGGGACCTCTCAAACCTCATAGTCCTAATCAGTCTTTTGGTCTAGATTTGCAAAGGGGTGGGGGTTGAAATCCCCCATAAATCCCATCGAGCTTTGGAGCCCAATGGCAATAGGGCGAGAACCTACAGACCTAATCGGGCTTAATTACCACTATGAAAGGGAGCGAAAGGGCCCTCAAATACTCAATCAAGTCAAAATACCTGACTAGCAAAGGGAGGGGTTGTCAAGGCCCCCAAGACCAAATCAAAGTTTAAACCCTAATTTACATTAAAACTTAAGGTGCCCCTTGCAAACCTAATCATACTTCCAAACAAGATTAGTAAAGGACAAGCAATAATCACTTGAGATTTTGTTTTTACACTAAGTGTTATATATGAAATTTTATCATTCAAACTTGGTCTATGCAACAGAAACATCTTTAAGACATGATTTTATATTGAACAACTATGCCTAAAATAAGGATTGAACAAGGTAAAATTGATTGCACTAAAATTAGAAGCCATACCAAACTCTAAAATATGAAAAAAAATGGGTACCATGATTTTTAAGGCATTAGGGCATGTTGTGCGAGAAACAACAAACTCCTTTCCCTTTGCTTACCTCATAAAGCTATGAAAAGGCTACTTTGGTTAGATGGTGATTATGCAACCACTAGTGACAATTTTATAGGATCCACTTATATGATAATAGAAATATGCTAAATAACAAAAAAAAATGCAAAATATAATATAGATCACACAACACTTTGTGGATCGAGATACGCTAATATGTAATATATTCATATAATAAAATAATTACCCTTAAGGTAGGACAACACCATACAATACTCCTTAAGTAATTAATAACTCTAGAAGAATTCTCAATATGAAAATGCCACTTTGAGGGGGATAACTTTACTTTCCACTTACTCCCCCTCACAATGATATTCATCTAGTTTATATATACTTACCTTTAATAATAATGGAGTAACCCTCTAATCCCAACATAGGCCAACTCATTTATCAATGTAACTAATTTAATAAGTTACTCCATTGACCCATTATAACTAAGGTGGGTGTGTTCTACATGTCAGCATCTTCATCAACCTATACACATCATAATATTATATTCCTAGATACATAACATGTTGTACACACCTAAATTTGGTATTAGACACTTTGGCACATTTTGACATGCTTGGACATTGTGCATACATTTGAGTGTTATGCACACTTTCACTTATTTGTTTGCCCATATATTATCTTGGCTAACCCAATGTACCAGATATACATATTCAGGATCACCCTAGTTTATGCAAGAACCTTCCAAAATTCTAATCAAATTATCATCATATCTCAAATCACTAATTTTCACTCCCAATGCAATATCGATAATAGTCAAACAATTATGTTTATTTCAGTGTCTATCTTTGTCAATAATGTCCAAGAACACTCACTAACTATTTTTCAAATTGATAAGTTTCCATTAAGTCAACTTAGACATGAGTCATGGGTCGATCATAACATGAAATATCAATGAGTTACTTATAAATATAAATCAATCATAAGGTTATACTCATCTTTAAAATTCCTAAAAAACTTGATAAATCAATTAGCACTCTTTTGAGACATTATCACAAAGACATACATATTTGAATATCGATCAAAAGAGTAGACCTAGATCCAAGTTTGAGTACACATGCAAGTCAAAGTTGCATGGTGCCAATTGTTGAAATCCAAACATTGTATTACATCCTATATTGATCATGATGTTGTATAAACATACATAAGTGGGTGAACTATGTGCGATTTGATCCCTCTTTGAAGCATTGGAATGTAGGCAACACTCATCCACTTAGCAAGGAGTCATTGGGGTTATCCAACACAACATACTTACCCCTATTTAAGTGGAATATTGTGGTAAAAAAGGTAATTAAGGTTTAAAAGGAAGGAAAAATAAAATAAGGATCAGTGCATAGGACTGAAGACAAGCGCACACATAAGAAGCATCTACAAGTGCAGGGACAAGGTTCTAAAGTGTCACACACCAGCACAATCAATAAAGACAATGTCATCATAGCTGATATAGTATAATTCATCATAGAGGTATCAATTTTATTAGCCGCATTAAAATAAGGTTTTATCTCATGTTTATAGAGCAGGCAAAGCATATTCAAAAATAATTACGAACACAGTGAGCAACAAATTATTAGAATAAGCTAAGTATAAATCTTTCATAGTGTTTTATAGATTACAAATAATGTAATTGTAATATCAATCTACCATTTTTCATTCAAATTTGTATGATTATTTCCCTAATTTACATAATCTAAATATTTTTAGTTTTACTCTATTTAGATCACATCAATCAAAAAATAAGTAAAACATTTTGGAGAACCCAACCATTGACTTGAGCACAAAAAAACTATGAGTCTATAATACCTTAGGGTTTCATATTCTCTTAGGGTTTCAAATTTATCCTCTATTAGGGCTTGAATTTCATGTTTGATTTTTGATTTCTCCTTAATAAGAAATAATCTAAACATTTTGTCCTAATTTTCTTGATTTTTTCATGCACATATTTTATGCCATCTAAGAATGTTATATCTCTTACACCAATAAGGTTCAGTGCTTGATTAAGTGGTGTTACAATTGATCATATCATATTCTTTTAATATAAATATGTGTTTGTGTGAAATCTAAAATGGATAACATTGATGAAATACAAATTCTTTCTTATGTTGATGCAAATATTACATAGAGGTATATGAGTGTGTTATCAATGATGTTATGTCTGATCTTGAAAATGCTTATGAAGATGATACTGAATGTAATAATAAATCATGATAAAGATCATATTGATGAGTTCAATGATGTATATCCTTAACAACTACACTTTCAAATTTTTGAAATTGAAAAAATATAAACCTAATGACCTAGATAAAATCTTAAACATTATCCCATAGGTTAAAAATCCAAATAATGCTAAAGAACCAAAATCTGAGGAGCAGCATGATGAACTCTTGAATGATATTAATCCACCTTTGAGAGGCATAGATCCTATAGTAGGTGTTCAGACCATTATTCGTATTGCTACTATTCATGTGTCTACATTTCTAGCTGCACAAGTGATGCCTACACATGGTGTGGGGAAAACATAAGTTTATCCTCATATTTATATGGTTATCCCTACACAACAAACTTTTGTGCCTCCTACACTTTCTACTCTCAATCTCCTATGCCAACTAATTAAAAACTAGTACAAAATCTTCTTAATCTTCAAGTCAAGGTTTCCCAAATGGAACAAGGTTTTCATAGAGCAGGTCATTAGACAAATTCTTAATCCTTATTACACAAACGTTTTGCTCAGATATTTCCAAGTATCATTTGTATGTATGCTTCATTGCACCTAAGCTTACACCATATAATGGTAAATTTGATCTAGAACAACATCTTAGAGCCTTCCATGTAGTATGTTTATATTATTCCTCTATTGATAATTTACTAACAATTTTTTTTCAAATGAGCCTTAAGGACTATGCTTTGTGATGATTTTATGACCTTCTTTTCGAATCAATACTATTATAGGCTCAATTTTCACCCTTGGAGAGGGTTCTTTAGGCTCTATCTAATTGACCTATATAATGGGAACAACCCCAGGTTATGGGTCACCTATGTCGAGGTTGGACCTACAGAGAAGGCCAGCTTCCTCTTTGATCCTCACCTAAAATATTGTTAAGCCTAATGCTTCACAGGAAAAATAGTTTAAAAGGGGATAAGGGATCCTAATAAAGTTAACCAAGCAATGCACCAAAGTTAAGTAGACACTCATATAAGCTTGAACACACACTAGATTAGCAAAATACAACTATGGCTTACTCAATCTCATAATCTCACTAATTACATAAATGCTTCATAGAAGAGGTTCCAAATAGAACACTAATCTAGACCTGCAAGTTAGCATGAAAACACCTTCAAAGAGGCAAGCAGATGGACAATAAACTAGGAAGAATCTCCTTCACAAATTCACCATACATAAGCATGCTAAGCAATGAATAAAGATAAGACACAGGCAAAGACTTGATCCTATTAATTCAAAAGGCAGTTCATATAATATTTTGACAGGGTTTAACCATATCAAATGAGCACTTTTGCAAGAATCTCGATGAATATCCTCATCATAAAAAGAATGTTAAATTTTAAGAGCTGAGAACCCCTTTAATGGGAATGAGACCAGGATATATAGGAGAAGAGAGGGAGAGAGAAAAGATGTGGGAGCATGTCATCAAAAAAAGAACACTTTGCCCTGGGTCATTAATTAAACCTAAGCCACCACCTTTTGATCCTTAGTCAATGAAATCCTTGCCACCTTTTTGATCAATCAGGACACTACCTATGGCTTGTTGAGTGGGAAAGTCTCCAAAGGTTACAAGGATGCATTGAATGCTCCTAGCTACAGTTCCCAAAATTAGACTTTTTCTTTGATTCTTCACACCATCTCTCACTTGAAGACAAAACTTCATGCTCATGGATCTAACAGAATCATGGCTTTGTGCATTTTAGGTGACTATTTATCGAGGCTATGGCCATGTTGAAGGATGAAGACCCTTTTCATTAATCACATCTATACTTTATCTTCATGTTTGGATCATAGTTCATCTATAGGTGGAAAACCAATCTAAGGTTATTGGTTTTCCTATTATTTCCATATCAATATGGACCGATAGACTATATAACACTTTTTTGTATTGTAATAGGTCCAAATAGACCCATTCTATTTCTACATAAAATAAAAGTTCATATATGTATGGACCCTTCTTAAAAGGGTGAACACAGTAGCAAAAATAACCCTACCCAAGCAAACATATAAACCAGGGGCCCATATTTAACCTTAGTGGCAATCCATATATGTCCCTTATGTCTTACTGCATCAATGTGTCCTTTTAATGGCATTGGATTGATCTTCTATGGTGACAAGACAATCTTGCAAAACCCCATTGTCTTTGGTTGAAAATAGCTTCTCAACCTCTCTCAAGAATCTTGGGTTCACCTTTGCTCTAATTGTTTATCAAAATTTGACTCTGCTCATTGACACATTTACTCATTTCGCTCTGTTGATTTCAATTGGTACAAATGCCCAAGAACCATCGATCCTCTACCTAGTTGAATGCATCTTTAACACTTGTCATACCCACATTCACTCTTGAGATTCATTGACCCTTTGACCTCCACTCATCGTTAGATGTGAGTGTATGATCGAATGCAAACTGTTAGATCAACTAGGACCCACAGTTTGAAAGCCAATGACTAGTTCATGATCTTAAAATTGAGATCCTCGTTCCCGTCAAATGACATTTATGTGACCACTATTAATGATCACACAACTGTAAAATTTAAGTTCAATAGGATCTATCTTACTCTATCTTAAAGTTGACATCTATGCGAACATCTCATGTTGTTGACCAACTTTGAAGGCTTGGATCCTGAAGCGCAAAAAAATATAGAGCACCAAACTTGTAGGAGATGTTCTTGAGGTCAAAAGGAGCAAACCCATTTGATCCACTAGTCTCAGGAGCTTTCTAGGTGAAGATATTAAATGCTCAAGTTGGCTAGTCTATATCTACTCCTAAATGATGTCCTGGTGACGGTTGAGCTTATTCGGCTAAGTATGGCAAACTTAACAAAATTTGACTGAGGAGCCAACTTTTATCATGTATAACTTCATTTGTGCTTTGGTAGAGGATTTGAAACTTAGCACATATGTTTTTGGGACTAATGTGAACAAACCCATGTGACCAATTCTCCCTAACTCGTCTACATGTGGAAATTATGATGTCAGCAAAGTGCCTACTCAGAATTTCCACTACTAGACCCAAAATGTCTATATGAACACAATGAAGAACCAAGTGAATACCATGTACTTCTAGGCTTATTCTAGGCACTCTTGACATTCCATAAGGTCTCTGCAATCTCTAATCTTATTCTTAGAATTGACAAATTACACTTTAAGTGAACTTAAAGTGTTTCAAAAGCATTGTGAGCAAAATGAGATCCTTGAACCACTCATTTCATCCAAAACCTTTGTTCACCTACTCATTCATTAGCAAGCTGGTCTATCTAGGCATAATCTTGGTATGTGGGCCAAAAATGTCCAACATCTTTGGTGACTCATAGGGAAGCATGACTACTATGCTTTGAGAACTTAGACCGTTTGCCTTATCCAGTCCATTGGGTATGGAGTCATTAGCCTCTATGATTGAGCTCAACCTCTCTTGAAGCAACAAGGACCAGAAGAAACAAAATAAAATAAAATGCTGAAGGCACTTTGGAAAAGGAAACAACAAAATAAAAAATAAAAAAATGTACAAGGCACTTAGAGGAAAGCATAAAAACTACTCTAATATATACAATATGTTACAATGGATGTAATGCTTATTCAATAACAGGGATTTAAATGAATGTCATTGACTAGGATGGGTAATACCTCTCCATCTAGTTGGGCAAGCTCAAAAGCATTATGTTCCTTGCATCCATGGATCAAATAAGGACCACTCCACAAGCTGTCAAACTTTGTATGGTTGCCTAGTTTGGCCTCATTTGAGTCCCACTTGAGGACTAGGTCCCCTTCCTTAAAGCTCCTTGTTGTAGCTCTTTTGTCAAAGGTTTTTTTGACTTGAGCTTGATGTGATTCTCGTGTTTTCATAGCAAGGTCCCTGGTTTCTTCTAGCTCCATGATTTTTATCATCCTCACATTTATGGACTCATCCTCCATCAACTCAAGTTGATGGCCAATTCCATTGCAGGTATATCAAGGGAGATAGGCAATTTGGCTTCTTTTCCATACACAAGAACATATATATAATTACCAATGGAAGTTTTAGGAGTCACCATGTCAGCCCACAAGGTTGTTTTTAGCTTGGTATGCCATGTTCTCTGATTCTCTTCCATGGTCCTCTTGATGATCCTCAGCAAATTCTTGTTTGTGAACTCTGCTAGTCCATTTCCTTAAGGATAGTAGTTGGAAGAGGTGTTGAGGTAGATGCCCAACTTGAGATCCCACTCACTTGTCTTCATACCAAGGAATGCCAATCCATTATTAGAAATTATGGTGGCCGAGACACCAAACCTGGATATAAGGTTGTCATAGAAATCAAAGATTGCACTTTCACTAGCCTCTTTCAAAGCAATGGCTTCCACCCACCTAGTGAAATAATCAGTTGCATTGAGCACCCATTTATGCCCTGCTCTTGATGGTGGATTGATCATCCCTATGAAGTCTAACCCCATTGCATGAAGGGTTGTTCCACTTGAATAGGATTAACTAGAAGGGCTTCTAGTTTTTGCTTTCTTGCAAAGAGGGCACACTTCTAGCATTTTATAATCCATGCATGAGCATCCTTGAAAATTATTGGGCCAGTAATAACCAGCCCTTATTACCTTTATTGTGGTGGTTTTAGGTGAAAAATGACCTCTTGCAAGTCCATCATGGAATTTCTCCAAGAGTTTGGTCACTTGCTCATCATCTATGCATCTAAGGAGTACCCCATTGAGGTCCTTTATAAAAATAACACCATCAACTAATGCATAAGGTATAGATTGAATCCTGAAATACCTTATTTTGGATCTATTCAAACCTTGAGGGCAGTCTCCTATTGCCAAGAAGTGAGCCATATCTTGAAACCAACTCCATTGAAGTGGAGATGTACCTACTTATGAGTTGTCTTGGGTCACCAAAATAGCTTCTTTATCTTCCTGGAGGTCATTTAACTTGTGTTCACACAAGCCCTTACCCTTACCCATCTTGGTAAATTTAATCTGTACGTCATATTCCATGACCTGTATGATCCATCCTGCTTTCTTCTCATTCAAATCCTTGTTAAAGAGGAAATACCTAACTCCAGGATGAGACACCATAAGATGGATCTTGTCATTGGAGAGCATGGGCCTAAACTTCTTGTGGTTTCTCAAGGCTGCAAGAACTTGCTCATCAATGAAAGTGTACCTCACCTCATATCCTTCCAGCCCTTAACTAAAAAATGAAATTGGTTGTTCCATTGTTTCAATGTTCTTCTAGATTAGCATAGATGATATGTTGTCAATGTTGGCAAATGTGTACAAGATGAAGTCCTTGGAGAAGTCAGGATTCAAGAGTGAGGGTCTTTAGGCAATGGCCTATTTAATGGCTTCAAAAGTTTCCTTTCCTTCATCTAACCAATCAAACGCTTAGCTATTCTTCAACATGGTGGTGATAGGCCTAACCAGGTTTACAAAACCAAGTATGAACCTCCTCACAAAGTTGATCTTCCCAAGGAAGCTCTGGATCCCCTTTCTATTCTTTGGCAAGGATAAGGCTAAGATAGCAGTCACTTTGTCAAGGTTAATGGATAATCCCTCTTTTGAAACAATATGACCCATAAGTTTGCCTTCATGCATATAAAACACATATTTTTGGGGATTTAAAAAGATCTCATACTCTTTGCATCTTTGGAATATCAACCTCAGATGGTCCATGTGCTCACTAGCATTCTTGGAAAACACTGTGATGTCATCCAAGTAGACCAACACCATTTGGTTTAGCAATACTTGGAAGGCCATGTCCATTACTCTTTGAAAGGTTACCCCAGTATTGGATAATCCAAAAGGCATCTTCTGAAAATAAAATATCCCCCACTTGGTGGTGAAGGCAATCTTGTACTGGTCTTCTTCTCTTACTAGCACTTGGTTATAACCTGAATATCTATCTAAGAGAGAGAAGTGTTCTAAACTAGCAACTACTTGCAGGAGTTTCTCCATGGATGGTAGAGGATAATGATCCTTCAAAGAGACCCTATTAAGATCCCTAAAGTTCACACACAATTTGATCTCCCCACTCTTATTTCTGGCAAGTACTAGCTTAGCTACCCATGAGGAGTGTTTGATTGGGAAAATGATCAAGGATTCAACTAGCTTGGTCAATTCCTTTGTCATGAGCTCTTCAATCTTGGGATTTATGGGCCTCTACTTTTGCTTGATAGGCTTGGAATTAGCCTGTAGCTCTATAGTGTGTTGGGCCAATTGAGGATCAAAACCCTTTAGGTCACTATATTTCCAAGCAAATATGTTTGCATGTTCCTTATAAATCTCTATGAAAGCATGCTTTTCAACTTTAGTGATTACCTTCCCAAGCTTGAGGAGCTTGTCTTTGAAGATAAGAACTCTCTCATAGTTCTCTTCATTAGTTGACATCACTAATGAAAGAGACCTTTTAGGGTGACTAACCCTTTAAGAAGCTTATTGGACCTTAATTGAATAATTTCCTCCTCATACTGATGCTACATTTTTTCTTGGTTGAGGGAGAACTCTGCTTCTTGCTATAAGAAACATGCAATTTGTTTGTCATTTTCAAAGACCTGCCAATGAGCTTCATTATCTAGCACTGATGGTTTGATTACCACTTTGAAATGTGGTTGAACCTTGGTCCTTTTCAGTTCATTGGGGATGTCAAAATGGGCCCCCACAGCTGCTAGCATGTTATCATGTTGATTTTAGCCTCTTAGGACTGATTGAATGTTGAAAGCCTCAAAGTTCTCAATTAGGTCGCACACTATGTTTGTAAGACTTCATTAAAGGGTTCTTAGTGGCATTTTGACCTCTGACTTGGTGTACAACCAATTCACTATCTCCATAGACTTGCAACTACTTGATCCTCTTCTTATTAGCCCATTGAAGGCTATGGATGAGACCCTCGTATCCTATTGCATTATAGGAGCAGTTGAATTGGAAATTATATGAAGAGAAGTACTTATCATTTGAAGGGGATATTAGCATAACACCTACACCCACCCCATGATTTCTCATTGAACCATCAAAGAACAACTTCCATAGACCACTAGGATCTTCTTGAGGTCTCATGAGGGATGGCATGGGTTGGCTTTCTTCATGTAAACAATAGATACCCAAGTCCCTTTCTTCAACACCTTCCAAGGGGTCCATCAACTGGTTGTCATCCCATAGCCCATTCAAGAACATTTCTGGTACCTTTTCTAGATGAGTGTTCATCTCCTACCCCATTGCAAATTCATCCTCATCAATGATGGTGCAATTTATGTTGACATTATTTGGTCCATGGGGCTCTATGTGGAATTGTGCAATGGACTCAGATTTGATTGACACTTTGGCCCTATATATTATCCTGAATGCCATATAGGACCAGCATGTTGCAAGATACCCCCTATCTTTGTTATGAATTCTCTAGATAAGCATAGTGCAAAGCGAGGGGGCACATCCAAGATCAATACATCTTGAGCCACTGAGACACTTAAATAAGCATGCAAGGTCATATTGAGGTCCCTAATTATACCAGATGGCTTGGGGAAAGAACCATCAATTTACAACGCTCCTTTTGATTAGGGCTCATATTTCAGACCAAGTTGATCAGCTATGGACTTTGGCATTACTGAGGTACTAGCTCCACTATCCACCAAGCAATTGTGCACTAGAGAGTTACCAATGATTACTGATATATAGAAGGGGGGAGGTTTGACCACCTTACTTGATTGTCCTTCACTAGACCCTTTGGTTGCATTGGTAAGAACCTCATTCACCTTGCTTGGTGGCTTGTCTGCAACTATTGTAACATTAATCTTAGACAAACCTTCCTAAATAATGTCCACTTGACCAAGCATAGAGAGCATATCCCATATGGGCACACACATTAGATTTATTCATTTATTCAACAATGTTGATCGGTGAACCACCAACCTTTGCTTCTTTGGGAGCCTCCACTAGTGTTTGTTGAATCTTTAGAGTGAAAATAGGTTCATTTGGTTTTGTCAGTGAAGGAGTAATGGTAGGAAGCTCTCTGATTACTTCCCAGTTACCATCCATGTTCCTTATTTTAAATCTTGTATTTGAAACCACTAGATTGTAGGCTTGGCTAGAACTAGCCTGTTGGTTGGATGCATAGAAATCTTCTTTTTCACAATTCATCATTGTATCATCTAGCTGATTTGATCCCTGATTAGACCCTTGACCTTGTGGAGGCTCCTCTAGCTTGGTCATCATAGGTACTTATGCATTTTGGGCCATGAGAGCGTGGTTGTATCCAAAATTAGCAGCTTGCTGCCATTGATCATTGATAACTTGGTTAAGGTCAATATTTGGGACAATATGTTGACCAAAAGACTGATTCCAGGGCATGGTACCTTCTAATTCTTGAGCCACATTATTTTAAACTGGGACCAAGGAGTTGGAAGCATTAGAAATATTAGGATTGCAGTTATTCTACCTATTGTAGCCATGTTACCCTTGTCTTTGGTTTTGACCTTGACCCTGGCTTTGGTAGTTTCCCTTATATGGTGGCTTATTTGCTTCAAAGGCTTGCTATTGAGTTTGATATGAACTTTGATAAGGCCTATTGAAAACTTGTTGCCTTTTCACATTCACTAGCTCATTCCCCAAGGACTGAAACATGTTTTTGAGCTCTTAAAAGTTCTTTTGCTCTAATGAATCACTAGATCCACTAGTGGAAGCTTTCTCTTGATTTAGTGCAAGGATTTCAACAATTATTGGTGTAGGAAGAATGACATCCAATGGAGGAATAACAATAGGAGGTGGTCTAATTTTAGGAAATAAGGGCATTGATGATCTAGGTGTAAGTTTGTCAGCTTGAACCAAATAATTCTCTGCCTTAATGGCTACCTCATATGCATTTGAAAGTATATTTTCTCCCATAGATTGGATCATCACTACTATGTCACTATTTAAAGCTTTTAAATAATATAGGAAGGCAAAGTTAGGGGTTGGTCTAACCATTCTATCCCAAGTTTTTTGGAACCTTGTGTTGAAGTCTTGCATGACTTCATGAGGAGCTCTTGAAATGGCAATTAGTTGCTCTGCAAGTGACAAATGATCACTTTTGTCCTCAAATATTTTACACAAGGCTTCCCCTAGTTGGTCCCATGTTTGAATGGAATTGTCAGCAAGGCCTCTATACCAATCTAGGGACTTTTCTTTGAAATAAGTGGCTAGCAGCGTAATAGCTATATTATCCTTAGTGACATTATGGATATTTCAAAAGTTGGCTATGTCCATGAGGTGCTCAGAGGGTGTTATAGCTTGGTCTCTAGTGTAATAGGGGACACTTTTAAAGGCTACAACAGAGATAGGATCATAGTGAGAAAGGGTTAGAGGGGTTGGCCATTAAAGGTTGCAAAAGCTCTAGGGACTATCATGGCTATGCAAGGGGTTGATAAGGGTCTTCTTGCAGGGGTAGGCCTTGGAAATGACCTAGGAGCAAAAGTTCCCTGATATGGATGTGTATTGGTGAACCTTAATATTTTCACTGAATTTAAAGGTAGTTCAAAAAATTCAAGGGGAATACCTCTTGAAGCTAACCTTGTTGTTACCTTTGGCATGAGATGAAGCTACTATTCTACACCAGAGTGTTGATTCTTCCTTTTGGATTTGTCATATGTTGTTTGGGAGCCTAACTGTTGTAAATTTGATTAAACCAAAATCAACTTTGATCACACTTCTTTTAAAATAAGTGTGTCCCATCGGACATGCCAGAAACTATTATAGGCTCAATTTGCATCCTTGGAGAGGGTTCTTCAGGCTCTCCCTAATTGAGCTATACAATGGGAACAATCCTAGGTTGTGGGTCACCTATGTCAGGATTGGACCTCTGAAGAAGGTCAACTTCTTCTTTGATGCTCACCTAAACTAATGCTAAGCCTAATGCTTCACAGGGAAAAGAGTTAGAAAGGGGATAAGGGTTCCTAAAAAATTTAACTAGATAATGCACCAAAGTTAAATGGACACTCATATAAGCTTGAACACACACTAGATTAGTGAAAGACAACTATGGATTACTCAATCTCACAGTCTCACTAATTGAATAAATGCTTCATAGAAGAGGTTCCAATTATAACACTAATCTAGACCTACAAGTTAGCTTGAAAACACCTTCAAAAAGGCAAGCAAAATGACAGTAAACTAAGAAGAATCTCCTTCACAAGTTCACCATACACAAGCATGTTAAACACTAATTAAAGATAAGAGACAAGCAAAGAGTTGATCCTATTACTTCAAAATGTAGTTCTTACAATATTTTGACAGGGTTTAACCATATCAAATGAGCACTTTTTCAAGAATCTCAATGAATATCCTCATCCCAAAAAGAATGCTAAATTATAAAAGCTGAGAACCTCTTCAATGGGAATGAGACTAGGATATATAGGAAAAGAGAGGGAGAGAGAAAGGATGTGGGAGCATGCCATTAGAAAAAGAACACTTTGTCCTAGGTCATTAATTGAACATGAGCCACCATCTTTTGCTCCTTAGCTAATGAAATCCTTTCCACCTTTTTGATCAATTAGGGCACTACCCATGGCTTGTTGAGTGGGAAAGTCTCCAAAGGTTTTGAGGATGCATTGAATGTTCCTCTCTGCAATTCCCAACATTAGACATTTTCTTTGATCCTTCATGCCATCTCTCACTTGAAGACAAAAATTCATGCTCATGGATTTGACATAATCATGGATTTGTGCATTTTAGACGATTGTTTGTCGAGGCTATGGCCATGCTAAAGTACAAAGACCCTTTGCATTAATCACATCTCTACTTTATCTTCATGTTTGGATCATAGATCATCTATAAGTGGAAAACCAATCTAAGGTTATTGGTTTTCCTATAGTTTCCATATCAATACAGACTCATAGACTATATATCACCTTTTTGTATTATAATAGGTCCATATAGACCCATTCTATCTCTACAAGAAACAAAAGCTTGTATATGTATGGACCCTTCTTAAAATGGTGAACACAGTTGTAGAAATAACCCTGCCTGAGCAAACATACGAACTAGGGGCCCATATTTAGCCTTAATGGTGATCCATGTATGTCCCTTATATCTTACTACATCAGTGTGTTCTTTTAATGGCATTGGATCAAGCTTCCATGGCGATAGGACAATCCTCAAAACCCTATTGTCCATAGTCAAAAATAACTTCTCAACCTCCATTGAGAATCCTAGGTTCACCTTTGCTCTAATTGGTTATCAAAATATGACTCGACTCACTAACTTTTTGACCTCTGCTCATCATTACATTTGAGTGTACGATCGAACGTGGACCGTTATATCAACTGGGACTTGCAGTTTGAAAGCCAACGGCTAGTTCATGATCTTAAAATTAATGTCCTCATTCCCGTCAAATGACATTCATGTGATTGTCATTGATGGTCACATGACTGCCAAATTTAAGTTCAATAGGATCCATCTTACTCTGTCTTAAATTTGACGTATACGTGAACGTCTTATGCTTTTGACCAACTTTGAAGGCTTGGATCTTGAAGCGCAAGAATCATGGAAGCACCAAACTTGTAGGAAATGGTCTTGAGATCAAAAGGAGCAAACCCATTTGATCTGCTAGTCCCAGGAGCTTTCTAAGTGAAGATATTAAATGCTCAAGCTAGCTGGTCCATATCTTCTCCTGAATGGCATCTTGGCGATGGTCTAGCTTATTTGGCTAAGTATGGAAAACTTGGTGAAATCTGATTGAGGAGCCAACTTTGATCATGTATAACTTTATTTGCACTTTGGCGTAGGATCTGGAACTCGGTGCATATGTTTTTGGGACTAATGTGAACAAACCCATGTGACCAATTCTCTCTAACTCACCACACGTGGTAATTATGATGTCAGCAAAGTGCCTACTCAAATTTTTTGCCACTAGACCCAAAATGTCTATATGAACACAATGAAGAACCAGGTGAATACCATACAATTCTATGTTTATTCTAAGCACTCTTGACATCCCATAGGGTCTCTAAAATCTCTAGTCCTATCCTTAAAAATTGTTAAATTATACTTTAAGTGAACTTAAAGTGTTTCAAAAGCTTTGTGAGCAAACTGAGATCCTTGAACCACTCATTTCATCTAGAACCTTTGTTCACCTATTCATTCATTAGCAACCTGGTCTATCTAGGCATAAGCTTGGTATGTGGGCCAAAAATGGCCAACAACTACATGCTTTCAATCCTTTGGCTGACCAATTTCAAACTCACTTTTATATCAATATTAGTGAGAAGATCTCATATGCTCAAATTGTAAAACTCAAGCAATGACCTAATGAGCCCATTAATGACTATGTGCTTTATTTTAAGACTATGCTATAAAAAATGGCCAATCATATAGTTGATAATGAATTTCAAAACATATTCAAAAAAATCTTACTTGCACATATCCAAAAGTTTATTATGTTCAAATGCTTCCAATCTTTCAATGACATAATCGTGAGCTTAAGCTAATTACCATGAACAAGCTAAAGTATGGGACTAACCTTCCCATGACTTCTAGTGTCAAGTTTCAAAGCAAACCAACTCTAAAATCTCAAGCTAATGACACTTAAAATGGGGCTAAAACAATGGTTAATGCATTGTCATAACCTGCTAATAAGTTAGTCCTTCAAGAGGCAATTTACACAATTATATTAAAAACCTCTTCATAAGGTGTTACAAAAATTGTTTAAGTGAAATATCATATCTCTTCATCCACAATGGAGGTTGATATGACAAAATCACAACCTAAGGGGTTATATATCAATGCATATTATGATTATCATAGATGTACAGGGCAATCTACTAATAGATGTTATGGTTTGAGACATAATATACAAAATTTAATTGAGAACAACACTATTGAGATCAATGATATTAATACTCCTACGAATGATTCACTTGCACAAACTAATGCAAAGCTTAAGATATTTTAAGATCCATTTCCAAATCATGTGGCATAATAAACCTAAACTAATACTGAGGTACATATGAATTACATTGTGCATCCTCCTTCCACTTTTTATTCTTTTATAACTGAGGAGGCTCATCCTATAGATGGTCTTATTGGTACACTTAAAGATACACAAGTCCAATGACCTATAATCGCATCGCCTGACATACAACGAAGTCCACAAGTTATTATAGCTACTAGAATTACAAAGCATTTACATGATCATGTTGACTATGATGACAATGTTAGACATTGTACAGTGCATGATGATTTTTTTAATTCAGAAAATGATACATATGTTACTCCTTGCCCATGACTTGTGACATTTACATCGATCGATCTAGGACCTACACGTGAACATCCCATTGATGGGATCATAGGTTAGTTGAGACGTTTAAAATTCAAAAGAAAACAAAAATACAAATATATATACACACACACACGCGCGCGCGCGCGCGCGCACACGCACACACAAAAAAAAAATCAAATATTCAAAAAAAATACAAAATTAAGACCTATGCAAAACATTTTTTGTCGGTACACATGATTGATTAATATTATTTATCATGTACATGGTGAATTACATATCTAATTTTCATGCACATGATTTTCATATTAACAAGAGTGGGATGCAAAAAATTCATGGTACATATGATACATGGACATACAAATGTGTGACATGATTTACACCTAAGGGAAACCTTTTTACATTGGGGATATACCTAAACTGGGAGAATTTGTGCATACTTATCATATTGTATATTTATATATTGGTCCATTGATCATAGTAAACTATTATACACTTGTTATTGCTCATACTTTTTAGAGTGTTATTTCTTATGGATATTGTGCTTTTTTATACTAGATATGACATTGATTGATTATGTGGCTAACATTTTTTGATTTGTGCATGCTTGATATTGATGATTATGACATTGTATGATCGTTGATGTGTACAATATTGTGTGTTCTACAAGTGCATTGATTGTGTATTGTCATGTCTTATGTAAGTTTTTGTCAATGGATCCTCTAGCTCGAGTCATGGTCATGTTGTGTCTATGTTAGATCAGAGTTGAGTCATGTCTTGAGTGCTTATGTGCTTCAAGATCATGATATTGTGTGTGTGGGGGGTTATATATATGATTGTTGTTGAGTTTGATGTCATGATTTCTATCACGCATACTTAGATTGTATGCAATGCCATAATTTCTATCATGCATCTACTATGATGCTTATTATTATGCACTTAATTGATATATTTACTTGGCATGACACTTATATGCCCATTGCCTTGGATTACATGTATCATACATGCTTTAAGGATCAAATATTTTTATGATGACACACACACACACATATATATTACACGATTATATTTTTTATATAACACATGGTACGTATAACTATTTATTTTGAGATGAGTAATTCATAGGCTTCATCCTTCATATTAGAAGAGGGGTATACAGTGGGATTGTTTTAGAGATTCAAGGCATGATAGACAGATAGTTCACACATTGGGTCAGATTATGTGCTTCAGATGGGATAGATTAAAACATATGTGAGGCACTCTACATGATTATAACGAATAGTTGGGATATTTTATGACATTTTGAAACAAATTAGATGGGTCAAATTGAGAAAAAATTATTATATTTATCAGATTAAACTGATTGAGGAACATTCTATGACACTATGACAAATACATTATGGCATTTTATCACTTTGAAGTACAATTGGATCAGATTTGGGGGATGAAAATTATTCATGCAAACACTTTTCTATTTCTATAATATGGATCAATAGGGAACGATGGTACTATATAATCACTTCGAATCTATAATTCATCTACATTAGTTGATCATTTTACATACGAATCTCTTTTGGCATTCCATTTTGAAATATGAACTTGTTTTTGGGTTCTACCTATACATACGAACCTGATTTCGAAGTTCCATAAAATAATTATTATGATATTTGAGGTAGTGTCATTGAGGTTTCTATGTCACTCAAATTTTAGCAATCATTTCTCTAATAGTGGTTGAGACATGAACACTCCTCCACTCGTGGTTTTAGCAGTTTCACTCCTTGTGGCATAATCGCCCCATGGCATTCTCCAAACAAAGTCAACATGTGGCAACTTGGTTTGTGTACCCTTAAGTATATTTGTTTCTTGGATTTTCAATTTCATATCTTCAATTATCTAGATTATTTTAGATTTTTCATCTTGAGAGGACATTGATCTATACATGTTTTCTTATAGGTTTTGCATGGAACAAGTGGGACATTTGGGACATACTTTTTAACACCAAGTGCGGTCATCACAGGTATCAAATTTCTTCATTTATCATTTTAATCTAGCATTTTCAATACTAAACTAAAAGGGAGGCAACTATAGGCACCTAAATTTAGTATTAGACACTTTCGCAACATCAACTTTGGCACACTTTGACATATTTGGACATTGCACATCCATTTGACTCTTGTGCACACTTTTCCCTCTATGTCTAGCCACATATTGTCTTGGCTAACCCAATTTACCAGAAACACATATTCAGGATCACCATATTTTGTGTAAGAACCTTACAGAATCCTAAACAGAGTGTCGCCATATGTCAGATCATTGATTTTCACTTCATGACAATATTGGCAATAATTGAACAATTATGGTTTATTGCAGGTGTTTGTTTCTACCAGCAGTGTCCAAAAACACTCAACAACATTTTTTTTAAATTGGAAAGTTTCCATTAGGTCAACGTAGACATGTTCATGGGTTAATCATAGTCAAAATATCAATTAATCAACTATAAATAGAAATCAATCATGATGGCATACTCTTCTTGGTATATCTTACCAAATTTGAGAAATCAAGTAGCACTCTCTTGAGACATTATCATAAAAGCATACATATATGAATATCTGTCAAAAGAATAGCCCTAAATCCAAGTCTAAATACACACGTGGGTCAAATTTATTAGAGTTGGGGTTTATTATTTTTCCATATTTATTTATTATGGACTTTTTTCCTTGGAGTTTTTCTACTTTCATGGATAAGCTTGCTTAGGTGTACTTCGAGTTACAGTTTGATTAGAGGAATAAGAAGTAACTCCCTTGCCCAGTTATTTTGTATATGGGAGTTACTCTTTTATTCTTGCCTCTTTGACCACTTTTCGTGAAGCTTTTTAGGGAGGAGTTACACATGCACTCCCTTATATGTACATCTCACATTTGTGAGCTTTAGTAATGGAAGATTGAGATTTGGCTATTATTTTATTTTGTGCAATATTCTCATGTATGTGATTTCATTTTGCTTATAGCTATTGTGTTGAAACTAGCTTGTCTTGTGCCTATCACAAGCTAGTGCACTCACTTGATCTAGAGATCCTGGCATCCACTCTAATAAAAGTTACATGGTGTCCACTGTTGAAAGCCAAACATTGCATTGCATTCTAAGTTGATCATGATATTGTACACACACACGTCAATGGGTGAACTATGTGTGGTTTGAGCCCTCTTCAGAGTATTGAAATGTAAGCAATGTTCAATCACTCAATGGGGAGTGGTTGGGACTATCCAACCCAATATACTAACCCCTTTTTCAATGATCATCTTGTGATTAAAAGTGCAATTAGGGTTTCAAAGAAAGAAAAAATAAAATAGGGATCAACGCTCAGGACCGAAGGTGATCATGCACACACAAAACATCTATGTTGGGTTATCAAGTGTCATATACCTACACAGTGAATAGGGACAATACCAACAGACCCTAGACGATATCAGTTTCCATAATGGTCTCAATTTTACCAGTAGTGTCTGAGTAGGATTTTAGCTCCTATTCTCTTATCTAAGTAGCTACAGATCAAACACAAAGTATTTCAAAAATAGTGATGAACATAATGAGCAACCAAATATCAGAATAAATTAAGTATATCTCTTCCATAGTGCTTTATCAATTACAAAAAATCTAAGTGCAATATCAATCTACTATTTTCCATTCAAATTTGTATGATTATTGCCCCATTTTACATAATTTGAGTATTTCCAGTTTTACTCCATTCATATCACATTACTCACAAAATAAGTAAAATGCATGCCATCTTTCATTAACAAATTAGTTCATGAACATGTGAAGAAACCAAGTAATGAGTGATCCTCAAATCACTACACACATGTCACCATGTTTGATCATCCAACCCCCCATATGTGATCTTGGTAGGTGATATCTCTCCAAACTGGGTTATATATTCTATTGCATTACTCAAATTTCATTCATAGCCATGGTGATTTCTCCTTTGATTCTATGTTTCATATTCTATTGCATTGTTCTAATTCCATGCATACTTTGTGTCTTCCATGCATAGCCATAGTGATTACTCCATTGATTCCTTGTATGTCCATATCTTTTGCTCCTTTGATTCCCTTTGAATCCATAGCGATTGATTCTCCAATTCCTTGTATAGCCATAGTTATTGTTGTCTTGATGCTCCCTGACATGCTTCCACGATCGTTGCCTCTCATGATGATGTGGTTTTCTGTATGTTGCAACCTTCAATCTCTTTTTTGTTACTTTGACCTCGTCAACCTTTTCTTTCACTATAAGTGCTTCTCCAACCTTTTCTTTCATTATGTGTTTCTCTTACCTTTTCTTTTTGTAGTATCTTTGTCTCTTGAGTAGGTGGAGTGTTTTTTCCTAATTTTTTTTTCCTTCAAATTGTTTTTGTTCCTCTAAATCTTCCTTATGCTCTTATCACACTCTTCAAATTCATCCTCATGCTCTACCTTTACCTTTCTTTGTTCCTTGCTATGTGTGATATCCTGCAAAGTTACCTTATTTCTTTTGTACCAAAGCTTGATGAACTTATTTTTCACATTAATATTGATTGTTCCCACAATCTCTAACCAAGGATGTCCAAGAACAATATCCAAATCATAAAAATCCAAATGGAAAACATGTTTGTCCAAAGTGAGCTACAAATCTTCAAAAACTTTAATCTTCTTACCATCTAGTTGGATTTCCTTGATATTCTTTGTGTGACCTTGTAGATGTTGGGTCAATTCAATGTTGATGAAGTTATATATGTTGTTGGGTTTTATGGATATAATAACCTTCTTTTGAATTCATCAATGAAACTAAAATATTGAACTTTCCTTCTTTAGAGATAAACCGATGGAACCCTTATCATCCACCTCTCCTAACTTCATTTTTATCCTCCTTATTGTCATCACCATCATCATTATTATTTTCTTATGAACTTCTTTTCCTTCTTGATCATATGTGTCCTCATCCTCCTTATCATCGTTACCATCATCTTTATTTTTTTCCTATTCTTTTGTATCATCCTCATTTTTTGCCTCATCCTCATCATTGTTTTTTTAACCTCTTGTTCTACATCATCCCCTTTTTTTGCCTCCTCATCCTCATCATTATTTTCTTCCTCTTCTTCTACATCATCCTCATTTTATACCTCATCATCTTCTTCATTATTTTCTCTCTTATTTTTCTTCTTCATCTACCTCATCTTTGTCGTCGTCATCTTTTTCCTACAACTCCCATTTGTAGATTTCATTACTCTCCTTCAATTTGAATGTTTTTGTATCTTTAATCTACAACTCCTTTTTATCAACTTCATTTCTCTCATTCAATTTGAATTACTCTACATCTTTGTTTTGCAACTCTCTTTTGTAGACTTCATTGTTATATTTCAATTAGGATGCTTCTACATCTTTGTTCACCCACTCTCTTCTGTAAACTTTTTAATTCTTCTTTAGCATAAGAAGTTTCTCATTTTCCCATTTTTCTAAGAAAAAACATGTCTTCCTTTGTCTAGATGATCAAACCCATCATTTTTTGGACCTTTAAAGATGAAAAGACAACTTTTATTACCACCTCCTTGCTCAAGAATATGTCTTTTTAAATTGGAGCCACCGTTCTCTAGTATCAATATCATCCTTCCTATCAAAATTAGGTACCACCATGACCACTAGGGCTTCAAAACAACTTGCATTCAATGGATCTCTTGTCCTACCGCATACCTGAGAATAAAAGCATGTAGAGAAGTAGATCTATAAAAAATTTCCTTTGAATTGAAAAAATGGCACTTGATTTGCTTACCTAGAATAAAAGATACGAATATTTTTCTAAGGTGGCACCTTAAAAAACAGACATCTACAATTTTGAAGGGCAACTTTGGATGGAGGATACTTCCTCAATACTACCCAAAAAAATTAGTATGCGCACTTTTCATAAAGCTCTTACAAAAATATTTATGGTAGTTTAATGTTCGTCCCAATCAAAAAATCCGGTAGAGAAAATGAAGCTTCCGAAATTGACTAATTTTGCCCTAATTATGTGACAGAAAAAAAAATCGCCAAAAATCAAATTTACAAAGTCAACTTTACACAGATATCTCCCTCCATATTGCACAGAATCTTTATTGTGCCCACTTTTTGAAAAGCTTGAAATTACCTTTCTAATGATATAAGATTTGTATAAATAAAAACAAATGAGGAGAAAGAAGCTTATGACTCTAATTATTTTTGCCCTAATTCTACATAGAAAAAATCCTTGAAAATCATATTCTCATGGTCAACTTTACACTAACATGTTTCCCTTGGTATTACTTAGGATCCCAAGTATGATCACTTTTCAAAAACCTCTCAAAAATATCTTCCCAAACATGCAAAAAAACACATCGATCAAACACATGTGAGGAGAATGATCCTCTACAAGATATACTTCTTCTTCTTGAAAAACATATGTAGTATTACACAATCTAACCCAAAAGCAATTCCCACTTGCCCAAATCGCAACTCTAATGTTACTTGGTAGGATCCCTTCATATAATAACAAAAATATACCAAATAAGAAAAACAATATGTAAAATATAATAGAGATCACACACCCTAAAAGATGTTTGTGGGCTAAGATGCCCTAATATGTAATATATTCATAATAGAATAATTGTCCTTAAGGTACGACAACACTATACAGTACTCTTTAAGAAAGAAATGACTCCACAAGATCTCTCAATATGATAATGCCACTTCGAGAGGGACAACTTCTAGTATGTTCCTATCAAATAAAATACTCTCCACTCATTCCCCCTCACAATGATATTCATTTCATTTATACTAGTTTCCTTTGAATAATATTGGAGGGTAAACCTCTAATCCCAACATAGGCCAACTCCTTTCCCAATATGACTCATTTCATAAGTTACACATTTGACCTAATATAACTAATTATGGGGGATGTGTGCCACGTGTCAACATTTCCATCAACCCATATATATCATAATATCATATCTCTAGGTACATAGTATGGTTGCACAACCACCACATACTAAAGTGATTGTTCCATCTTGTTTGAAGTGGTGGTTTCACAATGATTGCCTTTAAAAGTAAATGAAGAGTCATAATTTTATGATAAAACATTTCCTTCATGTTGCCACTTCAATTTTGATTCCAAAACCTTCCAATTTTTCCCAACAAACCCAAATGCACCTCGTTAGCCTCTATATATATGTCTTTGAGGTTTTGAGGGATCAAAAAATCATAAAACATCTTGTTCTATGTTTCCTTACAACATACAAAATGAGTCCTACTATTTTTGTGCCTTATGGTTTAGTTAATAACTTGGAGTGTGGATTTCTTGATCTCACAAGTCTCCCAATATGGATATACAACATAGCCCTCTTTGAAATCGCGTTTTGAAAAACACCCTACTTCACCCTTTTTCATCTAGCCTTGGGTTTGTCATCACAAGCTTGACAAGTAATAGATATTTTGTTTAGATTTTAATTCATAGCATGGAATTAAATGAGATTAGTATAATTTGATTTGTTTTGTTTGCTTCATTTTTGTTTCCAGCTCTTTGTCCTAGTTGTGTTCTTACTTGTTTTAATGAGATTTTGCAAAGTTTAGACTTGGCTTTCTTATAGCTCTTGCCTCATACTTAAAATCCTTACAATTGTTTTTGAATTACATACATCGTTTGTTTTAGTGCTTTTAAACTTGTTTTTTTGCTTGGTTTAACTCAATTTATTGAGTCATACAAGGCTAGTGGAGGTTCAAGCATCAAAATTTTGTAGTGATTGTCTTAGACCCCTAACAATCTTGGCATTGGGTCCTCTTTGTGTCATTTAGGACGATTCATCTATTGTTTCCACTTCTTTATAGGCTTATATCAATTGTTTCATGAGAGCCCTTTCACTCATTCACCTTTGTCCTTACATGTTGTTTCCATACACAAGTTTGATTTTCTCAACTCCCCTCATCCAATTACTCTCTAAGACTCAAATCTATGTTATCTTTGATCCCTTGTTCAGCATACTAATTGTTTCTGCCACTTTGTGCATCACTTCCATCTTCTAATTTGTTGTTTAACAACACTGACTGTTTTGACAACATTTATATTAACTTTCATACATCTTGGTTCTGCTTGTTTCTTCTTGTCCCTTCTGCCACTAGTCACTTCCCATCATATCAAACTTGTTTTAGCTCTCTTGTTGTATATCCATACTATTGTTCATTATTCTTTGCACGTTTGAACATTCTCCACAACTTGTTCGCAACTTTAGTTACAATTGCAGCTTTTACAACATTGTTATCTTCTTGCTTCTTGATTGCTTTATACTTGTTTTAGTTCTCATATTTTCGCATATACATTCTCCTCCTTCCACATCTCGCATCATCCATAAGGTCATTTGAAATGTTTCTACATCGTCACTCGTTTATATTATCTACTTGAGTGGTTTCTTTGTGTTTTCAGCACTTCTTACATATTTCAAGTACATGGTAGTGTGTTTTCTCCAGCGAGTTTGTTGCTTTAATATATTTTATCAGCGTCACATCACTCCTTGCACATACTATCACTAGTCTTGGCATATCTTGTTCATTCCTAGCCTATATTTGCATTGTTTGAGCTTTATTTTCAACAAAAGAATCTCTAGCATATATTCTTACCATCTTTGTCCTCATCAAGACATCATTTTGAGGATTATAGAGATCGCTTAAGCTAACTTGCGGTGTTACAAATAAATAATCAAATGTGCTCTTAACTCTCTTTGCCAATTTTGAAAGCAGTAGGTTTTTTTGTATTATTAGTAGTTGTAGTAGTAGGTTTTTGTTTGTGTAATTTGAACAAATCTTAACATTAGATTAACTTCACAGCTTGTTTGTTTCTAATTCTGATATTTGATTAATAAAATTAAAAGATTTTATATCTTTGTTAGTTTGCTTAGTTTGTGTGTTTCACTTGTTTCTATTCCTGAAATAAGTTTATGTTTCCTTTCCAATACTCAGATTAGTTTCAAAGCACATGCTACTCTCAGCACAAGCTACTATAGCCATTCTATCTTGCTTCCTTCCAGCCCATCCCCTTCTAGCATGTTCACTAGTAGGGTTAGCCAATAGTGTGTCTTCTATTTTTCTGCCATTCCCATCATTTGATGGCTATATATGATCCGGATCAACCCCTAACAGCTTAGAATTTTCCCCATATCATCGCAGCCTCAAAAGAAAAGTAGTGTTGACCAACAATTTCATCAACTTGTCCTACGATCCACACCATACCCTCACCTCCTAATCCCACAATTCCAATCCCTCAACATTCACTACGAGGCTAATGAGGACATTTGAGAAGGAGGAGCCCGTGAGCAAAGATAACTCTTACAACAAGTTCAATAACCCAATCAACCAAAGCCTTCAATCCTACGTTTTTGTTGATTTCAGTTGTCTCAATGCAACCATGTGAACTTGAGTGTGAGTTAAGGCGTATAGTTTTCCTTCCATACATGCACAAAACTTGCCAAGTTTCATGGGGGGGGTGCGGGCTTTTGGGAGGTAAGGGGATGCATTTTTCACATTTACTAATGGACAATAAAAAAGTGGTGATACCCTACCATCCTATGAGCCATCCACTTTTGCAAGGGAACGCTCTATCACAATAAGGGACCATTTGGATTATCCATAAGCCATTCCTACTAGAGGACAATTTGGATCATCCATAAGCTATCCCCAAGTCTATATTGAATAACTGCCTATTCCCTACTTAAAGCCAAAAAAAAACGTCTTTTTGGTCACCATGCAAGCCACCTCCCACCAAAAAAGAGAAACACATGCACACTTCAAGCACTCAAACACCAGAGTAAAACCATTGCACATTTAGAAAAAAAAGATATGATAGGGCAACATGGAGATTGACCTATATGAATACTGTTCAAGCTTGATGTTTGCATGGTAATCTATTTGATTGCTTGAATTTGTATTTCTTTCTTCTATAGTATTAGTAGATGGTAGGCCTTTGTTTAGTGTCCTCTTTCTTATCGTCTTCTATACCATCTCCTGTCATTCCCAACTGTTTGCTTCTTTCTTGTTCCTTGTGCCATGCCCAGCAATTTGGGGACACACCCTCCAACCATCCCTAAAATCATTTCACTAATACCATTCTCAAAACTGGAAGGAACCTAAGCTGAAAGATTAGAAACAAACATCTTGATAATTTCTCAGATAAATTCCTTTCTACGGTAAGGCAAATACCACAACAAACAACAAAACTAGATAAATTTTCTGAGATGGGACTTCTATGTTCAGGCAAGTATCATATAGTGTTTCAGGATTGCTTCCAATAACCCAAAAAAATCATTATGTGAGGTTAGGCCACTATTCAAAGCTTCTACAAATACTCGAGAGCTCAAGATCCATAGCCACTATTGAATTAAAAGTAGCATACATTGATCAGAAATCATTTAGTTTTCACCTTCTCCCTATCCCAAGGCATAAAACTTGGATGAAAGGCATGCGCCTTAGCTTATGTATAGGAATTTTTCCCTCAAAGTTCAGAAAATACCTACATGTATCTTCACCAACATGTAAAGAACTCCGTGCAAAAATACTAGGGTCAAATACCAAGTAAAGGCATATCTCTTCAAATGCATCAAATTTTGAGCTTCTCTAAGAATTCATAGAGAGCTTGAATGAAACTCAAATAATGTTCATGGAGTAAGATTTCCTGGCTTGTAAGATGGAACACTGACAAGCACCATCCAAAATTTATGCAGTTCATTGTCACAAAATCAAGGATTTGTTGATTTATGTAGTAACTCCCAACCTACTCTGCAGAGTATACTTCATGTCTGGCAACATTATGATCCTTCAGTTTCGCCTCATTACTGATTAGTGCTGGAAAAAGATCCTTTCCAACAAAGAGAGTTTGCAAACCTGTGAAATATTTTTAATACTTCTTGCATTGCATCTTGATAAATAGTTGAGGATCTGCGGTGAATTATAAACAAAGTCTACAGAGACATCGAAGTTGATTTTTCCCAAGCTTGGTAAGCATGCAGCCTTTGTTTTTATGGCAATTGAACTCAGCAATTTTTCAAAAGTGATCAATCTAAAATGGTACAGATGTGTTTCACCTGTAATCCAGAACTCCATGAAAAAACAAGCAGATGAGTAAATATCACTGACAATTTATTAGAATTTACCATATAACATTTTTTTCCAAGCAACACCATATATCTCTCATATTTTAATGATAAATTTGTTCCAGTACTCACCTCCTGCTAGTAAAGGCCTTGTACAACAACATCATAGTTGAGGATCTGCAGTGCATTATAAACAAAGTCTACAGAGACATTGAAGTCGATTTTTCCCAAGCTTGGTAAACATGCAGCCTTTGTTTTTATGGCAACTGAACTCAGAAATTTTTCAAAATTGATCATCTAAAATGGTACAGATGTGTTTCACCTGTAATCCAGAACTCCATGAAAAAACAAGCAGATGAGTAAATATCACTGACAATTTATTAGAATTTACCATATAACATTTTTTTCCAAGCAGCACCGTATATCTCTCAGATTTTAATGATAAATTTATTCCAGAACTCACCTCTAGCTAGTAAAGGCCTTTTACAACAACATCATCACCATCCATGGAAGTTGATTACAAGGAGATGACAACAAACGCCAGGAAGTAAATCTTGAAAGCTCTCCTGGATGGCAGATCAGTGTCTCAACTTGTAAGTTGTAAGACATCAGTTGGGAAGATCCAATTGAAAAACCTTGTTTCATTTAGTCTTGAACATTACAAATACATACAATACTAAATCAGCAAAACAGCACTTCCAACATTTGAACACTCTCTTTCAATTTTGATTAGCTGCTTGTACCATAAATCAATAACCTTACAAAAACTCTTACTTTTGGAAACAAGAATGTGAAGTCCATAAACAGAAACATTGTCCAGATCTACATATTGGTGTTCATTTTCCGAAATTCACTCAGAGGAGAACTAACCACCTCTTACATATTAAAAAAAAAAACTTGCATTGGGTAACTACTGAAACATAAACAATTAGGCATGCATAGCAAGGTGACAACGAACACAAGAGGAACATCAATTGCACCAAGAGAATAGTTTTGCATAACATAATAAGCACTCTTTAGAACTGTAAATAGTTCTCTTGGCTAGATGAAGTAAAAATTAAGTGCATAACCCCTGGACAAAAGCCAACTGTGCTGTACAATCATGTGTTCCAAACAAATAATTGCTAGATGAATGAAGATAAATCGGTACAACATGCATTATCTTATGAGTAGTTCTAACTTTGTTAACCAACATGATGAAAGGTGGAGGAAATGAGCCATATCGACAAGAACCAAAGGGAAAATAATATATAGAAGGCAATCAATAAAAACTACTACGAAAAAAGTTTTGAAGTTTTGGTGTTGCCTTTTACAAAGAAAATCCAATTACAAAAAATGATAAAAAAACAGCCTGTCAGATAAGGAAGATTGTGCACTGCTGGATTATGAAAAAACAGAAATTAGACTCCATTAGTTAATGGTGACTGAACCTGCAGTAAATACCCTCGTGTGAGAATAAGCACAATAAAAAATTATATGGGGAAACTGGGGACTCACAAACATCATAATTTAATTCTTCTTTGTTTTTCTCATTTGTTGTATCTGTATGCTGATGGACAGATTACGAATGCAAAAAGATCCATGCACTTGGATAAGAGTGATTTTGTCTTTGTGTGGGAATTTAAATAAGCGCTTTAATCTAGGACATTATAATTATCTGAGGCCATCATAAGTTAAGAATATTGTGCTTATATTATTTTTTCTAATTAAGCATCATTTTTTGGAGTTTTTCATGATAAAAACTGTCCCATGGTTAATGGGCAACCCCATTAAAGTAGGTTTCTCTTCAAATTCAGCTGTCTATCAAGAGATATCTATTCTGACAAAATTGTCCAAGAATTGAACCCAGATTCATCCACCTTAGTCAAGTTTCAAGGTCACAGCGACTTGCAGAGAGACTCAGTTGTGGCATGAATGTAACAATCCTGCCAAGAATTGAGAGTGGGTGGTTTGTGCATGATATGGAGCAGTGAGCAAGGTAATAAGTTTAACAGATTTCTAGTGTTTCTAATAGAAAACAGGACTCTCAGAATATGAGAGCGATGTTCGTTTCTGTTGGAGCATTCATTACATTGGATGAGAAAGACTTTTATAGACTAATCATTTACATAAGCAATGGAGCAATTTAACCAACTGGCTTAAATTGACTACTTAATTGAGCATAATGTTTACAATATAAACTGTGTAATATTCAAAATGAAACTTGTCACTTTAATGTCCAATGTAGGATTTGAAGACTAGTTTCGAGTGACTGATATCTGACCACAACTATAAACTATGTTGCAGGAAATGGAAGAATGCCATCCCCCATCTACACCCCACCATTTCACCCTGGAAATGGCTAGGGCCCTGATAGCCATACTATCCATTTCCAAAACACAGGGCTCTTCCCGGAAATGGCCCAGAAACATAAACGGCATTTCAAGGCCCTTTCAAGGAAGAACCCACGGCAGAACTCAAGTTATAACATTAAAAAACACAAACAAAATTTGTAGAACCCTGACATCCAAGGTAACATAAGCTTCCCTTCCATCCAACCAGATAGGCTGATTTGCTTTCTTCTGGTAATTTAGGTCGTGGTATCAAGAAGTGTAATGTTTCATATGGGGGGTTGGAAGTCAGGAATAGTATCTTTCAGGAGTACCACCTGCACCTCTTCTTCCAGGTTTGGCAGCTCACAAAATTTATGATTGTTGGCCTTAGCTTGTAAAGGCAACCTTCCAGTTCTTTCAACCAGGCATATGGTGATCTGCTTTCTTCCAGTAAACAGGATCCTGGTATCAAGAAGCATATCCTTTGGAAATGGAGATTGGAAGTCACAAATGGTATCTTGCAGGTGTGCTGACTGCGCCTCTTCTACCAGGTGTGGTGGCTCATACAGTTTAAGATTGTTGGCCAGAACATTGTCGTTAATTCTCAAATTCGTTAATTCAAGGCAAAAATTGTTCGGTCCAATAGCCCATACAATGGAAAACGAACCATACTTGACAGGTTTAAATTTGCTGTTATAGCCCGAGAAGACAGACCTATAGTGAATCAAGAAATGGTCCTGTGCATCTTCAAATTCATGGAGAAAGCTTTAATATATCATCAAAGAAGTGCATTGCCATTAACTTAAATAAGAGAATTAAGAAGAAAGCCACGGTGGGACCATAACAAGAGCCACTAGGGCGGTCATTGTCATTAAGCATCCAAGAAAGGGACAGCAAAGCCAATTCATGGTGAAATGACAGACAAGAACTCACATGGAAGGAATATGATATCATCTCAGTAACCCAAGATGATAAAAGTAGAAGCATTCCATTAATCAAAAACCCTCAAACAAAGAGTAAATGTCAAAGAATATAGCATTCAAGAATTTAGGACTTTTGAACTTGGTGAAGTGCAGTGCTGGGATGACTGCAAGAAATTTTGAAATGTTATTCCCTGCCAATATTAATGAAAGCTCCTGAAGGTTCACTTACCTTCCCTATTTCTGTTGTCACGTGATCTTATTTCACAATAGATAGGTGAGACTCTGTATTTGTCACCTCGTCTATTGGATACTCCTATCTGCAACGAAAAAGACATGGACTATAAACGAACCATGTCTTCTTATTTGTTGTAAATTGATGCTTCTAAAAATAGAAAGAGTGGATAGTTAGGGCCAAAAACAAATATAAAGCGAGCATTTTGGGCCATCTGATATTGGTGGGCATCAAGTACCAGAATGTTTGTAACAAATTATTGGACATTCTTCTCTGTCTATATTAACTAGTAAAGATATCTTAAATACATCTATCCGAAAAATGCCCATCAAACTTGAGGTGCATATCCTGGATTTGTCACATACCACATTGATTAATGACTTCAGAAAAAAAATTGGTGATCGTGATAGATGACCTCAACCTAGCTGCACCACTCTGTTGGGCTTGAAAAACTCTTTCCGAGAAAAAAAAGGGCTCCAAACTCCATCATATGTCTAAAAGAAACAACTTCAATATGATGGCCCCATAAACGTCAAATTTAAGGTTGAGGACTTCAAATTTAAGGTAGCCGTTAATTGTTAACAACTCATGGCCATTACAGTCCACCACCACCGCCCCTTGGTTGCCATTGTAGAGTGCCTATCGGTGTAATTAAAGATCATTTTCACTTGTCTTTCCTATTATTGTTGTGATGTGGTGTTATTTCAAAATAGATATTCTATGCATATATCGTTCCTTATCCTATAACGTTACATTACCTTCTGAATATAAATATTTTGAATCGCAACTGGGCTATAATTTTGGATCTGTGCTTTTGTTTTCTATTTACTAGCTACATAATTTTGGATTTGTGCTTTTGCTTTAGATCTCTTTTGTGATCTCCAGCAACTAACGGTTAATTTGGGGAAAACCAAGGTCATGGTGTTTAATGGCTTGAAGACCTCCCACCTCCATTTATTTTTCAGAAAAAAGGAGGTTGAGATTACCACTTCCTATACTTATCTAGGAGTGCAATTTTTTGGTCCATGTTTCAGCTTGAGGCAGGTATAAACAAAGGTTATGGTTCTTTAGCTCTCCTTGAACAACAGTGGTTTCAGCATCACTTTCAGGGTATCTCATCCAAGATGTCACTCATGGATACACTTATCAGACCCACGGTTCTCTATGGATTTGTTCTTTGGGGACCCTCTTTACTTGAGGGTGATAGGGCTGCTGTTGAGAGAGTCCAAACATTTCTCCTTCGTCGTATGATCAGATATAAGCAGACAAATTCCCCAACATATTATCCTTGCGGAGTTTGGAGCCCGGCCCTTCCAACTGGAGACTATATTTGATCTGATCTCTTTCATACATCGCATATGGAGATTTGCTGATTCTGCGAGTGGGCGTGATAGATATCCATACTTAGCGTACTGTTCTTCAGAAAATCTTGCTCTCTCAACTCCCTTGACCCGTGGACGTTGTTGGTATACAGGGGTTTCTGAACTATTGGAGTTTGTGGGAATCAGAATGGACCGACTTCCTCCATTTAGGTACTCCTTGGACGCACCAACTCATCTTCTACCCACTAGATAGGAGCTGAACCGGATTATTAGGGATGATATTTATAGACAGTTTATTCATACTACTTGGGTAAACCCTCCTGGGGGTTACGCCCTAAAATGGCATTTTATGCAGAGCACTTCTTGGAGTTGAGTGATGGGCTTATCATTCGTTCACAATAGACATTCCGCCACCAGATGCACTCTCTTCGCATCCCATTAAGACAGTTTCGAGTGGGGTCCCACAAGATTAGCATTGAGATAGATCACCAAATAGATCGAGCTGACAGGATTTGTCAGTTATGCAGCATCTAGGAGACAGAGTCCGAGGAGCACTTTATCTTTCGTTGTCCAATAGACTATGAGATCAGGGGGAGATTTTACTGCCTATTTAGGAGGACATGGACTCTTTCTAACTTATTCAGTTATGAGGACCAGAGATGTTTGGCTTTATATATACAAGAAGCTCTTAAGCTTCGTGATCATTTTATTTAGAGACCCACTAGACTAGTCTCCACTCACCGAATTACTTTTTTTTTCACAATGCTACCTTCGAGGAGAGGCACTACGCGATAGATTGACATCAGTACAGCCTCATATTCCAAATCAGTGCAGCCCAGTGACACTACTCACAGTTCCCCGAGTTTTCATCAGCGTATTAACTTCAGACTCGACATCGGGAGACAGACTAGATCCACCAGATCTTCACTAAGGACTTTTCCTTCTACGCAGAGGATTGGAGAACAAACCAGAATCATACCTCCCCTTCTTCGGGTCATACTTCTATTCGGAGCTTCTTCTCATTGGCCTTGGATGCTAGGAGAGTTGGATCGAACTCTTGATGGGTTCCCTCCTAGTTCTTCTTTCTTAGGGCTCATTCTCATGCTCCCGATGTTTGGAGATTTATGGGGATTGTCGAGTTCTTTTGCTCCCTTCTTTGGACCTAAGAGTAGTTGGGTCCTTTGGTTCTTTGGCTTTGAGCGTGGTTACTCTTTGCCATGTTTTATACTATTTTTTTTAGCATTGTTTTTCTTGTTTTTGGAGACCTTTTTGGTTTCCCGTTTTTTCCTAACACATTTTTGTAATCTGCAGCCCCTTTGACCTACTTTTGTGGTCATTAGTTGGACATTAATATATTTATCTTATCTTATCTGACATATTCACAGTAAAATAACTATTGCACCACTATTGGTGTAGAATTACTAATAACTAAGCAGAATAGGGCAGGCCCAAAAAAATATGTTCATGCTAAGGTATTTTAAGACAGTTATATCAAAAGGAAAAAAAGATTTAAATTATATTAGAGTCCACAGATGACCAAAAGTAGGTTGATGGGACTCGAGGATACAACCCTTAACAATAGAAAGTTCAAAGGAAAGAGAATCAAAGAAGCCAAAGTACATAAGACAAAGTACAGTAGTGTGCCACAAACAAAGGTGGTAATGGAACCAATACAAATAGTAATGGGGAACGAACAAGAGCCCCAAAAGCATGTGCTGATGAAGGCTGGAAAACCTCATCAAAAATCTATCTATGCCTTAAGCCGTAGAGCTATTGGACCATCATCAATCATTGTGAAAATATCAGAGTGAAGGGTCGAGGTGACGCATGGAAAGAGAAGTATTCTATTGTTGTTTTCTTGGGGGTTGTCATGTTATCAAGTGTAATGAGAATTCATTACTTATGAAGATGAAGGTTTTGCTAGGCTAGTTCAGGATAAAAACTTCAAATTCGGATACCCATATATTTGGACTTTTATCTTGGAATTTGAAGAGAAAATGTCAAATGGATTGTAATTTTTTATGAATTTCAAACTGAACACTAATGCTAGTGGCGTGCTATAATCATTATGTCAAAAGGGAAGGAAGAAGGGTTCTTTACATTCTTATAATGGATATCTTGTACAATGTTTTTGTGGCTCTAATTCCACTATTACGGACTGCCTTCCCAGTACCTGTAAAGTAGACACAATAGACAATAAAAATAAACATGTCAGGTTGAAAGGATAAATAATTCTCCCACCAGAACTGTGGAGAGGAATTACTAAGTCTCCCTCTCCTCTCTAATAAAAATAACCCAGACCATCTTACAACCAAAACCATCCATAGAAAGGCCAGTGGTTCATTGACACTATGATTGCTAATATGGGACCGAACAACTTGACACTCCTAATATTAATTAAATATTCACAAAAGTTTTTGAATGGTCTAGAAACTAACCAACCTCTTGGTACTAAGCACCATCAGCTCCCGTCCTTAAGGATTTAGGCACCATCCTTCAATATATTTATAGCTTTGAGAATCTAACCACTTACCATTTTGGTACGAGCTACAATTAGTTTTAGTCTTATTGTCTATGTATTAGGCACAAGCAACACTAGTCCCTATGGTCTATAAACTAACCATCAATTAATCAGCCAATGGCCCTTTTGGTACCAAGCAGAATCAACCCTAGACCTAGGGTCTAGGTGCTAGCCTCGTTTTATTTCTGCCAAGAATAAGGCTTATGTTCATTTTGGAATATTTCAAATTCAGAATAGTGCTTATGGTCACTTTGAAAATATATGGATCAAGGAATGGTGCTTCGGGTCTCATTGATTGCATTGTGCCTTGCATAGTACTTCCCATAATCATATGGTGTTGAGAATATTGCTTCCAATCACATTAAAATATATTCCAAGTTCGTTAACTATATTGTTCAACAAATGATGTTTAGTAGTAATTGTTTTGATGAAGTAGAAAATATATTATAATGAGAATAGTTTCAGTACAAAAATAAGGTTGTGCCCTATCGTTGATGAGTAAACAGAGGAATGAGCTAACTAGAAACTCAGACACCACAGATCCCAACTAACACCTACAAGTGCTACATGGCTGGGACAAAATGCAAATGGATAACATCTAAAGATTTAGTGTTTTTGCACCATAATCCTCCCAAGACAAATCTACAAAATAGGCATTTATTACTTTGTAAGTCAACTAGGTTTGCATTTATTAAAGACGTAACAAGACTACAATCAAAAAGACTCAATTTGATGGGTGATTCTCATTCGAACGCATAGAGACAAAGAAAAGAGCCTCCCTCTGCAATCTTGTAAATTTGCAGCTCATCAACAATTACGTCTCTAGTGGCTTTGTTAAGGATCATAATCTCTATGCATGTGTTTAGGCCATCCATGACCTCCTCATCGGTCCTAAATGAATCAGAGAAGAAAAACTCGGGGTTCAAGTAGTAGGCCGTTGCATGTAAATGTCAGTGGAGTTATTTGTTCCATCTTCAATCAATTAGGCACCAAATGTGCTCAACTTTTTTAATTTTTCCCATAATAATTTTCTAGTACCTCCTTGGCCCTATCCATGCCCTCATACAAATAACGCATTAAATGTTTTTTCCATCCACCAGCCATAGAACTCTAACCAAATGCTCTGACACCTAAAACAAAATAACATACAATTTTAAAATTTAAACTTAAGAGAGATTTGAACTAAAAAAAATGATAAATAAAAAATAATTAAGTCTAAAGTTACCTTGATGACTCATATGTGGTAGTCGCAAACACATCATCGAAAATGGTTTTCACAACCCTTCCCCATTCCGCCTTCTTACCATGGGGAGACTCCAACCACCGTGTGCTCACAAACATCTGCTTAAAAAACATTAGCGACGCTCCAATGTGATGAAGTTCGTGGCGAATTGTGTGGCTCTCGATCACACAAGCTCTTTCCATTGGTGTGCTCTCTCATCAAGCTTAGCACCCAAGGATGATTGTAGATGTATTATGTGATATTTCTCACCTCTTCAACCACATTTTTCACCCATGTCATATTTCCTATGTCCTCAAGTAGGAAATCAATGCAATGAATTGTGCAAGGGCTCAAAAAAAATGAAAGGTGTCTCTCCTCAAGAAGTCTCTCCGTTGCTACATATGTTGTTGCATTGTCAATCACTCTATTCAAAATTTTGACGAGATTTCGACGAATCTCGCAAGATGACTATTGAACAACAAACCTCAGGGTTTATCGCGAGATGAGAACCATCAATTTCTCGGCAATTTCTCGACATTTCTAGACAATTTTCTTAAACCCTAAATGATCTTACCTCTCAAATCCACACTTCAAACCATTCAATGCAGCGAATCTTAACAGTTAGCAACTTAGCAATTAACTTCAATGGCAATTGAGCAAACAAGAAAAAAAAATGTGTTATTTTTCTAGCAAGCCCTATTTTCAAAGATTATATCGATCTTTCCTATATGCATTAACTAATTTCCTTTGGCAATTGCAGGAAAATGAAGATAATGATATTATCTGACTCTATTGATGCCATGGAGCCCCTGCAGTTAGTATAACAATTAACTTGTAAGGCTATAAGATGATTGGGAAGTTGCTCAAGCTTTGTTTTAGAATCCGCGGGCACCCTTGGCACTAGCAGTCAAAGTCGCAAACTCAAATAGCGACCAAAATGATGCAGACTACTTGTAGGTTGTGTTTCTTCACGTTAACAAACATCAATAATAAAATCTCAAGCAGAAAGTTCAGAGCAGAAAATCGTGACATAAAATAGCAGAATGACATTTTTTAACATTAATCGCTATATTCTTTTACTTGCTGGATCGATCCCCATTAACCGTGAGTTTTGGTGACTAACCACAGTTAGTTACTTGCCAAAACTTATGATTAACAAGGATCGATACGTACCGTAGAAAGCTTGGGTTGTCATTTGTAAAATTTCACACAAGAGCCCGCGAAATTCCATCGGGTACCTGCAAATTCTAAAACAGAGGAAACACCCATTCAGGTTTCAAAGGCGCAATTTTTGTTCGCATGGCAAGCTCAATTGTTAGAATTGAGTTGGTATCCAACACTATCCATGCCAACTCAATGAATGCCTAACCAATTATTTTATTGGGACCCTTTAGCCAACCTTATAGGGGTGTGTAGGCAGATAAGAATTTTATTTTAGTTAAGTCAGCAAGAGGCCTAATATGAGGTTTGTGGGATATAGATGAGGATTTAAAATGGGTCTTATTAGTTCTCTCAAAAGACGTGTGAGTGGTAGCAAAAGAAACATTGTTACATGACAGTGGACAAACAATACAAATGAAACCACGTCATAAGACATTCCATCTGCAATGACATAAAATTTGCCTCCTTGTCAATGTTAGGTACAAAAAAATGGCGTGACTATTGGGCCATGTTGACCAAAGGATGATAAGATTTGTTACACCCATGCAAAAGTAGCGGCAACTAGTTTAGAATTGGTTTTATGAGGTCTTTCGCTTTTGTGTTAGTCTTTGAAGGTAGAGGGGATTGACTAGCTTGATGGTTGAAAGGTTGCTACCAATCTCTTGACTTTTAACCTAGCACTAAATATCTTCTTCTCTACATGACCTAGTATTCTCTTATAAGACGGATAATGAAGATTTCCAAATGTCAGTGATGTTGTTTGAGTCTCACAACAATAAAACCTCTCATCCTCGTGGCAAAAAATCAACTCCACATGCATACTAAATGCTTTGCCCGTGTAGTCAAGAAGCCCAACTTAGAGAGCAAGAAAATAGAAACGCCCATTCAGATTTGAAAGGCACATTTTTTGTTGGAATGGCAAGCTCAATTGTTGGAATTTAGTTGGTATCCAACATTATTTGTGCCAACTCAATGAGTGCCTACCCATTAATTTGTTGGGACCCTTTAACCAACCTTACAAGAGTGTGTAAATAGATAAGAATTTTATTTTAGTTAAGTCGGCAAGAGGGGAACCTGATATGAGGTGTGTGGGATATAGATGGGGTTTTAAAATTAAAGTGGTGAATCCAGGAGGGGGGAGGGCAAATTTTTACTTGTGCGGATCCCATCAACATTTTTAATGGTTATTATATTTTTTAACTTTAGAGTCATATACATATTGAATATTGGGATAGAGAATTTCAATAAGTGGGTGTTTATTGTTTAGTAAAAAGAGAGTGGAATTTGGATTGCATTGAGTACACATCCATACTTTGTTTCTTGTTTTTCCTCTATTCTTCCCCGCAAAACAAAACAAACAAGAACAAATACAAAAAAAAAATCAAAGCATCCAATCTCACCACCCCATCTCATTACACATTTGTACTCGGCTCCTTTTCACTCACTGTTTGTTAAGCTCTTAATCTATGGCATTCTCTTCATTTCTAATTACATTCCTTAGTTAATTATTGTGTTAGGCCGACTTGTTAAGATGTAAGGGTGGGACGAATGGGTGTGACTCCCCCTATTAAACTCTATATATATGGATGAGTGTGGCTCACACCAATCATCATATTTGTGAATTACATCTTATTGTAAGGATTTGGAGGTTGCCCCCTCGAAGTGGCTTAAATATATTCTGCTATATTTTAGTTATCTTGTGATTTATTGCTAAAATTCTGAAGAAAGTTCATTACAAATGATATCTGAACAGCAATTTGGGCAATGAAATTATTTTTGCTATATCTATCAAACCAGTGTGATTTTTTCCACAGTTTGTTTGCTGGAGTTTGAGGATCATATAAAGAGTCTACAGTAAACATTTTGCGACCAGAAGATCCGTTTTGAGGGAGTTATTTCATTTTCACTATTTTCCATAAAATTGCTCTACATTCCACAATTTTCAAAAAATTTCAAATTTGTTCACATTTCTGGAAAGCTCACAAAAATCTAGCTTAGGTCCATTCTTTGTTTTTTAATGAATTGAGGCCGAAATAATTGCCACATTGCTTGGTCAAAGGCAGGTCAACGGTCAAAATCAGGGTGGATATTGGCAAGGTTGTTTATGGTAGGACCACAGACTAAAGGCAGGGGAAAGAGTGTTGAAACTCTAAGGAAAACACCTGGAAAAGAAGATATGGAGTCAAAAGGTGGATCTATGGTTATGGGATTTTCTACAACTAATCACAAATTGAGTCAACTGGAGTACAATATGCAAGGCATACAAACTTGTATGCAAGGATTGCAATCGGAGATGACGAATAAAGTAGATCAGATTAATCAACGCTTGGATGATCTCATAAACAAACTTGGTACAAATGCGAATGTTTTTCAACATCCTTAAAACCAACCACAAATCATTAATACTCAAGCCAATCAAAGTGGATCTTTGGGTCCAAATATTTCACAACCCAACCTGGGTGGATCTTCAAGCCACTCTCAAACAAATCCAAATCCACTGTATGTAAGAAACATGACTCCAAAAGTCGAAATGTGGAAGTTTGATGGGAAGGATCCCCTTACTTGGATCAACCAAATGGAGAATTTTTTTGATGTACATCAGATCTCATGTGGAAAAAAGGTGGTTATGGCATCCTTGTATTTGGAGCCAAAGCAATTTATTTGGTATCGATGGTTTTACGCTTAGAAGAAAAAAAGGGTCTTACTATTACTTGGTCAATGTTCATGGATGAGATACAAATGCACTACCGTCATAGTGTAACACAAAACTACTTTAGCCAATTAGCAAAGCTATGACAATCAGGTTCAGTCAAAGACTATATTCAACAATTTCAAGACTTATCTTTGAGGGTGGATGATATCTCAAATGACAACATGAATGATCTCTTCTTGGGTGGTCTCAAGAATACAATCCACCTAGATGGTTGAATGTTTAATCCAAGCACTATATCTGAATCCATGGTATTTGCTCGCAAGGCAAAGGAAAGAGATCTAATCAAACGAACGGCTTTCAATAGCAACAAAAAGCGTTTTGGTCCAACACAAACCTTCTCTCAACCTACAAGATTGACTCCTCACCAAATTGAAGCGAAATGCTCCAAAAGGTTATGTTTGAAGCATTTAGGTGTAGCAAAGGTCATAAGTGTGTTGAGAAGAAATTATTCTACATTGAAGGGGCCAATGATGAAGAAGATGATGAAACAAAATCTGATGAAGAGGATGAAGTGCCTGAATCAGATTCAGAAGAGTCCCAGCCCACTATACCATGCCATGCACTTTTTGGTATTAGCACTCCCTAAACTTTCAAAGTTGGGGGTTACCTAAAGAAACAAAAGATGACAATATTGATAGACTCTGGGAGTACACATAATTTAATCAACAATAAATTAGCGACACGACTGAATTGTTTTATTTACCCTGCTCCAAAGTTTCAAGTCGTGACTGCAAATGGGGGTACAATCAATTGTTCTGGTAAATGACATAATATCAAAGTGGCCATGCGAGACTACAATCTCAATTCCCCTATGTTTGTTATTCCCATGGGTGGAGCAAATATTGTGTTAGGAGTCTAATGGCTCACAACCTTGGGTACGATTGAAATGAATCTTCAGGAGCTCTCCATGCACTTTCATTCTGAAGGAAGGACCTATGACTTAAGGGGAATATGTGCAAAATCTCCATAGTTGGTTAGTTCTCATCAAATGCAAAAGCTTCTTTGTAAAGGAGCTGACGGATTTGTTGCTAGGTTATGCTCCATAGCAGTTCAACCATCAAAGATCTTTACACAGCCTGATATCCAATAGATTATTGATGACCACTGAACCATTGTTGAAGCAATGCCAAAAGGACTACCACCAAGTCGAGATCATGATCATTCCATTCAACTTCTTCTAGGGAGTCAACCACCCAACATTCGCCCTTATAGATACCCATATGCCCATAAGAGTGAAATTGAAAAAATGGTACACAAGATGTTGGAGGCTAGTACCATCAGACATAGCCAAAGCACATTTTCAGCCCTAGTAGTCATGGTTCGTAAGAAAGATGAAACTTGGAGAATGTGCCCAGATTATAGAGAATTCAACAAATGTACCATAAAAGATAAGTTCCCTATCTCAATAATTGATGATTTGTTGGATGAGTTACATAGTGTTGTTTACTTTACAAAATTAGATCTTCGTTCACGATACCATCAAATTCGAATCCGAAATGAAGATATCCATAAGACAACCTTAAGAACTCATAAAGAACATTATGATTTTTTGGTAATGCCTTTTGGTCTCACCAATGCTCCATCAACATTTCAAAGTCTGATGAACACTATTTTTCTTATGAAAAATTGTGTTGGTATTTTTGATGACATTCTCATATATAGTAAGACTTGGGAAGAACACTTGCAGCATGTGAAAAAAATTCTGGTCACTCTAGAATATCATAAACTTTATACAAAACCTTCCAAATGTTCTTTTAGATTAAAAGAGGTGGAATACTTAGGTCACATTGTTTCACATGGAGTCAAGGTAGACCCTCAAAAAATCAAAGCTATGATTGAGTGGCCAGTGCCAAAATCTGTCAAAAATATCTATGGGTTTTTGGGGTTAGCAAGTTACTATCACCGCTTTGTGAAGCATTATGATAGCATTGCAGCCCCACTTACAACATTGTCAAAAAATGACTCTTTCCATTGGAATAAAACAACCACCAAGGCCTTTGAGAAACCGAAAGCAGCCATGTGCACTACTCTAGTTTTAGCTAACCCAGATTTTTCGAAGACTTTCATTGTTGAATGTGAAGCATCAGGGTTTGGAATTGGGGCTAATCCACTGGCATTTGAGAGTCGTCAACTCAAGGGTAAGTATCTCTTAAAGCCAATCTATGAAAAGGAAATGATGGCTATACTTCATGTAGTCAAACAATGGCAACCTTATCTAATGGGTAGACATTTTAACGTAAAGACTGATGACAATAGTCTCATTTTTTTTGGAACAACGCTTGTCTTCGGAAGAACAACAAAAGTGGGTGACTAAAATGTTAGGCTACGACTTTGAAATAATCTACAAGAAAGGTAAAGTTAATGTGGTTGTTGATGCACTATCTAGAAAGGATGAATCCACTAAGGCATTGTTGTGTGCCATGACTATTTGGAAGCTTGATTGGGTGGAAGAGGCCAGATCTGAATGGAAAAATGATGTGAATACTCACACTTTAATTCATAGTCCCCAGCATGACTCTAGTGCCTCAATAAAAATTGCATGAAAAGGGAAAGTCTTATGGTATAAAGATTGGTTATACGTATGCAAGAATTCTTCCCTCAAAAACAAGATCCTTGCCGAGCTTCATTCATCTCCCATAGGAGGGCATTCAAGTTTTTTGAAAACTTATCATCGAGTCAAAAAGGATATCTTTTGGGAAGGACTCAAAAGGGATGTACAAAAATTTGTGGTTGAATGCTTGGTGTGCCAACAAAACAAGGGAGAAACAATTAAGCTGCTAGGTCTTCTCCAACCTTTATCCATTCCGAGTCAGTGGTGGGAGGTGTCTATGGACTTTATCACTAGTTTGCCTAGGTCAGAAGGTAAAAATGTCATCATGGTGATAGTAGATAGACTCACAAAATATGCCCATTTTTGTGCCTTATCACAACCCTTTACAATCAATATTGTAGCTACTTTTTTACATACAGTTCAAAAGCTACATGGCAACCCCAAGATCATAGTGAGTGATCGTGATCCAATTTTTACCAATAATTTTTGGATTGATTTATTTTCATGTTTGGATACTCAATTGGCTCATAGTTCATCCTATCATCCTCAATCTGATGGGCAAACTGAAGTGGTCAATAAATGTCTAGAAGCTTATCTTCATTGTTTTGCATCGAATAAACAAGAAAAATGGGTTCAATGGCTACCACTAGCTGAATGATGGAATAACACTTCATTCCATGTCTCTTCCAAAATGTCTCCATTTGTGGCAGTATATGAGTACCAACCTCCTTCCCTCACCTCATCATTGCAGATCCAAAAAAAAAGTGCATGTTGTGGAAGAGCACATTCACCACCAACAATAAGTTCTCGCTAGTCTCAAAGAGAATTTAGCCATGGCACAGAATCACATGAAACAAGCTGATTAGCATCACAGTGAGCGAACTTTTGAAGCAAGTGATTGGGTATTTGTTCATCTCCAACCATATAAGCAGTTGTCCCTAAAGCAACAGAAAAAAGATAACAAACTACCTCCCAAGTATTATGGTCCTTATCAAATCCTACAGAAGATTGGTAGTGTCGCCTATAAGTTGGACCTTCCCCATTCTACTCGCATTCATCCAGTCTTTCATTCATGTTTATTGCTTGAAGAAGGTAATTGGCCAAACCATCTCTACATGAGCTAAGTTACTTGTATTGGATGAGGAAGGCCATGTCATACTTGAACCTAAGAAGATTCTTGATACACGCACTAAATGGCTTCAGACCAGAAAGATTAAGGAGTATTTAGTCAAATGAAAAAAAATTCCTTATGAGGATGCCACATGGGAGGATACCACATTTCTGCATCAGCATCAAGAGTTGTTCAACGTTGAGGGCAACGTTGTTTCGAAGGAGGGGGGCATTTTAAGCTCTTAATCTATGGCATACTCTTCATTTCTAATTATATTCCTTAGTTAATTATTGTGTTAGGCCAACTTATTAAGATGTAAGGGTGGGATGAATGGGTGTGACTCCCCCCATTAAACTCTATATATGTGGATGAGTGTGTCTCACTCCAATCATCATATTTGTGAATTATATCTTATTATAAGGATTTGTAGGTTGCCCCCTCGAAGTGGCTTAAATATATTCTGCTATATTTCAGTTATCTTGTAATTTATTGCTTAAACTCTGAAGAAACATTGTTCTTTCCCAACAAATTAAAATAAAATAAAATAAAAAACCAAAGAAAAAAAATTAAAACATCCAACCTCACCACCCCATCCCATCATTTCCTTTTCACTTGTCACCCCACATGCTCCTCGAAATGATGAGCCAACTCATTGTATCATCACCTCTTCTTGCCTCTTGGATTTCATTCGATTTGGCAGCGGTTTGCATTTACGGCCTCACACAAATCACCCACTCTTTAATGGAGCCAAGATGTTTCAAGCGTGTAAACCCCTCCCCTTCGCTATTTAACATGCCCAATTTTCCTTTCCTGCGCAATGCATTTTGTTCTCCACCTTTTCTCTGCCATTTTGTTTTCTCGCACAATCTTCAATTCCATCTATCACCTCGCCAATATATATCCTCCACATCGTTATAATGTTTCTTCTCATCTTCTACACTCATCATTTGTCTTGGACGGTCAGGGTGAGTACTTTGTTCAACATGCACTTGGGGCTATTACTCATGAGGATATGCACAACGTAGCTTAGAATTTTGAAGCAATCCATGAAAAAATCATTATTCGGCTAGCCATGGTGCTCCTTGCCTTCTATCCCTTTCAAAAATAATAGCCCATCACCTTATTCCCCCTTTAGCTTTACTCCCTATTGATCAATTAAAAGCCTTCTAGGAAAATATATAGACTCTCACTCCTGCTTAGTGAACTAGATGAGGGTGTGGATTTTTCCCCCTACACTGAATGTTGAGGTGCCAAAATGGCTTCCCCCAATGGATCAAGGACTCTCCCTGGGGGTGTGGATTAGAAGATGGATTTTAGTGATCCCTGCAACAAGCTAAGAGTCTATGAAAAGCATGTTAATCAACATCCATTTCAATGGGCTCATCCACATCGAGTTGGAATCAGACGCTCTGTTGTTGCTCCGATCAGACCTCCAAAATGGCACTCTTCTTCCTCGGGCAAACCAGGTACGCGTGCTCGTAAAATTGGTGGCTACACTATTGATAAATGGATTCTTGATTAGAAAGGTTCAATTGATATCCGAATGAACCTCTGGCGTCCTCCACGCACAACTGCTCAACTTATGAACCTTGGCATGTGCCCGAACTTCACCCATTCTATTGCATTCATCTTCAATGCATGGGGGAATCGAACAATCTTCAATGAGCATAGGGATCGCTTCTTGGCAACATTCACTGCTTCAAAATCCATATCGATTGCCTTTCGTTCCATGACCACTTCCAAGGCCAAACTGAATTGACATTTATGCTCCTATCTATTGATATATAGCTTGGTATATAGCTATGATATATATTTTTGTACATCTTATAGTTTTTTATGTTGCATCCATATAGTTGACCAACTCGTTTCGATAATTCTCGGGACTATATAATTGTTGCCTAAGTCACAAGGTTTGAGTTCGAGTTTGAGTTCGACAAGGATAAAATTTGATTCGAATTCGAGTTAGGATAAAAATCGAAAAAAAATCGCCATTAAATTTGAAATGTAGAAAACATATTTATTTTTTTTAATAATAACAAATAAAAGGTTTTTTTTTTTTTTAACTATAAACAAAAATTATTTAAAATAAAATAAACGATATATATATATATATATATATATATATATATATAATTATAAAAAAAATAAAAAATACATAACTTTTTTAAATAAAAAAAACATAAAATAAATTAAAACAAAACTTTAAATAAAAACTTAAAAATTAAAAGCAAAAGTAATAACAAATGTCAAAACATAATGATAAAAAAAAAAACATAACTTTAAAAAAAATTAAAACAAAACATAAAATAAGATAAATTAAAACAAAACTTTGAATAAAAAATTAAAAATTAAAAACAAAAATAATAACAAATGTCAAAACATTATGATAAAATAAAAAAATAAAAACGAAACATAAAAAAAAAATAACATACGTCCCCATCCAAGCGTTGAGTAGATTGTCCCAACTTCTCCCCTACCCTGCGTCGACGCTTCCAACCCCTTCATAGTTGGTGCATGCAGAATGTGCTCACGCCACCCACAGGGCCACAACATTGTTTAGCATGCATAGTCATGCCATCCACCACAACACATCTCGCATTAAGGCCAATTTTTACCTCGAATTGGCAATTTCCGACCAAGGAAAAAAATCAGCGAATTTCAATTTTCTAGCCGAAAAATCAACAAATCTTGTGATTTAGCTTATATCTATCTATATTCCAACTAGTCCTTCTTGAGAACGGATCCTCTAAGACCTCACAGCCTAGCTCCAACCCATCAAAGATTACAAAATCATCATTTGGGGAAATTTCAATTTAAAATACATGGAAGAGAAAATTGCTAATAGCCTAGGCCCTCATTCAGTAAACCAATTTTTACCTCGAACTTGGTGATTTCTGGCGATCTTTATGACCAGGGGGAAAAAATCGATGAATTTCAATTTTCTAGCCAAAAAACCAGTGAATCTTGTGACTTAGGTTATATCTATCTATATTCCAGCTAGTCCTTCTTCGGAAGGAATCCTCTCAAAACTCACAGCCTAGCTCCAACCCATCACAGATACAAAATCATCATTTGGGGAAATTTCAATTTATTAAAATACATGGAAGAGAAAATGGAAGGTCTCGGGGTTCACCCTTGTCAAGGTGAATTACAAAACTTTATATCAGTGAACAAACTAGTGGATTTGGATTCCACAAATGGAATATTTACTTGGTGTCCTGAAGAAAGGCAAAGGGGTATATAGCTGCAAAATTTGATAGGTAACTTATTATCTTTTTAATGGATCAACAATAGAACCACAGTTTCATCTAGTATCTTTGATTCCACTCTTTCCACCCATTGCCAATCCTTCCTCCACTTAAAACAGAACTACTGCCATAACAAAAGCTATTTTAAATTTTAAGATATCTGGTCAAAAGACCCACTTTTCCCCGAGCTTGTCTGCCATTGGTGGAGCAATTGTGCACCTATCATAGGCACACAAGCACCCTTTTCTGAACAGGAAACTAACAGAAAGGAATAGATCCACTTTTGGAAACACAATCAAGGAATTGTTACTGGGCACAGGAAAGATGGGCGTCATCCAAAAGCGAATATGGGATGAAACTTTATTTGTAGATTTCGAAAAGGAAGAGGAAAAAAAAATCTCAAAACTTTCTTTGCTTCCGCAGGAGGAATCGTACTGGAGGCGAAAGTCCAGGGCAACATGAATCTACTAAGGGTATGCTGATGCAAATTTTTTTTCCACAAATCTGTTCTAAGCAGGAAGAGATTAAATACAGTCCCTCATGTCAATTTAGTTCACAGGACAATTCCTGGAAAGGTTGGATGAAACAGTACAGCCTGCCACTCATTTCTACAACAATCACTAACTGAACGGTAGGAACATGATTGAGGCACCAGAAGTAATTATCTCGGACATCCCCTCCCTCATCTCTGAAGAGGATAACATTGTGTTAAATGCCTAATCACTGAAAGGGAGCTTGAAACTGCAGTCTTCTCCTTTGCACGAGACAAGACATTGGGCCTGAATGGGTTCCATGCTCAAATTTCCATGATTTTTGGGAGCTATAAAGATTGATCTCTTTGATGTAGTCCAAGAGTCCCACCGGAATAAAAGGTGCTACACCAATTCAATTGCACCAAGCTGGCTCTCATCCCAAAGTGACAGGGACCTTAGAAGCTCCCTGCCCAATCTACTTGTGTAGTATGACATACAAAATCATAACAAAATTCACTGCGCAGAGATTACAACCATTTCTTCATAAAATTATCTCCCCTACCCAATCTGCTTTCTTCAAGAGTCGCCAAATTACAAACAGTATAGCACTTTAGGAGATAATCCCTTCCCTATACAGGCACAAAAGGCCCAAAGTGCTGATAAACTGACACGGCAAAAGTTTTCGACACATGCAACTGGCATGTATTGCTTTGCACAATGCAAGCTTTCAACTCTCCTTTCCCTCAATGGATCAAGAGCTGCATTTTAGGCGCTTCATTCACTGTAGCAATTAATAGGGTACTAGGTGGGGACCACAACAAGGGGTCCCTCTTTCTCTTTACATATGCATTATAATGTGTAAAGGGTTGAATCACTCTTTGACAACTAACAAGGAAATAAATCAGCTCCATACTGTGGAATGAGGGAACAGATATACGAACTTTCATTTTGTGGATGATGAACTCCTCTCCTAAGTGATCCTAAAAGTAATCTGCACCCTCAAAAAAATCTTCACTCTAAAAAAACTCTTAGCCTGTTTCCAGCTATCTTCAGGCCAAGAAACAAACCCAGAAATGCCTTTAATTTTCTTTTTCAACATGGCACCTCCAAGAAAGAAGGCCATTGTACAATTTCTTGGCTTTAAGGGGACACACTTGCCCACAACATATCTGGGCTTCCCTCTACATACTCCGCCTTTACCCTATGGAGTGAATTGGTTGCATTCAAATAACCTAGGCCGTAATGCAATCTATGCCGATATATTTGCTCTCCCTTCTTCCCCTCTTTAAAAAGGTGAAGGAACTCCAAAAAATTCTCAAACACATCTTATATCCAGAACAAAGTAGCTGCACCCAAGGGAAAGAGAGGCCTGAATATCATTAAACTGGATGTTTTCAACAAAGCCTTAGCTATGAAAATGACATAAAGACCATACCAGGAAACCTTTTTTACCCAGGGGTGAGTTTTAAGATCAGAGTACCTGAATCATAACCAGCTAATCGACCCAATCCCTCCCTTGGATTAGAAACACATAAAAGCAAGCCTCAATCTACTGTAACCCTCTCCACTGACAGCTAAACAATGGGCAGTTGGCATGGTTTTGGGAGGACAACTGGGACGGATTTCCCAAGCAGAAGTCTTTCCTCTCTTCGAGACATTATGGAGCAAAATGACTGACAATCATATATATGTGGTAGTTTACATCAGTGGGGAGATGAAGTGGAATGGAACCTAGATTCTCAACCTAGGGATCACCAGCAACCAAAAGCACAATAGAATAAGCTATGGTCCACAAAATCATGACCAAAATTTGCATTTCTATGGTTCCTGCTCCATGGTGAAATACTAATAAGTAATAACAAATGTCTTTCAATCAAAAGTCTTATGTGGACCACCTAGACACCCAAATTGCAAAGCAACCACTTAAACAATATAGCACCTTTTCGTCCAATGTCTTTTAGCACAAATGATTGGGAAGGAGGTTGCAAAGCTTTTCTCTTCAGTATGGACTGCACCTATGTCCCCCGAAGATCTGTTCTTTGACTGGTTCCTGTTGATTAGGGAATCCCCACATACCGTGTTTCTTCACTAACCCCAAGATTCATTTGCTAGGGAGTTTGCAAGAAAGAAAAAATAAGTAAACGCCCACAAGTCCTTATCTGCACAATCATTCAGCAAATTAAAACTACCATGATATCGCTCAGCCAAACTACTCCCCTCCCCATCATTACTTTTTCACATTTGTCCATTATCTGTTCTTGGAACAACTTTTACAAATAGAACTTTCATTTGATGACCCTCTCCCAGCCCAAAATACCTTTCTTCATTAAACTTTGGAAATCCATTGCAAGCCAGAGCAGGTGTCTTCAGGGACCGCTATGGACAAGTTGAATTGGTTTTCTGCAAGCCTATTGGAACAACACAAACATCTTTGTAGAAAAATGGGTGCTGATATACAAATTTTGGTGCCTACATAACATGAACATCAGCATAGTTTGCTTCCGTCTCAAACATGACATGGGGGGACTTCTATTGGCCCACTAACAAGCATTGCCTGGATCCTTTCTAATATTACCCACTATGCTATCCAAAGTTGAAAGGGCATCTCCTCCTTAAGCTTCAATCAGATCAAGAGAGGAGCCAATCAACTAGCTTAACACCTTGCAAAGCATGTGACAACTTGTCTAACCTCACATAAAGGTGGTCGCTGTTAATCATTAGATGCTGTCCTTGCTATACATCCCAATAGCATACACCCCACAGGATTCTAAATCAGACCGTGGTGATTATAATATGGCCTTGTTTGTAAAGTTTCCCTACCATTCTCATTGTTATAAAGTCCTTTAATAGGGCAGGAACCCCACATTTGTTAGTCTCCTCTAGTTCCATTTTTAATGTTCCACTCTCTCTCCCACTATGATCGAGAAATTGTGCGATCATAAAGGGGCCCACACCCAGTTGTTGCCAAAATATAACAACTTAAGAAATGTAGAGAACGTAGGTAAGCTGAAAGTACATAGGCGACAACCTAAGTCACAAAGTTCGAGTTCGAGTTGGCGTTCAACGAGGATAAAATTCAAGTTCAAATCAAAATCAAAAAAAAAAAATTGCATTAAATTCGAAACGTAAATACAAAGTTAATGTAATAAAACATAAAAATACAAAATATATAAAAAAACCAAAAAACATATAGATACAAATTAAAAGAATATAGAAATAAAAAATATAAACAAAAAAAAACATTCAAACAAAGTAAACTTATTAAAAAAAATAATAATACACATTAAAATCACAACCAAAAATAAAAAAATAAACAAAATGAATTAATTTTTTTTGAAAGCACATATCTATATTGAGTTAGGGCCTTGTCAGTATATTTTTTTAAAAGCACATTTTTTTGACGGATAGGAAGAGGAGATAGGGACGGCGCACTCAGATATGGGCACAAAGAAATTAACAGCTTCCCTCTCCCTGTGGGAAAAAAATGAGTCCCCTTGCTCAATGGAATCAAGCAAAGCCAATCAACTTACTATGTTCGACGCTCGCTATGATGGACTTGGGATGGAACACACTTATACAAACCAGTCAGTGAATGCAAATCTTCTCATCTGTAGGTCCCAACCTGATAGTGGATGGGGAGTCCCATGTCAAATCTTCGTCCTTTGGAGGGATAATCAACTCTGTGGATATCGATCAGAGGGTAGGGTAGGCTGTCGCGCTGATAGACCTCAGTTTCAGTATTTAGGGTGTGTAGCTCGGCTGACGTGTGGTCCTCAACGTCTAACCACTCCCAACACCGCCCAATACGACGACGCTCAGACCAACAACAAATTTGCCCTCATTTCTCCAAGTGTGATTTTTTGCCTCAAAATTGGCGTTTTTTTGCCAAACTTTATGGCTGGTCGTAAAAAATGGCAAATTCCTATTTTGAAGCTGAAAAATTGGTGAATCTTGTGACTTAGGTCTTAAAGAGTTAATACTGCTGAAAATCATTTATTGCTTACGATGTCAGGTGTAGAACACTGAATGCTACTGTACTTGGACTCTGTATAAAAAATCTAAAAAAAATAATACATATGATTAAGGGGATCAGATACACCGTTTTTGTCTCAATAAATAAAATGTGACCAAAAACACCATTCCTGGTCCGATACAATAAAATTATAAATGTAATGCGACTGAAAGCAGCATTCCTGGTACAATGGTGTTTATTTAATGTAACTGGAAATACAATTTTCATTAAGAGTAAATCTGGTTATAAGCAAGCGTTGAACTTTAACTAAACAGTGCCTTCACAAATCTCAACATCCCCCAATGTCTCTTTTCCCCATTAGAGTTCAGACTTGTTCTGATGCTGACCGATACTCTGTGTCCCCTAAATGGAGGCCATGTCCTCCTCCCCACGTCCCCCTATGTTCAAAGCAGTCAGTCTGCCTCGATTGTGGATTAAATACTAAAATTTATAAGCCATGACGGACAGCCTACAATCACCAAGCTGTCTTTTCCTGCAAGAAAGGATAAAAGATGCTACGTGAGGAAAGACCTACCCCCAAGGGTCCACTACTCTTTTAAAGAAATCAAAAATGGCCTTTGGCTTCTTAAAGAAAAAGCTCTCATGTGTCTCTGATCAAAGACAAAAAATTGTGGAAGTATGATCACTGGAACCCTGTTGCATCAGTGGATGTTCTGATGATGCTGAAAGGATTCTTCATGGCTGTCTTTTCTTCCAAGGACAAAAAAAATGCAATTTTTCATGACAGGCAATGGTGTCTAAATAAAGGAGGTCTCTTCATGAAACATTCAACCCAAGGATATAATCCGGCAGATGAACTCCCCACTCCCAGTACTATTACAGTGTGCGTCTCCTGCCCAGTAAGTTCTCTAATATAGATTGGATTGTTCAGGAGAGTTTGTAGCTGCATCCGAGCTTACACTCAAATCAGGTGTACTCTATTTATGCAAGGATCTTCATTAATATCGATCTGCAACAACCGATGTCAGGTTGTCTGCATCTAGATGTAAGAACCTTCTGATTGGGTACTGTAAAAATGCTTCATTTTTATTTTTTTTTAAATTTATTTCTTCAAGTTATCATCCCAAAAGGGTTCTTACCGGTTGCTTCCTTATGTTGGTTAATGAAAATAAACAATTATTCCAACAAGTTTGCTAGAATCCAATCATACATGAGAACTAAATCAGGAGCAAGTCATTTCAATGTTTCTTCACAATACTATCCACATAATTATTTTCATAGACCTGCCATGTACAATGTTCATGGAATTTCTTTCAAAATCAACCATTCATAGTAAGTGGGTAAATATAATCACCAAATCTTTTCTTTTATTGCAAGTGCAAATACAACCATGTCTTAAGTATGTACTATGTAAGACAAATCAGCTTTCATATTTTATTAGTCCAAAAGTTCAATTCCAAAGTAATATACAATCTAAAATCAATCTCATAGTCATAACTAATATATCTTATAATGTTTACAACAACAATACTAATATATGGTTCCATCTTAACAATACAATATTCAATAAGTTTAGTTATTTGTCCCAATTAGTCATATGTGAATAAGTCTTCATAAGGGAATCCACAAGAATTCTAAAGATCATCACTCGTGCTGAAAGATCATATAGAAAACAAAAGAGGGGAAGCATCATTGGATGATTTTTCTTCCAACCACAAAGCCTTTCAGATCCCCCGCACACCTCTCATCCACTGAGAATGGCCCTACCCTTCCACTAAGGTACTAAATACGGAGAATCGAGAGAGCAAAGAGAATCCATGTAGATAAAACAAGTCAGCATGCAGCACCCCAGAACAATGCACTATAGAATGGTATAACATTCCTACTGAGTACTGGAGTATATACATATGATCACATGACTTAGGAAAACAATTTATGAGACCTCTAAATGCATTTTAAATTTGATACTAGGGCATGCTCTGTAACTAAAATCATTGAATAGTTCTTGGTGACCTGCATAAATTCTAATTCTTATGCACAGAGTTTCCAATGTTCATTACACAATTCTTAAGTTGGCCAATCGTCTCATAGGCTTCTAATCTAATCCATCCGTTTTACATACATAGGATGATATCACTGTTAAATACCTACAAGTTCAATTAGGACCTAATGCTAATTCCAAAAGAAAGGTTTTATGTATATCAAGCATAAGCTGTATCACCAAACCAAGGTGTAACTCAAGAGTATAATCTGATGATCAGAACCATATTTATCACAAGGTGTTTAACTCCCAAATGCATTATGACATCCAAAAGTGTTGGACTACTATCATTGAGTTTACCATGGTCAAGATGAAATCAATATACAAGAGGGTATGATTATTAGTCCAAAAAGAAATATTTTATAACACATATTACAAGTAACAAAGGATTAACTCCCACAGTTATTTTATAATTGATGTTAATGATCCAGGCACCTAGTTTTTAAAGAGTCATGCTATGATTTCCCTTTAAGTTAAGATCTCATTTCACGAGATACGATGATAGTCAACCAAGCCAAGGCAAATTCTAACCAAATCCAATTCCAAGATACATGAAGATTCAATAAGCCAATAAGGTTCATCATCCATAATCAATATTCAAGTTTAATAAGGACTCAATCAAACCAACATAATATAAGAGCTTGATCCAAGCCTCAAGATTCTAAATGTGGGTATAATATCCAAAAAAATGATCATGATATGAATGAAACTATGTCCAAAATGACTTATCTTCTAGATTACAATATCCCATGGAGTTAAACTCATGATTCAAATCCATTTAAGGTCTTTAGGGTTATCCAAGACCAAAGTTTTATGGGTCTCCATAATCCTAGTTGAAGAAAATGTATTCAATCCGAAAGAGGCCTTCTTGATCCATATATAGTACACAAATGAGAACACAATTCGTAAGTATCCCATGCCACTCATGAAAAATGTTATCAGAAGGTGCTAACACAAGGATCAAGGATGTGACAAATGCAATGTCTAACTTGTTAAACAAGATTGAACCAAAACACCTTATCCACCACTCAACCCCTCTATTACAATTACATCTATGTTTATACAAGAAGCATACCCATGTGCGATTGTTTCTCAAGTCAAGTTTATCCAAGAGTTTATTTATAGTAATAATTATAGTTTATTTATCAGAGGGTGCTAACACAAGGATCAAGGATGTGACAAATGCAATGTCTAACTTGTTAAACAAGATTGAACCAAAACACCTTATCCACCACTCAATCCCTCTATTACAATTACATCTATGTTTATACAAGAAGCATACCCATGTGCGATTGTTTCCCAAGTCAAGTTTATCCAAGAGTTTATTTATAGTAATATTTATAGTTTATGTATCAGAAGGTGCTAACACAAGGATCAAGGATGTGACAAATGCAATGTCTAACTTGTTAAACAAGATTGAACCAAAACACCTTATCCACCACTCCACCCCTCTATTACAATTACATCTATGTTTATACAAGAAGCATACCCATGTGCAATTGTTTCCCGAGTCAAGTTTATCCAAGAATTTATTTATAGTAATATTTATAGTTTATTTATCAGAAGGTGCTAACACAAAGATCAAGGATGTGACAAATGCAATGTCTAACTTGTTAAACAAGATTGAACCAAAACACCTTATCCACCACTCAACCCCTCTATTACAATTACATCTATGTTTATACAAGAAGCATACCCAAGGGCGATTATTTCCCTAGTCAAGTTTATCCAAGAGTTTATTTATAGTACAACCCAAATGATATATCCCGATATAAAGTTGTAGCATCCTAGGCTAACCACATGTTGTAGGTCTCGCAAAATTTTAGCAGGTAACATTTAAAAATCTAAGAAAATGAATATTCCACATTGTTAAATTCACAACCTTGCAAGGATAACATACCTCCATAATGCTTCATAAGCTTCACAAAATAGTAGCCCAATTAAGTGGAGGTACACCAAGTAGTTCTGGGTAACCCCACCTTTACATCATACACTATGTGGCGAATCACTCGCTAGGGGTTAATACCATTGTATAGATCCATTTCTCATAAAAACTTTCTTGATGAACCCACTAAGCAAAGGTAAGGGTGTACTCTACAATATTCACTTAAAGATGATCTCCCATAAGTTAAATGAGCATATCAAATTCACAATTTAATATAATAATTAAGCACTACTATGAAGGGTTATACATCATCTTGGTACTACATCTCATATGGACTAAGGTCAAAATCATTATACAAAAACCATATTTAACTATGTAAGTCACCATGATAATAATTCTTTATGGATACGATACATCAACATAACCTTTTTTCGGTTTGATAGTGTCATTTCCACTTCCTGTAATCTATGCACTTATACTATACCTCAATAGTTTATAGTTTTGAGTTAAAAGACTATAAATAAGTTACTATAACTAATCATTATAATTTATCTATATCCAATATACATTTATAGGGAGTATGATAACTGTATTAAGGCTAAATGTACATTGTAAAGCTAGTCAAAATAACCTCACCCTTACCTCCGAGTGATAATATTATGCTTTGGCCATAAAAATTACCATTTTAATGCATAGTTTATCTTATGCTAATTATGGTAATTTTGTATAATATGTTTTAATTCAAACTTGGCTTGGTAACAAATTAGGATATATCATATTTAAAACTTCCATCTGATAGGCCTGAATGTTTTACACCCTTCACTCCTATGAAGATTGAGAGTAATGTAAAGGATAACATAGTCAGTCCATTTATTGCAATATTTTCGTCTGGAAGATGATGTTTGAGCTTGTACAACATGGATGCTCAAGTTATCGTACACTCATATGCCTGTTTTAGTTAAAAACATATAGTGCTAGCATTCTTGGTAGTTTACCCCTTGGCCCTGAAGATAAATTTGGTGGATGTATGTTTGTCCAGGACTTATTATAATAATAATAGACATTGTCCTAAAAGTTTGTCTTCCTATGCTTTAATTTATACTATAAATTGAATTAAAGGATTGACTAAAATTACAGCCCATAATATTTAATAACGAAAATAAAATTTGAAGGCGATGTTCAATAAATACCGTAAACAACTTATAAGCATTAGATTTCAAGTAGACCCAAGCACTCTTTCTTAGGGCAATAAGTAATCCACTCAAGTCACCTAGTATAGTTATAAAGGTTGTGTCCCAGACTCAAACCAATAGGAGAAGGGAAAACCTTTTTAAAGGTACAACCCATCCCTCAAGTTGTGCATCATCAGGTGGTTGAGACAGCTATAATATTGTATGGTCCTATAGAATGTTGGGTCTTATGGGCATAATTTAAAATCATTTCATTTCTTTTACTTCAACTAGGTTGGTTCAGGTTACCACCAACATTATTTAATAATGCCAATCATATTGAAGACAATGTGGATGAACTTTGCGTCAACAACTTAGTATAGTGCCATCACAACATTTGAAGGGTAATGTTGACTAAAATCATGTCAACAACTTTGTATAGTACCATCAACAATAAATTACAACATTCACATTGAAATAAATATTGTCTAAATATCTACAACAACTTACAATTATTAGAATTTAGTGACTTTGGTTAGGTGAACCTTGACACAAGATTTCTCCTTATAAATATTTTTAAAAATGGTACTTTTCTTAATTTTATCCCTGATCAGGATCTTTGTTGCTCGCCTTGAGTCACCAAAACATCATCTAGGATTAGACCCCTTCAGCCTTTTAGGCTATGAGGTTCAAAGCACAAATCTCGGTTTATGACATGGCCCAATGGCCAACCATCACTAGCCCACGGCTTATGACTGTCCAGCTAGTCAAACAGACTTGGCCATGGTAGCCCAAGTGTCAAGACTTGTGTGAGACCAACTGCCCATCCCTTGTGGACACCTACAAAGGCATACAGGTTTATATATAATCTTGTATCCTTCCATAACCTCCAACAATGTGGTATAAGTTGCCAAAGGCGATATCCCAATCACTCATACCAAAACACAGCTGGCTATGGAAGAGTAAATAGGGAAAATACAATCAGACTAGAAAAGGAAGAATAGGTTGGACGCTGGAAAGGGAAACACAGTCGGCTGAGCATTATAATAAAACATAGTTCATTAAGCAAAAACGTAGTCTGATATATAAGATCTGAAATAACTAATTTAAATCTGAATATGGCCATCAACAATAGAAAACAACAGTATGAGAAGGTTTTAGTACATTTGAAAGTATGAGAAATGCCTGAGCAGTCAAAAAGGACAATTACAAGAAGAATGGCATACCAACACTCCAACCGACCCTGATGCTTGCTTCTACACACCTTGAGGATGGTCTTCTCTTCTCCTAGAAAGCTTCTCTTGCTCATCGCCAACCATATAGTTGTCCATCTACAAATCCGACCTCTCCTCCTGTAAACTTAAGCTGCCATTCTCCAAGGCGCCTTTTTGTTCTGATCTGAGCTTCCCCGATACCTTCTTTTTTTACTACGACATTCTCCATCCGTCCTCCTCACCCTCGCCGCTTGCCACCACCCATTGCCCCACCCCATCTCCTTTTTTCTCTTTGTTAAATAGATCTTCATCCAGCCATCCTAGTCCAATCAAGTGTTCAATGCGGATTTGTTGATCCAAGAACATCTCTAAAAATTTATTATTTAGTCAGTTGGGCATTGATCAATGAAGGCAGGGCGCCACCTTTCCCCGCTTTCTATTAATTTGGATAGCTAAGCATGTTGACTAGGTATGATAGAATTAAATCTCAAAACATTAATTGCAGCAGCTTGACATAGCCACCCCTTATGAAGAATTTATTGATGTTTGTCCATTCAACGTTGCCCTTCAATGCTAGGACAGTAAATGGTTAAAGGAGGCAAAACACTTTTGAGGACAAAGCTGGTGATAACATTCATCATCATTCTGATAGAAGTAGATTGAATAACAAGCCACATTTACAACACGTCAATTATAATCATACAATGCCCATGCCAAGCTATCCACCGTCAAATCTTAATCTCACATCATTATGTAGAGAGGTTCATTTACACATTTTTATGGGAGGTAATAACCATCTAAATTATAGTTTACAATTTGTAATTATTCATTTTATGGGTCACAATTAAATATTGCCTATATAAGACAACTTAACCACATGGTGAAACTAAGACAAAATCACCTAATGATTGGTGACTTGTGCACCTAATGGGCTCCTTTTGCTTGTGACAATCCTTCCCAGATTATGCCATTGAAGTATGAACTATTCAAAGTGGTTATCATAATAAGACGTAAACTCATATGTGGTGTTGACCCATATCAAAAACTTGACCCAAATCAAAAACTTACATTTATTGATTCCAAGTTATCGACCAACCGGGTTGAAATATATAAATAGTAGTGTTGAATAATTGTTTGATAATTCGTATAGGTCCATTGGGTCTCTGACCCAATGACCTATTTCAAATAGACCTGCTATAAAGGACACAAAGAGGGATGATGATGCTTGTCGACAATCCAAAACAACAAGTTCTTAATGCATGTTTTAAGGCAATAGGTACATACATGGTCCCAATAAATTCTTATGACTACTACAAACCCCTAGGGTCAATGTGTCCTCTACCAATGTCTAATGTAGAAGACGAGGTACTAATAAACACATAAACAATCATCCAACCCAATTGGTCACTACTCATGCCAAGATAGGTGAAGCATATGTCCATATTTGTTAAATAGCTAGAATGATTATATCCCATTTCACATAATTCTCTCTCTACTGCCCATAATCTGCATCTAGTTCCTTCTCTTTGATGATACTCTTTGTCACACCAAGCGAGTTGTGTACTTGCATCACTAACAAATGAACATAAGGCAATTATCCAATTTGTGATATCGAATCCATATAATATGAATGTAATGTCCCCAAATGGGATGATTTAACCAAAAAGGGGTTTTCCCCAAAATCCACAAATTTTGAAATTCTGAAATTGAAAATCAGCAAACCCTAGTTGCAATTGCACCTCCAAACTGAAAATTAACTCCAATTCACCTTGAAATAAATACCTTGTGAATTTGACCACTAATGGCTCTTGCCGCAATGAAAAAAGAGCCTGAAATGAATGTTTCAACCCTCCAAACCCTCACGCCACATTAGTTGAATTGAAGTCCTTTTCCACTCTAATCCCTACTCAAGCTTAGTCTAAACCAATCGCCAAAACTCAAAAAATTACTGCAATAATTAATTCAAAGCGAAACCCTTGCAAATCTGCCCTCAACAAATATTATTTCTTACAAACAGCTGAAAACTTCAAAATTCAAAACTCCCTCAATATTTGGAATTATGATGCAAACAAGAACTCAAATTGATCATAAAAATAATGAATATCAAATAAAAATAATTTCAAAATTTTCCTTCCATGGGAAGGTCACCAAAAATTGCTCCGAAATTCTAAATACCTTAGTTTCCTGTCAAAAATAATTAAATAATAATTTGAAAATTATTATTTAATTTTCTATCAATTTAGGGCTTCAAATCTTCCACAAATCTTTTCAAAAACCCCATGCTAAAGTGCAGAAAATTAACAATTAACTTCAAAATATTAATTTGCATAAATAGACCCTAAAGGGGCCTCCAAACCCTCAATCAAGTCTCCCAAAATAGTTCGCTCCACTTGCAAAAATAGTGCAAATATTAATCAAAAATAATATGCAAGAAATGAGCCTCAAAAACTTCACCAAAACCTCACAATAGCTCCTCAATGCAAATCGCCCCACTCTAGGGCAAGTAATAAGATCTCCTTAGCAAAGGTGGCGTCAAAAAACATCTTTTGTAAAATGATCAACACCAAAACAGCGAACACCTATTGGGCATGCATCCCAATAACTTCTTCAAGCATAAAGAAACGATTATCAAATTTAACATATCTTCAATTGTGATCTTCACCTTGTATTTGTACCTTCCAAAAGGAGACAAACCACCTTGAGACGGTAAAATACCTCATAAGCCTCACTTGCTCTTTTTAGAATATCTTTTCTTTTCTTTGTTTTAGCTCCCAAGCCGACATTCCTTTAAATTTCACTTTAGGCCTTTTTGAATTAAATAAATAATTTGCCTTAATAAATCAGTAATTAAAATTATTTTTTGGCAAATTAAATAATTAGATCATCACTTAAATAATTAATTAAATTGCTCTAATAATTAAAGTAATAAAAATCATTTTTCAAGCAATTTATTAATTATAAAGCCCTTTAGAATAATCATTAAAATTATCTTAATTTTCCAAATGGTTAAAACCATTTTTCTGATAATTCGAATAATTATCCAAGATAGTTTTATTTTAATAATTTATTAATTGTCTTATATTTTTTGAATGATTAAAATCACTATTTGGATAATTTTATTAATTATTAAAATAATATGAAAAGGGGATATCACAAACCCCCTTCCCAATTTTGCTTGCCCTCAAGCAAATCCAAGCTCATATGCTCAATTACCATGTCCAAATGGTAAAACTTGTTGTAGTGCTCAAAAAGTCTTGCTCATGTACCTGTTAAATGGAATAACTTTTGCCAAAAAGCATAGTGTAATATACCCCAAATGGATACTAAATGTCATTCCACCTTGCCAACACGTCCCATAATGCAAACAAAATCTATACTTGCTTCCCAAGAAGTGATAGCCCTCAACGAAGCCATGAACCTGCTGTACCAATACTTTGGGGGCTGCCCCCAAGTGCTAGATGTGTCCTCATAGCCTTCCAAAGGCTCCATATGTTCCCAGTCAAACACCCCTTTCAATACCAAGTGGTGGATGAGGAAGCTCCTTTCCCTTATACCCTCCAAGGAAGTAATATGTGGCCAAAAGTTGAAATAAAAAACATATTGGAATTTGATTACCTTGCTGCCCTAAGGGTAATGACCCCCAAATGCCATGTTATAACTCTCCAATCATGTAAAAAAAAGAAATCAGCTAGGTATCATCTTGTAAACTTACCATGATGTGACGCCTCAAGGTAGTACAACTCATCATATATGGGCCTCCTTGTGTATGCCATGTGCCCTTCCAAAGTTTGCCCCTTATCAATATTCCCATGCATGTATGTAACATTCCATAAGCTCATCAAGAGTCCTCAAAAATCAGTCTTTCCTCCTTCATGATACTGCTGTAAGTACATGTCTAATTCTGATTATTCATGATGACAAGATTCAGAATTAATACTTGCATTCTCTCTTCTTCCCATGATCTGTGGGATGCAGTCAGAACTTCTTACCTTGCCATATTTGTACCTAGTATGTTGTTCAAAAGAACTCAATGTGTCATGTAACTCAAAATAGTAGATACCATACATTTTATCATGCTTTGAACTTATCCACAAGGTCCCCTTATGAGTTGAAACCTCTCCCCATAGATTGTGAATGCAATTATGTTGGTTGTCATAGTAAAACATAGCCATGCCTCTACTCAGAAATTTTAATTTGCTCTACCAAGCTGATCCTTAATGGGCTCTCTAACTCCATGCTTCCCCAATAAACCATCATGGACTTATTCCCTGTATGAAGAAAATTAGGACTGCAAAATTAAACCAAATGAATATGCTTAGCAAGGCTGCCCATAATTAAATTCATCTCATAGAAAAGCACTAGAGGTGTGTTCCCATAGTGTGCATTCCAAAGTGTGTTAGGACCTTCTTTATACCATATCAATTCTTCTTTATTTTGAAAATGTAGTCCTTCCATGTGCAAAAAGAAAACAAGCTTACCCAGCTTGGAAAACATACCTCACAAGAGCATATCATAATCATCTAAACCCATTGGTAGGGATCCCCTTATGTAAGATGTATGCTCTTTCCTTGGCTACCTTTTGTTAACTTCCTCACACATGTATGCATCAATCATCAAACAAACCCCACCAATAATGGATTTTATCCCTTTTTATATGCTATTGTACCTACCATGTTAATTCAAAATTTTGGGAGCAATTGATTTCAGAATTTGTCCATGCATGAACTCTCTTTGTGAACCGAAACATATTCCAAAAGGGCAATATTATGCTTGTATGTAGGGGCTAGAATTGACTAGATGTCTCAGAATTTTCTGAGTCATAAAATTCAGACTTCAATCCAACATATGCATGATAAAAATCAAAACCAGGTAAACTTACCAATTGTGTTGTATCGTCTCCTCTTTTGCAAGCACATGGTTGTCCATGATGTCTGAGTCATGTCTCATAACAACCCTATCATTGTTCCTTTCATCCTTCTTCCTCATACTCATAAAATATCCTCCTATTATGTTGATTGATGAAGATAAAGGAGCCTTCATGTCATTCAAACCATGCATAATATCCTCATAATCTCCCACCTTAAACTCTAGTTCCAATGTTAACTTGTGCATGTCTATATTTCTCCATGCCCCAAACGATTCTAATTCTTTCTTTATTCCCATGGAATTAGTCATAAATAATTTAAATCATGATTGAGAACTTTTGTCAAACTCAGAAAATTACCAGAATCTCATACCTCTTGGTGCCAAAAATTGTGAGCTTGAATCAAGGAATCCTCATGCCTCACTTTGCAAACCATATCTTTCATTTTATCACCTTTGGTGACTTCACTGTCATGTATACAATCATTAGAAAATAAATGGATATCTCCAATCAATAAAAGATATTTACCATGCACTTCTTTTATTTTATGCTCCTTGGTTTCCTCTTCTCCTTTATCATCCACTTGCACCCCTATAGGCTGCCCATCAAATTCTAATTTTTTTGCTTCGTTGGCTCCCTCATAAGAGTCCCCAAAAAAGGTTGTCTCTTCATTTTTTTCCTCCAACTCTCCATGTAGTTCGGTCCTTTCTTCCTTGATGACTTCTTCTTGCCTTTCCCTTTGATGCAAGTGTCTACAGAGCTACATGTTTGGTACTCTTGGTTTTGATCCATCCTTCATCTCACAATAATCATGAAATGACAAGTGTCTGTGTGTCAAAGTTTAGGGCTACGTACTCCTGTTGACATGTATTAAGTGAATCACACATTGGTGTCTCAATCTCAACTATTTGTTCTCTTTGCAAAAATGTCGTCTTGAAGAATTTATGAGGGGGGTTGATAAAAACCCTCTCATTACCATTTGAACTTCTTTTTTTATTGAGGTGATGGCTCTTGCTTGGATCTAGTGTAGTCTTCAACATGGTTGTCAATTGCATACTCAAGGTATGTTGAAGATCACTTTGGCTCTCTTTGAACAAACCCTGCAAAAACTTTATTTGCTCTAAAGTAAACCCTTGATCACCCATGGCTTTTTTCTTTTCTCATAACACAAGATCTCTTTCCCTACTTGCATCCAACAACCAACTCAAAGATAGACAAGATTAGTGCTCTGATACCACTGTAATGTCCTCAAATGGGACGATTTAACCAAAAAATGGTTTTCTCCAAAATCCACAAATTCTGAAATTCCGTAATTAAAAATCAGCAAACTCTAATTACTGCAATTGCACCTCCAAACTGAAAATTAACTCCAATTCACCTTGAAATAAATACCTTGTGAATTTGGCCACTAATAGCTGTTGCCGCAATGAAGAAAGAACCTGAAATGGATGTTTCAACCCTCCAATCCCTAGCGTCACATTCGTTGAATTGAAGTCCTTTTTCACTCTAATCCATGTTCAAGCTTAGTCCAAACCAATCGCCAAAACTCAAAAAATTACTGTAATAATTAATTCAAAACAAAACCCTTGCAAATCTGCCCTCAACAATATAATTTTTTACGAATAGCTGAAAACTTCAAAAATTCATAACTCCCTCAATATTTAGAATTATGATGCAAACAATAGCTCAAACTAATCATAAAAATAATGACTATCAAACAAAAATAATTTTGGAATTTTCCTTCCATGGGAAGGTCACCAAAAATTGCTTTGAAATTCTGAAACCCCAATTTCTAATCAAAACTAATAAATAATAATCTAAAAATTATTATTTAATTTTCTATCAATTTAGGGCTTCAAATATTCTCAAAAACTCCATGTTAATTTGCAAAAAATTAACAATAAATTTTAGAATATTAATTACTCTAAAGATGCCTCCAAACCCTAAATCAAGCCTCCCAAAATAGTTCGCTCCACTTGCAAAAATAGTGCAAGTATTAATCAGAAATAATATGCAAGAAAAGAGCCTCAAAAACTTCACCAAAACCTTACAAAAGCTCTTCAATGCAAATCACCCCACTCTAAGGCAAGTTACAAGATCTCCTTAGCAAAGGTGGCGTCAAAAGACACATTTTTGTAGAATGATCAATACCAAAACAGTGAACACATATTGGGCATGCATCCCAATAGCTTCTTCAACCATGAAGAAATAGTTATCAAATTCAACATGTCTTTAATTGTGATTTTCACCTTGTATTTGTACCTTCCAAAGGGGGGCAAACCACCGTGGGGAGATAAAATACCTCATAAGCCTCACTTGTCCTTTTTAAAATATATTTTTATTTCTTTGCTTTAGCTCCCAAGTCGACATTCATTTTAATTTCACTTTAGGCGTTTTTGAATTGATTAAATAACTTGCCTTAATAAATTAGTAATTAAAATTACTTTTTGGCAAATTAAATAATTAGGTCCTCAAATAATTAATTAAATTGCTCTAATAATTAAAATGATAAAAATCACTTTCAATTTATTAATTATAAAGCCTTTTAGAATAATCATTAAAATTACCTTAATTTCCAAATGGTCAAAACCATAGTTTGCATACTCGCCGATTATTGGTCGAGTGGGCGTGTAATCGCCAAACTTCCCCAAAACGATTAATCGCCACTCGAAATGGCAGGGTTTTGAATACTCGAAAATACTCACCAGTATGGTTAGAATGCATGAAAAATGTGGAAAAAACTTAGTTTTTTGTCATTTTTAAACACGCATGCCCCCACAATATATATATAAAATAAACATTTAAGTATAAGTTTACATTTAGATATGGAGTAAACTTATATTTTATATATATACTTTCAGGATGTTTGACTGTGGTTTCCAACCTCTAGGAGCTATAATGCAAATTCTAGGTTTTGGAGTATCCTATCATATTTCAGACTTAGTCAGATTTCAGGGTTTCAGACTTAGCCATATTTCAGGGTACATCATAGGAGGTATAAAGGATGCATGAAGGGATGTAGGTATGATAGACACCTTGCATTCAAGAAACAACTAAAAGACTTCCTTGTGTATTAGCAGAAGCAGGAGATATTGGATTGGATGACATCCTTGTAGATGTTGTCGAACATGAGGCAAAGGAGTCACTACCATTTGGTTCCAGAGTGGAGTCACAAACACAACATTCTAGGCAGAGCAAGGAGGGGCAACCGAGTGGGAGGGGATTGGACTCTCTTAGTCTCCCTTGGTTTTACAAAGCAGGGAAGAGAGAATTATAGATTCTTGTAATTTGTACTTGTAGATTCTTGTATAAGTATCACTATATTAGTTTGTTGTTGAAACTTGACAATGTCACAATTGTATTTGCATTAGCATGAATCATGATTATTCGATTTTATACTTTACTTGTATCAAATCTAATAGAAAACACTTCCCCAACATTTTACAGACTCATTTGATATATTTTGCAACTATAATTTCTATAAAATTTATATTTTTTCTTTCAATTTGAGAATTTTTTTAATTTGCGAATAATGGCACAATCATCAAGTAAACTTTTTGGGAGCTGGGCGAGTACTCTCCGAGTACGAGTATGCGAACTATGGTTAAAACCACTTTTCTGGTAATTCGAATAATTATCCAAGATAGTTCTATTTTAACAATTAATTGTCTTATATTTTCGAATGATTAAAATCACTCTTCGGGCAATTTTATTACTTATTAAAATTATATGAAAACGGGACATCACAATGAAATAGTAAAAGCATGGTGATATGCAATGTCAATTACTCTCTATAATTGCATAACATTCAGTTATATGAATGACAATTATTTCCCTTAATTACATTACATGAATATATAAAGCAAGATAACACTAATTACTAATTAGTTGTTTTATAATACATAAAGCAAAATGCAACATCTTTGATTGTACAGAAGTAAATCAATATTCTCATCATTAATCTTGCTCTATAATGCTAATCATGGGTAAGTATCTTTGAAATCCAGCACGAGAAAAGCGAGATGTGACACTAGAACTTGGAGGAATAGATCGAAAGTTGTTAACCCTAAATTTGACCCATTCGCCCTCCCTCCTGCACCCCTGCCAAATCGGGTAGAAATGGTTTTAATCTTGATGTCAAGCCAAATCAAGGGATGGGTAAATGATGTTGATGTTATATGGAAACATTAAAACAATAATATAAATGTTCATAAATGGTGAGGTCTTACTATTAAAAGTATAAGTGGTCAAGTTTAGAGTGGAAGGATAATATCATGCAAATTTTAATTAAATAGTTCATTAAGGATCCATGTGAGTAAGGTCTTTTTAGTAGTGGGTTTATGCACAAGTTGTATTGTTTAATAGTGTCAGGTCCCACTTGTAACCAGAGTGGTGTACGGCTAAGTGAGAGCTCACCATTTGTGTAAGAGGGTCAATCAATATCTCACTCATGTTTAAAATATCCGACTTAAGTTTTAAGTAAACAAAGTGTTAGTTAAGTAGGAAAGGACATATCATGTAAAAGGTTTAGTCAAGTTTGAGTTGTCGGCAGGTATATTAAGACGATGGAAAACAAGCCCATCTTTAGTTTAGAAGAACTAAAGTGTTGAGTCATTTCTTGTATTAGATGTACTAATTGGAGCCCAAATAGTTGAAGTCGATTTCACTGTGTAATTCCAAAAAGGTTAGTAGTTGCACTTGCACCAACTACTAACTAAAGCTCTATGTATAAATCAATTGGAAATTAATGGGGGCCTCCATGGGCAGGCCTTGCCAACATTTTGCTTTCTAATTCCTTTGGGCACTTTCAATTTTTTTCTTGCATATTTATTTACCTTCACCATTGATGTTAGTACACTTTGATATGTTCTGGAGTAGCTAACAGCCTAACACATTATATGCATGGTAGGCCATGGAGAAAGGGAGTGGTGCTATGTAATTTGCTATAATAAAAGGTACTATAGTTGGGATGATTACATTGCTTTGTGTATCTTTCCCTTCCATTCTGCTAGTACTTATTCACAGGATAATGATGATGCCTATATCCATCAAGGAGAGATGTAGCGTTTTGGACATAGAAGACACTCATATTGGCAGTAATACCGACTTTTATAAGTGCTTACATTGCTATATGCCACAGTCATCTTGTTGGAGTAAGAATGTTTGAAGGCGAGGTGATGGTGTGCACACTTGATCAAAATGTTGACTGTGACATACTTTATAGTCAACAAAAATGGTGACTCTGCCGCGGAACTGCTGGTATTGTTTGGAGTGGCAGGTACAGAGCTTGGATAGTGTTGGAAATATTTGGAGGCTAGCTTCACCACAAAGGTGTTTAAATATTTTCAAGTAAAATTTCCATTTCCAAGTTTAAAGATTTTCATTTGAAATTCATCAATGCTGTAAAGTTTTGGAGTTAGTGGTTTTACTACTGGAGTTTAGTGTTTATTTTACTCCATGCAGAATGAAGCAGAAATCTTGAGTTATCTCTTCAATGTAAATAAAAACAAAAGGCAGGTCTTCAATTTTTTTAAAAGGGCAATCTCGCCATATTAGATGGCGATTCTTTCATGATGGTGGCATGAGTGCTTATCCCCCCAATGGGATGATTAGATGATCATTGAAGAGGCAGATGGAGGTGGACAAGTGGTCATTGAAAGTGTAACTAACTATTCAAAGCATTAGTTCACATGCATGGTCAAGAGATGTATCATTGCCATCAAATGGAAAGCATTTTTTTGTGACATGTTTGCTACCTGGAAGGTTCATTAATTCGTTAAGGTATTGGTTGTTATAAGACGCTAGATCACCAAGAGAATTTCATTGGATTTATTTTTAACCATCAGTTGAGAGGAGAATGCTGAAAAATCCGAGGTGAGCAGAAGGAATATGGGCCATTTTGAACTCTTGTTGCAAAATCTGCCTCCTAGTGCAATAGCAATTCTCATGGCCTTGGCACAAAGGATCACCGTTACAAATGTAGGCATCGTTAAATCCTCGGAGGAGTTTCTTTGGGTAATTACTTCTGTCTGCTAGATCAGACAAATGCAGCTTCAGAAATGTGAGCATGACAATGATGGATGATAGCATGTTTCGGGCTACTACCATACTATTTTTATTTTTGACGGAGTGGGAGCCCAGTTATAGCACACTCCTCTGATGGGCATACGAATGAAGTTACATCATAGAAGGTTCCTTGTATTTCATACTGAGCATCAACTCCATATCTTTCTATTTTTGAATGACACTTAACAAAATACGTTAGTGAGAGAAAAGATTGCAGGTATTATGAAGGATATTATGCAGAACAAGATAGCATTTATGAAATATGCTTCTTCTGAATCAGATTCGGTGACAACTTGGGGTTGTGTTCAGACAGAGGACATAGAATGAGAAGAGAGTTGGTTCCTGGTAACCAACTTTTGTTGGTTCCCGGTAACCAACTTTTGTTGGTTCCCATGAGCCTGCCATCATTTATTTTTCCCCCTTTTCTTGTATAGATGAATATTTTCAATGAGCTTTTTATGATTCCAAGTATGGATGCAAGAACAGAAGCATGTAATAAAGAGAACTATAGGTGGCATTGAATGGATCCGTATGGTGGAGATATGCACAAGATGTGTCCATCTTTGCAAAAGGAAGTATAATGGTGCCCTTCAAGTGGGTAAAACATAGTTCTTTCCTGATATATGTTTCAAAAATGAGAACCTGTGGATATAATCTCAGAAACCTAATTACCGAACAGAGCTGAACAATGGTGTCATGGTTGCAACAGTGAAAGCAGTCTCCACAATTTCCCTGTGTATGTTCCACACTGTCTCAAAAGATGTTGTTATCATACTTAAGAGAAGAACCTTGGCTGCTGTAAGGTACCTAAATAATTAAAATGATGTGACGTCTAACATCCCAGGTTTGGCATGGAAAATTCATAGAAATAAGTCACAAGATCAAAACCGACCCCTTTACAATTTTCAGACCTGCGCACCAATTGATAATCCTGATCCCAAACTCAAGAATTGTCTTGAAAGATCATGGCATGTTCAGACTATGCCAAGAATAGAACTTTGATGAAGTTAGTAGCAATTGTTACTGGGCATGCATTTTTTTAGGTCAGTTTCACGGTGATCTACTTGCAAAATCATATATGGTGCCGGGAGTCCTCACGTGAGATGAAGGATGAGAATGGAAGAGTTTTAAAATTAAATGTTTCAATTTATTTCCAAATGAGAGTCATCATCGGATGGTTTAGAATATAATTGCAGCAGAAGGGCATCTGACAAACCAGTTTTTCTTTCATGGTCAAAAAGAATGTCATAATGCCAATATTTGGATGTTGACATTACAAGAATATATTTTCTCTACCTGATATTTGTCAGTGAGATTGTTGTGCAAAAATTTTTAGAGGAAAATGTGTTGCTAGAACAAAGCATTGGCAATGGTGGAATAGAGGCAAAGCATAATTTTGACCTTCGTTTGATTGTACAAGACTATGTTGCTCTTACTCGTGCTAGCATTAAAAATTGAAGTTAAAGTTGCAGGATAGTAGTTGGAAGGTAGTTGAATATTTCTTAAGTTTGGTAACTCAATTTGATTTTGAAAACAGTGAGATTTTAGAGGTCCGTAAAGAACCAATTCTCATTGTTCCTCATGGACCTATTGTCAGTTCTACCACTATGCGAGGAGTGAACTTTGTAGGGGATAAATTTTTGGTAACTAAATTGAAGATGTGTTCTTATTTGCCTGTCTTGACGCTGTTCCCCAATACGGCAAAGAAGACCATGTAAGGAAGGTAGAATAGACATTGGCCTACTGTCATAGTTTTCCCAGGGACTCTGCTTATATGCTTTTCATCATAGCAGGGCCAAAGGATGGATGAAGGTTAGGGAACTGGAGACTGGTTTCTGTGCCACAGGTTTGTAGCCCACCCATACAGTTCACCAAGGTTTTTCGCAAATTAGCTGCCACAGCCCCCTCCACTCCCCAATTTGAATTAATTATAGGAAAAAAAATAAAGACCAAAGTCATTTCTTCAAGCCAAAGCAAGGGATCGGTAAATGATGTTAATGTGATATCATGCCCATTAACACAAAAATTTAAATGTTCATGAATGGTTCATACAATTGCAGATAGATAACAATGGAAAAAAACACGATTGATGATGATCCACTCACAGACAATTCCAATGCTCAGGGCATTCAGCCTTCTGAACCGATCCACAACCAGAAATCAGTGTTAAGTGTTTTGAACACACCACAATAACCCATTTTCTATGAATATTGTTACATGGAACATAATAGGTCTCAGTCTCACAACAACCAATAATGGCAGTACCTCAAATGTCTGATTTCTAAAGAACACAATTATTCAATGATGTTGCAAGAAACGTGATCCGCAAAACATGCTCTTCTCAATTTAGGGATCTATGAATGCGGGATAAACTCTTACCTCTCCATGGATACAATGGCAGATACAGAGGAGTGGTGGAACACATTTAAATTTCAGATATCTTCACCTCACACTCTTTATGGTCTGTCACATAAGTTGTATTTCCTTTAGCTAAATGAATATTTCATTCTTATATGATAAGACTAGTATGTACAGAGATATGTGTATTGTAGAAATCTGACCAAGTTTGAAGAAAAAGGGACCTATTCGCTAATGTGGCAGACCATGAGACACAAAATCCAATGAAAATCCCCTCTTGTCAGTGCACAGATCAGTGCAGTCAAAGAAGGGGGGAAATCAGAGTGATGGTGTAAGAGGTTTTTTGCACTAAATGCCCCTTATGCTCCTTATATGCTGATGTCAGCTCACCATACAGTTGATATTAGCATTAGGGTTTTCTATCAATTAGGGCACAAATAACTCTTCTTCAATGTGCAAGTAAAAGAACACAGCAATTGCACTAATTACTGACAAAATGCCTTGGGAAGGATGAATCTTATACAAGTAATGAATGTTATTCATTGTAAAGATAGCTAACATCAGCAAGACTTTAACTGGCATCAGTGTGTTCAAAAAGCAATGAAAATGGGGAAATATTGTCATTTTATTGTACTTTTATTAAATAAAGACATGTTTTATATTGTTGGAAAGATCTCAATATGTTATTTCACATAGTACACTATGCAACTTCTGATTCCTGATTCTACTCGAACTTCAATTTTACTCTCTTTATAGACATGTTGGGTTCCAAGTTGATCTTGTCATGACATAGAGGGTAAAGGGCCATAACAAAGAGAGAGTCACTAGAGGAATATTAAATAGTTATCTAATGGAGTCATCTGCTCTCTCGAGGGAGTTGAAAGTAAATAACGAGTTATATAGGGTGGCTTCTTCACAACTTTCATGGTTTTTGATGTTTTTTTCAATTTTTAAACCCGGTGTCTTTTAGCCAAATTCGATCTTGGTTCACTCAAGAATTTTGAGGTTCGGGAAAAAAATTGGTGGGTTCAGCCAAAACTTGTAGTTATGCCTTCAAGACCTGGATACAAATGATTTATATGGTGTATCGTAAAGCACCTAACAGTAACGAAGTTATTATTACTGGAAATGTACCATCAAAGACTGACCAAGTCATCTATCATTGAAAATGTACCACCAATGAATCAAAATACACTTAGGGAAGGCATGCTGAACTGGACAAATCCAAGTCATGTTATTGCTGGAAATGTACCAACAATGCGTGAAAATACCATTAAAGAAGGCACCCCAAACAGGACAAGTCTGTGAATAGGACAAGAACACATCCTATATAGGATTGCAGCTTTATATCCCAGAGTGTCACCATAGGGACCTTACCCCTTCACCATCAGATTGAGGTGACCATGATGGTTTCCCTCCAGCATCAATAGCCATAAACTCATTGTGGTCAGGCAATTTTCTCATTTAACTCCTCCAGCACCTCCAACATTCTATAGCGATAGTATTGTTGACCATTTTTGGTCCAGCAGGCCAAAATCGGTCTCTTTCTTCCCCTGCTGTTCTGAGCCAGTTCAAATTTGGTTTGCACAAGTCTTTCGGCAAAAGATGAACCAGTTCAAAGAATACAAAGGCTTTTACAAAAGCTTCTTCAGACATTTTGTCCGAAGAAATTCACAAGGAAAGAGAGCGAAAATGATTTAAGACACTTTTCCTTAAGGTTGGAAAAAGTGGTTCAATGTCGAGGTTCAGCGACATGATCTTTCCAAGAGGTTTTTGAAATTTGAACCTTGAACCATTCAAGAAATGGTTCAATCGGTTGGTTCACTCAGTTGGTTCAATCGGTTGGTTCAATCAGTTGGTTCAATCAATCAGTTCAAGTGATTGGTTCAAATTGTTGGTTCAACGACTTGGTTCAAAGAGTTGGTTCAGTGGGCTTGGTTCAAAGAGTTGGTTCAGTCGGCTTGGTTCAAAGAGCTGGTTCAATGAGATGGTTCAGTCGGTTGGTTCAATCGAATGGTTCAAAGTGGTTGGTTCAAGCGGTCAATTGAATGAGCAGAACACAGTGTTGAACCATTGAACCGTTGAACCATTGTTGGTTCAATCGGTTGGTTCAATCAAACGGTTCAATCAGTCGATTCAATCAAACGGTTCAATCAGTGCCCTTGTGGAGGGCAGGGAACATTTGCGAAAGGATCAAAGAAGAAGGCCGAAAGGGTAAGGTTTTCTTCAGAAAAGCAAAGGATGAATTTCTTCGGACAAAATGTCCGAAGGAATTCCTTCGGACATTTTGTCTGAAGAAATTGCCAAGTCAAGGAACAAAAGGATATCTTTCGAAAAGATTTCCCGCGGCAAAATTTCACAAGAGAAATCCTTCGGACAAAATGTCTGAAGGAATGTTGAAAGGCCCGACAGAAAGTGGCAAAGGCAAAGGAAAGATTTCCTTCAGACATTTTGTCCGAAGGATTTGAAGAACAAGGCCGCCTGAAGGACCCCGAAGGGCAAGTACCCTTGCGGGGGACTCTCGGCGACCACGAAATGGACCATTCTCAAGGCCCGAAGGGACACCTTCCCTTCGGGGGGTTCCAAAGACAAAAAGCCGAAGGAATTCAAAGGGGTGACATCCCCGAAGACGTCAAATTGGACATCAAGAACTAGCCGTTGGGGTCCGGACGTCAAATGACGTCCCCAAAAACGTTAAATTCAAGGCAATAGACTAGCCATTGGCTTTCAAATGGCGACTGGCGCACAGACGTCAACTTTGCATAAATGAAATAACCATCGATTTTTTAATGAAATGTGCGAACCCGAAGGAATTCAAAGGCTTAAGGCCAAAAGGAAGAGACAAAAGAGCCAAGTGCAGAAACGGACAAAAAAGTCCAAGTGGCAAAGGAAGGTGTCAACTCAAGGAGTTACTCCAGCGGTTGACACAGTATCTACCAAGTGGTCATCAAGGAGTGCAAACAGTGAACAGCGCGACCCGTTTTTCTTCACTTTGCATTGATGAGTAGACAAACCGCGTGGATGCCTTGAAGGAGTGGTCTTGTTAGCAGACAAACGGCGCGGCCTATGTTTTCACACATGACATTTAATGTATTTAGACGCCTAAATTCAAAATCAGAGCCGACACAGCTTTCTCTTTCAGCGGCTTCCTCTTCCCAATGCTCTCAAGCACACATGGGCCACTTGTCAAAGGGCGCCAAAGTCTTTTCCAAAAAGGGCGCCAAAAGGGGCGCCTTTTGCCTCCTCTTTCTCTATATATATTGTAACTTCTCATTTGAAAAAGGGATCTCTCAACTTGTAAGGCAAAGCTCTGTCGGATTTTACCTTGAATCAAGACATAGCAATTTTACCTCCATTTGAGCTTGCACTTTCGTATATGTCTATGTTTTTGTTTTGTGTTAAGTCATTTTCCTTTATGCTTTCACAGAACGATTCCAGCATGTCTAGTGTATTGTGAGTTTTTCTTTGCAGGTTAGCCAGAAGTGTCCACAGTAGGGATATAGGCGCATGTGAATAGGCTGCCAAAGTGTGTCTTAAAACGCCTCTGGTAGTTCTTCCTACATGTATCTCCATCGGACCCCTAACTCACTGACACAGAGGAATTTCCCGTATCAAATGAAGTGTATATCATCTTGTTCTTGGTGGAAAGTGTAGGCTCAAGCTAAGTAGATCAACCATTTTTGGTGTATCACCATTTAGTTTAAGTTATGTTTCAGCATCCTTCTCCCTTTTCACCCCCCCCCCATTGTTAGCAGTAGGAAATCCAGGACCTCAGAGATACATCAAAGGGAGCTAGCCCTTATCTAGAGACTCTCCCCCCAGTTTTGCCACACCCATAGACAAAAGGGGAGTTTCCATTGTGTCGCGTGGAAGGTAAGAGCTCAGCCCCCTGTCAAGGGTGCAATCCACTGCATCAACAGTTTTTTGGCACGCCCGATGGGACCATGTTTTAACACTCAGAAAAATTTCAGGATTGATGCTGGTCCTGTTACAGCAAAACGAACCATTAATACAGCACCTGACCTTTAATCAGGTAATTGTGAGACTAGTTTTTATCCAAAGAGTTGAAGAATTTTGGTGTGTTCTTCAACCAACCAGCCTTTGGAGGCTTTTCATCAACACCAATGGCGACTCCAAGTTAAATCAACTGGTTAAGCAGTCCTGGTGCCATCAAGAAATCACAGTTTGGTATGTATAATTCCATTGCTTAGAACCATGGGTCTTGTGTTCCTTCATATATTTTTGATCAAGCTCAGGTTGTTCATGGAATCACCTCAAGCAACAAGGATGCATACGGTTATGAGTTTTGCCCTTTGCAGGTCCAATATGACCAGTCTCAGCCCTGCCATGAGCTATATCAGTCTTATGCCCAGTCTTCTCAATGTGTCACTTCTACTCAACCTAACCTCTTTGCCAATCAACCCATTTCCACCTTCAAACAAGCACTGCTGGGATATGAAAAGTATGTAGTGGAGCTTGACACCAAAAGGGGATGTGGCCAAGGAATCCCTGATCATGTCGTCAATCAAGTGAGAAACGCACTAGATCTGGTTAAGAGTGAATGGACTTCCATTGAAAGAGCCAATTGGCAAAGGCTTACAAATGAGATGCTGGATGTGAGTGGTTTGATTGCATCTTTGGAAGGGAGGCTGAGTATTCATGAAAGGCAGCCTTACCAAGTCTATCAACCTACATACCCGCTGCCCCAAGTTTCATATCAGCCATACGCAGTTCTTGCTCATGAGCCAAGTCAAGCCTGTCAAAGTCCTTTCCCCAATCATGTTGAGGAGAGTTCTAAAACAGTAAATCTTGTGTTTAAGGCCAATCTTGATAAGCAGATTGAATTGGCAAATCTTCAAATGCAGCAGTCTATGTTGGCAGCAAGGGAAGTGGAATCCAAACCCTCACTATCCTCTCACATTGCAACCCCATCACCCCAAAAAGAGATGTTCAGTCCTAATATCATGAGTTGGAGTAAAGTAGTTGAGTCATGGAACAGCAAGGAGGAGAAAGACATTGTTCAAGAGTATGAAGTACAAAATGAGGCTAGTCCCTTTCAAGTCCCTCCCACCCTTCCTCAAGAAGCTTCTTGTACTTCATGGCAGCCTTCATGCACTCCCCATTTCTATGATGATTCCTATGAGCTCCAAGAAAGACTCTGTCAAGAAATTCTAGCCAGGCGAATTGCAGAGTTGGAGTCCAGAACGAGATTCCTCAGCCAATGTGTGATGGACGGTTCATACCAAACAGCAGATTCCATGTCTGAACACACCCCATCTACACACCTCCAAGAGAGCTATCAGGCCACATCTAATATAGATGAAGTGCTGGCCAAATGGAAGGAGGAAAATCATTTGATTCTAGCTCAAGGACTACCTCCTCTTCCACATGAGTTCGTCCGTCAGCCTTCCACTTCACCCCTTTTCAAGGAGGAACCTGTTTTAAAAGGGGCAAGTGAAGAGGAGTATACTCAGTTGATGACCGATCAGGGAGACTCCATGAGTGCAGATGAGAAGGAGATCACCATAGATGTCATGGAGGAGCATGGACAGTCTCTTGTTCATGTTTTGAATGATTCGTTTGAAGTCATTGGGGCAGGTTGCACTCCTCTTCAAGGAGGCTATGAGCTGACTAAAAGTGGAGAAGGCAGCATTAGGACTCAAATAAGTATGCAAAGGGGCTGCAAGCTTTCAGATTTATCCTTTCAAGAGGTTGGTGAATCTGAAGATGATATTTTCGAAGTCATCAAGGAGGAACCTGTTTTGAAAGAGGTAAGTGAAGAAGAAAGGATCCAATTTGCAGCTGATCAAGAAGCTCTCATGGATGTCAATGAGGAAGAAATCTTCATGGATGCTCCTTTTGAAGACATCATCAACAATGGAGAAGACACAGGTCATGCATACATGCGGATGTTCCAGCAATATGAAGAGGAAAGTAAGCATGGTGAGCTCTCTCCTCCCTTGTTTGATGAACTTCCTTGTTGCTTTGATGAGGAGAATGGCCATGCCATGGAGCCTGAGTTGGAGGAGGATCAGGAGGATGTCTTTGAACAACTAGAGACTCTGATCCTTGAGCAGGAAAAGGAGAGGCTTGTCTATCTTGAGGAAAGCTTTGAAGAAGAGAGCCTTGAGCAAGAAGGTGATGTTCTGTGGGATGAACAATCAGTATGCGATCTCATTTCAAACATCACAACAATCACCCTTCTTCAAGAAAGCCATGATCAAGCAGAAGATAGATTTGACAGTCTTTTCAATGAAGCAGAAGGGGACAAGTCAATCCATGATGCATATCAAAGGGCTTATGGTGACAAGCTAGCAACCATGGATTTCTTGATGAGATACACTAGCATGAAGAACCAATAGGAGGCAAGCTTCCAAGAACAAGAAAAATACATATATGTTGGAAGCATGTTTGCCCCCGATTCATTTGGATACAAGCCAACCAAGGTGGCAGGCAAGAAGAGCAAGTCATCAGATCTCCATTCCATTCAGCCACTTGTTTGGCACCATAAGTTTCCTTGTCATAAAGGAGACTTAAGAAGTTTTCCCTTTGATCCAGAAAGGAGGCAAATATACCTGGTTAGCTGTATATAGTACTTTGCTTTCAGTTTTCTTTCCCTGTTTTCCCTAAGTGTTGTTTGCACAAGTAGTGTTTTTTAGCCTTGTGTGTGTTTTCCTTTGTGTTTGGGGTAAAAGCTTCATGATTGATTCTTGGATCTATCGGGGCTGTTGCTAACTTTTTTCAAGTTGCGTTCTGACTCTGTGCCCAATGGACTTTAAGACTACTGGCTTCTAAACATAGCAGGCATGCTTCCCCTGAGAATCGCCAATTTGTTGACCATTTTTGGTCCAGCAGGCCAAAATCGGTCTCTTTCTTCCCCTGTTGTTCTGAGCCAGTTCAAATCTAGTTTGCACAAGTCTTTCGACAGAAGATGAACCAGTTCAAAGAATACAAGGGCTTTTACAAAGCTTCTTCGGACATTTTGTCCAAAGAAATTCAGAAAGAAAGACAGCGAAAATGATTCAAGACACTTTTCCTTAAGGTTGAAAAAAGTGGTTCAACGTCGAACCTTGAACCTTGAACCATTGAACCATTGAACTGTTGAACCATTCAAGAAATGGTTCAATCAGTTGGTTCACTCGGTTGGTTCAATCTTTTGGTTCAATCAGTCAGTTCAAGTGATTGGTTCAACGACTTGGTTCAAAGAGTTGGTTCAGTCGGCTTGGTTCAAAGAGTTGGTTCAGTCGGCTTGGTTCAGTGAGTTGGTTCAATCGAATGGTTCAAAGAGTTGGTTCAGTCGGCTTGGTTCAAAGAAGCAGAACACAGTATTGAACCATTGAACCGTTGAACCATTGAACCATTGATGGTTCAATCGGTTGGTTCAATCGGAAGGTTCAAAGGAGTCTCCCAAAGCCCGAAGGACAAGTGCCCTTGCAGAGGGCAGGGAACATTTGCAAAAGGATCAAAGAAGGCCGAAAGGGTAAGGTTTTCTTCAAAAAAGCAAATGATGAATTTCTTCGAACAAAATGTCCAAAGGAATTCCTTCGGACATTTTGTCCGAAGAAATTGTCAAGTCAAGGAACAAAAGGATATTTTTCGTAAAGATTTTCCGCGGCAAAATTTCACAAGAGAAATCCTTTGGACAAAATGTCCGAATGAATTCCTTCGGACATTTTGTCCGAAGGAATGTTGAAAGGCCCAACAGAAAGCAGCAAAGGCAAAGGAAAGATTTCCTTCGGACAAAATGTCCGAAGGATTTTCTTCAGACATTTTGTCCGAAGGATTTGAAGAACAAGGCCGCCCAAAGGACCCCGAAGGGCAAGTACCCTTGCGGGAGACTCTTAGCGACCACGAAATGGACCATTCTCAAAGCCCGAAGGGACACCTTCCCTTTGGGGGGTTCCAAAGACAGAAAGCCAAAGGAATTCAAAGGGGTGACGTCCCCGAAGACGTCAAATTGGACATCAAGAACTAGCCGTTGTGGTCCGGACGTCAAATGACGTCCCCGAAGACATTAAATTCAAGGCAATAGACTAGCCGTTGGCTTTCAAATGGCGACGGGAGCGCAGACATCAACTTTGTAGAAATGAAATAACTGTCGATTTTTTAATGAAAGGCGCGAGCCCGAAGGAATTCAAAGGCTTAAAGCCAAAAGGAAGAGACAAAAGAGCCAAGTGCAGAAACGGACAAAACAGTCCAAGTGGCAAAGGAAGGTGTCGACTCAAGGAGTTACTCCAGCGGTTGACACAGTATCTGCCAAGTGGTCATCAAGGAGCACAAACAATGAATGGCGCGACCCGTTTTTCTTCACTTTGCATTGATGAGCAGACAAACCGCGTGGATGCCTTGAAGGAGTGGTCTTGTTAGCAGACAAACGGCGCGGCCTATGTTTTCACACATGACGTTTAATGTATTTAGACGCCTAAAGTCAAAATCAGAGCCGACACAGCTTTCTCTTTCAGCGGCTTCTTCTTCCCAATGCTCTCAGCACACGTGTGCCACTTGTCAAAGGGCACCAAAGTCTTTTCCAAAAGGGGCGCCTTTTGCCTCCTCTTTCTCTATATATATTGTAACTTCTCATTTGAGAAAGGGATCTCTCGGCTTGTAAGGCAGAGCTCTGCCGGATTTTACCTTGAATCAAGACATAGCATTTTTACCTCCATTTGAGCTTGCTATGTCTATGTTTTTGTTTTGTGTTAAGTCATTTTCCTTTATGCTTTCACAGAACGATTCCAGCATGTTTAGTGTATTGTGAGTTCTTCTTTTGCGGGTTAGCCAGAAGTGTCCATAGCAAGAATATAGGCGCATATAAATACGCTGCCAAAGTGTATCTTAAAACGCCTCTGGTAGTTCTTCCTCCCTGTATCTCCATCGGACCCCTAGCTCGCTAACGCAGAAGAATTTCCCGTATCAAATGAAGTGTATATCAACTTGTTCTTGGTGGAAAGTGTAGGCTCAAGCTAAGTAGATCAACCATTTTTGGTGTATCGCCGTTTAGTTTAGGTTCTGTTTTCAGCATTCTTCTCCCTTTTCACCCCCCCATTGTTAGCAGTAGGAAATTCAAGACCTCAAAGATACATCAAAGAGAGCTAGCCCTTATCTAGAGACTCTCCCCCCAGTTTTGCCAAACCCACAGGCAAGACGGGAGTTTTCATTGTGTCGCGTGGAAGGCAAGAGCTCAGCCTCCTGTCAAGGGTGCAATCCACTGCGTCAACAAGTATCATGCTAAAACACAAGTAATTTAATAAGCACCAAGCATGACATATTAAAAGGCACCTCACAAAGAAAGAATTGTCTAAAATAAGTAATAACTTCATCCTATTCCACAATTTGACTTTCCTAAAAGACGAGGTCAACTGCCAGTAAACAATTTCTGCTTAACTAATAACTGAAACGTATCACGAGGAAGATCAATGAACTAGCCCAATATTGTACTTTCCATATTTGTACAGCATGTTCAACTGCCTCATATCTTACTTTTATTAATTCTAGCTTATGATCCAACCAAACAAAAATATAAATTCATTCATCCTCCACTGGATATAAAGGTTTGGACACCAATCACTAATATTGTATAGTGGTGAGATTGATGGAAGTTAGTCTTTTATTATCAAGTTATTGAGCCCAATATTTGCACAATAAGTTATAACAAATGCAACACTTTTTACTGTCAGCGTACAATTGAAAAATCATTGCACAGAAATTTATTTATATCCAAAATCTAGGGTAGGGTCCTGCCAACAACCATTAGCAGCCCATGTAAATCAACCAACAATCACCTTCATACCGACCAGAAAACAATGTTGTCAACTTCGACTCTGTCATATATAGACTCATTACCCTTTAACTACATACCACCATTGTAGTTTTGTGGGCTGTGGATCGTAGTTCTTGACAATCAAAAATATTTTTAAAAGATATCAACCGAAGTTGTATCATCTCTTGACAATAAGCATGTGCTCTGAAAACCATGGTCGCGCATAACATAAAATAAGTAGAAAAGCAGGACTATAAAAGCAGTATAGTTTGAAAAATTCAAGAAATAGAAAGCACAAATAATCATAGAAAGTAGCAAAATGGGAGTCTAGAAGTAGAGAATCAAGGGGAGGCCTTTTAAGCCCTTTCTGAATCTATAAATGACAATCAAAGATGCATACTGAATTTAAGAAAGGCATCACTCATTTTGTTTTGGAGCAGAGCATGTCCAAAAGAGTATATATCTTCATATCATTTCACAATTCTAAATGTCCAATTTGCAATTTCCCCCTTTGACATTGAAACTTGAATTTACAAAGCCATAAACATTCAACATAGGCAGTCACACCATTCCGCTCATTCAGGGACAATAAAGAACAGGAAAACAAAGATCAGAATATTGAGTGAACAAGGGAAATCTTGATTGTCATTTTTAAGTAAGTCGTGAGAACTAGAAAGCACTTCATCATTCAAATGGCCCTCAAATAAAGATTAGTGGGAACTAAAACACCGGGCAGTTGGGTCTATCAATGTAGGTTGGGAGAAGTTGGGAGAATCCACCAAAAGCAAGGAAAAAGTGGCTAACTAATTAAGGTTCCAGGGCTCAAACTGTTTCTAAATGTTTTGCAAAGTAAAAGTCTTCCTTTTGATACATGGGTCCTGAACTCTATGTAAACTACCAAAAAAGTGCAAATAGGCAGGGGTGACCAAGTAGGCATATGGAGATCAACCAGTCAACTTTCCAGTGCCTAGTTGGAAAGCTTATCTGTCAAAGACAAGAATTGGGACAATTGCATTGAATTGAAGGCTCTCTTGCATCCCACATGGAAATTCATTTTGTCAGACTATTCGATGTACTGTTCCAGTAAAGGCTAAAGCATGAATGGATTAAGTATTAACATAATTCTGATCGTATATTTCAACCAAATATGGTTTAATGTTGTCTCGTCTTCAATTATCAGGTTATCTGATGACCTATGAGATTGAGGTGTCATATGCATGCAATGCTGAAACATCTAAATGATACTTTACTATTATCCACCTCACTGCTTTTTTAAGAACTAAAGAATTGGTATTCTCAAAACTCCTCTTTCTACTCTGCTCAAGTTATAGACTTATAGTTCAACCAGAAATCTACAGTTTTCTTGTCTTAGCGTAAAAATTGCCATTTTCATGCTTGTTCAGAAGCGATACTTCTTTTCTCAAATTTTATGCCTTTTTGGCATTATTTCATCTAGCATGTATTTATAGCAACCTTCTTTGAAAACAGTGCACTAAGGCAAACAGAAAAAAATTGGGGCTGAAATTTGTTTGTCTTGGAGGAAGACATAACTTTTGTCTGAAATAGAATCTCGATTTCTATGCTTCATTACCAAACAAGAGTTGAATCTAATTTCAAGAGAACTTGAAAACAGGAGTAACCATTTAGTTTCAAATATAACAAATGCTTACCTGTTGTGATCAGAGTTGTGACAGAACCTTATCTCCATGGGAACATCAGCCTATTCTGTATCACTTGCACCAGTCAAAGCTCTTGACAACCAAGAATAGAATCAGTGCTGACCAACGACAGATTGAGAGGGCTGATGCATAATTTTAGCACTATGTACAGTTCTCATCTTCTCCGAGCTAATATTTGTGTCTCAAATATGTAAGCAATGTGCAAGGCTGATCGTTTATTGTAACTGTGTCATAAGACTCTCTCATGTTGCCAATTTATACTTGTCTGACTATCAAGGAGCTCATCTGCGTCCAACTTTCCTTCCCAAAAGGGACGACCTCTAGAACTTGCTCTCAGCCTGTCATGAGTCAAAGCATCAAAATTCTCTTTCCTTAACACGCCTTGATGCACCTCTGAAGAATCTTGTTCATTACCATCTTCTTGCACAGCCTTAGAATATATATCGGTGAAAGCAATCAGATCATCCAGCTTATGTTTGACCATTACATTGGCCAACCAAGTTCCTTCTCGCCTGTGTGACCTATTAACCATTAACTGCATCATACAATGTAACAGAAATCCTTCTCTTGTGACTTCTTTTGGAATATTGGCAGACCTTTTGCCACCAAATTGAGCACTGTCCAATATCCCATATGTAACCACATTGGGAATAAAAAATGTTTTCAAAAGTTTAACTAACCACATCATAGCCTGATCAACCATGCCAAGCCTGCAAAAATGACTAAGCAATGTATTAAAAGAAACAGTGTCTGGAATAAAACCCATTTTAAAAAGTTTTCTTAACAACATAACAGCCTGACCAAGCAATTCATTGCAGAGACCATCCAGAATTGTATTGAAAGTGAATATGTCAGGAGAAAATCCTGTTGCAATAAGGTTATCAAGAAGATTAAAAGCTTGATCAGTCATATTCGTAATGCAAAGACCATTGATCCAAGTATTGTAGGTAATAATATCGGGAGCGCATCCACTCCATGACATCATGTTCATAACCTCCAGAGCCTGCTTCATATTAGCTGCCTTGCAGTATGCATCAATTAAAGTGTTGTAGGTAACAATATCTGGGGACATGCCATTGCTAGGCATGAGTACACATAGTCTATTTGCCGTATTTATCATTTCTTGCTTGCAGAGTCCATTAATGAGAGTGTTACAATTAACAACATTAGGGACAAGCCCCTTTTCTACCATTTCCTTTTCAAGCTCAAAAGCTGAGGATAGATTTCTGTCCTTGCAATGTCCATCAATCAAAGAGTTGTAAGTAAAATTGTTTGGAAAAATGTGCCGCTTTACCATTTCCATTGAGTATTTATGTGCCTCCTCCGTGTAACTTCTCTTGCAAAGCCCATTGATGAAAGCAGTGTAAGCAATAACATCAGGAAAAATTGATTTTTTGCCCATTTCAGCCCACAGCTTGAAGGCTTGATGTATATCACCATTCTTGAAATACCCATCAATCAGTATGGTATATATGAATTTGTCGGGAACCAAACCTTTTCCAAGCATTTCACTCAAAAGCGAGCATGCATCCTGCATTTTACCTTCCTTACATAACCCCATTGTAAGTGCAGTATAAGTAATCACATCAGGTAAAAGGCCACTCTTTACCATATTGTCATATAGTTTGAATGCAACATTTGTATTGGCACCCCTGCAGTGCCCAGCAATAATTGTATTATACGTAAAGTTGTTTGGGGCCAGACCATTTTCAATCAGTTGATTTAAGAGCCGGCTTGCTTCATCTACCCGCCCAGCCCTACAATGTCCTGCAATAAGCACATTGTATGTGCATATATCAGGATGTATGTTCCTTTTAAGCATATAATCTAAAATTCTATTCCCCTCCCTTTCCCTGCCAGAGTTGCAGTGCCCGGCAATAAGCGTGTTAAATGTGAAAGAGTTGGGAACTAAACCCTTCTGGAGCATCTCATTCAAGAGAAGGTTCACCTGCTCTGTGTGTCCTGCCTTGCAATGCCCAGAGATGATGGTATTATAGGTTATCCTATCAGGAATGACGTCCTTTTCCAACATTTCATTCAAAAGCCTGCATGCCATGTCCAACTTCCCTGACTTACAAGCTCCATCGATAAGAGTATTGTATGTAGTGGTATCAGGGGTGCAATCCCTGTCAATCATGATCGACAACAGATTCCACGCTTCTTGAAATCTGTCCTCTTTGCAATACGCATTAATAAGTGTGTTGTAAGTATATACACTAGGCTCACACCCATACTTATCCATCCCTTGCATGAACTCAATCCCTTTCTGAAACTCTCCTATCTTGCAAACAGCATTGATGATTATATTAAAAGTCCTCACATTGGGCACAATGTTATTAACTATCAAAACTGCAAACGCTTCCACAGCCATTTGTGCCCTGTCCAGTTGGATGAAAACATTTAAGAGAATGTTGAAAGAATGAATAGAAGGCCTCAATCCCAGACTTTTCATTCTGTATAAGATATTCACTGCATCGCGGAGCATTTTGGCTCTCGCAAGGACCCTGAAGAGGAAATCAAAAACTACATGATGGGAATAACAATACCCACCATTGAAACTATTACACAGAGTCTCAAAAACCACATGATTCCCTAAATTTCTCTGCACCAAATAATAAAGCACATCCTGTGCAAGAGCCCACATACTTTCCTTCACAAGCATGTGGGCAACTGTACAGCAGGATGTAATAAAACAATGCCTTGAGTCCTGCTGTGATGACCTCAACTTGAAAAGCCTAAAGGCTAGAGTTGAGTCTTGTAAACATTTCATGATGTGAACTAGCTGCAATGCAGTTAGCCCTTGGATTAATCCTTCAACAATATACCAATGCCCTTGTTTTAATGTCTCACAAACTCTATTAAATAGTTCCTGGTTTTGATTAGAAAACTTTTGCCTCAGAAGATTTTGCCTTGAGAAAGAATGAGTTGAAGGTGGGTGATGAGGATAATTGGTGGAGATCCTCATAAGGGCATTTTCAGACTGAATTGTTGGGTGGTGGTGAAAAAACTTTCGAAAGAGATCCGTGTGGAGGTATATGTAAAATACCTGGATATGCCGCCTCCACCTGCTGTTTGCTGCCATGGCATCTGAACAACTCCTCCTTCATTTTTCTTCTTGTGGGTATTGGATTTTTTCGCTTCCTGTTATTTGGAGCTTCCTTTTATCGTCTTCTTAATGCTTTGAAACCTGCATTGGTGGCCTAAAGAATTGTTTGGAAATTTTACAGTGCCTGAATCTTGAAGCTTGGAGGACATGGTTGACTGGGCTTGTGGCCATGTGACCACTTACGACCCTTCTTAACCAAGTAAACAAAAATAGGCTTGAAAAAAAAATACTATGTCCATAGCTATTTTTAGCAAATTTATTTTTACTATTAACGCTTCACATCATATTAACACAAAAAATATGAATAATACAAGGAGAAGGTTGTAAAATAAAGTAGTTGGATATATCATGGCTCAAATTTTCTATTAGAGGAACAATCCAACTCGAAAATACAAGTCACGGCACAAAAAATTATATATAACCAGAAGTTAAATTCTTAAGTACAAGTCGTTGCCTCAAGAGTCAAAGGCAGAGGATCATCCTTTGGAGGCACTACCCAAGCGGGTGACTCCACATCAGGTATCTTTGAAACAGTCTAGCCATCTAGGGGATCATCATGAATAGTAATAAGCCAACCATCAGTCCGCTGGGCGGGAGTCACAATGGTAGCCAAAGAAAGTTGTGAAGTATCAACATCAGATTTGCAATGAGAACTCTAGCCTCCCCCTAGGGGAAGGTGAGGTGAAAATTGGCCCCTGTTTCGAGACCAACTTCTGCTTTGATGCCTTCTAGGAATAAGAGGTGGCGACCCATGGGGTGGCCCATCAAACAAAACCCTGCTCATGGTGCATGGGGCACTCCCCAAGTGGCAAAGGTCCAGAGCCATCTTTTCCACATGAGTTTGAATCCGAGGAAATAATGTAAACCTTTTCATTAATATAAAATGAAATCTCACAGGGTTCATGATTAAATAGTGCATTATTTTTGGCTTTCCATAATTGAAGGAGAATAATAGCACGAAAGAATTACTAGAGAAAGGCAATAGAAGTCAACCAATTAAAGTAATCCCTAAAGAGCATCTAATGCCAAGAAAAAGGCTCAAGATGAGAACGTTGGAATAAAGAATGAATCTGATGCCAGGTAGACTGTGCTTTTGGACAGAATTAGAATAAATGTCTAAAGGATTTTAGACGCTTGCAAGCTAGGCAAAAAAGCTGGGGAATGCAAAGGTGGAACAATTTCTCACCAAAGGGGAGACCCTGGTATATTAAATACCACAAAAAATGAACCAATTTGGGCTCCAGGTAAGTTACCACACATGATCAAGATAGGGGATCAAAGTCATGGGAGAGGACTGGAGACCCCAACGCCTGTTGAGTTTGCCTAAATCTGTAGAAAAGGGGCTCGTCACCTGATGCAGAAGCCTAGGAGAGTATTTCTTGAAATGTGTATCACAGTTCCACCTCCAATCCTTCCACCAGACCATAGGACGCTGCAGGGCAAGCTTGTGCAACATAACATCAGGTAACAGCTCTTGAATACGAAGAATAAAAGGTAAGTCCACATTATTTAACTAAAATTTAATTTTTAGTTCGGGCCAATGAGTCTAATCCTTGAAAGTAACTAGATCCCAAATAGTGTGAATCCCTTTTTGAAATATTTGCATAGCTTTAACACCAGGCAATTCAACTAGAGGAATAGAAGAAGTAGTAAGAATAGAGGACCACCACAAACTACGGTCATTAAAAGACAATCATGTGCGAAAGCCATCCCCCACCCACCTCAAGTGGGGTTTGATGGCCTCAAAGGCCTTCTAAATGCTTTTGGCCATAAAAGAGCTAGAAATCTTGATAGGAACTGTAGTAATTAGCAAAGACTGGAAACCACTATTCTGCCAACTGGTTTACCATAAGAAAAACCTGTAGACATATAATGCCTTAGCAGAATTTTTCAAGCTTCATTACCCTCAATAACCCGAATAACCCATTTTGCACACAAGGCCATACTTTGTTGATAGGTATCAATGATGCCCATGCCACCTTTATGATGAGGGAGGCAACAAATATCCTAAACCACCCGATGTAAACCCCTGGCCCAATTATAATTGGCCCAAAGGAAGTCTCTAAGAATTTTACCCAGAGTATCATAAGAGGCCTTGGAGGGAGCCCAACAGGAAGAGTAGTATATGTGGGTGGTGGCTAAGATTTCACTGCAAATTTTAAACTTGTTGCTAGAGATAAGGGCTTCGTAATCCAATATTCTATCTTTTTTTCTATCATGTTAAGGACATATTGCTAAAGCTCATCCAAAGAACTGTCAAACGCAAAGGGGATGCCCAAGAACTTGAATTGTTCCCCCTGAGCAAACCATTGCTAATTATACTTACACAACCATTCTGGCATAGGCATCATGCTTTGTCAAAAACACTGTGTTTTCCTCCATTGGAGGTTAGAACTAGAAGCCAGACAAAAAGTGTCAAGGTGTTGAATAGCTTCATTAAAGGTGGTCTCTTGTTCTTTGAGTGTGATGAAAGTGTCATCTATAAAGTGACCATTAATGAGTTGGACGGTGCAGTCATGCAATACAATGCCTCGAACAAGCCCTTGAGAAGTTCTAGAAGCCAAGGGATACGCCAGGGCTTCAGAAGATAGCACATAAAGCATTGGCATAAGGGGACATCCTTGGTGAATAGAGCATTGAAGCTCAATCCCCTCAATTTTATGCCCATTAACAGTGAGGCAGGCCAAAGCATCCTGAAGCAAAGTTTGAACAACATAAATGAAGGGCCAAAGCTAAGGGCTTTGAGCATGGTCAAAATAAATTGCCACTCAATTCTATCATAAGCCTTTTCAAAGTCCAATTTGAGAAAGATAGTTCTTTGGAGAGAGGAACGAGCCCAAGCCATGCCCTCCCAGACCATAATAAGATTATCCAAAATATAGCTCCCTCTAATAAAACCTATTTGATCTAATCTAATAATGGTAGGAAGAATGAGTCAAATGTGGTTGGCAAGGGATTTGGCCAAAATATTGTAAAAAACACTGAGTAAGGTTATCAGCCTGCAACTGGTAAGCAATTTGGGACCTCTAGCTTTAGGAATGAATTTGATGTTACCTTGGTTGATCATGGTTCCAAGCGACTAATTTTTCAAGGCTTCTTTGTAGACTTGCAACAAATCAAGGTCAATAAACTCCCAGATGGCTTTGTAAAACTCACAAGGGAAGCCATCGAGGTTGGGGTGTTATCATTGCTCATGCAATTAAAGGCCTCTATGAGCCCCTACAAGGTAATTGGGGCATCACAAAGTCTATGATCAACTGGAGTGAGCTTATGAGGCACCACATCCAGGCATCTCTGAAGTGCATGGGATCGATCAATTGTGCAAGGTTGAGCTTGAAAAACCATCCTGTAGTGCTCAAAGAAGGCCAAAAAGATATATGATTGAGTGGTCAGCCAGGATTGAGCCACTTGAATGGCTTTGATTTGCCCACGGTCTTGCTTGGCTTTTAAAGCTTTAAAAAAATCATTGAAGACCTTATCACCGATTTTGAGCCAATGCAGTTGAGCATCTCTAGTCGCACGGATGTCCACCACCTTAAGGTGGTGTTTGAGAGAGGCTACTAGCCATTGTAGATGAACATTGAAAGGATCCAACTCAAGAGAGACGAAGACCCGACATAACTCATTGAGTGTGGTCTCTTCTAACTACTTTTTGATCCAAGCTACCTGTTTACCAGGATGGTAGAGGAAGGAAGTGGTATGTACAAGGGCAATATTCCACCACTCAATTTAGTTGGTGGTGTATAGGGGCTGTAGGCAAGGTTCCAAATCTATTTGATCAGTCAAATCATTTCAGTGTGACTCAGCATAGAAGCATTAAAGATAAATTGATTATGCGGCATATTGTACTACCTTGAAGCCCATTCCACTTTACAAGAAATAGGTGAATGGTTTGATAAAATGATATCAAAATGGACGTTGACAGGTTGGCCATCAATGCTAGAAAAAGGAAAAATGATTTTACTCTAACAACATAAAGTGGTCGAATCATTTGAGCATGCGATGATCCTCAAAATGGTAGTTAGACCATGTAAACTAAGATGTGGGGTTAATTGTCCACCACCAAAGGAGAGGGTCAGCCAGTTCCCATTTATTTTTGAAATAATACCAAGCCTCATGTTCTCCAATGCAGCAACACATGGTTAGGGCCCCAACTTTATAATTGGGGTATTCATTTTTATTGAAGTCACTACAAATAAGCCATGTGGCAGTAGGTGGCCCATCAACCAAAGATCACCAAAGCAAGGAACGATCAGGCCCATCATTAGGAGCATAAATGTTTAGAATACCAAAAGGATGGCCATCAATATCAATAATAATCTAGATTGCTCGATGTGAACGGTTCTCCCCCATGGCAATAATGCGAGGGGAAACTTAAGGGGCAATTAAAATACAAGCACCGCCATGTCCCTCCTCATGCAAGGTGGTGATCTGGAGTGGCATCATGCCAAATGCTATGCAAAGATGTATGAAGGAAAAAGTCATACACTTTAACTTCCTGCAAACAAAGAATATTTGGAAAACCAATCTACTAAAAAGCACCTTGCATAGAGTATTTGTGGGTAGACTCTATAAGACCCCTAACATTCCATGACAAGATATTCATGAGGAAGGGTCGTCCATTTGAAACTCTCCCAATCTGTCCTCAAAATCTGCCAACACCACAAAGTTGTTATGTGGGTGAGGGCTTGGATTTTCATCGACCATGATGAAGTGGCATTTGGCTTCATGTTCTTCTCGAGGAGAGTCAATGCCCCTACGAGGTGGGTTTTGAGACCACAGAGAGAAGGACCTACTGGCTGAGGGAACCTCAGCCATGGGCATCATAGTATTCTGGGAAACTAGAGAAATGCTCTACGGATTGGAAGAAACCAAGATTGCAAGGGTAGGCAAGGAAGTCCTCTGAGAGGGTTTGCTAGGTGGGGAAGAATTATCTCGAGATGATGACTGAGTTTGGCTTTGTTCACTCTCAATTAATTAATGTAATAGTGTAACATTCATAACATAATTTGTAAATAGCTCAATGTGATAAAGGACAAGTAGTGATAGATATCATCTTAATAAAATCATTTGAAATGGGAATTCCCCCAAGCTAGAACATGATGTCTATGAAAGTGGACAATCCAAGATATGGGCACACCAAATGAATTTATGTAACCTATGAACTTGCATAACACTCACTCTAGAACAATACCATGAAAAGATTATGCGTAAACTATGGATAACGAAAACCTTTAGAATATATAAATATGTGGCATGTATAAAGAAATATTATTCAATTTTTAAAATTTTGCAAAAGTTTTTGAATTTGTGAAAATTTTGCCAATGTTTTTGAATATTTGGAATTTTGCCAAATTTTAATTTTTTAAATTTTTTCAATATTTTTGAAATTTTATTTTTTGCTAATGTTTTTAATTTTTGCCAATGTTTTATTTTTTCCATCCCATGATGGGAAATATACGAGTCACATAGTCATTAAACATGATATAATGTGATAAAGAGAGTATAAATTGTACTGTGTATCATGATCCATGCGATAGTGCAAATTAATTATGTATTATAGGTCACAACATGTAACGTGAAATCAAGATTTCATGACATATGAAAGAGCCAAATGCATACCAATGCCAAATAGAATGTGAACCATTGGTTAAGGATATTGATGTGTTTGGAGAAGACCTCATGCCTCCTTGATATGGAAAAATGCTCAAATAAAGTCATATAGAATAATGATAGTCATCATATGTCAATCTTAGTGTGAAAATTGTAGAGTCTAAAGTCAATCATGTGTAGTAAAATGTGTCTATAGAAAACATGCACAAGTACAATTTCTCCCATAAATAAATATGTGCCATGTACCCTCAACGTGGAATAAGCAGTGTAGTAAGAAAATGCACTGATAATCAAACAACAAGATATAATAAGGCATGCGATTAATTTAAACTATTGTAGTGATACATGTAGAGTTAGTACAATGCATAGGATGAAATTACTAGTGTCACATTCCCATGGGCAGATTAGGTTAAACTCAAGCATAAAGGCAAACTCACAACATGGCAGTGAGAAACACATGAGAGAACAATGGCCCCACATAGGAAAAATTATGTATATAGACAGGCCAATAAAGAGTATGTTTGGGTATGATGCCCCCACAAGAAAAATATATACGATAGTGTATGGAACCATGTTTTTTATTTTTTAGGTATATTTAGAAGACAATAAAAACTAGCAAAAATTTGCATGAGGCTATATATAAAAAATGAGTAAGGCTTGCAAACTAGAATAATGAGATGAGGAATATTCTAAGCATCTATAGACTTCCTTAGAACTCAATGAATACTATGAAAATTTGTATTGATAAGTATGTTGTCATCATCGAGAAGAATAATTTAAGTGATCATAATGGGATCAACAATCACATAGTCAAGGCCAATGAAACATAATAGGCAACATGAAATAAGTGGCTTACAAGAATGTCAATGCAAGTAGAAGGAAAGCGTCATGTGAAATATAGAAAATAGAAGAATGTAATCAAGCTCAAAAAAAGGCCCAAATCAAAGTCATAAATAATGATATATATAATGTACTCCTCCAATATGATGATATGCTAAAAATAATATGAACATAACCATGCACACATGTAAGACATGTATGCCTCATGTAAGTGAGTAATATATAAGATATGTATAAAGGAAGCTATATATAGCTTAATGTGATTGCTTAACATGGTAAAAAACATCTCCATACCTGGAGTGTTAGGTTGTGGAGCTAAAAGCTTCGACTATGCAGACGAAGAGGAGGTTGCTGAAGTTCCAAAAGTACCGGCGTCGGCAGTATGACTGACGTCGGTCATGATGAATGCAGAAGGCAACCGGTGTCGACAGAAAGTCGACCGACGTCGGTCAGCACCAGTTAGACAGGGACCGACGTTGGTCGCCTGTGTGTTCCAGAACTGTTCATTGCACGAACAATTAGTTTGTTGAACTGAGTGTTTGCATGTAAAGGCTATTTCGAGTCTTCAGTTGCGTATCTATTATTATAGTAAACTAAGAGTCTAAGTTATTGTTTAAGTCTGGGATCTATTTGTAGACCCATTGGCATGTATTGTAATTATGAGCTAAAAAGAAAGGCAAGGAAGATCCTTCCATTGTAAGATCATTGAGTTGCAGGTTGTTGCAAGCTCATAGGAGATCTACATGTGTAAGTATGGTCTGTTGAATTGCAGGTTGCAAGTTCATGGGAGATCTACTTGAAGTACTTTAGAGTGCTTGGTGTACTGACAGGGTTATTACTGACTGGTTGGAGAGGTGAACACCAATTCTGTGTGTGAGTTGTGTGTTGGGACCGTTTTTGGTAGGAGAGTGAACTTTTGAAGAAGAATTACTGTACACTTGAGGTGTGGCAAGCCTCTGTAAGGTGGAAGAGTGTGGTATCTCTTTATTGTATTCTTTTCTGTACAAGTATTAATACAAGATTGTATATTGTCTCTCATATTCTGTGATATTGGTGAATTCTAGTTACTTGTACTTCTGGATAATTTCTACATGTTTAATTGCTTATATTTGGTAATCATATTGTGCTCTTTCTGAGGAGCAAGATCCTAACAAGTGGGATCAGAACAAGGTGTGTTGTTCTTGGATTCCCTGACAACTGGTATCAAAGCTTTTGGTTGGGATACTAACATATTGGATTAGATCTGGTTAGTGTGTGTTGATTACAGGTTACTCACAGGGGTTTATGTTTGAGTGGGAGTAGAGCAATGGCATAAGACAGTAAGCTACGAATGGAGAAGTTTAATGGCAGGAGATCCAAGTCTAGGTATGGCAGAATAACCTGCTAGAAATGTGAAAAACAAGGGCACTTAAAAAGAGATTGTAGGTCGGGTGAAGATCAGCATGAAGGACATGAAGAAGAAGCAGATGTTGCGGATTTCATTGCACATGATGCTCTGGTATGTTCTTTGGATAAAGTAGAATCTTGGGTTTTAGATTCTGGTGCCTCTTTTCATGCATCCCCAAATAGAGAATTTTTTCATGAGTATGTCCAAGGAGACTTTGGAGAAATTTGTTTAGGGGATGGTAAGCCTTGTCAGATGGTTGGCAAAGGGAAAATGAAGCTGAAATTGTAGACAGGTAACACATGGGTGTTGAAGGAGGTCATGCATGTCCCAGTTCTGGAGTGAAATTTGATTTTTGTTAGAAGTTTGGGTGATGAGGGTTGCACAGTAACTCTCACAGCAGACTCTTGGAAGGTTACCAAGGGTGCACTTATTGTAGCAAGAGGTAAAAAAGTAGGTATGCTTTATCTATCTACTTGTATTACTGATTCTCTTTCTGGGTTATCTACTTCAGCTGTAGATTCAAATATGTGGCTTAATAGGCTTGGTCACATGAATAAGAAGGAGATGCATGTTCTTGAGTCAAAGGGTATGCTTTCGGATTTGAAGAGAATGAATCGAGATTTCTGTATGCAGAAGAAGAAGGTAACGTTTCTTGAGGAATTCGATGTTAGTGACAAGAACAGGAAAGCCTTGGTTTTCAAGGAGAAGGTGACGGACAGAGTTCAGCACAAGGGGCAAAAGAATTTTGAGCAGAGCAAGGTTGATTTGGACAAGGGTTTGATCCAAAAGGAGCTCGCAGGTAGAAGTCAATTCTCACAAGCAAAACACAGAGACTGACGTCGGCTAGAAAACCGACGTCAGCGTCCAGACAGGGACCAATGTTGGCTCTGTGCAGCCCGACGTCGGTGACTCAGGGGCAGATAAACATCGGCGTCGGTCAAGGGGAACTGACGTCGACGATGAGGTAGTCATAGGGAACCGACATCGGTCGGATGCAGACTGAGATGTGACCGACATCGGTCACTGAGATAGATTTTGGGTGGACAACAAGCTGTCAAGGAATCTCAAGCGCCCATATGGAGGACTTAAAGGGTATGTAAGCCTCAAATTCATCATTTCCCTTCTTTACACTACTTGTTGCTCACTTATGGTAAAGAACCAAGAAGTTATTAAAGAAGCAGAGCAGGTAGATCCAGGAAACAGTGGGAGCTTGGCATGGATGAAGGATGTGATTCCTTGGAGGAGAACCAAACGGGAGTTTTTGGTGGAGTTGCCAGTCGAAAGTAAGCACTGAGAGACGAATGGATGTTCAGGATGAAGAAGAGCGGAAATGGACATGTGAGACGGTAGGCCAGGGTATATGGTCTTGTATAAGCTGCAGAATAATGGAGGTTTGATCATTGTGTTTCTCTTTACCAGGTTGGATAATATTAGCTACATTATCCTATTACTGTATGATGTGCTTGTTGCAGGGTTACATATACAGAGAGTTGCTGAACTAAAGGTAAAGCTAGTTCATAAGTGTGTCATGAGGAATCTGGGAGCAGCAAGGTTCTTTGGCATGAGTGTGTTCTAGGGACATGGAAGGTCACATGTTGACTTTGTTTCAGGATGATTGTGTGAGACCGGTTAACACGCCGATGGTTGGACAGTTCACATAACAGTGTCTTGATTCGCATAATGAGGTTAAGTGCATGGTATGTACTAGACCTGAGATTTCCCAAGCAGTGGGAGTTGTCACAAGTTTGGAGCCAATCTGGGAAAGAAGCATTAGAGGGCAGTTCAGTGGATTCTTAGAGGGACTAGCAGCAGGTGCACATGATATGCAGGGTCAAGTTATTTTCTACATGCTTTGTAGATGTGGATGTGGCAGGTGATTTGGATGACAAGAGGTGCACCATAGGTTCTGTGGTGGTTGACAGTTCACATAACAGTGTCTTGATTTGCATAATGAGGTTAAGTGCATGGTATGTACTAGACCTGAGATTTCCCAAGCAGTGGGAGTTGTCACAAGTTTGGAGCCAATCTGGGAAAGAAGCATTAGAGGGCAGTTCAGTGGATTCTTAGAGGGACCAGTAGCAGGTGCACATGATATGCAGGGTCAAGTTATTTTCTACATGCTTTGTAGATGTGGATGTGGCAGGTGATTTGGATGACAAGAGGTGCACCATAGGTTCTGTGGTGGTTGGTCTTCAAGAGTGATCTTGAAGAGGGATACAGAGCCAAGGGAATAAACTAGATGATGTACAGGTACAGGTACAATTGCAGCTATTTATCTCCAAGTGGGAGATTGTTAGGTTATGGAACTAAAAGCTTCAACTATGCAGACAAAGACTAGGTTGCTGAAGTTCTAGAAGTATCGGCGTCGGCAGTATGACCGACATCGGTCATGATGAATGCAGAAGGCAACTAGCATCGGCAGGAAGTCGGTCGACGTCGGTCAGCACCAGTTAGACAGGGACCGACGTCGGTCGCCTGTGTGTTCCAGAACTGTTCATTGCACGAACAGTTAGTTTGTTGCACGAACAGTTAGTTTGTTGAACTGAGTGTTTGCATGTAAAGGCTATTTTGAGTCTTGAGCTGTGTGTCTATTATTATAGTAAACTAAGAGTCTAAGTTATTGTTTAAGTCTGGGATCTATTTATCGACCCATTGGCATGTATTGTAATTATGAGCTAGAAAGAAAGGCAAGGAAGATCCTTCCATTGTAAGATCATTGAGTTGCAGGTTGTTGTAAGCTCATAGGAGATCTACATGTGTAAGTATGGTCTATTGAATTGCAGGTTGCAGGTTCATGGGAGATCTACTTGAAGTACTTTAGAGTGCTTGGTGTACTGGCAGGGTTATTACTGACTGGTTAGAGAGGTAAACACCAATTATGTGTGTGAGTTGTGTGTTGGGACCGTTTTTGGTAGGAGAGTGAACTTTTGAAGAAGAATTACTGTACACTTGAGGTGTGGCAAGCCTCTGTAAGGTGGAAGAGTGTGGCGTCTCTTTATTGTATTCTTTTCTGTACAAGTATTAATACAAGATTGTATATTGTCTCTCATATTCTGTGATATTGGTGAATTCTAGTTGTACTTCTAGATAATTTCCGCATGTTTAATTGCTTATATTTGGTAATCATATTGTGCTCTTTCTGAGGAGCAAGATCCTAACAAGTGGGATCAAAACAAGGTGTGTTGTTCTTGGATCCCCCGACATGGAGAGCTTTAAGTACTATTGATAATCATAACTAGCAAGATTACCCTCTCTCCCTATTTAGATCAAGGTATATGATTTAGAAAGCTAGTGTGAAATTAAGGATACGTAAAATTTGTAGTGTATTGTAAAATAGGTATGACGTGCATTATATGACCAAGATAAAGGAAAAACTATTTTCGTATCTTTGTATTTTATGAATGTCTTTTTATTTTTGAAATTTTGAAAAAGGAAACACTAAGAATAAGGCACAATAAATAGAAGAAGGCAAGTTATGTACATGAATACGATACAATAAATATGCGTTGGTGATTATCACCAAGGCATTGTTGTATTTTTGTATTTTATCAATGTTTTTGTATTTTATAATATAATTGAAATAACATATGAAGCATGTAATAGAATAAGCAAGAAAAATGTATAGTACAAAAGGGTTTAGAAAGATGCATGTGTGGAAGCCCTCAATGCCCCATAAGGCATTCAACTTTGCTTTGATGGGGGATCTAAGTATCCCCCAAATGTGTGCAATCATAAAATAAGTGATCATCCTCATCCAAATATTGATTCCTTTGATTTTGATCACTATTTATGAAATTTGTGGAATTGTTTAAAGGTTTCCTTTCTTTGTAAACAATGCTCGTTCTAATGGAGGCTTGCTGAGGAAACATGATTTTACCTCATTCTACTAACTCTTGAATTTTCTCTCTCAAAGAAATGCTCCTATTTATTGAAAACCCTCTTGTTGTATGATATGAACAAAATTAGTTTTTCCTATAAGATGTCGGTTTATGATTTGCAAAGGTATTAGACACGGAGGGAAAAGTGATCAAGTTCTCGTCTACTAGATTTTGAAGTTTTAAAAATCTAAATGATTTAATTATTTTTTGTTTCATGTTTGGAATTGATTGCTTCTTGTTGACAATATTAGATGTTACTTGAGCTAATTTTTGAATAGTAGGCTTACTTAATTGCTTAACATGCGAGATTTTATCTTTGTATTCATCTTCTAAGTTAAATTCCATATTTATAAGGTGGGTGAATGCCTCACAAGTAATCAACTTATCTCTATAAAATGGTATAAGCTTAATGAAGATATGTTGTATGTTAATGTCATATGGTTGATAAATCAAGAAGTGTATTTGACAGTGGAACTGAAAGACATAATCTAGTATATTTTATGTTGGGTCTTGCTTTAGATGTTGAATACTTTACAATGTTAGTATAGGTTTATTATCAGTGATATATTTTTCAAGGAAAACTTCATATAATGCCCAAATTGTATATAAGGATCCACTTGGTAAATACTTACACTAATCTGATGCGTCACTTGCTAATGTTGTAGAAATTAATTTGAGTATGACCAATGAATTCTCCTCACAATTGGGTACAATATAGGTAAAACTGATGAAGGTGGGTTTAGTATCTTCACGACCATCAAATAGACTAAATTATGGAATAACCAAGTCATGAAAAAAGGTGTGTCTAAGATGTATTTTTGAATAACATTGGAATACACATAATTATACCTAATGTTTACTTGATATGTGTTTTGATTAAGTGATAGACAATATACTTGCCTTTATAAGTCTGGTGTGGTATGCATCATGGCATGTACCTCATGTGTATTAATGGTTGTGTTTTCAATAGTTTCAGTCAAAGGTTGAGCCTTACCATTGATCATGGGTGTAGGTATATTACCTTGCATAGGTGTATGAGTCGAACATTTAACACAAAGCATAAACATCTTAGTTCCACAAGCACATGTCCTAGGGGTATTGATCCACATGATGGTGCCTAGAACTGATTATACTATGGACCAAGCCACACTTGGAGACAAGTAATAGATGATAGAATGCACAATTAAATATTGACCAGTAATATATAATAACACATATAAATTAAGTGGAAGATTGATATGCATTTTTATATCTTCTATTCAGAAATGCAAAATAGGGAAAGTACATAAGCGTATAATGAAATAATAATGCTAAGAGAGTAGGCTCTATTAGTGTAGGTTTTTATTCTATTTCATGGTTTTTCCCTACACATGTTTAGTTAGCTTGTTTAAGTGTCTTTTTAGGTCAATGTAAAAGATAACCCCACATTCATGAGGATGTGAGGACATTTTTATCTTTTGCCTATATAATATACCTTACTAAATATTTTATGGCTAATGATTATATTGGTAATGATAATTCATTCATGATTGTGATTGCAAAGCTTCTTCTAGCTCATGTTTGATTTTTTTTCTACAAATAAGCAATTCCTTTGTGCATTTGATTCTATCCACACCAATCCTTGATGGTGGCCCACTCTGACATAATATCAAAACTTTTTTGATAGTTGAATGCCATTGTTCCTATTGTGAAATCTTGAGTTTTAGCTTGTATGTCACAAATATGCCATTTATTGACCTAAATTTGACCCTATTTCCACATGCCAAAGCTCTTGACTGTAATATCCTAGCCCTTAACTTCCTGGTCACATGGGAGTTTAGCCCTTGGTCACAACCAACCCAAGGGGGCTTAACTTTTCCTTGTAAATTTGGGCCAAACTTTTGCACACCCAAAATTTTATGCAAAGTGGAGAATTATTTTACGAGCAAGATATCATCAAACTCCCATAACTTTTAGCTAATAACTCCTTTTCAAGTACCTTTTTGTTTTTAAGTATAAGTTTTTCATTCTTGTGCCTTGTAAAACTAAACCTCTGTAGTTCCCAATCTATCAAACTTATTTCCCAATTATATAGTAATTAAATCATGAAAGAATTTTAATCCTTGCTAGTCAAGACATGCATCTCTAGTTCAAGACATACCTATGTACTACCATGGATCAGTCTCAATTTTTGCTTCTTACTTTATTCAACTATCACGAGTGGAAAGTCAAAATATAAATCCTATTTAGAAGTAAAAGCTTACACTAGATCATTATGGGTGCATAAACAAAATTAACACTGGATGTAGATAAAGTGAAATGGTACTATTGGAGTATTGTCAATGATGTCTCCAAGGTCACCAAGGATGTTGATAACGTGTCATGTGTGTTAGAATGACAATGATAAAGTGTGATTCAATGTGTTTTAGTGTTCTTGTATGGTTCTTCAGTGTTTGACCTAGTGAGATAGTTGATGGATGTTATTGATAGTGTGGTCATGTTACAGAGACCCTATGGGGTGTTATGAGTGCTTGTGAAAGTGAAAGGAATTCATCAGAGTAGTCATATAAATGTCTAGGTTCTCCTAGTCATCTTGGAAGATAAGGCTGAGTAGGCAGATTGATGACATCAACATTTACATGTGTAAAGGTCTCAAGACCAAATTGGTCTTTGGATAGATTCCCCTATGAGAAGAGATCATGTGGAAGTTTTAGGTCACGAGGTGGTGTGTAGAAAAAGATATCAAGGTGTGAAGTTGGCCTCCCAAGAAGATTACAGAGTTTCCATACTTAGCCAAAATTACAATATCAAGTGACCATTATACAGGGTTGCTAAGTGTTGAAACCTCACTTGATGGGATCAAGGATTAATGCCACATGAGTGATTGTGTAAATGGAGATCTAACAGTGAGCATGAGGTTAATAAGTCAAAGGATCCTGAGATTAAATGTGATGGTGACACATGTCACAAACATGATGAATTAGTGACAGATCAATGGCCCACATTTGATCATATGTTTAGCAGATCAATGATGCATGTTTGATCATGAAGATCAAAGATCGATGACATGTGTTCAACCATGCAGATGGAGATTGATGATGCAAATCAAGTCAATAAGTTAATAAAGCTAGATTACACATGGGATTGCCAAGTGGTGTAAGAGCATTAACTAAATGAAGACTGATAATAGGGTACATAGAAGGCATGCAAGAATTCCAAGTGGTGCAAGAGCATTAACTGAATGAAGACTAATAATAGGGTACACAAAAGGCATGTGAAGATACCAAGTGTCACAATCTCAGAAGCACAGATCAAATATCAATGACCAATGTTGAAAGTCAAGGCTAGGAGACTCTTGAGGAGATCAACGGATCAAATTTGATCAAGTTTCTAGGGGACATGAGATGAAGACACATGTCTGAAGATGTTGCCTTTTTAGTGACTTATGGAATTTCAATCTTCAAATTAACAAAAGGAAAACCAATGTTAATTGTTTGAGCTATATCTTTTGATATAAGATGAATTTGAAGGTGGTATAAAAAGAAAAATTGTAAAGGAATCCAAGGGCTATCCATAGAAGTTGGTTAGAAGGTTTGAATATCTATATAAATGCATTTTTTTAGCTCTAAAGTTGAATAAGGGTTTGACCATCTTCTGTAATTGGCCCAAGAAGGATGATTGAGTTTATTTTGATGGTGTTTGGATGTTTCATGATGAATTATCTATTCGAGAGTGTTTAAAGACTCCATGAGGACCATCCATGTGGATTTTTGAGAGGAGTGTAGTGATGGATGTAATCACTTGAAGGTGTCTTATGGGTCACGAGGAGTGGACCTATGCATTTAAACATGGTCTTCTGTTCCTAATTTGCTCGATGAAGTGCTAAAGGGGTGAATAGGTCTCCATGAGACCTATAAGGGCTATTAAGTCCTATTTGAAAGGTGTAACTACTTAAGGGTGACCCATGAATGCTATAATAGACATATGAGGGTGGTATTGAGCTATGTCTTAGTGTTATAGAAGCCTTAAGGGTTAAAGCATGTCTAATGGTTGACCAAGAAGATGATATTCATGAAGGTTATATAAAGAGTGTAATCAAAGGTGATGGTTTCTAGAGAGTTGAAAGGCAAAGGAAATAGAGAGTGAGTATGATTAGTGGATGGATTCAAGAGAAGAATGGGTCGAGGATTATGTGTATGACATGTAGTTCATAATTTTGATGTCATAACAATGATCATGCAGGATTAAAGATTGATGATGAATGAAGTATAGAGAGTGTGTAGTGTGAATGAAGAAAAGGTGAAGATTGTGTGAGCTTGGTGGATGGATTGAGGATCATAAAATTGTGAAGTATGTGTGTATGACCATTTGGTCATGTTGTTGATGTTGTGATAGAGTTGTTTCAAGTTTTCTGATATAATATGTGTGAAAAAGTGTAGAGTGATCCAAAAGGTGGTTTTGGATGCATTAAGAGGGTGTGAAGGCTAGAGAGAGTGTGTAGGGCTGAAGAGAGCTTATATTCGTTATATCTCCATTAGATTAGTAGGCAATCAGAGATCAAGAGATGTTCATTTTATAGGTGTTGGTGTGGGTACTCAACATCTAGGGCAATGGTGCTCCTTGTGAAGTGGGTGCTTCACTAAAGGTCTCGTGTTTGTGATCATCTTAAAGGATTAGTAGTCCATGTGTTTATAGGTTTGAGAGTGTATTTTATCCCCCATGAGGGTTTCTCACATAATCCATGTGTTGTGTGCTTGATTTTACATTATTTTCTTGTTCATTGCCATAAATGATGTGTATGCTTCATGAATGTATTTGTTGAATGATTAAGGGCTTGAAGGATTTAGAATTGAATTGGATTATCTTGCATCACTGATTCACCCACCCTCTTAGTGATTGTAACTCTAACAATTGGTATTAGAGCAAGTGCTTTGGTGAAGTCTTGACAACTTGAAGGTCATCTAAGGTACAATATGGGTAGTCATGAAATGTAATGAAGATTTTTCACTAAGCAAGAACTGATGTTCAATGGGTCCAATTATGCTTTTTGGAGTGCAAGGATAAATACCTATATCATGTCACTAGGGTTTGACATTTGGTAATCTATTTTGGATGGTTATTCCTCTCCCCCAAATCTTCCAACTAGTGTTATAGACAATAAGCTATGTGAGATCAATTGTAAGGCAATGAATGCCATCACTTGTGGTCTTTCAGAGACTGAGTTCACCAAGGTAATCCATTGTAAATCTACCAAAGAGACATGGGATAAACTGTAGATCATTTATGAAAGGGATTCAAAGGTCAAGTTGGCCAAGTTGTAGACTTATCAAAGACAATTTGAGAGTCTCAAGATAAAGGAAAGAGATTATGTGGCATCCTTTCTACAAAGAGTTGATGAGATTGTGAACATTATCAGAGGTCTTGGAGAGAAGCTTAAAGAATTTATTGTAGTACAAAAGGTATTAAAGTCTCTCTCCCTCAAGTTTGATTCAAAAGTTTCTATTGTAGAAGAAATTCATGATCTTACTCAGATGAAGATGGATGAATTACATGGCATCCTTACTACCTATGAGATGAGAGTCAATGAGGACAAACCACCAAAGAAATAAGTAAAATCCAAGATGGAAATAAGGCTAAAGAAGAAGAGAACTCAAGGTAAGTAAGTAAAGTATGATGATACATCTAATGATGAACTAATAGCTTTGTTTACAAGTAAATTGAAAATAGGCTCAACGAAGTATAAGGGTAAACTACCCTTCAAATGTTTCAATTGTGGATAAGTTGGATACTTTCCTAACAAGTGCCCTCATAAGCATAAAAAGAATGATGATGAAGAGCACGGTCAAGGCCAAGATGAAGTCAAGAAGACATTCAGGTCTGATAAAAGGAAAAAAAGATTCAAAAAGTATGATAACAAGAGGCAGTCTTTCAAGGACAAGAAGAGTCTCTACACCAATGAAGATTACAACTCATCAAATGAGAGTGAAGGCAGTGACTCTAAGTTTGATACTGAAAATGATGGTCCTATTGAAGATGAAGCTCTTTTCATGGTAGAAGAAGGAATTTGATCATATCAAGAAGAGTCTACTTGGAGTGATATAGATAATGAAGAAGACAAAGAGGATTGTGAGACCAATTTGAGGAATGTTATTGAAGAACTAAAGATTGAGAAGAATATTAACAAGAAGATGAAGTCACAAATCAAGGATTATGAGGAGTGATTCAGTGTGCTTGAGGCAAGAATGAATGAAGACACCAAGAAGCATGAATGTATGGTCAAGCATCTCAGTTGTCAATTAAAAATCATGTCTACAAGCCTGAAAGCTAAAGAAGATGAGTGTTCAAGGTATGTGATTGAAATTGAGTCATTGAAAGCTGAGTTAGAGAAGACATATAGCAAGGTGAAGTCATTTATGAGGTTTGAAAAGAGCTCTAGTGATCCAGATAACATTCTGAGTAGTTAGAGGCATGCTAGTGATATAATTATACTTGTTTACAAATAAGAATAAAATATTTCAACTCAAAACAAGGTGAAAACTAATGTGAACAAAGACAATCAGACCTTGAAGGTCAACAATCAATCATGTAATGAATATTCTAGAAGAATGAAGATAAATCAGATTAGACAACCAAATGCCATGCGGTAATTTAATGGTTATTGTTACACTTGCAATCAATTTGGTCATAGGGATAGAGAGTGTAAAAGACCTGCTAATCATCAGTCAAGTGGTGTGAGCAAGGTTGAGTGCTTCAACTATCATGATGTGGGACACTTTGCAAAACATTGTCCAGTTAAAGTAAAGAAAGTTGAGTTTCCTTCAAGAAGAGTGGTTTACTACAACTATGAGAAGATTGGTCACATTGATAGTTTATACAAGCAAAGGTTAACAAGTCAAAACAAGTTCTTTCATGCTCCTAGAGTGCAAGGAAGAAGGCTAGTTAACTCATGGAAACCAAAAGTGGAAAGTGCAAGTCATGATGAGTCTGCAGGTCCAAGTGGTTTGTTTGTTGTGGTGGAGAATGCTACAGAGGTTGAAGAGTGGCAAGAGATCTTATTGTCTACTCATATTGTGAATGAAGAGACCAAGCTCAAGAAGAAGACCAAGGAGCTAATTGAGGATAGTTCTGAAGTGTGTATGGATCCAAGTGAACATCTTGTTGTTGTTGAGCAAGTTTCATGCAAAGAACCTCAGTTGTCAATGCCTAGTGATGAGTTTCTTTCTTCAATTGTAAAGGTATGCCATAAATCTATGTTGTCTCCATGTGTTTTCAATTCAATCTTAGAATACAAGGAGAATGTTGTCATGGATGAGCAAGTTGTTTCTCTTAAGCCTAAGAAGAAGAAGAAGAAGAATCAGACCTATAGCTACAAGAGGATCAAGGAGGTAACAGAGGAGATGTGGTCAATTCCTAATATCACATTATTTTAGGACATTGTGGGTTAGGGTATCTCTATCTATGCTTCTTAGGAGACATCTTTCTTATGGAGAAGTATGTGTGCATGCTCAAGGACTTTGGTCTTAAAGGTAGGGTATGGAGGTTTACAGGTGTTAAAATAAGAAAGGTGAGTTATCAAGATGATTTTATTAAATGGAAAGGTGTGTTGACTCTATTCAGGTGTGATCTAGGTGATTTTATGCTTTGAATATCTTTTGTGTGCAATTTGAATCTTTTTGAGTGCTCTCAAGTTTCCTAATTTTAGCTTAAGGGTAAGCAGGTTAAAACCTAGTCGAAGGATCTATGGATTTCCCAAGGTTTGTGATCTCACAAATTGGTCTAGAAGTGTGTTTTGGTGACCTCCAAGTGTGGAAGAAGTTTCAAGTTCTAGAATTGACTGGAAGGTAGTTGAAATGGCTAAATGGGTTGTTAAAAATTGCTTCACAATCATCTGAAAGTGTGTGGTGTCTTCCATGGATGAGGATTTGTGCAAATGGAGGGATAATTGACAAGTAAGTTTGTGAAGTAGCTATGGTGCAGAGGTAGAGTTGGATAATTATTTTTGGCATGAATGAGGGGGGAAATTGTTATACTTCAAATATGCAAATATGTAATGTTTAGGTAGGGCTACTAGGCCTCTAGGCAAGGCTAGTGAGGAGAAAAGATGTTTTTGGTAATTTTATCCAAATGACAAAGGTATGGTTATTATTGAATGAGTTTTTTACTTTTTTTTATGAATCTTTCATGTTTAAAGATTGGCTTATTCATATGTTGATGATCATGGGGTTGGCTTGTGAGAGAAAATTTAAAGGCAAGTACGAAATTTCTTCACGGTTGGAGATGGTCTGAAGATGCTCAAGGGGTGCCTAACCTTAGGGGAGTTAGGGGGAGTCTCTCTTAATGTTTTCAAGGTGAGTTCAAGCATTTTTTTCTGTTTATGTGTGTTTTGTATTCATAAGAGTTGTGTATGGTCAAGAAGAGTGTTGTGTTTGATGCATGTTTGAGAAGCTCAAGGTAAGAAGTGGTATGCATGTGTTAGGGGGAGTTTGTATCATCTCTCAGAAGTGGTCCTTTACTATTTTTGGTCTTGAAATCCTTTTTAGGTCCTCAGGATCAAAAAAAGAGCTCATTTTGTCATTTTGTCAAAGGGGGAGAAAGTGATTAAAGAAAGAGAAAGAGTTTGAGCATAAGATTTGTGATTGGTGTTGACATCAATGACAAAGGGGGAGATTATTGGAGTGTTGTCAATGATGTCTCCAAGGTGGCCAAGGATGTTGATGAGGTGTCATGTGTGTTAGAATGATAATGATAAAGTGTGCTTCAATGTGCTTTAACATTCTTGCATGGTTCTTCAATGTTTGACTTAGTGAGATAGTTGATGGATGTTATTGATGGTGTGGCCATGTTTTAGAGACCCTACGAGGTGTTATGAGTTATTGTAATGTTTGTGAAAGTGAAAGTAATTCATCAAAATAGTCATATGAATGTTTAGGTTCTCTTAATCATCTTGGTAGATAAGGCTGAGTAGGCAGATTGATGATGTCAAAATTCACACGTGTAAAGATCTTAGGAGTAGTTTGGTATATGGATGGATTCCCCTATGAGAAGAGATCATGTGGTCCATGTTTTAGGTCATGAGGTGTTGTGTAGCAAAATATATCAAGGTGCAAAGTTGGCCTCCCAGGTAGATTGCAAAGTTTCCACACTTAGCCAAATTTGCAATATCAAGTGACCATTATATAGCGCTGCCAAGTGTCAAAAAATCACTCAATCAGATCAAGGATCAATGACATGTAGGTGATCTTGAAGATGGAGATCTAATGACAAGCACGAGGTCAATAAGTCAAAGGATCCTAAGAATGAATGTTATGGTGACATGTGTCATAAACATGGTGAATAAGAAGCATATCAATGACCTATGTTTGATTGTATGTTTAGCAAATCAATGGTGTACATTTGATCATAAATATTAAAGATTGATAACATGCATTCAACCATGTAGATGTAGATTGATGGTGTGAATCAAATCAATAAGTCAATAAAGCTAGATTACATGTAGGACTGCCAAGTGGTGTAAGAGCGTTAATGGAATGGAGACTGATAGTAGGGTACACAAAAGGCACACAGGGCTACCAAGTGCTCAAGAGCATTAATTGAATGAAGACTAATAATAGGGTACATATAAGGCACGTGGGGATACCAAGTGTCACAATATTGAAAGCCCATATCAAAGATCAATGGCCAACATTAAAAGTCAAGGCTAGGAGACTTGTGAGGAGATCAACAGAGTGAATTTCATCAGGTTTCTAGGGGGCACAAGATGAAGACACATGTATAAAGTTGTTGCCTTTTTAGTGACTATTGGAATTTGAATTTTCAAATTAATAAAGGAAAACCAGTGTTGATTGTTTCAGTTATATATTTTGATGTAAGGCTAATTTGAAGGTGGTATAAAAAGAAAAGTTGTAAAGGACTCCAAGGGCTATCTAGAAAAGTTGGTTAGAAGGTTTGATTATTTGTATAGTTGTAATTTTTGAGCTCCAAAGTTGATAAAGGGTTTGATCATCTTCTGCAAGTGACCCGAGAAGGATGATTGATTTTGCTTTGATGGTGTTTGGATGTTTCATGATGAATTATCTATTGGAGAGTGTTCTAGAATCCATGAGGACCATCTGTGTGGATTTTAGAGAGGATTGTAGTGATGGATGTAATAATTTGAAGGTGTCTTAGGGGTCATGAGGTGTGGACTTATGAATTTGGAAGTGGTCTTATATTCCTAATTTTCTTGGTGAAGTGCTAAAGGGATGAATAGGTCTCTATGAGACTTATAAGGGCTACTAAGGCCTATTTAAAAGATGTAGTTACTTAAGGGTGACCCGTGAATGTTATGGTTAACCTATGAGGGTGGTATTGAGCTACGTATTAGTGTGATAGAAGCCTTAAGGGTCAAATCATGTATAATGGCCAACCAAGAAGATGATATTCATGAAGGCTCTATAAAGAGTGAAATCAAGGGTGATGGTTTCTAAAGAGTTGAGAGGTGAAGGAAATAGAGAGTGATTGTGACTAGTGGGTGGATTGAAAAGAAGAGTAGGTTGAGGATTATGTGTATGACCTATAGGTCATAATTCTAATGTCATAACAATGATCATGCAGGATTGAAGATTGAGGATGAGTGAAATATAGAGGGTGTGTAGTGTGAGTGAACAAAAGGTGAAGATTGTGTGAGCTTAGTGGATGGATTGAGGATTAGAGAAGTGTGAGGTATGTGTGTATGACCATTTGGTCATGTTTCTAATGTTGTGACAGAGTTGTTTCAAGTTTTCTGATTGAGTACGTGTGAAGAATTGTAGAGTGATCCAAAAGGTGGTTTTGGATGCAATGAGAGGGTGTGAAAGCTAGAGAGAGTGTGCAGGGTTGAAGAGAGCTGATATTCATTGTGTCTCCATCAGATTGGTAGGAAATTAGAGATCAGGATATGTTCATTTTATAGGTGTTGTTGTGGGTCCTCAACATCTAGAGCAATAAGTGATTGTCCATCCTTAAGGGCTGGTGCTCCTTGTGAAGTGGGTGCTTCACTAAAGGTCTCATGTTTGTGATCATCTTATAGGACAAGTAGTCCATGTGTTTGTAGGTTTAAGAGTGGGTTTTATCCCTCATGAGGGTTTCCCACATAATCCATGTGTTCTGTGCTTGCTCTGACATTATCTTTCTTGTTCATTGTTATGAATGATGTGTATGCTTCATGAATGTATGTGTTGAACGATTAAGGTTTTGAAGGATTTGGAATTGAATTGGATTATCTTTCATCATTGATTCACCCTCCCCCCAAGTGATTGTACCTCTAATAGGTACAATATAAGTGATGAATCATATGGTCTGCTATGCCTATCTATGTATTTTGACTTGCTTTTTCATATTGAATTTGCAACTACTCTTAATCAAGTGTGGACCACATTGGAAATACTATTTTAAAAAAATGGCATAATGAGGGGTCTTGGTTGGAGAATGAGCTCATCTATTTCAACACAGGTAATTTTGATACTATACAAGAAGTCTTCACAAAACTCAAGTCATTCAGGTTGTATTTGACATTATGCAATATTGGCAAAAAAGACAATCAATTGATTCTTTCCATCCTTGCCAAATTGGGATCTGACTATTTTGTATTCATTTCTACCTTCCATGCCACCATGCATACCCTTAGAGTTACATGGACCATGCCATCCTTATATGAATTTACTATTGAATTGAATTAGGAATGAGATAAGCTTATTCAAATGGGTACACTAAAGGCATCCAAATTGCATGCATTGATTGTGAGTCATGACAAACAAAAAGGTTCTAGTAGTAATGATAAGAAACAAAATAAGGACCCAGAGAAAAGAAAGGGTCACAAATCTAATGCTACATCTAAATCATCAAAAGAGTCCTCTTCAGATGAGAAACCCAAAAAATAGTGAATCACATGTACCTATTATAATAAATCTAAGCATGATGAAACTAAATGCATGAAGAAGCAAATTGACCAACTAAAAAATGTGCTTGAAAAACACAACATCAATGTCCCTAATTATACCAATCAGAGTTCATCAGAACTTGAGTGTTCTAAGGCCAAACATAATAAAAAGGGCAAAGCACTTATTGAAGTTGCATCCTAGCCTTCCACATGAGTAATTAATTTTGGTTCCTCGTACCACATGGCTTCATCATAGGACCTTTTCTCATCATTGGAGCCTTGTTCTATGCCTTCCATCTTGTTGGTGACACTACTTTTACAAAAGTTAGTGGGAGAGGATATGTTTAAGTGAATGATGGGACATTTCATGATGTTCTATGTGTTCTCTCATCATCCACCAATATCCTATCTATTTATCAGATCACTCACATCGATTCATGTAAGAGATTTGAGTTCACACATATTTTAGTGGTTATTAGGGAAACAAAAATGGCTCCATTATTGTATTTAGGAAAGCATATCACTAGTCATGATTGTATACTTTCTCACATCTTGCTCTTGATCAACCCTCTACTACATTAATCACTCATTCAAATGGGTTGAATAAGTTATGGCATGAATTATTTAGTCATCTTAACTATCACTACCTAGAATAACTCAGTTATCATGACGTGGATTTATGGTTGCCACATACGATGTTTGCCCATGTTGCATACTAGGTAAGCATCTTGATAAGAATCATGACAAAGGCAAATCATGGAGAGCTACACAAATATTATAACTAGTTCATAATGACATTATTGGACCATTTCTAGCACCTTCATTCAATAAGATAAAATACATGCTTACCTTCATTAATGACTTTTCGAGGTATACTTGGGTATACTTTCTTAAGAATAAATATGAGGTCTTTGATCATTTTCAAGACTTCAAGGTGCTTATATAAAAATAGTTAGGTAAAGCCATCAAGACTTTGCACACTGACAATGGTGGTGAGTATGTCAATAGCCATTTTGAATAATTATACACTTTAGAGGGGATTAAAATACAACACATAATTCCATATAGTCCTTAGTAAAATGGTGTTGCAGAGTGTAATAATAGGTTGTTGAAGGAAATGGCCAATTTTATGCTGCATTCCAAATCTCTTGCACCTTGGTATTGTGCTGAGGCCATCAATTATGATTTTTATATCCAAACTAAGTTCCTCATAAATTATGTAAGGGAGTTACTCATTTTGAAGCTTGGAGTGGTCAAAAACCCACATTGAAGCACTTTCAAGTGTTTGGATCTCCTATTATGGCTTGCATTCTGAAGAAGAAACATAAAGCAATGGAACCTCATAATTAGCCTTTCACCTTCATTAGATATCCTAAGGGTGTTAAGGGATACAACCTTCTCCATCCCACCACTCATGAGTTGTTCATTGAGAGGAGCATTCATTTTCAAGAGAGTCCTTTAGATTCCACACTCAACACCTCTCCCTCTTCCTTCAACACATTGGGATTTGATGATAATTTATTGATTGAGATCCGCTTGAGTAGCTTCATGAGGATTATGATTCTTCTTCTAGTTTTGATGATGAGTGTAGTGATGGGTAATCACCTCCTCCTTCTCCAAGAATATCTTTAAAGGATAAATAATATCCTCATGAATATTTGAGCACTAGTCCTCTTTGGGCTAGATAAACACTAAAAAGTGTTAACCAATGGGTTAGAGATCCATCAGACACCAGGTGAACACATTCACAATTCTATAATGCCTCATATGCTTTCATTGTATCTACTTCTAATCTATAATAGTTTTATGAGATATTTAGCACTCATGTGTAGGATATTGTTACCAAAGAGAAGTATGGTTCCTTGTTGAGGAAATACACTTGGGATTTAGGCCCTCTTCCTAAGGGAAGAAAACTTGTTCAATATAGGAGGATCTACCAAACAAAATTTGCAATAGATGGGTTTGTAGACAAGTTCAAAGCACGTTTGGTAGTAAAGGGTTTTTTTAAGGTACTTAGCATTGACTATATTGTGATGTTTGCCCTGGTTTCCAAAATGAACTCAACCCGACTCACTCTTGCTATAGTTATAACACATCACTGGGATGTTCATTAGATGGATGTGAAGAGTGATTTTCTTCACAGTGACCTCGAAGAGGAAATATACATGGGGAAACCATAAGGATTTGTGGAAGATTATTCCTTAGTTTGAAAACTTCAAAAAACTATCTATGGTCTCAAATAAGCTCCTTGAGCTTGGTATGCCAAGATGCACTCCTTTCTTCTTTTGTTGGGTTCACCAGATCCCATTCTGATCTGAATGTCTACATCTTGCAGTAATATAATTAAATATTTATTCTGGTTCTCTATGTGGATGACCTATTAATCACAAAGAGTTATTCATCCACCATTGTAGTAGTGAAAACTAATTTGTCTAATATGTTTTCAATGACTAACTTGGGCTTGTTGCATTACTTCTTTAGTATTTAAATTTCTCAATTTAACTTTGGGATCATTATTGCACAATCCAATTATGCTCTTGATTTTATTGCATGGTTTAACATGGATAATTATAAGCTAATTCCAACTCCCTTTCTATTTGGAGTGAATCTTGAGGCTGATTTTTCATCTCCTTTGGTTGATGCTACCTCATATCGACAACTTATTGGTAGTCTCATCTACCTTATGCATACTAGACCTGATATTTCATATGTAGTGGGCATGGTCTATAGATTTATGTAGGAACCACATTAACTGCATTGGAAAGTAGTTAAGTGTATTCTCCACTAAATTTAGGGTACTCATAGTTTTGGGATTCATTTTGGAGTAGGCATTGATGCTGACTTGATTGGTTATACATATTTAGATTGGGTTGGCGATATTCAAAATTGTAAGTCCAATTTAGGCTATAGTTTCTCCCTTGGTTCAGATTTGATTAGTTAGTCAAGCAAGAAGTAGAATTTTTTTGCTTTATCTTCTATAAAAGCATAATACAGAGGAGTTTTTAATGCTACCACTGAGGTTATTTTACTTCTAGGGATTCTCAATGAATTTGGCATCTAGTTTTGATGAGCAATAATCATCTTCTACGATAACCAAAGCACAATCTAGATCTATAGGAATCCAATCCTCCATCAATGGAACAAGCATAATGAGATTCACATGCATTTGATTTAGGAGTTTATCCATAAACAAGTAATTGATATCTGTTAATACATCTAGATAACATAGAAAATTATTATATATTCACCACACCCTTCACTGAGAGCAAATATCTTCATTTGTGAGATTTTTTTGGGGTTCAGGAAGCTCCAACATCCTTCTCTGGGGTGCATTTCTATGTACTTGGATACCTCATTAGGCCTTTGTGATAGGACCCAATTTCACTACCCACCTAAGTTATGCTTAAGGTGGGGGGGTTGTTAGTGTAGGTTTTTATTCCATTTAATGTTTTTTACCTGCATATGTTTAGTTAGCTTGCTTAGGTGTTTTTTTAGGTCATTGTGAAAAGATAATCCAACATTCATGAGGATGCGAGGATATGTTTATCTTTCACCTATATAATGTACCTTCCTAAATCTTTTATGGTTAATGTTTCTATTGGTAATGATAATTCATTCATGATTGTTATTGCAAAGCTTCTTCTGGCTCATGTTTGATTTCTCTTTTATAAACAAGTAATTCCTTTGTGCATTCAATATATTCAGACCAATCCTTGAATGTGGCCCACTTTGATAGGCTCTTGTATCAAAATGGGAATACATATCTGCTAATTTCCTAGATTGTTATGAAATAATATGACCATACGTTGGAGAAAAATCCAAGAAAACTTGAGTATGTGTTTTAATTATTTCTTTTTATTTACAATACATATATATAATGGAAGATGATAGTTAAAACTGATCATAGTTACTATAGACATGGTTATGGATCATTCCATATTCCCTAATCACATGACAATTATGATATAACATGTGCCATGTTGGGAATATGATCCAACATGGCACACGTATAGAGTATGCCATTTGGTGTATCACGTGGTAGCAAAGTCCTAACAGGTGAGAGTTGAGGTGTAATGGTCATGTGTAGCTCTATGGTTAAGATTCACATTTAAAGAAGCAATGTGTAATAATGTTGATGCATGATAGTGTTGTGAGGCGATGCACAACATTGAGGTAAGTTGTGAGTGTAATGAAGTGTTATGCGGTATCATAAAAGCTATGAATGAAATGTGGTGATGTGTGGTAATGCATAATTTGTGGCCATTGTGACTTGAAAATTGTAAGATTACAAAAGCCTTGAGTGTTGCAAAGGTGTGTGGTAAGCATGGGACTACATAAGTCAAGAAAATAAGGTACCACATGACTTATAGGAAGAAATTAATGTCAGTAAATATTCATGAAAAGGAAAAGAGTGGTGCAAAATGCTATGAGGTGGGTTATGCATTAATGTTAGGCTATATATTTACTATGAGATTATACAAAGGTGAGGATCCAAAATTCAAAAAGATAAGTGAGGAGGCTTGTGGTTCTATGATTTATGGTAAGATAGTCTACAAGTCTACAAAAAAATAATTTTTGCTTTATTGAGAAGCAATGGTCTCCATTGCATAGAAGGTTAGATAGAGAAAATGAAATTAAAGTTATCTAAGGTTGTACCACTTGGATTGATTAACATATTTTATAGCCTTGATAACCCAAAAAAATGATGAGTGATATGGTAGGTGTGGGTGGATATCACTTTGATGATTTTTTATTTTTATGTAGGACACAAGTGATTAGTATCCAAACTAGAAGGATGTTATGTTACTATTGGCTCAAGAAGTGGAGGATGGTAAAGCTTGAGAAGTTCTACACTGAATACGAGGTGTACTCCAAAGTATGGGTTTATATACAAAACAAAATAATTCTCACCAATTGCATGAATAATGGTGTAGGGACCATAATGTAGAGGCTTGATCTTTTGGTGTAGAGTTTTGATGCATTCCTTTTGAAGGTGCAACTAGACTTTATCATCGACTCATAATGCATGAGGTATGTAATTTACATAATGATGCTCCTTGTACTTTTAATGCGAGTGAGAGAAAATTTGTTAAACTTACTAATAAAGAGATTAAATGTGGCACACACTTTATTTTTGTTTTGTATGATTCCCTTTCCTATGCACGTAACTAGGTGTCGATTGGTACATGGTAGGAGATGTCTAAAGGTGTTGTGGCTTGAAACCCTAGACATGTATATAATGGATTATGGCCCATATAACGATGAAGAGATATATTTTAGGTATGTTGGATGTATAAAATACTTTCATCCTAAGTGTGAGTATAAACATGGTTGTACATGTGAAGAAGATGAATAATTATTCTGTTAATAATTTTCATTTATCCACCTATCTACGAATGAAAAGCCATTGATAAATTTCACTATATACCATCAAATCCCATAATGATTTATAAAAATGACTCAAAAATAAAGGATTGAGATCATATAAAATGGATATTAGGAGTCTTAAGTGCACCCATATATAGATGATGAAAGATTATGTAGTGTCAATTGCATCAATGTCCATCTTGTAGGAAACTATAATAGCCATCTTAAAAAATAATCTAATACAACAAATATTAGATCATGATGGTTCATTTCATAGGCAGTCCAACAAAAAGTCCATGTTGATGGATTCCCATGGCCTAGATGGAACTGGTAGAGATATGTATATCCCTAACTTCCTATTGGCAGGGTTTTCAATGTAAAATGGAATGCATTACTTGATGTGGTTTTCCATGTTTGTGTGCATTTGCAACCAACAATAATGTAACTGTAATACAACTAGATTTTTTTTAATGCCAAAATTTCCTATTGTCTTAGCATTGTGCACATCCCAATTAAGATTCTAACAAGGTGTGCCTTCAGGTACATAAATATGATCAAGGTTGTAAATAAGATTATCATATAGATAAAACTTTTGAACCTAGTTTAGAAACTATGAGTATGGTGTAAATCTCTATAAAGTCCTTGTCAAATGAGTAGACTAATACCCAACATGTGAAGTTATGGCCACAAATATCTAACATTGTGATTATCATGTGGATTGATAGTTGAATGAGGCAATCTAATGCCTTACTCTCCTTTCCATTCTTATGCTTGATCATGAGATGGAATTATGTAGGTAAGCCATCCATTTCATGTGGTGAAAATTCTCTAGGTAACTTTACATATGTAGGAACTACTATGGCCTATGATCAATATTAATGACTATCTCCTTACCTAGAATGTAGTGCTACCATCGCTTGACTACTTACATAATAAAAAAATAAAAAAATTATAGGTGGAGCAACATTAAACCATTTTATTGAATGTATATGAGTGATATGTGATAGGATATCCATGTTGTATGAGTATCGCACTAAGGGCATAGTCAAATGCATTGGTGTGAAGTTTAAAGGAGTGTGAACTTTTAGGCATTGTAAGAATATGCATTCCATAGAGACATTATTTGAGAGTATCAAAAGTGCATTTTTGTGCATGTGTTTATTAAAGGTAGCTTTTATAATCATGATATGACTGAGAGGCCATGTAATGTTAGAGATATTGAGAAAAAACCTATGGTATAAGTTGTAAATTCCAAGAAAACTCCTTAATTATATGAAATTGTGTGGAGTGGGCCAATCTTGGATTACCTTGATCTTCTCTAGATCTACATGTATATCATTGAGGTCAATGATGTAACCTAGGTAATGGATGTTTGTGATGCTAAACAAACATTTGGTTATGTTGGATTTCATCTTTTGTTTATGCAAAGTGTCAACGATGTGAGAGACATGATTTGGGTGTTCTTCTTAGGTTTTTCTGAATATGAGGATATCATCCAAATAGACAATGGTAAAGGAGTTGAGAAATGGCTGAAGTATGTCATCTATCAAGTGCATGAATGTGGTTGGGTCATTGGTAAAACTAAAAGGCATGACCAACCATTCATACAATCCCTCCCATGTCTTAAAGGCTATCTTTCAAGCAACTTTAGTATGAATTAGAACTTGGTGGCAACTTGAATTCAGGTCAATCTTGGTGAAGTATTGAGTGCCCTAGATTTGATACAGAATGTTGTCAATACACAAAAGAGGATATTGATTCTTCATTCTAATTTTTATGAGTGTGTGATAGTATATGTTTATGTGTGAAGTCCCATATTTATTAGGAGCAAGGACTACCATACTTAAACAAGGAGAAGAGGTAGGCCTGATCTTACCTTGATCAAGGAGCTATTGAATTTGACGTCAGATTTATTCATTCTCCAAACATAGGGATGTTCATAAGAGGGAATATAGGAACTAAATCAATGCATTGTTTTATTACAAAATATATTAGAATTCTTTCAAGTTATGTGAAGACTTAACCATACTACTTCAATATTTTATTGAATTTTTACTATTATCATGATGTTTACACGGTGAGTGATGCCAATGTTTTATTATTTTCCCTTGTAGGTATCTCAAGAGGAACCATGAGTAGCACACAATTCTTTGTATGGTAGAGACTAATGTGACCTTAATCAGAGGTGATGACTCAAAGCGGTTATAAAACTGATCATTGACATGAACAATCCATCTCTATGGTTTCACATGGTATTTAGCTTCACGATTAAAAAAGTAAGGCCTTCCTAGTAGTATGTCATAGTCATCCAAAGGTGTGATGTCACAAGTGACATTATCCTCAATTGGCTTGACTTTGTACTAAAAAGTGCATTATCATAGGACCTATTTATCTTTCCCAGACTAGATCCATCCAAGCAAGTAATGGCAATGATGTGCAATAGTAGGAAGTACAAGATGTTGAATTGCATCTTGTGAAATGATGCTTTTATGACTCTTTGTGAATGAGAACATGGAGAGGTTATAATTTGAACCAAAACTTCATACAAAATATATACTTGTGCTTTTCTTAAGTATTCAGTGTTGTGGTGCCATTGCTTAGACAATAACTATTTAGATCAATGTCATTTTTAGATGTGGTATGACTTGATGTAGATTGTGAAAGTAGAGAATCCTATGCATGTAAATTATAATCATTGTGGGTTTGTGAATGATTCTTGTGACACCACTTGTCACCTAGCCTATTCTTGCCTTTGGCTTAGTTGGAAGTCACATGAGCCTTTGATTTTTGTGCAAATTATTAAAACCATTCACCTTTGTAAGGAACATTTGGATTTTGCATAGGAGGTTGAGATGAATAATTATGCATGGGATAACTCTTATGTATGCAATTTGATGAAGATGTGATACATTGCTTCATCTTGGCTTGGATTTGATCATGGTGGCATTGCAATAATATTTACCTAAGGAGTTTGAAGTTAATAACTACACCTTCACATGGATATAAGGTGAGATTCTACTAGTTTACGTCAACACCTTATTTTATTTATTCAAGGTCTTGAATAAGTGTGTGATGTTTTCATGAAGCTCATTGGGATAGTCCTCCAATAATTATTCTTTATGTTGGAGCTTGATGTATTCACATTCAAAGTGATGAAGATGATGGTATTCCTCCTCCAACATGTTAAAAAAATTCTTCTAAGTCTCAATTGGAACAAAATATTGTGCACTTTGTGCATTGAAGGTTTCCCACTAATGATTCACTATGGCCAACATCGTCAGCATAATGAATGTGATATTCTTAGCATAAATGAATTTATTGATTGAAAAACATACATTGAGCTATCAAATCTAGGAATCTAATGCTATGACATTTATTTTTCCTTCAAACATGGGCATGCACAAATTGAGTTATCTTTTGAAGGGGATCTATTGTTGAAACCATTATTGAGATTGCTATGAGAAGGGAGGTGAGGAAGTTGGAATGAGATTTTTCATTAACTCATGGAATTGGCCAAAAGAATTGGTGTGATGATTTTAGAATGTCTGTAATGAGCTTTTGAACATTTATAGCTACCTCATGTTGTTTATGGGTGTCAACCATCTTACTTTTGTTATGACATTCTATTAGATATGATAAAGCATAATTGATAGAAATATTTCTTTCTCTCATCTAGCTTGCACGTTTATAGGCATAAGAATGATCTATGATTAGATATCAATGTTTACAGTGGTGCCTATGATCGATTGTGTAGTGGAACAAGCCACATTTAGAGACAAATAATAGATGGTAGAATACATAAGTAAAGATTGAACTATTAAAATATAATAACACATTTAAATTAAGTAGAAGACTAATATGCAAAAATGTAACTTCTATTCAGAAATGTAAAATAGGGAAATTATGTACATGTATAATGAAAAAATAAGGTTAAGATAATATGTTCTTAAATCAGAAGGGGAATATATCCATATTGATTACATAGATTGATATGAAATAATATGATCATATGCTAGATAAAAATCCAATAATTATCGAGTATGGGATCTTCTTTTTGTTTCTTATTATTTATAATAGATATATACAATGAAAGATGAAAGTTACAATTGACAACGGTTGGGAGAGAGATGGTTATGAGTTGTTGGATCTTTCTTGATTATGTGATAGTTAAGATCTAACATGTAGCATGCTACAAATATGCTTTGACATGGTGTAGGTGTAAAGCATGCCATTTGGTGTGTCATGTGGTAGTGAAGTGCTAACATGTAAGTGCTAAGGTGTAACTATCCTATGCAAGTGGCATGTGAAGAAGCAATGTGTAATAATAATGACACATGAGAGTGCTATAAGGTGATGAGCAATGTTGAGGTAAGTTGTGAGCACCGTGAAGTTTTACATGGTATCATAGAACTTGCAAATGAAATTGGGTAATGTAGAAGCTATGATCATTATGGCTTAAAACTTGCAAGATTGTAGAAGCTATGAGTGTTATTAATGTATGCAATAAAATTGGGGTTGCATAGAGAAAGACATCAAGTTACCATGAAAATTAGAGGAAGACACTAAGTGTTAGGAAATATACATGGAAATAAATAGTGGTACAAAATGTTATGATGTGCAATGTGTATTAACATTAGGATATGTACCTAATATAATATGCCACAAAGGTGAGGAGCTCAAGCTCAATAAGAGAAGTGAGGAGGCTTGCATGGCTGCAAGTTGTAGTGAGATAATCTACAAGTCTATGTACAAATAAGGTGTTATTATGAAAGGTGCTTGTATTCAAGATTTATTTAGTTTTTCTTAATAATTCATGCATACAATAACTATTTTCAAGCATGATTTATTTAAAATCTTGGACAACACAACCAATAATATTTGTATTCTTTGAAAAACGTGACATTTTATAAGTTAGCATCTATGAAAGACATAACACTTTCATTTATTCCCAAAATTTTCACTATGATTCATGTTAATTAGTGAACACAAAAGGGTATGAATGTAAAAAAACAAAAAAAAAAAATAAGGTTTAAAATGATTAATAAAACCTTAAGAGGAATAGGGTTCGTAAATGGTTGAAATGCAAACAAAATATCAAACCCTAAGCAAGATAGGGATAATTAAACACGTAAATAGCAATTAGGGTTTCAAAAATGAGCACACATTAAAATAATTCAGATCTGAAAATTAAATCTAATGTAAGCCATGCAAGTGTAATAAAAGAGGTTTTTAGAAGAAACCCTAGGTTGAATGTTTGAGAGATTCAGGGTTCAACATTTATGTTTACCCTAATTTTATTTTGTACACAAAATATGAATAAACAAGTTACAAATAAGTATATCTAAATAGACACAACTAAAATATATAATTTAGATATACTTAAGATGGTTTAATAATAAAATAAGCCCAAGTGTCACAAACATAAGCTAAAACAATGCAATGAATTAAAAAAAATGTTAAGAAACATATGCACCTTAACAATTTTGTAAATTTAAACTACATTATGACTATGTTGACCATGTTTGACCTATTCCTAAATTTTTGGACCCATATTGTGATCTGAGATGAGCCCATAGCTAGGCTTGTTTTGTACATGCTTGGCCACAATAATCTTAATGTGCCAATATTGTCTCTGTGCCATCAATCTTATCTCTATGTCATTAAGCTCACCTCTATAGGGTTTCACAATCTAGTTTTTGTTTTACACGTGTATTGATTCTTCTTGACTATGACTATACCTTCACTTCATAGATGTGGAGGGTAGAATATATTGTATGACTATATCTTCTATTTGACATAGCTTTCACACTCCAAAACAAAATGATAATAATGGAATCTTGTAACCACCAAAGCAACATTACAAACAAAATATCATGTATGCTCAAAATAAGACTTCAAGATAGTCTTGTGGTGTGTGGATAGAATAGCTCAAGTAAGGGTTTCAACCTCATATTACCTATAATTAATCAATACAACTAATAAAATCTAATTACCTTGGGTTGGAATAAAGGATTGTGTTAAGATACCAAGATGGATAAGTGTCATAAGTGTATATTATTCTAAATCATAACTTGAATACATAAGCTTGGCACTAGACTTAGCCCTTGGAGCAACAAATGCTCTCTTTATTGATTCTTTCTCTCTTTAGGTTCTTCGCTCTAGATATATCTATTGGCTTGGAAAGGCCTTGTATTTACACAATGATCCTAAGATGAGTCATGTGTACTAGTTGACTTTTGAAAATGAAAATGGGAAGGGTTAATGCATATGTAAAGAGAAAATAAGAATAAGGACCCAAAAATATAAAAGGGATAATGCCATATGGCTACAGGGTTGTCTATGCTAGACTTGTACATCTATGGGTTTGTCCAAGAGACAAACAAGTCTTAATTCTTGAGGTAGGGTTGGATAATAGGGGATAAAGAGTTTAAATGTACTAATGAATGTTTATAGATAAGTATTAATACCTTTTTTTAGGCCTAGTTGACTAGATAGAGACTCTTTTGGGATTGAGACCATCTTAGAAATGGGTTAAACTATACAAGTTTGACAAATATGTCAAATTATGAATAAAACATGGGAATACAAGTTTTGTGCCAAATTTAGGTGTCTATACTTACATATGGGTTGTGATAATGTTTTTTGAAATGAAAGGATGATGACACTTCACATGGGTGGTATGGGACACCAACATGATGCATTATCATTCTTGCACTTCTCAAATATTGTTCTGATGCCAAGTCATGAGAGTTTGTATGAAGATCATTTTGTTGATTTTTTGTTAGGATAGATGGATTAGGTATGAATGTGGACTTAGGAACATGAATACTATATGGATTTTGGATATCCTTAGTTTCACCTTGACTCAAATTATTAACTAATTTTTGAGTTGGCATAAAACTAGGTAAGCATGTTGAATTTTAAGTCTTATGGCCATAAACATACATACTTAGTATGTATTAGGCATGTTTTATTTCCTATTCCATTTCACTATTAAGACTTGGTTTATGCTACATGGATCTAGATGCAATATGACTTGTATCTCTCTCTTATTGATGTATATGCATCTAATTTTCTTGCAAAGGGTAGGGCTATTCTTAGAAAGGAAAGGTATGAAGGGTATCCAAAAGGCTTTATGGTTGGAGGTAAAGCATTTGATGATACTCTTCCTCTTCCCACATAGTTCTCAACAACAATGATGATCTTTATTATTCATGTGGATTAATTTGCAATGACTTATTATTGTATGGCTATTTTGGACAATAGAGTGTAAAGTGTTGTATTTGTAAACACTAAAATCTAGTATTTGACACTTGAAATGTCAATATTAACCTACACTTATCCTATATGACTTGTAAACAAATTTCATTCACCATTCACACACAACTACATGCTAGTTGTGAGCCTGATTTATCCTAATTTGCTATTAGTCACCGACATGAACCTCTCAATCTATTCTAAATTAGTGAAATATCATACCTAGACATTATCATAATGCCACAATGGCATTTATGTCTCCTAGATAGTAATGTCAACCTCAAAAATTAGGATTATCATGCTGATTTTCACCTAGTAATGACTATTTTTCAAAATCAAACCCTTCCCATAAGTTGACCCCATCACCTAGCATGTCAGTGCAATGAGAAACTACCCAATTGGGTGCATATAAATATAAATCAAGGTCAATATTATTCATAACTAGGCATTGTTAAGTACTCTTTGAATACACTACTAAACATTGAGAAAATATGCCCTATTATTCCCAAATTACAAATCAGTCACCAGGAGTAGTAATCAACCAAGCCTAGAGCACACCAAGACAAGTCAAGTGTGAACATTGTCAAGATCAAAAACTAGTTTTATAGGTGCATTCATATAGTGAAAGAGCACAATTTTAAATTCACACAAAGGGAAGGAATTGATTATGGCTTGACTTCCCTCTTCAGAGTAGTGGATACATAGGTAGCAGTCAATCACCAATAGGGGTGATTGGGGTCAACTCAATCCAATTATAGTTCTTCACTTTTTACATGTTTTCATCCTTCACAAATGGAGCTAGGGTTTCAAGGAAAAAGATGCTAATTTATAGAGTTACACATGTAGTTAAAGGTCATAGATCTCACAAATAAAGACATACTGAGTATGTGCACTAAACTGTATGGTCATAGAGATAAACATTTCCAAGATAGTAATGTCAACCCTAGTCACAATCTTTGACATTCCTACCTAGGCTTGATAGTACCAACCCTATGCACATAGAGACACAATTATTGATCTAGATGAATCACATACTTGTTTCCAGGTTGTTTTCATTTTTAGAACATAATCACTATCAATCAATCAAACATTAAAGCTAAGTATATCGATCTCCTTAGTACTTTCTATAAATAGTAAATTACATTATCATATCAGTCTAGATTAGTTACATTTAGATTTATGGTTGATTGCCATATATTATAATTTAAATTAATTATACAAGTTTAGCATTTTGAGATTCACATAAATCTAAAAATAGGGTAAACATATTGGGGAACCCATATATTGCTTCAACATTTCCATACCCTAAGTTTCCCTTAAGGTTAATTTTTTTTTTATTAGGGTCTTAGACCTGATTTCTGATTTTTATTTATGCTTGTGCAAATCATAAGTTTTTATCTTTTACTATTAGGGTTTCTTTTCCTTGGCTTGTGGCTTATCCTCATGCTTTTATGGGTCATATATGATCCATAATGACTCTATTATCAAAACTCTAAGAGATTTTTATATTCGTATTGAGTGGATAAAAAACCTAATTTTTCTCACCAAAATATTATACAAATATTTTCAAAATTATAAGTTACTATTTTTAGTAAATTTAGTTTAGAGGGTGAAAGGTGTACCCATTTTTTTTAAAGAGTTTTTTTTATTTACAAATTTTCTTAAAAACCTCTATTGGTTTCCAAGCATTCCCTCTATTTTTATCCAAATGGTCAGTTTTGTATTGTCCACATTGTATAATGGCTATAATGGATATTCATAGTGTATATTTTCTAATACATGTTATGATTATTATAATTACATGTTGTTGGATTGAAATAGTAATATCTCTCATAATCATGTAATGAAATGGGAAACATTAATGTATAATAAAATTAAGGTTAAAATTAATGATGATAAATTTTTTAAACCTCCTTATTGATACATCTTTTATGAGTGTGGAGTCCCAAGTACTTTCATATGTGCCCATGGTACAAAATAGAGGGCATAAAAATGTTGTTCTTCATCTCCCTACACATCATCTTAATGGATTTTGTATGCATATTAAACCTAAAAATGTTTCATAATGTTCAAACTTTGAGATGCACTAACCCCACAATAGGTATTAAGAGCACTATTGCTATTGCTTTTATTCCCTTGTCTACACCTTTACTTACCCATGAGATGTTCACCCAAGGTGTGGGAGAAATACAAGGCTTCCCACATATTCCTATGATCATTCATACACAGGTGACTTACTCCAATCCTATGATGATTACACATCATCAACCTCACCTAATGCACGTTCCCTTGAGCAGACTATTATAGATCTGTAAGATAAGGTGTTTCAATGAAAGCAAAGTATCTCGAAAGCTAGTAATTATATAGATACACACAATTTGTTACATAATCCATTAGCCTTAGATATTTCAGCCTATCCTTTACCCATGGGTTTTGTACCACCTAAGTTGCCACTATATAATGGTAAAGGTGATCTTGAACAACATCTCATATCTTTTCATGCAGAAAGTTTTGACTATGGGTCCAATGATAAGTTATTGACCCAACCATTTTTAAGGAGTCTAAAAGATATGCATTAACATAGTTTTATATTCTTCCTTTCTGATTTTTGCATGCCTTCAACCCTTTAGTTGACCAATTTATATCACATTTTTTAGTCAACATTAGTGAAAAGTTATCTTATGCTCAATTTACCAAGATTAAGGAAGAAACCAATGAACATGTCCATGCTTATATTTTTTGTTATAAGACCATGCTTGCTACGATAGAAAATTCTATGCCTGATAAGGAATTGCAAAAAAAATTAAAATAAAGTTTGTTGGACCCATTATATGAATCCATTATGTTTAAGCGGTTTCAATAGTTTAACCATTTATGCCATACAATTAAAGAGTGTGAAGTTAAGCTCTTTGCTATGGACAAAATTCACTATCTCTCTAATCTTTCTAGTGTAAAGTCTCATCATAAGCAATATTATTAGTTTAAAGGGAATGATACTAGATATAAGGCACAATAAATAGTTAATATAATAGTAAAACCTAATGGATATGCTCAATCAAAGCTCTTTTTTGATCCATATTAAGACCATGATATGAAAGAATACAAGAGTAATCCAGAATTATACATGGATTATAATATGCCTATATTTTACAAACATTGTATGAATATTGGATCTTCCCATCCTACTATTTATAATGCAACTATATTGGATCAAATAAAAATTATGAAGGAGTCCATAGTGAAAAATGTTTAAGGATCACATCACTTGAAGATAAGATTGGGAATATCATAAATTCTGATTATACTAATGTCAATGTCATAGCTCATTCTCCATCTACCTCATCTCAAATATGGGTCCAAAATCAAGAAAAATATATAACCAATGGATCAGATGCTTCACATAATGTCAATATATCTCCAAGTGAAACTTTAAGGAATATGCTATGTAACAAGTTAATCAATTTGCCTCCCTCACATCCGACATGAAAATCCATTTATTGTTGTTTTTATCATAGACTGCATGGGCATCATACGGATGGTTACTGGATCTTGAAATACAAAATACAAAAAATGGCCAAATAAGAAAGTGCACCTAAGAAATAGGTGCCTAAGAAGGAAATTTGAAAGCAATATGTTCCTAAAAAAACTAATGGTACAAACATGGTTTCTAAGGATTCAAAAACTATATTGATTTCATGCATAGAGAAAAATGATAAAGTCAATACTATAAAATCTATGATTACATCTCCAAATCAAGAATTAAAATAATAAACCATTTCTCTTATTAATAATCAAGTGATGATATCTAATAGTTTTCTAGTTCTAAATGAGTTACAAGATCCTGATAATGGTGAACATATCGAACAATAATAATAATTGAATGATATAATTCCCATATATGTTATAGTTGGTTATACATACCCTAATACAAAGACAAAAGATGACTATAATAATTTTAATGGTATCAATAATTGGTATTACAAAGATGATGAAGAAAATCAAATTAATGACGATATGACAAAGGACTCAGTTGATAATGGACATGAATGGTGGTTGAGAGATACATGTCCTTACTATGACCATCCCATAGATTGGATAATTGGTTAGCATCTCCCTTGAGTACTTACCAAATAAATTGTAAAACATAAGAAAATACAAAAAAAAAAAATCAAATATTTCAAAAAATAAAAAAATAGGACTTTGAGCATGACACGAGTTACCAGGTTATGTTATTTGCATATGGTATTTATCACATGTTTGGTAGATGGCATATTATTTTCATACACACATGCAATTCACCTGGTATATGAGTATGATGCAAGACATAAAAATTATACATAGATACATAACTATTGGACCTTTACTATACATAGGGACCATGCCAATGTTGGGGGCATCTACTTCTACATGTTATCACTTGTTATATATTTATATGACCTCTTTACCATGTTGAGATGCATATGTTGGTTACAAATGCATTACTAGTTACTCATTTATTACACAATGCTACATGGATCTGACATTTACTATGCTATGATCCTGACATATATATGATAGGGTAGACTAGTTTTCACTTGTGTTATGATTCATTGATGTTGTTATCTTTTACATGATAAGATAATTATTGTTGTCTATTGTGTGTGGCCCTTTAGCCCTTTTTATTGCTCCTTAGCCTTATTTTTTATAGCATTCATGCCTCTTGTTTGTGGCTTCTTAGCCTTGATTGTTAGTGACATCTTTATGTCCTTTGTATGTAGCCCTTTGGACTTATGTGTGACATTATATGCTATTATGTGTTAAGCCTGCTAAGATTATGTAATTAATATGTTTGTATGTGGCATGATCTATAGGACACACCTCCCATTTATGAGTTGTGCCATGATTTATATCATTCACTTTATTATTGCATAGTCTTATTCAGTAACAATTACTCTTTCATGCTTTAAAAATACATCTATCTTGAGAAACGACGTATATTCCCTTGTATCCCATATGTTACGTATATGCCTTGATGATATGTACGTTACTATGATGACATAATTTTCATGTGTTGACATGAGTTTACATGATATCATCTTTATGCATGCCATGATATAGTTCAATTCTCTTTTGAGATGAGTGACCTATAGGATTCATCCCTCACCTCAAAAGGGAGGAATATTAGTGGGTTCTGTCATAGATATTGAAGCCTTCTAGAGAGAAATTGAGTATAGTATACATATTTCAAAGTTCAAATGTGATTTATTTATTATATTGAGATATTTATTTATAGTCTTTAGATATATTTTGGTGGCATATGTTGGGCACATGTACTCTATTTCACACTCCATAAGTAGTATATTTTAGATCGATACATATTCATATACATTTGGGGGCATGTGTAAGGCACATGTAATCAATTTTATAGGACAACATGATGTCAATTTATGCACACATATACATATAAATTTAGTTGGGCATGATGTTGATTAATTCATATTATGACAATTTATATTTTACACTGATCATTGAGACATGATGTTGGTTCATGCACATCTACACATTTTCACGTTTGCAGTTATTTATCAAGTATTTTTAAGTTTGGAGAAAATTTGAATATATTAGTCCATCTATAGTGGTTGATTCATGGTTTTGAGGTAATGTATGTTGAGGCTCAATGATGGTCAATGGAGATGGCATTACCCATAGTGAACCCATTGTGTGGTTCTCACATTATCATCTTGGGGTTATAAGATCAATGTTAAATTAATTACATAATGGTTGGGGCATTTTTCCTCTAATCCATGGTCCTTTCCTTAATTAAAGTTCAATTTAGGGTTTGATCACACTCAATTTCACCATGCTCTCCATGTGCTTTAGAAAGGAAACACAACTTATCCAATGCTTCAACAAAAAACATCTCCAACAAGTTACACGGTAACATGGTTTACTCGCAAACAATTGTTCTCCTTTTTTGCTCTTTCAAGTTTCAAGTTTCATGTATAACTCTAATTTTAAATTTCTCTATATGGACATTGAATACTACATTTTAATTATAGGTTTTCTTAGAGTATCTTGTACTTTTAGAGCCTTCTCCCAAAGATAAAATGTGTTTTACACATTCAAGTATATCTTTATCCTTTACTCTAGTATTTTTATTGCATTGTAATAATAAAATAAAAGGGGGGCATTTGTAGACACTAAAATATGATATTTGATAATTGGTAATGTAAATGTTGACCTACACTTATCCTACATGACTTGTGTGTCTCCAAACAGTTCTAACTTGCCATTTCCACACATTTGCATGCTTGTTGTGAGCTTGATCTATCTTAAGCTACTACCAATAACATACAATAACCTCTTAGCCTATGTTAACTCATTGAAATATCCTACCTGAACATTCCTTGAATATCTCATTGGTATTTTTGTCTCCTAGTTAGTAACATTAATCTTAGATAGTAATGTCGACATTATTGTCCTGAGATTGACATTATCATCATTCACCTAGAAATGACTATTTTGAAAAATCAAACCCTTCCCATAGGTTGGCCCATTCACCTAGTGTGTATATGGCACGAGAAAATACCTAATTTAGTGCATATAAATATAAATCAAGGTCAAGATTATTCATAAATGATCACTTTCAAGTACTCCTCAAATACACTACTACACATTGAGAAAATATATCCTTTTATTCCCAAATTTCAAATCAATCACTAGGGGTAGCCATCAACCAAGTATGAATCACAAAAACTAGGTCAAGTGTCAAAATTGTCAAGATCAAAAGATATATTTCTAGGTGAATTCATATAGAGAAAGTGTAAAATTGGACATTCATAGTTAGGGTAAGAACTACATGTAGATTGAATTCCATTTTTGGAGTATTGGATATGTAGGAAACAATCAATCATCAATGGGGTGATTTGGTTTAGCTCAATGTAATTACACTTCATCCATTTTTATATGTTTTCATCCTTCACAAGTGGACCTATGGTTTCAAGGAGAAGGAAGCTAATTTGTGGAGTTGCACATGCAATCAAAGGTCATAGTTCACACAAACATAAACATATCAAATAAATGCATTGCACTATATGGTCATAGAGAGATAAACCTACCCAGGATAGTAATGTTAACCCTAGTTATTAGCATTGACATTCCTACCTAGGGCTGATAGTATCAACCTTGCATGCATAAAGATAATTCTGGATCTGGATGAATCACACACATGCTTCCAGTCTATTTTCACCATTGACACACAATCACAATAAATTAGTTAGATAATAAAGCTAAGTATTTAGATATCCTTAGGACTTTACATAAATAATAAATTGCATTATCAGATTAGTCTACATTAGTTACATTCATATTTTTGCTTGATTGCCATATATTATATTTTGAATTAATTCTTCAAGTTTAGACTATTGATATTCACATAAATCCAAAAATAGGGTAAACAATATTATTGAAAGATGAATCATGCATTATTAAAAAAAATCTAAAAGATAAAGAATGTATTGATATATGTAAACGTTGTAAGTTATTATTGATTTATGACTATGAGATTTGTCTTGATTTATACATTATGTTAGAAATTTACTATTAGTTTAACAAAATAAGAAAGCTGATTTATTATATTTAGTAGAGATTTTGACATTTATTGCATTTTTACGTGTAAATGAAAGAGTATTGCTGATTTAATAATTTACTTAGTCACTTATTCTGAATGTGTACTCCAATTTAAAAGTGACATGAAAACATGTAAGTGAATCTACATTTAATGAAATTGGAAGACTACTAGTCATTGAATCTGATTTCACAAATGGTTTATTTGATTGTTGATTTTGTAATTGTACATGGTAGTTATATTAGTAAATGTGAGTGTATGGATTACTTAATAAAATTTTCAGAAGGATAACTAAGAGTTGTATGGAAACATTTTCTAAGAGAGAATTTTAAGTATTTAACTGGAGGGGTTCTTACACATGAAGGCTATTTGTTTCACACTCTTAACAAAAAGTGTACAGCTATTTTTTTTTCTAGAAACATTGGTCCTCTAATTTTTTAGGGTAAAGGTTCTATTGAGATGGAGAATGGAATATTCAACAAAGTTATGAATGTTCCAAGTTTGTCTATTAACCTCCTATCCATATATCAGATCACATAAAAAATTGAAAGAAAAATATTTGAGTTTACACCTATCAATGTTATCATCATAAATGTAAAAGACCAACATGATATTATAACCACTAGCAAGGTTGATCATCAAGTAAGATTGTACAAATTTGATAACTTTTTATTCACTAAAGCTTCACAATTCATGACTGTTAATGAAAATGACTTGAATAAACTTTAGCATGAGCATTTTGGTCCCTTGAACTATCAATTATTGTGGGACCTCAATAATCATAATCTGGTTCATAGTTTGAAAAAAAATTATTTCAAAGACTTAGTTTATCCATGTTGTGCATTAGAAAAAACATGGATCCAATTCCCAAAGCAAATTTTTGGAGGGCCATTGACAGATTACAATTGGTTCACATCGATCTCATGCAATTTATTCATGTTTCTTTTAAGAAACCTAAACACATGCTTATGTTCATTGATGATTTATCTCTTAGAACATGGGTTTATTGTCTAAAAAAAAATTAAAGTCTTTGAGAACTTTGAAATTTTCAAATCCCTAGTTGAAAACCCATCAAATAGAAAAATTTTGAGTTTTAAAATAGATAATGGAGGAAAGTTTATGAACAAGTAAATGATCAATGTCTATGAACATGCAGACATTTAACTTCATCATATTCCTCCTTACACTCCTCAATAGAATGGTGTAGCTGATTGAAAAAATTAAAATTAAGGAAATGATCAATTGCATGGTGCATTCCAAAGACTTACCTCCTCAGTTTGGGTAGAGGCATTCTAGTGTGAAAACTACACTCAAAATCACACTCCTAACTTAGTATTACAAGACATGTCTATTGAAGAGAAATGGTCTGGTGTTAACCCTAATGTTTCTAAATTCAAGATTTATTGGATGTAATGCATGGTTACATATCACAAATGAAAAGTGAAATCAAATGGAAAGGAAGGGTCATCCTTTCATTTTTTAGCTATTGTAAAGATTTGAAGGCATATCATCGTTTTGTTCCATGTATGAATAAAGTGCTTTACTAACAAGATGTGTTATTTATTGAACAATCCCAGGCTTATGAGCCAATATATTATTCACCTCCTCCATTATTTTGTACCAATACATACACAAGTTTAAATGTTTCTTATGAAGAAAAAGGTAGTTTAGATGACTTTCATTTTGAGAGTCATTGTGGTTCAGATGATGAATCATAGGGGAGATAACCCGCTCCTCCATTGCCATTAAACACTTAATTCTACCATTAGTGTTATAAGTTATTCAAAATGCACCTACTCAACCAGTATAAACTTTATTAAAATGGGTCCGTATAGTTCATGAATAAGTTGGTGCATGTGTAGAGGATCATGTAGATCCCCACAAGATTATATTAGAATAGTTTGCTATGAGTTGGGATCTAAAGACTTATCATGAGATTATATGCATCTTGAATGGTAGGAAACTATGGTGGAGTATCGTATTTCTCTTAATAAGAATAGAACTTGGTATTTGGCTCAACCTTTTGAAGGAACAAAAATAGTGAGGTGTAAGTGAGGGAAATGCACTAAGTATGCAACAAATGGGTCCATTAATAAGTACAAATTTTGGTTTGTATAAAAATATTTTTCACAAGTTAAAGGTGTTGATTACCATGAATCCTTGATCCAACTACCAATATGTATTCCATTAGGCTAATGCTCTCCTTGAATTCAAAATAGGGGTGGGAAGTGATTTAGATGGACATTAAGAGTTCCTTATTGCATGACAACTAGTTGGAATAAATATACGTGTTCTAGCCACTCAAGTTTATTAGTAGTGAGAACTCCACCTATGTGTGTTGATTGAAAAAGTCCTTGTAAAACTTGAAATAGGCTCCTTGATCTTTGTTTGAAAATATCAACATGTTTCTACTCAACTTTGGTTTTACACAAAGTCGCTCTGACCCCACAGCTACACAATACAATTAGGCGAGTAGCTTCTGATTTTGGTCCTCTATGTCAATGACTTAGTCATTAAAGGGAGTTATACCAAGCATATTATTGTTGTGAAAGCATGATCAATGAATTAATTTGAGATGATTGACTTAGGATTGCCACTTTTTTCCTTGGACTTCAAGTCTCATTGTTTGCTAAAGGATTTTTTTATGAATCAGACCAAGTATGCTCAAGACATACTCCATTGCTTCAACATGGAAAATTTCAAGTTAGCCATGACTCCTTATCAATATGGATTCAATATTTCCACCAAATTTTACTCTCATTTAGTTTATGGTACACTCTATAAGAAATTGGTGAGAAGCCTTCTATACTTGACTCATACTCATCTTGATATTTCTCTTGATGTGAACCTAGTGTCAGACTATTGTTAAGAACCCCATGATAGCCATTGGAAAGCTATAAATAACATTATAAGGTATCTTTATGGTAATACTAATTATGGGATTGAGTATTTTTTAAGTGGAAAATCCTCAATTTTCATTTACACTTATAGTGTCAAAACAACATATGTAGGTTATACAAATAGTGATTGGATAGGAGATCTAGATGATCAAAAGTCTACTGTAGGTTACATTTATCATCTTAGGGCAGATCTCGTGCCTTGGTCATGCAATAAATAGACTAATATTTATTTGTCTACTAAGTAGGCTAAGTATATTTGATCTATCATTATCGGTCATGAATCAATTTAGATTGGGCAATTACTTTACAAGTTTATATTTAAGCAAACCCAATTAATAACACTTTGGTGCAATAATCACAGCGTCATCCACATTCTGTGCAACCTAGTGGAGGAACAACACACAAAGCACATTGAGAAACACATGCATGATGTTTAGAAACTAATACAAGATTAGGCCATTGATATTAAATATTTTCAAATATATGATCATGTTATTGACATATTCACGAAACCCTTACCTAAGGCTTAACTTGTTCAACTCAGGAAATTTTTGGGAGTGAAGGAAGGTATTTCCAAGGGGGGATACTTCAATGATTCCTCTATCCTCCATTTTATTAAAGTAAATATTAATGAAGTATGTTTGTATATTTGACAACATATACATTTTTGTGTGGTTTAAGTCACACTTTTATTGTTCATTTGTTATATAATTTGTGGATAAACATGAATTGATGCACAATTATCCATAACCAGATATTGGAGAAAATTATCCATTAAGTATATACTTAATTAAATTTTTATAATAATAAGTCAGTTTTATCTCTAAGAAGACTTGTTCTACAAGTTTTTACTATCCTAAAATTCTAACTCTAACCCAAACCTCCTTTCTTATATATATAAGAACATAGAGGGCTAATGGGTGAGGCACATTGTATATGAGAGTTATTATTTGTAATACTAGTGAATTTAGGACACAAATTTAATCTAAGGAGGTAGTCATGTTACATGGGATTAATTTTTATATTGTTTTTCTTTAAGATTTAATTAAATTTATATATCACATGTATTATGGGTGTTTATCTTATGGTAGCTACAAAATTTATAGAATTACTCTAATAATTTATTAATCTCAGATATTTATGAGAGCAGTCCCAAAAATATTGTTAAAGGCCTCCACCATATAATTTACTTATGGATGATCACGTGTCATCTTGTGGTGTGCAATCATTAACTCTTATAACAAAATACACGCCTTTTTTACAAGAAAATGAGTCCCTCTATACTTGTCAAACTTAGATGACACCCATAATTTTTTTTTTGTACTTTTGATAAAACATATAAAATGTTTGTTTAATAGGTATAAAAATTAATATATCTATTTATATTGTAATATATGACATTTAAACATATCTCTGAATGTAAAGCAAAAGTGATTGATTGAAATTGATTGACAAGTGGCATATGATAAAAATAGTAAGTAAAGCAAGAGTAAGATACATAGATTTTCTAGTTTTTGGTTGATTATAACTAATGTTTGGCAATGAGAAATAAAATAAGATAGGATTGTGACAAATCAGATCTAGAGGTAGGATCTATTGATATTTATAGATAGGTTTGCATTCCCTAGATAATAATGCAGGTTGGTCATGTGAATTATTTGCGGACTTATCCACTTTGATTGTGATAAATTTGTAACTATTCTGCCACTTGTGCCTATGTCTACTAAGAGGGTTAAGATATTTTACTTATGTATATGTCGTGTAAAAATTATCATTTCCTTCTATTTGCCTTGAAAACCCTAGGGGTACTTATGAGAGCAAGAAACATGCAAATTAAGAGGGAAAGTGTAATGAGCCAAGTTGACCTAAATCACCTATATTGATGATTAACCACTACCTACATATCCAAATACTCATAGGAGGGGATTAAACTACATGTAGTTCTCCCACCTAGATTGATTTTGCAACTGTGTTATTTGACTATATGTATATAACTAAAAATTTAACTTTGATACTTGACAATGATAGCTATTGACTTGATTTGAAATGATTTATACTTGATTTAAGGCTACTCTTAATGATTGATATTGAATTTGAAAAGAATAAGACATATTTTCTCAATGTGTAGTAGTGTAAAAGATAGATGCTAGATAGAAATCCAATCCCTTAATGAATGAACTTTTATTTGTATTTATAGTGAACCTTTTGAATAATTTCCTTTATTCAACTTAAAAAATGTCTAGGATGACCTAAATGTATATTAATTTTTTTGGAAATTATTCATTAAATGGTACATGGATCAGGCCACACTAAGTGGACACATCTGTAACAATGAACTTGTCCCAAAAAATCATGGACAACTGTCCTAAAGTTGGAAGTAGTATGAGAGTGACCTATAAGAATTTTTGAGAATTAACTTGGATATGATTGTGTATTAGTGACAATGAATAGAGGGGTCAAGCTCACATATAGATAAATGGCTTAGATGAATGAAGAATAAGAGTCTTGTATTTGAGTGTAAGTCAAGTGGTTTAAGCCATGTCAATAATTGACATTGTCAAGTACTTATGACCAGATTTAGGTGTCTACATTTATCCCCCTTTATTATAGTAATGAATTTTATAGAATAAATGAGAAATAATAAACCTAAGTGTGTACAACACACATTGCATTTTAATAAGAAACTCCAATTGTGTAGGGAACTTATTTTAGAAAACCCTACAACAACACATGAAGTATTTATTGTTCATATTTGATATTTGAAAAATTGAATCTCTAAAATTTTAAAATTAAAATAGATAGAGGAAGGAGTACACATATATGGAGATGAAACCACATTGCATTTTAACTTATGAATGGATTCAATGAGTGTTTCCCCTTGTTGAAGCAATTGGAGAGATGGTTTTTCATGTTGAAGCATTGACTAATTGAGAGTGATCAAGTCAATTTTTTTGAGTAACTAATCAAGCCCTTGAATTGGAAAGATGAATTCTCCACTTCTCATGAATGGGGAGAAGTACCCAATATACTAATCCAAAAGAAGGTTAAACCATGATGGGTTTGCTAGAAGTGATGCCAAGGCTATTGAGTGTCACTAGAATCAAACGTATATCACTCATAATATAAAGGTGGAATAACACATTGGGTTCAAGAAAAGTAATCCTAAGAACATTGAGTGTCACTAGACTCAAACATACATTACCTATAATAGAATGAATCACACCTTGCATGATTGAAACAGAATAAAAAATATTCATGCCCCCATCATAACCACAATGTCAATAGATTTGAAGTGAAATAAAAAACATTTGCTATTGAATATTTAAACTACATTGTATTGTATATGCACATGAACCAATATCATACCTTCTTAATTAAAATAAATAAATAAATAAATAAATAAATAAATATATATATATATATATATATATATATATATATATATATATATATATATATATGTTAATGAATTGATATCATACCCCCATAATTTGTGCCAAATGGCATAAAATACCATGCATTTATATGCTCAATTGTAACTGTATGTGAAACATGTAATTATTTTACTTATGCCCATGCATATGCAGTCAAGTGTGTATGAATGTGTAATCAGGTTTTTGTAAAATGAGTGCATATGCATGTCATATGCCCCTATAATCTATATCATTGATCCACTATTTGTTATTTATTTAATTTTTGAATAAATTTGAACATTTGAAACCTATGATCTACCATGAAATATTATTTTTAAATTAATTTTAATTTTTAAAACCTATGTTATTTCATAAAATATGATTTTTCTACTCATATGGGCTTGAATCTATAAGACAAGCCCACTGTAATGCACCCATTTTAAGATGAAGGATTATCATATCACTCATCTCAAAATAAGAGTTAAATGTATCATGTGATAAATATAGAATCATGTATAATGATGTCAACATGTGGAGAGTATGCCATCATATTAATGTAGTCATTGAAACATGTATGTGACATATTAAATGCAAGGCATACAAGTGTCATGTCTAGATAGATATGACAATGAGGCGTGTAATAAAGTAATAATTTATAAATAAAACTATATAAAAAAAGTGAATGATATGTATCATGGCACCACTAATCAATCTCAACAAGCACAACACACAATGTCATGTAATGTCACACATAAGACTAGAGGACACATACAACGAGCATGAACATGTCACAACAGACAAGGCAAAAGGTTGTACATAAGAGACATTAGGAATGTCACAAGGAATATAAATATGTTGCACACACAAGGCTAAGTAGATATACATAATAAGTAATCAATGTCTATCCTATCATGAAATAAAGTAATAACATCTAAGGATTATAAAACAAATGAAAACTAATTTACACTATCCATATGTATCGATGTCACATCATAGAAAAGTAACATATCCATGTAGCACAATGTAAGACAAGAGTAATTAGCAAGACACTTGTAAGATATATAATTCAACATGGAAAATAAGTCATAGATAAATATAACCTATGATAATGTAACATGTAAAATAAGATGTCTCCAATATAGGCATGGCCATTGGGTAGAAGTGAGTCCAACATCTAAGAATCTATGTATAATATGTATGTCCCTCATTAAACTCATATAAATTTTTAAATGCATGTGTGTATGAAAAAATAATATGTTATCTACCAAAATATATGATAAATAACATATGTAAAAGAAGTAAACTAGCAACTCATGTCATGTTTAAGTCACGATTTTTTTAATTTTTGAGAATATTTTGAATGGTCTTGCATCTTTGAAATATTTGAATGTTTTTGACATATTTTTAAATTTTTTTTTTTGACATATTTGATGTGTGCAAAAATAAATTAGTCAATGATACCATCGATGGGAGGATCATGGCGTGTGCCTATATCATAGAGTTAGAATGTAACTTCTAAAAATGAAAAGTGATAAATGTAGATGAATCTAAATCTTAAAAAAAATCAAGTGCTATAATGTAAATGTGTTGATCATTGATCATAAAATATCTTGCAAGATGTGTAGCTCTAGATGGCACAAAACTTGGTGGGGTCATCTGTACAGTAGGAGAAGGTCTCACTGCCTATGTTCACTATGGAAAAATTGAATTATCTGAAGTACTTAGGATGCACTGTAGAAGATGAAGATTTATTTGAACTCTTAATAACTCTTTAATGTGAATCTTGTTGTCTAAAAGGGTGTACTACTCTCCTTTGGGTTGATTGTATAGAAAGATGTTGTATAAGTGCAACAAGAGATTCTTCACTATGCTCTTGAATAGGAGTAATGACTGCCTTTATACTATCCTCCTGAATATGTGTAATAACCAATTGTGGTGGTGTGTGGGAGGAGTTTTAAATACCATTAACTATAATAGATACTCATATAAAATACTCAATACTTAATCAGTTGATTGTAATGCATATATTTGAGACATTAATGTACTGTAGATGATATTGCACAAATATATATATCTAAGGGTGCCCTAATAACATATCAAAACCCCCATTCTTGGTAAGACTAAAAATGTAGTAGCCATTATTTTTGAGCCAACATAGAGAGGTAACAATATCTACTCAATCATATTTGTGTATGTCCATCAAATTATTTGACTATTTTTAATGTATCTTGTAAATCTTGCTCTATATACCCAATAATGTAAAGAAGTGTCATTATCCATGCATTTTGATTTGACCCATTGGCAAATCATGACACTATGACTGGGCTATTTCGATTTAAGCTTGAAAAAATAATGCGTGTCTATCTGAATCAACATAAAAAATCTCATTGTCATAAAATGTAATCATAGGATGTGGTGTTGATGTGCTTGTAAAGGTATAAATGTTACCATCTATTGGATGTCCATATGTCTAAGTATAAGGATGCACATTGTATGAATGATGTACCTTTGAATTATTTGTATTTTATATTATGCTATGATTTGGAAATGAGTTACTAAATATTTTCAACCTTTCATTTTCATTTTCTTATGGTCTAACCTTTTTTGTTGGCATGCTTAGCTCAATAGTATTGTCATTTATGATATTTTGTATCTTATGCATTATTATTTAACACTTGTTTATAAAATTTACAATACATCTATGATATTCATATTATGAACTATTTTCAAATCCCTTATGTTGAGGTTTAGTTATATAAACCTCTAACGGTGGAGGGAGAGAGATGAGAATGCAGTCAAATAGGTTCTTGATGTAAGGAGTTCTTTAAGATCCTATAATCCTTTAATAGATTTAATTGATTTATAGGATTTAATACTTTTTTATATGTTATACCAACACAACATATCTATTTTTATCTTTATCTTAGCTTAGAAATACAAGATATGCAAAACATAGGTTTTTAGGCATAAAAGACTAGGCCTACAGACTATAAAATTGATATAAATTTATTTTAAGAGGTCAAAACACTATTAAAATACATTAAATTATTCAAAAATATTTTTAACCAACCTCTAAAAAATTTTAGGTCATTTTCATGATTATATTTTGAGATATTGAGGTTTTTGTACTACTAAAACAAGGTTTTGACTTTTCTAATAAGATTGCAAGTCTGAGTTTTGCAAATAAATTCCTCACCAGGTGCCTTAAAAACTTTAAATTAACTTTTATAGGGCATAAATATATTATTAAACATTCATACAAAGTTTCATCTCATTTTATTCATTCATTTCAAAGTTATGCACTTTTTAATCTTCCTAAACCCTTCTAAAACCCTCACCTATAGAGTTGCTAACTGTATTTTGTCAATATATTACTATATAGAGCTAAAAAACACTTTAAATCAATTTAAAAATCTCATAAAAATATCATTTCATCTATCCATAAAATTTCATGAAATTTTAATAGTTAAATTTCAAGTTATAGTGATTTTTGTGCTCAAAACCCTAGTAGGCCTACACATAAGCCGATAGCACTCAAAAATAGATAATTTGAATTGTATGATATGATTTTGAAAAAATTCACTTGGATAAGGTATAAATAAACAATACATAATCTTATATACAATTTTAAGCTCTAAAAAGACCTAAAATGTGGATAAAACAACTTTTATTAGGCTGTACCTATATGTTTCTAGACTGTAGAAAACCAGTCTATATTGTTGAAGCCTGCATAACAAAATGAACATATTCCAAAAAAAAATGTATGATTTTATAAAAACATAAACATTTAATTACATGAATATTCCACTTGAAATTTCAAAGAAACTTTAATGATTTTTTTTTTAATTATTTTCATGCAAACTTATAATAGAGTATAACCAGAAAATACCCTATCCTGTATCTCCTTAGCTCCCTCTCTCCTTATTAAAACCTTATTGGTTTCATTTTAGTATTATTTTTATCACCTAACTTACTTTCATGTCTCTTTTACTATCATCATTTTTCTCTTTGAATATCAATCACTTCTCTTTCTTTCTCAATTTTGCCAACTTTAGCAAACTAACTCTTAACTCTTCTAAACTTGACCTTACTTGGTTTATACATAGTTTAAACATGAGTTAAGACTTTATAAATCTTAATAAAATTTTATATGATTTTAATATACCCATAAAAATAATATCATTCCCTTAAAACCCATTATGAGCTGAGAAAACCTTAAAAACTCTTAGATACAAATTCAAATATTTGAATTATAATTTTGGTGGAAAAATAACAAACTAGCTCAAATGACCAATTCCTACAAAGCTCATGATTTTAACACCTCATAAATGACCTTAAAATACATTCAACACTTAAACATGATAATTTAGTACAAAATTAAGCATATACAAGCTTCTTATTGACCACATATGATTCACTAGACTTCTTTAAGACTTTGTAAGACTACTTAAGACCAATATGTACAAAGCTGATTTTCCTTGTGATCATGCACCTGCATCAAACTCCTTGACTTTAAAAAATTTATGGGATCTTGATCATGAGTATTATATATTATTATAGCTGATGTAAATGAATGAACCTCTGCTTGTATGTCCTCTTCAACTAGCTTGTCATATAAGTGCACATGCTCATTTGATCCAGACTTAGTTCTCTTTGTTGCCTTCTCAATGCTTCACCTACACATGAAAAAATATCATTAAAGTAATAAATCATTTATTAATTATATATTTGAGGCATTTTCCATCTTTCTTCTTTTATAGCATATTGTTTATGCTTCCCATTCACTTGATGGGATTCAAAAGATCCATTCTTAATTTATTTCACGTTGATCTTCTCCTCATTATTATTTTTATCTTCTCCTTCATCCACATATAGATGATGTAAAATCATATTCCTCCCCTCATGTGCTTGTATTTTAATTTGAACTAATTTATTTAAATATTTTTTCATGAAAACACATACATTGATTTCATCTAAAATTTTTGCCTTCTTTTCACATGATGTCTTCATCTCATTTATGTCTCTTTATTCATCCCTACTTCATGATTGATTCTCAATCACCATTTCTTTGTGTGCACTTGCTTCCACAAACACCTCTACATCTTTTAATTCCTCTTGATTTTTCTTTTCTCTTTCCTACAATCTTCTTTTGGGATACTCTTTTGATGACTATTCTCTTGGCTGCAATTTTTTTCAAGTTCAACTCTTTATGGTTATTCCTTTATTTTAGCTTTTGATTCATATAAAATACCATTTCCTCATACCAATATCTATCTCTCCTTTCATGGAATGTTAAAAAATGTTTACTTTCTCTATGTTATTTTCAAAATTAGTTTGAAGTTCTTCACATAATAACTTTACTATCTTGTTGTCCCTCAAGACAACCTCCTGATCTTTATCTTGTTCTTTATGCTTTACATCTGCAACTAACTCTTTGTGGTTCATTACTAACTGATCTTCCTTTTTCATTTCAAAATTTGAGGCATCAAATTAGGCCTTCTATTCCAAAATTTACATACTTAAAATCACACATTTAGACATATTGTTATAATAAAAATATTGAGACTTGATTGCCTCTTAAATTTCCTCCTTGGGTTTCTCTTTTAGCACCCTTATCATTCTTTTCCAAGTTTTGAATTCTTGCTACCTCCTTCTCCTTTCTGCAATCTACTTAATTGGCCACTTGAACACCTTATTGAATTTTATGAAGAATATTTGTCTTGATTTATTTTGAATCAATTATTCTAAATGTTGTATCAAACTTGCTAAGGTCTGCTTCATCTCATCTATCTCTTTCTAAATATCTTCTTCTTTTTTATCTCATTCTTTTTCTTCATTTGTTTCTTCTCTCTTATTAGTCCTTCCATTCGTTTTCTTCTTATTCTTCTTGTGCCTCACCCAAAATATCTACTTGGTCTTTTGACACCTCCAAGTTTGTTTCACCTTGGATTCCTTCTTTTTGAGCTTCACTTTGTTCCTCTTCTCACTTTCTTAAACCTTAATGGACTATAGGACCATAGAACTTTTTTCAACTTCTATTTTATAAAATCACCCTAAAAATTATTCATTCTTATATTTATTTCATACTCTTCCTAAGATATTTTTCTAATCTCTAATACCATCTGATGTAAGGCGCTGTTTAAAATCCTCTTCTCCCTCAATATATTAGTTTGATTTACAGGCTTGAAGCCTTTCTACTAGGTCTGTTTGTTCTTTTTGTATTGAAATTTACCAATAAAATTTTTATAACTATAAAAATGTCTTCACACATTCATTTATATGTTATAACAACTCAACATATTCATTTGTACCTTTATCCTAGTTTAGAAATGCAAGATATGCAAAATAGGTATTTCTAGGCATAGAAAACTAGGCATGTAGACTGTAAAATTGATATAACATTCATTTAAGAGATAAAAACCACTATAAAACCACATGTAATAATTTAAAAACATATTAAAAAACCTATTAAAAAAATTATGTCATTTTCATGATTAGGTTTTGAGATACTGAGGTTTTTGTACTACTAAAATAGGGTTTTTGACTTTCTTAACAAGACTGCAAATTTAAGTTTTTCCAATAAATTACTCCCCATGTGCCTAAAAATATTTAAATATATCTTTAAAGTTCATAAAAATAATATTAAACATGCATACAAAGTTCCATCTCATTTTATTTATTCATTTTAAAGTTATGCACTTTTTAATCTTCCTAAACCCTTTTAAAACCCTCACCTATAGACTTGTTGACTATATTTTGTCAATATCTTCCTCCATAGACCTAATTTTTTTAAAATAAGTTTTAAAATATCATAAACATATAAATTAATTTATTATCAAAATTTCATGGATATTTAATGATTAAACTTCATGGATATTTAAGGGTTAAATTTCAAGTTATAGTGATTTTTTTGTTCAAACCCCCAACGAGCCTGCAATAGGTTAAGAGCACTAAAAATAGACAATTTAAATTATATGATATATTTTTGAAAATTTTAGCTTAGCTAACATCTAAACCACAAATACATACTTTTAAATGTAATTTAAAGATATGAATAATCCTAAAACATGGATAAAATAACTTTTCTTAGGCTGTATCTATAGGTTTCTAGACTATAGAAAACCTATCTATATTGTTGAAGCCTGGAAAGCAAAATGAACATATTATAAACAAAAATGTATGATTTTATAAAAACATCAAAATCAACTTAAATTAATTCTCCACTTGAAATTATAATTAAATTTTAATGAATAAGTTTTTCATTATTCTCATGCAAACTTATGATACAATACAACTAGAAAACACCTTACTTTGCATCTCCTTGGCTCCCTCTCTCCTTCTTAGTTTCCTTTTAATATTATTTTTCTTACCTACCTTCCTTGCATGTATATTGAATTTTAATCATATTTCTCTTTGAATAGCAATCACTTCTATTTCTTTCTCAACTTTGCCAACTTTAGCAAACTAACTCCTAACTCTTCTAAATTTGACTGTACTTGAATTATATATGGTTTAAACACGAGTTAAGACTTTAGAAACATTAATAAAATTTTCTTGGATATTAATGGAAACATATAAATAAGATCATTCCCTCAAAACCCATTAGGATCTGAGAAAACCTTAGAGACTCTTAGATACAAATTCAAATATTTGAATTACAATTTTAACAAAAAAATAGTAAACTAGCTCAAATGATCAATTCCTGCAAAGCTCATGATTTGAACACATCATAAAGGAACTTAGAAGACCTTAAAAATTTAGACATGACCAATTTATTATAAAATGAAGCATATACAACATTATTATTGGCCACATTAACTCACTAGACTTCTTTAAGACCTTCTAAGACTATTTAAAACCAATATGTATAAATATGGATTCCCTTATGATCATGCACTAGCATCAGTTCTGTAACAAAATATGAGGAGGTGATGATAAATTTGAAAATTGAGTCCTTGGTGGAGTTGTCAACTAAAGCTTATTTATTGGTTGTGATATTACATTGATTGTTACTTTTGATTCATTTTTGCTCTCATTATGTTTGATCTTGTAGCTTGGCTTGATTTTAAACTTAGTACTTGAAGTAGTTATAGTATTTGGTACATACTTGAGTTTTTTCAAAGATATGATAGTGAATTATTGTTCTTTTATTGTATGGCATAACTCATTAAAATAATTGGATTTATTGAAAATGATAGACTCAAGAAGTGATGCTAGAAAAATTTGTGTGAAGTTATCTTATAACTAATTGTTTGCCACATAGTTGGTCATATTGGTTAGCCTAATTTTGTATATTTTATATCAAATAACATATTAAATGATTAGATCATTGGACCCTTGATTGAGTTTATAAATTTTACCATAAGATAGTTTTTCACCAATGTAAATAGAAAAGTGTGATGGAAACTAATTTGCCAAAGGGTTGAATGCCTTAACTGATTTAGGTGAAAGTTCATTGAATTATCACAAAGCTTATTATTTGAGGCTTTGTGAAATATATTTGATAATTTTTCATTGTTTCCAAGCATGCTACATGAAATGATCAAATATTTTGTTCTAGATCACCTTCACCCTTATAGAGTAGTAGCTTAGGAGCTACAAATCCTAATGATAACAGGTAATATGCTATTTAATGTGCCAAAAGATTATGAAGTAAAGTATGGGAAACCATTAAATGACTATCTTTAGAGAAACCTTGCTCTAATTGTAACACTTTAGCATGTATGTCTATAATAATCTATTCAATTGAGTGTGCATTAGGCAACATTGGTGGTGGACCATGCATAGTAATCAAAGGGGGTGTTTATGATATAAATAAGCATATTATGTTATTGTAAACCTTGTGATGCCCCCATACCTAGGGATAATATCACATATGTGTTAGTTTAGGTTTTTCCATTCTCAAGCTTACCTTCACGTTTGTTTTGTCAACTTGTTTAGGTGTACAATTATCATGTAGGAGTTATATTCCAAGTGGGAGTCACACTTGACCAGCTATTTTGGGTATGGGATTCTTCTAACCAACACCATTTGTCATGTGACCTCCACCACTTATCATGTATGATTTACACATTCACTCCTTTTTTACCTCTCCTTTGTGAGCTATTCAGTACAGGACTTGACTCATTTATGCATGTTCTACTTGTGTGTGTGCAACCTTTGGCTCTCAGCTACGACCTAGGGTTTCATGCATTAATGGCTGATTAAATATCTTGGAGGACTCTAATATGGTATAAGAGCTCCAATAATAGTGTTTCTTTGCCATTTCAAATCCTTAGTGAGTCTATTACATTGCATGCATTGCTATTTTTTGTTCTTCACTAGTTGTTTTTGAGGGTTTATTCAAAATTTCTCAACATCCTTCAAATTACATAAAAAATGGCTTATATAAAAAAACAAATTATGGATTCTTTATGGGTTTTTCATTTTATCTAATGGGTATGTGTTATATTTTGGGGTTATTTTTGGTCTATCTTGTGGTGGCACTATAATGTTTGTTGTGTAATAGGGTTCTACAAGCTGGTTTCTTGGTTCTATAGCCTAGTTTAGGGTTTTGACTACCTATTTTTGGTCTCACAACCTGCTCTCAGACAATACCTACAAGCCCTAACATTTAGACTAGTTCCCTACTTAATAATTAAGGAATATTGGGTAAATGCATAGGGGTAACATCTCTACTACAAAAGTAACATGGGTTTTATTATCATACATAGCCACCAAAATATATATGGTGAGCCATTCTGCATGGGACTTGCATTATAGCTCAACCTTGGACTGCATATTACCTGATCAACATCTTTTAGATAGGGTGTAGAACTAGGTGCAAGGAGGATTATACTAAGCAGCTATTAACACATATCACTCATCACTTTTCTCACTAAATTCACCTCAATGCCCTTTAGAATCCATAGAGCAAGCCCGTGTCACAAAATATTATAGATTGTAGATTAGAAAATGTGAGTAGGAGAAAGGAATGATAAGGTGAATGACAAGTTGAGCATTTTAGCATGTTTTGCCCACCAACTCACCTAACTATCTAAAAACCTCCTTTAGCTATCTAAATGGCCCACCAGTAGGTTATCAATCCTTCTTGATGTCTTAGATCTCCATTGGATAATCTTCGACCTTATGCTTGTTGTCCTTAGCAAAATAGACCTATTTTTTTGTGTTTGTGTCGAACACAACTTACTAAGAGTTGGTTGAGCATGACTTCACATTCCTAGCTTTTTGGTTTCTCTTCAGACTTGATCATTGAACTTTTGAATTTTTAGGCATGCTAATGGCATCTACAACATCCCTCATGAGTTTTCCTCCCATGGCAATGCCCAAGCTTCTACTTTTGTAGACTTGTGTGAAAAGTGGTGGCACCATACAACTTCTTTTCTCATAAATAAGTCAAAAAATCTAAAACCTAAAAGCTTCCCTAATTAGTTTTTAATCTACCCTAAAATATATTTAAAATTAACTAATTTTTAATTATTATTAAAAAAATAGATGTTTTATTTTGCCTTAAGTGGTTATATTCATCTAATAATCACATAGGGGCAAGTAAGACGGGTGTTTTTGACTTTGGTTGACTTGAGGAGGATTACGGTTCCATTTTAGTCCCAACGAGTGGTTACATGACATGATTGATGTTTAAACCCTTCAAGCATTAAAAATTTTAGTGCAAGTTTTTATTAAATAGGCCTCATTTATGAGAAATTGATTGTGTTATAAATTTTGATCAATAATTTGAAATTGAGATCCATATTTTTAAAAAGATAATGTTTTTTAATTTACCATGCATTGGTTCTATTTTTATTATACAATTCACTAAATTTATAGTGTCATTTTTGGGGTTACCTGTGTTACGGGCCCTATTACTTTCTACATTGTATTTCATGCACTTATTACTTATACATGGATGCATTTTAAGCTATGCTCAACATCTTTATTCTGAACATGTTTTATTTGTATTGATTCCTACACTGGTTACTCACATGGACACATTATTGGCTGTGTCTAACATCTCATTCATGAGTATGCAAAATTCTAACATCTTTATAGATTTTTTTGTGTAGTCTTGCACTTCCTTTGTGTCTTATCTTAGTCATGATGACTCTATTCGAGAGACTCCAAATGAGGAGAGTTGATTTTACACCAATAATTCTTATTAGGAAGACCAACTATGCTTCTTGGTGTACATGTATGGAATACTTTCTCACATGAAAGAATCATATTCCATTTATATATGGATAGTTACTTACTCCCAATGATCCTATTCAGTTCCATAAGTGGGCTAACACTTGTGACAAAGTTCTTGGTACCCTAATGTTACATGTTTCCATGGATATTCATTGCCATGTGGAGCATACAGATTGTCCCTACACTATTTGGAGCATCCTATAGTCTCTTTTCAGAGATTCCACTGAGATTTACATCATAACTCCTCTTCCTATCATCTCTTTAGAGACTATTGTACTTTATTATCCTACTCCCATTTCTTGTGATAACACATCCATGGTGGATATTGCTCTTGCTTATATTGAGCCACCACTATAGGATGAGATTCTACTAGACCTTAGTTGTCCCATTACAAATTCTACTTCCATTTCTGTGCATGATGTTGCTCATATAGAGCCATCATAGATTGGTACTATGGATGAATCTATTATTTATAGTGAGAATACACATTGTGAGAGCATTAATGACTCTTTTTTTCCTATGGATATTCAAATTGTGGATCTATGTGATTCATCTATAGTCTCTTCTTTAGCTTCGAGTGTTGTTAAGATGTGATTTATACTTCCCATGGACATTACTTTAGATAATGTTCCATGCCATTCTTTTTCATAAAACTCACATGTAATTGATGACACTTATGAGCCTGAGCACATTTTTGAGACCAAGGAATCTTTTTCTAGCACATACGACTACAGTAGTGATGTGGACACACCTCCACCATCTCCTTGTCACCTTTCAAATATTTAGGATTTATTTTTTGATCCACCTATTTGTGGTCCACTTCAAACATTACAAGATGCAGGTATACTGATCTAAGACTCATTAGACATTGAGTAGTCTATTCTATAGCTATAGGGCATTCCATAATCCTTCATAGCCTTTGATTTTGTTGCACCCTCATTACATAGAGTAGTTGGCTCTCTTACTATGCATGAGGAGCATAGTTCCTTGTATAGGGACTACACCTTGGTTGGATATCCATCAAGCACTTTGAGGGCACATTCACTACTATAGGGTGATTCACTCTTCACTGCACCTACTTCTGATAGGTTTACTTCAGTGGCATACATTGAGTCCTTGTGCATGATCTTGCCAAATCTATGCCACACTTTTATTTTAGACCATACTTAGAGTTATTTGTATTATTGCCTTCATCTTCCACTATGGGATGGGAAAACTTCCAGTACACACCTCATGTTCTTCCTTTGTCAAAAATAAGAAACATTATTCGATGTAGATAGAGCTTCTTCAATCTTTAGGTAGAGGATCTCATCAACGACATTCATCATTTTATGATCTTTATTGTAAGTAGCTTTAACACCTTATATGGGGACTTCTTAATTATTCTCTCTATGTGCTCTATTGCTCTCACTTATGGATGTATTCTCAACTGTGCCTAACATCCTTAGAGCATACACTATTTCTCTTTGCTTTATTTTTGGGGAGGAGTTTTTTCCTACGGTTTTTCTCCTTTTCTCTTCTTTATGGGATTTACATTGTGCTTGGGTACCTCATTAAGCCTCGTTGTCAAGACCCAATTCTTTTACCCACCTAAGCTACAATTCAGGATGGTGTTAGTGAAGGTTTTTCTATTCTTTGACTTACCTTCACATTTATTTTATTAGCTTACTTAGGTGTACACTTGTCATGAAGGAGTTACATTCCAAGTGGGAGTCACCCTTGACCAACTATTCTAGGTATGGAAATCTTTTGACCACCACCACTTGCCACGTGGGAGTTATACATTCACTCCTTTTTGTATCTCTCCTCTATGAGCTATTCAATATATGACTTGACTCATTTATGCATTTCACTTGTGTGTGTGCAACCTTTGGCTCTCACCTACTACTTGGGGTTTCATGCATTAATGGCTAATTAGAGATCTTGGATGACTCCAACAATATGTAACTATAACACCTGAAGTGTAAGTATTGGCCTAGAAGGGATCTTATTATTCTCTCGATGTATAAATTTGAGCATATTTATTTTGTTCATCTCTTACAATGTATAGTAATGCATCAATTTTATTTTGATTTCAATTGAGGAATTCAATGAATTATTTGTCATTAATTTCATCCAATTAATTTGTATTAGCTTTATTAGTATTAATAGTCACAATAATTCCATTAATAGGGTGTGTAGTATGCCTTGTAAGATTCAAAATGTACAACTATTATTATTCCCAAGTCATACTTTATTTTATAAAATTTTGCCTTAGCGATGTTTGTATCCTAAGAGAATCATGGCGTGATATAATATATCAAAAAGATGAATTGAGGAAGGCTTGAGATTGTAGATTATTCTTTTTTAGAATTTTAATGATATTTGAATTTGATTAATGAAATATATAGTGAATCCAAAAAAAACCTTGAAAAGTAACATAAAATGTGATAATGAACCTTGTGAGTTGGGTTGAAAGACATAAGCAAAATTGATTCATTATAGGCATTATTTGATTTTGAACTTTGAATTTTTAAATGGTACTAGAGGTGTATCTAAATAGGGTGTCTTTGATTTGTGGGATTTCAAATATATTATTTCTAGGTATAATTAGTGAAAAAATCCCAAAGGGGCACTAAATATAGAGGATCACACCATCTCGTAGCTACACTATCCCATATCTAAGGTATGTTGAAAGTAACTTCCTAGGGCTAACTCCTCATCGATGCACTACATAAAAAAATGAATGAAAAGACTTCCTATGGCTTAAAATAAAAAATCCTATGCATTTTATATATAACATGAGATACATGGAAATAAAATTCCATATACAGTGTTGTCTACTGGCTTGAGTATTGGAGTAATACCCCTCACACCATGGCTCATGTAAAACAGATGATCACTTTGCCCAGAATGATAGATCCTATGAGTTTTACAACTGTTGGAAAACAATTCTAAAATAAGTGAGAATAAAAATAAATTGAAATTAAAAACTAATTACAAGAAAATATTTTTATTCACATATATTAGAAATTAATCTAAAACCCTATAATAAAAATTGGAAAAGTAACACTTGAAAATGTATCGGTTCACTAATATGTTTTACCTTATTTTTGATAAAAACATGTAAAATATTTGTTGAATGGGTATAAAAAACTTGATAGGTATATTCAAATTTTAGTGCATGACATTTAAGCATAAATCTAAATGTAAAGCAAAATTGACCAATTGATAAATGCCATATGCTAAATATAGTGAGTACAACCAAGAGTAAGATACTTAGCTTTTTAGCTTCTGGTTGACTATAACTAATGTGTAAGAAACATAATAAGATAAGAATGTGGTAGCTCAGATCCAGAGGCTAGATTTGTTGAAATTTTTGGATAGGTCCTTGCTCCCTAGACATTAATGTAGGTTAGTCATATTTGTTGACTACAAAATTATCTAATTTGGTTGTGATGAATCTTTAACTATTTCTTCCACCTGTGCCTATGTTTGCTGAGAGGGATGCCCTATTTTGATTTTATATATGTTGCATAGAAATTGCTATTTCCTTCTCTTTGCCTTGAAAACCTTAGGGGTACTTGTGAGAGTTATAAACTATAAAAATAGAAGGGAAGTGAAATGGACTGAGTTAACCCCAATCATCACCATTGATGATTAACTACTGCCTACGCATCTAAATACTTTAAGGAGGGAATCAAGCCATATGTAGTTATCCCACCTAGGTGATTGTGAAATTATGATCTTTGACTATATGTATGCAACCATAAATTTGGATTTGATAATTGAAGATGATAGCTCTTAACTTGGCATTCAGACTTGATTTGAGACTATTAAATTTTGAAAGAATATGCTATATTTTATCATTCTACAATAGTATAACATCTAGATGCTAGATATAAATCTAATCCCTTAATGAATGGACTTTGATTTGTATTTATAGTAAACCTTTTGAATAATTTAATTTAACTAACTTGTGAAACTAGTCATTAATTTTTAGAATGACCCAAATAAATTTTTAGAATTTTAGAAACTAGTCATTAAATGGCACATGGACATAACTACACTAGGTGGATAGGTCCGTGACATTGTACCTATTTGCCTAGTGTAGACCTATCATTGAAAAATAGGTATAATTATTCTATAGTTAGAATTGGTCTGAGAGTAATATAAAGAGGTTTGAACATTGACTTGGAGATTCTTGTGTATTAGTGACAATGAAAAAGGGTCAAACCTTCATATAGATAAATGGATTATAGAAATGGTGAATAAGAGTCATGTATTTGGGCCTAATTCAAATGGTTTAAGACATGTCAAGAATTTACATTGTCAATTACATGTGAATAGATTTAGGTTTCTAAACTTATTATGATATTCTACACAAGAATCGAATCATAATTTTTATTGTACAATAATTTATAGGTGCAACCTCAAACTATCTTGCCAAGAAATTAGTGGTCATTATGATACAATGTGAACTACTATGCCACACAATAGGGTTAGTAAGATCGATAAAATCCACTATAGATTTATCAAAATGGCTATTTTGCAACAATCATGATCAATGACATCTCATCCCATCTATTAGGCTTTTCCATCCTTTGGAAGATGTCATATTTTTCCACACATTCTTTTGAGTCCTTGTTCATTATTGGCCATTAATACCCAGCCAACAAGGCCTTCATGGAATTCAAGTAGCATGTTTACATGTTCATACTATAATACACATCTACACGACACTTAATATCTACCAATGTTCATAATTCCCCCTATCAACTGATATTGCATAACTCTTACTATCAACTTCCTTTTTTTTGTCTAGTCACTTGGAAATTACCCTGAAGTAAAAAATGTGGCTATGTCTATGATTTCTTTAGTAACTCTTTGTACCCTATATAGCTATGTATTTAGAATATCATCTTCAATTTAATGTGTGGATTACCTTTCACAATATGTAAAATATGGTTTGGTTCTATATCTAACCTTGTAGGTATCACTACCACAAAAATTGAAACTCCTAGAATAACACTATCCTTCGATAAATATAACCATGTAACACTAGTTTTCTCACCAAATATTTTAGTTCCTCATGGTATGTAAAGAACAAAAAAAATGTTTCGAGAAGATATTACATGAACTTATGCATTGCATAAACCATTAATAGCACTTCCCTCTACATTCCAATATGATTTTTATCATTATTAGGTAATTTCCTACTTGAAAAGGAAATAGGATGATCAATCTTAACTTTTCCAAGTTTTATAAGTATCACCCCCCCTATAAATTTTGATGCATCAATATGCACTTAGAAAGTAATTTTCCAGTCTAAAAACCGTGGAATTGATGTGTTGGCCAATTTACCCTTTAGCACCTTGAATGCCTCTTGTTGTGTTACTATCCACCAAAATGGACCATATTTATTTAGTAACTCCTCCAAATGTCTTGCAATATGTACATTTTTATAAATAAACTTATTTTAATAACTGCAATAGCCTAAAAATGTACACACTTATTTATGTGTGTGTGGAACTTCTAACTATAATAGGACCCTCATTTTCACAGAGTCAACCAACATGACTTCCTTGTAAATAACATGTTCTAATAATGTACCAGATAATATTGTGAATGTTCACTTATTTAGAATAAGTGATATCTAAAGTTGTCTACATATTTGAAACATTAAGTGAAAATTAACATAGTGATCCTTGATAAAACCATACACAATATAATCATCTAGATAAACTTACGTGAGCCTATGTATGAAATAATTGAATGTAGCCACAATGATACAAGAGATTAAAAAAAAACATTATTCAAACAGAAAAACATCCCATTATATGTGATTGAACACCATTTTATATAAAGGTGGTCTTTGATTTATCTTCATCTATGATTTGTACCTGATGATATGTAGAAAACCATATGGGAATGTATACATTTCATAACCAACCACCTCTTCTAACATTTCTTAAGTGAACATTGTTGGGAATAAATCCTATACACATGCATCATTCCACATGCAGTATTATACATACTCCCTAATCCATCCATCATTATTAATGTTGACCACCATAAAACTCACCTAGTCAGATTCTTCCACTAGATAGACCACACTAGCTTTAAGCATCTTTTTTTATTTTTTATTTCACCTTTACTTGAAGGTTTGTGTTCATCATATATTGATTATTCTTAATAGGTTTTATGACTTTGCATAACTTAATAGCCATTTTCCCCAAGAAGTCATGTACTCCTTTCACTTATGATGATTTTTGGGTAATGAATCTTTGAACTCCCTAATGAGTTCCATGATGCACACAAACTCCATATCCATCCAATATTATCCAACTATATCCATATGTGGATCATTTTTTGTCCTAACATTTTATTCCATTATGTGTAATGGCTATTAGTAATACTTTGACTACCCTCTCTTTACTAGTAGTCTCCATATTCAGATGATTAATTTTATCATCTAACTCTTGTTCTTCCCTAATCTTTTAGAGAATTTTCTCATGATTTAGATTTTGTACTGGTGTGTCTTCAAAGTATTATGTGTATCTTACACTTTTTTCACCACTATTATTTGATAACTCTCCTTGTTTAGTTTTTTTTCACTTCTATAATATTCCCATCGGTTCATTTCCTTGAGCACATATTCTATTTGTGCATCATTATTGAATACTATAACATAACTTTTAATGGTGCATTCAAATTCTTATATTTCGACTCAAATATGAAGGTATTTATAAAACCCTCCTTTACCTTGTCTTAGTTCTCAATATTCCTCTTTGGCTCAATTATGACATCCATGTGCATGCCCATGCTTTTAATTTGGCAAAAAATGCATATACCCACAAGAAAATTATAAGTATATCCTCTTGTGAAGTCCATGCCTTATCAAATTTATTCAAGTGTTATATAAGATTTATATCTCTTGATAAAATTGGTAACAGTCTTTCTCATTACTATTCCAAAACCATGCACATAATACTTCTTTGTATGCATACCAACTTGGTGAGTAAGGTATATGCATCACCCACCATCTTGTAGGAGTACCACATGCATGCAAAAAAGTAGTAACTTAATATAACTCCTTTGGTAAACATACCTCCAAATCCTTTTTACATGGTGTACCTTCATGTGGGGTTATCATTCCCAATCTTCCCCTACTCAATCGGTACACTTTCCTCGAGTCTTGCTTGAACTTTGGAATCTATTTTTTTATTCTTCTCCTAACCACTCCAAGTCTTAACTTTTTAACTTCAAACTTAAAAAGTATAGTTTTGATAGAGCTTAAGAACCTTCCTTTCAAATTTACACATGTTCATCCAATCACTTTATGTTCCTCTTGTACCCATCTTGTGAATGTGTGATTAGTTGTATCTGACATTAATGTGCTACTTTTCAAATTTAGCACCCTATCATCCCATGGGTCTACATATTCTTTCCCTTGCATAATAATGTTATAAATATGGTTAATCTCTTCTTCAAAATCCATGATTTTCATATATAAGGGTCCATGATTTCCATCTAAATGGATTACCACCCTTTTCATCCTATTTTCAAATCTCTTGTAGTATTGTTAAATCAAATATCTACTTTGTTTTTATAGCACCATGGCCTTCCTAGTAAATTTGGTTTTCTATCTGCCTCTAACAAATCCGTCACCTCAATGTTAGCCTTAAAATGTGCCCTCATAATGGTTAACTCCACCCTTTAAAGATTCTTAGTGTTCTCAAATAAGAGCTATTTTCCATGAATAACACAATCATCGAAATATGAATCCTATTTCTTCCCATATTTTTCCATGTATCTTGGGTCACAATGTTCAACTTCAAACCCATGTCAATAAATATATTGTGCATATCACAATAATTAAAAATAACATCAATATCCAACTCATGGTCATATTGATCATTATTTATAGTATAGACTTCCTTCATTCTTACTTGGACTTTCTCACACACATCCCCCATACTTGTCATCAACCAATTCCTTAATAATAACAACATGCCTTGTGTTTTCAAAATAAATACTATCCATTATCTCTATCGTCACCTTATCATTTAGACTCTTCTATTTTTGATTTTTTAGTATCTTAGCATTGATCTCCTTGTCTATATGCATTTCTACTTAGAGATTTTGCACTATCTCCCTTGCCTTAGCCAATAAATACTTATCAACTGGCACATCTAAGTAATCCATTACAAATACTCATGGATTGCATGTACATATATCTATAGAATTTTCACCTTCATGGCTTATGAATCCACTCTACCTCCCATGGTCACATTTAATTTTAATATTGTACTTCCCTTCTATGCAACTTCCTTTATTACCTGATCCCTACCATGTTGTGCAACTCTAATATTCCTTGTACCATTTGATGCCATATATTTTTTCAATATAATTTGATAAATTTCAAGATAACCCTCTATATTATGTACTTGAATACAATGAGAATACCTAGGGAACTTCATACATTCCCTCTAATAGTGATATGTGGCATCACACTTGTAATAATCTCCTAAGAACCTATTTCCACCTCTCCCACTACCTCTCTTTTAGAATTCCTTCCACCATAACCTCTCCCTTGTCAAGGTTTCTGATTATATGAAGAACTATTATGTTTTTCATGATTTAACCCTTTCATCTACACACCTTTAATCTCATCGATGACCTAGTAGTTCAGATGTCATGAGTGTGAGTGTCATAAATTTTGCACCAAATCACTTTTACTTGTTAGGAATTTTGGACTAGTGCATAAATATTTGTTTTGTGCCCCTCTTGGCATACTTAAAAAAATGTAAAAACACCTCTTATCTTTCTATGTGTGTAGTTTTTCTTCATGTGTCCTTAGTTTCACAATTTGTGCACCATAGTATTTTTTATGATTCATGTGCACTATTCACATTCAACCTTCAAATATATGTAGCCATATTCAAAATTTGAGACTCTAAAAATTAAATCACCTTTGTATTAAAGTTTCCCATGACTTCCATACAAAGCACATTATTCCTTTGCATCAGTAAGTGACTTTATATCTAGCTATTTTAAAGATGTTGGCAACAAACCTCCCATAAATCATTACACATGTTACACTGGATGGATTTAATAAGATAAAATAGATACCAATGCATGAATCATTCGTCATATGTGTGCACACTCTCCATAATATCCTAATTTATTTTATTTAACACAAAAATGCTTTATTGTTCAAACTTAGGAATGTGAAACTCTCTTAAGAATGTAGTCTTGAATTGATTGAAATGCACATTAGTTTGATTTGGGTCAAAATTATGATACCAAGTATGTACAAAATCTAGAAATATTATGGCAAACTAGATTTATTTCATCTCTGGCATGTTGGCTTAGTGTTTTCATTGGTGTCAATCTAATGTCATTAATGTCAAAGTGTGTTTTCATTGATGTCTAGATGCATCTAGTGAAGATGCATGGTGAGTGGTCTTTGATGTATGAGCTTGTGAGCCTGATGTGACAAGGTTATTGTGAAGACATTATTATCACCAAATATTTCACCCTAGAGGATGTTATGAAAGTATACCCTTATATTTGGGCAACATTGGAGTACCTTTAGACCTATGGGTTGCCTATAGTAGAGGTATACCTCTAGGTTTAAGGGCTATCTCCCCGAATTGATATTGAAGTGCTTATCACCTATGTTAACTGATTGCTTGTGGAAAAAGGGGTAGAAGTATGCATGAAAAAAAGATATTATAAAGAGGTGATACACCATAAAGATTTCTAGAATGCTATCATTCTTTTTTCGCTAAGAAACAAGACCTACAAACTAGCTTCAAAGTCCTAAGATGTTCTAACATTAGTATTTAAATATAGAGGTGATATGCATGAGAAAACTCAAGGTAGGTGGAATAGAGGGTAGATTTCACACTCTAAGGAAACTTCAACACTTTAATGATTCCAAATACACTAGCTACACTCTTTATGACCTGTTAGAATAAGAATTCCTTATACTAGACATGAAAGGATAAGGAGAAGCAAGGATAAAATCGCTAGACCTCAACATTCATCACTTTGCACACTTAGACAAGATGTTTGTGAAATAAAAACTAGATTTATTGTATTATTAAAAGTAAAATTACAACATTAAACCAATAGGGCTAAACCTACATGGTGTGGAATTAGATACAAGAGCCAAAATGGCTATTATTTATAGAATGTGAGAAAGGATAGAGAAGAATGAAGTCCAAGAGTCACTCCAACAAATGTTAAGATGAGAGAGAGAGTTACATTTATAGGATAATGGAGTATGGAATAGACTATGCAAGGTATCTTTGGACAAATGTCCCTCAAAAGCATCAAACTCCATAAAATTGGCATAGGACTCTTCAACTGACTATTTGGAAACTGCCTTCATCATTTGGCCTTTCTTAAACATTCCATAATAGATTAAGAACAAATTACATAGTTGCATTAAGAAGGGGGGCTAGAAATAGGCTCTAATGTGCATTTTTATGTGTCCCTAATCATTATTATCCTTTTGGACAAGCGTCTTCACTATCTGTAATCATAATCACCCTTATTTAGACTTGTCTTCACATTTGGCAATAAGATGCTCATCAATTGTTCAACCCAATCCATAAAATTGAGGGTATGTCATATGTCAAGGGTCCTAAAGTCTCTAGATCTATTAGGTAGACCTTAAAAGGCCTCCAAATTGAATTTATCACCTTCTCACTTGGTGATCACTCTCTATTCACTATCCCAATTTGGATCGGCTAAAGTGAAGGTGTTAGTAGAGATACTTGTGAGATTTTATGAAGTAAGAGATGGACATGGGGGTTTATATTAGGGCTCACCCAATCTCCAAAAGTTATCCTCATCTTTTAAAACCTTTATGTACCTGTAAAACATAAGAAACTATCAAAAACTTCATTTTGTAGCATGTCCGTATAAATAGGGTAGAAGCTAGCTTGGTGGGAAGAAGCCTCGGGGAGTCCTCTGTAAGTTCAAGATAATTTACTAATAAAAATAACTCATCTAGATGTATTTATATCAACTTCTTCTCTATCGGGTCAAGAACAAGGGTTTTGGAGGGTTTTAGGTAGTTTTAACCCTTAAGGATTGTTCATAAAACTGTGACATCCAAACATCAAATAAATTACACTAAATCCTTATTCATGACCCTCTTCAACATATCATATCTCCTCATACTACCATGCTAGGCATACATACATATATGAGCTTCTAAAGTTGCCTTCTAGAGCTCTTCTAGGCATTCTGTGCACCCTGTCATGTTCTTGAGCCAAGAAAATGGCTTTCTCATGTTTTTTAATGCATGATAAAGGTTATAACACACATTATAACTCCCCATGGAGGTGTTATAATTCTTTATAATTCTCACTTAGAGTTAAAGGTAAGGCTACCCCACTTTTAGGCAGTAGGCCTAGTTTAGGTCTAGTAAGACTTGACTGTACTTTATTGCCTACAAACACCTCTAAGTGGTTGCTCATGATTGGGACACATTTTATATATTTTACCATGTCCAAAAAAACTCACTACATCTTTTTTAGGGTTTCCATAGGCCTCAAGTCACCCTCTTCTCATTTTATCACTAAACCTGGATGGTTTGTTCATCTGGGAGTGCCCTCTGTTTAAGATAGAACATAGGGCATATCCCCTATTGCCTAATGCAAAAAAAGTATATGAGAGGATTTTTCAAGTCATGGGGGAAATCTATACAAATTTTCAAGGTTGGTTCATACTCCTAACACCCTCAAACACCTTAGAATCTAAGATAGACTCTTGAGGCATTGATTGTGTCAAGGGTTAGTAAGTATGGATTATAGATTGCATGTTGAGATGAATCTTGTCCTAATTCTTTGGGATAAATATTATGTGACATGATTATTATCATTCCAATTATGTTTTCAAACATGTCAAACACCCATGCTCCTTTCCAACTCAAAGTGCTCTCACCTTTTCTTGACTAGGCAAGAGTGGCTAACTGTATATTGTGTTTCCTTGCTCAAAAAGAGACATTCTTGTAGGTGTATTTTTTCATGTTAGCCCTTGTGTCATTATGTTAAGATGTTATTGAAGTATTTTAGGCTCATATTATGGTTAAATTTTCCCAAACCATGCTTTAAGTTAGACCCACACACAACCTATTAGATTCAACCTATATTATCACCCTACAGTCAACTTGTAGATGTTGTGACCAAGAGGAGACTTGTAGGCTGTGTTATGAGTTGAGATCCCATACTTTAACTATTATTAATGATTTTTGAACCATCATTTCCATTTATATTCCAAAGAAACATTTATATACAGATCCATGTCTCCATTAGGTCCTATATCACCATGACGCCATTTGGGATTCAAAATCTTGTAGATAACACTGAGGGATTGTAGTAAAATATTGCATGAGTTGGGAGCTCTCCATCATCATACTCATATGGCCAAACAAACCAATTGTCATGACAAATCATAGCCCTTATGGTAGGGCTCCATGATAGAAATGTTTAAACCTGTCAAGACTTCATATATTTCACTGTGGGAGGCTGGAAAGAAGGGTGAAAACCCTATTTTGGAAACTTTAAGGTAACTGGTCCCTAAAGTTACTTAATCAATGTAGGAACATGGTTCCAATACTATTTACCACTTAATAACTTCATTACTTATTGTTATGTCAGTCTCAACACCTCAAGACCTTAAGGAAGATCCAAATAGGTTTTAGCATATGCATTCCAATTGCTCCATACACTGTATGAGCCAGTTGTAGGTGCACTTTTCAGTATTCAAGGTAATGAAGGTATATTATCAATAAATGTGCATGCTGATGTTCTATAACCAATTATAGACCTCCTATGAATCTTTAGATTGATCCTTATAACCTTGAAGGATTTCAAACATTTCCAGTTTCCTCATTTCAACATTCTTAGTCTCTTGTAGGGCCCCTGTAGGTGCACATCAATGGTGCAGGACTGTGTATAGAGGAGAAACTAATTATCATAGTTAGTCTTATGTCATTTGGGTAGCTTAGTTTGGTTGCTTATATTCCAAGAGTATGTTCAAAACCTTAGAACTCCTAAATACATGTCTATGACTATTATCGAGCTTTAAGAACTCATTCACCATGACTGTAAGTGAGTACTTGCAGGAAGGTATGACTATGTTATTTGCTTGACTGCAACTCCATTGATTGTAACCATTGAGATTGAGATTTACAAGGAGTGGGTTTAACATGTCATGAAAAATATGAGATACAAAATGTCACATTCATTTGAAACCGTTATAAGATTACAGACCTCTATAATTGGTAGAACATGCTTACAACTCTATTAGTGCACTCAACCTACAACTTAAAAAGTTTGAGCTCATAAAATCACCTCCAATCATATAAAGGATTAAAACCATGAAATAAATATGTCCACATCTACTATAAATAATTTCATCAATTGGTTTTTATGAACCAACTCAAATAAGAAGAAAACCTACAGGGTGTGGGGATTAGCATGCAAAAAGAGACAATCAACTTCTTAAGAATGGTAAGGATGTAAGGATGTATTCCACTTGTAGGGATCATTGCTTCACTAAACTTGATATTTTGTATTGTAAGGATGTATTCCATTTGTAGGGATCATTGGTTTTTATTCCCCGTTGAGGATTTCACACATATAAGTTGTGTTATCTTGTGTTTTTATGTTTCATGCATATGTGGATGGTTACTTATTCATTGTTTGATCTACATGTTTGAATGAATGTTCATGAATGCGTAAGTGGAATTGTAGTAAAGGTTTTAAAGACCGATTCACACCCCCCTCTCAGTCATTGTGCTTCCAAAAATTGGTATCAAAGCAAGGCCCTTTGAGATAGGATTAATAACTTAAAGGTGATCCTAAGAATCACAAGCATGGATTGTGATGATGATAGTGTTTATCATGATAGTAATGAAGGTCTATTCATAGAAATGGATAATGGATGTTGTTCAAAGGGGAAGAGTCTTATGAAATAATAATTCAAGATTAGAAGATAAGTGAAGTCCTTAAAGTCAAAGTTAGATTAGGCATCAAGCAAGTTGAAGACTTATCAAAAATCTGAGAAGAGTTCAAGTGTCCTAGATGACATCTCGAGTAGTAAAAAATATGCAAATGTGAAGGCAGATCTTAGATTCAAAAAAGACTAAAAGGAGAAAGCTCAAGCCAAGGAGAGTCAGACCTCATAGGTCAATGGTCTATCAAATAATGATGGTACTGATAGAATGAAGACTAAATAAGAAGATTCTATGAAAGCTTAGAACATATATAGTGGTTTTTTAAGCCACATGTAAAGAAACAAGAGAGGCCTTAGTTCTCATGTGGTTGATCAAAGCAATAAGAATGAAGAGTTAAAGAATAAGGATGACAAAGTGAGTCATGATCAACTCATAAACCAAAATGGTTTGTTTGATACTATAGAGCATAAGTAATATTTGAAATAATGTCAAGTGTATTCTTTGTCAGATTAGAAGGATGATGAAGAGGCCAAGTCAAAGGCCAAGCTTATGTTGAAAATCAATCCTATAAGGACGTTGAAGGTTATTTAGTCTTGTGAGAGTATGGAGATCTGGGAATCTCTTGAATTTGTGTTGTTTTAGTTCCCTATGGAAGGGGTGACTCCATTAGGCTTCATGGAGACACTCATATGTAAATGAAATCATGGTGGATGCTTGTTGAGCTTTGACATGTGTTGTATGTTAAAAAGGTATGAAGACATGTTGAAGATTATTTAGTCTGAGCTAGAAGTGTGGTTTTTTGGTATGTTTAGAGGTAAGTTTTTGGTATTTAGTTATAGTTGAGATTGATCTATGTTGAGATTTGGTATTGCTACCAAGGTGTTTGATCTGTGTTGGAGATGGTCTATGTGTACTATTTATTAATATGGTGAGCAAGTTGTGAAGACAAAGGGGGAGCATAGTTATGTAGTTCTATATGATATTTATTTATTGAGTTGTTACATTTATTGATATATTTTTGGTCTAAGGGGGAGCTTGGTAGATATGAGTTATTTGTCAAGAGAGTGGATCTAAGTAGAGGTAAGCATGAAGTTAGGGGGAACATGATTTTTGAGATGTTACATGATTTTAATTTTTGAGCTAGTTGTGAGAGAGAGTTGATGCATCAAGATGACCTTAAGGTCATAGAGGACCAAAGCACGTGTTGTGTAGTCTAAGTTTGCATATCATGAAGAAGACAAGATATGATAGAGGTCTATCATAGTGAAGCATGAAGCACAAACCTAGTTGACAGAGTGATTCAAGAAGGCTTGTCATGATGGATCAAAAATGTCTTATGGAGCTAAAAGGATGATAACATGAGTTTTTATGGTGTGAATAAAGATTAAAGGTCCAATAAATCATGAAGGAGGTCAAAAAATATTGTCATTCATTATGTGACTCAAGGAAAGTATGGACACAGGGGGAGCTTGTTAGCTATGTGATTTAAAGGATCATTGTAGATATGTGAAATTTCAAGTTAGTATGTAGGTAGATTTGAGGTTGATGTTAGATATCTAAGGATATTAAGAATAATAAAAAGTTAAGATGGAGCTCTGTATGCAGTTCAGTCAAGTTGTAGATGACTTAAGAGGCATGATTTCTTGAAGAGAAATTCAAGCGTTCCAGAAGATGTTTACAATAATAGGTATGGGTCTAAGGTGAGTATTTGGTCAACATTTCATTATGTGGGTTTTTGAAGTTCAGGTCTAAGGATCATAGAGCTATTTGTGTAAGACCCTTTGTCATTAATGTCAAAGGGGGAGAAAGACCAGTTTGGGGGAGAAGAGATTGATCAAACTGTAGTATATTTTGCCATCAATGACAAAGGGGGAGTTTGTTGGATTAGTGTTGTCATTGATGTCAATATGATGCCATTAATGTCAAAGTGTGTTGTCATTGATGTTTAGATGCATCTAGTGAAGATGAATGGTGAGTGGTATTTTATGTATGAGTTTGTGAGCCTGATGTTGCAAGGTTATTTTGAAGGCATGATGAGTTATTATGCCAACATAGTAAGTGTTGTTGCTATGAGAGAGAGTGTAATCATGATAAATGAGGTTGATGTCAATGTGCAAGTCAAAGAGAGAATTTGAAGGTCATCTAATGATTATTCTATTAGTTATTGTAGTGGTGTGAGAATATTATCTAATGAATTTTATTATTTGATAACATCATTGAGGTAAGCATGTTTGAGTACTAGTCCTTGAGTACAAGATGTCTTGAGAAGCCTAGTCATAACAAGCATAGTCATATCATGAGCATGTGTATGATGAACATGAAGAGGTATGTACAAAGGTATGAATTTTTTTCAGGAGCATGTAAGGAATGGAATAAAGGTATAAGGGCATCAAGAATATTTTCAAGGTTATTTTTCAAGTTTCAAGTGCTTGAGAAGCCTAGTCATGACACTAGTCATAACATGTAAAGTCCTAGTGAGAAGGTTTGTGCATGGTGGATTGGTGATATTGATGCATAGAGGCATAAGAGGTTTTATAAGGTTTATTGAGAATTAATATGAGGCATTGGAGTACTCAAGAGAGTTTCAAGGTGAGCCTATAAGGGTAAGACCTTAAGTCTAAGTTTGCAACTCGACTAGTTCTAGACCCTGCCTGACATAATGAGGTGTCATGAAGTGTTGTCAAGGTATATGAAAGATGTATGATAGCTTTTAAGTATGTTAAAAGGTTTTATGTCATGTATATGAGGTGTTTAGATATTGGATTTTGGTTGGAAGGTCAATTTCAATGACTAATGTGGTTTGCAGGTCAAGGTACAAGCAAGCAATGAGAGAGAGTATGGTCTAACGAGGTATGAGGTTATGTTTCCAAAGAGAGTATTAAAAATTGAGTGTTTTCAGAGATTTGGTATATTTCTTCAAGCATTTTCACAAATTTTGAGGTCATGGTTTTCAAGAAAAGGCATGAAAAATGGTTTTGAGGTCTCTCAAGTGCATAAAATGAAGGGTTCTCAACCCGAGAAGGACTTTCAAGTGTTTATTAGCATGTGTAACCTCTGAATGAGAACATAATATATTCATGGTAGATGGTTAAGGGTCCTATCTCAAAATTCTAATCATTATTTTTTGGATTAAGGGGCTAAACTTTATGAATGAATGTTAACAGTGGAAGATGGTTTAAACCCTCAAAGAACCTTAATAATGACTCGATATGAAATAAGTTATTTTAAAGTGATCATAATGGATTAATATGGATACTTAATTGATTTTATGTTTTATTCAACTCTCTTAGGCATATCCAGGTGTGATTGGTTTGTCAGCTGTGTTAGTAGACCCTACAGGAAAGTGCTAGTTTCTCAAAAAAATATTGTAGCAGTTAGATTTGACCAAGTAAAAGTTATTAAATGGATGGAGGAAAAAGTTTTAGACTTTTAGTTTTTGTACATGGTGGTTTATTGATATTTTATATCCCTCAAGTGTGATAAACTAGTCATTCAAGTTAACCAATCGCTAATAGGCCTTATGATGGAAATAACAAGAAACCCAGGTAATAGTGAGAAGATGTTTAGGGATGTGTTATCATGGAATATGAATGAATCCAGGGACATGGAGACATTTTTAAATACTTTTAAGACATATTAATTTTGGATAGAATTTTTTGAGGCCATTGGATATGATGAAAATATTGCTCATAAGGTCATGAGATTGGTCTACAATACCAATATTTGATATTTGACCATGTTATATTTATATATTTGTCTAATAATATCATAATATCATCTGAATGCATTTGAAATATCTAAAATTGGTCATATAGGTGTTGAAGGTCATTGTCACCATGACAATGCTTTAAGGGAAATTAAAAATCTAGGTAAGCAAGTTGCAGTGATGATTTGGAGGCTCTTTGCCCTAAGTTAAAGTATGAAATTCACATGGTTTTTTTTTTTTTGGAATTTTATTTACTATCCATTATTTTTATAAGGTTTTTTAGTTAGTTAAAGTAGTGAAAATTTTGAAGCCAAACTGGCTTGCCTAGCTGAGTGAGGTCTATGAGAAAGACGGTCAACAAATTGGTCTTCAAGACCAATAGTTGCCATTAGATATTATGATTTTCTTATTGGAGGTTATTCTAAGGATTTTTTAGGATAATTTTCATGTGTTATAAATCCTTAATTTTTTTATTTTAGGTGTCATAAGTTCAAGTTTCCATGATTGTGTTTTGAGGCTAGTTGGCAGTTCAGAGTGAGCATTTTGTAGAGAAGAGTTTGAGCCTGTATACCCTGAGCTAAAGTATTTAATGAAGTTTGTGATGAAACTAAGGTCATGATATTTGTAAATATATTATTTATTTTTATGTCTATTTTTAAAAATTGTGTTTATGCTTCAGTTGTTTAAGATAGACTTTCTGTGTGTATCAAGGCATATTGTGAACAATGTTTTGAGAAGGGGATCAAGTGGTGGTTGGACCTAAAAGGTGTTGTGGACTTAAATTAGAGTTGGATAAGTTTTATTTGTTTAATTTTTAAAAATATATTGATATTCAATGTAGTTTATTTTTTTTCAAGGGGTCATAAGGTAATTTGTTACCAAAGTAGGCCTTATTGAATTAGGTCTCCTTAAGGCCTAATTGAATTAGGTCTCCTTAAGGCCTAAAAGAGGATTTAGTCTATTAAGTTATGGATGACCTAATGTATTGGTTGATTCATGTTTAAAACATGTTATAATACATATTTTAAGGGTAATACAAGTGTACAAGTGTGTATGGCTGACCAATGTGTGTGAGAGCAAGTGACTTGTATAAAAGCAAGACTAATTAGGCCTAATTATGCGAGTTAAATAAGAAGAGAGTGCAAACAAATAAAAGAACAAATTGAGGAGAAAAATGAGGTCATGTAGAACATAATATGGGTGTATATATATTTTCATGAATATATAATAGGAGTTATGAGTATGGATATCAAGGTCATATGACGTATTCAGTCTTGAAGAGACCTATTAGAGCGAAGAAGCCTAGAGGTAGTTTTGAAAGGGATAAAAGTGTGTGAAGAGCTGAATAAGGTGATCATCATATATTATATGAGAAACAAGGTTTTATAAAGGTGATCAATTATTTTATGTGGTTGAGTTGGTGCTAAGTCATCTTTGGATTTGGTGCCTCCTTGTAAGGGGGTACTTGTTAAAGCCTAGTTGGGTTGGAGCTTAGCTAGTTAGAGTTAGTGCTCCACGTGAAGTTGGTGCTTCACTAAAATAGATATTTTGTATTATAGGACTGTATTCCATTTGTAAGGATCAGTGGGTTTTATTCCCCTTGAGGGTTTCCCACATATAATTTGTGTTATATTGTGTTCTTATGTTTCATGCATATGTGGATGGTTCCTTAGTCATTGTTTGATCTACATGTTTGAATGAATGTTCATGAATGCTTAAGTGGAATTGTAGTAAATGTTTTAAAGACTAATTCACCACCACCTCCCCCCCCCCTGCATTCATTGTGATTCCAATATGACATAGTCACTCCTTTGTACTCCATGCTATATCACATTTATGAATGTGATCAAAAACATCTTTTATCCCCCAATATTCTGAAAACTTCATCAACATCTTGTAATATATTTCCAACTCTTGAGTGGGTTGTTAATCCTACATTCCACTTCCTAAATTAATACTTTCACCACCACCAGTCATTTGGTCTATAACACCTTGTGTTAAAATTATGGGATGTCCTCTAGAGACATTTACTTCAACCAACAAACCCTGCATTCTAGTGCCTCCTATTAGTATGCTCATCTTCAATAATTTCAAAGTCCTACCATATATGTAATACTTCACTCCACAATAATTATTCACACAATTCTCTAATAATACATTATTTTAAAATGTCCCTTAACAAATATGACACATATAGGCATCAACTTCAAGTAAACTTGGATATGAGTTTTCCTAAACTTGTTCATCTTCATCCAATTCCTTATGTATTCACATCCATATCCTTAACTTGCATTTGCCCAAATAGCCTGATTATTTACCACACATCACTTCTTACTCATTGGAGTGACTATATTTCTCATAAAAAATAATCATGTCCCTCCCAATCCTACATGGGTCCTCACAGAATTCAAATGACTAATTTCACCTTCATAGGTGGGGTTGATAATTCATAGTTCCTCTTCCCTATCTACAGAGTCATCCATTCTCACTTTTCTTTCTCTATGTCAACCTCATCTATAATTTATCCATGCCTATCCCTTACTTGATATACATATTAGCTTTGGTTAGGGTTTAAAATGAAAAATTAGTTTTCCAAAATGTAAATTATTCAAACATGCTTCATCAATATCCATACTCCTTACACATAGGGTCTTAGTAATAAAACCAAAATGTTGTTCTTTTTGATGATTTTCACTTGGTTTGCATAGACTAGTGTTGGGTTTGTGATCCAACATAGCTTTAATTTTGTTTTAAGTTAAATTTTTAGTTGTAATAATGTAAAATATTAAAATTATAGTTATAGTTTTAATTTTATATTAATATAGATATGCTCTTTAATAAAAAAAATCTAAATATTTGAATCATGTTTAATTAAATATATTTAAGAGGTAGTTGTATATGTAGGTGGTTGAGTCTAGTGTAAATAATGGGTTTGAGTTTCATTATATAAACTTGCATATGTAAAGTTATGTGACTTGATGAATTTACTTTTATGAAAACTTATTTATAATAAAATAAACATGTATTTGTTTTTCACATTTATCCTATGTTATATTTCAGTATAGTGGCATGAAAGATGATGGTGGCAATGGATCCTTGAGCAAGCCAAAGCCATGGAAGAGCCACAAAGATTTCCCTAAAGCATGAATCATAAAAACATTTACTTGATGAAGCAGAAGTTGTTCTTCCTGAGTGAAGTTTTTAAAAAAATTATTGAATATTTTAGAGAGCTTGTACCATTAACATGTAAATAAATCTCATAAAGATATTGAAAAAACTACCTATTATTGCCTAGAAGAACATTATTAGATGGAATTGGAAGCTACTTACTGGAGGCATTGGAAAACTGAGGGAGGTGTGACTAGAGGTGTTAGTACTATTTAGGCATCATTTTTTGATTGGAGTGATAGAAAAATGCATAGAAGCATCCTAAAAAGTGCTATTTACTAAATAGAAGCATTATAAAATTACCTAAGGCATGTCATTTTCTCTTTGGGGTGTTAAATTCCATGTGGGTATGATGGAATCCATTGGGGGGTGATTGGATTTTACATATGTTGTTTTATTATTCCTTATAACATTCAAAGTTATGATGAAGAGCTACCAACACTACTGAAAATCTTTGATGGAAGGACTTGTGGCATTGAAATTGAATAGCATGGCACTATATGCAAGCATGACACTGATAAAATTATGAGAAAGTTTTATTTTTGTCTTTTTTGGGTTGAAACAAGTATGTGGGTCCCTTTTTTGGTGGAAAATATTCATTACTATTACGCAATTTAATCTTTTGTTGATACCATCCACTTACAAGAAAAATAACATTTCTTTTTGAATTATTGTGCTTATTTTTTGTAGGATTGTGTAATTATGAAGTTTTAAATATCATTTATAACCAACATGTGTAGAAGAGTTGACTGAAGATAAAAATAACATTTTTTATAAATTATTGGGCTTATTTTTTATAGGATTGTCTAATTCTAAAGTTTTAAATTTCATTTATAACTATCATGTGTATAAGAGTTGGCTGAAGATTGACATTGGGGTCATAAAGATTTTAGAGGTTATAGGATCAAGTCTCACTTATACCATATTTTTTCTTAGAATGCAAGTTTTTAAATGTTATACTTGGAAATCTGAGTCATATTTATGTTTGAAACATTACTTATTAAGTGGATGTTAAGAGAAGTTGGAAAAGGAGTTTATTTCTAAGATATTTTGAACCTACTATAGGTCAAGAGGTCCAATCTCACTAAGTGCAAAGTTATTTTTTAAAATTGTGTAATTTATAGTGTTATAACCCAAGTACACAAGTTTTTTTATATTTTTGTCTTTCATAAAGAAGGTAGGTGTGTGAATACTTGATTTTTATGGTTTGTAGATTTTTGAGTCCATTATAAAAGGTTGTTTTTGATTTATGGGTTTCCCCTTATGATTTTTATGAATAATTTATTAGAAAGTGGAGAAATAAAGAATGCAAAAATGTATAATGGGTGCATTTTTAATCAAATCCAACACCCTAGTGTTTCTTTGAGTTTAGAAATGGGAATTTCATGTTTAAACACTGTGAATGTAACAATAAATGTTCACATCACTTTTATTGTCGAAGACAAATCAGTTATATATTATGGTTTATAGGTCCCTCAGAATTGATTAGGCTAATAGAGCTAGAGACACACCCATCTTAAATTTGCTGCTAGCTTTGAGATATGATTTTGATGTAGTGGAAATTTTGGTTTTACCAGTTTATTTGATTGACAAGGGTTTTAAACAAAAATAGTGTTTACAAAGTAGTCATGGTTATTAGGTAATCAGTTGAAAATGTTCCATACATGATGTATTTAATTATCATCGAGATACGGATCGATATAGTAAAGTATTCCCAAGATGATTTGTTTATTGCAATATAAGTATAGATGATCAAAGGGATGAGTATTCCAAATGTTATGTTCATGATCATGTTAATATATTTAAGGGATTAAAATAGGCACAAGGCACAAGAGGTTAGATTATAGGGATTACACTGGACATGTCAACACATGATGATTAATATAGGGTATAATTTTCAAGTTAAAGTGGTTTCATCAAAGACAATGACCATTTGATCCTACATACATATTTTGTTCCCCTTTTGATCAAGGGAGGTTTATTGGGTTTATGATCCACAATAAATTATATTATGTTTTACATTATAGTTTAAATTGTAATAAAGTAAAATATCTTAGTTCTATTTGATTAAATATATCTAAGAAGTAGTTATATGGGTAGTTGGTCAAGCCATGTGAAAACAATGAATTTGAGTATTATTATATAAAATCATATATGGAGAGTTATGTGACTTGATCAATTTACTTGTATGAAAATTTATTTACAATAAAATATATACGTAATTTTTTTTCACATTTATCCTGTGTTAGATTTCAAAACAACTAGATCATGTGTAACAAATGAAAAATACTTACAAGTCCAACATATCACTTAATCTTAAAGACTTAAGTAATCACCTAAGGCACAAAAAGAGAACACCAAAAAACAAATTAGTATAAGAATCTATGGAGATACATCACCCATAAAATAATAACTCATACAATCCTTAGTATTCATTAACAAGAAGTAAACTGTGACACATCCCCACATAGAATAACAGTCACATTCATTATCATTAATCATTCACATATAATGTAAAACCATCATGTTCAAAACCCTCATTAATTAAATACTCAAAAAAATTCAAACTATATAACATATACATGTATAAATATATTTTACAAAGCTCATTCCATTCCCAAACCCTAAGCGTGATCTTCAATTCACTTTCTCCTGCAAAATGTCTAATGAATATAGATGTTTAAAATAAGAGGTTGATGTGTCTATTTATAATTTTATAAGACCCCCCTCAACTCTTACCAACTAGTGATGAAATAAATTACACCTGTCCAATTCAACCAACTATAATTACACACGTCCAGTGCCTCTGCATATTCATAATTTATGCTTCCATCTCATATCGATCCCTAATTATAGTCATGATACTTCTCTTAGTGATCATCATATGTCATATAGATATTACCTAGATATTATTTTTGATTTCTACTATCATGTATTTTTCTCCCTAAAAGTGTGATTTCTTTAACCCATACAATGTGCAGCATCCTTCATGTGTGTCACCTTTCTTCTTGCACACCATTCTATTTTAATGCATTTACAAGTTTCCTAATATAAGTATATGTCTCTAAAGTACACATTTTCATATTTATAAATTATTAGAGTTACCCAATATATATGAAGACAATGGTCAACATGCAATGTTGTGGATTTTGAAAAAAAAGGACACATATTTAATTCTATCATGGGGTGACAAATCTAGAACAATACAAGATGGAGATAAGAAATCTTATTCTTGTATTTCCTTTTATTGTTTATCCATATTATTTTATCAAAATTAACATTAATTAGACATCATTTAATGTGTTTTTAAATGTACTATCGATGTTTAATATAATGCAATTCATTTATTTGTGTTACAAGTTACCACTTGAATTTGTTCATTACGATGCACCATACTTAAAATAAGGATATGTTTAGAATCATAAAAGCCAAAAATATATGATGAATAAAATTAAAATAGGTGAATTCATCTAGGTCTCAATTTTGATCCTTGGTTTACTTGTAACATGTGGAGTGGGGCATTTGTGCACTGCCTAGTGGTTATAGCGTCTTGCCCTGCTAGAAGCATGCCAAAAGGGATGCACTAGGTCATTAGTTTACAAATTCCACCAATTAAAAAAAATTAAATAATAAAAATAAAAAATAATTTAAATGATTTTTTTATTCTAGTAAATATTCTTTTTTAAGGTAACCACACTCAAAAGGTTAGATGTGTTATTTAACATTTATCTATATTTAAATTTGGTCCACCCTTAAATACAATGAATAAGTTAAATATTAAAAATATTATGAATTTGCTTCTTTACTAAATTATACATGTTCATTGTTTATCTATCAATTAGTTATTGTAATAAAAATAACAATAGTAATGTTTTAGTGATCCTATAATAGTAATGTTATGGTGATCAATTTTTTTTAATAAATCCCTTCTATGGTTAAGGGTAAACAATAATTTCTTCTTTTAAATTTTGATAATATAAATGATAGTGTTTATATATATATATATTTCTTAATTTTTTTACCAAAAGAACTCATCAAATTTATGAGATGTCTAAAAGTGCATGAGTTATTAAACATAGATTTAGTATATAGAAGTGTATATTTCACCTCAAAGTATTTTAGATACCACTCAAAACATATCACATTCATATTAAATTTTGCATTCATTTTAGAAATGGGTCTCTACATAAAAGATCCTCTAAATACGTAAAAGGTAGGAGAATATTCTAGGTCCAACACATAATATTATTTGTGCACAAAGTAATCTGGGGCACGGTTTAGGAATATAGAAAAGATTTGTGTGCAAAGGAAATAAATAAATAAAGGATGAAATGGATCTAACAAAAGTATACCTATATATACAATATATGTTTCAAGGAGGGTAGATGATCTCATTAGATCAAATGGATCATTAGATAACAAAGCAAGAACTATTTTAATTAGGCCAAGGACCATGGTAAAGGTAAGAATCATAACAATAATAGCATTAAAGTAATCAAATAAAATACAATAAGCATTTTTTATAATATTGAGTAAATGGAACATACAACATTCATAATGCAACCATGTACAAAGTAAAGAGGGTAGGGCTAGGGATAATTATTTTGAGTCGACTTGTTGGTGCATTAATATCTCCTTTAGATTTAAGCACTTTATGAGAGATGGTTGAAGGTGAAGTAAATATATATATAATAAACCCTAAGTATATCATATTTGGGGACTCTAATGACTATGTATACCTCTCTGGTTTAGTTCTTAAAATTTAAACTCATCTTCATTTGGTTAAGTTGTTTAACCTTAATTCATATTCTTCTTCCTTAGGGAATTTATGAGTGCAAGAAGATCCAAATTTGTTATTTTTCCTAGAAAATTTACTAAATAAAACATATAATAGGGGTATGAATCCCTAAAATCATAACTAAATTTTAGCTAACCTCTTTAGCCATGTAAAATGTTACTGTAGGTTTTTATTCCATTTAATGGTTTTTTCCTACACATGTTTAGTTTAACTTGCTTAAGTGTCTTTTAGGTCACTATGTAAGATAATCCCACATTCATGAGGAAGTGAGGACATGTATATATTTCACCTATATAATGTACCTTCCTAAATCTTTTATGGCTATGATGTTAAGGCTAATATTTCAATCTTTTGATTGTTAAGTAATTATTTTTTATGGCTTATGTTTGATTTCGCTACTACATATAGATAATCTCATCGTGCATTCAAATCTATCTAGTAGATCCTTAATTGTGGCCCACTCTGACATGGTATCAAAACTTTTTTGGTAGGTGAATGCCATTATTCTTGTTGTGAAATATTGAGTTTTAAGTTTGCATGTAATAAATCTACCATTGATTGACCGAGCATATTGTAGATTCATCATTTGTCATAGTTTGTTCTTCTTTTGGGATCCTCAATGAATTTAGATTCAAATAAAGAATAAGGGAAAATGTGTCTCTTGATGGTCACATATCATTTGGTATGTTTTCATGCAAAATGACTTACACCATTAGATTGAGAATGTGTCAAAACCTTAGGATCAACTATAAACATGACATAGTTTTGTGATAGTCAATGAAGGGTTTCTATAGTTTTATAACAATTTCACATAAATATGTACATTCTATAGTCTTTAAAGAAAAATATTTTTTGCATTTTTCTAGATTTTTAAAGATCTTTAATGGTTCTTTGGTCAATTTTAATAGGTGGAATAAATCTAGTATTTTTAGAAAATTAGGGTTTTCATACCTGCATGCACTATGGGAACCATCAACACATCTGACACCTGCAATGATTCCTCTAAACCTAACATGCTAAAACCCTTATGATTACAAGTATAGGCTATATCCCCAATGAAAAAGCTTGACATCAAGACTTTTGACTGTTGGATCATTCAATTTTTCAGCATCAAGACTTTTAACTGTGGGAGCAGTTAACTTCCCAAAAATTGAGAGTTGTGATTATAAGAGCAGTTGTTAACTCTGACATCAAGAGTTTGGATTGTGGGAATAGTCAAAAACCCCAACACATGAATGAAGGGACTACATCCCTGATGCATTTCCTTACTATGGGAAATGTCTAACATTCTAGCATTAAGACTTTGGGATGTGTGTGCAATCTAAAATCTTGATGTAATAGTTTTGTAACCCTAACACAAAACCCTAACATCAGACATTTCAACTATGGGAGCAGTTAAAAACCTTTCCAAGTGTGTAGCTTCCTCCAAACTCTGATGACAGTCTATAGGACAACAAATTTAATTGAGTGAAATGTGACAATATTCATTTTCAAGAGGGGCTATTCTTTTGGATGATGTCACTCGCACATCAATCACATCGATCAAAATGAGGGGGGAGAGCACCCAATTTAGTCTTATCCCTTGGTCATATGGGAGTTAAGCCCTTAGTCATGCCCAACCTAAAATTGATTAACTTTTGCTCCAAAAGAGCATTCTTTTTTTGTGGAAAAGTTCTCACCATTTTTTTTAATAATTTACACACCCAAATTTTTTATGCAAAAAGGAGAACATTATTTTTGCTATCAAGAAATACTCAAATGTGCATAGCTTTTAGCCTATTTCTCCTTTTGAGGTGCCACTTTTTTAAAAGTGCATTTTTTTTTAAGTTTCATGCAGTGGTGATATTCTCAACTATCACGAGTGGAAAGTCAAAGTGAAAATCCTATTGAGAAGAAAATGCTTACACTGAATCATGATGGATATAGAAACATAACTGACACCTGAGGTAGAGAAGGTGAAGTGGTACAATCGAAGTGACGAAGCCTACAATCTATTATGCCTATCTATATCTATTGAATTACTATTTCATATTGAATCTTCCACATCTCCAAATCAAGTATGTTCCACTTTAGATAAACTCTTCGAAAAATAGGATGAATTAAGGGGTCATGAGTTGGAAAATGAGCTCATCAATTTGAGTCCAGGTTGCTTTGATACGATTCAAGACTTTTTCACCAATTTTAAATCACTCAGGTAATAGTTGAAACTGTGTGGCATTGACAAAAAGGATGATCAATTGATTCTTTTCATACTTGCCAAATTGGGTTCTGACTATTATGTCTTCATTTCTACCTTCCATGCCACCAAGAGGGCCATTAGATTTACATGAACCATGTTTTCCTTAGATGATTTTGCTACCTATTTGACTCAAAATCAAGACCAACTCATTTAAATAGGTACATTGAAGTCATATAGATTGCATGCCTTGATTATAAGTCATGATAAACAAAAAGCTTCAAGTAATAATGAGAAGAAACATAATAAGAAGGACCCAAAGTAAAGAAAGGGTAAAAAATCTGATGGTAAGCTGAAAGCATCAAAAGATTCCTCCTCTTCATATGGGAAATCCAAGAAAGAGTGATTCACATGTGACTATTTCAAGAAACCCAGACATGATGAATCCAAATGCATGAAGAACCATATTGACCAATTGACAACCATGCTCGAGAAGCACAATATCAGTATCCCTAATTCTTCTAATCAAATTTCATCAGCATAGGAGTCTTTTAAGGCCAAATATAGTAATAAGGGAAAATAACTTGTTTTATTTGCATCCTAACTTTTCACATGGGTTATTGATTCTGGTACATCACATCACATAGCTTCATCAAAGGACATATTCTCATCCTTGGAGTATTATTCTATGCCTTCCATTTTATTGGGTTATGATACTTTTGCTAAAGTTAGTGGGAGTAGATATGTTGAAGTGAATGATGGGACATTTCATGATGTTCTATATGTTCCCTCTTTATCTACCAATCTCCTATTTGTTTATCAGATCATTCACATCGGTTTGGGCAAGAGAGTTGAGTTCACACCCAATTTCGTGGTTATTAAGGAAGCTAACAGTGACTCCATTATTGCATTTGGGAAATCAAATCACCAATCCAGGTTGTATACTTTATCACATTTTTCTCATGACCAACCTTTTACTGCATTGTTCACTCATTCAGATGAGGTGAGTAGACTATGGTATGAGCAATTTAACCATCTCAATTATCACTACTTCAAGTAACTTAGTTATCAAGACATGGTTTCTAGGTTACCATGAGTTAAGTTTTCTGACAGAGTTTTCCAGGGTTGTATTCTTGGTAAGCATCTAGACGAGAAATATGACAAGGGTAAATCATAGAGAGCTAAATCGATATTAGAGATTGTCCATAGTGACATTGCTGGCCCATTTCTAAAACTTTCATTCAATAAAACAAAGTAAATGCTTACTTTCATAGATGACTATTCAATGTATACTTGGGTGTATTTTATTAAGTAGAAATCTGAGGAGTTTGATCATTTTCAGGACTTCAAGGCACTTGTAGAGAAATAATTAGGTAAAGCCATAAATATTTTATGCATCAATAATAATGGTGAGTACGTTAGTAACCATTTTGATAAATTCTTTACGTTAGAGGGGATTGAAATGTAGTGTATAGTTCCATATAGTCCTTAACAAAATGGTGTTTTAGAGTGCAAGACCATGTCCTTGAAATAAATGGCCAATTGTATGCTCCACTGTAAGTCTCTTACACTTCAGTATTGGGTTGAGATCATAAACTATGCTTGTTACATCTAGAACTGATTTCCTCACAAAGCATTAAAGGGAGTCACTCATTTTGAAGCTTAGAGTGGTCAAAAATCCATAACAAAGCACTTTTGAGTGTTTGATTCACCTGATATGGCTCACATTTTGAAAAAAGAAACATAAAACAATGGAACCTCAAAGTTAGCCTTGCATCTTTGTCGGATATCCTGAGGGTGTTAAGGGATACATGTTTCTCCATCCCACCACTCATGAGTTGCTCATTGAGAGGAGAGTTTATATTATAGAGTTTCCTTCAAAATCCACACTCGACACCTTTCATTCTTCCTTAGATGCACTTAGATTTGATGATAGTTATGATAATTCAAATCTACCTGATCAACCTCATAATTATCCATATTCTTCTTCTAGTTCTAAAAATGAGAGTAGTGATGAGGATTACCCTCCTCCTCTTATATTATCTTTAGATTATTAGGAATCTCCTCCTAAATCTCTGATCACTGGTCCTCTTTAGCTAGACAAACATTACAAAGTGTTGGCCAATGGGTTGGATATCCATAAGACAACAAGAGAACTCATTTACAATTCCAAGATGCCCCACATGCTTTCATTAAATTTTCTTCTGATCCATAATAATTTCATGAGGCAGTAGGCACTCTTGAGTGGAATACTACCATGGAAGAGGAGTATAGTTCCTTTCAGATTAAAAACTCTTAGGATTTAGTCCCACTTCCTAATGGAAGAAAACTTGTTTGATGTAGGTGAATCTACCAAATAAAATTTATCGTTGATGGGTTTGTAGACAAGTTCAAAGCACATTTGGTAGAAAAGGTTTTTTCTCAAGTACTTGGCATTGACTATATTGAGACATTCACTCTAGTTGCTAAAATAAACTCAATCTGACTCACTCTTGTTATGGCTGCAACACATCACTAGGATGTTCATTAGATGGATGTGAAGATTGTGTTTCTTCACAGTGACCTTAAAGAAGAAATATAAATGGAATAAACACAAGGATTTGTGGAAGACTCTTCCTTTGTCTGAAAACTTCATAAATCCATCTACGACCTCAAACAAGCTCCTTGAGATTGGTACACCAAAATGGACTCCTTTCTTCTTTTGATTAGGTTCATCAAAATGTCATTTGGATCTGAATGTATACATCTTACGACATGATGATTCACTATTGATTATAGTTCTCTATGTGGATGACCTATTGATCACAAGGAGTTCTACATCTACTATCATATTAGTGAAAACTACTTTATCTAATAGGTTCTCAATGACTTACTTAGGCTTATTGCATTATTTCCTCAAGATTAAAATTTCTCAGTCTAGCTTTGGGATTACTATTACACAATCCAAGTATGCTCTTAATTTTATTGCATAGTTTAAAATGGTTGACTATAATCTAGCTCTGATTCCTTTTCTATTTGGGTGAATCTTGAGGCTAATTGTATATCTCCAACGATTGATGTTACCTCATATTGACAACTTTTTGGTAGTTTCATCTACCTTGTGCACACTAGACTTGAAATTTCATATGCAGTGGGCATGGTCTCTAGATTCATGTAATAACCACATGAGTTACATTAGAAAGTAGGTAAGTGGACCCTCCACTACATCTAGGGTACTCATAGTTTCAAGATTCACTATGGAGTGGGCATCAACATCGACTTAATTGGATATACATATTTAGATTGGGCTGGTGACATTTAGAATTATAAGTATAATTTAGGCTATAATTTCTCCCTCAATTTAGGTTTGATTAGTTTTTCAATCAAGAAGCAAAAATGATATTACGTTATCTTTTATAGATTCAAAATACAGAGGAGTTGTTAATGCTACTATTAAGGCTATTTAGATTTAGGGGATTCTCACTGAGTTTGGCATCTAGTTTCAATGAGTAACAATCATCTTCTGTGATAGCCAAAGTACTATCCAGATTTGTAGGAATATAGTCCTCCATCAATGAACCAAGCATATCGAGATTCACATGTGTTTCATTCAAGATCTCATCCATGAGTAAGTTATTAATCTCCACTACATCTAGACAATAAAGTAAATTACTAATATATATACCAAACCTTTCACTAAGAATAAGTATCGTTATTTGCAGGCTCTTCTTGAGGTTTGGTCAGATCTAATATCTTCCTTTTGGGGGCATTTCATTGTACTTGGGTAACTCATTAGGCCTTTGATCCAAGACCCAATTATACTATCCACCTAATTTATGCTTAAGGAGGGGGTGTTAGTGTAGGTTTTTATCCCATTTAATGATTTTTCCCTACACATGTTTAGTTTAGCTTGATTAGGTGTCTTTTAGGTCATTGTGAAAGATAATTCCACATTCATGAGGAAGTGAAGACATATTTATATTTCAACTATATAATGTACCTTCTTAAAGCTTTTATGGCTAATGATGTTAATGCTAATATTACAATATTTTGATTGCTAAGCAATTTTTTTTTCTAGCTCATTTTTTATTTTGCTACTACACACAAGTAATCACATCATGCATTCAACTCTATCCAGTAGATCCTCGATTGTGGCCCACTCTGACATAAAATACATTTAAATAAATTATATATCTTTGGCTCGATTGATCATGGCATCCAAAATAGGGTTCCAATATGACATATGCAATTGAGTTGAAAACATCATCTATGAGAAGCAAAATTAGTAGGGGGGTCAGAGGAAGACCAAGAAGCATTGAATGGAAAACTGAATGGTTTGAATTTATATGAAGGTGGTGAAAAATCACCTACAACACATCTCTCATAGAGTTGGCTCAAAGCTAGTCCACCCCAATCCTAAATTTGGGAGATTAATGTGACAATAAGATTTGGGAAATAAAATTATTCGTAAAGTGAATTTAACATGTATAAATATGTCCCTCATAATCTCATAGTTCATCACAATTGTTTAAAAATTAATGGTGCTTTGTGACAAATATATAAACAAAAAATAAATGAAATCACTAAGTTTAAATAAATGAGATTTTGTATGTACCTTTCTTTTAAATGGATGCGTGTATATGTCACACTCTTGATCATAGCAATAGGAACTAATTCTCATTTTGTCATCAAAATATGCTTATGGTAACCTTAAAGATATAATATTATATGGACTAATGCAATGTTGCAATAAGAAGATGAGTCTAAATATAAGTATATGCTTTGTAATAGCTCTCAAATAAGCAGTTACTAAGATAGGTTTGGGTAACTATGAATTAAAAGATTAATTATGTTTGAAAGGCCCAAAATAAATAAATTACTACATGATGGATTGGGCTAACTATGATTTAAAATTTAAATTAGATAGGGAAGGTCCAAAATAAATATGGTGCTAGGATGGTCCAAATAATCATTTTGTAAAGGCTAGATTATTTCTACTTGACCAAAATAAAAATATTATGGTACTAATATGGGTATGGATAGTTGCAATGTAAAGGCTATATTAGGTCCAAAATTCCCAAGATAAAATATGGATAGATAGAAAATTGTCAATCCCAAACATATCCAAGAGGAATACTCAAAGGATAAATCAATGTTTGAAAGATAATTTAAAAAACCCAAAGATGTAACTTTTATTCAAGTAGGTATATCAAGCTTTAATAATACCCCATGCCTTAAAATATTACAGCCAAAATCACTAAAATTCTCATAAAACTAGCATGGTTGAAAAATATATGAAGAAAAAGATGGTAAACATATGGGATAGACTTGGAAACAAGATTATCCATAAATGGGAAATAATGGTAGAGAGGGAGAAGAGGGTGAAACCAAGGCAAATATATGTTCTTCAATAGAAAAGATAATTTAATCAAATTTTCAAGTTTAATATTTTTTTAAATCCAAAGGTTTTAGAACCATGTTTTAAGGCTTCATTTTAGGCTAGTTACTGAAATAAGTCAACTATCTCATGAAGGTTGCAAGTGAGTGTAAAGGTGCATACCTTCCCATTTATTTTCTTCCACTCCTCATAACCCATCATATCCACTAGTATCTATGAGAATTAGGTATTTACGTGAAAATATAATCAACATAAAAGATAGATATGAGGCCTCGTACCCTAGTCTTTTGGCCTACTGCACTCTAATGGACAACTGACTCTTTTATTAGTCCAATTGTAGGGTTTAAGCTTTAAACTTGAGTAGGGGCATGCCAATGATATTTTTGATATGATAACACAAATTTTTGTTGTTATTTTTTTTTGATGAATTTTCCTTTACTTTTAATATTTATGGCTTTTGACTTTATTTATTTTTCCATTATCCCCCTCTAAAAATTTGGAAGGCTAATAATGATTTTATGCTATGTCAACACTAATATTACTTATACCTATCTATTTGGATGGAAACCTTATACCTACATGTGTAGATACTCCTAGACTTGCACCTTATCAAAGACTACAATCCTTAATCCAAATGTGGTGTGCCAAAAAGAGAATATGATATAATAAGGAGATATGATCTTGGCTTCCCTAGTCAAAATGCATAAATGGATTTAAAATGATGGACAAATTTAAAACTCTATCAATAGAATGAAATTTTAAGTGAAAGACACGTAGGAAAGACTATAATATTTTTATTACAAATAATATGATTGATTTTGGGATGCAATATGACACTTTCTAGGATACATTTAGTTATTATTAGGAGTAAAATTTATTTCTACCTTAATCTATAATTAGGTAACATAGTAAGGTAGGTAGAGCCAAAAATATAGAAAAATAAGTAAGGAAAAGACGTAATGGACTAAGGCATTAGGTGGGATCAAATGGGTTGGAGTTAACTAAGATAATAAAAAGCTAAGACAGTGAGGTTGTAAGATATAACAAGAAGCCAAAAGGCTAAGGTTATAAGAGATCTTCACATGAGATTGTTAGAGTGCTTGAAATGTTATAAACACACCAATAAATGCATGTGTGAAAATAATTAAGATAGTATGATTTATATAAGGACATGCAAGATTCAAGTACATATGTTATGCTATAATATATCATGCAAACAATTATAAGACGATATACAAACTAATATGTATGCTTAATTAAAATAAGAAAGTGATTTATGATAAATTGACCTTAAACCTAGTACATTTTCATAAATTGAGAATTAGTTGGTTCCAAGCAGATGTCTTGAATTTATTTCTCTAGTTGTCATTACACATCTTTAATGATTATTGTTGACTACTAGACTTACACCCTTGTGAAGGTAGTTTTAGGCCTTCATAGTCTGAAGTAACATGAACACAATACTAAGTTGTGGGTGACCTAATAGGTGGATTTAATCTTCAGGTTATAAGGGCTATTTCTCCTTGATGTATTAGTTAGGATCCCTACTTTACACCACCATCTTGCAAGGGAAAAGGGAAGGAGGTAAACTGAAAAGAAAACCTATCTAACTGGGGTGATACACCAAAATGTGACCTCAACTTTGTAATATGCACTAAAGGGATGAATAATAACATAAATCTGATTTCACTTCTCAAAGGAGAGTTTTCCATACATCAATGTTTCACACAGAGGCTCAGCTTGATGAATGATCTAAGGCAGCTAATCAATAGCTCTCTCAAATACACTAAGGAAAGATCACACTTGAAAACCATAAAAGATGATTATAACACAATATTAAACCTTTAAGGATGATATGACACCTTCAAATAGGTAATTATGAAAGGACAAGATGAGATGAAGCATGAACTATCATTGTCATCTATCAACAGACCATGAAGATACATTAAACCAAGCTTTGAAGAGGCATGCATTTTATTTTATTCATTCAAAATAGGCAAGTAAAAGTGTTTTATGAGCATGGAATTGCCACAACTCAGGTTAAGGATCCTTCAAATGCAAAAAATTGGCTTACATATAGAGAATTGAGAGAGGAGAGAGAAGGAGATTAGAGCCCCCAAAACTAGGAAAAATGACATTTACTTAGTCTTTTTTTAAAAAACCCATAGTATCTTTTTTTATTAATACCTCATCCATCCTTGTAGAAATGGGATTGAGTTCAAGGAATGCTTGCTTGGAGAGTTTTAAAGAGTCTTGAGCATTCATTTCTGATGTTTGACCAACATAAATTCCTAGATCTTTGCTTGCACACCCTCTATTCTTGGTGAAGAAGAGTCTTCCTTGAAAATAAGCATTAATCATTGATATTAGGTCATAATTACTTGATAAAATATTCATTTTAAACCTTATTAAGATCTTTAATGAGGTCTTTCCATATTCCTTGGACTTTTATAGCTCTTTGAGTGCAAGTTTGACTTTGTTTTCCTTGACTACACGTTGAAAGGAAAAGGTCTTTTCAAAGTTGTTTAGGAATATTTCAAGCATTTGAAAACATATTCAAATCAAAATATGACCTATTAATACTATTAGAGTGGTTTGTAAACAATTATAAACCTCAATAAAGTCTTTTGAAATGTTTTTATGCACCAACTTGGTGTTTTGCTCACTTGACCCTTCCTTATGCAAAAGGCTTAGGAGAGAGAAATCGAGTTTTTTGCTTTGGACCAAGCAGATTAACACCATGTAAAGATTATCAACATGTAATAAAACTTGAAACAAGGAATTTTTAGCTATCAAGTATCCAAAAGACATCATTTTTCTCATTTTTCTTGCTTTAGCACCGCTTCCTTGTAGCCCTAAAAACCTGAAAAGCTTCGTGTATAGAATATTATACAGACCAAATTGAAAACTTTGGAACATATTTGAGTACCATATATCAACTTACATCTCCACACAAATTTAAATGATCAAAATCCAAGTGTAGTACTATTTTCCCTTCATTTTTCTCTAATTAGGCCGAATTAGCCCTTCTAGGCCTAAAAAGAGAAATCTTGCTCCTGAGAGTTCCCACACATGTGAAACCACCCAAAATCATGTGATTAATTTTACCTATTATAAAACCATCATCCATGCCAAATTTAGGGTCCTGAGACCTTGTGTAAGTATGCAAACCATGAAACCACCTTGCTTCCTAAGCTTATTTTGAGCCTGTTTGGGATTATCTTAAAAAATTCACCTAGTTTGGCCACTTCCATAATATAACATGGATTTTTTTAATCTTTATTAAAACTCCAAAATTACCTCATCCCATGATTTGGAAGTTCTCCCCTTCTCAGAGCACCTGAAAAACACTAAAAATCATGAAAATAGGGTTTTTTGAGTAATCTGTATAAGTGACATCAGCAACAAAACACGTGTGGAGAACCTATTTAGATTATTAAACAACATAAAATAGGATTTATGATAAATATATGGCATTATAGGTGAATTTTAATCCTTTTTTAAATGACTGGTCACTATCGGGGTCTAAAAAGTGTTTAAGACTTGTCTGGGGTCTTAACAATTATTCATAAACATGGGACGTCCAACTGACCTCATTCCACTTGGAAAAAAATATTTATATACCTCCTAAACTATCCAAAATGGATCATATCTCATTCAAAGTGTGGGAAAGTGTATGAGCATATGAAGTTTCTCTTTGAATGGCTTGATTAATGTTTCTCAAGCCCAAGAGAGGTCTACTTTGAGTTTCGAGTCTCAAAAATAACTTATACTAATATAAATAGTTCATACACCTTTGAAACATACATATAAATAAATCCAAATGATTTTTAAGTCTTCATTACCCCTCTGTATGCTCAGGGTACACTGGTCAAGGTGTTGGGGTTTAAGAGCCTATCTTCTCTTTACTAGCCCTCAAGGGCCTTGGAATCAAAAATGAAGATTGTTTCCACCTAATAATGAATGGAGACCTCTAATATAGATTTAAACTACCTCAAGATCCATTTATGAGGTCTAGAACCTGTTTTGTGCCTTTTTATCTCAAGTGGACCTCTAAGTCTCATGGCTACCCTTGCCCAAGGAGTGGGTAGGGTCTGAGACAAAATAATGGATACTTACACTAATGATATGAAATTTTATATACCATGGAAACTTAAATACACTCATGACAACCAAATTTACTAATTTTCAAAGCTTGTTCATGCCTGTAGAGGCCTTAACACATCATTTTCCTTCATGACTAGATTAGGTTGCCTAGATTTCTTATTTCATTAGATCTATGACTGATTTTTGCCTTTGTCACACTTATGTTGGGGTTTGAGAGTGAGAATGAAGTTTTTATAACATTCACACATGATTCATACCATTCCAAGTCTCTTCACAACCCTTACAACCTATTAAATAATTGTACCTTCATATTCTTTCTATCTCACACTTTGCTAATATTGGTTGTAGGTGTTATTTCTTAGCAATGGAGGCCTTGGTAGTTGATGTAGGTGTATTTGAGAGTTATGATGAATCTTATCATGCCATTTATGATGTTTTGACCAATCCCAATTACCAAAGAAGTCATTCTTGTTTCATAGCATCTTGGACTTATCCTATGTCTCCATAGATGGTTGTAGGTGTTAGTTTGAGAAGGTCTGTGTACAAGGACTTTTAGGCCTTATCTTATCATTTTTCAAGATTACCAATGAATTTTGATCTATTTTTTAGGATGTAGTTAGACCTTTTTGATATCTTTAACTCCCAACATTACATCAAAATCACTATTCAAAGCCAAATTATCAATTGGCTGTAAGCGACTGTTTAGGTGAGTCTAAGCATATAGTCTGAGGATTAGGCCTTTTCACTACTGCTTCATGATGTCTTACAATGTAAACTTTATGGACCATCCCTTACAGTTCATTTTAGGCTCAAATATCTATTTCACAACTTTTAACCTTATGCATTCATTATTGCTCCTAAAATCCTATAGGTAACTGCTTAATCACTTGACTATGTGTGAGTTTAGGACCTTACCTTCTGAGCTCAGTGACCTCTAAATGATTTTGACTTAAATTTAGTTCCATATGAGTTTCAAAACATATTCTAACACCTCTTTGTCCATTACTCAGGCTTGATGTTGAACCAACTACTTGATTAGCCACCTATATGTGTGTACTTGGGGTATTGACTGTGTCTAGTGTACTTAGACCTCATCCAATTCATTGCTAACCTCCCAAAGTCCTTGAACAAATTTTGATAGTCTTTAAATAGGTTTCATCAGCTCCTAACATGATTTATCTTCTATCCTTACTAGGTTCAAGACCAACTATTTGCCTATCCACCTATAGGTGTTTTCATTAGGGTTAGGATTGTATTCCTAGTCTTGAGACCTCACTTTTAACTTCCCTCAATAGCCCTCTTCAATATATTATAGTCTCAAAAGGTTTTAGGTATCCTTCATATACCTTTATTAACCTCAATTGTATGCCCTCTTTTAACTAGATACCTTATAGGCATGTGTCTATTAGGACCAAGATTGGTCAGACTTATAGCTAGGTTTTTTTTAAGTTTGCTTACATTATTTAAAATCATCCATTCATCCCATTGCCCTGCATCTTTTATTCACTTGGATTGATATACCAATGGCACCTCTATCTTTAAAGCATTCTCATTCACTTTGTGTTCTATCATGGACTGTGTAAGTTTAGTTAAGCCTTTTGGTTGTGTATGACTCTCTTGGAATACCCTTGATCAATACCAACACTAACCAATAGTGTTATTTTCTACTTTGTGTCCTTAATACGTGTGTTTATAACTTATACTATAGAATAAGGAACAATATCTTCATAGCTTCATCTATACCCCACTATGTATACAACTTGTACCTTGTTTTTAGGCCTAACACCTCTAAAAAAGGTTTAGCCATAACAACATCACCTTGTTGATATCAAATGTGGACTACGATATACAATGTGTTAGGAGAACATCTTAATATTATCTATACTTCTTGACAGACCTCTACATCCTTTACACTTGAAGTCATTCATGTTCACCTTACATTCTACCTGTAGGTGCTAATTGACTATGTATTCATTGCAGGCCTGAGTGAGCTTGAGCACTTGCATTGATTTTTGGCTCAATGGTATATGTTTGGCCATTGTATTCATTCTCATAAACTCTCAAGATATTAATAACCATGTATACCTCTTTACCAAGCACTAGGCCACTTCAAGCTTGTCCATTCACTTGTACGGATTGTGTAGGTAATGGTTCATACACCAGGATTTGTGTATGGGAGGTTGGGAGCCTTAAGTTGTTCATGATTTATTTTAGTCTTAAATGGAGTTTATAGGAATTGGATGAGTTTCAATTTACAACTCCATGTTTTCAAGACACTCTCATCACATATTTGAATTCATGAATGCATGTTAATAGGCCTGTAGGTGTTTGAAGCATTTGTAAATCCTTTTGTTTGAAGATGCATTTGGACTATCACCATCATTATCAAAAATTATAATGGATCAATAGTTTTTCCTTCATGTAACTATGGCTTCTCATTTCCATTCAAACCTAATATGATGTTCAAGCCTAGAGAAGGTCATTCACATGCCATACAAGCACTCCAAAGAGCAAAACACTTTGAGAAATATGAAAAATAACCACATATCAGACAAATATGACATGAATCCATGAAACCAAGAGTTATTCCATGAATAATTAGGTATTATAAACATCTAAGAATCACTACCATGAAGCTAAAACAGAGACTTGCATTAAAACTCACTAAAATAACTTGTGCACCAAGACATTCTTCCTCCAAGTGAAAGTACTTAATGGAGATGATTTTAATGATAAAACCACCATGAAAATGAGATAAAATAACTCTAAAAATCACCATAAAAATTATTCCATTCCATAAAATTTTGATCTTGAGAAACAGGTGCAAGAACAAACCCCTCTCGGATGAATAGGTCATAATGACCTGCTATCACTCTTAGCGATTGTTCATATATAATGATCCATAATTATTTAAAAAATGCCATTAATTTGAATATTAATATGACCCATAACAATGGACAAAGTTTCATATCCTAATTCTCTCTCCTATGTCCATACTGAGCACTTGAAAATTGCCCTTTTAGAGCTACCACAGAGGTCGATATGAGAGATAAACCAATTTTATTAATTTTAAGACCTAAAACCTCTTCCAAATAACTTGTTTGACATTTTCATGGACAAATAAGGTCTTTAATATTCTTGATGCTCAATTTCACCTAAAGAATTGTATGGATAGCCTCAAAATAAGTCTTTTTGGCACTAAAACCATTGAAAACACTTGAAAAACTTGTTGAAAATGCTAAAAAATGCATCCACTAGATATTTTCAAGATTCAAGGAGTAAAACATGTCTTTAAAATAAAATTTTCAAGTGGTAGGGCTGACAATTTGACCTGTGAGGTCAAAATTGTCAACAGTTACAAAAATATTGGTTCGTAATTTTTGTTGAATGTGAGATGTTAAAGAAGGTTGGGCATCATGATATACAACCATGTTTTAATTGGGATGGAAATATGGATCTTAGGAATATTTTTTATTAGTATTTTGGATGTTAATATTTTACTTTTAGGCTCTACATGCATGGATAGAATGGGTGATTGAGCGATGCCATAAAAAATAGTTGTCTCTTTCAGTAAGTTTATGTGTTGCACATGAGCACACCCCTTGGTTAATTCAAGGAATGACCCAATTTGGGGTCCTTATCTAAGTGGCATCAGTAATCTTCACTCCACCAAAATTATTCCACATTATTTATAAAGAAGTTGATGAAATGTTTGTAGTAGGAAAATTTGAAGATAAATCTCTAAATTACCACTAGTATTCAAAGTAAGGTTTTTATTTGGGAAATATTCATTGGTTTTTTCATGATGATGATAGATTTTTATTTTGGAGGGATCCAAATCAATATTTATCTTAGAAATCATAAATCTTAATAGGTTTCTATATGTTATTCCAAATATGCACTTACTTGGATTAAGTTTAACTTTGTATTTTCATAAGGCTTCAAAAGTGATGTTTATGTTTCAAGGACATTTTTTTCAATCTTTGGATTTTATAAGGAGATCGACATATAATTTCACAATTCTGTGAATAAAATCATGAAAGATGTGTGTCATAGTGTGTGGGTGGCTTACCTAGACATTTTAAAGGCCAAAAGGCATGATTACATAACAATAGGTCCCCCACTTAGTGGTGATTTTTTGTCTTAATATTTGAGATAAATTTTGATTTGGTTATACTTAGAAAAACCAACCATGAGAGACAACATCACATATATGGTGGTCGAGTCGTCTATGAAATTGATTGAGGGTAGTGGGAAATTTTATTTAGGATGTGGAATTTATGTTTCTTAAATTGTTACATATATAGATGACCATAATGGTTATTTTTCATCTGGGGAATATGTTGGAAGCCTACTAAGAATAACATATGGCTTTGATGAATTTTTCATTAAATGTTTTCTTGATTTCTTTATGACAAAGTTTGGAATTCTTTGAGGAATTTCCTTTGCTTTTGGTAAATTGGACCAACATCAGAGTATGTGACAATGTTATGGATGACCAATCCTTGATCAATTTTAGGTATATCAAAGTATTTCTGAGTAAATGTGTCTTTAAATTCAAAGAGTAAGGTGTGATAGACATCTTAGATATTTAACAAGGTACATGTGGTAGCTTTACAATATCATAAGTTTAAGGATCAACACTTACAATTAAGTTGAGAAATATAGGGCCTTTGTTGTGAAGTGAAATAATTTGTGATGTTATTGAGGGAGTTTATCTTCCATTATGTTGAGGAATTCTAGGGTTGTTTCATCAGTATGTAATGTAAGTAGAGGACCATTGTATTCAATGTTGATTTACAAGTTAATTATTAGTTGCCTTTAACATGTTTTTTCATAATTGATTTTTATTATAATTATAACCTAAGCATTAAATATAATTAATGTTTTATTATATGTATATCATAATTTTGTTGCACATCTTTGATTAAGGCGAATATTTTTTTTTGTGGTTTTGAATGGACGTCATTGGCCTAGTTGATGATATTGGAGACTCCTTATGTTTTTTGAATTTCATCGACAATACCAATGACATTTACAGTTTGCACTAGTTTATCAATGTATTTAGCATGGCCAATGATATTGGTATTTGTTACTATATGCTCAACATATTTGGCCTAGTTAAAGAGATCATAATATTTCAATGTGTTTTAAACATGATCAACCTCGTTGAAGAAATTATATTTGTGTTCTATTTCTTTGAGGATTTTTATAAGTTTCCTTTGAGGAATGGATTCAACATAGTTTGAAACTTGTTGAATAATACATCTTATATATTTCAAGGGAGGATTTATGAGGAATTTATAAGGTGACTCTTTGTATTTTTCTTCATTAGTGTTGAATTCAGGATTATTGATTTTATAAGATATTTTGACCATACATGTTTCATGGTTAATGGAATTTGAGAGATTTTTTTGGTCATAGAGCACATCTAATTTTGAGCTTGTGAAAAAGAGATATCACAATTATCACCATAGGATGATTGTATGGTGTAATATGTTTTTTGATATGTTCTTGTTGAGACTCTTCACTTGTTGTATCTTTATTAGAGATTTCAATTTGACTAAAATATCTAGGGGATAATAAGAGTGTATCTTATAAAAAAATTGTGACTTTTGTTTCATCTCATTGAAATATGACATCATTATATGTTGCCTTGTTAACATTTAAGGTGATTCTTTTTAATTTTTGGAATCTTTGAAGGGTAAAAACCTATACCATAGACCATGGTATACAGGATGGTGGGATCCAATTGGTGATGCGTTTTTTATAACTTGGAGGCATTATAATTCTTTTTGAAGTTAGTTTTGTTCACCATTGCCCGAGTCTACAGTTGTGACAAGTGATTCAGGATGCATGTTGATATATTCATGTAATGGATCATTAGTGGTTGTATTAGTTGTAGAAATTATAAATTGTCCTTTTTGTATGGTGATCAAGAATTTCAAATGGTTTGGGAAAAAATTATGCTTATATTAAATTTTGTGAATGAATCTAATACATCGGCTTATGAAACGAGCAACTGCTCTCATGTGGTGACTCCAAGGTCATCCTAAGATAAATTATAAGAAATTGGTAGGTTGATTATCTTGAATTTTGTTCATACAATTTTGGATCTTGGTTTTATAAGTAGCTAAATGCATCCATGTAGTTTTTGGTTATTATTGTTAAATTTGAGGTAGATAAGTCATGTTTGCTTCAAATATCTTCGAGTTACATTAAAACTTCTCGTGTTTTAAGTCATCTTCAATATGAATTTTAAGTTAGATTTATCTCATGTTTAGGATGGAATTCAACATTTAAAAAAATAATAATTTACCATATTTAAGACACATCAAGGTTTCCTAAAAGTATCGTAAATACATTGTATAGATGTTTTAATCATATAAAATGTCACTTGAGTGCAATGAGTGTTACCTGAGACCACCATATTCCTAGCATAGCCCTAAACCTATCTTAAGGCATCTTTCGATCCTTATCTAACTTTTATGTGGGTTTAACCCATCCCTAGACATCCCTTAAGCGATCCTAGACCTTCCCCTAGGCATCCAAGCCCCTAGTGCCCCAAGTTATACCACCTGTACACTAGCGCACCCCTTTAGACACTAGCACATTGGACCAGTGACCAAGGGACTGCTCTAGTGTCCCTTACCTCTTTTCAACCCCAATGGATATATTTCTAATTATTAATGCATCTTAGGGTCAGCATAGGCTCAAATCAATCCAAACAAACACCAGATTAGTATATATACACTAATTTTATCCCTTTACCCACTACATGGAAATCAGATGCAAATACACATAAACAAGCTCAGAAACAAGTGAAAATAAAGTTCGTTAATTCTTATTCTACCCTACTTCTGCATAAAACCATCTATGGTAGTCCTATGCTCAGTCTACTTAGATTTCTAATCTCAAACCTCATTTAAAGCACTCAAGTCTATACTCATAATAGCATTCACTTGCACTTGCACCAACACTTAGATTGGGAGATCTACATCAGGCTTGATCCCCTCCAGAGGTATTGGTATGTAGGAAACTCTCAACACAATGGGGTGTTGATGATGTCCAGCCTAAACAAATAACATCACACTTTTGCTACTTGTGCCACTTAAATACCCCAACAACATTGAGGTCTAGGTTTTGCTCCTAAATCAGTCAAAAATAGGTTTTGTTCTCAGACACAGGGGACACTATTCCTATAAGTTCACATAGTTTTTAGCAAGAGGACACTAGCACGACATAGAGGACACTAGCACAATACACTGTTGTCCAAGGAATCGCACTACTATCTAGGAGGAGTTTTGAGACTTATTTCCAATTTATGACATTTTAATTAACTTCTCCACCTATTTCCTTCCTCCTATTCATTTGTCTCAGTCAGTTTCTAGCTAAGTACATACTTGTGTGATTCATTTCTATTTTTAGAATAATCAATTTGTCAATTTTTATACAAATTAGTGGTTGTATTTATTGCATATTTCTCCCCTAATTTTCATATTCTAACACTTTAACATGCAAGGTTTTACATTCCATAATCTCCTTAAACTTTAAATAATTTGGTAAACCCAATTTACTTTGAATAATGCACAAAATCCTAACCCTAGGGTTTATGTTTTTAGCCTTCTAGGACCCATATTCAAATTTCAGATCCCTGTATCTACTGATTTTTATTTGGTACAATCATGATAATGATGACATAATAAGTTTAACAATTTTTTATACAAAGTTTTCTTGGTTCCTTTGTATACGTGTTTCCCTTCATTTTAAATTAATTCAAATACAACATAGACATATATATACATGTTGCATCATATCAATTAAAATTTATGTCATATTTCATTCTATCTCTAGCTTGTTATTTTTATCTTATGTGGAATTAAATTAAGAAACAATTTTTTACACATATATAGGCTACATTAAATATGATAAAAAACACATTACCTAAACTTAACAAGTATCCTTTAGATGGTTTTTATTCTTTGGTTCACTTTGCTTCCTTACCTATCACTACTAAACATAAGAGAACATCAACGGTTTCACTTATCTTTCCTACTTCTCAACCCTACACATCTAGCCACTATCCTACTTCTACTACCAACTTTTTACTCATAGTAAACCCTGTGCTCCATGATATGATGTCCATAATTGGTCCCGAAGCATGGTAGGTTAGCTAAGCCCATAGCTACAGCTTTGTCGACCAGATCAGTATCCAATTCAATGATATTTTTCAATTTGGGAAGTCTCCATTAGATCAGCATAGACATGTTTCATGAGTTGATTATAAAAGCAACTAAAAAAGAGTCACCTATAAATACAAACCATTCCTAAGGTTATAGGAGGACCTGGTCACATCCATTCCTAAGGTTATAGGGGGACCTAGTCACATCTTATAAATCACTTGGAAACTTGAGGAATTGATTAACACTCTCTTGAGACAATATCAAAAAAGCATGCACATCTCAAAATCTTCAATAAGTAGGCCTAGAATAGTCTTTAGAGAAAAAAAAAATTCTTTTACACCTAAGATATATAAAATAATGTAAATCATGCACCAATTCAGATATTAAAAATATGGAAATAAATATGCTAATCTAATAAAAATTAATAAACAAATATTGCATTGTTTCAATTTAGAATTGACAAAGCAAGAGAGAAATAATGTATTTAGCTGATTTTAATTATTTGTCGCTCATAGAAGGTGTTTTTGTACCTGTAAATGCTTTGTAACTACTTCATTTATTTCTTAGACCTAAAACGAATGACAAAGACCTATTTAGATGCTACTAACAGAGTCTAATCCATGTGATACCTTACATTGTCTCAAGTTTATCAACATTGTCCCTATGCATTGTGTAGATGTATAACTCCTAAGACCCTTATACATGCACCTAAAAATGGTTCATGTTTGTGCACACACATGTGGGCTTTGGAAATGATATATATTTTTATTTTCTTTCATCCAAACCCTAATGTTATTTCAACTACAAGATACCCTTAAAATGGGTTGAATTTTTGATTGGACAACCCCAACCACTCCCTATTGAATGGCTAAGCATTACCTACGTTCAAATACTCTGAAAAGGACTCAAACCACTTGTATTTCTCCCATTTATATGCATATGTTCAACATCATGAACAATCTAGAATGTAATGTAATGTTTTGACCTCAAACACTTGACACCATGCAACTTTGAATTTGTGTATTTAGACTTGGATCTATAGATTGGTCTAGTGTTGCTACTTAAAGATATTGAGATGTGGGTGATTTTTTTTATAATTTCTCAAGAGAGTGTTAATTGATTCATCAAGTTTCTAAGTTATTTCCAAGATTTGTTCAAGTGAGTATAACCTTATGAATGATTTGTATTTATAGATAACTCTTCATTAATTTCCATTATAACCGACCCATGAAACATGTCTAATCCAACCTAATAGAGACTTCTCAATTTGAAAAATAATCTTTAAGTGCAATTGAACATTACAGTGACAGGTATACATTTTTTGGTAACTAGCATTATCCAGGCATTACTAGTAGTGGCTTGGAAGTGTAAAACAATGATTTGAGATATGAAAATGGTTTGTCTACGATTCTAAGGTGTTATTGCATAGGCTAAGTTGATATTGAATAGGTGTGTTTGGTGAATAAAGTTGTCCAAGACAATAGATGGGTAGACTAATAGAATAAAATTGTACTCGAATCAAATGTATGTGCATTGTCCAAGTATGTCAAAGCTAATGTTGTCAAAGTTTCTAATACCAAATTTAGGTGTCTATAAATGCCCTCCTTTTAATCTAGTATTGAAAATACTAAATTAAAAAGATTGAAGAAAAAACTTGGTACATGTGATAACCATGATTGGTGTTGACAGATATGACCAAAATGTACCATTTACTCCAAGTGAAACCTATAATAAAACATGAGTAGATCAATGTCTGCTCATGATAATAAATATGAGATAATATGAAACATTGAATTACTTGAAATTGAAAATCCAGGGAATGATTACACTTAATGGTATGCGAACCAAGTTATCACTTGTTGAATTTTTTTGGATAATATCATGCATGATCATGCCTTAAAGAGATGCAACCACTGCAATTGTGAGTTGAGGAATGTAAATGCCCTAACGGTCACTAGAGAAAGATTGCTAGGAGTTGAGCAATGTAATAACCTCATCCACACTTTTTTGAATACCATAGTAATTATTTTTTACAACCTTGAAATCATTTTTGTATGTCAAATTTAAACCCCTAAATCAAGTTTCTATATAAAAATGGAACCTCGAAATAGGTTCATATGTAAAAGGATCAACCACTACAAATGGATATAGACCTAAAGTGTTCACATAGTACCATCATTCACCACTTATCCTCAATATATAAAATAGAATAATGTTTACATGAAAAAAATTCCATGCCCCAATATGATCCATCTGTCCCTCAAAGTGATATAAAATGTTAACATTTATGTGCCAAAATGTCATAAAATGCCTCAAATATGTTTCAATATTTTCAATCTAACCCTCTAAATCATATAATCTGCCTCAGAACATGAAATGTCCATCTATTATGGATTGAATATCTTAAACAAATCCTTTGTATACCCCTTTTTGATATGATGGATGAAGTCTATGAATCACTCATCTCAAAAGAAAAAGTTATGTGCATAATGTGTTATATATAAAATTATGATCATGTAAAGTACATATACAAACATGGTAATATATGTCCTCATAGAACAATTTTGATCATTTAAGCATGTATGAAACATGTAATCCAAGGAAATGATCATACAAGTTTCAACGTCAAGTATCCATGAAGCACGTAATGATAAAAAATGTAGTGGATGCATGAATCATGGAAACATATAACTTACAATGTGCATCTTGTTTTGACTTCTTATACTCCTAAAGTTGAGGAGGCTCATCCTATCAAAATAATTAGTGGTACACTTACGAATGCACAAGTACAATGATCTAAAATCACTTTTGATGACCATGAAATTATTGATGATGATTCTACGAACTCATCTTATTCATACATGCTTTCATTAACTCACATCATATACAGAGTGTTATGGTGGATAATGAGTCAAGTGAAAACATATGCAATATGACATTACTTACTATCCTTAGGCACACAAATGGAAACTTGATTAATACAATGAATATAATACAAGGTTTCGATGGAAAATGAGAAAACCTTCTTGGGGGTATTGTGTTACCACTTGTAGTGGGGCCTACAACTATTGTTATTTGGTTCTTAGTTTTTCCAAACACTGATACATTTGACATGTTATTATGGAAACCATAGATACATAAAAATTTTGCAATCCCGTCTTTGATACATCGATGCTTGAATTATAATTATAGAAACATAGTGATTAGAATCCCTAGAGTTTCAAATGAATACCCCATCTAGCACGAGACATTTCCTCTGGTGCTTCTACAACCACCTAGTATACAACTTACACATGTTCAACCTTTGAAAATAAACCAAAGACAAGTAATCAATTTTCCTTAGTGAGTGATTATCCAACGACCTTTACATAAATGATCTATTTGATGAACATTACATAGTATGTACCTTCCTATGATAGTTTCATAGAAACCTTGTGAGCATGTTCCACAGATTAAAATTGATGCATTCTCCTGACATACAATGAATCCTACAAGTTACTATGACTACTATATCTATGTAGTGCACACATGATCATATCAATTATACTGATGCTATTGAATATTTAAAACTCATGAGCATTTATTTGATACAAGCAATGATATATTTATTACTCCATGCCCATGGCATGTGACATTTGCATCAATTGATCTAGGACCTACACTTAATAATTCCTTTGATGGGATCATAGGTTAGTTCAAGCACAATTTAATCAAATATTAAAAATATAATAAACATTCAAAAAATTCAAAAAATCAAAAATAAAATATTCAAAAAGTATAAAACCAAGACCTATGCATGACATGCTTTGTTGATAGAGTTGATTGATGTTATTTGGCATATGCATGGTGAGTTACATATCAATTTTCTATAGACATGTTTTTCATGGTATATATGACTTGGATGTAGGACATTTAGGTTACATATGATACATGGAAATTCATGTGTGACATTGCTCACACCCACGGGCAACCTTTCTACATGGAGAATCTTCACATATTTTTGGAGTTATATCTTTCTATGTGGGTCCATTGATCATATTAGACTGTTGTGCATGATTTTCTCTTGTTCATACTTTCTAGAGTGGTGTTTCTTATGGATATTTTGCTTTGTTATATAAAATGATGACACTGATTGATTATGTGGACTAACATTGATTGCTTTGTGTGTGCTTACTATTAATGGTTGTGATATTGCTTGATCATTGATGTGTGTTATATTGATTCTTCTATATTTGTTGGTACATTGTCTATTTCTTGTCACATTATGTAAGTCATGTTATAGGATCCTCTAATTAATATCATGGCCATGTCATGTCAGAGTCATATCATGTCTTGTATACATCTATGCTTCTTGATCATGATATTGAACGTGTGGTTACAAATATTTTTGATGGAACAAATTGATGATTAATATGAGATTGGTGTCATGATTTATATCATGCACATTTCTATTTTGTGTTATCTATTGAAGTTGAAATGATTTATATCATGTATTTATGATGATTGATTCTTATCATTGCATGATTCACTGATATATCCACTTGAAATTGACACTTGTATGATGACCATTGCCTTGATTTACATGTCGCATACGTGCTTGAATGATCAAAATTATTTTATGAAGACATAGCTTATCATGTATATCTGTGTGTGTGTGTGTGTGTGTTACATGATTATACTTTCCTATCTAGCACATGATGTGTATAACTCTTTCTTTTGAGATGAGTGATTTTTAGGCTTCATCTTTCATATCAAAGGGGGCATATGACGGGTTTGTTTCAGAGATTCATGCCATGAAAAATAAGCATTTCACATTCTAAGATAGATTATATGATTCAAATGGGTTAGATTGAACATATTAAAACATATTTGGAACATTCTACATGATTGTGAAGAACAATTGAAATGTATAACGACATTTTGACAAACAAATGTTGACATTCAATATCACTTTGAGGGATAGATGGATCATATTGAGGTATGGACTTTGTCATGCAAACACTATTATGTTTTGTATATTGAGGATCGTTGGGGAATGACGACACTACATGAGCACTTTGGGTCTATATCTATCTGCAATAATTGATCCTTTTACATAGGAACCTCTATTGGGGTTCCAATTTTATATATGACCCTGATTTGTGGTTCTAATTTGACATACAAACATCATTCTGAGATTCCACAAAAGAGTAATTATGATATTCAAAAGTATGTGGTTGAAGTTACTATGTCACTCAACTTCCAACATTGCTTCTCTAGTGATAGTTGGGGAATTTACACTCCCCAACTCATAGTTTCAATGGTTGCACCTCCTTGGGGTATAATCACCCCATAATATTCTCTAAACAAATTCAACAAGTAGCACCTTGGTTCGTATACCATAATGTGTATTTTTTCCTTGGATTTTCAATTTTAAGTGATTCAATAATTCAAATTATTTCAAATTTCTTAGCATGAGAAGACATTGACCTATGCATGTTTTATTATAGGTTTCACATGGAGTAAATGAAATGTCCTAGTTATACTTGTCAACACCAAATATGGTTATCACAGGTACTAAATTTATTTTTTTATTTTTTTATTTTTTTATTTTTTAAGCATTTATTATACTAAGTTAAAAGGTAAGCATCCATAAACATGTAAATTTGGTATTAGACACTTTGGCAATACCAACTTTGACATACTTGGATAATGCACATACATTTGATTCTCAAACACATTTTCCCTCTATTTGTCTACACATATATTGCCTTAATCATATTTATTCACCAGAGACACCTATTCATGATCATCTTAGCCTATACGAGGATATATCATTATCCTAGATAGATCTTCTCCATATCTCAAATTATTATTTCACTTCCAGGACACTACTAGTAATCCTAAGCAGTGATAGTTACTAGACAGGTCTACCTCTGTCGACAGTGTCAAATAGCATTCAAGAACTATTTATTCAAATTAGGAAGTCTCAATTAGCTCCATTATAATAGAAATTAATGAAGAGTCATCTATAAATACAAATTATTCCTAACGTTATAGGGGCAATTGGTCACATCTAAAAATCACTTTAAAACTTGAAGAATCAATAAGCACTCTCTTGAAACATTATCAAAAATAAATATACATTTCAAAACCTTCAAGGAGTAGTCCATAGAGTCAATTTTGTATACCTAAAGGCAAAGTTGCATGGTGTCAAGTGTCGAATATTAAAACATTACATTACATTCTAGATTGGTGACAATGTTGCATATGCATACATAAGTAAGAGAGTTGTGTGTGGTTTGAGCCTTATTCAGAGTATTGGAACATAGGTAAGACTTAATCATTCTATGAGGATTGGTTGAGGCTATCCAACCCAAAATATTAATCATTTTTAATGGTATTTTATGATCTAAAACATAATTAGGATTTGTATGAAAGATGAAAAAAATAGACATAATTGCAGTTAACCTTAGGTGCACACACATAGGAATCATTTTTAGGCACAAAAGCAGAGGTCTCAAGAGTTATAGCCCTGTACAGTGCACAGGGACATTGCCAGTAAAATCTCAAATAGTGCTAACTAACATAGAGGTCAATCCCTGTCGACAATGTCCTAATAAGTCTTCATCGTCTATTTCAAGTTTGATCAGCTAAAAAAGTAGTTATAGAGCATTTCCAAGTACAAGGTCATACTCTGTGAGCAACAAACAATCAAAATCAGCTAAGTACATGTACTTAACACAGTCTATTTTTGAAAATGAGGACCCTTGTTACAAATTGTGCAAATTTGTGCTTTAAAGTAAACATTCAACTTGATTAGGAACTAGTATTTAATATCTTGTGTTGATCTAGTTTACATGGGTCTGTTAGCACATAAGCTTCATTTGACTTCATCTAATGTTGCTAACCTTAGATTCTTATGTTTCCATGTTATAGATTTAATGGGGTCTCATTGATGTAAACATTGTCTAGGGTTTTAAACCATAATGCTTAATTGACTCTTTGTTTTGATTAACCCTTTGTCTCTTATTGATTAAATTGAATATATGTTTTAAATCATGTTAAAAAACCTTGGCCTGATTTGTTTAGCCTAAAGTCCTTTTGAAATAGATTCAAAATTTACATAGGATAAAAATTATTAAAGAGCACTTTATTATATTATAGCCTTAGTTTAGAACTCTATCCCAAGTCCAAGTTGTATTTATTAATACAACTCAGACCTTAGGTTAAAATATTTATGCTAGGTCCTTTATATTTTATAGTTCACGAGGTCTAATTAATGTGGGAGCTCTTTTATTATATTCTAAGCTTGGCTTAAAATTTATACTAAAGTCCTAATCATACTTTATTAATACAACAACACCTTATTCTAAGGCTTTATATATTTCCCAAGTATTAACTTATGTCTTTAATTTTATGCCCGTAGATATGATGGCACGTGTTTACTCGGGCTCAGTTGATCTAACGATGTGAGATCAAAGTTAAAAGTCAATGGTTGAAAGGAAAATCGACGGTATGCATTAAATCACATATCGAAGATCTAACGATGCGAGAACAGGATTGAAAAGTCAAATGATCTGTGGAGCTCCGTGAGAGTACCAAGTGACAACATCTCAAGAACTTGAACAACAAATCAATGATCTACAGGCTTTTCCCAGGGTCAACATGTCAACAAGCTAAAACAAGTGGCACATCACAAGCATTTTATTTTATTTTAAAACTTAGCTAAGGACTTTATCCTAAGGTTTTTTTCTATGTTTATTAACATGAATAAAACCTTAGGTTAGATTTATGTCCTAAGTTATTTTTTCAAAATACCTTAGTCTAAGTTTATTTACACTAAGTCATTTTATGTTGTGTTTGTAGGGAACCCTGAATAAATGACAAGTGTCAAGCTTGCGTAAAGTCAAAGGTCAAGCACCAAGATTGATGGTGCACGTTAACTCGTATACCGTCAAAGATAAAGGATTTTGAAAGCAAATGCGAGGGTGACAAGTGTTACCATCGCAGGAGAATTTAACAAAGATTTAATGGTGCGAGATTAATGTTGACATTTCAACAAAGTTCAAAACGAATGTAGTAGTGACAAATATCACAGTTGCAGAGGATGGATAGAGCAGTTAATGGCATTTAACTTCCCGGCTCAAAATCAATGAACTATGTTGATTCATACAAATAGATCCAATGATGTGATATCAATGAGAATTTTTAAAGGTCCCAGAGCCAGTAGAAAATTGACACTTGTCATGATCTCATGAGCTCAGAGGTAACAATTAACTTTGATCTCGTTTCAAAAAAGCATGAAGTAGGGACATGTGTTTAAAGGCAATAACGGTCATGTTTTAATTAAATGGACAACTCGTAATGGACATGATACGTTGGATTACGAACTAGTGAAGAACACACAAGTGTTAGACTTAATCTAGTTAGAGAATATAAAAAGGAATATCTGGTAGTAGAATAAGAGAAGACTATAGTTACTCAAGCATCTCAAAAATTAAGTTGACACGACATATTCTTTTAAGATAAAGACCCTACAAATCCTTTCTAAAGAATTTTCTATTTTGTAAAGGTAGGGACAACATGTAACACACAGTAACGGGAAGTTAGTCCCAGTTAAGTAATTATTTTGGTTTTGAGGCATTGTTAAAGGGGCACTTGTCCTTAACACATGTCTAAGTTCCATGAGAAATAGCTGACTTAAAGTATTTGACAAGATGTTCTCACAACTTGTAAAAGAAAGTATTGATCTATAAATGCAATTTCCATGCAATTCAAACTTTAATTGTAAAAAGTTACCCTTACTTTGTCAACATACACATATTGCATAGATTTTACAAAGGATAACTTAAACTGATAACTATAAGTAGATTTTTATATGGTTTTAACCACAGTTAAAACTCAAGTTTTGATTATCACATGTAATGACTTTGCATGGACTTGGAGGATGAAGCAACCCCTTCCCCAAGCCTATATAAACAATTGTAATCCACTAGTCAGAGAGTGTCATAGGATTTTAAATATAAAGGAGTGAAGCAATTTTGATTTGTCAATTTCATGCGTTTGAGTATTTTCTTTCCATTATCTGTGTAATTAGATGTTACTTTTCTGGTTGTATGTTTTAATAATCCTTAGTGTGCAAAAGTTGTGAATGAATTCTTGATTATCTTGATTAATGTATTGATCTTAAATTTGTAATAGTTGTTGAAAGATTGGTGAATTATATTGATTAAGTCAATTAAATTGATTGATTCATAATTTTGAATGTGTATGAGTGATTTTTTTGATGTGGTTTTTTGTGTGCGCAAAAGCTACCTCAAATACCTCATTAGCTCGAGCCATAATCCCTTGATTAAGGGTGTGCAACAACTTATTTAAAAGAGACAACCTTTGACTGCAGCTTGTGATTTTCTTATATTAGTATCCCCTTAGACTTCTAAACTCTATCTGATTGTGTGTGTGCAATAGCTTCTTGCAAGAGGCATAGGTTTTGAAAGCACTTATCCATTTAAATATCAGTCAGAGAGGTGATTCCTAAAAACTACAGTGTTCTTCTCTAACTTACCCTCCCCTTCTTCTTTTTTGAGTTTGTTTTGATACCTACACACTTTAGATTAGAAACTAGCCACCCATCCAACTCACGTAGGAATTCACTACCTTTTAGAGATCACACCTCCATCCAAAAAACCTTTTCAACACCTTGCATGCCCTACCATCTATTTCATCAATAGGTTGTTCCAACCGCATACTCGTAACTCATACCATGGAGTAAAGTTTGCCTCCATTAAGATCTTAAAATGTTAGAGGCTACCTCATTGACTGTGGTGTGTATAAAACTGCATCAACAGTTCACTAAGGTTAGAAAGAGGGCCCCACCCTCGATAATAGTAGTTATTCTCTGCGTAGAGTTGCACTGGAGTCACTCAGGAGAGTGACTAGATCTAATTCTCAGGCTGTTTTTCTAGTCTCACCCTTGTCAAATCATAGGAGACGTAGAATTGTGCCAACAACCCTAGTTCAGAGCGATCCACCTTCTCAAATAAGGAATCCTTTACCCATAGGGGTGAACCCTTTCCCTGTTAATCAACCAATGGCTCAACAACCACTTTGGTTAGTCAAATCTGTTATTGTCATCCCAGGGGACATGCATGATTTACCTATGAATCCTAAAAAGTACCTCATCATTTTCTCCTTCAGGAGCAAGGACAGCAAAGGAACACATCAAATATTTTAAATTTGCTTTAAGATTAATGAATATTGTCGATAAAGATGTAGCATGCAGAGTATTCCCTTTTACATTAATGGATGTTGCTTATGATTGGTACTTAAATGTAATGGAGAACTCCATCACTTCTTGGGATGCGTGTCAAGTAGTTTTTCTTGCATAATTTAGACTGGTCACCAATCCTGGTTTGGTATACCAGCGCTTCACCACTATGAAGAGAGAGTCTAATGAGCCTATTTTTGTTTTCAATGTAAGGTTCCAAAAGATGTACACTAGTTGACCCCAAGATATAAACTAGATGCAGCATTAACATTGGAAATTTACAAGAATGCCTTGGACCCAATCACTACCATGTTCTTAAGAAGAGTTATTGCTGCCAACAATTTGGCATTGGCATACAAAGAAGCCATCAACATAGACAGGTAGCTCAATCCTCAGACGTCTGGTGCACCTCATGTCAAAAAAAAATTTCAACACTAAATCTGATACCACATGTGAAGTAGAATGTTTCCACATTCAATCAAAATCAATTGTACACACTGCCTCTATTGACACAGATAACACAACTAAAGTTTAGCTCCCTAAACAATCATGCAACAGGGAATAATTACCAATAGAACCAACAAGCAACTGCATTTTCCACTACTATTTTACAAGGTACTAATTCTAAAAAGGTAGAATTGGATTCTATTTAGAAGATGGTTCAAAAGTTGAGCGATGACTTCTTAAATATGCAAAGGAGGATGGGCAATGCCAATGGCCAATTGGTAATCAAAATGCTAGAATGAAGTATCCCATCATGGAATATAATGTCAAGAATGAGGAGGTGAAGTATGAATCCCCGAGTCTTGATATTTACACATTTTCTATGCATAATCAATTACAAAAGTTAGAATATGAAGGTTCTAATCAATTGTGGACTTTGCACTTTGATAGCGCTAGATCTAAGCAAGGGTCAGGGATAGGGATTGAGCTAATTGATCCACAGGAAAAATTATTAGCAGCATACATATTGCAATTTCCATGCATGAATAACAGAGTTGAGTGCAAGGTTTTAATTCTGGGATTACAATTTGTACTCAAGAACATGTAAAGCAAATACTAGTATTTGGTGACTTAGAGCTGGTAGTCAACCAAGTCAAAAACAAATACCAATACAAGCTATCTTATTTGAAAAGGTACAAACATAGAGCATGGGCCCTAATCAATATATTTGAAGCTTTCAACATAGTATCCCTTTCAAGAGAACAAAATCAAGTTATCAATTCACTATCTATTGTTGCTATGGATTTGGAGCCCGTTCAAGAATCTAAGGTAAAAAGGTTCTCTATTGAATTGGTACCTTGTCCCTCTATTTCAGATAACATAGAAAAATTTTAGGTCTTTGACGATGACCAACAAATTATCCAATTTTTAGCTAATTTAAAAAAAATTGAGTCCCAAATTATCAACAATGACATTAATCATCTATGTCAAGAGGAATCAAATAAGGAGTGCATTATTTAGCTCAAAGAGAATTGCATCCCAGCTGGGTTGGTCTCTTTGGAAAGGTCATTCAATATGGACCCTCAAGCTTAGCAACTTAGGTAGCACAAGGTCAATGACTCAGATTTCAAAAGAGAAAATCTGGGAGATGAACATAGTCCACACTATGTTAATATCAGTCTCAGTTGCACCCCAGAAGAGAGACAACGAATGAAGGATTTAATTGTTCGTTACAAAAACATCATTGCTTGGACATATGAAGACTTGAAAGTATATGACATGTAGATCATTAATCATATGATTCCATTGAAACCAGATCACAAGCCATTCAGACAAAGGTAAAGACCAATCAATCCTATTTTGGAGCCTCTCATCCAGAGAGAAGTGGAGACGATATTAAGCACAAGAATTATCTTTCCAATAAGACATTCTACATGGGTGGTCAAATTGGTCCAAGTAAGAAAAAAAAGATGGTGAAATAAGAATGTGTGGCTTTTAAGAACTTGAATAAGGCTTTTGAAAAGGACAATTATCCCCTCCTGTCTCTAGATGAGGTGATATAGATAGTAAGTAGTTCTAAAATGATATCCTTCTTGAATAGATTCTTAGGTTATAATCAGGTACTAGTGCAATTCGGGGAAAAGATGAAGACAATGTTTATCACGAAATGGGGAACTTATGCACATAAGAGGATGCCATTTGGCCTAATAAATATATGAACAACCTTTCAACATGCTATGGATCACATAAACCACCTACAGTCCATATTTGAGAGATGTAAAAGGTTTGGTATTTCATTAAACCCAAAGAAGAGCATATTCAAAGTGACTGAAGGCAAGCTCTTGGAGCACATTATCACCAAAGACAGGATCACCATTGATATAGACAAATTTCAAGGAATTCCAAGGATTACACCACCAAACAACTAGGAGCTCAAACCATTCTTCGAAAAGATTAACTTTATAAGGAAGTTCATCTCAGGATTTGCGAAAATTGTTAGACCTCTAAACGCCATGTTCAAGCAAGATGCCAAAATAGAGTGGATGATTGAAGCCCCAAAATCCTTCCAGGACATTAAAGACGCAATATCACAGGCTCAAGTATTAATCATTCCAGATTTCATGAAATATTTCTACTTGTATTCATTCACTTCAAAGTATACAATTGATGATATTATAACACAAAAGAAGGAAGATATTGAGCATCTAATTGCGTTCATGAGCACAAATTTGAAAGATACAGAGCTCAGATACTCTATGATTAACAAACAAATTTTTGCCCTTTGTCAAAGTAGTGAAAAAAAATTGGCATTACATTTTGAAGAATAAAATCATTGCCATCGTAACTGATCATGCTGTCAAGCTCACCCTACAACAGAATGAATTAGGAGAACGTCGGGGCAAGTGGATGGCAAAGCTACATGAATTCGATATAGAAATTGAACCTGCAAAAATCATATGAGGTCAAGGCATCATTCAACTCATGACTAAACATGATCCACGCATCACCATTGAAGAGATATGTGAGGCTCGAGTGTCAAAGGGGTTGGTATACCGATATCATACAGTGTTTGCTTACACATATTTGTTCTTTGGGACTAAATAGAGAACGAATGAGAGATTTTAAACTTAAAGCTATTCATTACATGATTAACAAGGGATTTCTCTACAGAAAAAACTATGAAGGCATTTACCTCATGTGTGTGTTTGCAAAAGAAGTTAAATAATTTTTAAAAAACTTGCATCAGAAAATAGGCAGTGGTCATCCTTATTGGAATACAACAGTGCACAAGATCTTAAGAATGGGTTATTATTGGCCAATAGTTTTCAAGGATGCTCATGCTCATGTGAGGACATGCCACGAATGTCAATCTTTAGCTAAAAGAGAAGTACACGTAACAATGCCTTTACAGTCGGTTGTTGAAGGAAGGCCATTTGCCCAATGGGGTTTAAACTTTATTGGCATCATCAACCCAAATTTCTCAGTAGACCATAAATTTGTGCATATTTCTACTAAACACTGCACTAGATGGACCGAAGTCAACGACAAAGAATTGCAGAGCACAAGATGTGATCCACTTCTTAGAGGAACACATAACAACCATATTTGACATGCCTATTTCTTTGGTTTGTGATAATGAATCGGCTTTCATATTAGCAGAATTTATCGAGTGGGCACATGACAACCAAATTATTATTAAGTCAGTTTTTAACAATTACCCCCTAAAAAATGGACTGGTACAGTTAACGAACAAGAATCTGATCGATGCAATCAAGAAATCAGTAGGGGACAAGCCTAGGGATTGACATAATCTATTAAAGTACGCTATTTGGGCAAACTGAACTAGATATGAGCAAGCCCTTAAAGCTTCACCCTATTGGTTAGTGTATGAATGGAGGCATGTGTTCCCAATTATGCTAAAGTTACTCACTTATCATTTTATACAGAACTACATGGAACCAAGTGATTAAGCAGAATTAAGATTGTTGGACATAATAGAAATGAAAGATTCAAGGACTGAAGCTTTACAAAAATTCAGCAAACACTAGGATGTGATCAAGAGGTGGTTTGACAAGAGAGCAAAAGTCAAAGCATTCAAGATTTTGGATTTAGTGCTACTTTGGGATAAAGTCCATAAGAAAAAATGACATCATGACAAGTTTGCCCCACTATGGATTGGACCATACTAGATTTCGAAGATCATGGACAATAACGCATTTCGTCTGAAGGATCTACAAGGCAATGAGCTCACATATCCAATCAATGGACAGTTTTTGAAGCACTACTTCAGGGTTGTGCCATCTGCAGATATCACTAACTGATGAGATACAGACAAATATAATTGTAGAATTAGATTAGATTTCTTGCTTTCTTAAATTAAATTTTCTACTTTTTTAGATTAGTTTCTTGCTTTCATAGATTAGATTTCCAACTTTCTTAAAGTAGTTTCTTTTTTTCTTAAATTAGATTTCTTGCTTTCATAGATTAGTTTCCTGCTTTCTTAGATGAGTTGTTTTTTTCTTTCTAGCAATCTGAATTATGTTTGCTCTGACTGTAACCAAGCTAAACACCCAAACCAACTGAGATTATGACTTATAGAAAGGGGGGAAATTAAAAATTTAGCAATTTGGGACTAGTTTACAGATTGGTCATATCTCTATGTTTCGAGTCTTCAGGGTAAAGGTATGTAATCATGAATCATTCTGGATATTGTCATAATTGAATACTTTTACCAGGGATGTGGAAGTTGCTCTCAGAGTACTTCATACAAATTTAAAAAGTTTTCTTATTTTATTGAATCAAATGCACTTATCACATTAAATATCTATTGAAAATGATAATTCTGGGTATAGATGTGGCTAGCAAGAACGTTCTGGTAATGATTTGTTTTATAATTCTACCAGCTCACTGAGGTTTCAGCGCTTCTCCTTTCATTCAAGAACGAAAGAAAAACAAAAGAAGAAAAGAACCAATGAGTTCAAAAGAGCAAAAGATCATCTAAAGAAAATCAAAAAGCTCACATGATGAAATAAGATCAATGTGCCATGCATCATGATTAAGAGAAAATAATGGATAGAGGAGAAAAGAAGTCTAAGGTATCTCTGTCTGGGCTATGGACGCTTGGCTTGAGCTTCCCTTAATTTAATGAGATTTAAGAGAAATTGAAACGAAACATACAGCGTGATCAAGCCTTTGAAAAACTCATCACAACAAGAGTTAAATGAATTACACGTTTGGCATACATAGATCCAAAAAATTGGAAGGCAAGTATGTTGTGTGAATCAACTTAAGAGTATCTTTCCTGCTTCTGATTTAAGTATTCTCTATGACATACTTCATTATTGATTTAAAGATTGCTAACCGAAGTTCTGAATTCTTGAATACTCAAGTGTATTCCCCATGTGAGTCGTCATTTGTTGTACCCAATACACCCTATTTTTTAAAACGAGGACCCTTGTTTCAAATTGTGTAAATTTGTACTTTAAAGTGAACATTCAACTAAATATTGAATATCTTATGTTGATGTAGTTTACATGGCTCTGTTAGCACATAAATTTCATTTGACTTCATCTAATGTTGCTAACCTTGGATTCTTATGTTTCCATGTTACAGGGTTAATGGGGTCTTATTGATGTGAACACTCCATAAGGTTTTACACCTTAATGCTAAATTGACTATTTGTTTTAATTAACCCTTGCTCCCTTATTGATTAAATTGAATCTATGTTTAAAATCATGTTAAAAAACCTTGACTTAATTTGTTTAGCCTAAAATCCTTTTGAAATAGAAACAAAATTTACACAGGGTCAAATTTATTAGAAAGCACTTTATTATATTATAGCCTTAGTTTAGAACTCTAGCCCAAGTCCAAGTCGTATTTATTAATACAACTCAAACCTTAGGCTAAAATCTTTATGCTAGATCCTTTATATCTTATGGTTCACGAGGTTTAATTAACGTGGGAGCTCTTTTATTATATTCTAAGCTTGGCTTAAAATTTATACTAAAGTCTTAATCGTACTTTATCAATACAACTAAACTTTAGGCTAAGGCTTTATATATTTTCCAAGTATTAACTTATGTCTTTAATTTTATGATCGGAGAATCGATGGCACGCGTTTGCTCAAGCTCAGTTGATTCAATGACACGAGATCAAAGTTAAAAGTCAATTGTTCAAAGGAAGATCGATGGTCGATGTTAACTCACATATCGAAGATCTAACGATGCGAGAACAGAATTGAAAATTTGAGAGATTTGCGGAGCTCCGTGAGAATGCCAAGTGGCAACATCTCGAGAGCCTAGACAATAGATCAATGGTCTGCGGGCTTTTCCTAGGGTCAACATGTCAACAAGCTGAAAGCCCACAGAGCTACCAAGTGGCACAGCACGAGCATTTTATTTTATTTTAAAACTTAGCTAAGGACTTTATCCTAAGGGTTTTTTTCCATGTTTATTAACACGAATAAAACCTTAGGTTAGATTCATGTCCTAAGTTCTTTTTTCAAAAGACCTTAGTTTAAGTTTATTTACACTGAGTCATTTTATGTTGTGTTTGCAAGGAGTCCCGAATAAACAAGTGTCAAGCTCATGTAAATTCAAAGGTCAAGCACCAAGATCTATGGTGTGTGTTAACTCGCACACCATAGATCCAATGGTGCAAGATCAACATCAAAAACAAAGGCTTTTGAAAGCAAACGTGAGGGTGATAAGTGTCACCATCGCAGGAGCATTTAACAAAGATCTAACGATGTGAGATTAATGTTGACATTTCAACGAAGCTTAGAACGAATGTAGTTACAAAAGTCACAACCGCAGAGGATGGATAAAATAATGAATGGCATTTAACTTTCTGACTTAAGATCAATGAACCGTGTTGATTCGTACAAACAGATCCAACAATGCGAGATCAATAAGACTTTTCAAAGGTCCTGGAGCCAGTAGAAAATTGACACTTGTATGATCTCGTGAACTCGAAGGTAACAATTGACTTTGATCTCGTTTTAAGAAAGCACGAAGTAGGGACGTGTCCAAAGGCAACAACGGTCATGTTTTAATTAAATAGACAGCGTGGCATGGACATTACTACATGGACACGACACGTTGGATTATGAACCAATGAAAAACACGAGTTTTAGACTTAATCTGGTTAGCGAATATAAAAAGGAAGATCTGACAACAGAATAAGAGAAGACTGTAGTTACTCAGGTATCTCAAAGATTAAGTTGACACATCATATTCATTTAAGATAAAGACCCTACAGAGCCTTTTGAAGGAATTTTTTATTCTGTAAAAGTAGGGGCAATATGTAACCCATAGTAATGGGAAGTTAGTCCCAGTTAAGTAATGATTTTGATTTCGAGGAATTGGTAAAGAGGCACTTGTCCTTAACACATATCTAAGTTCCATTAGAAATGGCTAACTTAAAGTATTTGACAAGATGTTCTCACAACTTGTAAAAGAAAGCATTGATCGATAAATGCAGTTTTCATGTAGTTCAAGCTTTAATTGTAAAAAGTTGTCCTTTCTTTGAGAACATACACATATTGCATAGCGTTTGCAAAGGCTAACTTAAACTGATAACTGTAAGTAGACTCTTATATGGTTTCAACCACTATTATAACTCAAGTTTTTACTATCACATGTAATGACTTTGCATGGACTTGGAGGATGAGGCGACCCCTTCTCCAAACCTATTTAAACAATTGTAATCCACTACTTGGAGAGTGTCAGAAAATTTTGAATACAAAGGACCGAAGCAATTTTGATAGTCAACTTCATGCGTTTTGAGTATTTTCTTTCCATTATATGTGTAATTAGATGTTACTTTTCTGAGTGTATGTTTCAATAATCCTTAGTGTGTAAACGTTGTGAATGGATTCTTGATTATATTGATTAATGTATTGATCTTAGATGTGTAATAGTTGTTGAAAGATTGATGAATTATATTGATTAAGTCAATTAAGTTGATTGATTCATAATTCTAAATGTGTATGTGTGTTTTTTTTATGTGTATGCAAGCGTTGCCTCAGATACCTCATTAACCCAAGCCATAATATCCTGATTAAAGGTGTGCAACAACTGCTCTAAAAGTGGCAACATGTGACTGAATCTTGTGAGTTTTCTATATCACTATCCCCTTAGACTTTTAAACTGTGTCTGACTATGTGTGTGCAATAGTTGCTTGTAACAAAGATAGGTTTTGAAAGCACTTATCCATTTAAAAACCAACCAGAGAGATGATCCCTGAAAACCATAGTCTTCTTCTCTACCTTCTTTTTTGAGTTTGTTTTGAGACCTACCCACTTTAGATTAGCAATCAACCACACATCCAGCTCATGTAGAAATTCACTACCCTTTGGAGATCACACCTCCGTCTAAAAAACCTTGTCAACAACCTACATTCCCTACCAGTTATTCCATCAACAGGGTGTTTCATCCACATCCCTGCAACTCATGCTCTGGAGTGAAGTTTACCTCCTTTGAGATTCTAAAACGTTAGAAGCTACCTCGTTGACTGTGGTGTGCATAAAATCGTATCAACAGTACATTAGTCCCCTTTTGTGTTGTCAATTCCCAATTGAAACAATACAATATTTTTTAATCTATATTATTTCAAATTAGTATATTTATTACCATATTTTCCACATCTAAATTAGTGCATAGTTTATATCATCTCTTAAAAGGCAAGCATTTTTTATATTGGGTTAAAAGACAAAGATCCATAGACACGTAAATTTGGTATTAGACACTTTAGCGATACCAATTTTGACATACTTGGACAATGCAAATAAAATAATCAAAATCAACTAAGTACATTACTCCCTCTTGTGTTGTCAATTCTAAATTGAAACCGTACAATATTTTTTTATTTATTTCAATTCAAAATGGTATATTTATTGTTATATTTTCTATATTTAGATTCGTGCATAGTTTACATTATCTCTTGAAAGGCAAGCATTTTTTAGGTTAAAAGACACATAAATTTGGTATTAGACACTTTATCGATACCAATTTTGGCATACTTGGCCGATGCACATACATTTGATTCCCGAACACACTCTCTATTTGTCTACCCATCTATTGCCTTATTCATATTTATTCACGAGATAGACCTATTCAAGATCAACTTAGCCTATCAATGTATATCTCGTCTTCCTAGACAAACCTTCTCCATATCTCAGATCATTGTTTTACACTTCCAAGACACTACCATTAATCCTAAATAGTGTTAATTACCACACGGGTCTACCTCTGTTGGCAATTTCTAAGTACACCCAATGACTATTTTTTTCAAATTAGGAGGTCTCAGTTAGATCAATTATAACAGAATTTAATGAAGAGTCATCTATAAATACAAAATATTCCTAAAGTTATAAGGGAACTTAGTTATATTTTGAAAATCACTTTATAACTTGAGGAATCAATAAGCACTCTCTTGAAACATTATAAAAAATACACACATCTCAAAACCTTCAAAGAGCAATTCATAGAGTCAATTTTGCAGACTCAAAGTCAAAGTTGCATGATGCAAAGTGCCGAAGATTAAAACATTACATTGCATTCTAGATTGGTCGCAATGTTGCATATACATACATAAATATGAAAACTGTGTGATTTGAGCCTTCTTCAGAGTATTGGAACATAGGCGACACTCAATCATTCAGTAGGAAGTGGTTGATGCTATCCAACCCAAAATATCAACTTATTTTTAAGGGTATATTGTAGTCTAAAACATAATTAGGGTTTGATAAAAGATTAAAAAAATAGACGTCATTGCATTTAACCTCAGGGGTGCACACACATAAGAACCATTTGCAAAGACAGACAGAGGTCTTGAGTTACAACCTGCATAATGCACAGGGACACTACTAGTAAACTCCCAACAGTGCTAGCTACCATAGAGGTCAATGTCTGTCAACAATGCCCAAATAGGTCTTCGGTGTCTATTTCAAGTTTAAGAAGCTAATGAAGTAGTTATAGAGCATTTCTAAGTACAGGGACAAATTTTGTAAGCAACAAAAAATCAAAATCAACTAAGTATGTTACTCCCTTCTTGTGTTGTCAATTCTAAATTGAAATAGTACAATATTTTTTTATCCATTTCAATTCAAATTAGCCTATTTATTGCCATATTTTGTGTATGTAAATTAATGCATAGTTTACATTAACTCTTAGGTGTAAAATAAACAAGTAGTAATAAATCAATAAGTAAACAATAACAAACATTTAATATAATATTAAGAAAATGAAACAACATTCAAAATTTGAACATGCACAAAGTAAAGAAAGTATAGCTAGGACTACTTACCTTAAGTTGACTTATTGGCGAATGATTTCCCCCCTAAACTTTAAGCACTCTATCAAAGATGAATGTAGGTAAAGTCAAGATTGATAGAAAAAAAAACCTAAGTAGACCACAGTGGGTGATTCCAAAGACTTGGTATACCTCTCTAATGTAGCTCATATTGTTGAACCTTCAAGGTCTTTATTTCAATTTGTTTTCCTTGGGTTAATCTTCTTAAGCCTACTTCTCCTTCTTCCCTAGGAGAATTTGCGAGCTCAAGCAAAGCCAAATTTGTTCCTCAAGAAATGACAAAAGGAAACATATAAACAAGGATACGGAACCCTAAAATCACAAGGTTTTACCCAACACCATTGGCCTAGATGAAGATATTGAAATAAATCAAACATATTTCATCCGACCAATGATGTCAACCACAACGTGGTGCTAATATAACAACTTCAACCATGCAAGAGGTATTGGCAATAAGCAATAAAATTAAAAAGGGAGTCAAAGGAAGAACTAGATGGCAACATATGACAAAGTTAATGGTACAAAGGTGGTGAACATGCACCTACAACACATCTCACATAGTTGGCTCGAAGTCAACCCACCCCAATCATAAATTTGGGTGATTAATGCACCAACAATTCATGGGTAAGAAAAGTGTCAATAAAATGAATTTAATGTGCATACATGATAGATTTATGTTAGTTTATATTTATGAATAATACAAAATAAAAAATTATTATAGTACACATGTAGCTAGCATCATATATAATAATATTAAAAAAAAAAATTGATGTACTTTTTTGAAAAATATAGTTTAATTTATAATGTGTTGCATATATTTTTTATTATTATTGATAAATGTTTTTACAAAAATCAAAGTTACGAACGAGAGTGTTTTTTATTAGAGTTATGAACCAATCTAGAATATAAATAGGAGGCACATATCTCCTTTATAACCAATACCAATAGCAATAACCAACTTTATTAATATCATCAATGGCCTCTACCACTCCACGAACATCACTATGGTCACAACCGATCCCACTAACACTAACATCTCCAACAACCACAACCAACGTAACATACTCCTGAAATTTGAATTTGAGTAAAATTGAACACAACCAAACCACTTTAACCAATTCACCCACATCTCATTGGTATGTATTTTGCATATACATATTACATTTATCTTTCTTTTATTTTTTTAATTTATTATTATAATTTACCTATCTATAAATACACCAAGTGTCAGTTTTCACCACATCCATCCACCCATGTCAGAAGTCCAAGTTGATGTGGAGCATAAAATGTACTTCTCAAAGTAACTTAAGCGCAAGATCTAATTTACCTTCATGTATTTACTAATGTATAAGGATTAAAATCTCTAAGGATTATTGATTTTATATCCTTTAACACCCCATGGATATAAAAGAATATGCTTAACCCTTGCAATATTTATTGTCATGCATCTCAACGCAATAATTCTTCATTAGACCCTTTTTTAAAAGATCCTTTTTTAAATGAACGAAAGAAAAAGAGAAAACATTTAAACTTCTTACTTAGGATGCAGCCAATCTTCAAAAATATTTATGGGCGCACTTGCCAATTGTGTAGGATGGCCAAATCACAATGTTTAATCTACTACATAAGAGAGAAAAGGGAGTCAATTCCAGAAACAGAACTAACACAACCTCTAATGTACCTGTTTTCGTTGATCCATACAAAGAAGCACAACCTCGATTATAGAAAACTATGACCCCAGGGAACACCATACATCAAGACAAAATGAAGAGCACAACACTATTGAGTGCCCAACAAGCTTGGGAAAAGATGAGGTTGAATAAAGAACATGACACAGAGAATGGTGCAATAGGGCTAACGTCACACCAGTCCAACGGCAGAAAAATATGATGAGATCCAAATAAGGTCATATGATAATGATTTCTAAAGATATATAGGTGTGGTTCAAGAGAAATACTGAATGCAAAGACCCCCAATGTCAATAAGGGATGAAGCCAGATTCGATTCCAAAGTGAATTCAGCAGATTGGATACCCCTCAGTCCTTTGTACTAAACAGAACACTTGATCAATCAAAAAATATTAAATGTAAACAACATAAATAATAATATTACTCAAAAACAATTATTAATAATGAGAATAGTGCCAGTGATGTAAATAATATCAATAGCACTATTCCTATTAATAATAATATTGGTAATAGTAATCATGGAGATAATATTCTCGAGTCTATCAAGTACGTCTCACTCACCTCACTCTGATTCAAAAAGTGCCACTGACATTAATACAAGTTCAAATACAAGAAGTGATGGGATGGGATTAATGATTTTGAATGGAATGGCCAAGATTACATTGTAAATCTTTTTTCCATCACACTAGACTCCCCTGCCATTAGTTTATTGAAAAGAGGACTCCGGATGCTATACCACCTAATAATATACCATATGAGAAATTTATGACTGCAATTAGAGGAGCGACTGAAGGTTTGCCAACGCATGTTGTTGAGAAAACCAGACGACTGTTTGGCAGCCCTTTGTAAATCAAAGCCCCCTCAGAACAATATCACAAAAGAGAAGCTAGCACTAAAGAGGATCAATGAAAAAAATTATATTGAAGTCTTAAACACATTTTGCTAATGCAACAGTTGTATTGGGTATGGAGACAGAGATTGAGAAGATGATAGACCACTTAAACAAAGTGGCAGCTACAAGAGAGTACAAAAAGACCCTTTGTAAGGTCACTAGAGACGTAAAACAACTGATCAGTTGTTCCTTTATGGCATACAATGTTGAGATACCTATCTTCAGAAGTCATTAAATGGCAGTATTCCTCCGCACTAGACCTTCAGGTTGTCTTTATTGATATTTTATTAATGATTTATTGTGTTTTTGTGATTTCTTGTCATACGCAGGTAGTGGTGCCTTTATGGCATATAATGTTGGCCTATCTTCAGATGTGGTTGAATGACAGGATTCCTCCGCACTAGATCTTCAGGTTGTCTTTTTTATATTTTACTAATGCTTTCTTGGGGCTTTGTAATTTGTTGTCGTATACAGGTACTTGAAAAAAAATCTGATTTGTAACAAACTGATGGAAGTAAATTGAGTATAAACTGAATGGCGTGACTCAAAGAAAGGGTTAATTAGAATAAGCTTCAGTGACTCAAAGAAAGGGTTTATTAGCATAAACATGAAACTGCTCCTACAGATGAGTTAATCAACCTATGCTGACAAAGACTGGCCTAAAATAGCCTATATGTAATAAAAATATAACTATCCCAATCATATGAAAATGATGCTAGATAAATCCATATTAGATCATTTCAAAGTAATCAGATTGACTTGTGTGTCTCCTTTCCATTCATCACAAATTGTAAATGGGCCACTATATTCTCCAGACAGTCCATTTTCCTCTAGGCAAAATTTATGCAATGAACTAGGAATAAAAAGTATATTACTTCTCTGTTCAAACTGGACAGCTTATCTGTAATTACTGGTTAGAAAGAAAGTGATAAAGAGGGAGAGATGCGCAGTCAAACTGGCAGTCAGATCATTTTGTGATTTAAAAACGTTTATGGAAGAAACCAGAACCAAGAGTTTTTCTCCATAAACATTTTTATAGGATATTTCCAACCTGTAGACAGGTTTTCAAACCATATTAAATAAAATGCCCCTGCAAAAGATGACAGTAACATCACAATCATTAACATATAAGACGGATATGGAATATAACTTCTCTTTTTATGAGCTTTCAAAACCTAAAATTGAACACAGCCATAATTGCATCTGAGTGATGGACATCGACTACCTGATTTGGCCACCTGGGTACATAATACAAATGGCTTACATCTTCTGAAGTTGTGCCTTAGTTTTGTCTAGTTCTCCTGACCAACATAAACTATCATCGATCAGTTGCATTAACAAGCTCCCTTTCTCTTTCTAGAGGTTAAATGCTGTCCCACAACGATAACAAGATTACAAAGAAAGGTCATGCTGCAACAACTTATTATTAAGGTTAGCACAAAAAGCAAAGGAGAATATGCCACATACATTAGATAACTTCAAATGGATGAAGATGGCAAATGAAAAATAGTTTCTCAACAACGTTTCATAGCTACTAGGAACCAGAATAAGGCATGTTAAAATTCTTTGCAAAATCTGTGAAACAGTGTAAACAGTAGATTACCCTACATCCAAAAAATACAGATTGTCCTTAAACTGGAATTTTAAAGATTCATAAAGCAGACTTATTAACAACTGCAAGACAATATTCAGTCCTCATATCACTGTTGAGATCCCTTGCATAACACATACCATCTAGAAGACGAGATAATCAAGAATTGCATCATTGTACTCTGGAAAAATGGAAATATTGAAATTACTTGAAAGCCTGATGGACATGCCAGAATAACTTCCAGACTGCTATTCACAGGAATTTTTATGAGGTGCTTGTAGGTTCTAAATTTTTTTTCTTAGGCGTGCTGCTACCTTTCTGTAGTTCACATGACTTATCATGTTCATATCCGTGGTTTACAATACTATACATGGAATCCACACAAATTGTAGTATATTTCTTATGATTTTTCAACGGTATTTGTCAGTACTGTATTTATGCTTAAATTTTTCATACTGCATACTAATTTCAACAAAAACATCTTATTGGATTTCAATTATTATGTGACAAGAACAGAGAGCTGTCTCATTTGTGTGACTATCCGCTTCCCTTGCAAAAGATTGATGCTTGCCATAATTTCTTTTGTTCAGTGAATTTCAATGTTGAAGTTCTAGCTGTGCTTCCAATTCCCTTTTGGAAGGGGTTTCCACAAACAAGTTTTGCATTCTAATTGAAAAATCATTTTCAAATTTTGTTATGATACACTTCCTTACAGGAGAGTTATGCTTGCATTTTGTGTTAAAACTGAGATCCAAAGCCAACAGAGATTGGACTACATTATCATCTATAAAGTGTAGTGTAAGCAGGTTATGGCATGTGTGCTATTGACCTGCCATATCTTGCATTTTATAACATGGCAAGAAAAATGCTTCTGTATTCATGATTATGGCCAATAGAAGATAATGAGAATTAAAGATTTGTATGGTAGCTTAGTGGAAATTAGGAGTTGCAAGGGCATCCTTACCAAAGCTTCAAGAGAAGCCAGGCTAGACTGTGTCTAAATCCAGGTACAATTATATTGCCGTTATCGTACAATCATCTTTGGAAATGGAATTGTTTCTCTTTACCTATATCATATATGTATCAAAATATTATATCATGCTGGATATTATTTCTTGTTTGGGACTTACCAATAAAAAAGAAATGATAATTTCTCTAAAAGCATAATTTGTAAAACTCGGTGTAGCTGTAGAAATAATCCGATGGCCTCCAGCTAACAACGTTAGGAGTCTTAGAGACCATTTGTATATTGCAATTACCACTCATTCAATTACTGATCATTGCTCAAGGATTTTGTTTTCCATATACTTAATGGAAACCTGATCTTATCAATGAGCCAATGGAACAAATTAACCCTTCGATGCTAGCAGAGCTACCTTTAGAGCTGATGATGCACACCCTCCCCATATTGTACATCTTATTTCCTTTTCTCATACATCCATAGTTACCAAAGTTTGTTGGGAAAATTGGACGATGTGTTTGTTAAGTTTTAGGTTTGGAGACAGGTAAAGCAATTCAGACGTTGGGCTTGTTGGGTGCAGATGCAGCATTATATCACCCACCCCCACATTACATTAGCCCTTTCCACCACCAAAGCCAAAAATTCTAGATTCAAAAACTATAAAGGGACCAAAGATGAAAAAAGTTAAACAATATATACAAACTCAGGGTTTAACAACCCAATGCCTGTAAAGGTAGCAACTTTTCTTCCGGGTGCAACGAGTTGATGCTTGTCTAGTAGGCTGTTATTGTGAAGTATGCCTTAGATCACTAAGACTGTGAAGGACTGGAGATTACAGCCAATGTAGGCTTCCCACACTACAATTAAAACGTGAGTGCCCAGCAAGCATGGAGGTAAGTGTTGAGTTGCACCAGCCTGAAATCAAAATCTCGGTCATTGTGAATTCGCATACAAAGGCTGTGCTTATTCTAAATGGTACAAGTTCATTTTATGGTTATTTCTATAACATGGGATTGGTTCTTTACTAATACCTCAGGTTTGCATTGAGATTGCATTGCACTTTTCTGATATTGCACTGGATGTACATTTGTATCCATGGCCCAATGGATGCACAACATGCAAATGAGTTGGTTGAAGCCTTAAAAGAAGCTAAATGTTTCTGAAACTGGTTGCTGTTCATGGCCTCTGATCTTGTGATGAATCCAGATATTGAGCAGAACGAAGACAGATGCTTCTGAGACCATACGTTCCCTAAAATGAACTGTTGTATGCTTCAAGCAAGGAAGAGAAATGAACTTCTGAGTCTATGGATGCTACTAAAGAGGAAATCGGATGGTCCTGACATTTTTGGCAGCTAGACAGATCACAAGACATCTCTCTTCTTCATGAGCTCAACCATGTGGCAAGGTGCTGAGCAAGCTCGATGCTACCACAGAGGAAGTCGGATGGTCCGGAGGCTAAAAAACATAAGCCAGCTAGATAGATCACATGGCATTTCTTCTTCCGGAGGTCAACTATGTGACAAGGTCCCGAGCATGCCTGCAGTTTTATAAGGCAGGGGCAGGAGTTATCGCCTTCCAATCCAACATGTGGAAAATCCTACCAAGAGACATATTTTCCAAAGGGGGTCCATTTATTCAATTGCTGTGTCATCATTTGTGCACTCAGTGATAAGAGAATGTCATTCATGTGACTCTACAAGTTGTGCTGTGACAAACATCTGGTTTAGCAACTTTGCATGTTGGCTAGAGTGTTGGCGAGGTTTCCTTACGACGTCATATGGTTAGGCAATAAACATGTGTATCCATCAAAGATTTGGGACTAGATAGTCACCCATCCAAGCTTGTAACCTTTTTAACCCTATAATCATGACTTGAATGGATAATGTATTTCTGCATGTGTCTTACTCTCTGTGTCACTGTGAATGAACCACCCTTCTAACAAGGTATCCCCTGTAATAAGACACATTGATAAAATCTTAGTTTAGTAAAAACAAAGGTCTCTATAAAGGGAATTACAGGATCTTCTTCCATGGAAGAGGCTACAGGAATTAAGGCATTTTTATTGGCATCGCCTCTCAAAGTAAGCAGCTGTAAGGTTTTATCAGATTAAGCATTGGCTATACCATCACCTTCCTAAAAACCCTACAAAGAGATTGCTCTGGGTGAAAAAGAATGAAAGCGGTCAAATCAGTCAACAAGGAATAAAACTCTCAATGAAATCATTGAAATGATGACCCGAATGTTAAGCAACCAGAATGTGCGGCTTTACAAAGAAAAAGGAACCGTAGATGCTCTTCAGAGGAGGAATCAGTATGCACAATCAATAGACACCCACTATTGCATTTGATTCATCAAACTTGCAAAACAGTCTAGAACAATGAGTAAGTTTGTTTGACAACGGGGACATTGAAAAACAGAAAAAAACATATTATATTGTTAGTTACAAGCATGCAGGACAAGAATATAATTTTGTTTCAAATATAGATCTGTAAATAGTCTAGGAAGTGAACGAACATGAATATAACTGTATATCTAGGTGAATGAATTGGATGTATGGGAATCATTGTCAGAATGATACAAAATATATGTTAAAAGGGTGAAAAGCTACAGTGATCATTTAGTGGGAAGAACATCTGTACTAAGCATAGAAAGAATACCGTAATTCAAGGACCCAATGCCAGTATAAATTTGGCAATGTAGTAAGTATACTTATTGCAGCTGGCATATCATAAATTGAATATTGTGTCCACTTCAATCAGCACTCGTCAAATAAATTGTAGAAGACAAACATGCAGAGATTGTGCCTGTGAGGTTGCACAAAGGTGTAAAATAGACCACAATGCATATGTGCATATGAGATCACCCCGTACTCTCATGTGCTTACCCATGCACCAAACTCTGCTACAGTCGTACGGGGTGTACATACCCTAACCCCCTCTGAATTCAAACTTATGCCTCCACTACGGGGTACACCCCCCTTCAACATCAGATCCACTCAGGCCGTACAAGAAAGAGAATGAATCAAGTAGAAATAGGACTAGGACTACAAGAAATGACTAAATCAAACAAAACAGATATGGTTAAAGGAAATGGAAACCTTGCAAGCCTTTGTTGTGACCTCTGAGGATCAAGGAGGTTAAGAAGATAGATAAATAATGAGTAGGTAGAATAGCACACTAGGCATCTTTTGTAGGAGATCACAAGGAAACTTGAACCATGTGTGCCACACTGAATGCAATAAATGGTACAATGCCAACCAAACAAAACTGATATCAAACAAACATCAAACAGTTCAATTTTTAACAGTTTGGCAAATAATAAAGATCCTAACACAATGGAAACCTGCAAACAAATCCTTACTGTTTTTTGTTTCCAGCTTTGAAGTTTAGCAAGCTATGAATGATTAAATTGGCAATGGATGGGCAGCAACACGAAGTCTTAGACCTGAAACCACTGATTAGATATGCAATGAATCCAAGATTTTTCCAACAGCTTATGGTAAATGCTCCAAATGACTATCGATGAGATGTGTGCAAAGCTCAATAGCAAACCGAAGCAACTGTGCAATGTGAAATCAGCACAGCGCTCACTGATCAAGCTAAATGACAAGACTGAGTTATAGGAAAATGCAAGCTTAACGGGAGTGGAAGTGATGAACTGAAGCTAGGCTACTATACTTCTGAAATTAAGAAGAATGTGAACAGCAAAACTGTCGACCTAAAATTGAAAACAGCGTGAACCAGATGATGTTTGAAGATATGATGACCCAAAAGGCAAAGGTTGCTGAGCAATGCTGGACTGATAGTGCAACTGATTGGATCAAACTCAGCTGAGTAAAATTGGATATAGGTGATCCAGATCACTCACTAGCTGAAGAAGTGAACAGGAGTAATAAAACACTAGATATGGGTAAAGCTAGAATGCCTATAGCTGATTTGAATAAGCAGCACTAAAGAAGCTCTGGAAATAGATTAATACAGGCAACTTGCAGCTGATTAATCAAGAAATTAGTGAAAACATAAAAGACAAGTAACACAAACAAATTCATTTAAGTAAACTATTACATGAGGATTAGAGTACACCTGGAAATTGCAACACAACTGAATTTGGCTTGAGTTACTGGTGCCCAAAGCTATGAATTTAGTCTCCCGAGGTTTGCAGAAAATGAAAACAAGTGCCTCAAGCTTTATTGCAGTGTAATGATTTCTGAAGTGATAATTGGAAAGTAATGATAGCTGTATCAGAGAAATAGCAACGATAATGGAGAGTAATTGATTGCATAGAGCTCAAGACAATCAAATACTGGTGTAGATCATCTAAAGCTATGTAAGGAAGATAAAATATTAAAATGCCCTCCTTTATAGACCCAGGTTGTTCTCAGAGGAGAATACTAGAGACAGGTGCAGAGCAGCTCAACAGATCAGGATGGCCCACATAATCTTGCTTTGCAATCATTAGCACCCTAGTTCAAAAACTCTGACTTGGCAAAAACTTAGCAGCCCAAAATTTTGACTCAGACTTGTAACTCGGAAAAAACTCGGCAAAACTCAGCAAATTAAAAAAAATCATAAAACAAACTTAAATTATATAAATAATCCTGTTAAAAAGCATAAAAAATGAATTTAAAGAACACATGGGTATATTTTATATTAGTTTTTGGCCAAAAAAAAATTAATCAAAATTAAAATTAAACAAAAAATCTGCTTGACTGCAGAAACTAACAACGCGAGTTAGCAGCAAGTTACTCACCCAGCCCCAAAACTTGAAAATTTGGCAAGTTTCTTGCGATTTCTTTCAATTTTTGTAACTATGATCAGGACAAAACTACCAGTTATCGACCAACATCACTGGAAATCAGAACACCACCACCTAGTAAGGCTACAAAAATGATAGTAACACCAAGATGAGACTGAGGCGAGCAGGATTTGACAGGCTAAGCCTGGAAGTAACACGAACAAATCTGACAGACACTGAGGATCTGACTGAGTAAAATTTGACAGGAACTGATGATGTTGTGAGCATATTCGGCAAGGTAAATGACTGATAATGAAAGAAGGCCTTAGCGCTGCTGGGAATAATAAAATATGATATCAACAGATACCTAATATAGCACCGCAGAATGTAATTATGAGTGCATACACATACCATTCTTTGAAATCAGAGAAATTTACACCAAGATGAGACCAGGGCAAACTGGAAGGGGTGTGAACAAATCTGGCAGACACCGTGTGGGTTTGACTGAGAAGAAATTGATAGGAACTGATGGTGTCATTGAAAAGTCGGCAAGGTAAATCATTGAGAATGAAACAAGGATATAGTGCTGCTGGTAGTAATCAAATCTGACATCATCAGACATCTAAAATAGCACCACAGAATGTAATTATGAGTGCATACAAATCAGAGGAGAATATTAGCACATGCCACTGGGATATAGTGACATTTACACCAAGATAGACCGGAGCGAACAGGATTTCACAAGCTAGGTCTAGAATTGACACGAACAAATCTGGCAGACAGTGTGGGTCTGAGTAAAATTTGATAGAACGTGTCATAGAAAAGTCGGCAAAGTAAATGACTGAGAATGAAATAAGGCTTAAATGCTGCTGGGAGTAAGAAAATCTGGCATCATCAGACACCCAATATAGCACCACAGAGTGTAATTACGAGTGCATACAAATACCATTTTGTGAAATCAGGGAAGACTATTAGCACAGGGATATAGTGAAGAGAACACATCTGAAGGTTATGCAGGAATTGAGCAGCAATCTTAAAGAACACCGGACCATGAACATCTGTTAATTGTAATTTAAAAATATTCAAATTGAAGAAGACCAATCAAGCACAAAAACATGCAAACACGAGGACTTAATCAATGGCACTTCTGTCAGAGTCCTGCACATGCCCATGCCCATTTGATAAGAAAATGTTTGAAAGAAATTTAAGGAAATAATTTATTATTTGGGAAAATCCCCATTGATGCAGGAAAATGAGGATCAAGACTCCCTGCTGATGCAGCAAAACAAGGATCAAGGTTCCCCGTTGATGCAGCAAAACAGATATCAACAGTCCTTTTTGATGCAGCGAACAATGATGAATAATTATTCAAAATTAAGAGATGTGGCTGGGATTGCCTTGGGCAATTATAATCTTTATTGTAACATCAAATTGCACAGATGTGGTATGAAAATATTATCAGGCCACTTGTGCATCTACTAGCTAGAGATCACAGACATTAGACTGTAAAGAAACATAAAATCTTGTGAGTTCAGTTCGCCTCTAGAAATCATTGTAACATTGGGTGCAATCCAATCTGTTTATTTGATGTATTATTAATTATTGCAGTCATGGGAATCCAACACAAATACCAACTTGACTCCAGATTTTCTTTTCATTACCTCAATAGCACCTCAAGCCTGGTTCTTGAACTTGATACAATCCATTTGAGCTATCGGTTGCATGGGAAATGAATTCCCATTGTTACCTTGATATACTAGTAATTATAGTCATGGAATCCAACACAAAAATCAACTTGACTCCAGAATTTCTTTTCATTACCTCAATAGCACCTCAAGCCTGATTCTTGAACTTGTACAGTCCATTTGAACTATCAGTTACATGGGAAATGAACTCCCATTGTTATCCTTCGCAAATGTCTTGGAAGCAGCCTAAACATTCAATATATAAAAATTGCCTATTGTAACAAAATAGTTAAGTTTGCCTATGTCATCATGATCCATAATCGGCTACTCTATGAATAATCACAATTCACCAAACAGATCTTTATCCCAAATAAAACTATAATATTTGTTCTCCAAAACTTTTTAAGTCTGCATGTGAAAGAAACTAATTTACAAATTGAATGGAACAAAATTTAAAACTCCTAGCTATCTGTCTGCAAGCAAAACAGCTACCAAAAAAATTATATATAAATAAAAGAAAACATACATCCACATATGAGGCACATTTGTTTACATCGACAAACCCTCTTGGTGAAGAAAACTCCACCAACAAAATTGGGACCTGCTTTTATTCTTTATGAAAAACTGACAGAGATATTCACAGAAAGAAATTATATTAATATCCACAGATGACCAAAATAGGTCAATGAGATCAAAAATACAGCCAGCAGAAATAACATTTATAAAAAATGGATTCCTCTGATCCTGACTATACTCCCTATATCCTCCAAAATGACCTTCAAGGATGGTTTAAGATTGCTTCACTTTCTGTTCCTCAGTCCATTACTGTAATGCGAACCATTTTTGCCACTTACATAAACCTCTTGTCTTCCCCTGCCATTGAGGTGTTAAGGATTGTCCTATTTGGTGCCTTCAGTTACTTCTGGTTCCACAGCTGAAAAATAATTGTCACCTGGACAAAAACAGAATGATGGACTTAGCCGGGTTTTTCAAAATTTTGCTCCTCATTTAAATCCCCATGAGATGTGTTCAATCAAACCACCATACTTAATCTAAAGATCCATCAAACAAGTGTCTCACCTTAAGGTAATAACTAACCATTGTGTCGTGGTATACAGTGACAAAACTAATGACAAGTTGCTTCCTATTGTATTCAGAAGGATTTAGTTCTTCAGGATGCTGTCCCCTTTCCACTTTGGGTCTGACACAGACGGAGAAGAAACCTTAGTTAGGATTGGTGTGCGCCAGAGTGGCCTCTGTGTTGAACTGCCACCTCAATAATCTCTACTGCTTCCATGTTGAAGGATTTATGGAAAATAATATTAAGTGACATTGATAGAAATTTATGTTTTCACAATACTATGACGTATCACTGGAGCTAATGATTGCCAGGATAGATATGCAATAAAATGGATGGATAATTATAGGATGAGCAAAGGACAACCTAACAAGGTTGTACGACTACGGTACTACCTATGAACAATTCTCGAGATGCAAGGAAAATAAGGTGACAACAGGAAAAGGATCAAAAAAGGAAATTTTCTATTGACTATGATAATTTGAGTTTGATTAACACAACCATGGAGATTTGAACTGTGTATCTTATGCATAAGATATATCGAAGCCTCTCAACTTGAACCCATTGCTGAATCCTCATCCCAAAAATGGGGGGTTTTTTCTTATGGCAGACTATTTTTTTTGAAATGCCAATTCACTTTGAAGTGCCCTTTTATAATAGAGTAATGGATAAAACTGCTATGAAACAGCTTATTAATAGATTCATAAATCGATTTGGAATAGCATATACATCACATATATTACATCAACTGAAGATGTCAGGTTTCCAGAAAGCAACTGATGCAGCTATGTGTATGTATCACTAGCAGTTTTACCAGGTACATGAATCATTTTCTTAGCAGGTTTGTTGACTGCTGACAACATTGCCAAGTGACTGTCGTTGGTTCCATCAAATGAAAGATCATCAAAGAAGATCTCCTGAAAGGAGAGAACTGATGGATTTGGTATTGGAACAAATAAAATCAAGCAAATAGTTACATTCCTGAACCAAGATTGGTTATTGGATGTTGCATCAGATGAGTTGATATTGCGTGGGACCAGACAGACAACACATGCATATCAATTGATTGAGGTCTCTTCAGAATCCAGATAATTTTGAGACTAGTTATTGTTCTTGGTTTCCCATCCTGTAATGAAGTCGGATGTTGAGCAGGAGAAATTCAAATGCTTTCAAGACATGTGTTCCCCACATGACCAGATCACTGGGCATTCAAATGCGCATCAAGAAATGAACTTCTGAAACTAAGGGACACAACCAATTCCTCATATGCTAAATGTCATTGCAGAAGGATTCAGATACACCTGAGGTAAGAAAACCAGAGGCAATGAAACAGATCACATTGCATTCCTCTTCTCCATTAGGCCAACAATGCAAAAAGGGGCTAAACAGGTATTTGCTTCTAAGGAAATATTTAGAAGGATCAAGTGATCTCCCAAAGGGGGTCCATTCAATCAGTCACCCTCTCATCGCTTGAATGCTCAAGTAGCAATTAAGAGGATTTCGTCAATTGTGCCGCATCAAGCATATGATTTAGCAACTGTATGTTGGTCCAGGATTGGTGAGTAGCAGATCTCCAATGAACCCATATGATTGGGAAACAAGTGTTTGTGTCCATTGTAGATTTGGGACTAGATGGCCATCCATTAAGGCTTGCACCCATTGTAGCCTTATATACTTTTTCAGATATTGTATTTTTGCATCTGTTTAAGTTTAATTATCATCGCCTTTATGATGGCTTACTGTAGATTGATACACGATATGTTTTCCACTTTTGTGGTTATTTGTTGATTATATTAAATGTGATGTGCTTGAGAGAAAGATCCTTAGCCCTAGCTATATGACGTCTAGGTCATTGTACGGATATTCACAACCATATGACGCTAAAACTTGTGGTGCTGTGTCAAACAACTAACCTTAAAGCCATAAAAAACTAAACTTGGTATTTTTTTAAATGAGAAAGTTCAGACAATAGGTTAACAGACAATAGGTTAAATTCATATTTTTTCAGACACTCATGCATGTCATAATCAATTCATTGAAAAAATTGTGATGGATATGGAAAACACACTCAGATTTTTGTGAAGGATATGGGACACTCATATTTTTGTGATGGTTAAAGAATACGTTTATATTTATAATTATAATTTGGAATTCAACATGCTAAGTATCTTATAACCATGGACAAATAATTGTTGACATATTTAGTGCCACGAGTTCATTGGCATGTACTCTCTCAGCACCCAAGGTCTGAAAAATCAATTTTGGGCTCCATTAGTCTATGTGTCAGAACACTGGGAAGAAAGACTACAGTAGAATTATCAAGGATTTCATCTCTATATTATATGGACATCATTTGCATTTCCTTTTGAGACACTCACTGTATTTTAGGATAGACATGCTAATACAATTATTTATGCAAAGTTCGACCAAGTTTTAGTGAAGCAGGGAAGCGGAGACAAGGTTAAAACTTTGAGGGGCAACTGAAGAGCCCCCCCAAATTCAGGGTACACCACGTGGAACATCAAGGGTAAGAACTGGGGAAAACCACTCAACCCTCAGACCCCAAATATAAAACAAAAATAAACATTATCAAAATTTATATCTTTTATCGATGATACATCAAAGATTCGCAAATAAACACAATGCAAAATCCAATTACCAAATTTACAAAATCAAGCAGGTCTATTAATTACTAGATTACAACAAGACACAATAATACACCATCTGAAACCTAAATTTTTATAGGTAAGACAAAATAAAACATGGAGCGAGCCAAAAGCTAGGATTAGGTAGCCTACACAAACAGTTATATCTAGCCACCACTCAACACTAGTCCTCCACACACCTTTTGCAAACCCGTAGTGGGAATCCTTCAAATAAAAATTCTTGGGTTTGGGAAGGGATACCCTTGCAGGGGACCTATAGAAGAACCCTGTAGGATCAGAGAATTGTGTGATATCAATTTAATATGGTACGTCCATCATGTTTCAAGGACTGTTGGGGAGTTTCCAAGACATCCCCCCACCCTTGAAATGCAGGGACATATGTCAGACCTTCAAGGACACTACCTTGTCTAGCATTGCATTTTTTTAATGCCTGTAATATTCTCTCTGCCTGCCTCACACACCAAGCCTAGAAAAATAAATATTTATATATATACATACGCATATGGGGAGAGAGAAAGAATGGGATTTAAGGTTTTCAAAAGACTCACTTACTTGTGAAGTTGTGGCTGATTTTACATCTGTACGAAAGAACAGTCCACATTTTCTCTCATAAACAGGCTGTGACAAAAAGGTAAGAATATTAATAGAAATCCTTTAAGAAGTAATGGTCCTGAAATTGAAACAACATTGAAATTGAAATTTGATATACAAATCTTACCAATGTTTCTAATGAGCAGAGCAGGTCAATGCAATAGGAATAATGAGAAACAAGAGCACCCAAAACAAGGGGGTCAACCTCAAGAAAAGAAAGAAATATATAAAACAATACTAAAGTAAATAAATAGATTTAATGAATGTCCAACCAGTAACAATTAAGAAGAGTGAAGACATATAGCTATATCCAAAGAAAATAGCTAGTTGTCCTCGCCTTTCAAGGTAATAAACATGAATTTTACAACAACTTCCAGTCAAAAAATGTACTTTGTAGAAAGTATGATATGGTGCAGAAGCTGACCGTGTGCCTATAACACATGGCCTCTTGGAGAGGCCAATAATAATTAGAGTCTACCCTTGTCTAAGTGATTAGCTTTAGCTTAAGTGGTGTGCTGAGTAGTTTGGGTTGAAGGAGAAAGCCTAGTCAATCGATGACTTCCATGCTGAAAAATATCATTGAGTGTCGTTGTCTGGCATTATTCAAGCTCAAGATAGGATGGATAGATAGATAGAGATTTTAATAATGTCCAAAGACCAAAAACAGTCTATGGAACCCCGAACCAAAAAGTATAACCAAAGGAGTGAGGACACCCATTTGAGTAATCCATGTATTCTAGGAAAAAATTGAAGAGAGCTAAAACCTAAAAATACCAACTCAGTAAAACACAAATCAAAAAATCTTTGATCAAGGAATCTAAAGAAGATGAATAAAGACCCTCTTGAGTCCTTAAAATGGGAGTAATATGCCCCCTAAACTTGTAATAGGTCGGACATCTAAAGATAAAGTGCTCCTCAATCCCTATCTCATATAAAGAGCAAAGTCTAATAACCCTTTACTTGAGGAATATGATGATCAGTCCCAACCCTCAACTAGTAAGAACAAACCCAAAGCTGAACAAGAGGTATCTGAAGCCCATACAACCAGTGACATTCGAGATAGTCTGGATGAGTAACAAGACCATCTGAAATATGGATAAAGTGTTTAAAATAGAAGGCAAACTTAGAATGAAGTGGCTTAGTCCATGCAATCCAAAAGCATACGTGAGAATAGTGCACTTTTCAAGTGCTTATGATGGTAGATGTACAAGGATTTCTGCTTGTTCAGGGTTTTGTGTCCCCCATTAGCATCATGCCACTCTTTTTTGAGGAAACCAGGGCGGGAGTTAAATCCTAATAATGGATTTATCATGCACAACTGACCCATCTGCCCATAGGGCAGTACCAGTTTCTATTTAATAGCTTCTCCACAACCTCAAGCAGCAGCTACTGTTCCGGTCCTTGTCAAAGGAGAAAGCAATGGCACCCCAGTCTGTCCCGAGAAATTCCACGAGATAATGTCCAAAATCCTAGGGAAAACCATCCTGATATTGTTTTGCAAATTGTAGGTATTTGATAATGCTTGCAAATGGCTTGAACAATACACTTTGATAGGCTATTTTGTTGTTAAAATTCATTTAGAGAGTATGTTTACAAGTTGGGTTCAGACTACTTAATAGCCTTATGATATTAAGGTTGAAGTGGCCTATAATATGACCAAAGGTTTTTTTGTTCCGCTTCTCAAATCCTGAGGATTGCTCAACCATTATCAAACATGGCCCTTGGTTTGTTAAAGGTTCCTTGCTTATTTTCTCATTATGGACCTGTAATTTTGTTGTCTCTAATAGGGCTAGCCATAAAATTCCAGTATGTGTAGAATTTCAAGGATTGGCATTTCCTTTTTGGAACTTATTGATCATCCAGTTCAACCCTTTAAAAGTTCAATTTGCCATGAGCAAAACAAGTTCTATAAAGCCTGCCATCAAAAAATGGTGTGGGGTAAATTGATATGTCCAACGATCTCAAAGAAACCATCGATATACAGATACACAATAAGAAAATTATACAGTGTTCTGTATAATTAATTTGCCGAATACTTGCTGCCAGGCCAATCCTCAAAGCGTGAAATATGCGATTGTTTGTTGATGGCTATCGCGAGGAATAACACCACTGCCAAACCCACAATTGAATCTGGCAAGGCTATCAGGGACAATGATGATGAATGGACACCCTTGGCAACAAAAATTCCAACCAGCAAAATACTTATAATAGGACTTTTGGGGTTAAATTCTAAACACTTTAACTACAACTAGCAAGACATCTCCAACACCACCCACACCTCCATCCAACACTTCTCCACCAATTTTCAACACTACACAAGCCACTAATCCAAGGATTTATAGCCAAAGGAAAATCCTCCCTCTCTAAGGAGTGTTTTCATATGCCATTCACGTAGTCCTTCATAAGTGATGGAGGAAACTGAATATGTGCAAGTAATTGACAATTTTCTAAGTGCCAAACAAGCTAAATTTTTGCTAACAATTATAAAGCCCTTGATGGACTTGACGGTGACGACACAATGAACCTCGAGAATCACACGAATAATCATCAATGAATATTTAATCTTGAAATGTACGAGTCCAACTGACACTGGCCATAAGTACAAGGTTAGGGCCAGCATTTAAATATTCGGGAATGTTGATGTTTGATTTTACACAAAGTTGAAATTGTGGGTTTCTTTAGGGCATTGTCAAAACGATTTATAATGACATTGTCTCAAGTCACAACATGGTTACAAGCGTGGGGCACTATCACATTTATTCCTCTTGAGTTCACCTTCCATATGATTAATTAGGGCATCAACCCCACCAATCGAGCCATGTATAGGCTCTTTGATTTTGACAGTCAATTGTTAGGACTAATCAACTTATGCATATCCAATGACAATGTGGGAAGAGCATCACTTTGATGGTGGCTTGTTGATGAGCTCCAAGATTCGAGCTAGGTTATGCATGGTGATTTCAACATGGGGAATCCATGGAAGATAAACAAGGCATTTTGCCCATGCAGTGGCATGTTACTGAGTAGGAAACATGGTTTTTCATGTGCAACCAATTAGGAGTTTTTGACCCTAACCGCCACCATCACAAAGATTCACCAACACAGTGGTTTACATGGAAAAACCTCTGACAAGGTACAAGTTGGGTTCTAAAGCATCTTGGCAAGGCTATGTCAGCCGAAACAAAATATTCTCATTTTCTCATTGTTTTTATAGGGCATTTAGTATCTACGAGACCGTTTAATCTAACCATCACCCCATCAAGTTCAAAATTACGTGAGTGTAGACATCTAAAAATGTCCCCTTGGCATTTATTAGTCATTAAATTGCATGACTTTAGGATGATTGAGGACTTGTCAATTATTGTTCCAAATTAGACATTATTGGCACATATATTGATTTCTAGCAATCCTTGCATCTTCCCCCAACACTGCTCATACGTCCCCTTCTCTCTCCTACTCCTTTTCCCCCACCTCAAGCTCTATATCGATAGAATCCCAATTTTCCAAGGTTTGTTAGGATGCTCTTGGGCCTGTTGGTGTGGTCCCTTCCTACTCTTACCCATATGACCCTTGTTCCGTCATTTTCACTTTTTTGGCCATTAGATGTCACATTTGGGCACCAATACGGTCCTAATCTGAATTCAATTTGTCTATAAATAAACAAGGCTTGCAGTTTATTTAGACAAAAAGAATCATAGAGCATCCATTTATTGTTCTTGGGAATATATTGAACACTTAAAAGCATTTTAGAAGAAATCAAGCAATCACTGTGGAGCATTCATTGAAGTGACAAGTTTATGCTAGACACACACCACCACAACACTAGGTTTGCATGCTATTGGAACTATTCCAATTATTGAGGTTTGTTGTTTTCAATATTGTTATTGTCTAGGGGTCTAACACATATCAAGACAGTTTTGCTATTCTCTGGTTTGCCGCAAGCCCCAAAACATGTTTTCCTCAAGATTTCAAATACTGCTGCCCTATTAGGGCAATAAGAAAAAATTTGTTTTGCATGAGATCAGTTGAGTGAGGTTTTTGGAGATTCGGACCAACCGAACCATAGTTGTCAAGTAGTTTTGAACATGTTTGTCACTTCACCTGGAGAGTCCCAAAGCTCTATACATTGCCTCAAGAGGAAGTAACGCTCTTGATAGACTTCTCTATTTGTCATCAATTTTTTGGATCACCGAGTCTCTGGTCATGCATTTCCATTGTCAAAATCTCCCAGTTGTCACCATATTGTGAAATAAAATAGATATGCCTTTAAACTTTGCATGTTACCTGTTTCTCTAGTTTTGGAATTAATTGATTAGGCTTATATTACTGTTTTCCACATGTTATCTAGCCTAGTCCAAAGTAATTGGGTATTTGTGTCGTAATTTAGTTGTAATTCATTTATCCATATTACAAGGGGATGCTCAGCCCAAGATTTTAAAGAAACAATTTTATCTGAATACTTCCCATTTGGAGCATGAATGAATTTTTTCCAATACTTGTTTGGTGTGGAATTTGACCCCTCGAATCTTAGGAGAGAGTGGATGGATTGATGGACTTTTGCAGCCATCAACCACACCACTACTTTTCTTTGAACATTTGGAAAACAACTTGCATACATCAAACACATGGCTCATACTAAAATCGCTATGGAAATTGCAAGGGTTTCTCAAGTTATTAAGAAAGTCGCTTTGATGAAACTCTCCAAATATGTAGCCACTTTGCACGATAAAATAAAAGTTGTTGGGGCCTTTGTAACATGAGGAGCTCAATTACAGCTAAATCGCATTGGCTCCAAATTGGGGATAAGCTATAGAAGGAATTTTTCCTACACCTCAAAGCATGTCACTATCCAGTGAAAATTAAAGCTATCTAAGATGTTGACCGACAATTAAAGGCTTGCCTAACATTCACCGCTCAAGAGTCTTTCCCTGCTAAGAACAAGCAATTAAAACCTTACTCAAGCCCGACTAGTGCCTTTTAGCACACTTCATTCAATAAATAAGCCTCAAGATCTTGTAAATAAAATGGTTAATGACAAAGCTCCAAGGGTTTATGGCTTCCCTTGTGAGTTTACAAGGCCCTATGGGATACAAATGGCCCTAACCTTCATTGTGTGTGTCTTGAAGTTGTGAAAACGAGAGCTTTATATTAATTCCCAAGGCTGGTGACCCAAAGCTCATTACAAGTTGGAAACCCATTACTCTGTTAAATGTGTCATTTCCAAGGCCTTCACCTTAAGGCTCTTGAATCCACTTCCTATTATTGTTTAGCCAAAACAAACTAGCTTTATTCACATCCAAAAAAAAAATAGATAACATCATTGCCATTTGGGAAGGCATCAAGTGGGCTAGAACTTCTCAAGGCCCTAGCTTTGTCAATGAATTCCAAACTTCAATTGTTGATGCACATGTCCCCCCATCAATGGACATCAATCTAAGCAATTTCGCTGCATCTTGTATATTAAACATGTTTTCCTCTTGTCCCTTCTCTCTATGTGCTTTCTACATAAGGCTTTGGCTATTTACTAGCCTATTATTATGCCTCCATATGCCTTGTCAAAGGCATTCCTTTGCCAAAAGATTCAAGAGCTCAACTAATAAATGGGCATTTCACTGATGACCAGTTTCTCACTCTTGCTGTGGAGAAAGATTCAGACTTAAATGCCATGGAACACCTAGAAAATGTTATCTTTGCATTGGCCTTAGGTATTCAATGGAGCAAGAAGCAATGCTATAGACAATTATTCAACCTTGTCCACACTTGATTTACTAGATTTGGATGGAAATGATGTAGCATATAGAAATGTTCAAATTTTTAGACACCCCCTTTGCTTTCCAAGCCTCTACTTCATATCTCTAGAACCATGTCATCAATAGGGTTGAGAATAAAATCTCGTGTTGGTTCCCCAAACCCCTTTCCTTCCTGGTAAGTTCTAGGTTTCTTCTGAAGTGCTTTTTTCCAAACATGTCTAGCACTTTAGTGTCAAAAAAAACACATTGTAAAGGCATTTCTATTGGCTAGACAAAAAGTAGAATGTTGAAGCACACAAGCTCATATTAGGCTTGCTCTCTCAAAAAACGAAACGACGGTTGCAGTCCTTTTTCAATCCTAACTCATCCAATGGAACCCACTTCATACTTCATCAAAATGATATCAACCACTAAACATTAGCATGACAAAGTGTTCGTCATTGTTAATAAGATTTAAAAGATTGCAATCCTTACTCATTGCAAGAAGTCACCAATTTTTTCTTCATCTAGAGAGCATGCATTTCAACCTCCCAATGTCCATCTTTAACATCGATTCCTAGTTCATAAGTGATGTTAGAATAATTAATCAAGTCATACACTAGAAAGAATAATTTGTAAGTTGTGTTGTTAGTTTGTTACAACACTCACCTAGATAGTCTAGATAATTATTGTTAAGGTGATAAACTATCTTAAGCATTTGTAGGCTAGAATAAGAGATGGGTAGTTGATAGGATATATACTAGATGGCCTAAAATATAGGAACTAAAGTTAGACTATTGTTTGTATACATAATCCTATCATTTCAATCGAAGCTAAGTACATAAATTATTATTTGTGCTGAAATTTGGTATCAGAGCAGCCTTTCCTAAAGAGCAGGGAATAGATCAGAGAGGAGGAGGAGGAGGAGGAGAGAGGAGCCCCACGCAAATCATTCATTACCGTGCAAGCTTCAAGCAGCACGCTGATTTTATTTTAATTTCTTGTGACGGAAGGCAGCTCATTGCTAGAGTGGATCAAGCAAATCCAGGCAGTCAACATCAGAGGTGTCTAGCATCGAGAGAAAGATTGACATCAACATAGAATTGAGTGCTGCCCACACAAGTGCTAACACGGTGGTCCAAAGACATGCGGTATCTAGAGGCTGGCAATTACACATTGAATATATATATAAAAAGAAGAAGCAAAGAAGTTCTTCTTTGAGGCGCAACTATATTTACTGTTGTTTTGTTCTCTGTTATGCTGGAGGAAGGCGCCTGAGTGTGAAGGAGGAGCTTCCAGCCCATACAAAGAGCGCATCCCAGACAAAGAGGTGTTTCAGTCGCAAAAACTCCACAGAGGAAGCACCATAAGCAAGTAAAGACTGCTCAAGCAAGCATAGAAACAAAAGCAAAAATCTATTGTTTTTTATTCCTACTCTGTATAGTCTATTTACTTATAAAAATTTTAAGCAAACTATCATTTTTACAATTTTTATAAAGTTTTTAATATTTAATTTAAAGTTTTTTTTAAAGCTTTATAATTCCATTTTAATATTTGCCCTCAACTAGCCTGGAGTCAAATTAATTCATTTTCCCACGAACCATAAAGTCTCAGAGGCTGAAAATTTATGACGAGGTCTGCAACCACATTATAAACCACCCATTAAAAGAAATTTGTGACAGCCCTTATAGTTTGTCATATTTAATTGTTTTCCTAAACATGTGACCCGAATAGAATTCATTCGATATCTAAAAGCTTCGGGTGGAATTTTTGGCTGAATTTTTGCAAGGATGCCTAAAATGTCAGTCTAAATCAACCTACAAAATGATTGTTGTAAAGCTCTTATAGAGTTCCCATATTAATTGTTTTTCAAAGCTCGGTGATTTAGGCCTCTACAAGTCCCTAAAAACCAAATTAGTTGTGTTAAGTCAAACTTTGAAGACCCAAAACCTGAAAATTCGTGTGGAGGCCCAAAATAAGCCCTTAACCATAACTGTGAAAGAATTTTTTGCTTAAAAAGTGTTATTTTAACAAGAATTAATTGTTTTTCCATTTATTTTAATGTAATTCATAATGGCCACAAATGGCCCAAAGTTTTTCTTGCCTGACTCGCAACTTCTTTGCGGCGACAACAATGCTGCATGGAAGACAAAGGTGAATACTCACCTGGAATTCGAAGGCATTTGGCTAGTTGTTGACGGCAATTATACCCGACACGCCTCTGATGCTAACCAACAAAGAAAGTTTGACAAAGCGAACCAGAAGGCGAAGTTAATCATCATGTTTTAGGGTATCGAATGAGGTTCAGCCTCATATTAGAGATGCAACATTAACCAAAGATGCACGAGACAAACTCAAAATAGTCCATGAGTCCAAGAACCAAAACACAGTTTTACATCTTCAAAGTCAGCTTCATTGTCTCAAACTGAAGACCAGCAAAAATGTTGAAATGTTTCTCGGTCATGTTGCAACACTCTAGGCCTCACTACAAGCATTGGGCGAGGTGTCAAATGACTCTCTTGCACCCATTGTTTGGAAGCGCTACCCTCAACTTATAATATTTTCATTACTTCATTGAATATCACCGATCAGAAGCCTACGTTTAAGAAGTTGGTTAACATGTTGTAATAGGAAGAGTCCATGCATGACAAAGATGACACAAAGGAAAATCATGCCTTGGCAATACATCAAATGGGCAAGAAGCACACGTGGTCTTTCCATAATCCTTCTGAGCATCTGCAATACCAAGGGAACAACTCGCATTCCCATAAGACATGCCTTATTTGTGGGAATATTGGGCATGAACTAAAGGATTGCTGATATAACGCTTTCACCAATGGCTCTTCCAGTAACAAGAAGCCAACAACGCATCCACTACCACAAGTACTGAAGAAGAAGCCTCATAACACACATACTTAGAAGAAGTCTTCCCAACAGCAACAACACGATGATATTGTTAAAGAAAACAATCATTCTGACGAAGTTTGTTTATGTTGCACAAACCAATGAGGAGATCTCTCCTCTAAATTCCATTTGGTACATAGTCTTTGGCACTCCCTGACATATGACAGGGCAAAATGATTGGTTTACTACTTTGGAGCATACACTCAAACGGCAACCCGGTGTCTTTGGGTGATGATTCATCCTATCATGTTCAAGGAATCGGTAAGGTAATGTTATCTTGCCACTTGCTAATCATTTTTATAAAATCACAAAAGTCCTATTGTTGGCCCAAGGGCAATAGAGGAATAATTGAGAAATTATATTGGGAATAAATCATTTGACAAAAATGTGAAAATATATTATATCAGATTAATTATTTACAAAGAGGGTAAAAGCTTATAAAGCTTTTACAGGTGGTTATAGGATGCAACCAATTCCTGTAAACCAACTCTTTATTTAAACATAAAACTAACAAGTTAATGCATAGTATATAAACTATAACAAAACTAAACAATAATTTGGATCATAAAAGACCCAACAAACTCCCCCTTGATCCAAAGGGGTATGGAAGATGAAAGAACTGGAGCAATGATTCTGAAATCATCAAATAAACTCTGAAGCAACTACAATTGGTGTACTGTACATCCTGGTACTGACCAAAACCAATGTTGCTCCATACAGAAGTTTCCCCTACGAGTTGTGAAATAAAAGGTTGATGAACACAATCAAAGCTTACTCATCCCTTATGATAATCGTACTGTATTATAGTGGAACATGATCAAGGCCTGTCCAACTACATTGATCTACATAAGGCTCCACCTAGAACCCCATCAAAGTGACCAATCTGTACTGTGTATGACACATCTTCTTGATGCCCAACAAACGTTGACCTTTACTCAACACTGCTGGTGCTAGCAACCCCTATCAACTCGTACTGTTACCGACGACTGATCGAAGACTTACCAATGTTATATCTTCTCCCCCTATTAGGCGAGAGGTGAGAAGTTGTGCAACGAGAAAAAAAATCAAACAATCATGTCTACTCCATGTCATGAATATCATGGATAAAAAGCCAAACTGGAACTGAAATAAGCAAACTACTACTACCAAAATTGTCATTCAAGCATTGAACCCAATCTTTGAGCGAACAACTAACTGGAGAAGGGTAATAGTCCTCCAACCTCAAATGGATCCTCCAACCTCCAATTTGACACTTACACTTTGTCAATTACAACAATCCTAATGGACCTGTAAATCACGAGATGGTTTCCAATAGCACAAGCATGAGATGTCATGAAAATTGTCATTTTGAAGGTGTTGGTTTCCACCGATAATGCACCTTTATACATCGTTGAATAGATTTGTCACAAAAACCATATAGGGAAGCTTTCAAAACACAAAATAAACCATTCCATTGTATCTGGAACATCCAAAAACCTATAGTTTGACTGGTCACATGACCACCTTCGGACAAAATAGTGACTGACCACAAAGGTTACAACCAGTGTCGCAAGTGTTACGCGACTTACACCCTTGTATCGTCGAGTACAAAATAGGATATTTTAAAAATATTCCCTTTAGCCCAAAAAAGATGGAGGGTTTTGCACCTATGAACTTTTTGAACAAGTGAGTAACAAAATCAATCAACCAACTTGCCTTTTTATCAATTTGAGAAAGTAGAGGCAAAATATTATAAAAATGCTTGTTTTTCCAAATTGAGAAAAATAAAATTTCTTCCACCCTTTTAGATTTCTACTTGGCATGTAAAATTGTAAAATTGCACTGAGCTTCACCTGGGGTCCACCAAAGAGCAAGAAGTCAATACCAAATTATATTTTATACAAAACCTAGCAACCAATTTACTGTTGCACCAATATCAAAACATAACATGGAAAATCCACGAGCTGGTGATAGTTTCTTTGCAAGAAAAACATGGGTGGATTCAAGCTCGGTCTTTGGCTCTTGGAACAATACACTCAATATGTTGAACTTCACAAATTTCAAGTTGATGGTGTGCCATTTTCTGTTTGAGCATGGTAGTACAGTCGTCATACCAAGCATACAATGTGGCCCGTTGTTCTACTCTCCTACGCTAAGCAAATCACAAAAAAAAAAAAACACAATTCTTTCCTAATGTCCAGAGTCTTCAAATGATTTTACTCTTCTTCAAATCACCAAGCTTTAAAAAGTTTGCTGGAATTAAAAAAATGGAAATAAGACGGTCCAAATTTAAAAACTTACAAAAAAAGGCCGTACAACTTCATAATTGTTTATGTCCTTTGTGCTTTCAATTTGTCAAGACTACAACCAACCTTTTAAAATATCTTCTATGCTCCTTCAAGAATTTCTTGCCATGGCTCTAATACCAATGTTGGCCCAGGGGCAATAGAGGAATAACTGAGAAATTACATTGGGAATATCTCATTTGACAAAAATGTGATAATATATTATATTGAATTAATTATTTATGAGGGTAAAAGCTTATAAAGCTTTTACAAATGGTTACAGGATGCAACCAATTCCGGTAAACCAACTCTTTATTTAAACATAAAACTAACAAGCTAATGCATAGCAAATAAACAATAACAAAACTAAACAATAATTTGGATCATAAAAGACCCAACACCGATATGTTCCAAGACTAACCAAAAATTTGTTGTCGATAAACCAATTGTTTGACCACAACTTTAAGGTTGAATTTGATCGAAAAAATGGTAGAAAGATGTGTCTCATACGAGACAAATCTAGAAGTTCAAAAATTGTTGAAAGAGATTCTGGTGTAGGGAAAATTAGCTTGATATTGTCCACAAAGACAATCAAACTTAAGTTGTAAAAGATACAGAATCTGCAAATCTTTGGCATAGGAGATGTGGACACCTAAGTATTGGGTATTTGCTTGCACTCAACAGGGATCATATGGTGAAAGGCCTTCCCTCACTTAAGAAGACCACTAACTCGTGCTCAAATTGTTTCGCTAGAAAATAAAATAGAGCCCCCTTTAGTAATAGTACTTATCGATCAACTGGTCCATTGGATCTAGTGTACAATCTGTGCGGGCACTTCACTCCTAGTGTCAGTGCATAAAAATATTTTCAATTCTTTGTTGATGGTTACTAACGAAATATGTGGGTATATTACTTGAAAACCAAGGATCAAGCCTTCCATGTATTCAAAGAGTTCAAAGCTCTAGTGGAGCAACAGTCTAGTTGTTGCATACATGTCCTCCGCTCAAATCGAGGGGGGAATACACTAGGAATAAGTTCTCTCATTTCTGAAGGCATTAGGCATTCCCCATCAGCTAACTACTCCTTATACGTTGGAACAAAAATGGTGTTGTTGAGCGATGCAATCATACCATTGTTAAAATGATGTGGTGCATGTTGAAAGATGCCCACCTAGCACATCCATACTGGGTAGAGGCAATTCGCATAGTGGTTTACTTGTAGAACCACGCACCCACCAAAGCTCTCAGTGGTATCACTCCAACACAAGCATGGTCAAGTTATGAGCCTTATATCTCACATCTTCAAGTTTTTGGTTGCAAAGCACATATGAATATTCCAAAGAAGAAGAAAAATTTGGACGAAAAATCCTTGGAATGCATATTTCTTGGATACAGTGAAGATTCAAACGCCTACCGACTTGCAAATCCTAAGACCAAGAAGGTATACATCAGCAAAGATGTATTTGATGAGAAGGTTGAGTCCAATCCACCATCACATGTTCCAAACACTGCTCCTATGTCTCTCTTTGATGATGGCATTGATGATGATGGTATTGACGATGAGGATGATGATGGTACTGATTTCCAACTCCACCATCCACAAGAACTACACAACGGATACCCAAGTGGTATATCAGTACTATTCGATATGCCAAATAGAATGGAGTCCCAGTCAATTCCACTTCAGGACCACAAAATCATAGCATAGCTCGTGAGGACGTGAACTTAGCCCTTGTGAGCACAGTTGCAAAAACTTGTGCACCCTCAACAGTTAATGAAGCACATGGGTTAAAGCCTTAGAAAGAAGCCATGAATGTTGAGTATAAGGCACTCATGAAAAACAATACATGGCAATTTGTTGATCTTCCAACAAGGAAGAAGCCTATTGATTGTAAGTGGGTCTTCAAGACTAGTTACAAGGTAGATGGCATCATTGACAAGTACAAGGCAAGACTTGTAGCAAAGGGTTGTGCATAGAAAGAAGACACTAACTATGAGGAGTCTTTTACTCCTACAACCAATATAAAGACTATCAAAATTGTTTTTGTTATGGCTGCATGGTTGGGTTAAAAATTCCATAAGATGGACATGAAAACGCCTTCCTAAATGGAGATTTGCAAGAAGTTGTCTGCATGACCCAACCAGAGGGTTTTGTCCCACCTGGTCAAGAACAAAAGGTGTGTAGACTTATTAAGTCTTTGTATGGTCTCAAGCAGGCTCCCCAAGCCTGGTAAATCAAGATTGATGAGCATCTTGAACAACATGGATTCCAAAGAAGTCCATATGATCCAAACCTCTACCTAATAAAGCAAGAGAGGAGATTGTGATTCTCATTGTATAGGTTGACGATCTAGTCATTACTGACAATTCAAGTGAAGATGATTGATCCCACAAAGAATGATCTTAAGCGATCGTTTGACATGACAGATCTTGGGATTCTACACCATTGTCTTGGTTTGGAGGTATGGCCAAAAGGACATCGCATCTTCATGTCTCAAATGAACTATGCCAAGACTATGCTCAGAAATTCCGGATGATATATTGTAAGCTTATTGCAACACCCATGGAGACAAGACTTCAATTGTCTCGTTTTGATCCATCTCTATAGGTAAATGTCGCTCTCTATTGTCAATTGATCAGGGGTCTAATTTACTTAACCTGCACTAAGTCAGATATCAGTTATGTTGTTACTATCTTTCACAATTCATGTAGGAACCAAAGATGAGTCATTGAAATTCACTAAAGCGAATATTAAAATATATTTAGGGTACACTGGAATATGACCTAGAATACAAGAAGAATGATCAATTCTTCTTGACAGGATACACAGACTCAGATCATGGAGGTTATATTGATAACGGGAACATTTGGATTTGTTTTCTTTCTAGGATCTGGTCCAATCTCATGGGAGAGCAAGAAGCAGAACCTTGTTTCTCAATCTTCCACTAATGTAGAATATCGTGCAACGAGAGGAGCTATTTGCGAAATGACATGGCTGCATCACATACTAGCAGGACTGGACGTTCCACAAAAACAATTGACTATCATGTACTGTGACAATCAGAGTGTTCTACAACTTGTTTGCAATCCAATTTTCTATGAGCAAATGAAACACATTGAGGTTCAATGCCACTTCATACATGAGCATGTTCGGCAACACAATATTCAAGTTTAGTTTTGCCCCACTCAAGATCAATGTGCAAATGTCTTCACCAAGTCACTTGCACATGAGAAGTTTAAGGCATTCTGAAATTCTCTCTCTTGTACTCTCGAGATTATGATGAATTAAGGGAGGGATGTTAGAATAATTAATTAAGTCAAAGTCTATAGAGAATAATTTGTAAGTGGTGTTGTTAGTTTGTTACAACACTCACATATATAGTCTAGATAATTATTGTTAATATGCTTAACTATCTTATGCATTTGTAGGCTAGAATAAGAGATGGGTTGTCGATAGGATATACCAGATAGCCTAAAATATAGGAACTAAAGTTAGACTATTGTTTGATAAATAATCGTATCATTCCAATGGAAACTAAGCACAAAAATTATTTTTGTGTTGAAAAGTGAATTGTGCAAGGCATAATAACTAATTCTAGAACAAGCTTAAAAGATCAACTGCACTCCATCTATAAACGTACAAAGTTACAAATAGCTTTTTAGTAGCAATTTGTTGCAACTTTTCTGAACCTCAAACATGGTACAGCAATCTTCAATTTTCAAAATAGCCACATTCTCATTGATCACAGCCCATCTTGAAGTTTCCCTTGGCACATCTCCCACCTCAACCCATACTCCTAATGCGCAACATGATCAAGATAAATAAATAAAAACTCATTCATCAAACCAATACATCTAACAAGGGGAGCAAAACTCAACCTGGGCAAGCTAATCATTTAGAACCACATGATGTGCATTATGTTCCTCACACTTTCATAGCAGATGATCATCTCTGAATGCATATTCAGAATAAGAGGTTCCAAGATTCACAAAAGAAATTATAATCCCCCATTGTGGTCCTTATATCATATTGAAACTTATGAGACTGATTCCATGCTCTAATTTCTACCTTCCTTTGTCATACATACAATCTTTAATCCAAACACATTGAAGCCTTACACTCCAGCACTACTAGAGAAATTGAATGCTAATTAGATTTTCGATACAACCACCCAATGCGTATAAATCACATTATCACTACACAAGCCAAGTGTGCCTATGTGTCTGATATTTATTTGTTTTTAGTGGCTAAGTTGACTACGTTGCTGAGCCCAAATACAATCTATTTTATGTCATATGGTATATACCACAAAGTAACTAAGAGCCAAATTTTCAAAATTGTATTCAAGTAAAATAAAGGGCCAAAGCTTCTAAGGAGGGCACTTGGTTAAACTAAAAGTTGCAGTTGCCTCTGCAACCACTTCACTACCCATGCTACCACAAAGCCATATTGCTCCCAACTTCCCACATGTGACCCACAACCTCCTTTGTACCCATCAATGCCCACACTGCTCTCTGCAACTTGAAACAACACTTTACAGACAAAAATCTTCACCCATGGCTTAAAAAAATTTAAACAGATATACACATTTCTTGAGCCAGAAGCTCCCAAGCCCCATTTCTCATTGCCATTGCCGTGGCATTTTCCATTTCGGGTTTCTGGCAACTATGATTTAATTTAGGGTTTCACGCTAGGAGAGAATTTAGGGTTTCGTGCTAGGATAAAATTTAGGGCTTTATAAACAAATTCGGGTTTATTTCGATTCAATTTGGAGTTTCTTGTTAGGTTTTAACTTAGGGTTTCATCAAAAGTGGTTCTGTATATAGCAGATATTAAATCATCACAAAGCTAAGACACGGAATGATATATTTATCTAAAACCTGAAACAATCAAGTGAAAAGTAATGGCATTGAAGAACACCCTTTAAATACCTAATCATGAAATGCATTAAAAAACATACACGTGAAGGATGAAGACTCCTGAGCTCTGCGATAGCTACTTCCAGCTGCTTTGCCTGAGAGACGCACAACACATATTTTAATTAAAAATCAAATACAATGCTTAGAATGGAATGAACTAAAGTGGTAAAAGTAGTAGGACCTTTATAACAGAACTCGTGGTTTAAATCCCATGAAACAAGATAATGTTGAAATTGAAATTGAGTAAAATAATGTATCCAAAGGTATCTGGGATTCAATAATGGAGCCAGAAATGTAAATCCAGGAGACATGATAAAGTGTCATTTGATATAATACCAACATAAAGCCGTATGCAAGTCTTAGATGAATTTGGCAGAAGAGATATGGAAAATATAGAGAATTCATTACATCAGTTATTAAAAACAATCAAACGCAACGCTATGATAATCCAAACTATAATATAGAAAAATGACCTTAAATAGAATCTTGCGCTTAGATTCTTCGGTTGCAGAAGAAGAAGAAGCCATGACTTAATAATGAAGTGTATCTTTGTCCCAACTGCTACTATCCTAACAATACAGATATCCTCTCCTTTCGTTCCTTCTTAAATGTCGTAAATCTACTTATCTCACATCTGTTAGCGAAAGTTTGGGATGAAGGATGAAAGTGATGCTCTGATACTTATTAGAATAGAACCCTGACCTTAGCGTAAATAATGAAGGATGTAACGGATTTTCTAATATTTTAAAATTAAAAAAAGAATTTGTGGGAATTAGCCCTTTAAAAAAAAAAAATTGTGGGAATTAGCCCTTATTTGCGGTATAAGTGTTTTGGAATATGTCAAAGCTTTTGAAATTGACCTTGGCGACAAACTAGTTGAAAATAATTTTTTAAAATTAAATCATTTATTATTTAAAACTTTCCCTCTTTTAAGTTTTCATCTACGTTTAAAAAAAGAGTAATCTCACCTCTATCTACACCCAAAAAAAAGTATGCATAATAGTTTATATCGCAGTGCAAAATATTATTTTGTAAAAATGGGGATTTATGGTTGTGCGGTAGATGATTTATGAGTGTTATACTGTGTAAACAGTGTTATACTGTGCAAACAGTGTTTGTTTCAATTTGAAAAGAATTTAGAATGGTAAATATTGTACAAATAAATTTTACCAAGTTTCATTTTTTTAATTTGGTTATGGTCATTAGTTGATTCTAAATTTGTTTCAAACTAAATTTATATTTTATATCAATAATTATATATATTTATTGTATTTTGATTGCAGACAAATAACAAAGCTTGTCACTTAATATGGATCTTAAATATGTTATATTATGGATGGATTTATTTAGGGAAACATTGACACACACTTCTTCAAATAAATCATATCTATCAAATATTTATTTCAATTATTTTATGCAAATAATGTTGATATACATAGAAAGGGAATCATTATTCATGCAGTCATACAGAGAATGGTGGAAATTTCTAAGACAATGCACATTCTAGAATTTAATTCAGCAAGAAATATGGGAAGAACAATGGTATTACCGTGATGTTTTATACCGTTGCCATTATAGAATGTACATTCCCTCTTTTCAATCTATTTTTATCAAAATCACAATCACATATGCCAAACACAAACATAGCTCAATTTGTTAGAGAACCAATATCACCAAAAAAGTTTGGTTTTGCATCGTCTTGTCCAAGGGACACCTACACATGTAATGACAGAATTGTATTGTGTGGGAGAATCAACAGTGAAAAAATACACTATGGTTATTGTTAATGTAATCATCTAAAATTGACAAAATCAATATCTAAATGTTCTATTAGGAAGTGGATTGCAAAAGATTACATGTGATTTTCATATTTTGACTCTACTTCTTACAATATGTGGTGCAATTGATAGCAGTCATATTAAATTATCATATTGTCGACAAAAACAGCATACTCCTATGAACTATGTAAATAGGCATCATTTTCATAATGTTTTGCTACAAGAAATATGCGATGCACAAAAAATATTTTAGAATGTCTATGTCAATGCTCCCGGTGGCACTCATGATGCTAATCATTAGATTGCTCTGCAATAAAAAATATATATGTATAAAAGAGAAGTATTAGCAGCGCCAACAATTGAGATTAAAGGAAGTATTATCTATCCACAAGTAATTGGAGATTTTGCCTGTCCAATATCCCCATACTTGTTGAAGCCATTTAAAAGCAGTTTCTCTCCATTACATACTATGTTTGACAGATACTTATCTAGAGGGTGAGTAAAAATCAAGATGTGAGTGTGAAGTTCGACAAAGTGCCTAAGATCATTGTGGCATGTTGCACACTACATAATTTCTTACAAATGAATAATGAAGATGAACCAGAATTTCGTGTAGATCCACATCCAAATATTAAATTTGAGATTTGTAATCAAGCTATGGAGAGAGATCAAGGTAAGGACAAAGAGATATTATGTTCCATGAATTAGAAAGATAATATAATGCTATTTTGAGGAGCTAAATTGTATATCTTTTAATAAAATAAAAAATATTTTGGTGTTAATGTCTTATCTATAAGTGTTTTTTTACAAAAAAAAAGATATTGAGATTTACCTGAGAAAAAAGTTTTACAATTTGGAGTTGCACATCCAATATTTTTTCCATCCGTTTGCTCTCTTGCTCCATTTTTGCATGCTCAAGTTGTATTCATCTTTGCTCGATTTCTTTCATTGTTTGAGTGAAATGCAACAAACTTTGTTTCATTCTCTCTCCAAAATCTTCATGAGAAGCTCTTTTTCTTTTTGTATGCTTGCCTTCAATTCCAATCTTGTTCAAATGAGTTTCTTCATTTGCCCCTTTTTCTTCAACATTTATAAATGAATTTTCTTCAATATTTATAGATGGATTTTCTTCAGAGGACTTTCTTTTCATGTCATTTTTGGTGTATTTTTAGTATTGACCCATTCATTTCCACTAAAACTATTTATAAGACCGAACACCTTAGGAGTGCTCCCTATAATACGATCCATGTCTTCATAAAAAGTCCATGAAGATGGTTTCCCCCTGCAATATTTTCCTTTTTTTTCTCCTTCTTGAATATGTTTTGTCAATTTGTTCCACTTGTACTTGCATTGAATACCCATTAAAGATGATCCACATTGTATGTTTACAACTTCTACCACTTTAACCCAATGTTTTTTACCAAGAATCCTCTGATTTAAATCTATATACACTTCTTCAAATTTCAGAATCGATGCTTTCATAACAATTTTTGGCCAAAGTTCTTATTTGTATTCCGTGGCCGTATCTTTGATACCATTAATATCATTTTCAAAACTTAAGTTGTTGGGATAATTTCTTGAAATTCAAAATCTTCTTCCATAAAACTGTTAATCCCGTGATTCAAATCAATACTATGACCAGATATAGTGTAATTATATTCCACATCATGAACATCATCAGGGATAACATTTACATTTATTTTTGGCTGTGAAAGATATTCTCCAAATTTTATTTTATCTTTGATATTTTCTTGTGAGTAAGGAAAATAATTTCCATCTTGTTTTGAGGAACTTGCATAATTTTGGTAATTTTGGGGAATAGATTCAAGACTTTAATCGAAAAGGTGAATATGGTTCTAAATGTTGTCTATAAAACAATTCTTTATCCATTGATGATTTATAGCGCTACTATGGAATTAAAATTTATTCAATTTAATGTAACAACAAATAAATAAAATTAAATCTAGTTAATTTATCAAATTAATTTACAGACATGATAAAATAAAATAATATAACTTTTGAAAAATTATAGTAAAAAAATCTACAAATAATTTTGTCATTTCTTATTGATTTATTTATCAAAATAAAATTTATTTAAAAATAATAATTTAAAAAAAATTACTTACCTCTCCCAGATCACTATATTTTTTGTGCTGCTAGCTGTTGTTATCTTGTTTTTACTACCACATTTTTTATGTTGTATGTTATTTTTTCCCACCCTTCCCTTTTAGCACGAACAATTTTAATTAATGTTTGATGGACAATTTTAATTAATGTTTGATGGGCTCGATGTAGTTTTATTAGAAGTTGTGCAAAAGTGGGAGACCCGGGGTTGGCCTGGGCAATAATGTTGGTTATTGTGATGCCTAGTACAGGTAGGCCTAGGGTGCCCTCAAGCACGCCCAGGTCTTATATACCATTCCATGTGCAGAGGTCTTATATGTGTGTCTCTTTATGACGTTCTTAACTGGGCTTGAATTCAATGAGATGATAATGTTTCTTTTTTATATTCTTTCTCCATATGGCTATTATATTTTTTTCATTCACAAATTTTCATTCTTTTGTTAGTGTTTGGATATTCACTCAACTTAACATTTTACTTATTCATCTATCTGATATATTTTTCATCTTATCATTCTTTATATTTTTCTTCCATTATTAATATAGGTGACATGCTAGTCTTCATGTTTTCTTTTTGATCAAGCATCTTCTAATCAAGTCATGTTGGTTGTTTCTAAAGAGAAAGTATTGTTTGTTTAAGGAGCATCTAGTAGGGAGCCAAGGCCTTGATTTAAATCTATTTTTTTATTAGCTGTTTTTAGATCTTTTCTATTTGCCTTCTACTCAAACTTGATATGTTGATGGCCCATACCTCACACCCATAAAACATTGTTAGAGTGATACATAACCCTGATAAAACCTTAATCATCTTCTAATCCAATAATCTACATCATTGCATAAATTACGTATTACATATGGTGTTCTCCATCCTCCTCGTATTTTATTTGTTCTACACATTTCCCAACTAAGCTTGTTGTGGAAGTGGAGACCAATATATTTGTATTACAATATAGTTCAAGAATATCTCCATCAAATCAGAAATTTACTTCTTTCTTTTTCCTTTGAAGGGTGAATACTAATAACATGGTTTTATCAATGTCTACACATATTTCCACTTTACAAAGGAATCATAACGCTCTTAAGTAGCCCCTCAAACTTCGGGATATTTCCACAATCATTATAAGATCATCTACATTTAATAGAAGCTTCACCATATAGTTGGTCTAGTGTCCCCCACCCCACTAACATACATGTTTGTATATTCTTCTAGCTTGTCAATGTATATACCAAACAATGTAGGTGAAAATGGTAGCTTTACGTAAACCCTGTGTTTACTTATGAAGCACTCTTACCACCCTCTACGCATCTTAACTTTAGATCCAACTTGTTCATAAATTTTATGGCAATATGGTAGTCCAAGTTCCTCTATCCTAGTCCATAAATTGTTTCTTGGCATCGTGTCAAAGGATTTCTCGAAATCAACAACATTATAATAAATCTCTCCCTTTTTTTATTCCAAACTTTTTCAATCAAATGTCTATATGCCATGTAGTGATCTATTGTTGAATGTTTTGCCCTGAAACATTTTGGCCCCTTTTCTTTATTTCATTATTCCTCATTCCAATTAGTAATTCTCTATTCTACCTTGCTCCCAAATTTGATTGTTATCCAAAGTTACAAATATACATTCATATATTACAAAGTTGTGAAGGGTTAAAGAATTGTGATGAAAATTGAAATGTTTGAGCTTCCATGTGTGACTCTTCACCTTATGATTATTAAGTTAAATGATATCAAAATTTGATGATTAAAATTTGGCTCATGGGGAGTTATCCCTTGCCCTCGCAATGTAAAACCCTTGAGTCATCTTTGGGGCTTTAACCCCATTGGAAGAAGTCAACAATTTATTTAACACCGAGTAGTATTGTGCGGTATGAGTTTACCTTAGTGGTGAGGCATGTTGGTGAAGATCACATAAAGTATGATGTGCACATGGATGATGCCATGTACAATTTTCCCATATAACATTGTGCCATCATCTGATTCCATACAACATCTAGTGGAGATGAATTGATGATATTGGAGGTGCCGCAAACCTATGGTTGTGGTTATAGAATACCGTTAACCTCTTGATTTGGTTATGGAACAAGATCCATGATTACTACAAGTTATGAGAATGGGCTTGGTGATATCATAATAACATCTTGGAAAATCCTTTTGGATCAATATTCCTCTTGTAATCCATTTGTCTTGAGCCTTGCATGTCAATTGCTTCTCAATACCTTCTTTAGTATTTTTTATCATGAAAATATCTACATGTGTGGTGATTGTGGGAGGGCATATTCTCTTTCTTTGCTTTATATAATTATTTTGAATATTATAACTATTAAATTGTTATATTGTTTTTCTTTACATTTTAGATTTTATCTTGACATAAATCCTTCCAAAATATTTTAGTGTCGTAATTTATCAAGTTTACAAGCTCTTGTCACCTCATTCTCATATAATCTTCTTTGTGTATTCCTCACTTTTTAATATACCCTTTTGTTTACCTCATCCTTACCTTTAGGGATTAATTCGATGCTTTGCATTCCTCACCATTCCAAAGGTTTAATGGAAAACTATTTTTTTCCTTTTTTTTGTGTCTATTTTTTTTGCGTATACTTCAATCTACATAAACTAGGTTTGTTCTACGAATTTGGGTCCTAATTAAGACACTACTCAAATAGGTTTTTATTACATTGATAGGCAATTATTTACAATGAAAATGATCCACCATGTGTTGTACTAACAATGGGAAATCAATGCAGAATACATTTCATAGTAGTCGGTCGAATATCACATGGATTATAAATGTTAAAAATTACAAACAATTACATCCCAGTGTATAATCCACTTTATTACATGTTTTAACAGGATTTCATTTTGCTACGTTTAAGGGAACTCAACCATTCATCATCTATGGGCTTGTCATGTAGGTGCAATATTTTTTCCTTGATATTGAGAAATGTTGTGTGTCATGGTATTTCTAGCCAAAATGTTGGGATTAAGGATTTTGTGTATATTAATTGTAAATATGGGGTGGTGGATATATATTTGTAGATACTAAAATCATGTATTAGATACTTAGAAATGTCAGTTTTGACCTATCTTTAGCCTACATGACTTGTGTGTGCATATATGACTCTCATTTGCCATTCTCTCACATCCACATGTATTTTATAGGTCTAATCTTCCCAAGTTGTTATCAATCACCTACATGAATTTTCACAATCTATGTCCAACTAGTTAATTATCATACTTAGAAATATCCAAATCATTAGATCAGTGTTCCCATCTCATAAATAGTAATATCACACTCAGAACATACCATCTAACAGTATCATCTGAGTCTAAGAGTTTCATCTCGCACCAAACAATAATAACATTTCAAATTCAAATCATTCTTATGGGTTGAGACATACATCTAGCATGTTGTATTTATGAGAAATATATAAATAAAAAATAGGTGTAAGCCTATCACCTATATATCAAACATCTATCAAGCATATGCTAACACTTGCACATTTAAAGACACTACCCTATTCTTCCCAAATGACTAATCATTCATAAGGTACATGTCTTAACCAAGTCTGAAGCACCTCAAGCCTAAGCCAAAGTTGTCATTTTCTAGGTATCAAAAGTTAGATCACATGTTGCATACATTAAAGGAACAATATTACACAAATTCACCTGATAGGGAAAATTATGTGTGGTTTGGCTTCCCTCTTTGGAGTATTGGATATGTAGGAAACACTCAACCATTAAACAAGGAGACATATCTAGATCATTAGATTAGTGTTCCCATCTCTTTGATAGTAATGTCAGACTCAAAACATATCATCTAACGGTATCATCAGAGTCTGATGGTTTCATCTTGCACCAAGCAATAATCACATTTCAAATTCAAATCATGCCTATGGGTTGGCCCATCCATCTAGCATGTTAGATTGTGATAAATCACCTAAAGAGTCTCATATAAATATAAAATAGGTGTAATCCTATTACCTACATATCAAACATTTATCAAGCATACTCTAACACTTACACATTCAAATACACTACCATGTTATTCCCAATTGACCAATCAGTCACAATGAGTAGGTCTTAGCCAAGTCTGAAACACCTCAAGCCCAAGCCAAAGTTGTTATTTTCCATGTATCAAAAGCTATATCACATGTTACATACATTCAAGGAGTACTATTGCATACATTCACCTGATGAGGGTAACTACATGTAGTTTGACTTCCCTCTTTGGAGTATTAGATATGTAGCAACACTCAACCATTTAATAGGGAGTTGGTGGGGTCATCTCAACCCACATTTCTTCCCCTTTTGTATGCCTAAAACAAGTGTCAATAGTGGACCTAAGGGTTTCAAGTGAAGGAGATAGATTTTTGGGTATTACATGCATGGTCAAACCTTGGGATCTCACACACAAGCATAACATAAACATTTGCAAAAGCTTATACCGAAACATAAGTGCAAGATTTATGTAGAAAAATGTTAGACCTGGAACACAACAACTCACGGTAACAACAAAGACTAGAGATAACATCCAGATGAGCCCAAAACTCCAACTCTTTATCTAATCAACTAGTAGTCCAGTTTTCATGCCCACCCTACCACTTGTATATAGTTTTGATCTTTCACATAAAGGAATAATGATGGGTATATAATCCTCTTGAGTGCTTTCCATATTTAGCAAGTGTAATTATCAAATTAGTTTCAATCCTTTACATTTGTATTCATGCCTTATTATTATACATTATAATATGAATTATACACATAATTTCTATCTTATTAGGGTTAGCATTAATCCAATATTGGGTTAAGCAAAAAACAATAGAGTATAATCTACCATTATTGATTCAAGTCCGAGTTTAGAGCAAAGCAATCAAACGTGTGTTGATTGATAATGGTGTAGGAATGAATATTTGAAACAATATTTTTACAACAATTGGGTGTCAATATGGATAGTATTCAAAAACTAGATCAAACTATAAAAGGATTTGATAATAATACATGCCAAGTACTTGGGTCAGTATCATTGGATGTACAACTAGGATCCAAGATAGTGTCTACCATATTTTAGGTCATGCCTAATCATCTATATTACAATTTGCTATTGGGAAACCTTGGATACATACCATGGAATCAATACCATCAACATTTCATAGATGTTTGAAATTTATGCATGGTGGAATTTTATATACATTTCATATAGACTATGATCCTTTCAGATATTACAAAATGACCCAATCTACTAATTAGTGTCATTCACAATCCTTTTAGGTGTGATTCTATCGATCCTCTAACATAACCCATCCCACTAAATCAAATGCAAACATTTGAGGTGGGAGAATCAATTAAAGTCAATGATAAAGAGCTAATCATTGAAATTAATGTAGAAACATGACAAACACAACAAGCTAACACCACCCAAATAAGATATTTCAAAATCTTCCTTTGGTGATAAATTTAGAAAATCAAGATGGCGTAGCCATAAATTATTATGAGAGTGATGATGATGATAATGATATGCAAGACATCATATATGATGATTTCATAAGCTCAAATTTAATCCTTTTGATTCAAATGAATACATATCTCATACCTTATTTACACATGTTGGAGTCAGAGAATATTAGTATAAATCATATATAAAGAGCATGGATAATTCAAAGGTTTCTCACGAACACTCTTTAGGGGGTAAAAGAAAGGTGACAATGTCAGAACATATGTACAATCAAAATGCAAATAGTAATATAAATGTTGTTTCACACCATGATTTTAATATGTTGAAAGCACCACTAAGATAAACCTTTGTATAGTCAATCAAGACTTAGGCACATGAACAATAATACATTTCACACTATAATAAAGGTTTTACACAAATTTCAATGAATAATGTGGAGTTTTCATAAACAAAATCTTCCCCAACACTAAAAGTAACAACTCTTTAAGATAAACCAAGTATCATATTAAAACTATTACTTGATAACAACTCAATTACATTTCTAATGAATATACGTCGAACAATGGGATGACTATCACATTAGGAAGAAAAATTATAATATGATTGTCATAGAATCACTAACCATAGGAAAAATAATTGCATAACATTACAACATAAAATTTAAAAGTATAGGAATGAAGGGTTCATTAAAGTCATCAAATTATAGCAAGAATTCATCACTAAGTTCTAATATAACTCAACACATAAATACAACACGCAAACACCATAAGTGTCCAAGGCAAGATATTTTGACCATAACATCATAAATAGAGGGTGATTATCAACAACAAAACATATGTGGCATTGCATTCTTATGACAATTAGGACATGAAATTAATGAATTACTCGATCCACACTGCGGTACATTCCTTGAACATATTAGTATACCAATTACATATGGACCAAAGGTTGTCGATGCACACATATGGGTGACATCTTCTCCCACTTGGTTTCCATTTATATTAGGACATGATTAGTTATACCTCATGCAAGCTACCATGGATAGAAAAAAATAGTATGTCTCCTTTTTACACGAATGGAATCCAATTCGAATACAACCTAATGACAACAACACTTATCAAAAGGAAAAAATATTCAAATATAACTACATGCATAGACTTAAACAATTAGAAATAGTGGAATAAAAGGCAATGCATCTGCATAAAGTTTAGTATAATTTGGATGACATCAATGACTGGAATGACTTACTCGACTAATTCCCATACACATCAATTTCAAATATTTCAAAAAATATAAAAACATTCAAATATTAAAAAAAATAAGACCTAAACATGACATGACTGCTTGTTTATGTTATTGCATATGTTATTTATCACGTGTTTTATATATTACAGATCCCTTTTCATTTACACTTTCATTTTATGGTATTGAGTGTCGTGTAGGTGTAGAGTGGATTATAAGAAATGATTAGTCAAGCATTAGTCCAAAAAATCAAATAAAAATGCATAAAGAGCTAATTAAATCAAGCCAATCTATTCATGTAGGGTTTGCTAACAACAATAAGATAGAAATGAAATAAAGTAAACCATTACCTTCTCAAGTGACTCCATTGCTCAAAAGCTGCTCAAAAACATGTTCTTCCCTTGATCAAGCATCCTTGTCTTCATCAACAATGGTGGCAAACTCCTCCAATGTCTCAAGAACACTCCATAAAACCTAGGCTCAAGATATTAAAACTATCTAATATGCCTATCAATGAAGCTAATCCAAATATGAATACTGCAATAATCAAAACACAAATGAGTTGTAGAGATAATTTAGCATTATAACATTATAAAATGAGAGCTTAAAAATGGTAGTGTGAGGCCTTCTAGTTATAGATTGTTGAAATGGTCTAAGATTAACCATGACTGTCCATCTCAAGATTGAGATGTGTGGCCATGGATTAATCTAATATTTGGAATGGGTTAAATTAGAACATTGGTTGAGTTTATTAACCTTGATTGAGTGTGTTTGGCATATTCCTTAGATATTCTCCAAAAATGACAACTCACAAAAGGTAATGATTAGCTTTTAAGATGCTCTTGATATTTGAATTTTCCTTTTTGATAATTGATTTTATTGCTCATGGATGAATTCAATTAGGCTTTGATTTAAATTAATTGGACTTAAACAAGATTAATTAATATTTGTGTAATTTTTTGGAAATTGGCCCTCAATTAATCAAAATGGTTAAAAAGTCATATTATTGGGTCATAATTTGACTCGAGAAGAATTGAAAGGTGATGTTAGATGAGTTGGAACCATATTCCCATTTAGGATGTCACTAGCACAAAATAACAAAGTTACATGATGTGTACTAATGAATTACAAGAAAAAAGTGATACAGAGCACAAAAAGGTAAAATCATCATTTTGACTCAAAATGAATTGATCAAAGTTAGGTATCGCATAAAATGCATTGCCCCATTTAGGGATACTTTGGCCTAAATTGGTACTTTTAAATGACAAGTGTGAACCATTTAACACGTTTTAGTGATTTTAGCCTAAAATGTGCATTTGAGTGCAATTTGAGTAAGATTGACAATTTTAACACAAAAAGTGTTAGAAATTGGATGTCTACATTTTGTCCCTATTTGAGAAGGTGTAGTGAGACATTTAGGTGAAGCAATGTATTTTCAAATAAAAGAGTTGTCAAAAATAAATTATAAATGACCCGTGATGCCCCCTCGAGAGGACATACTAGGATGAAAGAGAAGGATAAACTCTTAAAAAGAGAGGGACAATGAGATATTAACCCATGGAATAGATCACATCTAAACAAGCTAATGCTTGCACACGTGGTTACCATCAATGATCAAAATATAATGAGAGGTATAATGGGCCCCAAGATGGGGTGAATGGTAAGGATTCAATCTAAACATGTAAGAGACACACTTGAAATGCACCTAATTTGAGAGTTCAAACTGTACGCTTACGACATTGATCAATCCTGAGACAAGTTACACACTAAAATATTTCCATCATGGGCATTAGTGTGGAGAGACTGTAATTAGAGGAAAAGGAGAATGTGGTCTCCAAAGATAAGATAATAATAAGTGCCCCAGTAGAGTAGATTTGATTGTGATGAAATAATTTTTCCCCAATAGGGTTAATTTTGATCATTGATAAAGAATAAATAATGGTTTATCCATGTAAGGTAGATTTTATTTTGATGTTGTTCAGATGTTGTACCCCAACATAGGTGATTGGTAAGTAAAATAGCTCAAGGAGATAACCTAATGCATAGATTAAAATGAGCAGGCATAAATGTATATGCAATGGTAGAATGGCTTGGAAAGCCACAATAAACCAATCATATGAGAATGCACAAAGTGATGAAAGAGATGAAAAGATGAATGAAAGATAGTCGAGCTAACCTTAATAGAAATTGAGCATTACCTACATAGTCCAGTAAGACCTCAAGCCAATGTAGTTCACCTAGAAATGGGAGAGAATGGAATAAGGGATGAAGAAAACTGACCAAGAATTGATTAAACTCATGATGTATGTGAAGAGATGCACGTCTAAGAATAGAGTTAGGTTCTAAAATGCATGATACCTAGATGCCTATTTTCATATCATGAGCCTAGATTATGCATAGTGATCTGGAGAATTGTTCATTGGAGCTTTGTTGACATTAAGACTTTGACAATAGAGCATAGAGTGCTTGTTCTAGCAAAATAAATCAGGCATCATAAGTATGAATAACTTAGAATGACATAATATTCCAATTGTACTGAGCTAGTTGAAATGTGAACACTTATAACTAAAGATAATGGTAAAATAATGACCAAGACCAAAGTTACAACTATTTACATTTAAACAAAAAAACAAAGACAAAGAAAAAGATAAACACAAATGAACCTAACTTAAAATCAAGATATGATCAATCAAGACTTAAGTAGGAAAAAAATGTTTAAAAATGAAAAGTAGGAACATCTTAATGACATAAGACCAAGATATAAATAATCAAGATCCATGCGGACCATCAAGACATTCTTGAAACACAAAAGAGAAAAGCAAAAACATGCAGGGAAATACAAGACCAAGATGAGACAAGAAGTAATAAAAAGATAAAAGGAGAAGAAATAAAAGGAGAGGTGTGAAAGCACAAAAAAACACCAATAAAACACAATAAAACACCAAGAAAACTCAAATAAACACACATAAATAAAAACCAAGTTAGTGTGGTTTAAAGACAATTGTTTATGCACGTGTGGTAGAGGTGTTACTTTTCACCTCAATGTAACAAAGAACAATGACACAAAAGTTATTCCCTAATTAATGAGGAATAATGATAGAAGAAATGGGGGAAGAGAAGAAAAGGAAGGGGTTGGCCGAGCTAACTCCAGATCTACAAGACAAGTGGATGTTGCCTACATAGTTCTATGGATGCATGTTCCAACATAAACTTCAGGCCAAATATAGTTCTCACAAGAAGTGGAATAGAAGACATGATGATGACCAAAAACATATGATTAATGTTTTAGAAGAAAACGGAAGACTTGACAAATGAGATTGGTCTTGTAAAATGGCAAGGTCGTGGGACAAGAGAAAATAATCATGCAAAATGACAAGTGCGTGGAACAAGCTGACTTACATAGTGGAAAGTCAGTAGGATAAATTGCTTGTAAAATGGCAAGAGCATGAGGACAAGAATGTACAAAAGTGTAAGATATTTTTTTGTTCTTTTATGGATCAATTATATAATGTTTTTGGTATTTGTAAAGTATTTCCAATGTTTTTGGTGTTTTTGGGATAAAATATGTACAAAGTGGGACTATTTAGTAAAAGAGATGCTCGTCTGAAAGTAGAAGCTCTAAGAAAATAGCTAAGTTGACTGGAATGGCCTATGATCATAAATCAATGAGAGTGAGGATCCTTAAAAGATAACAACAATGTTCACCAAAGAACATCAAATTTAATATAAAATAGTGTACAATATGAAATTAATCTGAAGAACCATACGACAGGCAGATCCTGAGCTGAGAAGATGTTCTTGTTCACTTGTTTGTAGAAGTTGTAAAATATTATTCTAGCTAAACTACGTTGTAGAACTAGCATTAAAGGTGTTCATAATTCTGATGAGACATAATCAAGATCATAATTGGTTGAGGGACAAAATTGTGTAGGTAACAAAAATCTCAAGATATAACAAAAGAATATGTTTCCCAAAGAGAATGGCACAGGGTAGGATAAAATGTGTTCAGAGTACCAATGGTCCAAAAGTGGTCACTATCTAGAGTATTGAAAGTAATAGGGTTCATGCGAGATCGGTCCAAACTAGTATAAAATGGTAGGATAAAAGACTTCAACATAAGTTGTCCCCAAGTAAAGGATCTCATAGACGATGTTTCGAAGTTGTTCATGCATAGAATCTCTTAAGGTGCATGATGTTCATAGACTCTGAAATTTCTTCACCAGTGAGTTTGACTAGTTGATATGCCCCTGACCCATAGTTTGTCATGATAATAAATGGTCCCAACTAATTAGGTTGAAACTTACCTTTTTTCTTGCATTCAACATTTGTGTTCTTTTGGTTCTCTTTTAAGACCAAATCACCAATCTCAAACTCTCGAGGGAGAATGTGCTTGTTGTAGCTTCTTTGTAATCTATTATAATAGGCCTACAAGTTTTCTAGGGTAACTAGATGCTTACCATCAAGAAGTTCTAGTTCTTATAGCTTTGAGACTTTGTAGTCATCATCATCTTCAATATGCTCAAGTGATACTCGTAAGGATGGTAGCTCGATCTCAATCGAGATAATAACTTTTATGCCATATACAATGGAGTATGGAGTGGATCTTGTTTGGGTTTGATGGTTGGTTCTATAGGCCCAGAGGGCAGGAAAGATTTACAAGTGCCAATTACGGCCAACATCATTGACAATCTTCTTTAAAATGGCTATAATGGTTTTGTTTGATGCCTCAGCTTATTTTTTACCTTGCAAGTTATATGGAGTTGATTTCTTGTGCTTGATCTTGAATTTTGTACAAAGATATTTTAAATATTGGTTTACAAACGATCTACCATTACTGGATATAATATGAGCAGGGATGCCATATCGATAGATGATATGGTAATGGATGAATTTGGCAATTTGCTTATCGATGATGTGAGTGAGAGGAATGGCCTTAATCCACTTAATAAAATACTCAGTAGCAATCAGGATATGCTTATGGCCATCTAAAGATGTTGGGTTTATTTTCTCGATGAGATCAAGGCCCCATGTTGAGAATGACCATGGTGTTGTGATAGGTTGTAGTGATAAAGAAGGTGCATGTATCAAATTTCCATGTTGTTAATAAGGACCACACTTCCTTACGTAATTACAAGCATTAGTCTCCATTTGGCTAATAATAGCCTATTCTAAGGAGCTTCTTTGCTAAGACTACACCATTGGTGTGGGCCTCACACATTCCTTCATGAACCCCCCTTAGTGATTGCTTGGATTCTCCCAAAGATAAATAATAAATAAGCATTCCATCATAGCCTTTATGATAAATCATGTCTCCTACGAGGGTATAATATGATAAACGGTGATGGAAGAGTTTCTATTGGACATTGGATAGGTGAGCTAGGAAAACATGATCATGGAAATAGCTATAAAAGTCTTGGAACCAGGGTAATTCAAGTGGGGGATTAGGACCAATAATGGTGCATGCCCTTTTTGAATCTAGTATAACATGTGCAAGCTGAAGAAGATTTTCAATTAGGAACTGATACTCTTTAGTTCCACCATCAATCTATATCATGGAACCAATTATTTTCATTTCATCGACTGATCTGTTATTTGTTGTTGGAATTTATTCAAACTATAGATATTTAAAATGACCTTTAATATTATCAATAATTTGCTTGTAAGGAATAAGCTTGTCGTCTCTAGTTTGATATTGATTAGTGGTCTGATTGATAATTAATTGGGAATCATCATATACCTTTAAGCTCTGAATATCTCACTATATGACAAGGTGAAGCCCTGGAATCAATGCCTCATACTTGACCATATTGTTTGTATAATGAAATTGTATATGGAATGCTTTAGGAATCAGATCCCCCTGAGGTGTAATCAATAATATACTAGCTCCAGATCCACAAGATGTAAAAGAGCCATCAAAATATAGATTCTAAGGTTCATATTCTTGTGATGTTTGTTCTATTGATATATTAGAATCATCGAGGAAGTCAAATTTGAGAGGTTGAGTATCTTCAATAGGAGCTTCTACAAGCTTATCAGTAATTACTTGCCCTTTGATTGCCTTTTGATTATGGTACTAAATGCTAAACTCACTTAGGAGCATAACCCATTTTTCCATACGTCCTTGAGAGCTACTTTAGATAAGAGGAACTTGAGAGGGTCCACCTTGGTGATGACAATAATTTTATTGTTTAGTATATAATGTCCTAATTTCTAAGTAACAAACATCATAGACAAACATGCTTTCTGAATAGGCATATAATTATGTTCATAATCCACCAAAGTGTGACTTAGATAATAGGTTGCACATTATTTTCCTTGATCATCACGTTGGGCCAAAAGTGCCCCCAATGCATGCTCTATTGCTGATATGTAAAGAAGTAGTGGTCTTCCAAGTGTTGGCAGTCTCAAGACTTGTAGATTGGCCAAGTATGTCTTAAGATTCACAAATTCCATCTAATAATATTCATCCCATCGAAATGTCACCCCTTTCTTCAAGAGATGGGTAAACGGGAGGCATTCATCTACCAATTGAGAAATGAATCTACGTATAGATTGGACCTTTCCTTGTAGGCTTCACAGTTGTTTAATATTTTTTGGTGGAGGCATCTCCATAATAGCCTTGACCTTGGTAGGGTCAACTTCAATCCCTCGTTGTGATACAATGAAACCTACTAATTTCCCTAATGTGACTCCAAAGACACATTTCTTAGGATTTAGGTGGACTTTATATTCACGAAGCCTCTCAAATATTCTTCATAGAACATCAAGATGTCCAACTCTTGTTCTTGATTTTGCTAGTATATCATCAACATAGTCTTCACAATATCATGCATCATGTCATGGAAGATGAGAGTCATGGCACGTTGATATGTGGATCTAGCATTCTTTAAGCCAAATGACATGACTTAGTAGCAGAATTTTCCCTATGGAGTGATGAATGCAGTCTTGTGTTGATCTTCTTGGGCTATCTTGATCTGATTGTATCTAGAAAATCCATCCATTAAGGACAACATCTTGTACACAACATTTGATTCAAAAATCATATCGATGTTGGGTAGAGGAAAATCATCTTTGGGGAACACTTTATTGATATCTCAAAAATTAGTACAAATACATATACCCAAGGTCTTTTTATTCACTGGGACTATGTTTGAGATCCATTCAGAGTAATCCAATGGCCTAATAAAGCCTGCTCCTAACAACTTTTCTAGTTCTATTTTAACTAATAGGGTGATACATGGATGCATCTTCCTCAATTTCTACTTGACTGGTTTAGCATTGAGATGGACAACAAGGTGATGCACAACCAAGTTAGGGTATAAGCCTAGCATGTCAGAGTATGCCCATGCAAAGATGTCAATATAAGCCCTTAGGAGAGATATAATTTATTCACATTCTACTTCATTAAGGAAAGCCCCAAGATAAACAATTTCGGATCCTCATAGGTTCCTAGGTTCACTTCTATCATGTTTTCCACGAGGAGTGTGGATCCATCTTCTAGAATTATAGGCAAGGTATGATCATGATTATCTTCTTCTGCCACATCTTCTTATTGTTCCTCCCAAAATTTTGTATAGTAGGATGAATCAAAATCTACCATCTCAAGTAAAGGCCAAGTAGCAAAAACCTCTGGGAACTTAAGAGCAAGACTCTCAAACATTTGTTGAAGAGATGCTTGTACTAGATATGAAACTTGGGCTAGATGGACCTTCTACATCTTATGGGGATGAGCAAAATTTCTTGCCTAAGAGCGCCTCAAATAGGTTTTCACTCGAAAGATTGTATTTTTCTTTGCTTTTTCTCTGATCGATGAGCACCTCAAAGAGGTTTTCACTCAAAGATCTCAATGTTTGTTCTTTATTATGACCAAGAAAGTTTGCCTACTCTCTAAATTAGGTAGAAGGATCCAATGTAAAATCAAAGCCTTGTTTATGATCACCAATGGGCACTCCATCTCTTAGGCCCATGTATTCTGTAAGTGATTCTTCATTTTGAAACTCATCGAGGCATATGACTAAATTTTGCAAGTCCCAATCAATGAGTTTGGGATGGCAAAGGCTTAGGGAATAATGAGGGTTTACTTCAGGATGAGAAGCTTCAATGGTAAAAATATGATATTATACTTCAGTAAGGGAAGCACCAATAAAACATGTTTTTGCTTCAAGATGGGAAGCTCCAATGGTTAAGGTTAAAATGGCATTTGAATCAAATTGGTCTATGCCAACAAGCTCATCAAAAAGGCTATAATGGGATGCTAAATCACTATTAAGAGTCTCATCACTAGTCACTTCAGAAGAGTCATTATCAAATGTCATGAGGTCACCCCAGGTGGTATATATCCAAGACCATGATTCAAATTAGGTACTCCAATAGATATGGTTTCTAGGATTCCTTGCATTTTGGGCCAAGGCCTTTTCCTATATAATCAAGATGATCCATGATCTGATTAGGGATAGGATACTTTGGATTCTGAAAGTAATTAGTAAGGTCTTTAGAATATAACCAATCTCCCTCGATAAAATCCTCTTGATCTTTCTTTTGCGTGATAGCAGGTGAAAAAACCACAGGTGGTTTTTGTTATTTCTTCTTTAGTTGCCAGATCATTGTGGGATCATTAGGATTTTTTGAAGGTCTAGGATTACTAAATGTTTTTGGAGTTTTAGGAAACTTTGCAACATGGAAGGCATCCTTTAGATGATATGTGGAAATGCCCACATATTTAATAACAACTTACTTCGCAGGAGCTGTGGGAAATGGATCAATCGAAGTGGAAGCTAGATCACTAGGGTCAATATAATTGGATGCATATGGATGTGAAACTATGGCTTTGTTCTTATTTGTAATGAATTCAAAACTTGGGCAATAGTTATAATTACAAAATTTAACCTCAAGGTGTTTGCAATATTGATATGGCTATTGATCAACAAGAATAGTAACCTCGATCCCATCGTGGGGAAACTTAAGGCACTAGTGCAGGGTGGAAGGAATGGCCTGTACTTCATGTATCCAAGGACAACCAAGAAGTATGTTATAAGTAAGTTTAATATCCATAATATGGAACAATGTGTGGTGAGAAACGGATGCAACCATGATTGGTAACCAAATTATGCCTGAAGATTCCCTTTCAATGTTATCATAAGCCTTGATTATAATTATCTCTAGCTAAATGTCTTTATCAGCATAGCCCAATCATCATACCAAATTAAGGGATATGATGTTTAGCCTTGAACCATTGTATATAAGAACTCGCTTGATCTTATGATCTACAATGATCATCTTAATGTATAATGGGTTATTGTGATTTGGGCCAAGAGTGGACATGTCTTTTTGGTCAAACATGATTTGCTAAAATGAAGATAAATGTTCAACTAGGTTTTGGAACTAATAAGGGTTTATATCATTAGGCATAGTGGATTCTTTCAAAAGGTTGTTTAGAATAGTTCTATGGACATCAGATGTCTGCAAGAGTTCTAATATGGAAATTTATGCAGGGGTTTTGTTCAATTGGTCCACTAAACTATAAGGTTTTTTGATTATGGATTAAGTTAGTTTAGCTTTTGTTGGCACAATATTTGGCTTTGGAATCATTGGCATAATGTTCTCATTGCGTTTCATGGAAGAGAAGGGCAAAGGGCCCTGAATGGTGACTCACGGGTGTCTAGTTATGACTGCACAACTTAAAGGTGGCAAGGAGCCATTATAATTAGAAGAGGAAGGCAAAGGGCCTTAGATAGTGACTCATGGGCATCTAGTTGCATTTCTATAGTTTTGAGTTGATGAGGAACCTTTATAATTAAAATAAGGGTGTTGTTGTTTAGAACTAGTAACCTGTGCAAATGAAGTTGTAGCTATACTATGCAAACTCAACATGGGATTACGAGGGGGAGATGGTGTTGACCCTATAATGATGGGTCCCATGCTATGAGGAACATGAGATTGTCCATGTGGTTTTACATTAACAGTGTTGGGAAATAAACCAGAAGCACACAATTTGATTACCAAATACCAAGCAACTATAATATGCAGAAATAACCAGATTCACCAAGTAACTAGAATTCAGAATAACACAGCATATGAGAGACAATACACAACTTGTATTAACACTTTATACAGAAAAGAATACAATAAAGAAGATGCCACTTCTTCTCCACCACCTCTTCAGAGGCTCGCCACACCTCAAGTGAACAGTAATTCTTCTCCCCAAAGCTCTCCCTCTCAGGTCCCAACACCCAACTCAAATACAGAGTTGGTGTTCACCTCCCGTGCTCCACGCACACCACAAGTGCTCCACACACTCCACAAGTACTCCACGTACTCAACAAGTACTGAAGGTACTTCAAGTAGATCTCCCATGAATTTGCAACAACCTGCAATTCAACAGACCATACTTATGGAAAGAACTCCCTTGCCTTCCTCTCTTGCTCTATCCGAGTACACACCTGTACTCCAAGTAGATCCTGCCTGATCCTGCCTGTTGCTGTCTATATGATCTTGCACACCTGCAAATCAAACAACGGTTTTGCTCACCTGTGAACCTTGACCTTGCACACACATACACCTGCAGATCAACGATCTTACTTACCATGTAGATCTCCTATATAGGCCATGCAACTGTGACCAAGATCCTACACTCCTGAAGAATCCAGCTGACTCTCCAAAACTAGCACCTACACCTGGTACTGTGGAACTAGGAGGAACACCCTTGCTCACCTCACACACAGAAGGAACAAACTTTGCTCAACTCAAACTAGAACACTTTTCCAATACAACCATGAGTCTATTATATAGATCTCATCCAAACAATAATTAGACATCTAATTACAATAATTAGATCCGCAGCTCTCAGTCTATAATTAGCCCTGACCATGCAAACACTTGGTTCGTCAACCAACTGCCCGTAATTAACTCGCAGTCAAACCACACAGGCGACCGACGTCGGTCCCTGTCTGCCTGGAGGTGACCGACGTCGACCGATATATGACAGACGTCGGTTGCTTCTCTCTGCTATCCTGCCGACGTCGGTTGATCAGACCGACCCCAACTTCTCTGCAACTCAGCAACCTTCAGCAACCTCCTCTCCTGTTTGCATCAGTGAAGCTTTTAGCTCCACAACCTAACAATCTCCCACTTGGAGATAAACAGCTGCACTGTACCTGTACCTGTACCCCGTCTAATCTATTTCCTGGTTTGTATCCCTCTTCAAGCTCCCACCTAAAGACAACCCACCACACATCCCATGGTGTACCACCTGTCATCCGAGTACCCTGCCACATCCGAACCTACAACACCTGTAGTGAAGTCCTGACCCTGCATAGCAACACCTGCTATCGGTCCCTCTCAAAAACCTGAGAACCCACTTCCCCGAATTGGCTCCTAACTCTGACAACTCCCACTGCATGGGAATACTCAGGTCTATACCAGACCTCATGTGATTTCAGACACTGTACCTGTCCAGCCCTTAGTGTGCTCCGACTCTGCATCCCGAACCTCGCCAACACCTGATTCACATCAGCTCCCACTAGAGACAAAATCTACCTATGATCTCCATGCCTCCCATGTCAAAGAATTTCGCTGCTCCAAACTCCTCATGACATGCCACTGAAACTAATCTTACCCTTAGCTCAGCAAAACCCTGTATGTACTAACCCTGCTAGCAAATATACCATCCACATACAGCAACAGAATGATGTCGCGACTCATCATCCACCTGGTAAGACAAACCACAGTAGTTACCCTGACATTGACTGAAGCCATGCTTCGTCCTCCACCTGTCAAAACCTGTACCACTGTCCTGCAGCTTCCTCAAGACCATATGACCTGGTCTTCCGTCTCACATATCCGTTCTCTCTATTCTTCTACTAAGAAATCCATTCGTCTCTGTGCTTTCATCCAGCTGGAAAATCTACCAAAACTCCCGTTTGGTTTTGCATCATAATCCTGCCATGCTCCCACCTGTTTCCTGGATCCTTCCTGCTATACAATCAGCAACAAGTATGAAGAAGAAGAACACGAATTTGAGGGCCTACTTACACCTTCAGTCCTCCGTGTGGGTGTTTGAGACTCCTTGACAGCATGCTGTCCACCCAAAATCCGTTACAGTGACCGACCTCGGTCACTCCAAAGTCTGCATCCGACCGACGTCGGTTCCATGCGTCTGTCCTTGACTACCGACCTTGCGGTGTCCCTGCTGCCGACGTCGGTCCTCCTGACTGACATCGGTCTTACATACTGTCGACGTCGGTCCCTGACCGACGTCGGTCTTACTCTGCTCGACACTGCCGGCTTCGGTCTACACATGACCGACATCGGCACTTGTCTGTTCAACGCCGGTTCCTCCTGACCGACAACGGTATCTATGTTCGCCTGTGAGTGATGAATTTTTACCTGCTGGGAAATAAACCAGAAGCACACAATTTGATTACCAAATACCAAGCAACTATAATATGTGGAAATAACCAGATTCACCAAGTAACTAGAATTCAGAATAACACAGCATATGAGAGACAATACACAACTTGTATTAACACTTTATACAGAAAAGAATACAATAAAGAAGATGCCACTTCTTCTCCACCACCTCTTCAGAGGCTCGCCACACCTCAAGTGAACTGTAATTCTTCTCCCCAAAGCTCTCCCTCTCAGGTCCCAACACCCAACTCAAATACAGAGTTGGTGTTCACCTCCCGTGCTCCACGCACACCACAAGTGCTCCACGCACTCCACAAGTACTCCACGTACTCAACAAGTACTCAAGGTACTTCAAGTAGATCTCCCATGAATCTGCAACAACCTGCAATTCAACAGACCATACTTATGGAAGGAACTCCCTTGCCTTCCTCTCTTGCTCTATCCGAGTACACACCTGTACTCCAAGTAGATCCTGCCTGATACTGCTCCCTATTGTGTTGCTGTCTATATGATCTTGCACACCTGCAAATCAAACAACGGTTCTGCTCACCTGTGAACCTTGACCTTGCACACACATACACTTGCAGATCAACGATCTTACTTACCATGTAGATCTCCTATATAAGCCATGCAACTGTGACCAAGATCCTACACTCCTGAAGAATCCAGCTGACTCTCCAAAACCAGCACCTACACCTGGTACTGTGGAACTAGGAGGAACACCCTTGCTCACCTCACACACAGAAGGAACAAACTTTGCTCAACTCAAACTAGAACACTTTTCCAATACAACCATGAGTCTATTGTATAGATCTCATCCAAACAATAATTAGACATCTAATTACAATAATTAGATCCGCAGCTCTCAGTCTATAATTAGCCCTGACCATGCAAACACTTGGTTCGTCATCCAACTGCCCGTAATTAACTTGCAGTCGAACCACACAAGCGACCGACGTCGGTCCCTGTCTGTCTGGAGGTGATCGACGTCGGCCGATATATGACCGACGTCGGTTGCTTCTCTCTGCTATCCTGCCGACGTCGGCTGATCAGACCGACCCCAACTTCTCTGCAACTCAACAACCTTCAGCAACCTCCTCTCCTGTTTGCATCAGTGAAGCTTTTAGCTCCACAACCTAACAAACAGTGGTAATGTGCATAGCAAAAATGTGCCCCATAATATTGTTATATTCATACGACATGTTGTTATATGCCACATTGTTAGTATGGGCATTATAATCCTGATTATGCTCATTACAATTCTGACCCTGATGTTGGTTTTGATTCTACCTCTGTCCTTGATTCTGACCTTGGTTTTGATTATTTCTTAGTGGTGGTGGATTATGTCAAGGAAAGGGGTCCTTGTAGATCCCTGTATCCTAATTTGTGTCCTGATTAGGGGCCAACTTAATCTCCAATTTACCACTTTCAATGAATTCTTTAATTATGTGTTATAATTAGACACAACGGTATGCACTGTGACCAGCTACATGATGGAAGTTGTACCACTCATTCTCTTTGTACCAATCTAGTTTTAGTTGATCACGAGGAAATGGCCTTGGTATTGGCCATATATCAAATTTTTTGCTATGATCTTTTAAAGCATTGTTTCAACTGACTTTCCTAACTTGTTAAAGACTCTAAAATTGTTATGAAATGTTCTATGTGGAGGTTGTCTCTACAAATTAGGTGGTGGATTGGGGGGAGCTATTTGTACATTCAAGGGAGGTACAACTTGCACCATTTATACATGCCTTGTTTTAGTCACCCCATTTTCAACCATGTTCTTGTTCTTGTTAAAGCCATTAAGCTTATCTTATGCAATATTTTGTGTAGATGATTGGACCTGATTTGAAGTTTGGCCTTGAATGAAAATATTGACAAGACCCTTAGCAATAAGAGCCTTCTCAATTTGTACGCCTTTGTTGATAATTTATTTGAATGAGTTAGCACAAGATAGACATAGATTATGCGTGACCTCAGGATGTAAGTTTTATGCAAATATATTTGCTAACTTTTTATCTAGCAAGTTATGTTGAAAGCGACCTACCAATGCTCTCCATCTCTATGGATATGGGGAAAAACATTCACCATCATGTTTTTTGGCTTTGCACAAGTCAACAATAGTCAATTCATGTTCTATATTGTAAGATAAATGGTTAAAAAACTTTTTTGACAAGTCATTCTAATCTGCAACTGATCCCTTGGGTAACTTAAGTAGGCAATCAAGAGCTTGTCTTGCTAAACTTCATGGAAACAGTCGTAGTAAGTACTTGCTACTATAAGCAACCTCTTGGCATAAAATAAAAAATGACTATATGTGTTCACATAGGTCTCCCCTTCATTTATATTTATCAAATTATGGTGCCTCAAAATAAGGTAGAAAGGGGGTTTGGAGAAGGGTCAAATCAAATGGATATGGACATATCTCATCGAATTTATACTTCTTAACTCTGTTATTAGTCTCCAATCATTGAAAAAACTCCTTCATAGAGATCCACTCTTGCATGTTTAGTGAATTCATGGATTGGTTATGATGATGTTGGGGTGGTATGTGCCCCTGATTTTGCTATTGGGGTGGAATGTACCCCTATTGTTGTTGGGGTGGAATGTGCCCCTATTATTACATGGATTTTTGATGGATGTATAACCTATGTTCCACGACTTGGTTTTGATTTTCTCCTAGAGTCAAGTAGATAGACTATTGATTCCTCAAAATTTGTTGCCTTGAACTATATGTGCTTTGTTGATTTTGGGGAGTACTTGGTTTATTTACCAATTTTTGCATTGGTTGAGACAAACTAGCCAAATTGTCTTGAGGGATTTCCTCAATTCGATTTGAATGTTTGGGATTTTGTGTTTGTAAAGTAATAAGAGGCTCTTGGTCATTAAATAATGTGTGTTCTGTATCTAGTGAAACATTTTTCACAATCTCTTGTGTTTTATTCTATTCATTTGAGATACCTTGATTAATTGTTGGGTTCTCAATCAATGTTTGTTGCGTAGGTTCAATCACATTTCTTTATTATTTAGAGGCATATTTGAGGATTGGAGTAGCAACAAGAGAGTCAGTTAAGTCTATAATAAGTTAATCGACATATCGTTTACTTATTTTCTTAATCTTGTCAACAAGATCTTGATCTGTTGGTTTTGACTCTATAAGTATTTGTTTACCTTTGTTAGAGGAAGAAGGTATGTTTGATTGTGCAAAAGCTTGCTCTTGCTATCATTGTTCTTGTTCTCTAACTAAGGTGTGCAATTGTTCCATAGGAAAATCTGAGGGTAGTCTAACCCCAGATTCTATAAACCTAAAGAGTGTTTCATTTTGGTTCTCTTGATATTTAGTATAATCCCTTTCAGATCCTATAGTTGTAGTAATGTCCTCAAAGACAATGGAATTTCCTTGTCCATCATAAAAGTGTTCATCCTCATAGCTAGGTTCATAAGGGACCCCACTATGAGTGAACCTTTGAGTCACGTTTAGAAAGTTGTACCTTATACGTTTGACTAAATTTGAATCAATGTTGTACAAACATTTAAACAAGGTATGGATTTGATCTTTCTTCTGAACAAGTGACTAAGGTACAAAAGAGACTATAAAATGAGGGTGGCTTGGAACCACACACAATTATATGAATTTTTTCATGCAATTACTCAACCTTGGGTAGGGTTGAAATCGTATAAATCAGAAGAAAGTATGATAACTTGAAAAATCCTAGAGTGTCACTAGTACACTAAAACGTAGATTTTTAAGATACATCAATATCGTAAAAGCTAGTTCAATTTCGATGATTTGACACTAAAAAACTAGAATAAAGCTCTTCAGATCATGAAGAAGACAATGCAAACTAAGAAAATCATGATGTGAAAACATGCAATAATTCTTAAGTATAAAGATAAAACTAAACGAGTAGCACAACACCGCCACATGGTAATAGGAATGGGGTAGAGTATAAAATGTGTTATAGGACTCAAAGTGTGAGCAATGCACAAGATGACTTGAGTCCACCAAAGATGATAATGTGATGATGAATCTATAAACAACCCTCAATTCAAAAAATAAAAAATTAAACCCAAGTTAAAGCAATTTTAATGTGCAAATGATGAACCGAATTTAACACATCAACTCTTAAAAATTAGGAAGGTTTGATTTTGAATGTGAATTATCAATGATGAACTTAAAAAAATTAGGCAAATGATCTAGACTCAAATGGGTAGCATAACTGCACCAATTAGACCAATGATGACATAATGTTTATGATGACAATTTGAACAAGGAAAATATGATTTTTATTTGGATAGTGTAACGCCTCTTTGTTCAATAAATTTATGAACAATGTGTTTGGTTATGACATTTTTAGTTAACAAGCAAGTTTTGACTCAAATCAAGACCAAGTAAGCTAATGATAAAGACAAAACAATCATCTTAAATCTTAAAATGACAAGGTATGGCAAAGTAGGGTTAACTAAACTTGTAAGTTTTTAAACGTTTCTAGATGGATCAATTGCATAATGACTTTCACGTCAAATGATGCAAAATAAACACACTTTAATTGAGTGTTTGTGGCACTTGGCTTTTTGCAAAAAGGTCTTGCCATTTTTGTAACCATTACATCCATCGCTTGCTCAGTGTAGTACGATGTCTAATGTGAAAATATGTCCTAGTGATTAACCCCAACACTAAAAGGTGGTTCAATCGCTTAAACCTTCAATCTTAGTGGGGGTGATGAAGCCGATGCCAGGAGATAAAACCCCAGGTCAAAGCTTCCCTAAAGAACTCATGGAAGGTAATGAAGTCCCCCTCATAAGCTAAGATGCAATGAAATAAATGACAAGTAAAAGAGATTTAAAGGTTATTTCTAGGTCACCCAAGCCATGTGGGTCTTGGGGAGAGCCTTCATAACTTCTCTTTTACACCTTTGAACTAAGGCACTTTGTAATGAAGTTGGCATTTTTTATCCCAAAACTTCCCTAAAGGGGATAGATAGAAGAGCATATACACACATCTTCTTTTTTGCTCAAACAAATTTAAATTAAGCAAACAATGATAAATGACTTAATTAAAACAAAAATTTAAAGTGAGTTTGTTTTAAATCACTAAATTGAAGTGTTTGGTGGTGTTCTTTGGCCCCTTGGCCTTAAGTTGCAAAAACTTTTAAAGAATAATTAAAAAAAGATTCAATATAAACAAGCAATTTTTTCTTAAGCACTAAATGGAAATATTCTTAATTATTTTTAAGCACTAAAAAAGAGGTTAAAAAGACTTAATTAAGCACAAATGGATCACTTTCCAAGTACAACCTGCAAGAAAATGGTCAGTATGTAGTTTAGCCTTGAAGCTTATTTATCAAATGAGACAAGCAACTTTGAACGACAAAATCTGTCGATCCGAAGGTAAAACCTCAAGAAAGCAAACATGTTAGGTTAAGAAAAGGTTAGAAAAAATCTTAGTAAAAAACCCAATAAATCTAAAAAAATAAAATTGGCCTATGAAATATACAAACAACAAGCTAGAAGGTTAAAACAAATAAAATCAAACATATAAAATATAAAGACCTATAGTTAGTATTTTAGCCATAAATTTTAAACTATACATATATTTGTCACGAAATTTTTGAAGGTTGTTTATAGTCTAGGGTGTAATTTTATACAAAATTTTAGATTAAAATAGTGAATAACAAAAAAGTTATTAGCTTTTTACTAACCGTTTTTACCAGAAAATAAAAAACAAAAAGTGACAATCACTAAAAGAGCCATAACTTCTAAACTACAAATCAGATTTTAATAAAATTTTGTGAGAATTAGGATAAAATTAGTAAAAACATTCTATTAAAAATTTAGAAAAAAATAATAAATGGATTAAAAAAAAGATATATTTTAATGACCATTTTTGTTCAAAGATGTAAGATGCACAATCGTGTCCCACCAGGCATGCCAAAATGTAAAGTTGATTACAAGAAATGATTAGTCAAACATTAGTCCAAAAAATAAAAGAAAAATACATAAAGAGCTAATTAAATCAAGCCAATATACTCATGCGAGGTTTAGTAACAACAATAAAATATAAATAAAAGAAAGTAAACCATTACCTTCCCAAGTGACTTCATTACTCAAAAGGGGCTCAAAAACATGTTCTCCCCTTGATCAAACATCCTTGTCTTCATCAACAATGGTGGAAAACTCCTCCAATATCTCAAGAACACTCCACAAAACCTAGGCTCAAGATATTAAAACTATCTAATATGCCTATCAATTAAGCTAATCCAAATATGAATAATGCAATAATCAAAACACAAATGAGTTGTGGAGAGATTTTAACATTATAACATTATACAACAAGAGCTTAAAAATGGTAGTGTGAGGCCTTCTATTTATAGATTTTGGGAATGGTCTAATATCAACCATGATCATCCATCTCAAGATTGAGATGTGTGGTCATGGATTAATCTAATATTTGGAATGGATTAAATTGGAACTTTGGTTGAGTTTATTAACCTTGGTTGAGTGTATTTGACATATTCGTAGGATATTTTTTTAGATATTTTTCAAAAATGACAACTCACAAAAGGTAACGATTAATTTTTAAGATGCTCTTGATATTTAAATTTTTCTTTTTGATAATTGATTTAATTGCTCGTGGATTAATTTAATTAGGCTTTGATTTGAATTAATTAGCCTTAAACAAGATTAATTAATATTTGTACAATTCTTTGGAAATTGGTCCTTAATTAATCAAATTGGTCAGAAAATCATATTACTGGGTCGTAATTTGACTCAAGAAGAATTGAAAGGTGATGTTAGATGTGTTGAAACCGTATTTCCATTTTGGATGTCACCAACACAAAATAATAAAGGTACATGACGTGTACTAATGAATTAGAAGAAAAGAGTGATCTAAAGCACAAAAAGGAGAAATCATCATTTTAACTCAAAATGAATTGATCAAAGTCATGTGTCACATAAAATTCATTTCCCCATTTAGGGATACTTTGGCCTAAATCGGCACCTATAAATGACAAGTTTGAACTATTTAACACGTTTTAGTGATTTTAGCCTAAAATGTGCATTTGAGTGCAATTCGAGTAAGATTGACATTTTCAACACAAAAAGTGTTAAGAATTGGATGTCTACAGTAAGACATACAAATATACATGATACATGAATACATGAATGTTGGACTTTCTTATACCCAAGGGCCATGTTAATGATGGGGGCATCTTATTCTATAAGTTACATTAATACATGTTATATATTTTTTTGACCTTTTACGATGTTGAATACATTAATTGTTTACGTATGTCTTATTACTCATAGTTTACACAATGTTACATGGATATGTTATTTTACTAGGCTATGACATTGACATACATGTTGATAGTGTAGAATAATGTGACTCATTTTATACTTCATCGACAATGTTTTTCTTTCATTATTGGCTAGTCATTACTTGTTTATTATGTGCAACCCCTTATCCTTGTTGGTTGTGACATTTTCATGTCCCCTATGTGTGGCTTCTTGACCTTATTTGTTATGACATATTCATGTACCTTGTGTGTGTCCCCTTGGCCTTGTTTGTTGCAACACCTTTATGTCCCTTGTATGTAACCCTTAGCCTTACATGTGACATTGAGTTCTATTGCATGTACTTATATTATGTGTGTGTCATGGCCATTATATTAACTATTGATCTTGTTGCATTTTTGAGTTTTAAGGTGCCATGATCCATATCACACACCTACCCATTTATGTGTGATGTTATAATTCATATCATGCATCTTTTACCGTGTAGTCTTATTCAATGCTTATATTAGTTATGGTTACTATGTGCCTTTATATATATATATATATATATATATATGACACTAGTGTGCCTTGAATTACATATGTTTTATACATGCCTTGATGACACATATATTACTATGATGACATATTCTTCACATGCTGACATTATCCTACATGATTATATATTTATATACACAACATGATACAATTAACTCTTTCTTTTGAGATGAGTGAATCATATGATACATCCTTCCCCTCAAAAAGGGGACACATTAGTGGGATTTTCATAAAAACTTAAGCCTTCATGAGTAGATAATTTAGATTTTATAGTAGAATACATATTTCAGTGGTTCAGATATCAAATAAGGACAAATGTTTACATATTTTAGACATTTTTTAGGGCATATGTACTCAACTTATATGGACACGAGTACATATTTTTAGATTCATATACAATTAAGTGCATATGCCATGTAGGTGCACATGATTTTATAGTAAAAAAAATTAAAAGTTTTTTGATATTCACATATTCAGATACATTTGGGTCATATACGATGCATGTGTACTCATTTTTCATAATCAAAAGATACATGTTCTTAGATTCAACACAGATAACATATAGATGCATATCATTCTACATCATGTTGGCTCTAATTATATTAGCTTGACATCATGATCACAAGTCATGTTCTCAATATTATATTTATTAGTTGGCACTAATTCATGGGACATGACTAATTTTTATGCACATACATATTATTACAATCTTTTATTTGCAAACATATTTGATGAGACCTAGAAGTAAGCAACCTTGAATATATAACTTCATTTTTAGTGTTTGATGCATGTTTATTAAGGTAATGTGGCTGAGGTTCAATGATGCTTAAAAACCTTAGCATTACTCATAGCGAGTCTAATTTGTGGCTTCCACTTTCAATCTTGGGATTACAAGATTAGTTACATGGATCAATGTGGTTGAGGTTCAGTGATGCTTAATGACCTTGGCACTAGTCTCTATTCATGAGGGTTGGGGGTATTTTTATTTCTAACCCATGGCCTTGCCTTAGTTACACAAATTTGCAGTATAATCATATCAATTCTCTAAGTGTTTCAATAAAGAATCACAACTCTCCAATGCTTCAATAAGGAAGCATCTTTTCCAACAAGTTAAAGGGTGACATAATTTAATCACTTACAAGTGAACTCCTTCCTTTTTATTAAGTTTCAAATTTAAATTATAATTGATATTTTAGATTTAATTTCATAGACATTAACTACTACATATTCATTACATGTTTGCTTGGAGCAAGCTACACATTTTGAGCCTTCTTCCAAAGACCAAGTGTGATGTACAATCTCTTTATCCTTTTATTCTAGTATCTACATTGGATTTTAATAGTACGATAAAAGGGGGACATTTATATATACAAAAATTCTGTATTACATACTTAACAATACCACTTTTGACTTACCTTCAACCTATATGACTTGTGCATACATATATAGCTCTTGTTCACCATTCTCTCACATCCACATGCCTTCTACGGGTTTAACACTCCCAAGTTGCTATTAGTCACTTACATAATTGCCACATTTTATGTCAAAATAGTTAATTATCATATTCAAACATCTCTAGATCATCATATAAGTGTTCATGTCTCTTGGATAGGAATGTTAGACTTAGAACATACCGCCTAATAGTAGCATCTGAGTCTAATGATTTCACCCTATGTCAAACAATAATCACATTTAAAATTGAAATAATTCCTATGGGTTAGCCCATCCATATAGCATGTTTTTGGCATGATATATTACGTAAAGGGTTATATAACTACAATATAGGTGTAAGACTATTACCTATCTAGAAATCTTCTATCCAACATACTCTAACACTTGCATATTTAAAGACATTGCCCTGTTCTTCCCAATTTACCAATAAAACAAAAGGAACAGGTCATAGCTTAATTTGAAGCACTTTAACCCTAAGCCAAAGTTGTCATTTGCTAAGTATCAAAATGTAGACCACAACTTGCGTACATTTAAAGATCACTATTGCACACATTCACCTAATAGGGATAACTACATGCAATTTAAATTCCCTCTTCAAAATATTAGATATGTAGGTAGTGCTTGACCATTAAATGGGGAGTGCTTTGGGTTGTCTCAACTCACCTTTATTCCCTTTTTACCGGTCAAAAATTAGTGTCAATAATGGACCTAGAGTTTCAAGTGAAGAAAATAAAATTGTAGGTATTGTACATGGCTAGATCTATGGATCACACACATATGCATAACGAAAGAATTTGTATCTACCCTTACTATAATAGTGGTTAAATATTTATATAGATAAAATTGTCAGACTCAGAACATAATGACTGATGATACGACTAATACTAACTTTAGTGTCTAAGTAAGCCCAGAATTTCAACTTTTGACATGAACGACTTATAGTCTAGTTTTCATGCTTGCCCTACCATTTGTATACCGTCTTAGTCTTGAAGATAAAATAATAGTGCTAAGTATCTAACCCTCTTTAGTACTTTCTATATTTAGCAAGTGAAATTTTCAAATTAGCTTCAATCCTTTACATTCATATTTATGCCTAATTATTATACATTATAATCTGAATTATGCACACAAATTCTATTTGATTAGGGTTAGGATTAATCTTAAATATGGTGAAATAATTTTTGGCTTCATTTATAGTTAGATGAATTTTTAGTTGTTAAATTGATGAAATCTTGGTCAACAACATTGTCGTTGTAGATAGTTAAACTTTTTTGAGGTGGCTTGTGAAAATCTATTGTAAGCATTGAATTTAAGAGGAAATGGCTTCTATAAATTATGACCATGGAGGAGATGAAAATACTAAGAGATTATCTTCCTATTTTATTTATTTTATGATTAATGCAAATTAAATTAGATGAAACTTGAGGCTATTCATATTGTTTAATACATATCTAAATTAAGCATATTTGAATGTCAACTAGCAGATTCAAACTAATTAACTGTAATTACTATTTATAAAAATGGCCAAGAGGATAATATACGTAGCTTGTTTATGTTATGGTATGTGTCTATGTATAATCATTAAAAATGACCTGAAATGGGTTTGACATTGCTCAGATCAAGAGACTGACTATCAGAATTTGCTTTGATGTTACTGGTAGGGTATAGACACCTATGGTGGCTGAATCCCACCAACGTCTACCAAAACTATATTTGTGTAAATTTTTGATGTTTCACCACATAAATTTATGCTTTCCTATCAAAATAATTCTTGTGGGATTCCATATGTTTAGCTATGTGTGCAAATTCAGATTGGTATTCCTTCACCTTGAAACCTTAGCTCCACTTGTGATACTTTGCCTGTAAACAAGGGTTAGAGAGGATGGGTTGGAAAAAATTACCATACCCTCTAGTGTGACCAAGCATTTACTATGTTCTAATACTCTGAGGAGGCTCAAACCACATGTATTTATCCCAGTTAGGTGTATATGTGTTCAATAGTGATCTATAATAATGCATGTAACCTATGTGGCTTTCAACAATTGACACCTATGATTTTGACCATGCACTAATATTTATACTTGGATTATTGACTATTCCTTTGAGGGGTTTTTATATTTGGATGCCTTAGGATAGTGCCTCGAGGATTTAATTATATTCCTTATTGTGCAATTGTAATATCAAATGAGTAGTAGATGCTTTCTAGATAGGAATAGGCTTAGGTTTAATGTATATAAATGACTCCTTGGGTAATTTACCTTTGTAATTGACATATAAAACATGTAAACCAACCCAAGGGAAGGGTTTGAATTTGAAAAATAGCCATTAAGATAACCTGGGACACCTATGGCAAAGTCAAACACTATTGGTAACTAGTATTATTTGATTGTTATTTAAACTATTTAGGATGAGGAAGATAATGATCTAGAGAATAGTGATAATCTACATAAGATGATAAACTACTTTAGCATAAACTAGGAAGATCTTATATGTGATTGATGGAAAATTGGGAAGGTCAATTATATATGTATATGAATGGTGAGGGAATAATATGAGCAAGATTCAATTACATATAAACAAGTCATGTGTTAAGGATTGGTCAAAATTGACATTGTCAAGTGTCTAATACCAAATATGAGTGCCTACATATTCCCCCCTTTTAGTTTAGTATTGAAAATGCTAAATTAAAATGAAAAGAGTAAGAAATTTTGATACCTGAGTATAATCACATGTGGTGTCTTCAGGTATTTCTCAAAGATTCAGGTCAATCCATGCAAACTTGTAATAAAACATACAAAAACTAGTGTTCACTTATGATATAAAATATGAATTAATCTAGAGTATTGAAATATTTGAAATTAAAAAAGCAAGGAATGAATACACATGTATGTGTGTGTGCCAAGCTACCTTTTAAAGGGAGAATGGATTGATTATGCTCTAAGGAGACACTAGTGTTAACACTATGGGTTGATAAGATAGATGCCCCAATCCCCATTGAAGAAGGAGAAGTGCTTAGAAAGTTGAGTTATGCAGAACCTCAACCACACAACTCATTATAATTTTTTGAAAATGAAACTTGAAATTAGTTCCAATAAAAATTTGAATCCCAGTACTAGGATCATATGTAAATCTTAGAAATATGAATCAACTACTATAAATGGATTTTAAATTCAATCTATTTCAAAATGTGTATATCTAAGTATATTTGAGTATAAATGAGTATATCTAAGTATGCAATGACATAATATGTCACTCAATCTACCCCATGTTATAGCATGTGCATTCCAAGTCATATAAATTGGATTGCATTGTCATAATATCTGCTAACTATCACTCCTAATCATTTAGAATGTCTCACATATGCTTTGCATATGCTCCCAATATGTACCAATCTATATCAACTTATTATACTTTTGAATCAATTTATGCCAATTTAAACCATTGAATCAATCTAAATCAATCTGGTTCTCATATAGCTTGATCCAATATCTAAATTATCTATTTGTAAAGGCTTAAATCTCTATGAAAATCCCACCATGCCTCATTTTTGAGGTGAGGGATGTAGCCTATGAATCACTCATCTAAAAAAATGAATTATATGCATCATGTTATATATTAAAGATGTAAGCATGTCAAACATATGCTAACATGATTATATTATGTCATCATAGAGATATTGGATCATAAAACATATATGAAACATGTATCCTAAAACATACAAGTGTCATGTTAAGAAAATATAAAAATGAGGCATGCAATAATAGTCATCATAGTAATGATCATAGAAGCGCTAAGTAAGAACCACACAAAAGATGCATGACATGTATCATTACATCACACACAAGTAGAAGAATGTGTGATATGAATCAAAGCACCACAAGCTCAACAACCAATCCTAGATATATCCACATAGTCACATGTGAGGTCATGGCCATGACATACACAGTCAATCATAAAAACATGCATGATAACATTCAATGTCACACAAAGTAAGAATCACACATAAAATGAGTCAAATAATGAACACTCAATTTCATGTAGAGTAAGATTCAGACATAGAACAATTAATGTCATGAGAATAAGAGTATACACATATAATAATTTATGTCATGCAAAGTAAGAGTCATACATAAAATAAGTTACTCAATGTCACGTAGAATATGAGTCACACATAGAACAATCAATGTCACACATAATAAGAGTCATACATAAAATAATCAATGTCATGTAGAGCAAGAGTCATACATAGAACAACCAATGTTAGATAGAGTAAGAGTCACACAATGTAATACATAGTCAAGGATCACACCATATAACATGCAACAACATCAAGCATGCATGGAGCAAGCAAGGGTAGTCTACATAATCAATACATGTCATCATTGCACATAGTAAAGTACAATATCCATAGAATATAACACTCTAAAGAGTATCTCATGTGTAATTAATGAAATTAACTCAATATGATTAATGGAATGGTCGTATAAATATGTAATTTATATAGTGCACTAAAATTCCTCTTGTATAGGCATGCCCTCAATGTTGGAAAGGTAGCCTATGGGTGCAAGAATGTCCTCTATGTGAATGTATTTGTCATATATAACCTATATATCCTCCATAACACTCATATATATAATGAAAGGCATGTGTGTAAAAAAATGGATATGTAATACTAATGAATTACATATACCGATCATGTAACTAACAAGACAAGTCATGTAGAAGTCCTAATTTTGTTTTTTGAATAATTTGATTTTTTGTATTTTTATAATTTTTTAAAATTTAAATTAAGACTTATGTGAAACTAAGGATCCCATCAATGGGATATCCACATATAGGTCTAGGGTCAATCATTGTGCACCTCATATGTTGTGGGTTAGGTTCAACATCTATATCAATGTTAGAACCAGGGAAATAATTATGTCGTAGAATATCCATCATCGCTATCATAGTCAACCTGATCATGAATATGTCACGCATCTGTAGTAACCATATGAACTAGTGAATTTGATTATATGCTTAGACAACATGTATGTCATTATATTAGGACAATATGAGGGCTATAGGGAAGATGGAGTGCCTCCAAAACATAAATCAGGTTATGGATATCACTAAATTTAATGGTACGATTTTGATAAAATCTTGTAGCTTATGTCTCAAATGTTAACATTTGTGAGTAGAATGTCCTTAGCATCTATGCCACTCATCACACACAAAGATTTCAAATCCCTTAGATTTTTTATTCATCATATCAACCTCAAATGGTGGAGGAAGAGATATAATGTTACACTAAAGTAATATATATAGGTAATCGTGTAAATTTTATCCCATGAGAGATTGTACTAACTTAATTTTCCAAATTATTGCTATGTACCCATATTATTGTAATCATTTTTTGATCTTGAAGCTTCTGAATATAATGTCATAGTTCTATGAATAATATATTCCATATCCAATTATCCTATGATAATAATAATATGGCCTCCCTCTCTAATATGATAGTAGATCGTGATCTTTGTGTTGGGTGGAAGGTAGACCAATTAAATTCTTGTCAATTAATATCTATAATACAATGCTTATTTTATCTTGTACAATAATAATATATGATTTGATATCAAGTTTTGTATCCATGAGCTCTACATTGTTCACTGAGTCTATGATGAATACTAAATATTCATTTTTGATACATCATGCAAAGTGTTTTACCTTTTGCACTTTGGTCATTTTGGATTTGATAAAGTATTGCCTCAGCGGAGCACTTAGTGTAGAAGATTCTTGCCATGAATTGATAATGTAACAAGTGTTTACATTTATGTCCTCATGAGTGTGCTAAAGTGATGCCTTTCTAGTATCCAATTTAGTATTGCTATTTATGGTTGAATCACCTTGATATTCTCTTGGACCAATGGGTGTATAATTTAGATGAGAAAAATATTCATCTGTGTTTGTTGGAAAATCATTCTCATCATCAACACTATCATTTCAATAATAATATGATATAGATCTTCTGAGTTTACCAAAAAGGGAGATTTGGTATCTTTTCTTCTTGTGCCTATGATACTTGTGATGGATTTTTTTAGTGGTTTTTTATAAAGTTTCATTGCTACAAGTGGCCTCCTTTCATTACCTTTGCTTGATTCACCAATTTCATATGTATGTATTTTATTACTTGGTATTATTTTATAATGGAGAAATTATGGAAGAATGAATAAGATCATATTGTGAAATGCATCCATTAGTACATTTTATTATTTTGCAATTTTATAAACATTGGTTGTCTATGAGACGTGTGTATTATTGTATATTGTTAAAAAAAATTAAGCATTGATGCAAGTTAGATGGTATAGTTTCCATTGCACGAGTCCATGGTATACCTAGGAGTAGGTTGTAATACAGATGGTTTTGCATCACATGAAACACAATAGAAAGTGTCATAGGACCAATTGTGACATCTAGAGTAATTGACGCTAACACCTGCTGAGGAATGTTATAAAATCATATGATATTGTTTTATGATTTATGAATGGAATCCATGCTAATATCCAATGTTTGTAGAACCATGATGTTTCAAATGTTCAATCTTGATCCATTTTCTATCAAAATATGCTCGATTCCCTTGTTTATATTTTTAATTAAATGAACAATGGGATATTTTGATTGATATTATGTTGAGTAGAAAATTCCTCATTCTCAAAAGATATCATGTCTTCACTATTATTTAATGTATTGATTACGAATGCAAAATAGGCTATTTTCACATCATTTGGTATAGTTGTGTCATGCAATGCGACATATAAGATATCCTTATAGATAGTTGACCTCTTTAGTAGTTATACTATGGAGATATTCACTTGAGTATTCTTGAGTTTCTCAATTTGGTATCATACACTTTATGTCATATGCTTGTCTTAGTCATAATTTATTCAGGATGAGCATGGAGGGGAGACCACCTTAATGCTATTTTTTAACCTGCATGTACTTTTTAAACTTGGCTTTAGTGGTCATCATTGGCTCAAGGCCAATTGCGCCACTTTGATCGTGTTATTTTTTAGTGCTATTGACAAGCTATTATGAGGCTTTAAGCATTATGCATTGTTAAAAGAACATGGAAATGAAGTATTAGCTTAATCAACTTCATTGTACTAAATAATATTAAACCACTTAATTTTATTTCTCCCATATCTATTTGTCCTTTGATTTATTTTAGAGGCTACCATCGACATGTTTTCCAATTGTGCCTTGTAGTTTTTTATTTTCCTTGTATATAGATGAACCCACTGGAATACTAACTCAAGGTAGCTAGAGTATCCTTGTCAACCAAAGGTTAGAGAAATACTTATATGTGTGTTTTCTTATACTTAATATTGGATGGTTTTGGGACCTATTATATGGTTATATAATTTGATTATGTTTATTGGAAGACTTTGTAAAGTTATGAACTTAGTCCATAGGTGTAATAATTATTGGCATAATGATTTAAACCTTGCATTAAGTTTGACATAGTCAAGTTTTTAATCTTAAAAAAGTTCATTAACCTTGGAAACATTGTTAAAATGTATTGACATTTGAATTAATCAAATCAGTTTATTAGGGTTTCATGAAAGCCATTATGGTGACTTACTTGGGTTTTGAGGACTATTAGAAGTAAATGGTGAAAATTAGGGTTTACGTGCATTTTGGTAGCAATAAGGAGAATGTGGATACTATTGTAGGACCCATTACTCAAATGCTTTAATGGAGTGATAATGATCACAAAATCGAGAAGGTTTAAATGGTTGCTTGAGGTACGTGACCAAGAAAATATGGCTACATAATGAATTCTAAGAATGAGGATAATTTGGGAGAGAGTAATGGAACAAATAAAAAATTGGAACTTAGCTACCAGTCACAAGCATGCTTCTTCCCCCTCTTTAAACATTTGTTGCATTAATTTCTTGTAACAATCATGTCATGTTCTAGGACTTTAATACCCCATTTGAGTATAGACCTAGATACATAATTAGGTATGAATATACAAATTTATACCATAGCCTAAGGCATAATGCACATGTGTATAACCTAGTATATTAGTTTTGATGGTACTTTTGGAGGAATGTCTTACATGGTTAAAATAATGTGGGCATTGGGCATTAATTTATGTATTATGGGTATTTGAAAGAAGGTTAAAAACCCTAAGAAACTTTTAGAGTATCCTTGGTATGCTTTAGGGTGCTCACTAAAGGGTTGTCTTTGTTATTTCAATGAAATGTTAGAATGGTATCTGGTGTGTACACTATCTTGTGATTAGGCTATTGATTTACCTGCCTCAATCGAGGAACTATCTTAAACAAATTAAAAAGGAAAAATGTGAACTAAAAAATAGTTGTTAGTTCACTTGTAAATGTGTTTTGGTTATTTAAAAGGGTCAACCCTAACCTTTATAACTATGCATACCATTTTGTATACTAGGGTTTATGTAGTGATCGTATTCAAATGACCTTCAAGTTACACTAATTATACGACTGCCTACTGGACCTTGCAGTAGTATATGATGTTATTCTAGAATTAAACTTTGCATTCCTTACATTATTGTTAATCTTGTGTTTAATGTTAGTTGGTAAGGAAATTGATCCTTAGTGATCTAACATCCAAACATGAAATTAATACTGATTTATCACTTTGGCCTATTGATTTTGAAGGCAATACTCTTTATGACTCCTTAGTATGGACTCAATTCATGATTTTATAATATTTTTAATGAATAGTAATATGATAGTAGATCAGTTAATGGAGTAAACTATGCTTATTATACTCAAAATTTATTTGTATAAGACCTATATGAAGAATCTAACATACCTTGGCAATAGTATCATTGTATTTATTTTTTAGCTTGATATATGGTCCTTATGGATTGATAATATTATTTTATGATGATGGCATGACATATTATTGAGTCATGGTAAGTGGTGTCTAATATTTCTCACTCCTTGAAGGCCTCTTGTCATTTTTATTTAGTTTTAGTGCGAGATGAATTATGAATTTCTTTTGAATTTTAACTTTTACATCTAATAATTATGTTTATCAAACTAATAAGGTATTGAGAACTCTAAACACTATTTATCATGCTTTAGAACTTGTTTTGCCTATTGATATGATGTTTTTAGAATGCATACCCTAAAGGGATTCAACATTGCTAACTATGTGTTGACTTTTCTCATTGACATATCTTAGTGCAGTTGTTGAAGGGTTTATTGGAAAACCTTTATTGTTAAAATTACTAAAATTTTCTTAACATGATTAAGCATTGCTTCTCTATTTTGGATTCAGAAAGATTTGCTAATTATGCCAAGGATATAGGAGGCACTAAAATCATATTTTGACAATTTTATAGACTATTGTTGTATCTTATTGTCTTGTTTTAGTGCAAGCTCTCAATTATACCATTATGTAATAGCCAGTAAGTGTAGAACTATTGTAATATCCTGAATATACTTATATTTTGCATTTTCATGCACGTAAGAATAAATATTGGATTTTGATAGCATTCAAATAAGAATCTAAAAGCATTAGCAAAAGGTTCATTGGGTCTAAATGCCTTAATCTTCATGGTGTTAATGATGGCATTCTTCTTAAATAAGATATGTTGTAAACTGTTGTTTGAGTGCTTTAACATTGTTATTAACTCCTTACTTGGTCACTAACACTTTAGTGCATATGTTAGTTACAGGGTTGTTGCAATTATGTCATGTTTATGAATATGCTTTTGGATGGTAACACCCAATAATTTTCATAGTCTTGATTGTATTGCATCAATGACTAAGCATGCTACAACATTCAAAGTTGTGGTAAATCAAGTGGTTTAAATGCATTGTTGGGTGAATAATTTGGATTGTAAAGTTATGCATGATATTTATCTAATATTCATGCATTATGTACTCATTTTATCGTGTATAAGTCTATTTTATCCTATTTCCATGACTTGTAATAGGTTAGAATATGATCAAACTCCACTTTTGGTGCCAAGTACAAGAAGAAGATAAACAGTCATAAAATGGAAATGTCTATATATAATTTTGATTGTAAGAAGAATAGATTTCCACTTTTGAAGAGATCAATAGAGATTTATCTAGTTATGGTTACTTGTGTGATTTCTTACTTTGTTCCTTGCTTGTATTCTCAAGTATAATGTTTGATTAATTTCTATCTAATTTAACGTGAATACTTTATTTATGTTTATAAATCACTAGTTGTTCTTAATTCCTTCATAACACATGATAATTAACACTTGTTATGTTTATGTTATCCTACCTCTTGTATGAATGTGATACACTATTATGTGCATTGAAGTTTATCCTAGCTATCCTCATCCTTAGCATGTTTTAGTGCTTTAGGAACCTCTGCTAATAATGGTGTGGTGAGTGTGGAACACTCCTTCTAGAGGAAATTATGCTAAGATGGTTGCCAGGACAGAGAGATATTGAGATATGGTTAGACCAAAAGATATGTAATTTCGCAAAAGAAGAATCAAAATGGACTGGTCTTACCATACAAGAAATCATCAAAGAGCATATTTATGGAGAGATTTATGAAATTTTTTGGTACGTGTTACCTGAATTGCTAGCCAATTGGTTAGCATGGTTGAAGTATCATTGTTTTAGTGCAAGAATAAAAGAAACTATATTTTGGACTAAAGAAAATATAGACCCATTGTAGAAATATCAAACTAATTAGACAAGAGCGATAGATCATTGGGTTGTTATTATAGTAGATGAATATATAACTAAGTTTACAGTACAAGGATACATAGCTTTTGAAGCTGTGAAGGACTTGTTTGTTGTAGGAATTTGAGGGAAATATTTGTAGCGAATACCTATCTTTGTGAAGATGTTGGTTGTGGACAAGGACATGGTGCCCACTCCAAAAAATATAGAGTAGTCACTTCAAGCGTATGGGTGTGTGTAATATAACAATGAGTGATGATTAGATGAGTGGATAAGGTTTGAACCTAAATCCAAAATGGAGACACGAGGGAAAAAGAGTCAGATGAAAAGTTTTGATTTAGAACATGAGCTATGATAATAAAATATATAGAGTAAATAGAATAGTACCTAGGTAGTTATAAGTAGAGTTAAGAGTAGCAGTAAAATAGATGATGAATGAGTAGGAAGACATGACGAGTGAGATAAAAGAGATGAAGAATGAAAGAAAAAGAAATATGAGATGAAATATGATGATGAATGCTAGAAGAAAGAAAGAAGTGATGAAGAATGAGAGGAAGAAGAGATGTTCAAAGAAGAAGGTGAGAAGAGTGTAGAAGTAGAACAATTAGATGATAAATGTAGTGTAAAACTACAAGAATGGGTATTATTAGAAGAAGGACATGAAGTATTAAGCAAAATAAGGTCATAGAGTAACTATAGGTTTAGGCTTAGAAGAAGAAGTCATAAGAAATGATCATTCACTAGAAGGGCACACGTCCCCATAGCCCAATTTTTATACTCCAGTAGAAGTTTTCAACCAGATAAATGGGAAGACAGTAGTTGGGAAGGTTTATTTTTAGAACAATTCATTTTTGGGGTAATAAAATTGAAACAACATTAATTTGAAATGATTTAAGGCCATAGGGTTTGTTAAACCCAATTAGAGAAAATAAAGAAACACAAAAAAACAAAGTGCGTAGGTTGACTCTCCTAATGCGCAGATAAACCTTTAATATACACAAGTAAGATCACATATAATACAACCTACTCTTATAATAGATGCACAATAAATCCAAATTATAGTATTTTACACCATGGGTGTTGTAGGAGCATTTATAAATCTACCAACATATGATGGGTCTACGGGCCCTAAACATTACTTACAAACCTATGAGATGAGATGACAAGCTAAGGTTATTACTGATGAGGCTATCAAGAAGTGTGAGTTAATAAGGGCACTCAATGGAAGATCACTTGAGTTTATATACTGTAGATAAATTGCATAGGTAGGTTTATAATAGGTTAAGGCATGGCTTATCACAAAGTTCAAGATAAAGAAATGTACAAGTCCAACTATTCAAGACCTGAAGGAGATAAGGCAGAAGTCAAGAGAATTAGTCTGTGACTATGATCATAGGTTCTATAATATTATGAATAAGGTGGAATTTCCCTCAACAATAAAAGATAAAGATACATGGTTTGTTGAAGGAGTACATCCCAAAATCAAATTTGCTATAGTACAGACTCAATATGCTACTAAGGTAGATGCTAGAGCTATTGCCCTATGAGTGGATAAAATTGAAGACTATGGGGAAGCTCCCATCATAAGTTTTAAGATGGAAAATACATTACAAGATTTTATGAAGAGGATGGAACAATATCATTTGGTAGATAAACCTAAGCTAAATCTATGGTGTATGGAGTGTGGGAAAGAAAGGCATCACAAGAATGTTTATCCTAAGATCAAGACAAATTTCTATGAAATTTCTCAAGTAGTAGGGCATGCAAAAATGTAGTACCATCTCCTACAATAGTATCTCAAAAACCCACAAAGTTTATATTGTAATTTTTATAAGTCACATAATCATGATGAAAAGAATTTTAGGGCTTTGTAGGAGCTCAAAGAAGACATCACCAAAAATATATTTGTCATCAATTCTCAACAAGAATCCTCAACAAATTAGATGTTTACAGGCCCAAAGATCGATAAGGGTTTTGTGACCCAAGTAGGTCCACAATGGATTCTTACTCACCTTAGTACCAACCTCAAGGTCTAGCGAGTTAGACCTCTCATTCATTGAGTTGGACACCTCCATCACCATAATACAAGCACATAACACCTTGGAATCCAATAATGACATAATAATAACAAACTAGTTGGACCTCACCAGTTGCATAACAACTTAGAATTGGAGATTATACCCAATAACATCAACATTGGAATATAACGTAGTAACAGGGAGGGTCTAGAGGATGTTATTAGTCAAATAAAGGAGGATTTAGAGGTAGATATAGAGGAGGTTACCAAGGTGACATAGGAAATAATTATCAATGCCCTCTTTTGCAATGCTATTTGTGTGGAGTATAATCATGTGTAATGCAATTGTCCTTTAATTACATAGAGACAATCTTATTGTGCATACTATAAAATATATGACTAGTACGAGACTGAAGATTATCCTATCTTAGAAAAGCAAATAAAGGAAAAGGCCATCAATAATGTTAACATGGTTAATGTACAACCTAAAGAGGATGCATTCTTGAACATTATTATAAGACACCAACATGGAGAGAGAGGATTTCCTCCTCTTAAAATACCTCTAGACTAGGGAATTCATAAATCAAAATAGGACAAATACCCAAACCCAACTATAGAAATGGGTCTCATGTATGAAACTGCGTAGATGTTGAAAAATATTCAACATCAAGATACTACTAAAGGAGATGATGCAGTAATAGATGCCCAAATATATGGACAAATCATATGCATTATGTGTCAAGATGGATTCGTTACTGTGCTGATAGATCTATTCAAGATTTTAAGTACACTGCATAATAAATACATCTCTTAGAACATCATAAACTTACTATATAATCTATTAGAATGTGTGTAGTGAGGCCAACAAAAGATAGAAAAAATTGTTTGGTATGTTAGAACAAAGAAGCCATGGGATGTAGATGCACAAATTGACATTGAAGTTACAGGATATGAAATTCTAAATGTTGTCTTTTATTTTGGTAGCACAGTCAACATGATTCCTAAGTCTACATGGGAGGCTATTGGATGACCAATTCTAAGTTAGAGTATAGTAACTCTGAGTTTAATAGATTATGGAAGGGTTGAGCCCATTAGTAGATTAGAAGATGTTGAGATTAAAGTCATAGAACTAACCCTACATAGTGACTTTGAAGTCATCAACATGAAGAAAATAACAACACATTACCCTATGTTTATTGGCAAGAACCATGCATATGATGGTAAAATGAATATCAATACTATGAAAAATCAACTAGAGGCACATCAAGGAGATAAGGTTGTCACCATTGCTCTGAATAAGGCACACAAACCCTACATCATTCTGGTTGAACCAGACTCTCCTTATGTCATGCAAGAAGCCATCTAGATGAAGGTAAACTCTGAAGAGGACCCAAAAGCTCTACATGAATCTAAGTGATACTTATTATATGAGCATACTAAACCTTAGGCACAATCTTTACTCACTCAATACTTTAAGACATCTAAACAATGGAAGCCTAAACTAGTAATTACTTAATTGTTGGTAACCCAGTTTGTCATAGAGGATTATGTGTCTGTGTTTGCTAAATCCCCTACCCATTCAAAAATTATTTTTCTCTATCAAGTAGATGATCATATTCAAGATTATATAGAGCCAACTAAATAAGACACTTTGCCTTAGGAAATGGCTTCATCTATTAGTGGAGACTTAGACATGCACCTATTCAACTGGGTTTGTGATGATCATGAAATTTGACCTATAAGAATGGTCTTTGCACATGAGAGATAACTTCTTGTGTAATCTATGACTAAGGATATCAATTAATCCATTTTGCACCTATAAGTTCATGTACCTACCATTAGTCAGTGGGTCAATGTTTTGAATTATGCTCTGAAGGGAGCTGTAGCAACATGGTGGGCAATTCATAGAAATGATCAGATTGATCTAGATGATGCGTGTGAACTTATGATTAGTATATTTAAACTACCACAAGTCGTCAAAATTAATTGGCCTTTATTCCAAGTAGGTGAGTGCCTTAAAATCCATATTCACAAATGTGTTAAAGTTTGGACTGAAGAATGTGTGGCACCAAAGTACTGGGTTCATATCTTTCATTACACAATTGCCCCTTTACCATCAACATGGTATATGCATCAAAAACACATGAGGGAGACAAAACATTGGGGCATAGGTGCAAAGTGACTTCATACAAACATTTATTTTTGAAGATGAGAACCCTCTGGTTCATAACCCAATGCTAAAAATTAAACATTTCCTATGCCATGGGTGTGTAGAAGATTTAAACACCATGATAATATCCATTGTGCAGAAGAATGTAGCCTATGATCTAAATATAACATTAAAAATAAATAAATCTACCAATCTAGATGAACAATTTCTCATGTATCGATGCCTCCTAATACAAGATGAAGAAGAGGACATTAAATATTCAGATACCAATGGTGATATCGATCTAACTAATTTGTTTTAACTTGAATGGCTAGTCAAACTAGTAAAGGACCCCATTATAGAACCTACTAAAGAAGACAAGCTACACAACATACAATTTATAGAATAGTAAGGGCAACAAATGCTCTAAGAATATTTTATTGAGCAAAAGTGTAAGATTTACTAGCAGCCCATTAAAAAACATGTAGAAAACATCAAAAGTTAGGAGATTATTAGAATGGCATATATAAGTGATTATTGGATTGAATTTGAAGTTTCAGAAGCTATCCAACTCCTATGCAATTATCAAGTGTGTTTCCCACTAAGTTTTCATAATTTAGAGGATTTGATCTATCCCCAAGTGAAATGTATATAAAACTCAAAGAGTGTACATGATCCATAAAGAAATGACCATACAAATTGAATCCAAACATGAAGTTTAAAGTGAAGGATGAAATTGATATAATGCAACATGCAGGTATAATCTATTCCATTAAAAAGGTGGATTTAGTTAGTCCCATGGTAGTGTAGCCTAAGAAAATAGGGGAGATCAGATTATGTGGTGATTATCAAATTAGAAATGATGCATGGGTGAGTGATCTATTTCTAATTCCCTTCACAAATGAAGTTTTGAAATTTGTCGCAAGTCATGAAGTTTACTCTTTCATAGATGGTTTCGGTGGCTATCATCAAATACCCATCATAGAATAAGACATAGCTAAAATGAATTTTGACACAGAATGGGGATCCTTTGCATACAAAGTAATGCCTTTTGTCCTAAAGAACACACATGCAATTTTTTCTCAAGTAGTGGTGATTGCATTCAAAGATTTCATTCATGACTTTTTGGAAGTTTATTTTGATGATTACGTAGTCTTTTCTTTATTTAAAGAACATTTATCCAAGATGTGTCTCATGTTAGAATGATATTGAGCTTTATGCATTGCCCTAAATTAAAAAAAAAATGATTAGTTTTTACACCTTTTGGTGTCTTGCTAGGTCACATAGTGTGCAGTGAAGGTATTTTAGTAGACCAGGCCAAAATTGTAGTCATTTTGAGTATGCCTCCACTAGTCATCTCCATAAAAGTGCAATCTTTTCTTGGCCATACATGATACTATCAGAAGTTTAACAAGGGATATGCAGCCATTTCATCTCTGTTGAGTACTTATTACATAAAGGTGTGAAGTTTTCCTAAATTACTGAGTGTCAAGCAGCCTTCATAGAACTAAAGTAGAGATTTTTCACTGTGCCTATCCTTATCTTTCCAGATTAGAGCGAGCCCTTTCATTTGCATGTTGATGGTTTGGGTATCATAGTTTATGTTGTACTTGTATAACCAAGAGAGGGTGAACTGGATCATCCCATACATTTTATAAGATGAAAGTTATTTGACACAGTAAATAATTACATGACAACTGCAAGAGAAGCACTAGCTATAGTGTCTACACTACATAAATTCTGACATTATCTTCTTGCAACACCATTTGAAGTATTCATATATCATTGAGCCTTGCTTTACTTTCACAATAAAATGATGCTTGGAGGGTATTTCTAGATGGTTGATGCTATTTCAAGAATTCCAATTTTGCATTAATGTCAAAATAAGTAGATAAAATGTGGGGCCAGATCATCTTAGTCGCATCCTAAATGGTGAAGAACTAGAAGAACTATAGGAAGATTCCCCTAATGCCTATCTATTTCACGTTTCTACAATTCCTAAAAAATTTGAGGTAGTTGTTAATTTTCTAGAACAAGGAGTAATCCTTGCACACTACCAAGAAAGAGACAAGAAGCAATTTGTCACTAGAGCTTTACCATATACCATCATCAATGGGCTTTTATATCATTTGGGGAAGGATGGAGTACTTCATAGGGTATTTATAGAACACAAACAACCAAAACTCTTATAGGAGGTACACCAAGGAATAACAAGAGGACATTTTACTGGAGAAGCTACTGCTAGGAAATTATCATAGAGTGACTTATGGTGGCTGAACCTTTTTCAAGATGAACATAGAGTAACATAACACTACAACATATGTCAACACATAGGTAAACCCCTATAAAAGGATGAAATGCCCTTGCATCCCTTGCTAGTTGGAAATCCTTTTGAACAATGGGGCATTGATTTTGTCAAACCTATCAATCCATCAAGTAAATGCAGTAAAATAAGATATATTGTTACTATGATAGATTACTTTACCAAATGGGTCAAAGATTTTATGACACCCAATTGTGGTTGGAAGGACATAGCCAAGTTTCTATACGAAAATATTATTACAAGGTTTGGATGCCCCATCAGGTTTGTTAGTGATCAATGGACACACTTCTTGAACAATACCATCAGATCCCTTACTGAAAAATTCATGATTTCTCATCATAAAAGTATGGCATACCATCTGCAAGCTAACAACCAAGCTGAGGCTTTTAATAAAGCATTGGGTAAAATGTTGATAAAGATCTACGATGTCAAGTGGGATGATTGAAAGATCACGTTCCTATGATTATTTGGGTATGTCATACACACTATAAGAGGGATATAGGTTTTACTCCATTGTAGTTGGTCTATGGACTTGAATTAGTTATGCCAATGGAGTATTTGGTACTTAGTTTGCACATTACAATGGTCATGAGACTAGGGGATCATGAGTCTCTCATCAACAGGCTTATTGAACTCAATAGGATAGATAAGGATTGATGTAGAGCATCTTGGATGCAGGAAAATCATAAGTAGAGATATAAAACATGGCACAATAAGAATCTGTAGCATAAAGAATTTTAAAAAAATCAACCAATTTTGTTATATGATAGTCATTTTAGATCATTTCTGGGTAAACTATAGATTAGATGGAAAGGGCCTTACATTATACATGAAATTTCATAGCAAAGAACTATTGTTTTGAGAGATATGTAGGGAACCATTTTTCCAGGGTGGGTGAATGGTTGTAGGCTTAAGGCCTAATGCTAATAGTCTTAATTGATCTCTTTATGCTAAGTGAGTGGGTGTTGAGCAACACTACATAAAATAGGATTTCCCATTTTTGTAAGTTTTCTTGTATGTTTTTTTTTTTTTTTTTGTGTGTGTATGTTTGTATATGATCTCTTCAATATCTTTTGGGAACTAGAATACCAAGTATAACATGTACCAATCATACATAGAAGAATTTAGGTATGTTGTCATAGATGTTAGTAAGCACGAAATAAAATAATTAAGTATGAGAAATGTATGGACAAGTCACATCAACCAATATATTTATCATATAATGGTCATCCCCAAGCAAATAATGCCATATTTAAGGTTTGATTAACTAATTTTCAACAAATTAATGGTTAGTCAACATCATCTAATCATACTATAGTATAGACTACAAAGAACATAATAACATATCTCCACACATGTGCCAATGATTAACTACCTTAATTAATAGATTAGATAAGATTTGCCACATCAATAATTGTATTCATGTCGAACAGATCACTCAGTGCAACATTTATGCCAAAACTAACAGGCATGAAATCTATAAAGGCATAATATTGTGAACCAAGTTTGCATTTCATCCTTGTAAATATTTTTACGAGCTGAAATTTCAAAGAGATGAGCTAATTTTACTATGCAAAGAGTTAACAGAGTTTCAATTTCCTCGCTCAATAATCATGGATCCTTCACAACTCATTTAAGATTTGACAAACACTCAAAAAGAAGCAATGGTCATCGATCTAGCACTTCAACAAACAAAATTCAATGATTAATAGCCCTTCAATTTTTTTGATCAACAAAGCAAAAATTATTTCGGCTAGATCCCATCAATGTTGTGTAATTGTTGGCTCTTATAGTCCCTTACTACTTCCATAACATAGACATCAAGCACCTACTTTGCATGCCTATTTTTGGCAATTCTGGGGAGATTATATAAGTCTTGTTTGATTGATATAATGACAACAATATGTACATTGGCCCTAACACCATGATCATCATCAACACAGAAGTAATGGCTCAAGCTTTATGCACATTTACACGAGGAGATTCTCTTTCCCCATACAAAATGAGAATGCCACCCATTCTTTAAGAGGTTCAAGATTTATATGTTTAGGGATCCAAAAGGATCCTAATTAAAGAAATTTATGATGAACCAGTGCACATCCTAGTAGAATGCATCACATGGGGGTTCTGGCAGACCACCAAGTCTGCTAAATAAAATCTAAAAGGGGTCATGGACATTACCCACCACATGATCCATCGAAATGAGTAGTTTAATTAGCCTAAATACTTTGTTTAGGTGCTGTTAATGAACATTGACACGTGACATACATCTCTCAAGCATACATTTTAGTACCATTTCTTCATTTTTCTACTATGCTTCATAAAATAGAAGTCCCCTTAGGGAGAGGTGCACCCTAACATCAACTACTGGCTAGCACAATACTTCCCCAACCTGATATGGACATTTGAGTGTGGAACCCTAGCCCATGAGGGAAAATTTAAGACATGGTGGGAGGACTGCTTGGAGTTAATCACCATATATCCTCAGGTGTTTCTATATATCATACAATACTTGGGTTTACATGTCGCTATCACCTTACTACCAAAAGTAATGTTTATCCACATTCATGAACTACTAAAGTCACCATTTGGACATATACCATTCTTTTTTACTATGGCTATGGTGTAGGCCAAAGTCATAAAAAAGAAAGCCCTTATAGCTAGGCATATGACACCACTCCAAGCTATACCACCTTGCGCAATAGTCTTTGTGGTACCACAATAAGAGAGAGCCACTATTTTGCAGCTGTAAAAAGGAAAACATAGGCTGTCTATCAAGCATCAAACCACATATCCTCTATTAAAATGTGAGACAAGGAACACTACAACTTGGTTTGATGATCCTAAGGTGTCCCAGATTATAAGCTTGTGTGACCTATCACAGATGGGCATAGATGAACATGAAGTCTACTAGATAATGGTTATCAATATGGCCATAGAATTTTATGATAGGGAGGAGGAGAAGGAATTCTTCTTTTAAAAGGTAGTACACACAGTCCAAGTATACAAGAAGGTTCCTTTGAATCTATGGTTGGACCTACCACTATGCCCTACATCCATCATCATTGAAACTATTCAAGAAGAAGCTGAGTAGTTATAGTGAGGGGTTGAATTCTTCCAACAACAACCTTCTACCACCATCATAACTAAAAATGTCTTTGTGCCATTCTTAAAAATCCTATAGGAGTCCCTTGTGCACATACCATAAAATAGGAATGAGGCTAGGGTCTCACCTACCCTTGAAGAATGCACATTCGATTAGTTAGCCACGATGCAAGAAGCATAGCCTAATCCATCTTCAACTTCACCATCACCCAAATGTAGGTTGGTTACCCTAAGATGCAAGAAAGCACATGTTTCTAGATTCATGGTTCAACCAAGTGATTTTTCACTTTCACCACCAGCCTAAAGGGGTTAAAAAGCTCACACCAGCTTCATGGGAAGAAAAAACTCACACCACATAATGGTGAGTCATAAAAGAGGAGAACAAATACCACAAGGAATAGGCTCAACAACAACAAGCTCAACAAACAAGTTAGTAAGCTGAAGAAGTTGAGACCACACAAAAGGCTCAAGATGTAGAGGCTAACTAACAAAAGTCTCTCAAGGTGGCCAAAAAGGGACAAGAAGTTTCTGATGTAGCCAAACAAGGATAAGAGGTTTATAAAAATAAAATGGCTAAAGATCATAAGAATAAAGAAGCTAAGCTCACTACAAAGGCTAAGGTTAAAGAAGAAAAGCAAAAATAAAATGCAATAGCATAGGAAAGTAGGCCATGGTATGTGCCACTCATGCATAATAGTAAGCTGAGAAAGCTACAAAGAATAAGAAATAAGAAGAAGATGAAGCCCTATGCAAATAATAGGCCTAAAAATAGGCACAATAAGAAAGTGTAGCCAAGGAACAAGCACAGACACAGGTAAAGGCAAAAGCTATAGTTGAACAAGCCAAGACTACTACTCTAGAGGAATAGAAGAAAGTAGAAGCACATGTGCAAAAACTACAAGAGGAAGAACAAGCAAAATAAAAAGCTGTGTAGGTTGAGCTTAATATAAAAATAGAGGAGGAGGGTAAAATAAAATAAGATGAATACATTAACAACAAATCAAGCTTATGAAAAAGACCATAACATAACAACAATAGGTGTTTGAGCAATAATAAGTTGAATTAGATCAACAAGAACAAGAGGAAGAACCAACTGCCACTCTAACAGGTCTGCAGCTATTAGAATTGGTTTTGGAGTTTGTCTATGGGATGTCCCAACTGTGGGTGCTCGATGTGCCACCTTATCTCTTCCACTTGGGACCATGCCACAACCTAACCCTTTAGTGACTTCAGACACATTAACAACATCCCCCTCTAGCAAGAAGCATCATTGGATGTTTCTAAACTACCATTGAAGAAACAAATAGAGGGCACAACAACATTCCAAGAATCTATTGGGCAGAAAGTTGCCTCTAAAAAATAATCAATGGATCAATCTAAGGATGAGAATGTCAATTTAAAAGCTCACCTAAATGAAATTTCCAAGCTAATCTAAGATGCTTATCCTGAGCTGATCACTTGAGTAATTAGGGACCAAGTCATGTCCGACCAACACAAACTTAAGACACTAACCTCTGAGTTAACCAAGGACTAGTGCACAACACATAAACTCCATGTGGTTAGCACACTAGGGAAGGATGTTAAGACTGAGGGTGAAACTCTCTTAACTCTATTGGAAGAGTATCAAGGCATGTTAAACACTACTACACTTAAAACACAACAGGTTGTATGTAGCTTATTAGACTAGAAGTAGCAATTGGATAATTCCCTAACTAGTTTCAACATTGACTTTATAATTACCACCACCACCAAAACAACCATGGCTAGCCACACTACCACTAAGGAGGAGAAGGATGGAGCACTCTAGGAATCACTCCATGCCAGGGATAATGTGCACAATAACCTCCTCAACTGGCAGAGTCAACTTTTACACAGTTCTTTTGCCAACCTCCAAGCTCAATGACACGTAGATAAGATGGAGTAAATGAGTGGTGAGATTCATACAAAGGTCACCAACACCAAGGTAACCATGAGTATAACTGATGACATAGAGTTTAAGTAGATTATTGACTACCATACTTTATTGTGCACCCTACTGCAATTGATCCAAGAAGTGATGTTGGACTGGCATGCTTACAAGACCGATCTGACTCCCTTTTCCAATGAAGTTTCCTAGATTGCAATACACCCACGTAAAAGCCACCTTCATAGCTCTAACAAATCATCACTTGGTACAAGGTTGTGCATTCTAAGTATAAGGACTCTTCTAGTTAATTATTGTTTATGTCTATGCCACTGCCATCAAGTTAAGTATTGCATAGAGTACAAATTTTGAATAATTTTGTATAAATTTTTTATATTGGGGATGATTTAGTAAGACAAGCAGGGCTAGGATGACTAAAAACCCATAAAGGGCAACCACTTGGTTATGTCAGCCTATTAAAAAATTGTAAAGGGTGGTAGGTTAGTGCGTTACTTAGTTGAAAACCCAAAAGGGCAGCTAAGTAGTGCGTAATAGGTTAAAAAAAGAAATGGTGCCTTGAGTGATTACTGTGACTCTTACTGGTCTAACCATTTATTCAACCTTTGTTCACTTGTGTAATTTTAGAGATCCTGCGATGTTGTCTTAGGATGAGAAAAAAATTTAGGTCCAGGAAAGTGTTGGGAGAAGAATTTGGATTGTAAAGACGTGCAAGATATTTGTCTAATATTCATGTGTTATGTACTCATTTTGTCATGTATAAGTCTATTTTATCATATCTCCATGACTTGTAATAGGTTAGAATATGATTAAACTCCACTTTTGGTGCCAAGTATGAGAAGAAAATGAATAATCATAGACTGGAAACATCTATATATACTTTTGATTGTAAAAATAATAGAGTTCCACTTTTGAAGAGATTAATAGAGATTTTTCTAGTTATGGTTACCTATATAATTTCTTAATTTGTTCCTTACATGTGTTCTCATGTATAATGTTTGATTAATTTCTGTCTAATTTAACCTAATTACTTTATTTATGTTTATAAATCACTAGTTGTTCTTACTTCCTACATAAAGCACAATAATTAACACTTTCCATGTTTATGTTATCCTACCTCTTGTATGAATATGATACACTATTCTATGCACTAAAGTATATCCTATCCATCCTCATCCTTAGCATGTTTTGATGCTTCACGAACCTCTACTAACATACATTATTATTGGTAACATCTTGGATAAGATGTCATACTCTATTGGGTATTGTGGAGGTATATGAAAAACTTGTTTAGTTTTCTTGATGTGTGTAACACATCATTAATTTACTTATAAAGACTATAAAATTGTGTGGATTTGAAGCAACCTTGATTAGCAAAATCATCTAACATTGTTTGGATGAATATTTTTTATTTCATGAATTGGAGGTTCACTAAAAATAGAATGCAAGCTATGTCAAGAAGGATTGATTTAGTTAAGTAAAATTTTAACCTAAGTTATGTGGAAATGATTATAGTCTACATTCATATTTTTAATCATGCTCGCAAGTAATGGGTTAACTAGTTTTTCCTTGTGAATTAAGGAATTCATATTAGGTGTTAACTTGTACTATAATATTGAATTATACATGATAGTAGGCATGTTACCTCCTCCTCACATTAATTACTCAACCTTGAAAGGTGTAAATAAAATTATTAAATAATGTTAAATCTCCATTAAAGTTAGGGATCAATAGAGTCAATGATTGATGTTCATGACTTATTGGGAGACCAAGAGTATCACTAAGGAATAAATGAGTTTCAAGGGTTTCAATAATATAACTTTAATGTTAAGAGAGCCAATGTATTATGTAGTTAGATCCCTATGTATTACTACAATTTTTAAGATAAGATTGTTGGCATCTAACCTCCTTAGGTCTGTCAATAAGAGTTTTTCATGAAATTACTTTTAAGAAATGAATTCTACCAAGGATTAGCTGAGACAAAGGTCTACCTAGAAGCAAAAATAACCTATATTGAATCCATGAGATGGGAATCAATCATTGTTTGATAACAAAATGATGCGTTAAAATGTTAAAAGAGATTAAGAAGTGTCTAGTAAGTATTGGCAATAGATATTGATTATTTTAATGTCAAGATTAACTATGTAAATACTAAGATCAATGGCCTTGAGGTTAAAACCTAATAACCCTTGAATTGTTGTCTTTAAATTGTGAAAAAAACCCTAGTATAAAAAGGGGTATTATTAGAAGTACTCAATGGAAATCAAGGTACTCATTATTGGTTATTAATTTCAAAATTATACTATTCCTTAGAAGTAAGGGAACCTTTTTATGATTATATTAATGATTAAAATATTGTATTATGAAGTTGTTTACAATACATATAACTTGATCTCTCTCACTGAGTATGTTAGATATAGAAAAGTGATATAAGGAATATTATGCCTTTTATGAATAAAGTAGATTCATTTTAGAGAATCTATAATTGTTATGATAACTAAATTTGGTAAAATTACCCATCACTGGTATGATCATTCTTAACTACAATCCACTGATGTAAATAAAAAATCCTTATTGTAATGAAGAGGTTGTATCCATAATTTATAATATAACCTTGAAGGTTATTATCAGGACTTAATGTCTTGTGCTTAAATGAATGGATTTAGTTTTACTTGTTCATTTGTTGGAAATTTTAACCTAAATGATTATACCTTATGACATGGAGCAATATGCGCCCATTTATTCTTAAGGATTGTAATAATCAAATAGTGTCTATAATTAAATATAACACTAGTGTGGAGTTAAAAAATCTTTGTGACTAAGAACCTTATCATACCCAACCCTAGCTCGGTTATCTAATCTAAATGGGAGGTTTGGATATGAAGTACTCAGGGGCATTTTCTACTAATCTACTTTTGATTCAAAGGGAGAAGTTCTTGTAAAGGCGAAGGGCTTGTAGTTTGAACTGATTGGTGGAATTTATGTAAAACACTTAACTTGTGGGTTAGTAAGTCTTACCACTCTATTATGGATGGGTATTATTGTTGGAATCTGATATTATATTCCTAAATACCCAAAGTTTTTACTGGGTTGATTTTTGGGTTATGAAACTTTAGTTGCATTACTTGTTATCATGGGAGGTGGAGAGGTATGAGGAGGAACACCTTCACTACCTCATTATGCCACACATGATGAGGCACCCTACCTCTTTTGGTTATAATATCTTGGATTGCATAATCTAATATAATCCTAAGGTGAATGATGGGGGTAGGTGTTTAACCCTAAAATATAAATTATGGGGATCTAGGCTTAAAGGGGTAGAGATATCCTAGGGCACAAGGATGATAGACCATCTCTAAAGTAGGCTAATTAATTAAAAACTTAGATAAACATATACGAGATTTATCATGTTGAGATATGTTAAAGATATAAATTAAAAATATGTTAAATATTGTAATAATAATAAATAAAAGATACTTAGGTAGTTCTGATGCTAATACAAATCTAGATATGGAATAGGTAGAAAGTAGACTAGATATGTATTCTGGATCAGTTACCTGATTCTATAAATTGTATCTCTATAGCTATAGACACTTGTGTTAACCTCAGATGATTGCATTGATGCTACCATCTAACTCAGATGTAAGTGTCTAGTACAAAATACCTATTAAAATTGGGTGTGATTGCTTAGATGTTTCTAGGTTTTGTGTCACCTTTTCTCTAGTGCATTTAGATCCCAGTCATAGACTATCACTTTTTATCAAATATAAAAACCCTAGTTCTTCATATTCATAGTAGATGTGGGGAAAATGGGTTAATGGGCACATAATGTTGAGCTACCCCAAAGACCCCTATGTCAATGAGTGTTGCCTACATAACCAATATTTTAAAGGCCTTCAACTTATGTAGTTCTCTCCTATGTGTTGGATTGTGTGTGTATCATGCAATGCATGATACACAATTACATAGAGTGACCTAGCTTGTAACTTATCAAATGTGGCTTATAAAATGCTCCTTTAGTTCTTCATACATGTAGATGTGTTGTCCCCATGACTGATATGGAAATAGGAGAAAAAGAGAAGCTTTGCTCACTTGAGTGCTTAATTGAGTTTCTTTTGGTATGTTCTAGATGAGGAATGAATGATGATTGATCTTGTATTTTTTACCAATCCCTTTGGAGAATATATCATATTAAAGCACTTAGGCTAACCATAGGAATATGTTTCATTTGTAAATTGAATGATTATAAGGCACTAGATACTTACATTGGAATATGAAACTTATGTTGACATAGACATATGACTTGGTTTTAAGTGTTTGGGCAGTTGAAAAATAGATGCAAGTCTAGAACTTACAAAAATAGAAGATAAGTAGGTTTATAAAATTCTAGGCAAGATAGAAGGTCTGAGCCATCAGAATATCATTAATCAGACTAAGAGATGAGCAATTATGCATAAAGATATAGTGCATGTGAGACTTTTGATAATGAGAAATGTCTAGATTCTTAAGTTACATCCATGATATGCATTTACTAAGTGTACAATATTGAGGTGCCGTATAATTCAAAAATAGTGTCTACATTCCCCCCCTTTAATCTAGTAATGAAACTACTGGTTTAAAGGAATAGAAATGCGTACTTGGTGTATATAACACACCTTGCCTTTGCTTGAGTTTAATTTGAGTGTTTTGATGGTGACTAACCTAAAACTAAGATCATATTATAGTATATAATCAATGCATATAATATGAAATTGAAAGCATTGAAATGATTGAAATTGAAAGAGAGTAAAGTTTAGGAGTACACCTGTGTATCAATATAACCATCTTACCTTTTGGCAATTTGATTTGAAAATATATATCATTATGAATCATTAGATTTGAGATTAGGACAAAAATAAAATCTATAAAGTGCATATATCTAAAGAGATAAAGACACATTTGAGGACACATGCCCCAAACCTTGGAGAAAATGTGGGTTACTACCCAACAATTAAGATTAGTTCAACCATGCAATCCAATCATACTTATAACCTGATGAGAGTGAGTGAACCAAGTCAACTCACATTATAAATATTATGAGGTTAGATGATGAAATCAAGTCCAACCTATAAACTTGGAAAGATTGAGTGATTTAATCACCTTAACCATTCCAAAGAACGAACCAACTATTCTAATAAAGTGGCTCAATATAGTCCTTAAAAGTCCAACCTAGTGGGTGATGACAGTCCCTGAAAGTGTTTGAAATTTGAAACTAATTTTATTTTGTAATATCAGACACACATTTCATAACATATGTACCTTAAATATGTTTCATGCTAAAACTATTTATAACAATGGTACCAATATATAAAATTCTACCATAATGTGTATTTAAATCATATAATTATGAATTTAGCTAATTTGAAATTATGTAAGTATGGAGAACATATTTCCAAAACATGCCCCCACTATAATCTAAAACTAAAAATTGGTGTAAGTGTGGAGAACATGTTTCCAGAAACATGCCCCACTACAATATAAAACTTAAAATTGGTGTAAGTGTGTAGAACATATTTACAAAACATGCCCCCATTGCAATCTGAATCTAAGAACTAGTGTAAGTGTGGAGAACATGTTTCCAAAACATGCCCCCACTACAATATGAATCTAAGAATTGGTGTAAGTGTGGAGAACATGTTTCAAAAACATGCCCCCACTGCAATCTGAATATGAGAACTGGAGTAAGTGCCAATATGGAGGACATGTTTCCAAAGTATGCCCCCAATGTAATTTGGGTATGTTTCATATTGAATAAGTGTGGAGAACATGTTTCTAAAACATGCCCCAACTAAATTTGAAACTATTAAAAATGTGGAAAACATGTTTTTAGAGCATGCCCCCACTGTAATCTAAAATTTTGAAGTAATGTGGAGGTCATGCCTCTATGGCATGCCCCCACTGATATGCCCCCCCCTTTTCGAGGTGAAGGAAAGTAACAATTAGTAGTTACCTTACCTTGAAAGGATAATATAACTATGTAAATTGTGAATGTACCATGTAGCATATAGAGGGTATATGTTTAGGTAGATATATCATTGAAGCACAAAGAATGTGATAACACCAAGTCCTAAGATGCATAATGTGAATCATGGCAATATCTAGATAGTAATAATATAATCTCAACAAGCAATCAAGCACACACACAAAAGAACTCAAAAGAATACCAAAACATAATATTCTAAGGAGACCTCAAACAAAGGGCATGTTCAAATGCCACTCAATCTAAGGGACATGACTTAGTTAGACATCCCTAAAAGTAAGAATGACATATTCAAATGTCAACATGCAACAAATAATAACATATTCAAATGTTAAAGAGACAAACAAAAACATGGGGGTCACAAATAATGGAGCATATTCAAATAGTCAAACAATCAAGACAATAGTAAGGTAAGACACTCAAGGAAGTTCCTGAATGAAAGCATAAACAACCAACATAAACATAGCATACTAGTCCATGGATCATATGTGTTAGAAAAAAATATCAAGTACATAACATATCAAGTGCACTATGAAAGATATAAACATAGAAAATGTATGTGTAAGTACATAAGATCAAACATGATAATTTAAGATGACCATATAATGATATAGCCTAGGTGTATGATGATCAAAGAAATAAATGCCCCCAATGTTCACATGACATGAGTAGAGGAAAGGCCCAACATCTGAAAGTGCATAGATCATGTATCTATGTAGGCTTGTGTCACTCTCAAAATATGTGTGAAACACATTTGTATATATAAATAAATGATATGCCATCTTCCAACATGGAACTAACAACATATATGTTAGAGAGTTAATATGACATGTAAATCTTGAAAATACTTTTGGATTTATGAAATTTTTTATTTATTTTTTGGTATTTTTGGAAGATGTGAAACTAGAAAAACTACCCTATAATATCATCCAATGGATGCTCATAAGTATATCCCCACCATGAACCTAGTGTAATAAACTAGTGGTACTATCAAAGAGCATGTATAGGTGCAATATCTATCACTGTAAAATTTGTGATGCTCTGCATATGTATAATAAGACTTTGTGGTTGTGAAAAAGAAATAGGAGTAGGGGTTCATGGAATCTATTGATGAATGGTCTACAATTTATTTGGAATAATAATAATAAGAACATGTGTAGGTGCTTTAGAATTTTGAATATGGTTAAAGGGGTACATATAAACTAGGGCACAAGGATGGTCGACTATCTCTAAAGTAGGTCAATTAATTACAAAACTCAGATAAACATATATTGAATTTATTATGTTGAGATATCATAAAATAGAAAGCATAATTATGCTAGATAATTTCAATGATGATGAAAATAAGATACTTAGCTAGTTTTGATTTTAATATGAATTTGGATCTGGAACAGTTAAAAAGTAGACTGGATATGGATTTTGAATCAATCGACTAATTTTGGAAATTGCACCTTTGTATCATGGGCACTTGCATAAACCTAGGATAATTATGTCGAGGCTACTATCTAGCTCAAACACATGTGTCTAGTATGAAATAACTATTGAAATTAGATGCAACCATCTAGATGCTTCTAGATTCTATGTCACCTTCACTCTGGTGCATTCATATCTAGGTTATGGACTTTCACTCACTCCTTGTCAAATAATAAAACCCTAGTTCTTCATCTTCATAGTGGTTGTGAAAAAAATGGGTTAGTGGGCACATGGTGTCGAGTTGCCGCAAAGACTCCTCTATCAATGAGATTTAACTACATGGCCAATAATTTGAAGAGGGCCTCAAAGTTATGTGGTTATCCCCTACATGTTGGCTTGTGTGTGATAAATAAGTACAACATTGATCTAGATTGTAACTTGGAAATTGTGGCTCATGGAATGCTCCTTCGGTACTTAAGACCTGTATATGTGTTGTCCTTATGAATAATATGGAAATAGAAAAAAATAGGGAAGCTTTGCTCACTTGAGTGTTTTTTGGTATGTGCTACGCTGCCTTGTGAATAGGTAAGAAGGTGCTAGGTGAGGAATGAATGAGGATTGATCTTATATTTATACCAATCCTTTTGGATATTATCTCACATTCAATTACTTAGGCCAACCATAAGAATGCATTTCATTTGTAAATTGGATTAATTTAGGGCATTAGACACTTGCATCAGAATAAGACACTTCCGTCAATATAGGCATCTGACTGGGACGTAAGTGTTTATGTGGTTGGAAAATAGGTGCAGGTCTAGAAATTTTAAAGATATAAGATAAATAGCTTTATAATATTTTGGGTAGGATAAAATGTCTAAGTCATCATAATAACATCAATTTAACTACAAGATGAGTAATTAGACACAAAGAGATAGTGTATGCAAGCCTTTTGGCAATGGAAAAGGTCTAGAAGCTGAAGGTACATCTATGATATGCATTTTCCAAGTGTATAAGACTAAGCTGTTATATAATTCATAAATAGTGTCTACATTTGTCCCCTTTTAATCTAGTAATTAAATTTATAGTTTAAAGGAAAATGAATGCATACCTGGGTGTGTATAACACACCTTACCTTTGCTTGAGTCCATATTGAGTGCTTTGTTGATGACTAGCCTACAACTAATAACATGTTACAATATATAATCAGTGCATGTAATATAAAATTGAAAGCATTAAAATTATTGAAATTGAAAGAGAGTAAGGTTTAAGATATACATGTGTATCGATGCAATTATCTTGCCTTTTGGCAATTTGATTTGAAAAGATATATTATTATGAATCATTAGAGTTGAGATTAATATAAATATAAAATTTGTAAAGTGCATATATATAAAGAGATAGAGAGATATTGGTGGACACATGCCCCCAACCTTGGAAAAAACATGAGTTGCCACCTAGCAATTGAGATTAGCTTAACCATGCAACCCAATCATACTTATAACTTGGTGAGCATGAGCGAACCAAGTCAAATCACACTATAAATATAGTAAAGTTAGATGATGTAATCAAGTCCAACATATAAACTTAGTAATATTGAGTGATTTAATCACCTCAACCATAACAAAAAGTGAACCAACTACTACAGTAGATTGACTCAACATACTTCGTAAAAGTCCAACCTAGTGGGCGATGATAGTCTATAAAAGTGTTTTTAAATTTGAAACTAATTTGATTTTGAAATTCAGGTTCCCTTTACATAACATATTCACCTTAGATATGTCTCAGGTTGAAACTATGTATAACAATGGTACCAATGTATATAATTCTACTATAAATGTGTATTTGAATCATATAACTATAAATTTGGCCAATTTGAAATTGTGTTAATATGGATAACATGTTTCCAAAACATGCCTCCACTATATTCTAAAATTTAAATCTGTGTAAGTGTAGAGAACATGCTTCCAAAACATGCCCCCACTACAATCTAAATCTGAGAACTAGTGTAAGTGCAGAGAACATGTTTGCAAAACATGCCCCCACTATAATCTAAAACTAAAAATTAATGTAAGTGTCAAGAACATGTTTCCAAAACATGCCCCCACTACAATCTGAATTTAAGAATTGGTGTAAGTGTGAGAATGTGTTTTCAAAACATGCCCCCAATACAATCTGAATATGAGAACTAGTGTAAGTGCCAATGTGGAGGACATGCTTATAAAACGTGCCCCACTATAATCTACGTATGTTGAATGTTGAATAAGTGTGGAGAACATGTTTCTAAAACATTCCCCCATTATATATCTAAATCTATGAAGAATGTGGAAGTCATGCCACTATGGCATGCCCACTAATATGCCCCCCCTTTTGAGGTGAGTGAAAGTATTAACTATAGTCATCTTACCTCAAAAGGATAAGATAACCATGTAAATTGTGAATGTATTATTGTCACTTTGAGTTGCACCCTTAAAGAGGCTTTTTTTAGGACCTATAGACCCAATTGACATAATGGAATCTCTCTAAGGCTATGGGTGACCCATGACTAGAGAGAACCTCTAGAGAGGGATGGGTCCCTTGATACAACAACTAAAACTAACACTAACCTACTCAATTGAAAAGGAAAAGAGAAAGAGAAAATTGAAATTAAAGAGAGGCGATGTACCAAAATATTGACCTCCACTTGCCTACACACTTTTGAAATGAATTGGACCACACAACTCCAAATTGAGGTTCTCCTTACATCAATGTTTCAACATGGAGGTATTAAGAAATGTATGAATTAGGAGGGACAACCAAGAGGTGAACTAAATCAACACTAATGGTAGATTTCATATCTAATTCCATACACAACCAACTACAACACTTCATGTGACCTGTAAAGAGCCAACCTACTTGCAAAGAGGTAAGGGTGAGAGGATAAATGAAAGGGTGTTAGGACATTACCACTATCAATCATGCACAATCACAAGTATACACTAAAATCAAGCTTGAAGAATGCTAAAACCAGCTTTTTATTCTTCCAAAAGGCAAGAAAAAGTGTTAATTTGAGTAGGAATTCACCATACTTAGCTTTAAGATCCATTTACAATCCATTCAAGATCAAATATATAGAAGAAATGAGAGAGAGAAGGTGAACATAGGAAACAACTCATGATCAATGTAGATCTGTTATAGGACCAATTACATTTAAGAAACTCCATCAATTGCCATATCATATCTTCTTCAACATGTGTTAATCTTGCTAGATGATTACCTCATGAGGTCATGTAGGAGTTCTTACTTGTACTTGATGACTCACCTTTCTACCTTGAAACTACCCTTTCCTTCTTTATTAAGAAGTGACAAGTCACCTTCTTGGTATATAACTAACTTTGGTCTCCTTGACACCTCTTTATCACACTTAAGCACTCTCAAGTTTGATGTTGTAAGTTTGAACTAGGTCTCTTAGGTTCTTCAATTATAGGTTCGATGGTTAAAAGGTCTCTTAGGGATACACTTGGTAAAAGCAAGCTCTTAAGACTCCTTTAGGCTTCTTAGGATTACAAACATAGTTGTCCTTTTCCTATCCTTTTCCCTCTACACATGCCAAGATGGTTGGCCTATAAGGTGCCCATGAGGTGTGCAAGTACCCTCAAGTTATTTCCAAGGTAATTAAAATGAATTAGGGTCACTTGAAGAACATTCATGATTATCGAGATCCAATTAAGAGTTCTACAAGGGTTTCAAGGTGTCAAGCTTGCTAAGGATTATTTATAAAGAACATATCCCTAATATTCTACTTAATGCCAAAAAATGGAGTAGGGGGACCTCTCTATCCTCTCATAAATTTGTTTATGCCCATAAAAATCCTTCTCTGAGTTCACATGAAATGAAAGTGGGCTTCTCAAGCTTTCCTATTGTATGTGTGCATTTGAGGTGAATGATCAAGCATAAAGGGCCACTAGAATGCTTATTTTTGGTTTAAGACACCTCCATGAGGTCTATAATACTTCCATCAATGTTTGGAGATGCTCCTACTTGTGTCCTAAATCTACATTTTATCTCAAAAGTGATTTTCTTGCTTGTAGGGTTTAAGGAGGGTTTTAGACCTCCTTACCCTTCTTATACCTTTTCTTGCATGTTCTCACCTTGAAACTCATGAAGACTCTCATGACACCTTTGGATCTCGGTGGAGATGTATCTTGTCTCTTCCATATACCTTGGGTCATGCAATTTAGCCTAGTCAACTCATTTTGGTCCTCCTCACGACATGCACAGTCTATTGGTAAGGCTTGTAGAGGGAGTTATAGGTGTATACTTCATGTTTCATGTCTCCATATGAGTTTAGAAGTAGAATATGCCTTTTACCACTTAGTAATGATTTAGGGAAGGTTTCATTGGCTCCATCATTTAATTTTACTACCCAATGAGCTAGGAGAGCTTGTTCATGTCTATGACCTGACTCAATCCAGTCGAGTCACCTTTTCATGCTCTCTCCTTACAATTAAACATTGTTGGTCCCATCACAAGGGGTCCAGTCATGTTATTGAAACTCTTACAATGTTTTTATCAACCTCCTTGAGTCATAATTATAAGGTTTAGTGTTAAATACTTATATGAAACTTCTTTATATGTATTGACCTTCACACATAATCCATTGAGTGCATATTTATGACACTCTCTTCACCATTTTGGTATGTTTGACACTTGAAGGACATGCAAGGAGTTTGGGTGAGGCTTGATAGGATTAATTTTAGCATTTTATATCTTATTACCACCATTATCATGATTGAAAAACACTTCAACCTTCCTAAAAACTTGATTATCACACTAAAACAATGAAAAGGTGCATTTACCTTATCAAAAATAGCATGTGCATGGGTCTATTTGATTAGGATAAATGATATGAAGACCCTTAAGCATATTGATATCACTTTACCATCATTCCATGCTTCCATATAACTCAAAAATGCACTTACAAGGGGAAAACTGAGTCCATGGGGTTTTGCTAGGGCTTTAGACCCCTTATCTTGTTAGTGATTGTTCATAAGGCATGGCCCATTAAAACCAAATATATTATTACAATTTTGAAGGGAATAAGGGTTCTCATCAATCTATAATAGCATTGGTTTGAGTCCTCTCTACGTGCATAAACCAATGACAACAAGTGCATCCTCTCGAGCTTGCAACCAGCTCGATGGAGAAGATGAATGAGTTTCTTCCCTATATTGACCTTCTAATATATGTGTAAGCTTTATTTGAGCCTGATGACCTAGAGAAACATCTCATGTTCATATGATAACTTGAAAACAATCATTTCTTATTTTAGAAGCCCATAGGAGACACTTTTTACTAACTATAAGTAATGATCATGAACTATCCAGGTATGTTAGGTCTACAACTATTATTTTTTAATTTGAAAATTACCATCCTACATTGGAATATCTTTCTCAAGACCCTTTTACAAGTGTGTGTAATGTAAAATATACTCATTCAACTTTTAGATTGACCTACCACCTTGAATCACATTGAACAAGATATGAGTGTGACTTTGAAGAGTTTATTTCTTTGCAATTTGATTTGTAGACCTATATCACATTTGATGACCCCATTTACATGAATCTTCCTCTAATTAATGTTGAATTAGGCATTTCTTAGACATTTATACTAAGTGGTAGCACAAAACACTAACTTGATCAAGCATAAAATCATGAGAAATAAAAACCTTAACTTTCACAAAATACCTTAATTTCTCCAAAATTAACTTAACCTTTTCAAACCCTTTGTAAAACCTCATTTAAAAAGGGAAACTAAGATGGTCATGTTTTTGATGGTAGGGGTTGAATTTTAGCCTAGGGGACCAAATTGTCAACATGTACCATGTAGCATATAAAAGGAACATGACTACGTAGATATATCATAAAAGCACGAAGAATGTGATCACACCAAGTATTAAGATGCATGATGTGAATCATGAAAATGTCTAGATAGTAATAGTTCAAGCTCAACAAGCAATCAAGCACACACTCAAGAGCACTCAAAAGATAATGGTCCAAGGAGACCTTAAATTAAGGGGCATGTTCAAATACTACACAATCAAAGGGACATAACTTAGTCAAATGTCCATAAAGCAAGAAATGGTATATTTAAATGTTAACATACAATAAAACAAAATAGATTCAAATGTTAAAGAGGAAAACAAAGGCACAAGGCCTGTAAACAATGAAGCATATTCAAATGCTCAAACAAGCAAGAAAATATTAAGATAAAACATTGATGGAAGTGCTTGAATGAAGGCATTAGCAACCAACATATACATAACATACTATTCCTTGGATCATATGTGTTAGCAAAAAATGCTAAGTATATAGCATATCAAGTACACTACAAAAGATATAAGCATGGGTAAAGGCATGTGTAGTATTTAATCTCAAAAATGATAATGTAAAATAGCCATATAATGATATAACCTAGATGTATCATGATCAAAGAAGCAGATGCCCCCAATGTCCACATGACATGAGTAAAGGGAAGGCCCAACATCTAAAAGTGCATAAATCATGCATCTATGTATGCATGTATCACACTCAATAGATATGTGAAACACATGTATATAAAAATAGTGATATGCCATCTACCAACATGTAACCAAGAACATATATGCCAAAGATCCAGTAGAACATGTAAATGTTGAATACATTTTTGAAGTTTTTTTTATTTTTTTTGGAATTTTTGGAAAGGTGCTATAGACCAAGAAAAGTGCCACTAGAACCCAAGGATCTCATCAATGAGATGCCCCTATGGAGGCCATGTATCATGTGTGTCATATTTATATGTTATGTAATTAATATTATCATGACCATACCAATATTCTATAGTATTAGGATCATACCAATATTTTATGTTAGTAGTATAGGAAAGATGTGGCTTCTTAGGTTTTTCTTGAACATGTGATATAGTTGTATATGAATAAGGAACCATAACATATTGTGGTTGTGACATTTTTGGTATGCCATTATTTGTATCTGTGTGCACCTCAAATGTTAATACCTTATAAACATCATGAGCTACATGGTTTACTTTGCTTATATCTATATTTAGTTATGTATTACGAATAGTATCACCACTATCATAATCATTTAGAATTGTGCCCTCTTGTTGTTCAGTGTTGACCAACAAAGGAGCTCAATGGTTTATTTTTTGGTGGTTTTGGTAGCATTGGTTCCTTTGATAATTGTATATCATTTGGAATTTTTGGAACCCTTGATAATAATACTTGTAACTATTTTTGTTTTGAATTATCCTTTGGTACCCATATTTGTTGTTTTGTCACTTGTGTTTTAGGAGAGGTACTCATAATGTGAGTGGTTTTCTTAGTTTATGTATCAATGATATGATCACCACTACCTTTGTGAATTTGTATTTTTTTATTTAATGTAAAACAACAATATGTATGATGCCCATGCATTTTATGATACACACAATAGTATTTGGATCTTTTGACAGGATGTGGAAGAGGTAATTTGATCACTTTGTCTTGAATCATTTCTCTTAGGCTTTTAATTAGTCTCTTAGTAACCTTTGAGATAATAATTGAATCATTTATTTTATATGTATTCTATTTTATATTTTCATTTGATTAAAAAACTTTATTTGGCACAACATTGGAAGATGAAGATGCAAACACATGATTAACACTAACATGTTTTGGATTTTGGGCAGATGGAATATGATTTTTTAATAATGTGATCTTTAAACTTAAGTATTGATTTTTATTCTATAACTCTTTTATTAACTTTCTCATAGTGGTAATTTGATATTTTAGGGCTTCACAAACACAAACACTAGGTACTTCAGATGGATTAATCATACATGTACCATCTTCCTCATCCTTTGAAGGAGTGATAACATGGACCTGGTTATTGGGTAAAGATGTCATGCTATGCTCACATAACATGGAAAGTATTTTATTTGTATTCAGATGACCTTGAGGTATAGGGGGAGGAGGAATGAAAGAAGTCATACATTCCCTTTGATGTCAAGTGGTTGTCATAAACATCTTAGATTAGATATTTAGACAATATGAGTTACTAAGGAGGGCTAAGGATTTTTAATTATTAATTTTGGCCTTAGTTTTATCACACATAAATTTGACCCACTTCATTACATGGTTGTGTGGGATATTATATATTTTAGGCCAACAACATGTAATTGTGAATATCATAGCTTGAATGAGAAAATATCAATAATGTATATCCATTATAGCCATGATTTATTGATATGATTAAGGAAAACTCAAAAATAAAATATGAAACCCTAACACAGAGATTTAAAACCCTAATAAGAAAGGATGAAATCCTAAGGGAAACCTAGGGCTTGCCATACTCGAATGATCAAATTCACTAGAATGCTTTATATGTTTTTTTTATTAATACAATCTAAATAAGATAAAACTTGAGACTATTTAGATTGCATAAGATATATCTAGATTACATAGATTTGAAATATAAATTCATAGATTAAAATTGATTAATTACACTTTTTATCTATATAAATGACCAAGAGGATAAAATAATTAGCTTGTTTTATTATGTTTTGGTTGTGTTTGTGCAAAGTCATAACAAATGCCCTAAAATGGATATGTGGTTGCTTGGATCAGGAGGCTCACTATCAAAATTTACCTAGATGTTGTTGATAGGGCATAACACATGTGGTGATAAGACCTATCCACTATATACTGTAATTGTCTCTTTGTAAAGTGATAGCCTATTTCATAATAGAGCATTGCACCTGCCCATCAAGATAATTCATGTGTGATTCTAAATGTTTAATCTTTTATGTAAATTTAGATTTTTGCTCCTTCACCTTGAAACCCTACTCCACTTGTGACATTTGATTTACCTATAACAAAGGGTTAGATAAGATCGATTGGATAGCCTCACCCACACCATGCTATATGGTTGAGCCTTGCCTACATTCTAATACTTTGAGGAGGGCTCAAATTACATGTAGTTATCGTACCTAGGTGTATGTGTGCTAAATATTAATCTTCTATAATGTGTGTAACCTGTGTAGCTTTCAACACTTGAAACCTTATTATTTTGACTTGAAATAGAATTCAGACTTATCTTAGTGATTGTTCTTTTAAGGGTTTTCAAATTTGAATGCCTTAGGATAGTGCCTCAAGGATGTGCAAATGTATTCCCCAGTGTGCAAGTGTAATATCAGATGAGTAATAAATTCTTTCTAGATAAAAATAGGGTTAGGTTTGATGTGTATAAACAAGGGACTCTTTTGGTAATTCCCCTTCGTAACCGACAAGTGAAATATGTGGGCTAATCGAAGGGAGGGGTTTGAATATGAAAAATAGTTGTTAAGATAAATTAAGACACCTTCGATGAAGTTAAATGCTACTGCTAAATGGTATCATTTATATATTTTTATAACTATCCATGATAGAAAATATAATGATTTGGAGAACAATGATAGTTTGCTTAAGATGATAAATTATTTGGGTATACACTAAGGAGATCATGTGTGTGAAAGATGGAAAATTGGGAAGATCGAGCCCATAGGTAGATGAATGGCTAGGAAAGAGTGTGAGCAAGAGTCAATCATGTATGTAAAAATCATGTTTATTAAATATTAGTCAAAACCGGCATTATCAAGTGTCTAATACCAAATTTGAGTGTCTACACTTCCTTCAATTTGAAACCCTATAAGGACTTTTGGGTAATTCATACATGTATCATTTAATACCCAATAAGAAATATATATATATATATATATATATATATATATATATATATATATATATATATATATATATATATATATATATATATATATATATTTTGCCTTGTTACTTTTCATCTTAGTAATTTGATAAAAATCTTATCATTATTTTCAAAGTTTTGTAGAACTAAGTTTTGGGAGAAAATTATTAACATTATGCCATCGGATTCATCACAGAGTCTGAGCTTGTAAAGTGGTATAGGACAGGTAAGATATTGGGAAACTCAACATGTTTTACATTTTTTTGTAAGGTTTGGTGGGATTAGAGTGTTGGTTCCTCCTGATGGTGCAATGGAAACTGATAAGAACACTAAATACCAAATAAATCTTTACTAGATGGTCTTCAAACTAGTTTTTATTATACAATAAAACAAGTATTTCTTACACAATACTCAAAAAGTCTTTAACATAATCATAAAGTAATTCTTTCTTATACAAACAATTAAAAACTCCCATTTTGTATCAATGGGATATATGAATTTATTTGGAACAAACTTGTAAGAAAATGTCTACAAAGCACCCAAATACCTTAAAGTGATTTTAGTAGTATAGAGGAGGATGTTAACATGTTAATATAAGGAATTGTACAAAAAATGTGTTTATGAATTGACAAAACTTTTATAGCATCTAATATCATAAAATTTCCTTGTCTCACAAGTATTATAAATGTAAGATAAACACACATCTAACACTTTTTTCCTCCCTCAATTTTTTTTGAACTACCTAAAAAAATTAGAACTATTTAAGAAAAAACTACTTAAATTTTATTTTAGAACTACTTAAAATAATAGAACTAATTAAAATTTATTTTATAAGTACTTAAAAAATTTAAGAGACTCATTCGTAACATCCAAGGAAGAAATAAATAGACATAGAGAAGAGAATAAAGTTATTATTATTATTTTTGATATGCCTGAACGCATTACACGGAATCACTGAATTGCATAGAATGTCAACATCTTTGCCCATATTTTAGAAATAAACATATATTAGATTTACAATTTTGAGTAAGCATAAATCTAAACTCCATAAAAAAAATTGTACTTCATAGAAAATTTCTTACAAACGTTTTCCAAAATATGTTTTGTGGATTTACACCACTCATCAGTTAGAATAAAGAATTTATTTGTGAGAAAAAATAATAAATAGAAGAGGTTAAATAATGATTTGGAGGGAGAAAATTGGATCCAAAAATGGATAAAAAGAGGATTAAAAAACTTACCCAATTTTGAAAATAATGATGCCAAAATTGTGCCAAAAGTTTCTCCAAGGGGAAACATCCTCATTGGAAAAATAAATTTCCAAGGGGAAACATCCACATTGGAAAAATAAACCCAAAAGGGGGATGTCCCTATTTAAATAAAAATAAAATAAAATAAAGGGATGCCCTTATTGAAAAAATATATCTAATAAGAGAAAGACACACTCAACCTTGAAAAACAAATCAAGAAAGAAATATGCTCCTCATAAGAAAGGACCCAAGATTTTAGGGTTTCTCCAATAAACTCTCAAAAGGGGGATATGCTACAATGCAAGGACTTATTGGCAGAGTTGATGAAGTGTAAGGTTTAGGAAAGCCCCCAAAATTAAAGCTTTACCAGAAGAGTTATAATCAAGATTAAAAATAAGGGGCCCCCTCTTACTCTTTAGAATGCTTCCATGCACCCAATTGAGTAGCATTGACTTATACTTATGAGAGACTTCGCTGAAATAACTAGGCAAAAATATTCTAGGATAACCTCTAGCAGGAAGCTTAGAATAAATAAGCCTCCTAAGATTGATGAAACCAGTTGGATCAAATTTTCTTAGTAAACATCTTCTGAGTTTATTAATAATGAACAATTTTTTCTAGTGCTTAAGAGGCCAATAATGTAATGGAATATACCAATAGGCATTCAATGGTTTTTGAAAGCACTTGGTGGAAAACTTTCCATTTAAACTAAAATCAACACCCTTGAAGAAGGTAATGTCCAAGAGATCAATATGATTGTAGGATACAGAGGGAGTAAAACTAATTTTAGGATAGAATCTATGATATTTATAGAAATATTCTAGTAAAGATGCTTCACTTCTAGTCCATACACTAATGGCACCATCAATAAATCTCCTAAAATAAGAGTAAAAGTGTTATAACAAACTTTAAGTTGTCATTCTAAGTGGTAAAGAGACTAGCATATAAAACTATAAAATTACTACTTATAGTACTAACCTTGATTTTCTTATAATCGATACCATCAAAATATAAATCATGCTCATGAATAACAAGCTCTGTAAGACTCAACCAAGTCAATGAGTCCACAATCATGATCCTAATCAACAAAATACTAACTAACCAATTGACAGAAGGCAAGAATGCCCTCGATGGTGGGGATGTTGGGTTAGAGTGATTCCACATCAAAATTGAAAGGAATGCACTCAAGTGGAAAACATATATCACCAAGATATTTGAGTAGAGAAATGGAATCCAAAAGATTGTAATTATACTAAAGGAGAATAGGAAACATGAGGAAGTGGAGGAGCTTAGAGTCAAGCTCAAGCATATACCCATAATAACTACAAATAGGCCTCCCAACAACCACAGGGTTATGAAGCTTAGGTTATAAATAAAAGGCATAAGCTCTGGATAAATAAATGGTGTTCTGCCTTAATAATATAACAACAATATTTAAATTTCTCAATGAGAAATATTAAGCTACACCAAATTAACTTCTAACGAACACTATTAATCTACGCATAAACTAAAGGATATGAATGGTGTCTCAATCCCTCATTCTTATACCAATAAGCATTTAGGACCACAAGCCCAAGATTTTTATTTGCAAGATCAATTAGTAATAGAGTGATCTTTTGTAGGATACTTGAGATTTTTTAGTAGTTTTAAGGGTATGAAAGGATGGAAAGAAAAAAAGTAAGACACAATCTTACCTTTCAATAAGAATTCAACTTTATAAACGATTTCCTCTAACTATATATTTGGATCATCAAGGTGCCAAAATAAATTGGTAGTATGAAAATGATCAAGGAATTGGTGAGTAACAAAAGGAATTTCTCCAGAGAGATTTCTAAAATTAGGTTCAATATTGGGACCAAAATAGGCACAAAGATGAAGAATTATAACAAAGGATCTAAACACTAAAGAAAATAGCCACAATCACGGGGGGTGGGAATGGAATAAATTTCACACTAAGACCAAGCAACCTCTTTTATTCATAAGAGAGATGACTAGAAGACAAATTATGGATGGTAGAATTGGATATTTTGTTATTTGCTTCATGAGGTATCTTCCTAAAAAAAATAGGAATCCATAAATGATTTATTTAGGACATACCTCTAAATATTTAAGTGGAAATGACGTCTTTAAAAGATACCTAATTTTGGCCTCTTTTCAATTTTGACCTTGGTCTCAACCTTGAACTTTGCCTTGACCTCTACTTCTACTCCCGCCTCTAGTGAATGATGTTGAATGTGCCATAGATGGCACATTCATCTCTTTCATTGGTGACACATATTTTGGCTTGGATAACAAATGACTATAGGTAGCCAAGGTGGCATTCTATGGGATACCACTCTTGGTCTTTCCCCTTTTTTAGACCAAGGTTTGATCCATCAATGAGAGGATCAGACTATTGAAAATGTTCCTTAGGCTACTCCACATTTTAATTCTTAGTTTTATTATTATTTTTATTCCTCTTGTTCTTCTTCTTCTTTTCTTAGGAGGAATCTCAAAAGGACTAGAAGGATGTGATTTTAAAAATAGGTAATAAATCTCCTTAATCTCTTTGAGGATGCCCCCAAACTTTTTAAGCATATTCTCATTGATTAATTTACAAATGGATTGATCTGGGGGAAGTTGGTCTGCATTAGTCATGGCTTCATCTCTAGACTATTGTTTTATGGTATTTGTCTAATCCTTAGTGATATTATTCAAATATCAATCAATCTAAAAATAATTAAAAAAAAATTCCTTTCAAGCTTCTAACTACCATTCTTCACACACAGTGGTCAAATGGCCAAGAAAAGGAATATGTTCGATAATAACATAATCACCATTCAAAGTTGAGTCAAAAATTTCAATAGCTTTAGAATATGTGTAGCTGACTTGTGGATTACATAAACTTTTCCTTATTATATCAAATTTCTCTATGTTTTCATTTAGTTAGTTAAGCCAACCTACGAAATTTTTTAACCATTTTTTGAGATGTTTAGATGAGAGTTAAAGAGTATAATAATCTATACACAATAATGAATAAAAATATTCTAAAGAATAATAATTAATTGAAAATTTAGATAAATGAATATTCTAAATTCAAATTATGAGTTATGTTAAATATAAAAATTACATTCAAAATAATAATTTGATTGCATAAACATGGAGATGAGATAATACTTAGCTTATTTGAAAATGCGTAGGTAGATATGAGAAGTGCAAAGGTGGAAATAGGGAGGAACAAGATTAGGATCCAATCCCTAGGTTCTAGAAATATTATTTATAGAGGCTTGGAAACTTGTATTAGATTTAGGACACTTGTGTTAACACATGTATCCTGATGTCGATAGATTTGTCTGGTATGAAATAATCTTTATTTTGTTGAGTGGCCACTTTGAGCTTTCTAGGTTTTCTATCACCTTTTTACTGATATGTTTTATTTGCATACATAGGCTATAGATGATTGTTTATGGATCAAACCCTAGCTCTTCACCTTAGGTCTTTGTACCTTACCAAAAATAGGTTAGTGGGCTCATGAAGTCAAGCTAACCTCAATTACCCCTATATCAATGAGTGTTTCCTACATAGCCAATACTCTAAAGAGGACCTCAAACAGATATAGTTATCCCCTATGTGTTGGCTTGTGTGTGCATAAGGGCAACATATGTTATATGCAAGGGTATGCAATAGTCTAGATTGTAACTTAAAAAATATTACTTATAGGTTGTTCTTTGAGTGATTTAAACTTATAATATGACTGATATGAAAATAGGGAAGAATAAGGTAGTAGAACTCAGTTGTGCAATCGATTGAATGAGTTTGAATAGGTGATTTCTTGGTATTTGCTAGATGAATAATGAATTGGATTAGATTTATATTTATACCCCACCTTTATAAGACAAATAGGCTAATCCATATGTTTTGAAACATTTGCAGTTTGGATGATGTTTGAGGATTGGATACTTGATAAGAATCTAGACACTTGCATCGATGAAAGTGTCTGTATGTAGGACACAAGTGTCCAGTATGCTAAGAAGCTATTGAGGATCCAAAACTGATGTGAAGAATATATATCATGTTTTAATATTTTTTTACAATGTAGGAGATTGGGGTCATCATAAGTGATAGGATTGAACCATAAGATAAATAATTAGGTATAGTGAGATGGTGAATGTGAGATTTTTGGCAACATAGAGGTCTAAAACTGAAGGGCAGAGCCCTTGTAGGTATTTTTCAAGTATAGAAGATTGAGATGTTATACAAATCATATTTTAGTATCTACATTCCCCCATCCCCCTTTAATTAGTAATGCATAAGGATGGAATTACTAGTTTAAAGGAAATAAATGTGTAATTGGGTGTATACAACCCATCTTGCCTTTTCTTGATCCCACTTTGAGTGTTTTTTGGTGTAATTAAATCAATGCATATAATTTTAAATTTTACATAATTGAAATACTTGAAAAAAAAGAGAGCAAGGAAGGAGTACACTTATATGTCGATGTAGCTATGTTTCCCCTTGGTACTTTGACTTGGTAAAGATGCTTCTTTATGAAGTATTGGAACTGATAGAATTTCAAAAATAAACCTTGGATATTTAAGAGGGAGATTGGAAGGTAATTATGTCCCAAATCTAGTGCAAGGGTGAGTTGTGACATAACCATTGAGATCATTGAATCTCAATTGCACAACTCAAGTGACAATACAATAAAATACAAGTTAAGTGGTATAAACAACTCAAATTAAAAAATGGAAATTAGCATTAGGCTGGTGAGGGAATTTATTATCAAACACACTACTAAATGGAGGCAACTGCTATGGATAGGAAAGGCTCAAAATTGTGTTTCCCAGTTAAAATGGTGCTTCTTAATAAATAAGTCTGAATAAGTTTACATAAGTTTGAATATGTATTTGTAATTTTTGGTGAACTTGTAGGAAATATGCACCTCTAATGTGTCTCAATCTAAATTATCTATCAAAATGTAACCTCTGCTCTACAAATGCATATAATATTTATCACAAATCTAAAAAACTTTATCCCAAATATATAGAAATTAGTGCAATGTATATAGGATTATAACCCGTGTATATTTAAATCATGTAAATTATATCAAATGTTGTCAATGGTGTATATTGTGCATGTGTGGATTAATGTCTCTATGACATGACCCCACTAATATGCCCCCACTTTAGAGGTTATAGGAATGGAATCCTATAGTTACCTTACCTCAACAAAACAAGATAATTATATAATATGTGTATGAATCATGTAGCATACGAGAGTAATACATATATATATGAAGCTCACAATATGTGATTAGAAAAATCCTTAAGATGCATTATATGGATTATGTCAATGTGTATAAATTAATAATACATTCTCAACAAATAATCAAGGACACACACACAAGAGCACTCAATGCCACATAAAAGGGGGTCTAAGTAGACCACAAATAAGGGAATGTTCAAATATTGCACACTCAAATGAATGACATATTCAAATGTCCAAATAACAAAAGAAAGAAACATATAATGGCATAGGGGACAAAAAGTAAGGAACATATTCAAATGTTCTACAAAAAAGACAATAATAAACACAAAAAAGACAATCAAGGAAGTGACAATGTGAATAAATGAATTATAAGCAACCAACATAAGCATATCATATTAGTCCTTGCATGCATGTGTTAAAAAAAATTCATGTAACATAACATATCAAGTACATTGTGAAAGATGTAAACATGAGTATAAGCATGTGTAAGTGTTAATATTTAAGCTCAACATGATATTTTAAAAGTGATAATAAAATAATATAACATGCATCAATCATGATTAAAGAAGCATATGCCCCCAATGTAGTATGCCACATGGGAAGAGGAAAGGTCCAATATATGTATGTGCAAGTATCATGGGTTGATTTATGTCTGTATCACACTCAAGTATGTGTATTTATAAATGAAATGATATGCTATCTACTAACGTAAAGTAAACAATATAGATACTAAGGAGCTAATAAACATGTGAAAACTGAATATTTTTATATTTTGGAATTTATTTGAATGTTTTTGTATTTTCTTGAATATTTGATTTTTTTTAGAATTTTCGATATGTTTTAATCAAGATTATTTGGATGAATCATGATTGTCATTATTGGATAATTTTGATTGGAAAAAGGTTTATAACATGTTCCTCTTCTCTCTTTACTTAGTAGAATCATGATTGACATCGTGTGTTATGTGAACTAATCTTCCCTTGTGAAAAAATGAAATGCCTTTTTGATTTGGATCTACTTTAGCTCCCATTTCATTTAACCAAAATTTTCCTAATGTAAATGGGTATGATATGTATGGGGCATGATCCATACTTTTATAAGGACATCACGAGGACCACAATAAATTAGAATTAAAATGAACTCCAAAAATTCCTTCCATTGTCCTTTATGATGTAAGTCTTTGATATTATATCCAAGTTGTGATAAACACCTTACATTACAATAATTTTATTTTTACATAGGATCAATATGCTTATGCCAACAATAAGCTCCACCCATGAATAATGTGATCGTTAAATTCTTTTGGAAAGGATGATTTTTGCTTGGTATACCTATTTACAAGTGGAGTCTGTCAGTATGGTATTGGTCCAATATTGAGTAACATTTGTAAAGGTGTCATGTAAAGATTTGGAATTCCACATATTTGTTCATTGTATTCACTTAGAAATGGGTTCCCATCATATGTATTTTGAACAAAGTGTTTGTAATTTTTAGGAGATAGTTTTAATTATTTACTATATTTGAGTAGGAAACAAGCATATCTATGCACATCCATATATAAGTGGGTAAATGAGGTATAAAATTTATGTTTTGCCCTTTATTTTAGTGGAGGAGTAATACCTCTACTAAATAGGAATTTTAGTTCCAAATTTGAAGGTCGATATGCTAAGGAATAAGATGTATTTTTAAATAAAATAGCACAATCTTGAAGATATTCATCATCATGTTGTTTGAAATTTTACAAATGATCCAATGTAAATTTTGGCACATTGTGTGTATTAAAGGCTGAGAAGAAAACATCTTCTACTTTCTTGAATGTAGTTAGGGAACCATTTGGTAAACTATAAAACAAATCACAAACTTCATGTATAGGGCTCATATGGAATGTTTTTTAAAACAATATTCACCCATCTTTAGCCCACTTTTCAAAAGAATACACATATTAAATTATATATTTGGAAAGATATTCATGGCCAAAACAAAAGGTAACATTGGTAGGATAAACACTTGTGGATAAGGATATTCAAATACATATTTTCTAAGAGGTTGATTTTGGATAATGTTATCATTAGTAGTAACATTAAAGGATGACATTTGTACTTTGATAAGTGAAACTTGCCTTTGGAGATCTCCTATACTACTCATCATAGACATAAGATAAGTAGTAGGAATTGTTGAAGTTTACAAAGATGTAATAATTAATTATAATTCACCATCTATTTGGAACATAGGAATCATGGATGCTTCATCATTATAAGCAATTTGTTTGATATTTGCATCACTTGAAACATTTGGAACTTTTGGTAATGGATCTTCACTTGAAAGTGTTGGAGCTTTTGGTGATGGTATATCATTTGGAACCTTTGGTATATCATGTAAAAGTTTCATTTGAGAGTTTTATAATCTTTGGTCATGATGCATCATTTAAAAACCTTGGGATCTTTGGTAATTTCACATTGTTTGGAAATGTTAGAATCTTTACTAATTATGCATGTTTTGAGTTTACAATGAAACCATGATAACCTTGTGAATATTTTAAAAAGTTTCACACTCAAAATATGGAAGATTTGGCCCATGTGTATCCAATTTTTTTTTAAGAGGTCAAGGAACATGTTGACCATCCCCATGATGTAATAACCTACCTTTTTGGCTACTAGTAGTATGGACCATGAAAGCCAACATAGGCCACTGATGAATAATGGGAGTGGGATGGTGACTATTAGAACCTTAAGGGATATGTTACTCAATGAAACAAGTCAAACATGCTTGCTTTTATTCAGTTGGTAATGTTTGAAATTTATTGTGATCAATCTCTATGGCTTTATAAATATATACCTCTTCTTGCTCATAGGTTATGATTTATCTTACAAATATTTCCATGTGTGATGCCTTGATTTATCTTTGGTAAAATAAAGAGTGAAGTAGATCAAAAATAAAGTTAAAAACCCTAAGAATTTACAAAATCCTAGAGAAAATAATGGTTGCATGAGAAGACATAGGGGTCAAGTTTACCAAATGTTTAACCCTTTTTAAATATGTTTAGATGAGGGTTAAAGGGTAAAATAACTTGAACAAAAGGATGGATAAACCTATTCTAAAACATGCCACTTAATTAAAAACATAGATAAATGAATATTCCAAATTGAAATGCTGAGTTATTATAAATATATAAATTAATTTAAAATAATAATTTGATTGCATAAACATGAAGAAGAGATAATAGTTGGCTTATCCACAAATGCACAAACAAATTTAAAAAGTGTAAAGGTGGAAACAGGCCAAAACAAGATCAAGATATAGTTGTTAGGTTCTAGAAATATTGTTTCTAGAGGCTTAGACACTTGTATCATCCTTAGGACAGTTATGTCAATGTAGGTGTCCTAATGTCAATGACTCTATCTAATATAAAATAATCATTATATTGTGGAGTGACCACCTAGAGATTTTTAGGTTTCCTATTTCCTTTATAATGATATGTTTTATTCATGTGCATAGGATGTAGATATATGTTTATGGATCAAACCCTAGCTCTTCACCTTAGGTCTTTGTATCTTGCCAACAATGGGTTAGCGGGCTCATTAAGTCAAGCTTACCTAAAGGACCCATCTATAAATGAGTGCTACCTACATAGCCAATACTTTGAAGAGGGCCTTAGACATATACAATTCTCCATTATGTGTTGGCTTATGTGTGCACAAGGGTGTAATATGCTATATGCAAGGGTATACAATGATCTAGCTTGTAACTTGACAAATATTTCTCATGGGTTGGTCTTTGAGTGTTTCAGACTTGTAATATGACTAATATGAAAACATAGAAGAAAAGGGTGGTAGAACTTACTTGTGAAATTGATTGAATGGGATTGAATAAGTGCTTTCTTAGTATTTGCTAGATGAATAATGAATTGGATTATATTTATATTTATACCACACATTTTGGAAATATATCAGGGTATGGTTAAATAAGACAAATAAGTTGACCCATATGTTTTGAAACATTTATGATTTGGATAAATTTTAAGGAGTGGACACTTGAGTTGATGCAAGTATCTGGCAGATTAGGAAGTTATTAAAGATTTAAAACTGAAAATGAAGGATATATATCAAGTTTTAGTCTTTTTGTATAGTGTAGGAGATTTGGGTCATTAGAAATGATAAGGTTAGACCATAATATAAATAGTTAGGCATAGTGAGATGGAGACTATAAGCCTTTAACCAATAGGGAGGTCTAGAACTAAAGGGTAGAGCCCTGATTAGTATTTGTCAAGTATACAAGACTGAGATGCTATACAAATTAGATTCTAGTATCAACATGAGTAACCATAGCCTAAGCAGAATATAAATAGGAGGTAGTGGTTATTACTTGATCATCATACTGTGAATTATATTCTTATTATAAGGATTATGGAGGTATCCCCCTCAAAATGGCTTATCATTTATTCATATATTCTACTCTATTTCAACTATAGTATGATCTATTATTGTTATTCTACTTTATTGGTGAAATAATTTCATTACAATTGGTATTACAACTTTGATTTGGGTGATTGCATGGGTGAAATGAAAATTTATAAAATCACTTATATATATTCAATCCATAGAAAATTTCTCTAAATTTTTTGTAATGATAAAGGATCACTCAAGGAATTCTTAGTAAAACAAGGGTCAGGTATCATTTTTGTGTGAGATATTACCCTTTTAGGTTTTTTCATAAATTCATCATATAGGCCACATTTTGAGGATTTTTTTGACTTATTTACATTTTTGGAAAGCTTTAAAAAATCTAGTGGGGGTCTATTATTTGTAATTTTATATTAGAGGTCAATATCAATGCAAAAAATATTGGACAAAGTTGGGTCAAAGGTGACAATCAGGGTCCACATTATTAAGATTTGTTATGGAAGGACTACAAACTAGGGGTTGAGGCAAGAGTTATGACATTTTAGGTAAAACTCCTTCCAAAGAAGAGATGGATTCATAAATAGTAATTGAAGAATAGTATGCTATAGGGTTTTGTTTAATTTATGACAAGGTTATTTAGACTGATGTCGAATTATGAAACCTAAAATTGTAGGTGAAAGGTGATGTTAACAAGATCAATCAAGATGTGAACCAGATAAATTAATGATTGGATGATCTCATGTAGGAACTCAATATAAATGTTCCTCAACATCCATCAAATCAACCACAAAATCATTACTACCCAACCCAACTAGGGTGGATCTCCTAGCTAGCCCAATCCAAATCCAAGTACTTTGCATATGTAGAAATTAATGCCAAAATTATAAATGCATAAGTTTGATGGGAAGGATTTGATTGCCTAGATCAACCAAATGGATAAAAAAATTATATACATTAGATTCCATGTGGATAGAAGGTAATAATGGCATCTTTATAGCTAGTACTTGAACAATTCAATTGGTATCGATGGTTGTGTGTTTAAAGAATAAGAAGGCTCTCAATCTCACCTAGTCTTTTTTTACCAAGGAGCTATAAACACACTATAAAAATAGTGTGAATGATAACCACTTTATCCAATTGGAAAAATTGTGACAAATAAGGGTAGTTAAGGATTATATTCATCAACTACAAAACCTATTCTTGTGTGTGGATAACATTCCTGAGGAACACCTAAATGACCTATTTCTTGGAGTTCTCAAGCACCACAGTAAACATAATGTACGCATGTTTAATCCACTTACTATATTTGAATTTATTCACATGGTCTGTAGGGTAGAGGATTTTTTTAATATAGTAATAACAAATCATTTACCAACATCAAATATTGAATTAACTCATCACCATCATTCTCCCAGCCTACTGGGTTGACACATCAAGAAATTGAAGAAAAATGAGTGAAAGGTTTATGTTTCAACTGTGATATAAAATGGAGAAAAGGGAATAAATGTGATTAAAAGAAATTATTCTATGTTTAAAGGGTAAATTAGGAATAATATGATGATGAAACATCAAGTGAAGAAGAAGAAGTACCAATGTTAGAACCTGAAGAGTCCCAACCAACTATCTCATGCCATGCACTTTCTATAATTAACACTCCATAAACCCTCAAGGTTGTGGGTTTCCTTAAGAAATAGAAGATGATAAGGCTGATTGACTCAGGGAGTACACATAATTTCATCAAAAATAAGTTGGTGTCATGTGTGAACTATTTTATTTACCCTTCACCATTATTTCAAGTCATGATTGTAGATGGTAGCACAATCAATTATTCTAGGAAATGTCATAGTATTAAACTTGAAATGGGAGACTACAAGCTTGATTTACCTATGTTTTCTATTCCTATGGGTGGAGTATACATTGCCTTAGGAGTCTAATGGCTCACAACCTCTAACACAATAGAGATGAATTTCCAAGAGTTATTCATGCACTTTCATTCTACAGGGAAGACATTTGAATGTAAAGGGCTACAAGAAAAACATATGTAGTTCGTTATTACCCACCAAATGTAAAAAAAAAATCAAAAAAGGGGTAGAAAGATTTGTAACATGGTTATTATCCATAAAATTTCAACCAACTAATACATATACACATCCATATATACACAAGATTGTTTAATGATTCAACTATTTTTAGTGACATTCCAAAAGGATTGCCTCCCAAAAGAGATCATGATCATGCCATTTAGCTAATTCTAGGGAGCCAACCCCCCAATAGTAGACCTTATAGATACCCATATGTGAAAAAGAGTGAGATCAGGAAGATGGTACAAGAGATGTTGGAAACATGTATTATTCATCATACTTAGAGTACTTATTCATCTATAGTGGTGATGGTGCGTAAAAAGGATGACACTGGCATATGTGTCCTAACTATAGAGAACTTAACTAGTACACCATTAAAGATAAGTTTCCTATTCTTATAATTCAATATTTGATAGATAAGTTACATGGTGTTGTGTATTTTACAAAACTGTATCTTCATTCTAGATATCATCAAATCTTTAGAATAGTAAGGGCCACTATGAATTTATATTGATGTCTTATGGCCTTAATAATGCACGATCTACATTTTAAAGTTTTATGAAACCCATATTTTGAACATTTCCATGGAATTTTATATTAGTGTTATTTAATGATATATATATCTATCACAAAATGTGGGAGGAACACTTATGTCATGTGAATTAGGTTTTGGAAATTCTTAAGCAACACCATCTTTATGCCAAGCCTTACAAGTGTTATTTTGGGGTAAAGGAAGTGAAATACTTGGGCCATATTTTCTCTCATGAAGGTGTAAATATGGGCCCTCACAAAATCAAGGCCATGGTAAAATGGAAAGTAACTAGAACCCTTAAAAATCCATGGGGATTCTTAAGTCTTACATGTTACTACCCCAAATTTATGAAGAATTATGGTATCATAGTAGAACTAATCATAAATTTACTAAAGGACTCTTTCCATTGGAATGAGTAATCCACATGGGAATTTGAAAATTTTAAGAATGCCATGTGCACCATCCAGTTCTAGTAACCCCAAATTTTTCCAAAACCTTCATCATTGAATGTGATGCTTTAGGGAATGGGATGGGTGCAATACTCATGCAAGAGGGACATCCCATTGCATTTTAAAGCTGATAATTCAAAGGTAAGAATATATTGAAGCTTAATTATTATAGTGAGATGATGATGATCCTTCATATGGTGAAACCATGGAGACTATATCTAATGGGAAGACACTTCAAGGTGAAGACATATCTGATAGTTTAAAGTACTTCTTACAGCAATGACTCTCATTACAAGAATAACATAAATGGGTCACAAATTTTTTGGATTGTTATTTCAATATAATTTATAATAAAGGGAAGGGTAATGTAGTGGTTGATGCCCTAACCATGAAGGATGAGCCTACAAAGGCATTATTGTGTGCCATGTCCATATTGCATGCAAATTAGGTAGACGAGGCAAGATCAGGATAACATAATGACATAAATATAAATCTCATTCATAAGCTCCAAAAATATATAAGTGTGTCTAATACATTTATATGTAAAGGGGATGTTTTATGTTACAAAGATAGGTTGTACTTATGCAAGAACTCTGCCCTCAAGAATAGGGTGTTTCAGAGCTCCATGTTTCTCCTGTAGGTGGGCATTCAAGGTTCTTAAAAAAATATCAAGGATCAAGAAAGATTTATTTTTGGGAAGGGATAAAAGGAGAAATCCATTTTTTTTTGAATAATTCATTGTGTCATAAAAAAAATAGGTGAAACAATTAATACCCTAGGTATTTTTCAACCTTTGTCAATTCCTAGCTAAAGGTAGGAAAAGGTTTCTATGGATTTCATCACAATATTTCCTAAATCTTGGGGGGGGGATTTAATCATGGTTATTGTGGATAGAATCACAAAATATGATCTTTTTTTGCATTGTCACATCCATTTGTAGCAGTTATAATAACATAATATTTGATGGATACCATTTAGAAGCTAAATGGGACATCTAAGACTATAGTAAGTGATCATGATCCTATATTTACTAGTAATTTCTGGATTGATTTATTCTCATGTTTGGCTACACAGTTGGATCATAGATCATCATATCATAGCTAATCTAATGGGTAGGTTGAGGTAGTAAATAAGTTCTTAGAGGGGTATCTTTGTTGCTTTGCTTCTGCTAAACAAGAGATATGGGATCACTGGTTAACACTCGTTGAATACTAGTATAATACTTCATTCCATATCTCATCCAAAATGTCTCATTTTTGGTACTATATGGGTACCATCCAACATCCATCACATCATCCTTAAAAGTCTAGCCAAAGGTTAAATCAGTTGAAGAACACATTTTACACCAACAAGAGGTACTTTCTAGTCTCAAAGATATCTTGGCAATGACACTAAACCACATCAAGCAACACGTTGACCACCATCATGGTGAAAGGCATTTTTCAGTTGAAGATTGGTTTTTTTAAGATTAAAAACACGTAAATTAATTGTATTTACATTAATAGAAGAAGTATGATAAGATTTTTCCTATGTTATATGACCCTTATCAAGTATTGTAGAAGATTGATAGTGTAGCATATAAATTAGAGATACCTGAGTCAACAAAAATACATCCAATCTTCCACATGTCTTGCTTGAATAAGGTCATTACACATAAGATTTCTTCCCAGACATAGTTACCAGAGATTGATGAAAAGGGTGGAATCATTTTGGAACCTCAGGGAATTCTTCAATCATGAACCAAAAGGTTGAGGATGAGGGTGATTACCAAGTATATAATCAAGTGGAAAAATTTGGACAATGAAGACACAACTGAGGAGGATGAATCATTCTTGAAAAAGTATTCAAAGATCATCAATGTTGGGGAAAATGTTTATTTGAAGGGGAGGGGCATATTATTCTCTAAGCTTATAATATGTGTTTTGACTTGTGGCTTACATAACCATTTCCTTATCATATCACATTAATCTATGTTCTCATTTGGTTAGTTAGGTTGGCGTATTGAGTAATCATAGCATAAGAGGTAGTGGTTAGGACTTGATCATCACAATTAAAATTATAATCTTATTGTAAGGATTGTGGAGGTTTCTTATCTTGTTATTTATTCATATATTATGCTCTATTTTAGCCATATTATGATTTATGATTGTTATTTTACTTTATTTGTGAAGTAGTTTCATTACAACAACTTTGTAGGAAAAGGTCTACAAAGCACACAAATACCTTAAAGTGGTGTTATATTTATGAGGAATTTAACATGTTAATATAAGGAACTATACAAAAAATATGTTTATGGATTGACAAAACTTTTATAGCATGTAATATCATAAATTTTCCTTGTCTCACAAGTATTATAAATATAGGATATACACACATCTAACACTTTTATCCCTTTTTCATGTTTTTAAATGAGTATATTATTATATATTATATAATTAGAATAATATAATTTACTAATGAGCTACATAAATTTTATTAGAATAATCTTATAATTACTAGAACATTTACATTGGCAATAATTACAAGGCAAGGGAACTCACAAAACACACAAGACCTTTAATGATATTAGTAACGTAGAAGAAGAAGATGGTAACACTTAATTCAAAGAGAGAATGTCTAATTATACCCTTACTCATTAAATTTTTTGAAACCATTTAAATTTTGACAAATGTTACATGAATATAAACTAAGGATGAAATTCTCTTCTAAAGTCAACATTCTATAGTTGATCACATTCTCACTCATAATTTTATGATAATAAATTAAGCTCTTTCCTTACATTCTTGACTTCGCAAGATATTTTAATACCTTATAAGGAAATCTCTTTGGAAATGTATGACATAAATATTAACTCTCATTGATCTTAAAATTGTAACATATAAAATATGCATGAATGATTTATTGACAAATTTAAAACTAACAGAGGTAAGTCATAGGAAATTCACTATAGTATAGGAGTTACAACAAAGTTGTCTTATAATTCATAAGAAACTCACTTTAATATGGGGTTACAAAAGGATATCATAAATTTATTACCTTTTAAATAATTATATGCAGATAGTTAATTTTTGTGGAATTTTACTCGTGTGTAATCAAATCATCTTAAGATAACCTCTATGAGTAGTCATTACTCTAATGAAAAATTTATGTGTATTTTTGGAAATAAACAAAATTAAAAGGGATCCACTATTAGGATCCATTCATCCTAATTCTATTGGTTTGTATTAGTGTTATAAATAGAAACTTGAATCCATATGATTTGTAAGTTCTCCCATTTGCTATTTGTAATCATCCCACATTTATTGGAGGTAGTACTTGTCTTGAGTATAATAACTTATATAGAGAACTTGTGTAAGAGGAAAGATCATATATTGAATATCTTATATTGATCCATGATTAAAGGGGGTTGCACCCTTGAAAAGGTTCATGATACTTTGTAGGATGATTTTGTTAATTCAATAAAATATTATTATCTTCTTTTAGTTAAGTGTATATTTGTTATAATTATTTTGCTAGATTAACTTATGTGCAAGTAGGTTCCTAACATTTGGTATCAGAGCACCTTCCAAGGTTGTGTTATACAATAGTTTTAGTGGTTTAGGGATTTCCATGAATGTCTATTATATGCTCTCATCTTACCCAATTAATATCTTGGTGATTATAAAGTCGTAATAGAAGTGGCAACACTAAGCCTTTTTGCCTCAAATCTGCTCAAATTTTTCTCTCTTGCAAATAATTTTTTATTAGGTTAGAAACTATGTTCTGACAATTTTAAAACTCATAGAATGTTTTCATTATGGGCTAAATGGTTATTAGTTTTATGTTCTATCTGTGAAGTGAGGGGTTATCCCCTAATACGCAAGCCATTAGATAACATTATATATGGACTTGAGCTTCTATGTACCTTTGGGTATATAAAAAAATCCCATATATTTTTGAAAGCTTAGACATAGGAAGCCTTCAATCATTTTTATTTTGTGAATCACTGATAAGTAGTTAGCCCTAGGAGTTTACTTGCATCGTACCTATGATAAATGATAATGGGATACATGATGGTTTAATCCACCGTAGTTAGATATCTAAAATATTGGGCTAACACTATTTACAAATGGGATCAATATATTTATGATCTCATAAAATATACACACTTTAGTTACCTTCATGGTTATTATCCTAACAAGTTGGAAATCTCAAACCTGTAAATACAATAGCCACAACAATCCAAATGTTTAAGACTATTTTGATATCTTGTAGAAACTACATAAGCCATAAATGGCTAAAATATTCATGAGTAGTAATATGGACATATTCCAATAAGTCTACCAACCATTAAAAAAGTCTATATTTTTTTTGAAGTTGGGGAACCTACATTCATCTTGTTGTGCTAATAATTTTCGTATATAACTATGGGAACACTTTCTAGATAGCCCCATAATCCCCACCCTTATGTTGGTACTAAAATGATCATGAGACATGGAGACATAACTTGCCAAATTACTAGTAGAATTACATGACATATAGGATGACCTCCAATCCCAACTCTCTAGTGCCAATACCCAATATACAAACATGATGGTCATTATTTAAGAACTAAGTGGCTATGATTTACAAACTGGTATGAATAACAATTATGAAAAAAAATCCAATTTTAGAAGAATGCCCCATGGTACTAAATTTTATGGTAAAGATCCCACTAGTTTGATCTATAGGACATAGTAGTATTTCCATTTGTATGACACCCAATCCTGACACAATATCCCTATAGCCTCTTTTATCCTAGAGAAAGAAATTATCTTTGGCTAGCCAAATAAGTCAATTATTATGTGTATCCTTTTTCAAGTTTTGAATTCATGATAGCCAATGGAGGAACCTTAACTTGTAAAGGAAAATGCTAAAATGTCCACATTTGAATGGGAGATTATAGTTTGAAAATCAAAGATGTTTTTTTGTCTCTAGGAGATTACAACATAGTTTTAGGGGCATAGTGGATTTAGATACTAGGTCCTATCTTATGGGATTTTTTGAACTATAGATGCAATTAATTGATATGGACTACCAAAAAAACTTAATAGGCCTTGATCTAGGCTGAAAAACTATAATTATCTCTCACAACATGAAGAAGTTGCTTAAAAATAGATCTCATGGGATTGTTGCCTAGTTTTGTGCCATCCAACTCAATGATTAATATGACTCTAACCAACTGCTAGATTTAAATGAATTATTGTTGAAGCATTTAATTATATTTGAGGAACCTGAAGGCTTACCCACACATTAGCATGAAGATCATGCAATTTAGCTAGTTTTAAGTAGTGTATCTCCAAACATTCATCTGTACCGGTACCCATTTCTATAGAAGAATGAAATAGAAAAATGGTGTAAGAATTATTGAAGGTTGGAGTCATTACGTCCAAAATTAGTCCTCAATATTCTCCTATATTATTGGTATGGAAAAAATATGGGTCTTGGCACCTATATATTGAATTTCATGCATCGAATAAACTCATAATTAAGGAAAAGTTTCCCTTTCTAATGATTAATGAGATGTTATATGAATTGCATGGAGTTTGATTCTTCTCAAAGCTTGACTTGTGATCAGGGTATCACCAAATCTACATCAAGGAAGATGATATTCCTAAGATAACCTTATGAACTCATGATGGTCATATTGAGTTTCTCATCATACCATTCAACCTTACTGGTGCTTCATTAATGTTTCAAGGCTTAATGAACAAGATCTTTTAGATATTTATTCATAAATTCATCATGCTTTTACTTGATGACATCTTTATATATAGACATACCTATGAGGAGCATCTAGAATAAACCTTCTAACTCCTTATTGATAACCACTTATATTCTTAGCGATCAAATTGTGATTTTGGCCACAAGTAAATTGAGTATATTGGACACATCATCTTTGAAGAAGGTTCTAAAGTGGATCTTGAAAAATTAAAACTATAAAAAAGGCCTAAACCCAAAAAACTCAAGATACTTTGCAGGTATTTGGTCCTGAATAGTTATTATAGAAAGTTCATCTAGGACTATGGGAAAATTTCAACTCCATTGATAACTATGTTAAAAAATGATGACTCTTAGTGGTTTGAGGTAGCAAAAAAAGCCTTCAAACTACTCAAACATTAAATATTTACTACGTTAATTTTGGATATGCTTGGATTATCCAAACCCTTTATCATTGAAAGTGATGCCTCAATAAATGACATTGGATCAATTCTAATGTAATAAGGTTAAACCCTTACTTTCAACAATAAAGCACTTACGAGTAAAAACTTTTATCAATCCACATATGAGAAGGATATGTTAGCCATCCTTCATACCATTATCAAGTGGAATTGATACTTAATAGAGAGGTAGTTATGCATTGAAACTGATCATTAGAGCCTCAAGTACTTGGTAGAGCAATAAATCTATTTTTTGAGCAAGAGAAGTGTGTTAAGAAACTAACAGGATATGACTATGAGATCACCTATGAGAAAGGTAAGGACATTTTTTTCTCAAATCTTGTCAGTATGAAGAATGAACAACCTTGTGCACATTATCCTTCCCTATGTCAGAATGGGTGTATAAGGTATAAAAATAATGGTCCCAGGACATCCAAATTTAGCGAGTCATCTAGGAAGTGACCACTAATCCTTTGTCCTGAATGAATTACTCTTGGGATGGTCACTATTTGTGGCATAGAGGATGAAGTGACCAAATTAACATTAAGAGAGACAATTATACCATAAATGCATGCCTCCCCACCAGTTGACCACTTAAATTTTACAAAAAACATATGAAAAGATTTGTTAAATTTTTTTTGGGAGGGAATTAAACATGACATTAAATAGTTTGTGACATACTATGAGATTTGTCAACACAACAAAATGGAAACTATATCAACCCTAGGCATGCTCCAAAACTTGCCTATTCCCATCTCAGTATGGTGAAATATTTCCACAAAATTTGTTGGACTACCCAAGTCAGGTGAAAATCAATGTTCTAATGATGGTGGATCAAATCTTCAAATATTGCATTTTCTACACCCTTTCCCATATTTTTACTGTCTCCATTCTTGTTCAAACCTTTTTGATTAGTTCTTTCACATCCATGAGATACCTACTTCAATTGTTTGTGACCATGTTTCTAATTTTACTAGTCACTTTTGGAATGAATTTTTTCATTGCTCTAGTACCCATCTTAAAAATGAGTTCCTCCTACCATCCACAAACTAATGGTCAAACAAAAATGTTTGGAGATCTTTCAACATTACTTTACCTTTGATAAAAACCTCCTTAGGTAAAATGGTTGCCACTTTATGGATGGTGGTAAAATTACACATACCAAAATCCCACCAAGATGACACCATATGCAACAATTTATGGTCAGCCACCACCCTCTCTTCAGACATACCATTCAAGAAGTTCAAATATGCAGGCAATTGACACCATAGTTAACATACATGATATTATCCTTAAAAATCCTAAGGATAACCTCCATCTAAGATAGAACCACATGAAGCAATAGGCCAATCAACACCACTTAGAATGAGCTTTTGATGTAGGTTACATGAATTTTATCAAGGTCCAACCTTATAACTAATCATCCTTGAAGTTGAAGGTTCATCAAAAACCCACAACTAAGTTTTATGTTCCTTATAAAATGCTTCAAAATATTGGTCTTGTGGCATACAAGCTAGAGCTTCCTTTCTCTTCCAAGATCCATTCTATTTTCCATGTTTTATGTTTGAGGAAGGTCATTGGTTAGCATGTGTGGGCCAAACAACACACCTAAATCTTAAGACTGAAATGATTTATTCTCTTAGAACCTAAGTCTATCCTACAGAGGTGTTTTTTCTATATCTACAACCATACTATCATTTTGATTCTAGTAAAATGACACATCATGTAATCCAAAGACATAAGGGAACCCCTACTCTAGTTATATAAGTAGTTTCCTCATCTCAAGCTTTTATGACAATTTTTTAATGTAGAAGGGTATGTTAGGATCCCTTCTTCATAAATTTTTTATTTTGTATTAGGTGTTATTAATAAAATATTGAGCACATATGCTTTTTAAGTCACCCCTTTTTCTATTTGTAATTATCCCACACATATGGGAGGTAGTTATTAAATTACGTAGAATAGCATAAATATATAGATTGTGTAAGAGGAAAGATCATCTATTGAATATTTTGTATTTAATTTTGCTCAAAGGAGGTTACTTCCTCAAAGAGGCCATAATACTTTGTAGTGAACTTCTATTGTTTCAACACAATATTGCTATATTATTTTAGATTAGTATATATTTTTTATAATTATGTTGTTAGATTAACTTGTGTGCAAGTAAGTTCCTAACACCTACATAAGCACTATAAGCATTTGTTAGTTAGGGGAGGAATTATGCATGTAATCCACCTCTTTGGGTTTCTCACCCTCTATCCCCTTTATCTAATATCAAAGTTTTTGGAGCATGTAAAGCCTTATAAGTCAACATTTTATCAAAATTTTACCAACATGGGATTAACATAATTACAAACCAATCATGTATTTGTGTGTAATTGATTATACGTAGATAGATTAGAAAAATACATAGAAAATGTAGGTTAGATGAAAAAAAATCTCAATAATTGGAAAAATATATTACTACTATATGTTGTTAAAAATCTCACATATTCAAACAAATAATATAGATTCTTTCAATAATTTTATAGCAAAACTATTTCATAAAAAAATGTTGGTAAAATGAAGATCATGATATTAAACAAATAAAAGTAACTTACCTCACAACTTCCTTTAATTACTACCCACTAGAACTAGGCAATTCCTAAAAATGCTTATAAAATTATTTAATCATAAATTGATGATGATGAATTTTAACATAATTTGGGTCCCAAACTGGTCTGTCAAACCCATTATTTGGGTCCCAAATTGGTCTGTATGACCCATGCAATTCACTTAAATCCTCACTGCAAACTGTGATCTTAAAGTTATCTTCTTTGATGGGAACCTTCACTATATTGGGACTCTTCCCAATTGATGCATCTTGTTTATACAATTATTTATAAGAATATTTAGATTCATCATGAAATCTCTAAGATTTATTTGATTGTCATGAATTAGGACTTCATGAACCAAGTTGTGATTGCAAATATTTATATAAACATGTCTAAAACCATTGTATAATGGACATGTTAAATGTAAATGTGCTTCATCTTAAATTCCATTTAAGGTATATAACTTATATATTTTTTTCCCAAGTTATTTTTGGGAATGTTTATCTACCTTATTCATTATTTAGCTTAGTGAATTATTTCATAGGTTTGCAATCAATTTTATATTTGAAGTTTACAATATTTTATGGGTGAGGCACATGTTAAAGTTGGGAGTTCATATGTTTTTATAATAATTAAGTTGTTTTATATATTTTTTAATTATTTCAAAGGTTTTAGGTAATTATTAAATTTTAGGTTTGTCTCACATGGGAGAGTTATATCATCATGGATGCCCCAAAATTTTAACCATTTATATGAGTTTTTTTCCAACCTCCTTTTAGACATAGATAGATTAGGAACAATTTTTGAACATTGATGGGAAGCCTTGTCAGTAGAGGTTCCTAAAAACCCCATCAGAACATGCTAATATAGGGATACCTATGTGAAGTGTGAACATAATTATAACACATACATGATCGCAGACTATACCAATCCATTATTTATCCAAAACTAATATATTTATGTGTGAAACACAAAATTAAGAAGTAAAAAATAGTTAGTATAATCTACATGATTAACATATTTAGATAAACAAATCATTCACTACACACAAAATAATGACAAAAGATATTCAAGCAAAACCATTCTTATCACATCAAGGCTCTTTTACAAAATAATTAAGCACTATATAGAGAACTTTTACAAGATGTTTTCACTTCATATTTAATCCTTTTACGACAAAAAAAAAAAGACTCTTCACATTATGTAGACTCTTGACGTGCATTCAAGTGATGAATATGTACAAAAAGAGATACAAAATATTTCAAGTCACACACATGTCTATCAATTAAAGTTTGTGATTTTGTATCCCTATATACTACCAACACTTTTTTAGACTTAACCAATTATTTCATCCCAAGACAAAGTCATAGTAAGTGTGCCTTATGTTGGATCTAAAAATTGTGCCTATCATGAAATACTGGACTAGAAACATAAGTTACAGTAATCACTGAAGGTGTCATTTACTAGTTTTCAACCCTTGCACACCATTTAGTTGCCTTTTCAAGTTTTCAACTAAGTAATGTACTAATATATCATGCTTGTGGGTTTTTAATAGATTAACATAACCATGTGGACATGCTTTATAGGTTTTAACCAACTTAGCCTTCCTCTTGATGTTCAAGGCCTCACTACAATAAAATGGTTCAAAATTTCAAAATTGGAGTGTGCAAAATACCTACAATGAAGGTGGTGGCATGGACTGTGCTAGATAAACTAGAAGACACTACATAGATGGTTACACTTAGGGTCAAAAATAAGACATTATTGCTATAAAATCTATTGGTGGAGGTTGTAGTTGGGGTTGAGGGTCAAGCTGAGAAACTACAATTTTTTTTATGTAATGGAGTTCATATTGTAATTGATTTAGAGGAATAAATTGAGGCTCATGGGTGATGCCTACGATAGATATATCCAGATGAGACACACCCTTTTTTAATAATGTCTAATCCATGATATATTCTCTGACCATGTTGATTCTAGTACACATCAACACTTGACACTCAGCCAAACTTTGAATGTCTTCATCCTCTATCAATAGGATCATAGCTTCAACATTGGATACTTTTAATTGAATGTCTTGAGCTAACTCCTCCATATTATCTATGTGACTTATTATTTGAATACTAACAAGTGTATTGTACATCACTTCATTTTTCCAAGTATGTATCTTCAACATAATACTATCTCTAGATTCAAATGATTGCTTGAGTGTGATGTCTAGTGCATTAGAAGTAGCAGAATGGTTATCCATGGTAGCTTTAGATTTAACTACCTTTATGAAATTTGGCATGGCCTCCTTCCATGTGTTGGACAATCACTACTTCCATTTGATCATGTTCTAAGATATGGTGCAAGTTTCATGCACAAAAGTGTCAATACCTTATTTATATTCCTCAAGGAGCTTACAAATGGCATATATCTTACCCTTGAGATTATGGCCTTATGTGTAAAGTTTCTACAACTTCCATGTAGCATGCCAATATTTTATGAGATGAGAGAAGGGTTGTGCACTACTTTTCCTCTGACATACTTGGTCACCCAAAACTTGAGTGACCAAGGCATGACATGAAGTATCGATCAACTCATGAGTTTTGGTTAGATGAAGGTTGAGGTTTTTATTCTCCTCCTTGAGTTGAAGCACTTATTATTTTAAGGTTGATGCCTTCTACATGATGTATTCTTGAAAGATAGTTACTCCCTCAATTTTATTAGTTAGCTATAGCTATAACACATCTAGTGATGCATCTTGCATTGTTATAGCTAAGGCTAAATTTGAACTCATAATAACCATAGGTGCTTTCTTAACCCATGTCGTGGGTAGAGAAAATGTTTTACAATGCATGGAGGGTGCCAATATATCCCATAACCATTGGCTAGATATCTAGGGCATGTGATGTGATGCTTCCTCATGTATAATCCCTTGGTTAAAATTTAAGTCATGCGATGTGAATGATGGTTGTTGGGTATCAGATATACCCACTGTATTGGTATCCTCATTTGTTTTTTTGGCTATGATTTCTTGTTTAGCCTTGCACTTAGCTACTGCCTTGTCTTTAGATTCAACCTCTACATTAGCTTTATAATCTACCTCTACCTTAGATTTGGCCTTTACCTCTACCTTGCCCTTGGCATCTACCTCAACCTTAGCTTTGGAAAACTATTTATGAGCTTACTTCTTTGATTGCTCTTATCAAGTACATAATGCTTCTTTTTCCTTTTCTTATTTTTGTGCTTTTATTATAGTCTTAACTTTATCCTTATTTTTTGTGATATCTGTACTTCTTGATTTATTTTTTCTTGTTGTTTCCTTATAGATTATTCTTTACTTCTACTTCTTCAACTCTTTTATTTGCTACCTCAGCTTCCTCAACCTTTCCATTGTGTTCCTCCTCTTATTTGTTTCACTCTTCCTCCTTATAGATAGCCTTGCACTTTGCCTCTTCCTTCTTTTTCTTTTATGATTTTCAAGACTTGTTTATAGTCCCTTGTTATGCCTTTTATTCTTCTTGTTGCATTATGGCATCTTGTTCTTATGTTGTGATATCTATTTATTTATTAGGTTGCTCAGGCTGAGGTAGATTTTTCTCTTCCAAATACTACATAAGAGTTGGTAAATCAAGTGGTGACTATGAATCAGATGATGAGGTTGATTTAATCACAATACCTCATCATGTTGGTGCCTTGCGTCTAGAAGAGGGTGGAGGCATGAGATTCTTCTTTACTTTCTTGTAAGACTGAACTAACTCTTGTATCTATTACCTAAATACTTGAGGCTATTGAGGTTCAAATTTGATCATAGGTCTATAAAGGAAACCATTCATTCCTTGACTGGTAGGGATACTCGAGACATAGAATGGGTCCTTTTTTTGCATAATAGAGTGGGTGATGGGATTTCCTATAATGGGGAGTGATCTCCTTATGCAATGAAAGATACTATAGTTAGATCTATGTGAAAGAGCTTAGTTTTAAAGAATTTGTGTGCTACTTCCTGGCCAATAATATCTACTATTATTGAGGAGGTTGAGTGATATCAACCCATAAGTCTTATTGTACTTGAATCTACACTTAGCAAGTGCATATTATCTTTCAAAAGATAAAATCCTTTTCTTATTCTTTATTATAGACATCCTTGCCTATGTATTTAAGTATTGAATACAACACTTTGTGTTCATTAATGCCAAACTCTACAAGATCATATTCTATAGTGATTTTTGGCACATACTTATTATCTAGCCAAGATTTGGCATGGTGTGTCCTCTTCTTAGGTGGTGGAGGTGAAGCTCACCACACTAGTGCATTTTGCTTGCCCTTATCAACCTGAGATGCCATTAATTTTGCCTATGGTGGTGCATGTGTTTATGACTAGGATTGTGAAGGCAAGGGTTGTTGCATACTTGGAGGTATAGACTATAGGGGTTGTAATGATATAATAGCTAGGGTTTTATTTCATAAGACTTATACCTTAGAATCCAACATGTTAATGAAGAAGGGAAGTGGAGTGGTTGTTACTTTAGGTAATTCATAGACTCTGACATGATTCCCATTATGTAATTTTATGATAGATGCATGTTGCCATAGATATTGTAGTATGTCCTTGGGTACCATGGGGTGAAAGATAGTTAGGGTTTGAATCTCAATCCACCATTGGATAAATTTAGATAATTTATTATATTATTACCCCATCTTAGTCCAGGTGAGGTTTGAAAATGTAGTCATAGGCCAAAAATCTTCATCAAGGTTGACTAGACCCTCTAAGGACTTTCATTGGGTAAACCAAAGTAGTAGGACCAAGAATTGGTATTAGAATACCTACAATGTTCCGAAGAGTATCCTATTAATGTTGGTTGTGAGGTCATAAGCAAAAAATTCATTCTAATTAAAGTTTTCATGCATCTTTATCATTTGGTAGGCAATGTTAATGACCCCTTTTGTTGCCTATCATGCGATCTTAGTGGTCTACCAAAACTGTTTGGTGATAAACTTTGAGAGAATGCATACTGACATACCATCCATCTTATTAATAAGTATCCCCATGGATGCCATATTATACATTTACTTTGTATCTAAATAAAGTAATGGAGATTTGGTTTTGTAAAGTAGAAGAGATTTTCCCTGAGTTGGAAGTCATGTTGCTCGTGCCATTGTTACAGGGTTGATGAAAATGGTGACATCCTATGATATATTGATTGAAACCTCATTATATATAATGAGTAGTGTCAGCATCACCTTGTCTAAATACATAAAATTAGGAAGCTTGATGAGTCTCTCTACATCAAAACTTCACTGAGGGTGTTGAAGTGATAGGGATCCTACTTGTGCTTCTTCAAATTGATCATGGTTGAACATATTAGCCTCTACAACATTGATGAAATCAAAGGGGTATGGATCATGGTATATAGTTTGTAAGAGTACAAAACCAATTCCCATTTATTCCTTTAATACATTTTTTAGGGGGATTAAAAATTGCACATGATCCATGGTTCCTGCTATAAAAAAATTTGAAAAATTTCTCTGGTTGGAGTTGCACTATTAAAGAATTTATGCTTAATTGATTGAATTAAACTTAGATCCAAGAGGTCTCTTGTTTAAAAAGGTGTGTAATTTCCTCGTGTTCTTCATGCCCATTGTTATATATCCTTTGTCACTCAAATCCATTTGACATAAAGGTTTTAAATGCATTGAGATGGTTGTGCATGATTTTTCCTTGAAAATTAATGTCAATTAGTTGTAGACGATGTGATAATTATTATTCTGTGTCTATAAGCATTGAATCCTCCCAATATTAGTTGTTGATGTGATGTATCATCTTCTCACCTATCTATTTTACTTTATTATACATCCTTTCATTCTAACATTTGATCTATTTTTGGAAAGATATAATATTTGAAGTGTATCATCGTTAACAATTTTGACTACCCATTGATTGTCCTTTCTCCATACATTGGTTTTCAGTGCCTGGTTCCTGATCCCCTTGTGAGCTCTATAAGTTATCTTTCTAACATATTGTATTTGTTCATAGATTACACTTTGTGACTTTGAATTTTCAACTCTAGTTCTAAGGTCCTATGATATATAAATCACAATGTACAAACACACACAAACCTAAAACCAAAATAGGAAAATAATACTTTAATAAAAAATCCTAAGCTATATGGTGCTACTCATCACCCTCTCTCATTTTTATGTGAGAAGTGATAGAGATTATTAAGGGTAAGGCTTAAGCCTACAACCATTTACACATCCTGGTAAAATGGTTCCATGAATATTTTTTAAGATGATTTTTCCTTGCTATAAAACATCATGAATGATGTAGGGTCCCTTCCATCTACTGTACAGATTACCCTGAAATGATCTAAATATGATATTAGATAATAAAATTGTTTGTTATGGATATAATTCTTTAGATCATAGGTTGAGATCATGCCATGCTTTCTGACTTAGCTTATTAACTTCCTATGTCTATTGTGCCCTTTGCCTATTTTATTCCATTTTGGCTAAATCCATCAACCATGCATATACATAATCTCAATCCCTTAATATCATGATCATTGCAATGTGAAAAATAGGAATTATGTAGCCCATAGGCATTATTATTTCAAGTTCATATACTATCTAAAATGGCATGAAACTTATCACTTGTTTGTAATTTGTCTTGTATGCCTATATAATCACAAGAATTTGATCCTCTCAATCATATCTTTAGACATTACATATCTTGGTGATCATCTTGCCAAGGACTTTGTTTGATGCCTCCACTTTTCCATTTACTTGGGGATGATAAGTTGTACTTTTATGGTGAAATATCACAAATTCTTTAATGAGAGTCTTGATGGTGCTATTTAGGAAATGCATACCTCTATCACTGACCAATTTGATTAGACACCCAAATTTGGTTATAATATTTTCATATAGGAACTTGGCTGCATCCTTAGCACTGAAACATGGGGTCACATTAGCTTCCACCCATTTGGTGAAATAGTCCATCATGTTAATGATGTATCTTGCATTACTGCACTTACTGGGTGGATCGATTGGCCCTACAAAGTTGATTCCCCATTACTTAGATGGTTTCTATGATAGAATAGGATTCAATGGCATCTTGTCTCTATGATTAGGCTTGCCCATCCTTTGGTAGATATTGTAGTGTTTTAGAACCTGATGTCCATGTTGAAATAGAGTAGGCCATGATAGATCACTTTGTAACATCTTCCTTATAGTTGATTCTCTTGTGAAATGTCTACTTGCAATTCCTTGATGTTCCTCCTCAAGAAGTTAAGGTTGTTTGTGTTCTAAAGCCACTTTGTGTAGTATATCATCTTTCCCCACCTTGTACAAAAACCCATTAATGATGCTAAATGAGATGGCTATAATAATCAACTATTTTTTGTCTCTTTATACGTAGTGTAGATGAAATATCCCCTATTACAAAAAATGTGTAATGTCGTACATGTTCTTAGGAATTTCAAAAATGCAAAAAAAATGTGGATCAGGTGATTCATCTTATAATTCCTCTAGTTATTCTCCATTATGTATTTGACTCATATGGTCTAGTCCCATATTTTACCTTCGTGGATTTATATTGATCATGATATGAAACTCTTGGAATAATATCAACCAATGAAATATCTTTTCCCCTAACATAGGCTTGTTTGATAGAATTTTAAATGTATATGTAATACAATAAATAGATCTAGATGAGCACTGAATAAATAAATAAAACAGGTCAATGGTTGACACAAGATTGAACATGGAAAACCTTAGAGAGGTAAAAAACCATGGTTGATATTTATTTATTTGAGAAACCACACCTAAATACATAAATCCCTCTCTTCTCAATTCTTCTCAGTCAAGTCTTCACAAAACTCTTCAATAATATTTGCCACACACAAATATTTAATGTCACAATAAACTGTGAATGATTTACCAAAGGGGTAAAACCATTTTTATAATGGGGTGTTGAGGTGGATCATTGTAATGAATAGGTCCAACCTCTCCCAAAAGAACCCTAATGATAAAATATATTTAATTTATTTACATGAAATTACCTCGTGTTAATAAATGAAATATATTTATTTCATTTATTAACCATTGTAATAATGTTAAGGGTAAATAACACCACTTAAGCATTTTTTGTTCCAACATTATTTACTAAGTATCATAGAGCCTAATGATCCATGAAAAATTAAAAGGGTGTTTTCATAAGGTAAAGTCTGAAATTTTAGAGTGCAAACACCATGGCCAAAGCTTCCCATTCTATAGTTGTATAGTTTTTCTCTATAGATGATAGTTTCTGACTTGTAAAGTGGATTGGATGGTCTAATCCTCCATCACTTGGTTGTGTGAGAATAATTCATACTATAGTTCTTGAAGCATCTACATTAACATGGAAAGGTTTTCTCCAATCAGGAAAGATTAAAATGGGTGTTGTCACCAATCTCTGCATTAGATATACAAATGTTATTTGGCACTCATTTATCCACTCAAATCTTGTATCTTTGCACAATAGCTTCTCTATTAGGGCAAATATAACTGCATAAACTTTTATGAATTTCTTATAGTATATTATATGCCTCAAGAATGCTCTTACATATGTAGAGCTTGTTGGAGGTGGCATACCTATAATTAATGTGATTTTGGCTTGGTCTACCAAAATCCCATCCTGTAAACTATGTGTCCCAATAGGACACCAAAAGGCCTGTAGATCAAGAAATTCTTCAAGTTTAGCATAATGAGTAGAGGTTGGTATCATTCCAACATAAGTTGAAACTTAGACAAGTGTTCCTTGAATAGGGAAAAGACAACCCAATCATCTAGGTAGACTTCAACAAAATCATGGATGAAATATTCAAAGGTAATGACCACCACCATAAAGAACATAGTTGGATCATTATTCAAACCAAATTACATTACCTTATATGCAAAATACCCCCACTCTATTGTAAATGTTGTTTTTGATTGATCTTCTACTATGATGGGAATTTGATGGCACCCACTGATCTCATCAGTGAATGAGTACACTTCATGTCCTGTGACTGACTCCAAAACTTCATCCATAAAAGGAATTGGAAAAGGACCATTTATATAGACATTATTTAGTGCATGGTAGTCCCTAAAAAATAAAATTGATCATGAATTCTTAGGTTATAGTACCATTGGGTTAAATAAATCTACCTTTTCCATTGGATATATAATACTTTCATCTTGCATATAATCCAATTCAACCTTTACTTTCAACTTCATATTGGGGTTTAGCCTATATGGTCATTTTTTCACAGATCATATGCACTCTTTTATTTATATGTGAATTTATCCTAAACAAGGGATTATTCCTTTCACTTCTATGAATTTTGTTGGGAAAACATCATAGTAATCTCATAGTAATTAAAATGCTTATGAAGTCTCATTCTACATCCAATAGTCACCGAAAGTTGCAAGCTTTAGTGTTGATTTTATCCCAATATTTCTTATGAACTTCTTTAAGATCTCCTGATATATTTTGTTAAAAACATTTGAAATGGAATCTTTCATTGTTTTGTGTCCTTGCTCTTCAATATTAAGATTTCATAGTTATTTTTATTCATTTTAGTTTGTAACTTGGGATTTTAGCTCTTACACTTTTATCTTTGATTCAAAAATCCATTCAAATCTGAATCCTCATCACTATTAGTGGACTCTAAAAATTATTCATCATCTATGATACTATTACATTGTTTGACAAAAACCCAATCCTTATATTTATTGGTCTTGTAGTTTTGAAAATCTATATTCAAATCTCATGATACTTGCCACTACGAAGATGAGTCTGTTGTAGTACTTAAGTTTTCTACTTGCCCATAACATATAAATATATTCAACTTCTATATAGCATTCTATACCAAAGGGTTCTCATCCTAAAAAATAAGTCTAAATGAAATCCTATTGGACCTATGGCCAATGCATAATTTCACATCTGCATTCTTAGTGTATATACTAGGATGTTAGGAGTGCTACTAGAGTATATCTAAAAATGTGCACCTAATATTTGGTACTTACACCCTAAAAAATCCATACATCTACACACTTGTGAACATGCATTTTTGGGCACTTTCATTCTTAGAAAAAAGGCCATTGTTCTCTTAATATAGATGGTATTTAGAATCAAGCGTGCAATAGTTCATGTATTGACATCATCCTATGGTAATTGGTTTATCTTATGGATTTCCCACCAAGTCACAATAGATCCTTTTAGTGCATAATTTAGTGCACTCACCCTCTGATCTATATTTTTCACATGATGTTCAAGCCTTAAAATAAATTAATTCATGTCATCAATTGTAATGTATTGAGGTAGTTGATGTTTTGTGGAAAAAACCATGCATATTGAGAGTACCTCATGATCTCCCCTTAAAAAATTCAAGTATTTAAGTCACCACTAACCAAGGATGTAGTCCCCCAGGGTAAAATACCTTCCTTCATTGGCTCCATGTAGTCCATATCTATCACACTTGCTTTGTACACAAAATCCACTTTGGACCTTGTTAGTGATTGCATAGAAGGTGACTTGCATTTGTCGATTTGAAACTAAAAAATGGGTGCCTTTATGATCATGGGTATGTAGGCAGATTATTCAGTTCTTTGTAACTACTATTGAAGTTGAATTTTTGGTTAATAAAATTTATATTTTGTAGCTCATAGGGCATTAGTCTTAGATTTTGTGCTCACCTTGAACCAACTATTATCCCCATATGTATACAATGAATCTAGATCTTGGGTATGATGTATGGTTTATGCTATGCTTTATTCAAGGGTATATGCTAATTTTATCCCCTTGGTGTGTTTTCACTTGATTGTGCATTGTATTAATGGTCATCGAACCATCGTAGGCCCAATTCTCACCAATTAACACATAATAGTGTGTTTCATTAGTATTCATGTCAATCACTTCAAAATCACCTTGTAGGCTTAGGTCAACCACATTGATTTCTAAATCTTCTAGTCAGACAATAGGCTCTACCCTACCATAGTCTATGAGACTTATCATGAATGGACTGAATGATGTAGAGATATTGAGGAGAAGACATCTTATCCATCATCATGTTCTCAAGCCAACTGATCAATCGCATTATATGGTTCTCCATTCACAACTCCTTCCCTAGTTTAATATTTCTTATTTATGCATGAGCTTAGGAACCTTTTTGTTAGAAATATTTATCTATTTAATCTCCAATACATAAATTTATGGCCTTAATCCTCCTAGATGCCATTCACATTCATCATCTAACTCAGGACATCCAACTAGTCATATGCATTTGGGGGTTTGGTCTTCATATTCCATGTACAAATTTACTCTTACAATTAACTCTTTGGGCTTAAGGTATCTTGGAATCTAGTATTTACTTTCTTGACTTGATTATAACATTTATTAATGGTATTTCAATCCCTACATCCACTCTTTCATCAACTACCTCAATTTCTTCCTTATAGCATTCCACTAGGCAAGCTCTTTTTGCTTCAAAGACCACATCTTGGTTTATGTTTCAAGGAGTCATGCCATTTTATTTAGGGTCTTAAATTATCTCAAAAAATCTATCTAAACCTTTTTCAAGTTCCTGAACATACCTCGCCTTTCTCTTCCTCACCCAAGACTCTCCATGTCCTACTAAAGGCTTGTAGCCTTTCCTTAAGCAAATTATATTTGTTTGAAAAATATTTTATATTTATTATAGGTCAAACAACATTTTGGGATTATCTTTAACTTTTTTCAAATATTATTTAAGTTTTAGGAACCCATTCTATCTTTGTCACCACTTTTTTGCCTTTTTTGACCTTTAAATAACCCTTTTAGGCCTAAATTATCCCTCTCTTATAACTCAAGGGTCAAAACATGTACATACTATCCATACAATTCCAAATTTACGTGCATCATTTGAGTCAAGTCAAAACCATTCTAATTACCAAATTTCACCACAAAGTAATGGTTAGAACTCTTTTTATAAGCAAAACCCTAAATCTAAGGTTTCCAACATACAAGGTCAAGGGCCTTATAAATTTAATATCTGGTGATTGGAAATGTTTTAAGAAGTTAGATTACCTTTTTGAGGTCTATAATTGCTTATAATCCATCCTTAAATTGTTTTCATACCTTACTTAATGTATCAAATTCTTGAAAATGACCTTTAGCAGTGAACTGTGCATATGTTTTAATGGCTGAACAAGGTTTCCAAAGGCCTACTCTCCTTCTAAAGTCTTCCCAACACCATCTTTATTTCACCAATTTGGAGGAAAACACACAATACTGCATTCACCAAACTATAGCTTAAGATTCTAGTTTAAACCTGCAACACCATGCATATGTAAACCTATTTATGTCTTCAAGGGCCTACAATGACAATGTACATGACTTAAAATAACTTAATGAAATTCAAAGATACTAATACATAGAATCTCATTCTTCTTTATTCCTTAGATAACAAAAAACATTACAAACTTTGTCCTTCTTGGGACTATATCATCTTTCTTGAAGAGTTTCATACATGATTTGCATTCTCAAACCCTTCTCCCTCTTCTTGGAGAGTTATTCTCCTCTCTTCCCTCTCTACTACGCTCATCCTCCTAAAAAATGACTCTTCTTTTTTCTATTTTCAATGTAGGACCTTTTTTGGTAGTTACATTAACTTTCTTATCATAACTGATCTAACGTACAAGGGTAATTTAACCTTGGTTTAGATGACAAAATTTAAACATTTAGTATGAAATAAATTAAAACCCATTTCTTATGACTTTTTTGGATCCCTAAACTCTCTTTTCTCACCTAAACACTCCTATACATGCATTTGGCCTTCTAGTCTCATTTTCAAGATTTGAATTTTCAAACTCTTATTTTTGGAGGAAAAACCCCAAACACCTTTAAAATGAAACTTATGACTTTGAGGAATCCCAAATGACTTCATAAAAATGAATGGACCTTGAAAATGTCTCTTGACACACACACTAATGCTCTATATTTGACCAAATTTAACCCCTAATGACCCAAACAAAAAATTTGATAACTTTTGGTTGATGCTCTTGAATCATACTCCCCAGGAGGGAAAAAACTTGAGCCACCTTATTTATTTCTTTCCTTCCAATTCATCTTTTGAGGGTCCTACATACTGGCTTGACTGTTGTCCATCTTGTCTGGTTTTTTTTTGCTTTTAATCTCTTGCCTTTCTTCCATGTGGCTTTTCCTATTCTTTGTATCCATTCATCCTCCACTTCCATGAGGTACTCCCACTACTATAGTTTTGTATTTGCTACATCTTTCACCTTTTCCTAATCATTTTGAACCTCTTCACACTCAACTTCAACCAACTTATATGCATTTGTCTTTCTCATGCTTGTTTCATGGCTTATTTCCTCATTATTGTCACTTGATTCTTGATTCTTGAGTGACATTTGATCCTTGAGCTTGATAACGTATTCTATTTTGGGTAATAATGGCATCTTTTTCATGTTAACCTTTATCATTTTTACCATTTGACTTTCTTTTGTTTCCTCTACTTCACTCTCCTTCTCTTTTTATTGTCTTTGCCCATCATCTTGCTCACTATGCAAGAGTAACTCCTTATTATTTTCATCCATACCATAGTATAACATGACTTGACCCATATTTGGCTATCCATATCTATGATTAGTAATTTTAAACTCCACGTTAGCTAGAATAAATGAAATACTCACCTTGTTTGCCTCTCCATGCTCCATTTGCTTGTTTGTTTACTTGCCTATTGGCATAACTTCTTGTGCTTCTATTTGTTACTCCTCCTTTGAGTTTTCTTGGATTTTATCCTTTCTCTTTTCCTATTGAACCTCACCTATTTTCAGCTCCTTTGACGGACTATACATGTCCTCTATCATCTTCAATTCCTCTTGTAACTTTTGTGCATCAATCTCTTCATTTGCGTCATCAAACCTTGGTGTACAATGTTCTTCATTGTCTTAGGTAGGTTGATCTTTATTTCTTCCTTGGAATCCCTCATTTTAAAGAGTCATATCAGCCTCTTCTTGCTGTACATCATGATTCTCAATAACTCTTTGAGGTGCTTCTCCCTCATCTTTCCAAGCTATACATTCATCCATCAATGCCATGGTTTTCATATACAATAAATATTCACTATTGGAGTAAAAGTAATACATATCATCATATGCAACACTTGAAAACACTTATTACAAATACTTATCTTTATTGATGCATTCTTTTCCTTGTTCACATCGCTGTACCTTACCTTCAATTTCTTGGTTTTCTTTCACCATCTCTTTGACTTGTTTTGCAGGCTTGTCAACTTCTTCATCCTTCATGCCTTCTTGGAGCACACTTGTGATGTGATCTTCTTGAGCTCTTACCTTGATTTTCACAACCCACTTTATACCTTGTATCTTCTTGGGTTACCACTTGACTCTTTTTGAATCACTCCCATGCCTCATGTCTTGGTCATCTATCTTGCCAATTTGATGTACTTTGACATTTGCCTTTTGTTTCTATATTTTTGATTGCTTTTCATTCATGTTTTTGATTTCCTTGACCTCTTGCTTTAGGTTCTCTTTGTTCTTCTTATCACCTGCTTGTTTTAGCTACTTAGGCCATACATATCCATGTCCATGTTCTCCTTTTGTGGGCTATAATCTATCCTTATTTCTTTCAACCTGCATATCATTATTTTCCTCTTCACTTATGAAATAAAATTCAACACTCAAACACTCATTTACCTCCAATGACAACTATTGCAAGATTGTCTTTTTCTTTATGTCTTCATGGATGACCTTCACATCTTCTTGTGTGAAATTCTTGTCCTCTTGGTGTACCATCTCCTTTTTTTTCAGCTACTATGCATGGAAATGCATCATAGAACTCCTCTTTTTCTTCATTTTCATCTTGTGGAATGCTTTCAATCTTCAACACTTTATCTTCTTCAATAAGTTCTTTTTATTTATCATTCTCTTGCCACTTGATGGGTACTATTGTTGGCCCATTATTTATCAACTTTGAGGTCTCATGATTGGCCTTCTCCAAACTTTTCTTCATACCTACAGACACAAACTTAAAAGCAACATTAGCATATAAAAGGAGAGACCACATAGTCTCTTTGAATGTCCTTGGCATAGACATTGTCCATCTCCTCTTCTTTTCTTCATCTCCATTATTTTGTGCTCTCATTGGCACTTCTTTCTCCCTCTTGTTCTCCTCAATGAGAACCTTCTTCTCTATCTCTCTTTCTTTTTTCTCACTTGGAAACTTCTCTCTTCTCATGCCTCTTTGGGCTGCCTTTTCTCTATTTTTCTCATCTTTCAAGACACCTTTATTGTGCCTTCTTCTCACAAGTGACTCTATGGGCCATTTTAATTTCTTCTTCATATTTCAGCCACTCCATTGGCTATCTTGACTCTCCATGAGCTTCACCATGAGATCAATCTTCTAAAATATCTACCCCAATTCTCTTTTTATGTTCTATATTTATTTTTATATATCCATATCCTTTATTTTTCTTTCTTTCCTTGGCCTATTTAGACCTCCTCTAAGCAAGTCTATCAAGCTTGCCTCTTAGACCTATTTTGGGCCTTTCCTCTTCTTGAGTCCTCTCTCTAGGATATCTTCTTAACTCTCTTGACTCTCTTTTGGAGTCTCTTATCTTCCTCTTTTCTCTTGGAGCTTCAATGCTCTCTTTTCCTCTATCTCTTCTAGCCTTCTGTTGACTAGCTTCTTATCCTTCTCAAAGGACTTTGGGGATTTATCTCTCTTATCATCCTCTATGCTGACCTTATTAGATTAGACTTGCAAATCCTCTTCTTCTCCCTCAACATCTTGAAAAGTTACTCCTCAAGCATACCTCATTGCATATGCATGCATCTTAAAGCAATAAATTATAAAAAAATCAAAACACAATTTAACCAAAGCATACCTTACTAGCTCTGATACCAAATGATGCATAGATTTTAAGGAGAAGACATCTTATCCATCATCATCATATTTTCAAGCCAACTAATCAATTACATTATATGGTTTTCCAATCACAACTCCTTCCCTAGCTCAAGCTTTCTTGTTTATGCATGAGCTTAGGAACCTTTTTGTTAGAAAGATATATCTCTTTAATCTCTAATACATCTATTCAAGGCCTTAATACTCATATATGCCATTTATATTCATCATCTGACTTAGGACATCCAACTGGTCATATGCATTTAGGGGTTTGGTCTTCATATTCCATGTATAAATTTACTCTTCCAATTAACTCTTTGGGATTAAGATCTCTTGGAATCTAGTCCTTACATTATTAATTTATTACAACATTTATTGAAGATATTTCAATCCCTACATCCACTCTTTCATCAACTACCTCTATTTCTTCCTTATAGCATTCCACTAGACAAACTCTTTTTGCTTCAAAGACCATATCTTGGTTTATGTTTCAAGTAGTCATACCATTTTATTTAGGGTCTAAATGATCTAAAAATATCTATCTAAACCTTTTACAAGTTCCCAAACATACCTTGCCTTTCTTTTCCTCACCCAAGACTCTCCATGTCCTACTAAAGGCTTGTAGCCTTTCTTTAAGCAACTTATATTTGTTTAAACAATATGTTCCCTTTATTATATGCCAAACAACATTTTGAGATGTTATTTACCTTTTTTCAACTCTTTTGGAAGTTTTAGGAACCCATTCTATCTCTATCACTACTTTCTTGCCTTTCTTGACCTTCAAATAACCCTTTTAGGCCTAAATTAGCCCTCTCTTATAAATCAAGTGTCAAAACCCATACATATACTATCCATACAAGTAAAAATTTGTGTGAATAAATTTATTCAATTCAAAACTATCCTAATTACCAAATTTCACCACAAATTGATAGTTATAACACTTTTTATAATCAAAACCCTAAATATAGGGTTTCTAACATACATACAGGGCTAAAGGCCTTAAAAATTTAATATTTGGTGATTCAAAACGTTTAAAGAAGTAAAATTACCTTTTTTAGGTCTATAATAGATTATAATTCATCCTTAGATGGTTTTCATACCTTGCTTAATGCATAAAATGCTTGAAAATGGCCTTTACCAGTGAATTATGCATGTGTTTTAATGGCTGATTAGGGTTTCCAAAGGACTACTCTCCTTCTAAAGTCTTCTCAATCACTCTTGTAACCTTTAATAGGGTCAATAAACCTTACCTAGTTTAATATTCCTTCATAAAATTTCTCTTCCCACTCTCCATTAGTTTATTTAAACTTCCAGTTGTGTATTGACTATATTAACTGGGTAATCATTTGCATTCAGGGTAAGGGTCTGTGTTCAAGTCATTAAAAATATCATAAGGTTTAAGGATATTGAATAATCCTAATTAATATAACCTAATACCTATCATAATTTCAATGTACCTAGGTCAAGGTTTGGTGATAACTCCTTACTCATTTTCCAAAATAGTAGTGCATGCAACATAGGGTATCTCATAAGCCTAAATAATAATGTAGGAAGTTATTCATCAAATTAAAGTTTTCTCATAACTATTTAAGAGTATAAATATCTATTTTCATATTAGGAATACTTCCAAATACCAAAGATAGTAATAAAAACTATAACCCTATTAAGGCAAATGTCTAAATCTTACTACATACAGTGATAAGACACCCAAATAAGGCACTCCCTGAGTTAATAGAAACCTTTCTCCTCTTATAATATGCATAGTTCATCTCATTACTTCTTGGATGCATGTTAAAAATTTAAAAACCTATGTTCACACCTGTCAATCCTTCTCACCACATGATAATGGCCTATGTCTAAAGAAGCAAATATTTACTTTCTTTCATGACTATGAAACAGGGTACAGGTTTCCAATAATCCAATGATGTATAAATTGAATTATTTCACTTATCTCATTCCTATAAGTCCTCAAAATGTTTATGCTACCTCAGTAAGGTGAATATAAAATCCAACACCATCTTTACTTCACCAATTTGGAGGAAAACACACAATACTACATTCACTAAATTATAGCTTAAGATTTTGCATCAAACCTACAACACCATACATATGCAAACCTATTTATGGCCTCAAGGGCCTACAATGATAATGTACATGAATTAAAATAACTCAATGAAATTAAAATATACTAATACATATAATCTCATTCTTCTTTATTCCTTAGATCACCAAAAACATTACAAACTTTGTCCTTCTTGGGACTGTATCATCTTTCTTGAAGAGTTTCATACAGGATTTGAATTCTCAGAACATTCTCCCTCTTCTTGGAGAGTTATTATCTTCTCCTCCCTCTATCCTATTCTCATCCTCCTAAAAAATGACTCTTCTTTTTCTATTTTCAATATAGGACCTTTCTTGGTAGTTACATTAACTTTCTTGTCATAACTGATCCAATGTACAAGGGTAATTTAACCTTGGTTTAGATGACAAAATTTAAACATTTAGCATGAAATGCATTAATACCCATTTATTATAACTTTTTTGGATCCACCAAATTCTCTTTTCTCACCTAAACACTCCTATACATGCATTTGGCCTTATAGACTCATTTTGAAGATTTGAATTTTCAAACTCTTATTTTTGGAGGGAAAACCCCAAACACCTTCAAAACTCAACTTATGACTTCTAGGAACCCCACATGACTTTATAAACATGAATGGACCTTGAAAATGTCTCTTGACACACACACTAATGCTCTATATTTGACCAAATTTAATCCCTAATGACCTAAACACAAAATTTGACAACTTTTGGTTGATGCTCCTACATCACTATAGTTGAGTGTTAGCCTTACAATAGCTTCCCAGGTAGACTAAGGAATAATATTCATTGTGATTCAAAAATCAAATATAGTTTTAGGTACTTCATTTCCTACTAGCTCAATATCCATGTGGTAATCAACATCTTAGGGCTTCTTTTTTTTTATGTACCAAACTACCTTATTAGTATGCTGCTAACCTCACTGTACACATTCAAACAAGTTATGAAATATATTTTTAATAGTATATGGTGATTATAAGTATTAAAAGGTTAGTCAAGGTAGTCACTACTCCTTGCTTAATAATTTTCTCATGCATATTCACATCAATGACTATGACATGACCTTCTGATGTAGCCTGCTATTGTATATTCTAAAAAACTTGGGCTTCTTGGTACATCAATCCTTTTTCCATCTCAAGGTTAGGATACTAATCATATTGAACCTTATTTATTCTTTGATCATGTGGAATTTCTAAAGGAGGCAATCCTTGCTCTATATTTTGTTGTAGTGTAACTCCTTGTATGAATGCATTCTCCTTAGGGTGTGAATTTATAATTTTTACATTTTGCACAAGTTTATATTTCCTATGACTCTCCAAAACTAGAAAATATTCAGTATGGTGTTGTCCTAAAACTCTGTAATAGATGCAATACATCTACATTTGAGGATTAGTCAGGCAATTTCATGTGAAGTGTTTATACTCACCACAAAAAAAACATTAAATTATTTGATGAGTTTATTGGTTATCATTATTGCAACCTCCTTGGTATCTACCATGGTATCCCCCTCTATATACTCTATTTTTTTGAAAACCTCAACCTTACAATTGTTTCCCCTCAAAATCCCTTTCTATTGTTGTTAAAGATCATATTTGCCATACTGTTATTGTAGAGATGATGGAGCCTAATTTGATTATTATTTCTAGGTAATCACATTATTCCACAATGAATGGGATTGATATTATAGAGATAATGACATCTATATAGTGGGACCTTGGGGTTGGTACAGGGGAGATGAAGGCATCCACCTAGGAATGGCTTTTATTGCACTAGCCATTTCTACATTTGAGTCTAGAATTCATGCTTTAGAGTAGGTATTTGTTGTGATATGATTGCAAAGACATTCTTAGTGATGTAGTCTTTTAGTTCCTATGGAACATGATAACTCTTCTCATTATGATTTTTTGACTTACAAAATTTATTATACAAGCTCTATGATTTTTGGATATATTATTGTAGTAGGTGACACTTTGATGTCGCATGCCCTACTATCCTACATATATCACAAAAATCTATTTTGATTTTAATAAAATCATATATATGATGATCTTATTTTTTACACTCCATACACCATAGGCCCAAATTAGATTTTTTGCTTTCATGCAACTCATCCATATTCCTGAGAAAAACATCTATTTTCATCTCCAATTTAGAACCAGACAATGAAGCATCTCCATAACCCTCAATTTACCCTACTTGAAGTGCACTTGATCATGCATTAGTGTTATTTAGAAACTATGATAGTACAATGGAAAATATAATCATTGCTTATAACCACTCCCTAAACTAGGCTGCCTTATCTTTATCTTTCAAAAGGAAGTTGACCTTTTTCATTACATCTAAGAATCTGTGATCATATTCCCATACTAATTTTCCACTTCATTGCCAAATGTCTTTATGATATTGAATGGTCTAGCTTAAACACTTATTCGTATTGAGCTATACAATTAATTGGTCCTTAACCTTTTGAAAACTTAGGGAATTAACATCCCTTTTTAAAATAAATTCTAGAAATAAGAATGTTAATGCTTTAATGAGCTCACACTTTTTCACATCCTTAACGATCACTCCCTTAACTTGACATTTCATATCACTAGTTAATACATACTACTCAGGGTCAAAATACCCATAATATGGTGTCAAATAAATGAAAATTCATGCATTCAATGACCTGCTTGGTGCACTTTACCAACTTCTACAAACTAGTCTTTATTGGTGTCTTAAAACTTGTTGTGAAATAGAACCCAACCTATTCTAACTTCTTCTTGTCTATTATTTTCCTAGTTTTTGTGCTAATTTTATATACACATAATATTTTCAAACTTTTATTGACTACCGATAATTTATATCTTGTAGGAACCTATCGAGTCTCAATCTCTTTGAGTGCATGCCTTAAGGGGTGCACCAGGAAAGGGGTGGGTAGACCATCAGTGCTTTGTAAGATTGTCATTCCTTTTTCCACTTGCCATCCAGACTATAGCCTCCTAAAACCATTAAACCCAAGATTATTATTCTTAGTCTTATCTATTTTAGTCATTTTCTATGATTTATCCTTCATTTCTTGCCTTAACACCCTTTTGACCTATCGATTGTGCTCAATCAACCAGGTTGACCTAGTACAATTTAGGGACTTTTTATCTCTTTTGGTTTGTTGGCCTCTTGGTTGACCTAGCACAGACCTAAAGAGTTAACCCCAAAAACATGCTAGGTCAACCTACATAGCCAACATTCCCAAAAGTTTTTAGGGTAAGATACTACTATATATACAAGGTCATTTACCTCCATTTCAATAAGAGTGAATAATTAAGTGAAGAAGTGCGAAAGAACATATACATTTTAACCATTCTACTTGGGTAATAAATATTTAGGGTTCAATAGATGCTTGGATAGGCTATGTAGCCTAGAGCTGATTTATCTAGTTGTCCTTACATACCATGACAATCTCTTACAAATCACCTTGGCTGAGGGGGAGATTGAGGCTCGGTAGGTTCATCTTCAAAGGTAAGTATTTCTAACTTTATTCCTCCTTTGTAAGAGTAGATAGATAGATCATTTGTATTCTTTTCCTTCATGTATTAGGATTATGTATAAATTGACATGAGTATATGTTTTCTATACATGTTTAGTTTAGTTGTTTATTTGTTTTGTTTCTAACCCCCACTTTGTGCCACAAGCTTTGGTGTGCACTAGAATAGATTTACTTTTCTTATTATTAGATTAATGAAATATTAAATCATATGACTCTTTTAGGGTTGTTATGTGATTGTGTTAGACTATAGGCTTTGGAACCCTATCTCGCATGGTGTGTTGTGACAAGTGATACCCTAATCAAGTCTAGTGGATCCTAAAAAATGGTCATGCTCCCACTTAAAAATCATATTCCCCATAATTATAAGTGTAGGTGTGCTCTATCCCATCCAATCTAGGATTAATTTATGGATATGATGCATTTTTGATTTCATACATTTTGGTGGACCCGATGTGAATCAAACCCTTGCAAGATTTACTTCACTTATTTCATTTCTATTCATTATTATTTTTATCATATATTTATTATTATGGATCGACCATATCGACCCAATTTATTTATCTCTATGTATAAGTTTGCAAAAATAGGTAACTGGGTTTTAGAACTTGTAGAACTCTGTTTAGATAACTGGATTGACCAACTCAACCTAGTGCAATTTTTTCTAGTTTTTAGACTTCCTATTTAGTCAACTAGGTCAACGAGGTCAACCTAGTGCATTTTCAACAGGTTCTTATATTGCTTGGTCAACCATCTTGACCCAATTTGTAGGTTTTTGATAATTTTCTCCAAGGTTCTTGATCAACAATCTTCTCCTTTTTCATCTTTGATCCATTCAAGTCAGTTTCTATTCCTTTTTATCTTTCTATTTATGTACTTTCCTTTTATAGTTTGTAGTCTTTGAAACTACCCCTGCAAAGTCAACTAGATCGACCTTGTGGACCTAATTCTATGTTTTATGTGTTCTAAAATAACTAGGTCAACTTGACTGACCTAGTTCATTTTTATACTTTGCTTCCACATTATAGGTTTGACCCTGTTGACCCTATTTTGTATGAATGTCCATATAGTTTCTCAACCATACCTTGTTTCAAAGTTGGAATAAACCATATATGTTAATCACATCTTTCTTTTCAATTATTTTCATGCTTATAATAGCTCATATAGTCTAATTAGGGGATTTTTGATTAATCACTTAGTTGCTTTATTTCTATTCTTTTGCACACATAGTCAAACCACATAAACATCAACAAACATTTTAACATTTGACTACCTAGGCCAACCTACTTAGATTTAATCACCAAGGGGGAAGCTGACTTGATGCTCTGGTCAAGTAAAAAGTGTGGTAAATTTTATATTTTGGCTAATCAACGTTACGTTTATTGTTACAGTGTGTAAAGTGAGGGGGTTGGCCCTAATACCAAACTTGTATCATTACCACTATAGTCCCTTTCATCCTAAACTTACCTAAAACTATCCATAGATTTCTATATAGTACCTTACTTATACCCAATATCCATTTACACTTAAAATCATTCTTAATAATCTAATCAACATTCTAGGTTGACCAAGTAGCTAGCTTTACTTTCAAGTTGTTCCTTTCATAAATGTTAGTAATGTACATATTGCAACCTGAACGATGGACTATGGGACCCTTCCTCATACACCTTTGCAAAAAAAATCTCCTATTCTCTTAGAGGATCAACTTGGGTTAGAGTGTACTCCTAAAATATTTTTCTTTATCACATAATTCCTTCAACATAGAGGGAAGGATCACTCCACCATCTATAACCTCATGATTAGCCATCAAGTTGAAGAACCTCATTCTTTTACACCCATTTTCTCAACTAGATTTGGGGGTACTAATTTATTTTATTCTCAACCCCTTCCTTCAATTTTTACTCCTTATTATGCTATGACTTCTTTTTAGTTAACTTATTCCACCTCCATGCCTAGTATCTCAACTAGCACCGGCAGGTTCTACATCTAGTGAGCCTCTCATAAGATCCACTATCCTTAATCCTTCCACTAGATCATCATTTTATACCCAAGGCACTCATGATTTTAGTTCTTCTTCTCAACCATTTACTAATCCATCTTTTGCTTCACAAGTGAATTTTGCCACTAGTGCCTCAATTTCTCATACCTCTTCTCAAGATCATACCAACACTAATAGTGGTACCCAAGCCACTAACACCAACATAAACACTAATACTACTTCTTCTAATAACACTAATCAAACTCATCAACTATTCTTGAAAAATCTTAATCAAGTGAACACATTCCAAGCTCATAATATAAATAAAATGATTCAAATACAAAACCATCTTCTTAATCTTCAATCCATTCCTCAACCAATGACGTGGGGCACACATAACCAAAGTGTTCCTCCTCCTCTTCAAGATTCTCAAGGTAATCTCATTCTTCAACCTCAATTAGTTAACAAAGTCATCAATCATTCAAAAAATGAACCTCTTACCACCCAAATTGCTAATATTGATGTTGGCAGTATAACACCTACAATTTCTTACAATGGATCAACTGATCCTACCCTTCACCTCAAGACATTTATAAATATTTACAAGGATTGTGTCAAATTAAACACCTTTGACACTACCAGAATCTTAGCCAAAACCCTCATGAGTGATGCCTTGGATTGGTATAATCAACTTAGAACACACTCTATCACTAATTTGGAGGACTTAGTAAATGCTTTAGTTTAAAAATTTCAAATTAGTGATCTTCCAGAGAACATTTTGGCCCATTTCATCAATTGCAAACAAAACAAAAATGAAACTGCTTAAGACTTTGTTAAGCAATGGAAGACTTTTTCAAATAAATGTGAACATAACATTGCAGATGACAATCTCTTTCATATCTTTACAAATGCTTTATTTCCTAAATTACAATATCGAGTCCATACCCTTTCTCCACGTACTTTGGAGGAAGCTATCGATCAAGCCAAAAGATAATATTTCCTCATGTGTCAATTTGAGCCACCCCAACCTTCCATGGGCCCTCACTTATTAGTTAAGAATAAAAATTACAATATTATCAATGATGGTGTTACCGATTCATATGACACCATTCACAATGTTCAAGCTATCATTCCTACCCCTTCTTCAAAACTAACTCCTTCTCAACAATACATTAATCCTCATTTCTCAACAAGAAACATTAATGTTCATAAACCTTTATCCTTGATTGAATTGCTTAAACATATACCTAGGCCTCTCCTTGAGAGCTTAACCCTACTCAACCTATGAAATCATGGTATGATCCTAATAAGTTTTGTTGGTTTCATGCTAGTTAAGGTCACTCTCACGAGACTTGTAGACAACTTTAAAATTTAGACATGGACTTTCTTCTTGGCCCAAATTTTGATCATGATTTTGTTATCCATAAGTGTCAACAAACTTATGAGATTGATTTCAAATACTATAAGTCACATGACAAAAATCAAGCCTTAAATCAAGTAAACACTTATTTAGCTATCTATAAAGACCCCTTACGTAATCATCAACTAATCCAAGAAAGTCAAGATAAGCCCACTTCTTCCAAAAATAACATAGAAAGTTTTGTTGAACCAAATTATGAAGAGAACATGGTTAGCATGACTAATATGCAAAGAGTGGTGGCTTTCATTGATTCACAACCTATCTACACTACTCCTTCCCATAAGACATACTGTGTTATCTAGGATTTTTCTCCAACTCATTTAAATGAGTTGGGGTAAGAAGAATTTATTTCTTTTGATGATCTAATTTATGATTCTCCCTTGGATGACACATCTCATACTATTTTTACTTCTCTCCCACCATCTTCCAATACTATTGACAATCCAATTTATACTAACATAACTTTCCATACTCTTTAGATCCACCTTCCAAAGACCTTCTTAATCATTATGCACATATATCTAACAATCTCCTTATGGGTTATGATGAGTGGGATCCCATTGTGGAACTTATTACTATTCCATCCCAAATCCCTTTTTTTGAACTCATGACGACATCTCCACGTCATAAAAACTGCCTCATCTAATCTTATTCAAGATGACTATCCCTCACCCTCCTCTAGTAGGATAGGAGGCTACCTTTTTTGGATTTGAGGATAATATCTTATAGTAATGTGAAGAGATGTCCATTAATATTGATGAAATTGTAAACACTTCTCTTTCTTTATGATTTCCTATCAAATATATGATTATGGATGAGATTCTACTTTGTGTAGATGATCCTCCATTATTTATTAGCATAAAAATAGGTGATATCCAAGTTAATCAAACCTTGATTGATGAGGGTTCTAGCACTTGTGTCACCTCCCTTGATTTCATTAAGACTCTTGGGTATTCTGAATGCAATATTAATCTATACACAACATATGCCAAGGATACGATAGAAGGCAAATTCCTCTTTTAGGGTGTGTGTGGCTTCACATTACCATCCCACCTATCACCATTCATGTGAAGGTGATGATATTCAACTTCCCCCTTTTATATAACATCTTTCTTGATAGGCCATGGACTCATCGTATGCGAGCTGTCACATTTTCCACTTGCCAATGCATAACATTTCCTCACAATGGAGCCATTTATAGGATTCAAGAAGATGCTAACCCTTAGAATTTCAAAAAAAATCAAGATCATGGTGTCTTCAAGATTCCTACTCTTGAAACTTTTCCTAGAGTTCCATTTCATGAGTCACAACATTTCAACTTTCCTATCAACTCAACTAGAGGTTAAAATGGGTATCCCGAGCTCATTGGTAATATTCCTCCCAACCTTTTAGACTTTGATGATGATGAGCTCGATGAGATTAACTTAAAGATCAAAACTTTTGATCTCTCACCTCATCTCATCTCATAGCTTCTTGCTTCTTTATAGCCTCATTCTCGTAAGACACCTTATGATGACATTCTCATAGTCTTAACCAAGACTAGGCACTCTATTCACCAAGCTTCCTCTGATGATAAGGTCATCCCAACCTATGTCATTATTATTCATACTCCAGATTATGATGATGACTATTATTCAGATGATCCTATTTTAGGTAGTATTATGCAGGCTTGTGATGCCAAAATTGTTCATTATCGATTTTATTTACTTGAGTCTTTTTGTGCATCTTGCTATTTTCTTTCATTTACAATTCCCGATTCTTATATTTTTCCTCTTTATCATAGGGTAGAGATGGCATCGATACCTCTAATTTTTGAAGAACCACTTAGGACCATGATCTTGGATTGTGTTATGATCAGACCTTATCACTTTGCCACACCTAAGGTAGTCCTCCTTAAACCTTATAAAAATCTGTCCCCTCCTTTAGAAGGGCCAACTATAGTTAAGCCCATTCCTTTTTCCACTCTAGTTGAGCCTATTTCCTCTCCTACTATTGTTGAGCCTTTTCTTGCTTCTCCTCCTAGTGATCCTCCTATTGAGCCTAGTTCCAATCCTTCCCCATCATCACCCTCCTTGATGATGGTTTGATTTTTCTGCCTAAGATGGCTCCTTTGCCCACCAAATGGGCTGATGAATCCTCTTTAGCTTCTTCCACTCCTATTTTGCCTCCTTCTATGAGTGCTCCTAAAACCACTCACAAGCATATATATTGCTTCCATGGGATAGATAATCGCTCTTCCACCCATTGTCATAAGTTATGGCAATATCTTGATACCTTGTGTCCTTATTCCTTATCATCCAACAAAGCCATACCTCCCCCAAAGGTAATTCTTAAATATTTACCTAATTATGGTGAGGTATATTGTCTATTATACCTATGTGGCACACATCACACTAATCATTGCCACATTATTCAACATCTTAAATATCATATTTTAGTCATCCCTAGACCTTGTACCATTCCTCCTATACGTCTTTCCCACAAGAAGGTTCCTCTTTCTTCTCCCATGGCTCCACCTCTAGTGGTTCCATCACCTCCTATGATCCCTTCACCACCTTCTATGCCTCCACCTATGATTCCTTCACCCATGGACCCTCCCTCACCTATGGATCCTTCTCCACAAGTGAATCCTTCACCCATGGATCCTTCTCCACCTGTGATTCCTTCTTCTCTTGTAGATCCTATTTTCATGCATTTTCCTGACTAGTCTTTGCCTAACTTTCCTCCTCAGCATGATCCTTTGAGCATTCCTAATTTTTCAGTTAAGGAGATTAGAAAAGAAGTATTTTCCCAATATTCATTGAAGATTGATGAGACCTTAGTAACAATTTGATTACAGCTTCATACGGACTTATCCGATGTATTGGATAATGTGTGTGGACAAATTTACAAGTATTTATGAGCACATGCATGATGCTTTCTCATTTATATTTGGATTGGATTTGTGCTCTAATCTTATTTTTATTTGATTATATCATTTGACACTATGTCAAATTCTTTCTTATCTTATATCATGATTCTCCTTCTTGTTGTACTATAGTTAGCTTATGATTCATTTTTAATTTCATATATACTTGTCTTTTCCTTATCATTAGTTGTCTTTTTTTATCATTGCTTTCTTTTCCTTTAGAGTTTTTCTCAAAACTCTTCCCTTATATCTTCATGATGGTTTCCTTTCTTATCTTTATTTTTCATAGATAGTTGTCATGGTGACTTGGTTATATCTACCCTCTTCCCTTTGATTACTATATCCTATTATCATGTGATCAATTCGCAAGCAATATTTCTCATTACTATTTGCTTTCACCAGGTCCTCCTTTGGATCTATTTTTTCCCTTCTTCCTTTTTCTATAAACTAAGCATATAAATCATTGAGACTTGAGATCACATGCTCAATTCATTACCAAGCCTAAATGTTCTAGTCAATCTTTTGTCTTGGGTCACTTAGCTTTCTTTAGCCTTAACCTACAACTCATTCATGTGTATCACTATCTCTCTCATGATTGGTCATTGCAAATCTATATGGAGGAGGAATCTTAAAAAAGCCTTCAAAATAAAGTTAAAATCCAAATCATTTAAACAAAAGGCAAAAATGTTTAATATTCTTAAAAGACTAATCACACTAAAACACATGATTCAAAGCACATCTCATTCTTCTAGTCAAAGCTCAAACTCCACAATTGGCCTCACAATAGAGCCAAGGTCCTTTGGGGTGCATTAGGCCAGTAGATTAGAAGAGGAGAATAAAAAAAATCTTTTAGTGCTACCTAATTTCTCATGCAAGTACCAATCTTCATAGTAGACCGATGACTCTGAAAGGGGTTTTGAGGAGCGAGGAACACATCATGGGAAGGTAGGTCCATTTTAATTTTCCTTGTACCAATATACCATCATGAGTTGATCTTAGTAGCACACCTATTTGCCTTCAAAGTTTTGTGTCTATAGCAAATGGGTTTCCTTTATACATAGATGACCACTAATCCCTTAGTGTCTTTTCATGTCCTTAGCATGCCTCTTGCCTCCTAAGGTCTTCGCATAAGATGCCTAAGTCTTGATTCTTACACTCCCTTTTTCATTCCTTTTCCTTCATATTTCCTCTTGGGAAATATTTTTTTCTTACTGATCACTCCCCATGGGATTTCATTTGTGAATTGCTTTATAAGACCATGGATAGGACCCAACATCCCTCATAAATTACCATCTTTTCCATCCTATTACCCACATCCTTGATTTACCATACATTATCCCTCTATTTACCAATCTTGATTTAGTACCCCTTGGGTTTTTCTTTTGTGAGTTGCAATGTAAGACTGTGGATGACCTGACCCTCCTCACAAAATTTTCCAATAAACAAGTCACCATCGAAAGTATATGTGTCAAATAAGAGATAAAATTCGATTCATTATAAGGTTACACATCATTGACATACTTCCCATCTTGATATTTAGTATGTTTTATGCTTACGTCATTTTTATTTTGCCTTTTATTTTCTTATTTTTTGAGTGCATGTAAGATTACAACCATTTCTTAAATTTTTCATACTTCCCAGCTTGAATTAGTATGATAAATCTAAGACCAAATTTTTATAGTTTTTTTTTTAATCTTTTGTACTTCCCATCATGATATAGTATAATTGATTGACTTAATTTTGATTTGTTTTTATTACTATTTGTGCCCTTTTACATACCTTCCATTTTATTACATTATTTGTCATACTTCCCAATGTGATATTTAGTATGATTTTAATTGTTTTAATTTGGTGTAAAAATATTTTACATTGTTTTAAAAACAAATCCCCTTTTACCATCTTATTGGCCATTTTATTGGATTTTTTTAATACTTAGTCATTTTGTGTTATTACAAATTTCCCAACTTGAACTAGTGTATAATGCATTTTTGATTGATTATATTTTTCCAAGTCCTTTTTCATCTATTTCTTTTTAACCATGCATGTGTACTCTATAATTCTAGAAAAGAAACCACATCACAGATATTTCCTATAACATATACAACAAAGCTAAATACATGTGCTAGAAAGAAATATATCCAAAGCATCCACAACCTCAATCATAAGGATCAAACACAACCATCATAAAGATAACATACACAACCAATGCCATTCAGCCAAAAATGATACATCACACACACACACACACACACACACACACACACACACACACACACACACACACACACACACACACACACACACACACACACACACACACACACACACACACACACACACACACACACACACACACACACACACACACACACAAAAACACACCCACCCACCCACCCACCCACCATGAGTTTGATACAACCATATATAAAGCCTCAACACTAGGGCTGAGCTCCACTCTATCTATCTCATGGCCTAGCCATGCTGCCTATGGAGGCCTCAATCTAACTCCTCTAAATGATATGCTGTAATGAGGTAGTCCAAGATCTCAATTCTTCTACCTATCCCTGTAGGTGTGATTTCTATACCTATGCCTATACCAACTCAACCTAGGCCATTATATGTGCTTGTGATAGTTGAGTCTGTATCACCATATATACCAAAATCATCTATTTCACTATCTATAGATGTGCATTTATATCATCTCCCAAGGCCTACCAGACTAGTGGTTTCACCCTCTCCCTCTACACATGTATCTACCTTGTTACCTCGCTAGCTAATTTGAACTAGCTCACCTAAGCTGGGGTAGATGGTACACTCAGATCCTCTAGTGCCATAAGGTTATATGGATGTAGAGTCTTGTCTAGGATGTCATGGAATGATCCCCTCACTAGGGACCCCTATATCTCCTCCTCATCCTCAAGTACACCTATAAAATCACACCAGATGGATATTAGATCACTGTCATATCTCATAATATCTATCTATATCTCTCTACTACCAAATAAAAAGCTTAAGAAATAATTCAACCATCTTCATACCTATTTGTGTCTCAGCTCCTATGATATCATCATCTACATGATTGCCTAACATAGTCTCTCCATTTGCATGACCTCCTAATACCTCCTTGATAGGTCACCTCCTTAGCTCAAACCTGACTATCATGGCTTGTGTTCATCTCAACCTCCATCTGAGTAGTCTCTCTATCATCTCTCCTATCTCCATCATCATCATTTCCTTAGTGACCACTACTCATCTTGTTATGGGGCTAGTAGTGGTACATGTGGTATATATACCTCCTCTACAACTCATCATGCTTGACTAGTCCATGGTTGCTCTCGACATGCCTTCAATATTGGCCTCACTATTAGTGGTATAAGTTCCCTCTTCCCTCATAGCTCCCTTACATGCCAAGCCCACTGGTCAAGCATCAGTATCAGTGTTTCCAGATGAGATAGGCCCATCTATCATGGCACCCATGCCACCAAATGTGGCTCTCTCCATGACATATAATATCCAATCACTTTTCTCCTCTCTAGTGCTAATTCAACTATGTGATAACTCACCCATGTAATTATTATGTGCCCATATGGCTACCTCATGATGTTTGCATGTCTCATTGACTGTAGCACTAGTATGTGGGGCATGACCCATGTTACCTAGTCCTCTCTCCATATCTACACTCAAGGTAACCCATTATTGATTGCATGGGGTAACCTAACCAGTTAATACATGGGAAATCTCTCATATATCCATGTTATCAATAGTATTATTGGTCCCATAGTATTCGACCCTCTGACTAGTATCTCGAATAGATCATGAATAAGTTAGACCCAAATGATAGAACCTAGATCATATAATACTCCTTCCTCTAGCATCATCTTACTCAAAGCTACCATGAATAGTGGTACTTTGCCATTTCACTTATGATAGGGCACTTGTTGTGTCACAAGGCCTATCACTACCTTTTATAGGTCCAAAATCTATGATGTATATACACATCATCCATACTGACTCTTCATCCTCTCAATATCATTTTTGAGCCTATTGCCCACATAGCTAAGGCTCTCCTCTCCTCTAAGCTATCTAATATCCCTGTGGTCATTAGTACTCTTGATATGGGTAGCCTGAGGATGACATGGACATCATCTAGTGTGATACACACCTCCATCACATTCCCATCCACCTCCCATCTAAAGGTGTTAGTCAACCATTCCCAACATCCCAGGAACATGACTAATAAGTTAACACTGAGGGGGATCCTACACATCTTATATATACCTCCTAGACCTATGGCTACCAATCTAGCTTGATATCCATTTGTCAATCTCTCTAACAAATTTGGTAACCAAAACACATCCACCAACCTCCAAAATCTTAGCCATCTTTGCAACCAAGAAATAACAAAGGATGTATTAGTTCCTCCATGTCATGTATAATCATAATACATTATTTTTATAATTCTAATTAAAAAATAAGCCTAATCGATATTACCTTATTCATTTTATCTTATTTCTAGTTTGCTTGGTCCCTCTTGCCCTCTTTTGGTCATTTTGAACCATTTTAGCCCTCTTTCAACTTTTTGCACACCGTTTCATGCTTATTCTTGTTCCCTGGTCAACCTAGTTTGACCAAAATTTCCCTATTTTTGTCATAATTGACTTCAAATTCTAAGTCAACCCTATTATTTTCCCTTCCTTGGTTTTGAGTTTTTATTTTGGCCCTTACATACTAGTTTCTCGATCCGTTTTAGCATTTTAGCCTATAGATTACACTAAGTCAACCCATACCTACTAGGTTGACCATATGGATTTTACCCTATTTTTAACCTACTAGGTCAACCTGGTCAACCTAGTATGTTATGTGTGTCGACCCAATATATTTTACCTAAAATGTGCATTTTACTCATTTTCCTCCTAAACCCTTCAAACCCATTTCCCATCTTCCTATTTGATACCCTTAAAATATAAGTTTGTTCAATTTTGACATATATAAATGCTTAACAAATTTTTTTATCAAAAATTCACTTAATTCAATACAAATTTTAAAAACTTGTTTGAGATCTATAGTTGCATACCTGTAGTGCACCTGCTGCCACCTCTGGGTGTCCTCCTCGTCTAGCCTATCATTCCCTCGCCATCCTAGCCTTGTTTGGTCTCAGATCTCTCTTTTCTATTTTTCACAATTAAAAATGCCAAATTAATTCTCTTTTTCCTTATTTAAAACCACTTTTTATCAATTTAAATTCTTTCATTTATTTTCAGGCAGATTCTTTGTTTTGCCTCTATCTTTGTTTCTGCTCATCTATTTTGCAAATCATAAAATGAGTTAGAATCATGATGACTTAGAGATTATTTTTCACTATAATATGCCTATCTTTCAAAAAATTTAATTTTTGGCTATTTTTTTCACTAACTTCTATAGGTTCACCTAGTGTACTCTACATTAGACACCTTCATTTCTTGAAATCTACTTCTTTATCTATGACAATAAGGTAAGTTAAAGGTATGTGTTTCTCAATATAGTTATTTCATTTATCTTATTTACTACTTAATACACCATACTTAACATCAACATTGTGTGTTATCATTTTTTTCTTAATCACCATCTCATGTTGCACTTACATGATACGTGATGAGCTTCGATTGGGACATATGTATACATATAATATTTTTAAACTTTTATTGACTATTGACACTTTGTATCTTACAAGAACCTATTAATTCTCAATCTCTCTGAGTGCATGCCTTAAGGGGTATACCAAGAAATGGGTGGATAAACCATCAGTGCTTTGTAATATTATTGCTCCTTTTGCCACTAGCCATCCACACTCTAGCCTCCTAAACCATTAAACCCAAGCTTATTATTCTTAGTCCTATCCATTCTAGTTATTTGATATGTTTTATCCTTTATTTCTTGCCTTATCATCCTTTTGACTTATTGATTGTGCTATGTCGACTAGGTCAACCTAGTATAGTTTAGGGACTTTTTCTCTCTTTTGGTTTGTTAGCCTCTTGGTCGACCTAACACAAACCAGAGAGTTAACCCCAAAAATGTGCTAGGTCGACCAAGTCGACCTAGCACAGTCAACATTCCCAAAAGTTTTTAGGGTAAGATACTACTATATATACAAGGTCATTTACCTTAATTTCAATAAGAGCAAAGAATTAAGTGAAGAAGTATAAATGAACATCTACCTATTAACCATTCTACTTGGGGAATAAAGCTTTAGGGTTCAATACTTTCTTTAGAGTCTCGATCTCATCTTTTGGATAAGTCTTTTAGATGCTTGGATAGGTTATGTAGCCTAGAGATAATTTATCTTAGTTTTCCTTACATACCATGACAATCTCTTGTGAAGCACCTTGGCAAAGGGGGAGATTGAGGCTCGATGGGTTCATCTTCAAAGGTAAAGCATTCCTAAATTTAGTCTTCCTTTGTAAAAGTAGATAGATAGAGAATTTATATTCTTGTATTCCATGTATTAGGATTTTATATACATTGACATGACTATATACCTTATATACATATTTAGTTTAGTTGTTTATTTGTTTTTATTTCTAACCCCCACTTTGTGCCACAAGCTTTGGTGTGCACTAGATTATATTTAATTTTCCTGTTATTAGATTAGAGAAATATTAAATCATAGGACTCTTTTAGGGTTGTTATACGATTATGTTGGACTATAGGATTTGAAACCCTATCTCACATGGTGTGTTGTGACAAGTGATCCCCTAATTAGGTCTAGCAGATCCTCACATTGGTCATGCTCCTGCTTAACAATTGTATGCCCCCCAATTAGAAGGTAGGTGTGCTCTATCCCATCTGATCCAGGATTGATTTATGGACTTGATGCATTTTTTATTGCATATAAATTTTACCAAATTTATCTATAAATTATTCCAACCAATTTCATCCTATCCCAACCTCTACACTTTGTTCTCTATTTTTTAAATATAAAATGGGCTTAGGGATGTGTATTGATGAAATAAATGATCTGTGTCTTCAATTTCTTCTATCTATGATATTGAACCTGTAACAATCCTATAATTTTTCATAACTTCCTCCAAAGAATATTATTTCCATGGTCCAAATAATATCCTTCCTTGTAACTATGATCTAACACTATCCTCTAACTTCTCTACTACTAATCTACTTTTCTCTTTCTCCTTGATCTATTACATATCTTCTGTTTCCAAACTTTTGTCTTCCTCTTTCTCGATGCCTCTCATTTTAACTTGTGTAGCCTCTCTATAGGATCCCATCTCTTCTACATCCTCTATTTTAATCCTACTCCTATCTATAGTTATATTTTGGTTATCTTATTTATTGTTACAATTATCTTTCCAATCCCAAAAATTTCTTCTCACTTTATTTCTTTGCATCCTCCATATTTTGGGTTTAGGTTCAAGTTATTTTATTTATATATTCATCATTCACTCCTATATTACATGCACCCCTATTAAATGACTACTCCATGTTGGTAGGGGTAGGCACCATGGCCTTTTCAATAACCAACATCTTGATAAGAGTATGTAATCATTGAATAAACTTTCCTTGAATGCATGCCATAAATAGATCCTATGCAACCTCAAAATATAGATATCCTTGTATAATAAAATATATAATATACTCATCAATAGTAGTTTTTGTCTAATGATCTATCACACCAATCCAGTCAATGTCTAATCTTCATAGATTTTTTAGTCTTTCTTCTATCCAAGTTGTAAATTCTATTCTTGTCAGTTGAAAATAATAGTATTCCAATCTCGATAAGCACATAAATAATAGTCCAGTCAATTCACACCATAAAATCTCATATATTTCACCATAAATGTGCTCATGAAATACTTCTTGTATATAAATCCCTATTTTTCTTACTTCTTCCTCTGTGAAGTTGTATATTAATTCATCAAGCCATCTCTACAAATCTCTCTATCTTGGTAACCATAAAAACATGTTTTAAAACTCCACACTCACCACACCATTGTTAGTAGAGGTTCCTAGAAAACCCATCATAACATGCTAATACAGGGATAACTATGTGAAGTATGAAAAAAATTATAACATAGACATGAACATATACTATACCAAGCCATTATTTAACCAAATATTATATATTTATGCATGAAGCATAAAATTAAAAAGTATATAACAATAAAAATAATCTACATGATTAACAAATTTATATAAACAAAACATTCATTGTGCATAAAATAATGAAAAAATACATTCAAGCAAAACCATTTCAAAATTTCATATTAATGTCTATCACATTGAGGCTCTTTTATAAAACAATTGAGCATTATAAACAAAATAAATCCTCTTTGAATTTTTCAGACTCTTGAGATGATTTCAAATGCTAAATACATACAAAATGAGATACAAAATAGTGCAAGTCATACATGTGTCTATCAATTACAATATGTAATTTTGTATCCCTATTTACTTTCAATAAATCTATATATTATTCTAACTTTGGATACTTATGATTATATAACATGTATCAATTAAAGACTTCAATTTCAATGGGAAACATACCTACTTCCACATGGAGGACAAGGTAAGGTGTATTGCTTTTAATTTTCAAGTTATAATTTTTTTTTTCTAGATTTTCTCAAAAAAATTATGTGTTTCCTAAGATATGCTTTCACCCCAAATTTTAAAACCATAGAGTATGAAGTGTATGAGGCTAAATAATAATGCTTCCTTTTTATCCCAATGCCAAATTCCTGCATCTTGATAGTGCTCTTCCAAACCATAGTAGGACTTCCATCCCACAAAATTTATGTTTTTTAATACTGAGTTTCAAGTTTAGTTTGTAATATAAAAATAAAAAACTATGTATTTATAAAATTGAACCATCTCTATAGGTTGATTATTTAAATAAATTATAGGGTAGGTTTTTTTTTGATTTAATAGTTATTATTTGGGTTATATCAACACTTACCATTAAGTCATCTAGTTGAAATATGTTTGAAGGACACTTGATTTTGTTTAGGTCAGTAAGGTGTTTAGCTATGACAATATCATTAACATATAAGAGTAGTTTAATGTTGTAGGTGCAAAGGTTAGTGCATATGTGTAATGACCTTACTATATCACAAGAGTAGATTCATAATAATAGACCATAATTCAACATATGACAAGAATAAAATAAAAAATAAATTACAAAAAATATAATAAACATATCCACATCATATAAATAAAATGAAGAGAAAAAAACTAAATATATGACTGTGTCATGTCAATGAAGAAACCTTCACAATCCTTAAAATATGAATAAATTTTATAATATAATTATTTAGTATAAAAACATTACCTCATTTCGCATAATATAAGTGAAATGAAGAGAAGAATACTAAATATATGATAGAGTCACATAAAGGAGGAAACCTTCACAATCCTTACAATAAGAATAAAATTTATAACATGATGATTCAATACTCAAAAATTACCTCATATGTATATCATAATTAGGCCATGGGGAATCCATAATCTTGATTAGTTTGAATGCTCCTACTATTATGAAATATATAAATTATAAAATGGATAAGTCAAAGGTTATGTGTGCTATAACTTGGCCATACATATTTTTAGACATATAATAGGATAAGGGTGCATAATGCCCCATATTTAAACAAATGTTATCTTCAACACTAATCAAATGGATATTCTTCTACATGAAGGCTTTGTCTTCTCATGTTACATCTTCCTTGGGCAAGTTATTCTACCCAAATATGTATTTTGTGATCATCCTAGTCCACATCCTCTTTATTTATATTTGTAGAATTAGTTAAGGTTCAAGATGATTTTTACCTTTTCATCTAAATCTAGTAAATTTTTATAGTTTGGAATATTATTTCTAATTAATTTCTTCAAAGTTGAAATATGAAAGACTAGATTTTTTTTGATTGAGGTAACTCCGATTTGTATGCCACATTGTCAATTCTCTACAAGATCTAATAAAGAAAATAATACTTAGGTGATAGTTTGTTAAATTTATTTTGTTAATTCAAATACATCTTCCTACATGGATGTAACCTTAAAAATATATAATCTTCTATGTCAAAATTTCTTTTACTTTTATGATAGTCAACACGATGTTTCATTTTTTTTCTAGTCATGCCAAGTTTTATTTGAGAATAAAAATAAATTCTTGTTTGCATTGAATTTTATTTTTTATTACATGAACACTTGATTTCAATTTCAAGGATGATGTGATTAATGGTGGGTATTATCCATACAATGTCGTAAATAGTGACATTTTTAAAAAAGTATATAAATAAGTGTTACACCACCATTTTTATAATAATAGACAATTAACCCATCAATATTGTTTATCAAACATAAAACAATAGAGATATCCCTCCAAGAACTTCTTGACAACCTAAAATTCCCCATCATATTGGGATTGATAAGAAGATATGTGAATCCCCTAAGGACCCAAATAAACAAACAATGCAATAAATAAATTACTAGTGTATTTAGGATCATAGTCACTCACTATAATCTATGGGCTGCTTTGTATGTTCTAAATTATATCCATGGATGTAGACATAATTGTGTTTATGATAAAAGGTTTTGATAATGAAATTTTCCCAAACCAACTTTTATATTTTCAATGGAAAGTACAAGTTCACCTAGCACAATCTGTATGCAAGGCTAGCATGACCTTTAACTATCCTTTTTCTCTCAATAGACTAGGAATTAAATAAGGTCATAACAACATAGCCTACATATAATTGGATGATCAGGTAAGGACCTAAAATATCTATGGACTTAGTGCAATGTAATACATAATTAAATTTCAAGAGGAAAGGATTCCAAATCCTAAGCCTATGACATGGTGTATAACTTTCACTAGGGGTCAATGTAGATAAATGGTTATAATAATGATTATAAAGGGGTGTATCAAGGATATAATAAGGATACCACATGTAAGGAATTGAAAAACAAGTGAAGCTTAATCCAAGATAAATAAAATAACTAAACTAATAAAAAGATGATTGGTGCAATGGTCAACCAATGGGTAGTTTATAGGTGATAATTGCAAGATTAAGAAACCATATATCTAGACCATCTTATTTGACATAAGGAAAAACATAAGTAAGGATGAAAACATAAATTCATAATAATAATAAGAAAGTAATCTATAATCTACTAAGTAAATAAAGGAAAGAAAGTAAGGATAGAGATAGTTACCTTTTGGGTGGACATGTTGATGCTTTAATCTCCCCCTTTGGCTTGAGTGTAACTTTACAAGAATTATTGTAGTTTAAAGACCTCAAATGTCAATATGAATACTTAAGTATCCTTATTTGGGGACTCTAAAGACCAAGTATACCTTCTTGGTTTGGATTCTCCTATTTAGCTTCAAAGACATTACAAGAATAGACATCCAAGATAAGGCTCTAAACCTATAACTCCTCCAAACACTACTTAGGAACAAAAATGTGAGCACGAACAAAGTATATGAATGTGTTATATCTATTTGGGAATGAAATATGACCCCTATATATGGATATAATACCCAAAACTCTAAGTTAATGGTATTGGTTAGGATAATATAGTTGGAAAGATGTCAGTTGACACATTCTTGTATCAACCAGGCTACTATAGTAAAAATTAAATTTTTTTGACTCATAACTATATCAAATAGGTGATATAGTACAAGGAAGTCAAGTATTAAATAGACTATATTGGTCTAATTGATAATTAGAACATAGGGAAGCTATAAAATCTAGATGGAAAGTAGATGGAGAGGCAAGATAGAAAGAGACTAAGAGGCAATTAGACTGATAGCAATAAAATTATGATATAATAATATGAAAACATCTCTCATAAATTACCATAAGTGAATCCCACACTATTCACTTAAGGAGATTTATGTGTCAATTAGACCTTACAAGAGAAAGCGTCAGTAAAGTGATCAAGTGAAAAATATTAGGTGTATTTATATTCCCCACCTGAAGCTCATCATGTGTCACAATAATGTAACATGAGATGGTGCTATAAGATATAAATACAATAACACAAAATAGCATAAACGAAAATGAGATGCTAAAAGAACTAAAAGTAAATGAATGAAAATACATACCTTCACTTACCTTGATGACTATAAATATGGTGCTACATGTGTTATAGCGGAAAGAAGGTTCCAATTGAGAAGAACAAAGGGCAAACCTAAAAAGATGAGAAAAATTATAAATTTGTGAAAAAAAAATTCAATTAACACCTAAAATTAATCTACTTCACTAGGATCCTAATGCTTCTTTTGGTTTATAAAATAACCTATGCAAGAAAGATATGGTCAAAATATGGATTTGTAAGTAAATAACTAAAAGTTTCTAAAATTGAAATATTTACTATAAATGGGTAAAAATAATTTCATTTACTTATTTTCTATTTTTAGAAAACCACAAATCTAATTATCCAAAGTAGTGCTATGAGAGATGATAGCTCGAGGATAATGATGTGGACACATAACAGGTCGATAGGGTGCAATCACTAGATCCATGCAGGTAGGTGGCATAATCAATGCTTCATTTGTTGATTTTGAGTAGATACATTAGATTTTTGTAGGGGCCAAGACAAATTCATGTATCAAAAATTGCCCCAACAAGCATAAAATGTAAGGTAAAATGTGATGAGTAATGGTTAGTTGAAATACATCAAATTTAGGGCCAAGGGAATTTATTAGTGTTTTGGGAAGAAATCACTACCAACAAGAAATTGTATTGGCTAGGCTCATGCAATTAGGTAGGGGAAAATGGTAGCCTAGATCGATGTTATATGGTATGGCTAATGCAATTATGTAAGATAAGTCTATTGATATGGTTAGTACCATATATTATGGTCAATACCATTCTAAAGTAAAGTTTATAGATATAACCAATACTATATGGAGTGGTTGATATAGTAAAGATTGAATAAAAGCATGGTTGGTATAGTATAAAGTTGGTTGATGTCATTAACGGAACTATTGTGTGGCCAATACTATAGGTGGTGGTTATTGCAGTCATAAATGTGATAAATATGGCCGGTACTATAGGAGTACTGATGTAGTAGGAAAGGACCAAGGTTTGATATATTATAAGTATGGTTAGTATAATATAAAAATAAATGACTAATCAATATAATAAAACTGTAGGTGGTAGATGCAGTAGTTTATCAATAAAATGGCTAGTATAATAGAAAAGTAGGGATCATTTTTATTTTAGTTGTTGTTTGTAGTTAAGATTTTTTATTTACTTTTAGATTACTTGATCAAAATATGATTGGGTGTTATTTGTTAATATTTTATAGAGGTGACGATAACTATAAAGGTGTGTTGACACGAGTTAGATGTCATAGTTTTTGGAGTGATTTCCTACCATTGATTGAGCTAGATTAGTTAAATTTGGCTTTGGAGGGATTATAGAGATGTGTAGAGTCCCACTAAGTGTTGAGTTGATCTCTATGTTTCATACATGTTGGGAGAGGATTATATATAAATTTAGATGGGTGGTATATGGGGATTTTATGGAGGTGGATATCACCCTTGAGAATGTGCATGCCATATTGGGGTTATCAATAAATAACACTCCTATGATGTGTGATGTATCTCTATCACTAGATGAGTGTCGAGAGTTATCTTGATGGGTGAATAGATTGGATAAGTATGATGAATGTAAGCTTATCATATGACTATTTGGTGTATGTGTGTCACACACTCTAGATATATGTAAGGCCATCATTGGAATTATGACCATGCACATGTTATGTCATAAGTTGGATGGGGTTGTGCCCTTATATATTATTGATCTATTTTGATATGCTTTGGATTAGAGCACACTGTATGATATGGGAGTTGTCATATGGGTGCAACTCATGCATAAAGTTTATAACATGATGAGTTGGGGTAATCAAACTATGGGCCTAGTGATACTATTTTCCTATTGGATTTATTAGTGATTTTTGATGTTCAATCCTATGGGATTACCACACCATGTCACAAACCACCTACCTTGAGTGAGGAAATGGGCATAGGATCATGTGGTTTGAGTTGTCCATTGCACCCAATTTTAGATAGCTTAGATGGAGATCAAATTATATGGATGCCTTAATGGGGTAGAATAGAGACATGGGCATCATGGCTATCTATTATAATAGAATGGATGAGGATTCATATCACTAAGAAATACACCTGGTGGTTTAAGACTCACCCACATGACTGAGTACTAGGGAAATTTGGGTTGACACACCTAATGACTCTTCTTGTTTCCCCACCCCTTTGGGTGAGACATTCAAAAGAGCCATGTGGGGCATAAGGATGAGGCATGTTAGCTAAGATATTAATAGTGAGACCACATCATACCCTAGCTTAGGGGAGATGGAGATGGTGATAACACACATTGAGGGGATAGGATCAAGTAGTGGCTACTTAGGATATGCCATGATGTGATAGATGGGTTGTGTAGGGAAAGGCACATCCATCGAGGATGTGAGTCATGGTGGTTAGGAGGGAAAGGTGGGTTGGTGCTTGACCCACCCTGAGTTAAAATAATGGCCATAGCTTAGGAAAATGATTAGATGGGGAAACTATCATGGAAAAACATCCTAATATAGGTAAAAAAATGAAACATGCATTAAGTTTTTACTATCACTTAATGTTTCTAGACTTATAGGTACACATGCAATGTATTAGTGATAGTTTTACTTATAGTTTTGATATATATATATATATATATATATATATATATATATATATATATATATATATATATCAATGCTTGATGTCAAAATTAGTTATGTTTTGTAAATTCAACAAAAGATATATCAGAGTGGAGGACCATGGTGGAGACTCACATCATGATATTCTATAAGATGTGTTATTGGAACACGATACAATAAAAATAGTAGTTCTAGTGTTACCTTTAGTTAGACCATATGCTAGCTAGTTTAGATTGGTTACTATTACTACATAAGATATAAGATGGTGAGAGGAGGCTCTTGATCCAATGATAATCCTAGTAAGAGAAGATGGTGAGTAATGGAAGAAATATATTGAAATAAATAGAGCCTTGATAAAGGATATGATTACTACATAGGAATATCCAAGTCAATGCTCAAATTTCTTTATATTACTCTCAGACTACTTCTAACCTCAAGACAATTATCCCTATGTTTTTGGCATAGGTTCACATTAGGAAGATAGGTCTGATTTCATGGACTTGTCCACTTATTATGACCTTGTCCCCATGCCATTTAACAACTAGTTTTCAAAATTAGAAATATTCATTTGGGTCATCCCTCACATTTGATAAGTCAGATAAAATAAATTATTCAAAAGTTAAAGTTTCACTATAAATACAAATCAAAGGTAATTCATTAAGGGACTTGATATTTATTTATAACATATCAATTACACTATTAAACATTGATCAAATTTTCCCTATTCATCCCAAGTTTAATATCAATCACTAAGAGTAGTCACAAATCAAGTCAAAAGCATTCCAAATCAAGTCAAGGGCCAACATTGTCAAGTATCAAGACCAAATTTCTGCTACATACATATATTTAAGAAGCACAATCAAAATAGGTGGGAGAACTATGTGTGGTTTTATTCCCTCCTTGAAATATATAAATAAATATGTAGTGGTCAATCATAAATTAAGGTGATTGTGGTCATCTCAACCCATTACACTTCCCCTTTCTTTTTTAGGTTTCTATCTCTTACCAATACACCTAGGGTTTTCAAAGTAAGGAGAAGGAAAATAAAGTTTTATGTGCACCATTAACAAAATAAAAATATATCATCCCTCTCAAAATACATAAGAATAAGAAAAAAAATCCTTAATATTTTCATCAACTTCACAACAGATAGATCCATAGTCAACATACATGATCACACTATGTTCTTAACTAGGGAGTGTAAACTTGTCTAGACATAACCATAGACTCTGTTTTTGAACCTAATCTATCAAAGTCCCATTTTATCATTTTTATCACTGTCAAACATCTATTATAGTCAACCAAAAACCAAAATGACTAAATTTCTCATTATTAGTTTTACTTACCGTTTTTAACATATGCCACTTATCAATCTATTTCAATTGTCGATTCTACTTTACATTCAAATTTATGCTTAAATGTCATATTTTAAAATTTGAATAATATTTCAAAGTGTTATACCTATTAAACACTATTAAATAAAATATAGGGTAAAATAGTAAGATACAAATCTTAAGACAAAACGTAAGATGTGTAAAACATTATAAACAAAAAGTCATAAGTCACATCAATATGTAAGACAAGTTAATCATAAGATGTAAAAAATAAGTGGAAAAGAAGATATCCAATGGAAGAAAATGTAAAAGCTAATAAAATAAGGATATGTGAATAATGTATAAAATTTTCATCCAATGTAAGAAATGTAAAACAAACTTGATTTGAACGTAGGGTAAAATAAGAGGGTGATCATTAGGTACATCCAATGTAATATAGGAAAATACTCAAATCAGACAAGGACATACATCAAAATAAGCAAATACCTCAGTGAATGGAAATTCAAAATAAATGCTTGTGATAGAGAAATATGTAAGAAAACAAAATTATATATAGACATAACTATGATGACAAATATGGTGTGGCTAGGAATGGTGATGGGCATTTGTGAGGAAGGCCTAGTTGTATTCCCCAAAATCTTAAAGTGCAATTCACAAACTAAAATTTTTAAAGGCACTATAAATGAAAATTAAAAGTCAAATATGAAATAAATAGATATAAAATGTAAGTGTAAAGAAGATGGATGTGATAAAATAAAATAAGTATCCATTATGGGGATAGTGGGAAAGATATGATAGAGATGAATTGATGCAATGAACCATGAGGATGATGTATAAATCCTTTACAGAGATGATAGACTTTAATCAAGTGGGAAAGGATAATAATTATCAACATCAAGGACATAAATAACCATGCCTAGAAAGTGTAAGCAATGGTCAACAAGTGAATTATAAAGATCATCCCATGAATACTACAAATCATCCCAAAAGAGGGGGAAGCTAAAATGATACAAAAGATACTAAAAGGCAACAATGGTTGACTTTAAGATGTGATAAAAATATATAAAGTAAAGATAGATGTTAAAAAATGAAGTACTAGATATAAAGATCATGGTACAAGCAATATATATACAATGAGCATCACGTATATTAAAGATAAAAATATGAGATCAAATAATGTGAATAAATGTGAAGTAAATATGAAATAATGAAATATATGCTCACAAATGATGCAAAAGATCTCTACACACATCATCAATAACATATGTCAAGTCTCACTGTAACTAATATTTAACTCAAACCATAGTCTCTTTTACATTTTTTGAGAGTCATATAGGGACTAACTTATGGACAAGCTCTAAAGAAAAAGTAGGCACACTAGAAGGAAGAAGACATGAGGCCTCTTGATGAGAATAACATAAGTAAAGAAGAGAGGGTATCATCGGGGAAGGAATGAGACACACATCCTATGGTTAAAGAGATGGTATGGGTCATAGGGGAAGTTGATCCTCTTTCTTAGATGAGACATGTGAAAGATGATAGGAATATTGAGGCAAGGACTTTGAAAAATATCTAAAATTCAGTTGAATGGCTCTACACTTATCCATATAATAAGTATAACACTAGTGCCAAAGATAGTACACCTCTCCATTTTTTTGGATAAAATAAAGTGTAATATTTGGAGGTAGCATGTTCAACTGAAGGGGAAAATTAATTACCTTAATATGAAGTGTATCTATATATTTTGAAAGGGATCAAAAAATTGTTAAATAATGTGTACTGGTCCCATGGAAAAAATAAGAGTTCTTAGGATTAAAAGATCAAGGTGATCAACTATCTATGGTAGGATATGGGACTTTCAAATTTTGTTGTGCTAAAAATTCTTGGTAATCACTACACTCCTAAGTTGAATGACTAGAGACCTTATGAAATTAGAAATATGTCTCTTCCTCTGGGGTGAGTGGGCATGGTTTCATTTCCAACCTATGTGGAGGAACATAATGAGGTTTCTATAGAATCTCATCGAACAAGTCATCAACATCATCAAATAGAGTATAAGAAAAAGGTCCTGTACTGGGTCAAACCTCCATAAGCTTGGATGTAACATGAACTAGTCATATTATTATAACCAACATCTATGGAAGAAGCATATTTTAAGGATCAAAATATATAGTGAAATGATAGTTTGGTCATAGATTGATCATTAAGTATGCCTCAAAGAGGCTTAGAAATATCTGAAACTACACATGAAGTAGAAGCCAAAAATGGATCCATCTTAAACCTATCAAAATCAACTAAATAAAGAATGAAGTTAGGAAAGTTGAAGGGAGAATGAGTGCTAAGTTGAATGATATCAACTAAATTAATACTTGAAGAAAATGATGATTGCTCATAAGAGAACTAAAGAGAGGAATTGTAACAAAGAATTTATGTATCTTTGGCTTGGCTATAGAAAAATAAGTATGATCATCTAAGGTGTAACTATCATCATAATCAATAGTGGTGAGATCTACGTTAAGGGAATTAACCACTATGTTACTTAAATATCAATGGTAAAGATTTTTTTTAGAGATAACCGTAGAAATAGAAAACTCATAAGTTGGTTTCCTGTGAGAATGGGGTCGCAAGGTAGGAAAAAATGAGTGATGATGCTAGGAGGAAGGTTTGATGTTTTTATTTTCAAACTAATTTAATTAGGATCGTCATCATCAAAGTCAAGGAGGTTGGGTTAATTTTTACCCACAAGCTAGGGGTGACCACTATAACCTCAGTTGGAGTTGATGGGATGGTTAAAACATTGATATTCATGAAATGGTATGTTAGGTAAAGGTTTAAAGGTTGGGATTTTATAGACACTAGGATATTGGAATTGTTTCAAATTATAATGTTTGGCATCACCTTGTACCTTGTAAATGGCACCCATGCAAGGAAATTTCATGCATTAGCATGCGAAAGAGGCCATGACTCTCTTATAATGAGTCCAAGGGTGGCCAATCAAAATGTTATGAGATAGAGGGAAATTCAATATCATGACCTTAACTCTAACTTTAATAGGTGGTGCCATGATAGGAAGCTAAACACATTTTAATGGAGGTATTTGTCTTCGGTCATATCCTTGGCAAGTTTTATGGGTACGCTTAAGGTTGCATTCCAAATATTCTAAAATTTTAATAAATTTTGAGGTGACACAAGTGTCAGAGGCTTCATCTATCAAGGCTCTTTTGACTTAGATGTCACCCACTTAGATGCTAATAAACAAAGGAGGGTCATCTGAAAGAATTAATATTTCATTGGGAATCATATATATGATAGGAAATTTTAAGGTGAGAGATACATCCATAGTGTAATCGACATTGATGGACATCTCCTCACATTGTTGTAAGATGATTTTCTCAGACCCATGAAAGGTAGATTCTTGTCAAATAGGTGGTGGTTGAGGAATGTAAACATTGTATAAAAATTGCATAAGATAGTTTTGGTGTCGTGGAGAAGTCCTCATAAGCTCAAAAAATAGGATTTGAGAAGGGAGTCTAGAAAGTTATTTTTATGGGATCTCACTCATCAAAGATAGTGTGAGTTGAACATGAATACAAAAGAGGGATTAAATTTTGAATTAGATCAATGATAGATGAAGATAAACCCAATTGAATATATTTTTGGGTAAAAGTGTATGGTCTCAACACTGTAGATATAGTTGAGGCAGACTGAGCCAACTGTAATGACCTGACCGATGTAGTTGGTGACATAAAATCATAAAAAATACATTGCATTAGCTTGGATAATAATATAATTATAACTAGTAAAGAAATGGATTCTACCAAGATAGTTGGTATAATTTAGGAAGGATTAGATGATTATGATTGTATTGAACTAGTCGATATAGGTGAAACATAAATGGTCAAGTAATTAGACTATACTGAGCTAGTTGATACAATAGGAATAAAAGTGGTTGAATAAATAAACCTTATAGAGTTGATTGATACATTAGGATTAATATGGAATAATACCGGGTTGGTGGATACAATTATGAAAATAAGGAACTATATTGATCTAGTTGATACATTATAATCAATAATAAACTGTACCTGGTTCCTGATAGAGTTGGGCTATCATAAAGTATGGAAGTAATGATTTATTCAGATTCAATAGCTGAAAAAATGATGTGGAAAATAGTCTTGATTTTTTTATTTAAGATGGATAAGGATGTGAATCTAAAGAGGATAAGGATTGATGCAGGAAACAACATGCTTCATGTTGTTCTTATTTATAAAGTTTCCTCATCATTAGGAGTAATGAATTTGTTTGCCTCAAATATGACTTGATTATTTTAAATGTGTTTTACCATAAAACATATGCCATATTTTCATGTATGTGGTTATTTTGATGCTAACCATACTATGCTATCATGAATCTATTTTTGGATATGTGTTTAAGTTTTATGTAAGTGTACAACACCAATGATTTAAGCATATTGAAGTTAATATGAATTTTATTCGAGATAAAGTTCTCAATGGTGATATTGATCTAAAATTCTATCCTATGAATGCACACGTGGTATATATATTTATAAAACAATTTGGTGACCAAGTTCTATTATTTTCATGCAATGTTGGGTCTGTCAGAGTTAGCATTGAGGGGGAGTGTGCATGACAATGCCACTTCCTAACGGCCATGTATTTTTTTAATTCTCTATAGTTCTTAATTGTAAAGAATTTTAAACTTCATATGAAAATTATGTAATTTAAGTAAAATTTGTATGGAGGTTTTAATTTTATACCCTAATACATTAAAAGTATACTTTATAATGGATACCCTTATGTTATAAAAGGCTTCAAATATGCTTAGATGATTATTCCAAAGAAACTGTGAGATGTAGTCTCACAATCATGTTAGCCTAAACTTACTTTCAAGTAGTTTATAGATTATAATTTTTTAATTTCAAAACGTGATGTTTGGCATGATGAAAGTTTTTAAATCCTTCAATTGTGTACATAGTATAATTACTTTTTTTGAAATTACCATGACATTTATCCCCACTTAACATTAGAGGAAGTGTTAAAGCAATTAATATCTAAGTGGTGATTATTAACCCTTATCTTACATTAGTAATTAATTAAATAAATAATAATATATTATTTATTAACATGAGTTGAAAACCTTGTGAAAATAAATAATATTATTATGATTATTTAATACTTATAAAGTATTTTAATTAATTGGCTTTATCGGGATGGAATTAGAGCAAGCAAGGTGGATTTAATTGGCAAGCATATTGCATTGAGTTGAATATCAATAATTGAAATTATTTTTTTCTAGCCTGAGGAGGTGGTGTACAGCCTTAGAAGTAAATAATTCTATTAGAAGTTCATTTTGCTTCGTTATTAATGTTGTGGAATCAAATCTTTGCCTACAATTTTCATTCAAGTTGTCCAAAACTCCATTCAAAAAATTAGAAGTTTTTTTTTATAAGATTTGTCTTGCCTAGGTATGGTTGTATGACACTAAGGCAAGTAAAAAATTCAAAAAAATCAGATTTGAATATTTAGTGCTTATATCTCTATTTTGAGGGTTCAAATATCCTTGTTTTGATCTACTAACACCTGATTCAAGCTTCAAATCCTTATTTTTTGAAAATATTTTACTACCATAAATACCATTGTATGACTATATGACATTGTAAAAATTGAAATATATTTTTCTTGGCTTTAAAATTGATTTTTTAAGGTTTTGGTTGCATTGTTATAAAGTTATAAGGCCTCTTACAAATTTTCAGACCTTGAGAAGGCCATTTCAAGCACCTCGAATTTTTTTATCTCCACTTGTGATGCCCCTATACTACCTTGGAAATTAAAACAATAGTTTCTAGTCATCAAAATTCAATTTTGAAAGATTGATCCATTTTGTGGTAAGGTTCCAGGAAGGTTGGCAAAATTTCATGTAATTTAGTGACTTATTCAAGTTATTATGTGCAGGTGGGCTGCATATCTATCTGAAACGTGCTACAAGTATGTAAATATTTTTACATAGTTGTTAAAAGTATTTTTTAAATCTTTGATTTATTGAATTCTTTATTTTCATACAAAAAGGTGTGATCCCCAATTTTTATTTAAAAATTTTTTTACTCAAAAAACCACTTTTTAAAAAAAATATATAAAAGTTTTTTTATATGCCCACACACACCATACAAACTGTGTATGTGTGTGTGTGTGTCTGTATGTATATTATTTTTAAAATCAGTTAGAAAAAAGCGAAAAATAAATTAATGCATGTTAAAATTTAACTAAACTTCTAGATGAGTTGGAGGTTATTATTTTGCTAAAAGTTTGTAATTTGAGAGATCATGTGTTCAAAACCCCCAAAATCAACTTCTTATTTTTGAATTTGGTCAAATTTAGTTTAATTATAAATATATATTTTTATTTTCCTGCCAACTTCTTATGCGTTCAAACCCCTAGTTGACATGTTGACCTTGTTTCAACATTCAACCTAATAAATGTTTTATCAATCATAGTCATGCAACCAATCAATCCATAGGTTTTGGCATCTTATGGACACATCTACGTGGTATATTTTGTGTTTTAAAACTTCTTATTATTAATTTTATAGCTTTTTTAAAAATAGTGTATAGGTGATTATTCTGAGTGTGACTCTTTCGACACCTGATTTAATATAATTTCATTTTAATTTTTACATTATTTTTTAATCTAATTAGATAATAATTTCGATGTGCACTTGTGATTTATTTTATTTTATAAAAATAGTATAAAAACTCTTTAAAAAAGGTTAATTTATTAAACTATTCTTACATTAGTGTATTTTTGCAACACTTGTGACACCCTATTTTGTCATAATTTTTCACAATTTTATTACTTTGTATAATATTAAATTAAACAATTATTGTGTATTTACACTTGAGATTTGTTTTTACTATCAAATAAAGTTAAAATTCACACTAAAAAAGATTTATTTTAAGCATTTGTTTACTGCCATTCTTAAAGGAAAATTATGGTTTCGTATAATTTATTTTAGATAAATCACAAATGCTTAATGAAAATAACTATAATATTTAAAAAATCTATATTAATACATTAATCATGGCTCGAAAGTTATGAAATATCATTGTTAGGACAAAAAAATTCTCATCAAGATGACATGTTATCCTTGAATTTTCAAATTCATTTCAACAAAAATCATAAGAAGTCATGTTGATTATCTTGTAGAGTGTTAAGAATGAATTTATACTCCACATTAGTAATCAAGGGTTTCTTAGTGCTACTTGAAAACTCCTTGAGTCTATGCATGAGGGCACCCATCTCTTGAATACTATTAAATTAACTCTTGAATTATTGACTACACCTATGAAAGGTGATGAAAAGGTTGTTAGTTTTCTTGCTAAAATTAAAAATATTAAAGCTCTGTTAGATGATTGTAACTGTAATTTGATTCAAGATCAATTGATTTATTTTATTATTCAGTTTAACATTCATGATTTTTTTAATAATTTTTTATATATTTTGAATTCTAAGTATCAAACTAAGCAAGATATCCTTGGCCTTACCACTTTGTCTACTCTCCTAATTCAAGAAGAGAAAGTTATAACTAATTTTGATTCTAAAGAGAATGCCATTTAGGTATTTCTCACTCTTAACCCTATTTCTAAGAATAATAAAACCTAAAAACCTAACCCTAATTTTGATAAAGGCAAAAAAAAGAACAAGAAATTTGGAAATAAACATTATAAACCTAAGTATATGAAAATTGTAATCTGTGTGGTAAATTTGGTTATAAAAGGGAAACTCATTATAAAAACAAAGACAATTAATCATAAATCTTATAAAAATAACTAATGAAAGAAATTTAATCAAAAGAAGAATAGTTAAAACTCTAATCAGAATAAAAATTAGGATCAAAATTCAAATATTATTATTATTTTATTTGCTTCAAATGAAAATGAATGGATTTTAGATAGCGTTGCATAATATCATATGACTTAATTATCTAATATTTTATTTTATTATACATATATCTCTAGAAAAATTCACTTGAGAGATAATTCATCTTTAGAACAACTAAGGAAAGACAATTTTTTAAAATGTTATTAATGATGTTTTCTATGTATCTAACATTAAAAATAACTTGTTATCTTGTTTACAATTTCTAATGATAATTTCATAGTAACATTACTAAAGACAACTTGTCCATTATAAACCAATCTGGGTCTTTGATTATTGAAGGGGTTTAAAATAATGGTTTATACATTTTTTATCATTTTTTGTATGTTTTCTTTCATCGCATAGTAAGAATGAATCTCATTTATAATATAAAAGAGTAGATCATATTGATTTTAGAAGTCTACATGATATGTCTACTTAAAATCTTATTGTTGGAATTTATTTTATACCTTATCATCATAAAAATTTTGAGGGTTGCTTACATGGTAAACAACATACTAATCTCTTTCACAAGAATCATGATGCAGATTCCTCTCATTCTTTAGAATTAATTCATAGTGATGTTGAAGGACCTCTTGAATTTATATCTCTTAATGGTTCTTTAAATGTTGTTACTTTTATAGTTGATTTATTTATTTTAAATGAAAATGAGTAGATTTTAGATAGCGGTGCATTGCACCATATGACTTACTTAACTAATATTTTATGTGATTCTAGAGATACCTTTAAAAAAAATTACTTTAAAAATAATTCATTTTTAGAAGCAACTAAGCAAAGAAAAGTAATTTTTTCAAATACTATTATTAATGATGTTTTATATGTACGTAAACTTATAAATAACTTGTTATCTTGTTCACAACTTACTAATGATAGTTCTATTGTAATATTACTTAAAGAGAGCTGGTCCATTAGAAACCAATATGGGTCTTTGATTATTGAAAGAGTTTAAAAGAATGGTTTATATATTTTCTCTCATTATTTGACATGTTTTCTTTCATCACATAGTAATAATGAATCTCAATTATGGTTTGAAACATTAGGACATATTAATTTTAGAAGTCTACATGATATGTTTGCTTAGATTATTATTATTAGACTTTCTTCAATATCTTGTCATCATAAAACTTGTGAGGGTTACTTACATGGTAAAAAACATATTAACCACTTTCACTTAAAGAGAGCTGGTCCATTAGAAACCAATCTAGGTCTTTGATTATTGAAAGAGTTTAGAAGAATGGTTTATATATTTTCTCTCATTATTTGACATGTTTTCTTTCATCACATAGTAATAATGAATCTCAATTATGGTTTGAAAGATTAGGACATATTAATTTTAGAAGTCTACATGATATGTTTGCTTAGATTATTATTATTAGACTTTTTTCAATATCTTGTCATCATAAAACTTGTGAGGGTTACTTACATGGTTAAAAAACATATTAACCCCTTTCACAAGAATCATGATGCAAATTCCTCTAATCCTTTATAATTAATTCATAGTGATGTTGTAAGACCTATTGAAGTTGTATCTCTTAATAGTTCTTTTTATGTTATTACTTTTATAAATGATTATACTAGAATGATCTAGTCACATTTCATTAAAAATAAATCTAAAATATTTTTTAAATTCAAGGAATTTAAAGCTTTTATTAAAAAACATCTCATTTTTATTAAGAGATTAAGATCTGATAATGGAGACAAATAGATTAGTAAAGAGTTTGATTATTTTTATATTAATTGTAGTATTGAAAGGGAACTAACAAGCCTCTATTCCCCTCAACAAAATGGTATTACTGAAAGGAAAAATCACATCATTATTGAGATGGCTAAAACAATATTGTATTCTAAAAATTTCCTCTTAGTTCTTATGAATCGAAGCCTTGAATACTACTATGCATATTTTGAATAGAATTCATAATTAATCTTTGCATTTTTTTGCATCAAAAATACATGTATGCTCATAAAATTTCATTTAATTTGATAAATCTATTTTTTTTATTACTTTAAAGATACTAACTATATTGATAGTGTCTCATCTACATTGTATTTGTTAGTAAAATAATTTAGTTTTACTCTTAAATTTTTTTATTATAAATATATTGTAATAGATATATTTGTCTTACATAAGAAAGCAAATAAAATATATAGATATTATGATCATTTTCAATTCAAATGAGTTAACATGGAAATACATTATATGCATAACATCATGCGTACTTTGACAAAAAGATCATGTTTAGTTTTTACAATTGATAAAAATATCATTCTTAATAAGTTTGGATCTTTTGTGTTTTAATTTTTTTTAAATACTTTCATTTGATTATTGAGGCAATTGCATGTTAATATGTTTAGATACTCTCATTTTATTATTTTATCATTTGATTTTTTATGCTAACATCTTTATATGTTTCATTTGATAATAAGATATGTTATGAAATACAAAGTGTAGCTAGATTTTGTATTATTGGCTCTTTATCATTTATTTTACTAAGCATTCTATTCATACATATTTGAACTTATAAACTTCACTTAAATTTATTTGTTTGATTAAATGATTTCATATCATTTTAAAAATTATCCATATTTGATGTATGAGAGGTAATACCTCAATATTTTGTTGAAGCATATTAAACTTGTAAAGTTTTGATAAGATTCAAATGATAAAATGTGTTATGCCAATAGGATATATAATTTTTGTCTAAACATAGTATCATATTATTAACAAATTATTATATGTGCATTGCATGATAGTTGGGGATGCTCATCTCATCAATATTGGAGACGTCTAATAATGAATTGTATACAATAATTTATGTTTTTTCACTAACTTTATAATCAAAGTAGTGAACTTGTTTGCCTCAAATATGATTTGATTATTTTAAATGTGTTTTACCATAGAAAAATATATGTAATATTATTATGTATGTGGTTATTGTGATGCTAACCATATTATGTTATCATGAATCTATTTTTGGATGTTTTAAAGTTTTGTGTAGGTGTACAACATCAATAATTTAAGCATATTGAAGTTCATGTGCATTTTATTTAAGAAAAAAATTTCAATTGTGATATTGATTTACAGTTCTATCTTACAAATAAATAAGTAGTAGATATCTTCACAAAACGACTTCATGCTACCAAGTTATGTTAGTTTTTTATAATTTTAAGCCTCTCAAAGTTGGTATTAAGGGGGAGTGTGCATGACAATGACACTTCCTAACGACCATGTGTTTCTTCTTCTTCTCTATACTTCTTCTTAATTTTAAATCATTATAAACTTCATATGGAAGTTATGCAATTTAAGTAAACTTCGTGTAGAAGTTTTATCTTTGTAATCCAATACATTAGAAGCATAATCTATAATGGAGGTCCTTATGTTATAAAAGGCTCCAAATATGCTTAGATGATTATTCAAGAGAAACTATGAGATGTAGTCTCATGATCATGCTAGCCTAAACTTAATTTCAAATAGTTTATGGAATATAATTCTTTTTATTTCAAAAGGTGATGTTTGGCATGATGAAGGTTTTTAAATCCTTCAATTATGTATATAGTATATATTTTTTTAGATGACTATGACATTTATCCCCACTTAGCATTAAGGAGGAGTGTTAGAATAATTAATGTCTAAGTGGTGATTATTAACCCTTAACTTACATTGATAATTAATTAAATAAATAATAATATATTATTTATTAACACAAGGTGAAATCTTCATGAAAATAAATATTATTATATTGGTTATTTAATACTTACCAAGTGTTTTAATTAATTAGCTTTATCAGGACGGGTGGACCCATTATTTTTACAATGGTCACCTCTATTGATATTTCACTATAAATAGAGTTTTACCCCTATTGTGAAATCATTCAAATATAAAATTATTTTATCATATTAAACCTATGAATTTTGTGAAGCACTACATGAATAAGTGAGAACAAGAAGTGTGTATTGGGGTGATTTGGTTTCTAAAATATATGAATACCACATTGGTGGGTTTTTTACCTTTTTAAAGTTTTACCATGGTGTGTATTATATACATATTATATTTTTAAACATTATCAATTACTGACATTCTTTATCTTATAGAAATCCATCGAGTCTCAATCTCTCTGAGTACATGCCTTAAGGGGTGCACCAAGAAAAGGGTGAGCAGATCATTGGTGTTTTGCATGATTATTGTCCCTTATTGCCACTTATTACCCATCTAATCAGATCTTTAAAATATTTTTAAAGCTTTGCCTCTTATTTTGCACCCTCCTGTAGTCATTTTCCACCTTTATTATCCCTTTTCCTAACCTAAACCCCTTTTTGGCAGTTTACATGACTATGTTAGCCACATCAACCTTGTATTGTTATTTACAAAAGCTTACTAAGAACTAGGTCAGCCATCGCCAACATAGTTCATTACCTAGTTAATTTTTTATCAATTTTAATACTATGTCAATCAGGTCAACCTTGTCAATTGAAATGCTTATAAGGGTTTAGGGTTAGATCCATCTATATAAACACATTCATTTCACCATTTTTAAGAGAAGAGAAGAAGTAAGATATATTTCACATCTTCTTATCCACCATTCTACTTAAGGAACAAGCTTAAGATTTCATATTTTCTTTGGAGATACAAATCTTGTCTTGTGGAGAAGTATTTTGGATGCATTGATAGGTTGTGTGTCCTAGAGCTAATTTATTCTTACCATCCTTACATACCATAATAACTTCTTGTAAAGCACCTTGGCCAAGGGATAGATTGAGGCTTAATGGGTTCATCTTCAAAGGTAAGTATTCCTAACTTTGTTCTTCCTTTGTAAAAGTATATAAATATGCATTTGTACTTATCTTTCATGTATTAAGATTCTATATACATTGGCATGAATATATGTCTTCTATGCATGTTTAATTTTCATGTTTATTACCTCTATTTTATGCCATAAGTTTTGGTGGATACTATATTAGATTTTATTTTACTTGTTATTAGTTTAATGAATATAAAAATATAAGGCCTAGTTAGGGTTATTGTGTATTTTTACTTGACTAGAGGCTTTTGAACCCTCCCTAGTGATATTATTGTGGTAAGAGATCCCTTGGATAGGTCTAATAGATACATATTGGTCATGACCACCCTAATTATATAATGTATCCCTAATCAAAAGTGTAAGTAGGATCTATCTTTTTAGAGCTAGGATTGATTTTTAGATCTATTGCATTTTCCATTGCATACATTCTAGTGAAATCTAAACCTTTTAGGTTTTCTTTCATATTTTCATTTCTATCATTTTATAGTTTTTCTATATTTGTGATACTATGTCGACTAGGCTAGTATAATTTTAACTTTTATGCATAAGATTAACACATAGTCATATCAAAATAACTATATTATTTTTGTGCATGTATTCATCAGATACAAGTTACTAGATCAGACAAGTCAACACAATACTCTTCTTCAGTCCTAAATAACAAACTAAGTTGGGTAGGTTGACTTAGTCTTTCAGTCAACATCCAAATCAACAAACTAAGTCAGACAGGTCAACTTAGTCTTTTAGTCAGCATCTAGATCAATAAATTAAGTCAAACAGATTGACTTAGTCTCTTATTCAACATCCAAATCAACAAACTAAGTTAGGTGGGTTGACTTAGTCTTCCATTCAATATCTAGATCAATAAACTAAGTCAGGTAGATTAACTTAGTCTTCCAACCAACATCTAGATGAATAAACTAAGTTGGGTAGGTCAACTTAGTCTTTCAATTAGCATCTAGATCAACAAACTAAGTTAAACAGGTTGACTTAGTCATCTTATCTTGATTCAATACATAAGGTTTTGTAGAACTAGGTCGAACCAATTGATTTAGTTTACAAAATTTAAAAGCAACATTCAAGACACTTGAAAAAAAATGTGTAATCCTCATCATCCTCTAACCCATCAAGGTTCTTCTCTTTATCTTTCTATCAATTAAATACTTCATTACAATTTTATTTTATGCAAGTTTCTAATCTTTAAAATTACAATCCTGCAATAAACTAAGTTGACCTAGTCGACTTAGTTTTGTAGCCTATCTTCTATCTAAAATACTAAATTGACCTAGTCAACTCTATTCTTAAATACTCTTGCTTCCATAGAATAGTAACGACCTACTCGAATCTATTCTATACTATTTTCATACAGTGTTGTCTAAACCGACTTTGTACCATTCTTAATTTGGTAATTAATAACTATTTTCTATTAATTAATTTACACTTTCATTTTCAACTGTTTGCATGTTTAAATTAACTCACATAGTCTAATAGGGTAGTTTTTCAAATTAAGATTTATTTACACTATTTTTTCTCTTTTTGCAAACACTACCAAATCACATAATACTCAAAATTTGTTTCACATTTGTCTTTTCAAGCCCTACCTATTTGGATTTCATCACCAAAAGGGAAGCTAACTTGATTTTTTGGCCAAATATAAACACATGATTAATGGTATATATTGTATAAGCACCTAATACCCTTATCATTGTGATATTGTGAGGTGATGAGGTAGACCCTAATACTAAGCCAATACCATTGCCAATACAGATCATTTTCAGTCTAAATGTCCTTAAACCATCCATTTATTACTTTTTAGTTTCTTATTTTTAGCTAACTTTCCTATCATACTTAAAATAACACTTTATAATAATCTAAAAACACTCAAGATGACCACTTAATATTTAATTTTTAGTTAACTAATACTCTCTGATCATTATGTGTTGTATTACAAAACTTGTACTAGCCAGTGTTGGTGTAATATTTTATCCTATGTGCACTAATTGGATCATTCTCATTTATTCAATTATTTGTGTGTTTGCTTCCATTTCTTACTTCAATCACAATGCAAATCTTTCCCTTTAGTTAACACACTATCATTATGTTCAACACACTCTTTTATAGACTACCTTTTTTCCTACCCGTAGTACTCAGTCGACCTAGTCGACCCTATACTCTTATCTATCTTTTGGATTGTAGAACACAATCAACCTAGTTGACTCTATATCCTTCCTATCTCTTTGATTTTGCATCAAATTTGTCTTCTCTAATATTTTTCCTTCATCATGAACTTCCTATTTAAAGACAAAACTGAGTTGAATTCAATAGATATGATGAGTTTTACCAACCCCAATAGGTTCTCCCATAAGTAATTTGTGGCTCTTATCATAGATAAAAGTAATATGCATATAGCCACTCATACTACAAACTATGGGGCTCCTCCTCATTCCTCTTCACTTCTCAATCCTTTATTCTCATTTGAAGATCAAATTGAATAATAATATACCCCAAAAATGATCTTTTTCATCAATAAATTTCTTCAACATTGAGGAAAATATCTTTCTACTATTTACCATCTCATGATAAGTGGTCAAGTCAAGGAGCCCCATTCACCTTATCCTATATTCTCACATGGATTTAGGGACATTAGATTATTTTATTTTCAACCTCTTCCCTCTATTTTATCCCCTTCTCATACCATGACATATTCCTCTTTGATTTCCTCCACCTTCATGACTACTATCTCTATTAACATGGTAGGTTCTACATCTGGTGGGCCTCTTCCAAGACTCGCTCTTCTCAATTATTCCACTAGTGAATTATTTTATACCCATGGTAATCATGCCTCTAATGACACTTCTTCTCATCCCTCTATTAGTACATCTTTTTTCACGCAAGAAAATCATGCAACTAGTGCCTCACTAACAGTTATTCTCAAGCTACTACTAACACCCATAGTGGTACCCAAGCCACTACTACCAATTTCAATGCTTCACACAATGCCAATAATACCACTCAAACCCATCAAATTCTATTAAAAAATCTTAATAAAATGAATGATTTCTAAGCTACCAATGCAAATCAAATGATGTAAATGCAAAATCATGTTATCCATCTTCAAAACCACCCTCAACAAGTTCCATGGGGAATGCATAACCAATATGCTCCCCCACCTCCTCTATAGGATTCCCATGGTAATCTTATTCCTTAACCTCCCCTTATTAACAAAAAAATCAAACACCTTCGAAATGAACCTCTCACACCTCAAATTTCTAATATCAATATAGGAAGCATCACCCCTACCATTACTTATAATGGGTCAATTGATCTTACTTTCCACTTAAAAACATTTAGAAATTTATATAAAGACTAGGTCAAATTAAATAATTTTCTTGATACCAATATATTAGCAAAGAAACTCATGGGTGATGATTTATATTGGTATAACCAACTCAAATCTCATTCCATCACTAGTTTGGAAGATTTAGTCAATACTCTAGTCTAATAATTTCAAACTAGTGATCTCCCTAAAAATACCTTGACCCATTTTATCAATTGTAATTAACTTGAAACCAAAACCACATAAGATTTCATCAAATGATGGAAGACCTTGTCTAACAAATGTGAACATAATATGGAATATGATAACCTCTTTCATCTATTTACCAATGCTCTTTTCCCCAAGCTATAATATCAGGTCCAGACTCTCTCACCACATACTTTAGAAGATGCCATAGTCCATGTAAAGCATCAATATTTCCTGATGCATCAATTTGATCTATCCCCACCATCTATGGTCACTCACATGTTAATAAATAATAAGAATCATCATGCTAAAAATTATGGTGTCACTAATTCCTATGATACTATTCATACTATTCAAGCTATTATTCCCAACTAGACTCTAAAACAAGATTTCCTCCCAACCACATCACTAATCCACATTTATCTTCCAAAATTAACATAAATGTTCATAAACCTTTATCCTTGGCAGAATTATAAAAACATATACCAAGGTCTCTTTTGTGAGAACTTGATCCCACTCATCCCATGAAATCCTGGTATGATCCTAATAAATTTTGTTGGTTTCATACTAGTTGGGGTTATTCTCATGATACTTGTATGTGACTTCATAATTTAGCTATGGATTTCCTTCTCAGTCCCAATTTTGACCATGATTCTATCATTCATAAATGTCAACAAGTGTATGACATTTCCTTAAAATCCCATGAAACATAAACTAAATCTCAAGCTTTGCAGGATAATACTCATTTGGCCATCTATAAAGATCTTCTTTTGAATCACAAAGATAACCCAAAAAAACATACCCCTTATACCAATAATATTGATAGTATTCTTGACCCAAATCTTGAAGAGCATGTGTTCAATATGACTAATATGCGAAGGGTGGTTACCTTCATTGATCATCATCCCATACACACTCCTCCTTAATTGTCTCACACTTTTTGTGTTATCCAAGACTCTTCTCCAAATCACTTAACATAGTTGTGGCAAGAATACCTCATATCTTTTGATGAACCAATGCCAACACCTCCCTTGGATAACACTTCTCATACCATTTATACCATTCCTCCAACCTATTTAGCCATCACCAATGATACTAAAAATTCTATCAACACTTATTCTAATCTATCTAAAACCAAACCTACATCAACCACCCCATCTTCTCAAGGAAATAAAAAAAATTGTCCTCCAATTAAACCTTACGTGTCTTATCAACATAAATTCACATGCACTTTGACTCCTCCTTCCAAGGACCTCCTTAAACATTATGCACCTCTTTCCAATAGTCCTCTTATGGGTTATGATGAATGGGATCCTATCATGAAACTTACTAATCTCCCATATCAAATCACATTTATTAAAATTATGTGAACCTTTGTACATCATTGTAATCATCTTATGCATCTTAAATTCAAAATTAACATCCCTCTTCCTCCCCTAGCAAGATATGAAGCCACCTTATCTAGATCAGAAGATACCATTTCACAATAATGCAAAGAGATGTCCATACATGTTGTTGAAACAATGGACACTTCTCTTTTCCTCAAATTCCCCATTTCTTCTATGATCCTCAATGAGATTTTACTTTGTGTGGATGATCCTTTTATTTTTATCAGTGTCCAAACTGGTGATATCCAAGTCAGGCATGGCTTGATTGATGAAGGTTTAGGAACTTATGTTGCCTCTCTCAATTTTATCAAAACCTTTGGATATTCTAAATGTAATATTAAGTCAACCTGTCAACACATGTCAAGGCTATTATTGAAGGTAAATTCCTCCCTTAGGATATATATGGAACCCTATCACCATCCCACCTTCCCACCTGTCAAACTAAACTTGCATCAACCACCCCATATTCTCAAGGCAATCAACAAACTTGTACTCTAATTAAACCTTCTACATCTTATCAACATAAATTCACATGCACTTTGAATCCTCCTTTCAAGGACCTACTTAAACATTATGCACCTCTTTCCAATAGTCCTCTTATGCGTTATGATGAATGGGATCCTATCACATAACTTACTACTCTCCCATATCAATTTTGATTTCTTAGACTTATGTGAAACTCTCTGCATTATCATAATCATCTTATGCAACTTTTATTTAAAATTAGCATCCCTCTTCCTCCCCTAGTAGGATGTGAATCCACCTTATCCAGATCAGAATATAGCATTTCACAATAATGTGAAGAGATGTCCTTACATGTTGATGAAATAATGGACACTTCTCTTTTCCTCAAATTCCCCATTTCTTCTATGATTCTCGATGAGATTTTGCTTCATATAGATGATCCTCCTCTTTTTATTAGTGTCCAAATTGGTGATATCTAAGTTAGGCATGGATTTATTGATGAGGGTTTAGGAACTTGTGTTGCCTCTCTCAATTCTATCAAAACCCTTGGATATTCTAAATGTAATCTTAATTCTACATACAACACATGTTAAGGCTATGACTGAAGGCAAATGCATCCCTTAGGCTATTTATGGCTCCCTCTCACCATCTCACCTATTATCATTCACATAAAGGTGATGATATTTAGCTTTACTCTATCCTATAACATTTTTCTTGGTAGGCCATGGACTCATCACATGAGATAAATTACCTCTTCTACTTGTTAATGTGTCAAATTTTATCATAATGGATACATCTATAGGATTTAAGGTGACACTAACCCTTATAATTTTGAAAAATTCTAAGGTTGTGGTGTATTCAAGATTCCCACCCTTGAACCCCTTGTCAAACATTCCATTTTATGAATTTTAACAGTTTAAATTTCCTATCAATTCCAACCAAGGTTACAATGGTCACCCTGAGCTCATCAAGAATATACCCCCTAATCTCCTAGTTTCCGATGATAATGAGCATGAAAAGATCAATCTCAAGATTAAAACCTTGGATCTCTCACCTCATCTCATTTTTCATCTTTTCCCTTGTTTTTAACCTCATTCTCATCAACTAACTAGTGATGATATACCCATTGTCTTAACTAAGACTCAACATTCCATTCATCACACCACATCAGATGCAAAGGCCATCCTTACATATGCCATTGATCTTTATACACCTGACTATGATGATGGCCATACCTTATATGATCCATTCTTAGGTCTTGTTCAATCTCGATAAGCTAAAATTATTCATTATCATTCTTCTTTACTTCAGTCTTTAAGTATTTCTTCTATCATTCCATCTTATATCATTCTTTATTTTAGCATTTTACCTCTTGATTGTAGGGTAGAGATGGTGCACATACCTCCAATTTTTGAAGAGCCTCATAGGAGTATGCTTATAGATTATGCTATGACTGGTCCCTATTGACCCCTCTAGTTGACTTATCCCTGAGATGATTTCAACTATCCTTCAACCTTTTATGCTTGCCACCCATCCCTTAATAAAACCTAGTTTGGATCCTATTCCCACTCCCTCTCTAGTTGAGTCTCTTCTTATTTCAGATCTTATGGCTCCTTCAGTTGATCCTTGCCCAATCTATCCACCAACCCCACTTTCCCTTGGTGATGGTTTTCTCCCTTTATTGTAGCTCACTCCTTTACCTACCAAATGGGTCAATTAGCCATATCATGATATTCATAAATTTTATAGTCATTGGACTAGAGATTGTTCATTAGACTATCCTTCCTTGACTTCCATTTACACTCCTACCATTAGTACACCTGCAAAGTCTACTAACAAGTGTATTTTTTGCTTACATGGCAAGATAATAATTCATCCATGCATTTTCATAAGCTACAATAATATATTAGCACCTTATGAACCACCACTCCTCAATCCACAGATAAGGTTATACCTCCCCTAAAAATATTACCTAAATATATTCCCAAATTTGGAGAGGTATATTATCCCTAGCACCAATATGGTACACATCACACTGATTATTTTTACATCCTTCAACAACATCTCCAAGATAATCTCATGGCCATTCCTATGCCTATTACCCTTCCTCCCATAGATCACCCTCGAAAGAAGGCTCCTCCTTCTTCCTCCATGGATCCAACACTTATGGTCCCTTCTCCACTCATGTTCCCTCACCTATGGATCTTCCCTCACCAGTGGATCACTCTCCAACAAAGACTCCTTCACCTGTGACCCATTCTCCATCAATGACCCCTTTATATCCCATAGATTCCACTCCTATTCATTCTCTTGAGCATCCCTTACATGATATCCCTCATCATCAAGATACTTTAAGCATTCCTACATTTTCCATCTAAGAGATTTGACATGAAGTATTCTCTCAACTTTCCCTGAAGATCAAGGAAACTTTGGCTGTAATTTATGTTTAGCTTCATAGAACTTATCAAATGTTATGGATAATGTGTGTGGATAAATATATCATTATTTATGAACACAATCATGGTATTATTTCATTTATTTTTTCATTTGGATAAGACGCATGCTCTAACTTTACATTTATCTATTTTACATCATTTGACATTGTATCAAATTCTTATCTATCTCACATGGTGAATTTTGTTTCATATTACATGTTATTTATGATGTCATTATTATTCTTATGTTCTCTTATGGATTATTTTTCATAATTACATACTAATTCTTCATGAGTTTTTTTCTATGGTTCCCTTGTTCTTTTTCATGATTTTTTTCTATTTTATCTATATAAACATAGATAATTGTTATTGTAACTTGGTTATACAAACCTTAATCCTTTGATTAGTCCTCATTTACCATGTGATCAGTTAGCAAACAATTCATCTCATTCTAATCTCCTTTTAGCAACCCACTTTGGATCTCCCCTTATTTCCCTTTATTACGTTTTGCAAACTAAGCATATACATGGTTGAGACTTGAGATAACATGTTGGTTCTTAGTGAAGCCTATGTGTTCTAGTCAATCATATCTTTAGATACTTACCTTCCTTTAGACTAAGCCTGAAGCTCATTCTTGTGTATCAATTTATCTCTCATGATTGATCATTCAGAGTCCATATGGAGGAGGAATCTTAAAATCCATAAAAATTTAAAAGCCAAATAATTTAACAAAAGGAAATGATATAAAAGGCAACATTCAAAATTTTCAAAAGTCAAATCACACTAAAAGACATGATTCTAAGAAAATATCATTTTTCTAATCAAAGGTCAAACTTCATAGTTGGCCTCATGATATATTCAAGGTCCATTGGGGTGTGGTAGGCCATTTTATGAGAAAAGGATAATAAAAAAATCTCCTAGTGCTACCTACTTTCTCATGCAAGTATCTAATCTTCATAGTAGATTGACAAATCTGTAAGGGGTCTTGAGGAAGGGGAACACATCATGGGAAGGTAGGTCCATTTTAATTTTCCTTTTTAAAACCACAAACATGTGTTGATCTTAGTACCACACTTATTTTCCCACAAAACTTTGTGCCTATAGTGAACAAATATCCTTTGTATATTGATCATCACTAGTCATTTAGTGTCTTTTCATGTCCTTAATATGCCTCATGTCTCCTACGGTCTTCTCATAATATGCCTATGTTATGATTATACCACTCCCTTTTTCAATCCCTACAATATTAATATTTCCCCTTGAGAAATATTGTTTTGTTCACTGATCACTCCCCCTTGGGATCCCATTTGTGAGTTACAATGTAAGACCTTGGAAAGGACCAAGCCTTCCTCACAAATTACCAAATTTTCACATTAATATTCCAAACATCCCCTTTTACCATCTTTTAACATTGTCTCCACCTCAATTGTGTTCCCTTTATGAGTTATAATATAAGATCATGGATAGGACCTAGCCTTCCTCACAAAATTTTCCAATACCCAAGTCACAATGAAATTACATGTGTTAAATATGAGATAAGATGTGATTTATTATGACTTACACATCATTGACATGATTTTAATCTTGATTTAGTATGTTTTATGCTTACTTCATTAATATTTCACTTTTATCTTCTTATTTTCTAATTGCATGTAAGAATTCAACCACTTTTCTTAAGTTTTTCATACTTCCCAACTTGAATTAGTGTGATTAATTTAAGACCATTTTTGCCCATTTTTTTTCTCTTTTATACTTCTTAATGTGATTTAGTATGATTGATTGACTTAATTGATTTACCATTGATATTTCATGTGCTTTCCATTTTATTACATTATTTTCATACTTCTTAACATGATTTAGTGCGATTTTACTTATTTTAATTTGGTGCCAATCTTTTTCATGGTTTAAAAACATTTTGCCCTCTTGTTTACAACTTTTTTTGGTCTACTATACTTAGTCATCTTTTGTTATTACACATTTCCCATCATGATATAGTGTGTAGTGCATTTGTTTTTGATTAATTATACTTTTTCAATGTCCTTTTTTCCTGTTTCATTTTAACCATGCATGTGTACTACATAATGCTAGAAAAGAAAACACCCCACATATATTCTATATAACATATATCACAAAAAAAATTACATGTGCTAGAAATAAATATATCCATATATAAATAACCACAACTAAAATATAAATCATAAGATCAAAATCCAACTGTCAAAATAATCTATCTCTATATCTCATATGTTTTTCTACAAAATATAAAAACACATCACTCCATCTCAGTTCCATCATGCCTATCTCATGGCCTAACCACGCTACCCATAGATGCCTCTAACTATCCCCTATGCATGGTGCACTGTAATGAGGTTGTTTGAGATCTCAACCCTGTTACCTATCCCTATAGATTTCCCACCTAGGCTTGTACCTATCCCAGCTAGATCATGATAGCCATATATGTGGTTCTCTTATGAGCCAGGGTCTACCAAGCCTATGCCTCTCCTATTCCCACCCCTGTTGGTGGATGAAATCCATCTCTTCATGTCTATATTTTCCTCAAAACCTCTCCCAATAGTATAAACCAACTCGCTTGAGCTAAGGTAGATGGTACCATAAGATCATCTAGCATGGTGGGGTCATATGGCACTAATATTCCATCTAAAATGTCATGGACTGTTGACATGACTAAGGACCTCCATCTGGTCTCCTCTATTGCAAGGTATATAAAAATAAAATCACATATATATCTCAAAATCTATCTATCTATAATCATACACAACTAATATTCTATCTCAAAGATTAACAAATCCAACATTTCTTACCTGTCTTAGTGTCACCAACCATCGTCTCTCCATCTGATCAACAACCAAGTAGGGTCTCTCCATCAACCTATCCAATGAGGACCTCATCCATGGGATGACTCCCTATAAAAAAAAACTAGAGTCACCACCCATGTGAGTCTTGATCCTCTCCTCAATGTTGCCTCTATTGACCAGCTCTGCCCTAGGCTAACTACTAGGTCATCCTATGTGACCACCCTCTATGCTCAATCTCATTTCCTACCCGTATATCGATGGTGTGCTTGAGGTGGTCATTACCCATCCTTATATGGTTCTTAATGTGGTACTTGATGCACCCTATATCCACATCCATGCCCTTTCCCCCACTGGCTACCAACTATCATACTTGACTAGTCCATGGTCTCACATGTTGCAATCTAATCTTTGACCTCTCAACTAATGCTCCTCCTCCTATCCCCTTCAAATATCTCACATTCCATGCCTAAAATGTGGGTACTATTATAGGAGACACTTGGCATAGGAGTCCAAACTATCCTGGCAAGTGTGCCACTGGCTATGGCTCTACCCAATAGGTATAGTGCCCTATGATCTACTCTAGAGCTAGCCCTAGCACCATAATCATCCAAATCAACAAAATCATAGCAATATGTGGATAGGGTTTCCATATAATCTCTCCTCATGTGACTATCTATAGTGATGTCACATGCTACCTGGTTCTATCTCCATCTAATAACTTGAGGTAACCTATCATTGACCATATGGGGTAACCCAGTTGGTTAATACATAAAAAACCTCTCATATATCTAGGCACTTGGTAATACCATTGGTCCCATCATCTTCTACCCTCTAGATAACATCCTATACATATCATGCATGAGATGGACCTAGATGGCAGACCCAAAAACATAAAGTGCTCCTTTATCCAACATGGATTGGCACAAGGCTATCAAATACAATGATACCCTATCATCCAACTTATGACACAACACTCACATTGTCATAAGTCCTATCACAACCTTTCAAATATCTAGAATTTGTGTAATATAAACATCAAATAAGCTTACCCTCAACCCTAGATATATCTTATCTAAACCTATCACCCACCTAGATAGTGCTCATCTCTCCTCTAGATCATCTGGTGACCTTATCATTCATCACTAGTGTCCCTCTTATAGTTAGTCCAAGCAATTCATGGACATCTTCCAATGTGATACCTACCTATATGGTATCCCCATCTACCACCCATCAAAAAGTGTTTGTCAACCCTTCCCATGATCCAAGAAATATGAAAATGGGATCAACACTTAGTGGGATGCATCTCATCTCCATGATTACTCCCAAGCTTAATGTTACCAATCTCGCTCTATCCACATATGTCAACCACTCTAACAAATCAAGTAACCATGAGGAATCGATAAATCACCATAGTCTATAACACCTCTGCATAATATCAAATAACAAAAGATGTATTAGACCTCCATGTCATTTATAATCAAGATACATTATTGTAAAATTCATAAAAATAAATTAGTTTGCTTTAATTTTTAACCACATTAGCCTTTTTTAGTACTCAATCAGCCTATATCTAGCTTAATAGTACTAAGTCAACCCCCTTTCATTCCCTAACCAACTAAGTCAACCACTTAATACTTAATTGACCCACTAGTTTTTCTTCTCTTTTACTAACTACATTGACTTAGTTGACCTTGATCTTTTACTATCATGACTTTTTACCTAAATTGTCATAAATGCCTTGGGTATTTATTGGACCAATTCTTTTCAACCCAATATCCTATTTAATCCCTATTGTCCCTAAAGCTTTATTAGGGTTCATTTTGGTATATAAATTTTTCCTAATTATCAAATTTCTATAAATCACTCAATTTCAATTACAAATACTCAAAAAATTGAAATTTCTAGTTGATTACCAGTGTTGCACTCATTTTGGCCGCTATGCATCCTCCCCATCTCAACTTTATTCTCCCCACCATCCTCACTCTTTGGATATCTCACTTGGTCCATCAGAGATCTATATTATTCTTAGAATAGTAAATAATGACTAATGAATTCTTTTTTTCACCCTATTTATATTCATTATTTTAAAAAATTTACTTACCCTTCAAATATTTATCGTTAGATTTCATATTTTGATCATATATTTATCTCTAATAAATCTTTTTCTAACCCATAAAATATTCTAAAATCTTGACATCATATATAATCTTTTCCACTATTATATTTCTATATTAAAAAAATTTCAATTTTTTGGTCTATTTTGCTAATCTCTATAGCTTTGCTTAATGTTCCTCACATTGGACACCTTCACATATCTCATATTTCCTTCTTTATATACAACACTAAGGTAAGTAAAGGTGTGTGTTTTTCAATTCTATCCTTTCATTTATCATATTTGTTCTTTACTTCACTTTATTTAGCTTCAGTGTTATGTGTCACTATGTACTTTTCTCAAAGTACCATCCCGTGTTACACCTACGTGACATGTGATGAAATTTGAGTGGGGCATATGTATACACATAATATTTTCAAAATTTATTTATTAATGATACTCTTTATCTCATAGTAACCCATCGAGTCTCAATCTCTTTGACTGCATAACTTAAGGGATGTACTAGGAAAGGGGTGGGAATATCATTGGTGCTTTGTAGGATTATTGTCCCTTATTTCTACTTATTGCCAATCTAACCAACTCCTAAAAACATTTATTTAAGCTTTTAATCCTATTTTTTACCCTCCTCTAGCCATTTTCCACCTTTATTATCCCTTTTCCTAACCTAAATCCCCTTTTGGAAATTTACATAACTATGTCGACCATGTCGACCTTGTATTGTTATTTACAAAAGCTTACTAAGAACTAGGTCGACCATGACTAACATAGTTCATTACCTAGTTAGTTTTTCATAAATTTTAATACTAGGTCAACTAGGTTGACCTTGTCAGTCAAAATTTTTAGAAGGGTTTAGAGTCAGATCCATCTATATAAACACATTCATTTCATCATTTCTAAGAGAAGATAAGAAGAAGTAAAATATATTATGCATCTGATTATCCACCATTCTACTTGAGGATAAAGCTAAGGCTTTTATACTTTCTTTGGAGATACAAATCTCATCTTATAGAGAATTCATTTGGATGCATTGATGGGTTGTGTATCCTAAATCTGATTTATCGTTATCATCCTTACATACCAAAATAACCTATTGTGAAGCACCTTGGCCAATGGATAGATTGAGGCTTGACATATTCATCTTCAAAGGTAAGTATTCATAACTTTGTTCCTCCTTTGTAAGAGTAGATAAATATGAATGTTTACTTCTCTTACATATATTAGGATTTCATATACATTGATGTGAGTATATGTCTTCTATGCATGTTTACTTTTCATGTTATTACCCCCACTTTGTGCCACAAAATTTGGTGAGCACTATATTAAATTTTTATTTACTTGTTATTAGTTTATTAAATATGAAAACATAGGATCTAGTTAGGGTTATTGCATAGTTTTAGTTGACTAGAGGCTATGAAACCCTTCCTAGTGATATTATTATGGTAAGAGATCCCTTGGCTAGGTTTAGTGGATCCATATTGGTCATGACTTTGATTATCTAATGTATCTCCAATCGAAAGTGTATGTAGTATTTATCTTCTCTGAGATAGGATTGATTTGTAGATCTATTGAATTTCCCATTGCATACGCATATTGTGTCAATTGATCTATGTTCATTTATATACTTTGCTTATCAAATTCACTCTAGATCTTATCTTGTGTGTCTATCAATTTTATCATGTTCAACTTTGGTTGTTAGTTTTTTAAAATTTAATATGATTTATAAGAGGACTAAAATAAATGGTAAGGTGAGCATTAACATAGAGAAGTGCTTCACTTTTGACCTTGGAGTCATGATCCTTATATAACTTATCATAGGCTTGGTGATGCTCTTTAATAATGGATTCTTGATTAAAGTTTGGATTAAATAAGAGCTCAAAATATAGGTGTCTAAGTTGCTTACAAGTTTTTTGAAAATGACTCCAATTTACGTGAAACTAAATTTTTTTTGGGGGGTCATACTAATGAAAATTAGGATGGGAATGATCTATATCTCTATGAAAGGGTTTAGGAAGGAATTTCCTAATTACATCTAGGGAAAGCTGTTGAATTTTTACACTATTGTTGGCTTATGAGGGAGGAGGAGGATATTAGAAAGGACTTCCAATTATAGTTGGGGAGAGATTCACTTCTTTGGAGCTTCCTGGCATAATAACATGAATGGTTATATTAGAATTATAATTATTTAAGACATCATAATCAATAGTGTGATTATTTTTAGGTCTCATAAGAATTTGAGTACCAAGTTTAGGTTGGGAAGGCTTGTTTGCATTATGAGATAGTCTTGGCATTTGGATTGGTCTAAGGCTTCCTCCAATAATTTTAGAGAAAGATTCATAATAATGTATTGAAATTTGGGATTTAACACATTAATAAAGAGGTTGTATTATGTCATATTGTGTTCAAATTTATTGTCTAAGGCTTTCCAAAATTTGATAAAGGTTTGGGAATTCTCATTTTTTGGTTGTTTGTATTTGATAAAGTGAGCTAGGTTATTTTCAATAAAATCATTAGATTAAAATTCTTAGACCAATTCATTAACCAAGTATTATAATCTAGAGATAGAATTAGAATTTGGTTAATTGTACTATTTTAAAGCATCACCAAAAAAGGTTTTGAGATGTAGTTTGGTAGCTGCAAAGGTGTTAAGTCTTATCCAACCTTTATAGAAGTCACCAAAGGCCTTAAAATGCAAATCATTATTAATGGATCCATAGACGAAGTCATAGGAGTGATACCACCTATGTTAATATCTATAATTTGAGGGACCAAGGGTTCATTTGTAAGGTGTTTGATAGCTTTGTTTCAAAATAGGAGTTATGAATTGAGGTTTCTAGGAATGTCTTTAGCGGGGTAGGGGATTTTTGATTTGGAACTCCCCACTAAGTATGTTGATGATTAGATTTCATTTGTATATGTTGGTTTTGAATTTTCATCATTTGAGCACTATTCTTAGCTTGCATGTTATCCATTTGATTCATTTCTTATAAGATAACTTGGTTAGGATCAAAAGTATTTTGATTAGAAATAGAGGCTTGAGTAGCATATTTGGATGTGTTAGATGTGACATTAACATTAGTATTAATGTGAGCACTTTGGGTAGGTACATTAAAAGATAGACCCACCATGTTAGTACATATATTAGGCATGGTGGATGAGGAAGAAAACAAGGAAATCATAAATTAATTTTCCCAAAGTCCTATTAAAAAATATGAGTAGGGGAAGATGTACATTCCATACGGGGTACTATCATGATATGAAAAATAACCACATTATCCTTTACTCTATGCTCATGATGCTCTTGGAGAAATATTTTCATTTTGTCTAGATATTCTATGTCATATTCCTCTTCAACCTCATAGTTTTGGAGTAGGTGACCTCGTCTAGCATTTTTATGAGTATTATATAGATCATAACATTTTGATATAGTGGAATTCATATTAAAATTGATGGTGGTATGATATTTAGAGATAGAAAAATTAATAGGCATATAAGTAATTTTGGAAAACCTATTGGGATTAGTGAATTTCATAGCATTAGGATTGTTGTCATAAAATCCTTAGAAATCCAAGAAAATTTTCTCTTCATATTTTTATAAAACATGATACATTTTGAAATATGAAGACATAATTGTATCAAGTTGGTTGATGTAGTTGGTTGCATATGAATGCTAAAAATAGACTATATAGGGTTGGCCAATATAATAGAAAATGGAACTAGGAAATAAAAAGTTGTATCAAACTAGACAATACATTATGATTGGATAAATTAACTATATTAGGTTGTATGATGCAATTTATAAAAATAAAAAACTACATTAGGCTGACCGATATAGTTGTGAAAAAAAAATTATATCAGGATGGCTGACGCAATTAGGTTGAAGGTTGTGCTAAAATGTATGATAGTTATCAAGATAATGTTAAGAAACAAAAAGAAAAAAAGTGGAAATGATCCAATCAAAGGTGGGATAAATGTCATATTGGGTTCACCAGAATATATGCCTGGGTTAGGATGACCTATAATTATCCTCTTTATCTTAATAGACTAGGACTCAAATAAGGACATAACAATATAGCCTACATATATTTAGATAATCAAATAAGGACCTAGAATAACTATGGACCTAACAAAGGGTAATCCACACTCAAATTTCAAAAGGAAAGGGTTTCAAAGCCTCAGCCTATGACATGGGGTATACCTCTGATTATGGATCGATGGAGATAAATTATTATAACAATGATTGTAAATGAATGTATCAAGGATATTAGAAGGTAATCATATGCAAAGAATTGATAAACAAGGGTAATCTAATCCAAGATAATTAAAATTAATAAGAAGATGATTGGTGTAATGGTCAATCAAGGAGGAACATAAGCAAGGATAAACACATGCATTCACAATAATAATAAATAAATAATATCTAATATAATAAGTAAATAAATAATAGAGATTATAGATAGAGATACTTACCTTTGGGTGGACCCATCGATGCTTCAATCTCTTCCTTTGGCTCAAGTGGAACTTTAAAAAAGATGTTTTAGGTTGAAGATCTCAAATGGCAAGATGAAAACTTAAGTATCCTTAATTGGGGACTCCAAAGACTAGGTGTACCTTCTTGATTTATTTCTCCTATTGAGATTCAAAGATACTACAAGACTAGACCTCCAAGATAAGGATCTAAACCTCTAAATACTCAAAATACTACTCAAGAGAAGAAATGTGAGCATAATCCAAACATATGAATGTGTTATATCTATTTGGGAATGAAATATAACCCCTATATATATGGACCCAATACCTAGAACTAACCTTGAAATCTAAGCCGGTATTATCGACTAGGTTAATACAATTGGAAAGATGTTGGTTTCCATAATATTTTATTAGATAGGATGATACATTAAAAAATATAAAATATAAACTCAGAACCATATTGGGCATGATGATATAACATAGGGAATGCAAGTATGAAATATATTATATCAATATGATCGATAAGTAGGATATAGGGAAACTAGAAAATTTGGATGAAAAGTAGATGGAGAGGTAAGATGGAAAGAGAATCATAAAGTAATGAAGGTATGATATAATACTATGCAAACATCTCTCATAAAGTACCATGATCTAATCCCACCACATTACCAATGCACCCTTTAAGGCATGTACTGAATGAGATTGATATGTTAATGAGACCTTGTGAGAGAAAACATCAATAAAGTGATAAAGTAAAAAATATTAATTGTATACATACACCCCACCCAAATGTCATCATGTGTCATAATAGTGTAATTTGGGATGGTGTTATGGGATAGAAACATAAGAACATAAAAGAGCATAACTAAAAAGAGACATTGAAAGAACTAAAAGTAAATGAAAATAAATGAATGAAAATATGTACCTTCACTTACATTGATGATTGTAGATATGGAGTTATGTGTGTTGCATTTGAAAGAAGGTGCCAATTAATAATAACAAAGGGCAAACCTAAAAAATAAGAAAAACCCATTTTTTTAATTAACACCTAAAAATTATCTACTTCATTAAGATCCTAATGCTTCTTTTGATTCGTGAAAAGGACCTATGAAAATAAATATATGGTAAAATATAGAATCTGGAGGTGAATAAATGGAATTTTTGAAATCTAAAATATTTATTATAAATAAGAAAAAATATTTCCATTTGCTTATTTGTTACTTTTGGAAAACCAAAGCTTTGATTATCCAAATTAACACTACGAGAGATGATGGCTTAAGGATGACAAGGTGGATGTGTAGGAGGCCAGGTGGGTGAATCATTGGAGCCATGTAGGTAAGTGGTGTAACTAATTATTTATTTTTTTATTTTGAGTAGATAGACTATGTTTTAGGAAATCTAAGTGTTGGGGCAAATCTATGTAATAGAATTTTCCCCAACAAGCATAAAAATGTTATAGGGAATGCGTAGTTGAAAAAACATCAAATTTAGGGTTAGGGAATTTACTAATGTTTAAGGATTAAATATTTATTATTGATAAATTATAGCGTCCATGCTGATGCAGTTGGGTAGGGGAAAATTATAGCCCAAGATGATACCATATGGGATGGTCAATGTAATTATGTAATAACATCTACTAATATGGTTGATATCATATATGGTGGTCAATACAGTTCTAAAGCCAAGTTTACTAGTATTGATAATATTTTATGGGTTGGTCGATACAATAAAGATAGGATAAAAACATGGCCAATATAGTATAAAGTTGGTTGATGCCATCAAGGGAAATATTGCATGTGTGATATCATAGGTGGTGGCTGATGCAATCATAAATATGATAAATATGGCTAGTACCATAGTGGGTGGTTAATGCAATAGGAAATTAATGAGGGTTGATATAGTATAAGTATGGTCAGTATAGTATAAAAATAAATGACTAACCAGTTTAGTAGAACCATAGGTGGTTGGTGTAGTAGAGAAACAATAAAATGACTAGTATAGTAGAAAAGTAGGGACCATTTTAATTTTAGTTATTATTTGTATTTAAGATTTTTTATTTAATTTTAGATTGTTGGATCAAAAAATAATTGGGTGTTATTGTTTCATATTTTTAAAAGCTAATGTTGAGTATGGAGGTGTGTCGATGTGAGCTAGTTGTTGAATTTGTTGGAGAGATTTCCTATCATTGATTAAGCTATATTTTCTAGATTAAGATTTGGAGAAATCATGGAGATGTGTAGATTCATGCTAAGTTTCAATTTTATCATTGTGTTTCTTCGGTGTTGGGAGAGGATTATATATACCTTCAAATGGGTGGTGGATGGGGATACCATATAGGGGATCCTCATCCTTAAGGATGTGCATGTTATACTAGGGTTACCAATTATGGGAACTTATATGACATGTGATGCACGTTTGTCACTAGATAAAAATTGAGATTTAACCCAACAAGTGACTGAATCAAATGATTATGATGAGTGTAATCTCATTGTATGACTATTTGGTGTATATGTGTTTGGTTTTCTAGATATCTGGAAGGACATCATCAGACTTATAACAATGCACATATTGTGTCATAATTCAAATGGGGATATAATCTTGTACATTATCACTCTATGTTGATCTAAATTAGAGTAGGGCATGCCATATGATATGGGAGTTTCCATATGGGTTAGCTCGTGCATGATTTATATAACATGTTAAGCTAAGGTTAGTAGACTATGGGCCTAGTGATATTATTTTCCCATTGGATTTATGTGTGATTCATCATGTGTAAGCCAAAGGGATTACTACACCAGGTCATAAACCAATGACCTTAAGAGATGGTAAAAAGATCACGTGGTCTAAGTTATCCCTCCACAACCAAATTTGGAGGGTTTATGTAGAGATCAAATTATATGGATGCCCTTCCATGGTATAATATACACATGGGCATCATGACCATCTACTATAGTAACACATATGAGGATTCATATCACATGGAGTTACATTTAGTGATCCAAGCCTCACCCTTGTGACTAAGAACTAGGTAAATTTGGGCTAGTAGACCCAATGGCTCTTCTTGTTATCCCACCCTTATGGGTGAGACATTTAAAAGAGCCATGTGGAGTGGGAAGATGAGACATGTCATCCAAGGTACTAGTAGTGAGACCAAATAATGCTCTAGCTTGGGGGATATGGAGGTGGCAGTGATGTGCAATGAGTAAAGAGGAGCATGTAGTGGCTGCTTAGGATGTACAAATGGTAGAGAGGAAGGTGCCATGTTGTGATAGAAGGGTCATGCAAGAATGAACAAAACCATTTAGAAGACACATCCTTATGGTTAGGAAGGATAGGTGGGTTGGTATTTGACCTATCCTAAGTTGAGATAGCAAACATGTCTTAAGAGGATGTGTAGACAAGGATACCATCATGGAGAAACATCATGTAATAGGTAAAAAAGGAAACATGTGTTGGAAATATTGTCATTGATGTCAAAGGTCTAGCATTATTGGTGATAAAGGCCCCATTATATTTAATGGTGTTTTTAATATTCATATCTTGGCTAATGTGTGTTAATATTTATTTAATATTAATGAATATATTTTTAGTTGTATATAAGTCAAAAGAGGGCCCATGGAGAAGTCAAAGAGTCATGAGGTAAAAGATGAAAGAGGAATGAGACGTATTTTCTCGTGAAGAGTCATCTTGAGGAGTTCCAAGAGTCACCATGTGAAGACAAAAGAGGTATGGCACATTTTTCCATGAAGAGACACTTTGAGAAATATGAAAAGTCACTAAGATAAAGACAAAAGAGGAAAGGATGCTTTTACTTATGAAGGGTCACCATATGACTTTTCAAATGCAAGGATATGAAGGTTCATGCAAGTTTGGCACCATTTTCCATGAGGATTGAAAGGTCACAAAGGGTGAATGCCAAAGATCATTTGGAAAGCTATGAATAAAGGCTTGAGAAGTCATTTGTAATATGCAAGAGAGTGCATTATTTGTATTTATTTTTGAAGAAAGAAAAGCAAGAGATATTACAAAGTTATATCATTTGTTGAGTAAGCAACATTGAGAGATAGTTGTGTTTTATACACAAGAGGGGTTGGTGATCCTATGGGTTAGTACTCCCAAATAGTTGTATTGGTGTTTAGCAAAGGGGTTGCTGATCCTTTAAGTTGGTGCTTGAAAACTTTGTATTTTGAGTTGGTGTTCATTCATATACTTGAGATTTTAATCCATTGTTTTTCTCACTTTAGGTTTCCACATAAATATCTAGTCTCTCTCTCTATCTCTCTCTCTTGTGTGGTGCAAATTATTGTTTTAATTTTATTGCATATATTGAATGTGTGATTAAGTGGTTAAAGAAAAGAATTTAGATTAAGTAAAAAGATATATAATATATTGATTCACCCCACCCTCTCAATGTATTTCATACTTAACAATTGGTATCAGAATAGGTTCCTTTTGAAAAAGTTTTACATCTTGAAGGTAGATCGGGAAAGCACAATGGCTGGATCACATGAAGGATTTTCTGCAAATAAGGCACCTTTGTTTGATGGGATGAATTATGTTTTTTGGAGCATAAGTATGAAGACTTATTTGATGTCCCTTGGATTTGGCATATGGCAAGTAGTGGTGGAGGAATATGAAGAGCCATAGACACTTGTAACTACTCTAGTAGAAAAGAAGGCAAGTGAAAATAATGCTAAAGCTTTAAATGCTATTTTATGTGTTTTATGTGAATCAAAATTTGTTAAAGTTATGCAATGTAAATCTCCTCATGGAACTTGGGTAAAACTTGACAATATTTACAAAGGTGATGGAAAGGTTCAGTAAGCTAAGCTTTAGACTTTTAAAAGATAGTTTGAGAGGTTAAATATGGAAGAAGAAGAAAATATAGCAAGTTATCTTTTGTGGGTTGATCAAATAGTTAATCAGATTCAAAGTCTTAGAGAAAATTTAGAAGAATCAACCATGGTTCAATTTTTTTTGAGATCTCTACCATTGAGATATGATGCAAAAGTTTTGACAATTGAAGAGATGAAGAATTTAGCCAAGCTAAAGATGGATGAGCTTCATGGTATTATTACGGCATATGAGATGCGAACTGAACAAGATAAACCCTCAAAAAGAGAAGTTGATTTCAAGACATCAAAGAAAGAGAAGGCTAAGATTCAAGAATTAAGTGATAGTTCTAGTGATGATGAAGATGACAACAGAGCTCTATTTATTTGTAAGACGAAAAAAGGCATAGGTAAATATCAATAAAAATTACTTTTTAAATACTTTAATTATGGAAAGATTGGACATTTTGCAACTAAATGTCCAAATAAGGGTAATGATGATAATGAAGAAGGAAAGTATACATACAAGAAGAATTTAAAAGGTAAATTCAAGAAGGGATTTGAGAAGAAGAGTTTGTATTCTAAAGATCCTAGCTCAGCCAAAGATAGTGGAGTCAATGATTTAGAAGAAGCAGAGATTTTATTTATAGTCATACATAATGATGCTTCTACAAGTAAAAGTATAGATGAACAAGAAGAACAGGATGAAGCAGAAGTGAATCTGGCAAGAAAAATCATTTGTGCCTTAGAAGAATTAAAATATCTTGAAAAGAAGAATCAAATATTAAAGCTCCAGATCGAGAAAAATGAAAAGGAGCCAAAGGAAATAATTGAAGAACTACAAGCACACTTTGAAGAAGCCAAGAAGAATGAAGAAGATCTAACGACATAGTTTAAAATATTAAGTAAAAAATGTGAAAGGTATGTTATTAAAATTGTTTCTTTAAAAGTAGATCTTGAGAAAACAAATAAAGCAATCAATGATAGAGCAGCTAATGATTCAAAATTTGAAAATAACACTAATATGTTGAATAAGATATTAGAAAATCAAATATCAATGTCAGATAAGATAGGTATTGGATTTGAAAAAGAGAAAGAGGAGGTCACTACTTTCATAGACAAAAAAGAGCTATGTTGAAGCTCTTACAAAAGAAGAAATAAAAAGGGAAGAAGTTAAGAATATAGAGGACATCTCAAATAAAGAAGGCTAGAGGGAACAAAGATATAAAAGGTAATCAAGTCAGAGATACATAAACAAGTCCTATTTTTATGGTTACTATTTTTATTGTAATGGATATGGTCATAAGAAAATAGAATGCCAAAAAAGGGCTAATAATTTTAGAAATAAGGATAAGAAAATTCATACAGAGTCAAGCAGAAGCCACAACTCTTTTGATCCTCTATCAAGCTTTATTGAAGAGGCCATAATATGTTATAAGTGTAACAACTTCAGACACATAGCTTGATACTATAGAATCATGTTCAATTTAGTCAAGAAGGACCAGATTTTTAAGGCTCCATTCATCAAGAATAAAGTTCAGACAGGTTCATGGCAAAAGAAACAACCTGAAAAATCTATGTTGGTGTAGACAGCTTTGCATGCAAGAAATAAAGAAAAGCCATGGTTCATTGATAGTGGATGTTTGAGGCACATGAAAAGATATAAGAGAAAGTTCATAACCTTGAAGAAGATCAATGGTGGCATACTGAAATTCAAAGATAATACTATTGCTAAAATTGCTGGAAAAGGTACACTAAGTTTGGATAATGGTAGAACTAAAACTAAAAATGTTTTATATGTAGAAAGTCTGAAGCATAATTTTTGGAGTGTAATTCAAATATGTGATTAAAGGCACACACTAAATTTTTATGTAGAAGTTTATGAAATTAGAAGAAAATATTTAGATGTGTTGGTTGCAGATGCTCAGAGAATAGGCAATAATTTATATATACTATCAGACATCAAAGGTCAAAGATGTTGTTTGAGTCAGATTGAAGAAAGATGGCTATGGTACAAAAGAATGGGGCACATAAATTTTGATAATATTTTCAACATTAGTAAGAAGTAATCAGTCAAAAATCTTCCAAAGATTATAAATCCATCTGACATGGTTTGTCAACCTTGTCAGCATGGGAAGCAGGATAGAAGGCGGTTCAAAACAAAAGACTACTCGACCACTCAGATGCTAGAGCTTGTTCACACTGATCCATGTGGACCTATGAGAACTCAAATTACTCAAGGTGATAAATATTTCATGTTTCTTATTGATGATTTTTCACATATGACTAGGGTAATGTTTTTAAAGAAAAAATCAAAAGTTTTCAGACATTTCAACGTATTTAAGGCATTAGTTGCGAATGAAACCAGTTTGAAGATTAAGTGTTTAAAATCAAATCAAGGAGGAGAATTTATGTTAGATCAATTTATTGATTTTTGTGAAGACCATAGAATAAATATACATTATTCAATAGCCAAAATTCCACATCAAAATGGAGTAGTTGAACAGAAAAATAGAATAGTTCAGGAGATGGTGAGGACAATGCTAAATGAATCCAAGATAGCAGATAAATATTGGAGAGAGGTAGTTGCTACAGTAGTGCATATTAAAAATAGAGAATTATTTAGATTCAATAGTGACAAGACTCCTTATGAGCTATGGAAACACAAACTAACAACAATTGATTATTTTAGAGTTTTCAGCAGCAGATGCTTCATAAAGATAACTGATGAAAAATTTGGTAAGCTTGAATCTAGATTAGATGAAGGTATATTTCTTAGTTATTCTTACAAAATTAAAGCTTATTAATGCTATAACAAAAGAACCAAAAAAAATTTTGAAAGTGTAAGTGTCAGGATAAAAGAAGATGGAACACAAAAAATCAGTGATCCAGTAGACATTCCTGAAATCATTGAAGAGGAAGATTTTGAAGAATCAGAAGAAGATGAGAAGAAGGAGAAAAAGGACACCAAAACTCCATTTAAATATGTTCAGATAAATCATAATGAAAGTAACATCATCGGGGACATAAATGAAGGAATTTGAACCAAAAGAATGATGGTAAGTGAATCTAAGCAAGTTAATTTCTCTTTGTTATCCAAAATTCAGCCTATAACTTTTTCAAAAGCTAAACATGATAAGCATTGTTAAGGCTATGGATGAAAAATTAAATCAGATAGAAAAGAATGATACTTGGGAATGGAGATCACAATGTGATAGGAAAAAAATGGGTTTATAGAAATAAGTTGAATGAAAATGGAGAAGTAACTAGAAATAAGGCAAGATTAGTATGTAAAGGTTATGCTCAGATTGAGGGAATAGATTTTGAAAAAAAAATTACACTAGTGGCAAGGTTAGAGGCTATTAGAATGCTTCTTACATATGTAGTGTTTAAAAATTTCAAAGAGTTTTAGATGGATGTCAAATCTACCTTCCAAAATGGAAATCTAGAAGAAGAGGTCTACATTGAGCAGCTTGAGGGATTTATTCTCTCAAATATTAGTAGCTATGTATGCAGATTGAAAAAAGCATTGTATGGATTGAAATAAGCTCCCAGATCTTGGTATGTAAGACTTGATAAGTACCTACAGGATCAAGGTTTCAAGAGAGGATTTGTTAATAGTAATCTCTTCATTAAAATAGAAGGTAAGCATCAATTGATTGTTGTGGTATATGTTGATGATATCATTTTTGGAGGAAATATTAAAAAGATGACAAAAGAATTTTTTGATAATATGCAAAAAGAATTTAAGATGTCTATGCTTGGAGAATTGTCATTTTTCTTACGATTGCAAATATTTCAGTCAGATAAAGGAATTTTCATATCTCAAAGTAAATATGCCAAGAAAATGTTGAAGAAATTTGGTTTTTGAAGATTGTGCACAAGTTGGCACACTAATGTATATAGGAAATAAAGTGAGCAAGGATGACGATTCACCTATTACAAATCAATATTTGTATAGATCTATGATTGGTAGTCTTTTATATTTAACATCATTGAGGCTAGACATCATGCATGTAGTAGGTATGGTTGAAAGATATTAGTCAGCTCCAAAAGATAGTCATGTTTAGTTAGTGAAGAGAATATTCAGATATATCAAGGGGACATTGGATTATAGATTATGGTATACCACAGCCAGAGATTTTACTTTGGTTATTTGTACAGATTCAGATTGAGTAGGGTGCTTGGATGACAGAAAGAGTACAAGTGGAGGATATTTTTTTCTTAGTGATAGCTTAGTATCATGGTTAAGCAAGAAGTAGAATTTAGTATCACTTTTTACAGCGGAAGTAGAATATATTTTAGAAGTATTGTGTTGTACTCAAGTGCTTTGGATGAAGCAAATTTTGTAAGATATCAAGGTAAAGTATGATGAACCTATTTCTATTTTTTGTGATAACACAAGTGTTATTAATAATTTGAAGAATCCAATGATGCATTCAAGAACAAAACATATTCCCATTAGATATCACTTTTTTAGAGAATAGGTTGAAGATCAATAGGTTAAGATGGAGTATATCAGTACTACAAAGTAGATTGTAGATATTTTTACAAAGGCACTACCAAAAGACACATTTGAGTATCTGCGAGAGAAGTTGGGAGTAATTTCCTTTACTTCTTACCATTGAGGGGGAGCTAAGTGTTAGCTCCAGATAGGCCCTTTTCCAGTGATATCAAAGGGGGAGAATAATAGTTACAGGTGTAAAAATAGGTACAAGGAATAGGTACATGTTGCTACAGTAAGGGGGAGTTACTATATGTTTTTTAGATGGTAGTATGTGCAGGTTTCAGGATGTGGTAGTTTCAATTTGAGGTTGCCATCAATGATAAAGGGGGAGATTATTGAAAATATTGTCATTGATGTCAAAGGTCTAGAATTATTGGTGATAAAAGCCCCATTGAATGGTGTTTTTAATATTCATATCTTGGCTAATGTGTGTTAATATTAATGAATATATTTTTGGTTACATATAAGTCAAAAGAGGGCCCATGGATAAGTAAAAGAGTCATAGGGTAAAGATGAAAGAGGAATGGGATGTATTTTCTCATGAAGAGTCATCTTGAGGAATTCCAAGAGTCACCATGTGAAGACAAAAGAGTTATGGTGCATTTTTCCATGAAGAGACACTTTGAGGAATATGAAAAATCACCAAGATAAAGACAAAAGAGAAAAGGACACTTTTGCTTATGAAGGATCACCATATGACTTTTCAAATGCAAGGATATGAAGGGTCATGTAAGTTTGGCTCCATTTTCCATGAGGATTGAAGGGTCACAAAGGGTGAATTCCAAATGTCATTTGGAAAGATATAAATAAAGGCTTGAGAAGCCATTTGTAATATGCAAGAGAGTGTATGGTTTGTATTTATTTTTGAAGAGAGAAAATCAGGAGATATTGTAGATTTCTATCATTTTTTGAGTAAGCAACATTGAGAGATAGTTGTATTTTATACACAAGAGGGGTTGGTGCTCCTATGGGTTTGTGCTCACAAATAGTTGTTATGGTGGTGCTCAACAAAGGGGTTGGTGCTCCTGTAAGTTGGTGCTTGCTAACTTTGTATTTTGATTTGGTGCTCATTCATATACTTGAGATTGTTCTCTATGGTTTTTCCCACTTTGGGTTTCCACATAAAAATCTAGTCTCTCTCTCTCTCTCTCTCTCTCTCTCTCTCTCTCTCTCTCTCTCTCTCTCTCTCTCTCTCTCTCTCTCTCTCTCTCTCGTGGTGCAAATTATTGTTTCAATTTTATTGCATATCTTGAATGTGTGATTAAGTGGTTAAAAAAAAGAAATCAGATTAAGTAAAAAGATATATAATATACTGATTCACCCCCGTCTCAGTATATTTCATGCTTAACAACATGTTTTAAATTTTTATTATCACTTAACTTTTTTATACTTAGAGATATACATGTTAGGTATTAGTGATAGATTTACTTGTAATTTTGATATATAGATTGATGTCTGATGTCAAATTTGGTTTTGTATATCAATAAATATGATAGGGTGGAGGACCATGGTAGAGACCACACATCATGAAATTTTAAATGATGTGCTACCAGAGCATGATACTATTCAAAATTTGGGTCTAATAGTACCTTTAGTTAGAAAACATGCTAGTTGGTTTATACTAGTTGGCACAACTACAAGAGACATATGATGGAAAGAGAAGGCTACTACTCCATTGGAAATCCTAGCTAGAGTAAATGGTGGGGGATGGAAATAGGAGGCTATAATGCATAGAGACTTGATACAGTAAATCAATGCCCACAAGGAGACTGTGGCATGAGTGAATAAACTAGAGATAGAGTTGGTTGGAGCATGGGGAGAGGTCCATAGACTATGATCTCAGACTCATACTCTAGAGAGATATCTATAGGTAGTGACAATTGTAGGCTCCTTAGGGAGCATGACCCCTCATCCATCACCATGTGGGGATTGAAGGTAGACAACTAATGTAGTAATGTATATGTTTTGTATCTTTGATGTAAAACATGATTACATACATGTATATGTATATCTTTTTTATCTACACATGATTTTAATTATGATTTTTCATTTATAGCACATACTATGGTTCTAATATCTTACTATGGAAAAATGTTATTATGTGATGTATGTTTTATTATTTTTTAGAAATTTATGAGTAAATACATGGTCAAAAAGAACAAAAACTAAGTGTGAATAATTTATTAAGTAGATATAAAAATATAAAAACAAAAGATGAAAATAAATAAAAGGATTAAATGAATGTAAAACATACAAAATGTGAGTATGTGTAGAGACCTACATCTGGTCCCAAGTACTTGATGATGTTAATTCTTGACATATCTTAAATCATTTAACTTACACTCAATTATAGGACTCATATTTTCAATTCCTCTACCTAAATTTGGTCACAGGGACTCAATAATGTTAATTCTTGACATATCTTGAATCATTTGACTTACACTCAACTATACGACTCTTATTTTCCATTCCTCTAGTCATTTATCTATATGTAGACTTGACCACTCTTTTCATCATCACTACTATAGAAGATTTTCCAAGACAATACTCAAACTACCTCATATTACTCTAATATTTCTTCCAACCTCAGGATAATTATGATCACATTTTTGGGATAGGTCCATATTAGGCAGATAGGTTCATTACCACAAACTTTTCCACTTAGTGCAGCCTTGTCCCCATACCATTTAATGAATTTTTTCCAAAATAATAAATACTTATTTGGGTCATCTTTCACATTTATTAGGCCATCTCATACAAATTATTCAAAAGGTTCAATATAAATAAAAATCAAAGGTCATTTATTAAGGTCATCTACTACACTACTACACATTGATAAAATCTACCTTATTCTTCCCAAACTCAATTTCAATCACTAGGAGTAGACAAAAATCTAGTCTTAAACATTACAAATCAAGTCAAGAGCTAAAATTGTCAAGTATTAAGGCCAAATTTCTAGTTGCATGCATATAGTCAAGGAGCACAATTACACAATCACACTAGGTGAGAGAACTAATTTTGGTTTGATTCCCTTATCATAGTATTTGGATATATCGGTAATGGTTAATCATCAATGGGGGTGATTTGGGTTAGCTTAGCCTATTACACTTCCCCTTTATTTTTTCAAGGTTCTAACTCTTACCAATACACCTAGGGTTTTCATAGAAGGAGAAGGAAAACACATATTTTTTATGCACTACTAATAGAATCACAATATCTTAGCCCTCTCAGTAGAAAAGGTTAAAAGAGGAAAAGTCATCACAATTTTTCAACTTCAGAATGAAAAATTAGCCAACAACAGATAGGACTGCACTGTGTTGTCTAGCTAGCATAGGCTTGTCTAGACACAACTGTAGACTTTGTTTCTAGACCTGATCTATCACAGTTTTGTTTTATCTTATTTATCACTATCAGACATCTATTATGGTCAACCAAAAACTAGAAAAATTATCTCATTATTAGTCATACTTATTATTTTTAGCATATACCACTTGTCAATCAATTTTAATTTTCAATTGTGATTTACATTCAAATTTATGCTTAAATATCATATTTTACAATCTGAATAATCTTTCAGTAGGATCCCTCCCTTCTTTATTATTCTTGCCTTCACCCCTTGGATTTCTTATTTTATACTTATTTTTAAGGTTGTCTCATGTTCTTAGATTTATTTTCCTTTATATTTAAGTGTTACATGGCTACACAACCTAGCATATTATTATTATATATCTATTGATAAAGGTTATATATTGTTTATATATGTGCTCGTGATGGTATTATTAATTTAGATGTAAAACCTATAGGTTTATAAACATGATTATCGAGTCATAATTGATTGGAGGCATTCTCATGTTCTCTTTGGTGAAATCCAAGAGGATGGTACCTAATCAATTGTTTAAGTTTTATCCTCCATGTTTTTGTTTTATTATATCAAGCCTTTGAATGTGATTATATATACTTATCTATCATGTCTCTTCCATGTTTGGTGCTTCTATGTATGCTCATGTTATTTCTATACTTGTCATGATTTCAATGTTACATTGTGCTTTATTATGTGAGTGTTTTGTTTTACTTTATATGTTTTATTTATCTACATAATTTTTGGCATGCAATTCTTATTTTACTCTTATTCCGATGGCTACCTAATAAACATTTTTCTTGGTGTGCCTTTTTTGCTTTCCTTACAAGTGATATATGCTACTTGCTTTTATTTTAAACCTATGTGGAATGTTTGTAAATGTTTTCTTAGCATGACATTGGTTTTAGAAATTACTCTACATGTGTGACATTATTACCTTGTTTACTCTGACTGTGGTATGCTTTTTATGTGTTCGGTGTGCTTTCTTACCTTGATCTCTTTACCATGCATTGTTATATGATTAAATCCATGATCTATCTCATGTATAATGTTCCTCAATTGGATATATTCATGTTTATCTATTTCCCATGGTTCCTACCATGCATCAATATGTTTCATTGATTATATATTGATCATTAGAGGCATGTTATTATTATGTTTCATCACCTATATCTCGTTCACACTGTGACATGTTATTATTCATGCCTTCATTAATTATATATACTATTGACTAAATTTGACTTTTAGGTCAAATTGGGACCCCTATAGGTAACAATATGAGTTTTATATGTTTTATGGGTCTATCTTATTGTCATGGGGTGTATTATATGTTATTTAATGTCATTTAATGTCATCCTAGCCTTGGTTTTAGTCATATTAGTCAATTTGTCATTTTGGGTCATTTTAATGGGCTTTTAAGGGTCATAAATGCAAGTGGCAAATTTAACAAGGTGTATAAATGTCAATTTTTTCATTCCAATAATCCAATAAGTCATTTTACCTATTAGGTATGTTAGTTACATCAGAATATTGTAGGTTGTTTAACTAAAATTCAAGAAACAATGAAAAAAGAGAGAAAATGGAACTTGTACAGACCATGGGGAAGTGTGCCATGTGGGAAAATAACATGGAGGGCCTCTTAAACTTCCTAAAACTCATATATACATTTTATTCTCTTAAATTTCCATTTTAAATCCAAAATTATGCTTCTTTTTTTTTGCATTTTTAGACATACAGAAGTGACCTATAGGTTTGTGCTTAGTACGGATAACTTAGGAGGTTTCAAGGTAAATGCTTATAGGAGGTGATATTAACTCAAAAACCTTAATTTACGTAGAAAGAGTGAAAGGATTTATCAATTTTACTTTATGAACCATCCTTTATAAGCTAACTATACTTTTATGTCAGTTGTTTCATGCACCCTATAGGTTTTGCTCCATTTTAGTCAAATCCATATAAACTAGTTGGTGATGTTGTCTATATAAGATTTTTTATACCTTATCATTTTGTTTTCATCCTTATTTTCATTTTTTTATAATGTTTTTATGATCAAATTAGTCCATGTTGTAGGAAGGTATCACCACTATGAAGTTTCAGTCAATTTTGCCTTGTTCCAAAATGTTGGTCTTCTACAGAGGTTTAATGTGATTTTAATATGGTTTTCCACATGTATTTTGGTCACATGATCACATATTCCCATGTTTTGTTCCACCATATCATGCTTTGAGCAAATTCCCATCTTGTCACTCTCCATTGTCAACTCTTTGCCCAATTTCACTTACAGTCACTTGTATAAGCTTGTTTATCCTATCCATGGAGTTGTAATCAGAGTGTGTTAGTATACAAGCCATAAATATATTATTATAGTCCATTTTTATGCTTTTTAAAATTACAAGTTTGGTCATAATCCCATACACCATGCTAAACCAGTCATTAAACACTCTGTCTACACAATTCCATATGTATGCAAGTGATCTTCACATTGAAAAGGGTGTTTTGAAACTTTTATTGAAGTATCCTCAATGTAAATCATGTGTTTGATATATTAAAAATTATTTTATCTTCACATGAGGCCTCTTGTCCACCCTTGTTGTTTTATTCCACACTCACTATCCACACACAGCCCAAAAGACACCTACATGAGCCATTGTTGACATCATGATAAGAGGGGGGGAGATTGACATGGGTTTAAACCTTATAATATTTATAAGGGTTCATTTTTGAATTTGGTGGAAACATGATAATGACCATAAAACTACCTATCTCTCATATTGGCCATAACTCTGCACTTGTTGCCTGTGTATGCTCATGACCACCTACAAGTGGTACCTCAGAATTGTAAAGGTCTAAGAATGTGGAATTTATATAATATTAAGGTTATATTCAAGCCCTCACATGTTTTTGATCCAATTTATACATGCTATAAATTATAAAATACCAAAAGGGGTAAATAATATGTTAAAGGGAATAAAGACTGGTTATAGAGATATTTTTCCTAAATTGACAAAATAGAGTTCCATGGTGTTTGGGTGACATTCTGCAACAAGGATATAAGGACCTTTAATTCATCCTAATGTCTTGTTTTTGAATTATCATATAGTTCCAAGGAATTCAAAAAGGATGGAAGGCAGAACACTATTGGATGAGGGAGGTTTGAAGGCTCAAAGTTGCCTTAAAAAAACACTAAAATCTTGCAATATCATCTATAAAATTTTGAAGTTTGCGCAACTTTTATTTCAAATTTGATAAACTAGACCATAATTTCACATTAGAGTGGTTCTAAATGGTTTACATGAGGATTTATGATCTAAGGATCATCCAAGGAAATTAGTATACTGAATTGTGATCACATGAACACCTACAGGTACCCTTCTCATTACAAAGTATAACCTATAGGCTGGTTGTAGAGTATCTTAAGGATTAGGCCATATAAATTGAATGACACACTCACTTAAAACATAAAAGTTAATTATAGATATAACATGATTTGGATAGATTAAATGGATTTTTTATTTAGTCTCTTCAAGGTTTAGATTAGATAAAAGACACCTATAGGCCCTTTCACAATCAACTGTAGTTGACTATGAGGGGCAGAGAGTAAGAAAATGAAGATTATTGGTGTAATCTTGACCTAAATTTGAAATGAATGATTTAAAATTTTTTCTAAGTGAATTTTTTATATTAAATGTAGTATCTCAAATATCATAACCAAGATCATTTGGAGTCATATACACCTACAAGTAGAGTTTCAAGGAGTAGTCACAGTTAAATAGGAAACTCAATCACCTAGATAGTTGTATGGGGAAGAAAAATGAAAGTTTGGATTAATTATGAATATATATTTGGTAATTATCCATCATTACCATGGTAGTGTTTTTAATATCTTGATATTATAAACCAATCATAGAAGAATCCCAAATTAGGCATACATAGCTCACAAGTGTAAACCATGTAAGCAGTCTTTTGACAAGCAATATGATTTGGGTTTTAGAGAGTTTATGAGGAAAAATCACATTATAAAGGGTGTAATTATGGTATATTATGTCCTCAAAACTTTAATAATTCATTCAAATACTCACCTTTCTTGATAGAATAGGGTAAGTACCCTTATTTTGTCTCAGATAGGGGGTACTTCCCCTTAATACAAACTGGCAAGTTTTGGAGAAAAAGGGATGAAAAGTGACCAAAGAGATGTTTTTACATGGATACAAGGTTTTTAAAGTTATAAAACATATATTAAAACATTAATAACCTTATAGGAAAGGATGAAACCAAACAAGGTACCCTACACTCTTAGAGTTGCAGTCATGACTCTTGACCAAGATTTTGGCCTAGAGTCCAAATAATAGATCATTATCATTTATAACTATTTTAAAGATTTATATACTATTGTAATATGTTTATATCATGAATAAATTTTTTATTTAGATATCAAGAGACAATGAAAAACATTAAAGTTCATTTTGTTCTCTAAGGTGCAGTCAGTTCTGTTAGGTAGGGTTCAAGCCTAAGGCCAAATAGGGGGTCTTTCACATTTTTATCATGATGTGAGCATCCCCATGGATTTAAACATGTAAATTTTGGAATTACATATTTTTTTCATCTTCTAAAATGTATAATAATCACACAAAATTCCTTTTTGAACCCAAATCCAACTTAGACATATAAGGAACAAGAAAACAAGCTCAATAAGGTGATTTCAAATGCTCAGTTTATCTCTTGATGCTTTTCATGGAGTAAAATTGAGTTTATGGAGGTTAATATGGTCCCTAAGGATTAATGTTTGTGAAATTTGGGCATTATAAATTTATGAACAAAGCTTAAGAGTCAAAATAGGCTTAAAACCTTTAAAAACCCTCAATCAAGACCTGATTGGATAAATGAAGATAGAGATGAATTATAATGGAATATTTTTCACTTAAAAGTAATTTTAAATTTAATATGAATCACTCAGGTGCCTTCCCATGATTTTGGTTGTATAGACTTGTATAGAAAAGGTGCACAATAGGGTGTTTTTGACCATTTTTGTGTTTTACAAGTTCTAAGAGGAGTCTAAAGATGAATCCAAATTTGGGGGGAATATTAGGAATTTTAATAACCCATAATGTCCATTTATTTATTAAAATAAAATATTAAATGTTTAAAAAATTATCTTCATCTCATCCAGTCAAAACTAGCATATTAGACAAGTTAGTGAAGAGTGTGAAAACCTCAAGTGGATGCCCTTTTAAGGTGTGAATGATTATTATAAGGCCATGTAGGATATTTAAAATTGTAATACACTCCCTCCCATGAATTTTAATTATAAAATTATTCCAATTTTGAGGCCAAGTGTGTATGGTGCATGCAATAGGAATTTTATTGATAGTAGATGATGACAACTCATTTTGGGATGATTCTAGATGACCAAGCTTGCAACCAATGCATATAGAGGCATGCCTATAATATTTCCCTTTAATTAAAATAATTATTCATATACATACTAATTTTTTTGATGTTCAAATAGGTCTAAATCATGAAGGTAGTTATTTGAGCTAGAATGAGGAGTTTCATGTCAATTTTCAAGATTTTGATGACTTGGAAGGACACTTAGACTTCTTGACCTTGCATTGGTTCATACCAATATCCTATTATAATGTCAAAATTAATTAATTATCTCTCATCTTTACAAGTGTCCTTATGACCCTTTGTACTTATTTCTTCTCTCTCTCTCTCTCAAGTTTTATAAGAACTAGCCATTTTGGCCATTATACTTTATGCTCCACCTAAGTATGGCAAAGCCCTTCTTATTTGAATGACCATTTAATAAATAATAATACTTATTTTTCACCTATTCCATGAATTTTTTAAAGTGTTTTTTACTTATATTATTAATCTTTATTAGTGAGTACTATGGATTCCTTAGCATGTCTGTCTCATTCTTTCACCCTATTTGCAATTAGAAAAGCTTCTTCTTGTAGGGCACATGAAGTGTTTTAAGAAATTTCAAGGATTGAGTGAGTTATTATTTTTATTAGTGAAATTAAATGCCTTTCTATCTAGTCCTAATTTATCTTTCACACTCATCCATAACCTCATAATATAACATTGATGTGAGAAGATGAATATTGGAGAAGTGTATGTTTAGTTTATCTCATGATTTTATGTGTAACATGCTAGCTAGTTAGAATTCATAAATATATTTGGTGTATAAAATCCCTTATGTATATTTTGATTTTAATTTATTTCTCTCCCTTTTCACCCCCAAAATTTAAGTGTATTTTTTATCCAAAGTGGTACATCAAGGGAGATAGCCCTATCTAGATATTCACCTCATCCTTAAGCTACCCAAAAGCCTAGATGTGTTTCCATTGTTCCACTTGTATGAGGAGAGATTAGGTATATCTCCTCAAAGGTTAAAATAAAAGTGATAATATATTTTTTAACATGGTCCATGGTACTCTTTGGTCTAAGAATTTGAGAGATCTTTGGTCTTGTCTCTCAATAGTTAACCTTTAAAGGCATCTATCAAAGCATCAATGACTGATTGTGAAGATACATCAGCTGGTCAAATAGCCCAAGTTTCCTTTTAAATATTATTTGGTAACATTGTTTTTTATGTGTTATTTCTTTCAATAAGGTTTCATGGATAATTTTGGTGTTGTTATTTGTCTTACATAAGCTGGTCAGACATTTAACGCTTGTGTCATTCCCTATCAATAAGAGCAAGCTCTTAATCATCCTTGGTGTGATTCTTACCAACATTATAATTACCATTTCCAACCCCATCATGATACTTATAATCACTATATCCAGAATTTTCATGATTTTTATCAGTCCTGATAGCTAACCTCCTCAATATCTTGACTTCTCCTAGTCAACCTAGCCACTTCTCAACTCTATCCATTTCAACCTTTAAGACAAACACTTTTATGATATGAAGAGGCACATGTTAGAGCTTGATAATCTAAGGGGATATGGTAAATATTTTTATATTCATCTTATTCATAAGGTTATATATGCATTATATTTGGTAAAAAGAGAGTGAGTACCTATTGAGAGAGCCAATTAGCAAATGCATCACAAGTGAGATGCTTCATGTGAGTGGCCTAGTTTCTTCCTTAGAGGATAAGCTGAATAGTTCATAAAAGGCAAACCTTAAAAAACCTATAAGATTTAATATAAAATTACCCAAGTTTCCTATCATCCATATTTTATCCCTACTCATGAGCCCAATCAAGGATATCAAAGTCATCCTTTTCCCAGTCAGTTGGAAGAGAGAGTTGAAATGAGAAACCTTGTTTTTAAATCTAATCTTGATAGGAAAATTTAGTTGGATAATATTCATATGTATTATTCCATGTTATAAAAAAATTAAGTGGATTTAAATCCATAATTTCCCTCTCACATTGTATCCCCATCTCAAGGAGAGACCTCTAGATATGAGATTCCAAGTTAGAGACAAGGTGGAGAATCCAAGCCTAAGGAGATTCCAAGTCCTTGAATAATTCATCCACTCCTCAAGTTGCATCACCACCTCAATAAAATACTCCTAATTCCAACATAATTATTTGGATTAAGATAGTGGAATCATGGGAAAAGGAGGAGAAAATCTTAGATAAAGAGAGTGAAGTTGAAGAAAAACATGATCCTATGCAAGTCCCTCCCACCGTTCCTCAAGAGACCTCTTGTTTTCAATGTCATTCCTATTGTACTCCTCATACTTATGATGATGCATATGAATTCAATATAATATATCCAATCAAATTAAAGAGTAAGAGGAAAATATGAAATTGCTAAGTCAAGGTGTGATTGAGGGTTTGTACCCAAAAGAAGATCATATGCCTAAACACACCCCATCCACCCTTCCTCAAGAGAGCCCTAAAGATAATTTATATGTGAATGAAGTTATTTTAAAGTGTAAGGAATAAAATAAAGTTATTTTATCCCAAGGTCTACCTCCCCTTCCCCAAGAGCTTCCAAAATATCCACCTATAATTCATTCTCAATCTTATTTTGAGTTATATGTGCCACCTCCACCAACTATTTCATCTTGTTCATCACCCCATCACCCTTTTACCTTGATGGACCTATGGTATGGGAACATAAAGAGGAGTAGTATGATTTTATAAGGAAAGAGAACACTATGCAATTAAATAAATCATACCTCCTTGGCATCCTCATTGGGCTAGGTCACATGATTTTAAGATGCCTAGTCTTGGCATCACCATGAAGGAAAAAGATATGGAAGATATGTAAAATCATTGAATAATACTCTACATTTGATCAAAAAATTATGGATAATCACCTATCAAGTATGAGAATTAATTTTATATCATAGTATGGATAATAATTTCAAATTTTTCCCAAAGATGTTGCAGCCCTAGAAAATTATCTTCATGACCAATGTGCAAGAGGTTGTTCTTGAAGATGACCCAATACCTTAGTCTAATCTTAAATCACCATCACATGCATTGGAGATTTAAAAATACCATATTTATTACATAATACATCAAGAAGAGAATATTGAAGAGGTATTGGCTCTATATGATAAAAAGGACAAGGATGATTGATAGCTAAAAATTAGGCTCTTCCAAGAGCTTGAAGAGATTTGCCAAGTTGAGGTCTAAGTACATGACAAGGTGAAGAAAGAATCTTACATGGAGGATAATTATCAAGATTGGATAGAGTATGCAAAGCTCCTTGATGAGCTATAAGAACTTGTAGCTAAGGAGAAACCCAATCTTATTGAGATCTCTATGGAAATTTAGAATGAGGTTACAATTAAAGATCCACATAAGAAGGTTGAGGTTATTTGGATGCAAGAAGAGTTAATTTCTATACCCAACCTATTTGAAGCTACCTAGTTTTCAATGAGAATCATGCCAATGAAGTTATCAAACATCATGAAAAATTTGGAGGCATCAATGCTAAAGGACAAAAGGCTACATGTCTCACTAAATCCTTCATGTAATGAAGAAAGAAGAGTTTCAAACTTCCCCTTTGATCCATAAGGGAGTTTTATTTTCAAGTTAGTTAGTGTTTGAGTTAGCTTTCTAAATCTAGTGTGTGTGTTCCATAAGTGCTCATGAAACACATGTGTTCTAGATTTTGCTTTGTGTGTGCCTTTTATTTTATGTGGTTGAGGTAGTAATTGGTCTTGTCTTGATCAAACCTTGTAGTCAATGGTTAGAAATCCTTCTTGTTTTTCTCATACTTTAGTTTAATCCTAAGCCTAATGGACTGATAAGACTATTAATTTAGTTAGTAGAGTAGGCATATTACCCCTATGAGTCACCAATTTGTTGACCAAATTTGAATTTTAAGTCAAAATGGGATCCCTATAGGTAAAAAAAGGAGTTTTAGATGTTTTAGGGGGTCTAATTTATTGTCATGGGGTATATTATATGATATTTGATGTCATTTAATGTCATCTTAGCCTTGGTCTTCGTTATATTAGTAAATTTGTCATTTTGAGTCATTTTAATGGGATTTTAAGAGTCATAAATGCAATTGTCATGTTTCCCAAGGTGTCTAGATGCCCATTTTTCCTTTCCAATGTCCAAGAGGTTAGCTTAACAATCAAGGATGTCAATTACATCAAAATATTGTAGGTTGTCTGACTAAAATCTAAAGAACCAACTAGAAAAAGGAGTAAATGGCACTTGTACGACCCATGGGGAAGTGTTACACATGGTAAAAGATCATGGAGGGCCTATGAACCTTTATAACACTCATATCTACATTTTTTTCTCTATAAGTTCTATTTTAAATCCAAAACCGTTCTTTTTTTTATTTTTAGATGTAAAGAAGTGGCCTATAGGTTTGTGCTTAGTATGGAAAGCTCAGGAGGTTTTAGGAAAAATGATTTTAGGATGTGATATTAAAATAATATATCTTCATTTCCATATAAATATTATAATTATTGATTAATTGTGATTTATGAACCATCCTTTACAAGTTGACTATACTTTTTTCTAGTTGTTTCATGCACTATATAGGTTTTACTCCATTTTAGTCAAATTTGTGAGAACAAGTTGGTGATTTTGGATAAAAGGATGTTTTATACCTTATAAAATTGGACTCAATATTTATTTTCATGTTTCATAAAGTTTTTATGAGAAAATTAGTCCATGATGTAGGAAGGTGTCACTACTATGAAGTTTCAATCAATTCTACCTTATTCCAGAATGTTGGTCTTTTACAAAGGTTTAATTGAGTTTAATATGGTGTTACATAGGTATATATTTCATATGATCACCTCTTCCCTTTTTTGGTTCCACCATATCATGTTTTGGGCAAATTCCCATCTTGTCATTCTTCATTGTCAACTCTTTGCCCAATTTCACTTACAATCACTTGTATAAGATTGTTTATCCTATACATGGAGTTTTAATCAAAGTGTGTTAGTTATCCAATCCATAAATATATTATGATAGTCCAATTGGATGCTTTTTTAAAAGTACAAGTTTGGTCATAAGCCCATCCACCATGCTAAACCAATCATTAAACACTCTGTCTGCTCAATTCCATATGTATGCAAGTGATCTTCACATTGAAAAGGGTGTTTTTAAACTTGTATTGAAGTCTCCTCAATGTAAATAATGTTTTGGAGATATTTACAATGATTTTATCTTCCCATGAGGCCTCTAATCCACCCTTATTTTTCTATTCCACACTCACTGTCCACACACAACCCAAAAGACACCTAAAGGAGCCATTATTGACATCATGTTGAGAGGGGGGAAGCTTGACATGGTTTTAAACCTTGTAATATTCCTAAGGGTGCATGGATAAAATTTTTTGGAAACATGATAATGACCATAAACCTACCTATCTCTCATACTACCCATAACTCTACACTTGTTTCACATATGCATGCTCATGACCACCTAAAGGTGGTACCTCAAAATTGTAAAGGTCTAAGAATATGGAATTTTGCAAAATAATATGGTTATTTTCAATACCTCAAATATGGTGGAGATCAAAAATACACATTATATAAAGTGTAAAATACCAAAAAATGTTAAATAATATGTTAGAGGCAATAAAGACTGGTTATAGGCATATTTTCCCTAAATTGAGAAAATAGAGTTCCATGGTGTTTGGGTGACATTATGCAACAGGGATATAAGTATCTTTCATGCATCATAATGTTTTATTTTTTAATTATCATATAGTTTAAGGAATTAAAAAATTATGGAAGGAAGAACATTATTGTGATGAGGGAGGTTTGAAGGCTCAAAGTTGCCTCAAAAAACACTAAAATCCTTCAATATCATCTACAAAATTTTGAAGTTTGAGCAACTTTTGTTTCAAAGTTGATCAATTAGACCATAATTTCACATTATAGTGGTTATAAAGGGTTTAAATGAGGATTTATTATCTAAGTGATAATCCAAGTAAATTAGTATACTGACTTGTGATCACATGAACACCTACAGGTACCCTTTTCATTGCAAAGTGTAACCTATAAGCTAGTTGTAGAGTATCTTAAGGATTGGGCCATATAACTTGAATGACACACATAAATTAAATAATAAAAGGTAATTAAAGATATAAAATTATTTTTATAGCTTAAAATGAGGATTTATTCATTCTCTTCAAGGTCTATATTAGATAAAATACACCTACATGCCCCCTCACAGTCAACTGTAGTTGATTGTGAGGGGCAGAGAGTAAGAAAATTAACATTCTTGGTGTAAGCTTGACCTAAATTTGAAATGAATGATTTAAAATTATTTATAATTCACATTTTTATATTTAATTTAGGTTTTCAAACATAATAACCAAGCTTAGTTGGAGTCATATACACCTACAAGTAGAGTTTCAAGGAGCAGTCACAATCAAACAGGAAACTCAGTCACCTAGACAGTTGTATGGGGAAGCAAAATGAAAGGTTAGAGTAATGATGAATGGATATTTATAATTATACATTATTAACATGTTATTTTTTTTAATCTCTTTAGATTATAAACCAATCAGAGAAGAATACCAAATCAAGCATACACAACTCACAAGTGTAAACCCTGCAGGCAGTCTTTTGACTGGCAGTATGTTTTGGGTTTTAGAGAGTTTGTGAGGCCTAATCACATGAAAAAGGGTGTAATTTTTGTGTGGTGAGGTAATAAAACTTGAATAATTCCTTTCAAATACTCACCTTTCCTAATATAATAGGGGAAGTACCCCCTATTTTGTCTCAGACAAGGGGTACTTCCCCTCAATGTAAACTGGTAGGTTTTAGGGAAAAGGGGATGAAGAGTGACCAAGGAGATGTTTGGAAATGGATAAAAGGTTTTTAAAGTTATAAAAAATATAATAAAACATGAATAAAATTATATTAAAGGATGAAACCAAATAGGGTACCCTATACTCTTAGAGTTGTAGTCATGACTCTTAAGTAGGATTTTGGCCTAGAGCCCAAACAATAGGTCATTCTCATTTATAACTATTGGAAAGATTTATAGACTATTTGAATATTTTTATGTGATTAATACAGGTGTGTTTGAGATATCAAGATATAAGGAAAACCATGAAATGTCATTTTGAGCTCTAGGGTACAGTCAAGCCTATTAGGCAGGGTTCAAGCCTAAGGCCAAAAGGGGGGTCTTTCACATTTTTAGTATGAGAATAGCATCCCCATGAATTTTAAAATGTTAATTGGGGAATTAAATAGGTTTTTCATCTTATAAAATTCATATTAGTCACAAAAAATCCTTTTTGAATCCAAAACCAACTCAGACCTGTAAGGAACAAGAAAACAAACTTGATAAGGTGATTTCAAGTGCTCATTTCTCTCTTGATGATTTTCATGGAGGAAAATGGATTTTATAGAGGTTATAAGGATCCCTAAGGATAATTTTTATGGAATATTTTTTCAATTTGGATGTCATAACTTTATGAATGAAGCTTAAGAGTCAAAACATGCCTAAAACCCTTGCAAACCCTCAGTCAAGATCAGATTGGAGAAATGAAGTTGGATATGAATTATAATGGAATATTTTTCTCATTAATGTTATTTTAACCTATATAGGACTCACTAAAGCTCCCTCCATTCTTTTGTTTATACAAAATTATATGGACAAGGTGAAAAATATGGTGTTTTTTACCATTTTTTATGTTTTTTAGGGGTTCTAGGAGGAGTCTAAAGATGAAACCAACATTGGGGGGAATATTAGGAATTTTAATAACCTTAATTTATATTTTATTCTTCATATAAAATCTTAAGTGTTAAAACAAATAGCTTCATCTTAGCCAGTCAAAACTAGCATATTGGACAAGCTAGTGAAGAGTGTGAAAACCTCATGTGAATGTCCTTTTAAGGTGTGATATACATTTATAATTCCACTTAAGGTATTAAAATTTGTCATAAACTCCCTCCCATGTATTCTCATGAGCAAATTATTTCAATTTTGAGGCCAAAAGTGCAAGGTGCATGGAAGAGGAGTTTTCTTGATAGAAAATGATGATAGCTCATTTTGGGATGATTCCAAATGACCAAGTTTTAAAATAATGCATGTATAAGCATGCCTAAAACCCTTACCCTTCATTCCAATCATTTAAAATATTATTATTTAGTTATGAGGCATTCAAGAAGCTCAAATCATGAAGGCATTTTTTTTGAGCTAGGTAAGAAGATTTTATGCCACTTTTCAAGAGTTTGATGACTTGGATGGACACTTAGACTTCCTAGAATTACATGGTTATTCCCACATCCTCTTATTATGCACAATTAACTAACTCTCTCAACTTGGAAAGTGTCCTTGTGACCCTTATACTTCTCTCTTCTCTTCTCTCTCTCAAATTTTATAAGAACTAGCCATTTTGGCCATTATAATTTATGCTCCTCCTGAATATGGTGAAGCCATAATCATTTTCATACCATTTTATAAATAACACTACTTATTTTTACCTCTTAATTAATATTCATAAGTGTGTTTTACTTATATGATGAATCTTTCTTAGTGAAGACTATGGATTCCTTAGCATGTTGTCTCATTCTTTCACCCTATTTGGAGTTGGAAAGCTTCTTCTTATAGGGCATGTGAAGTTTTATATAAAGTGTCAAATATTAAGTGATTTAGTATTTTAATTAGTGTCATTAAATCCCTCTTGTCTAGTAATATTATATTTGTACATTCATCCATAACCTCACAATGTAACATTGATGTGAGAAGATGTAGATCTAAGGAGTTTATGTCCAGTTTGTCCCTTGATTTCATGTGTAAAATGCAACTGGTTGGAAGTCATCAATATATTTAGTGTATCACCTCCCTTAGGATATTTTTATTTAAATTCTATCTCTCCCTTTTCACCCCCAAAGTTTAGGTTTAGTAGCAATCCAAAGTGGTACATCAAGGGAGCTAGCCCTATCTAGAGATTCACCTCATCCTTAGGCTACCCAAAAGCCTAGAGGTGTTTCCATTGTGCCACTTGGATGAGGAGAGATTAGGCATATCCTCAAAGGGTTAAAATCCAAGTGACAACATATACCCCATAGGTCAAATATCCTATTAAGTGTGCTTATATTTCTTATATCTTCCCATAGAAGGGAAAACCATTAAATTGTTTCCTACATTTCTTCTACACATAGGTACATGAGTAAAGTTATCTAATACATGACCATATTCATGATGGTATATTATACATATGACTTATAAATTAAAAAATTTAAACCAAATTCTCTTATTACATACGTGATTTCATGATGAAATATTTATAAAATTATACCAAAGTCTTTTATACATGTTTTAACAATGATATATTATTATGATTATACACTAGATTTTTTATTATTCCTATTTTACACATGGTACCCTTAATCTCTTTATTTTGAGATATGTGATTCGTATGTTCATTTCACACATCAAAATTGAGGAATATGATCTTATTTTTGTACCTCTAATTACATGATGATACACAATAGTACAAGAGAGTAATAAGATATATTTATTGATCCCACATTCAGAAGTGGTCTTAGATAATCATAACCTATGTTCCACTTGGTATCCTCAATGAGATTTAGATTCAGAGATATATATTTCACAAATGATCTCCACTTAGTCTCTACATTTTATACACAAATAGGTGTATTCATTCTTATTTTTCATTTCCCTCTTTAATTTAAATAGTTCCATGATTATAGATTTATATAGATACAAAATCACTTGAAAATTATTTCTTTTGTTTGATGGTACCTAGGTTTCATATTCCAAGCATAATAAAATGGAGGATTATTCCAATTCTTCATGGATTTTCATAATATAAATTAGGATGCTTGTTATTTTACCTTAATTTGGATTGTTTAAACCTAATTAAGATATAAAATTGAATGTAATCTAGATTATAAAGTGTGACAATTAAGCATAAATCTGAATATAAACTACGAAAACATATTTCACAAGTGGCATGTACCTATCATATGATGCCAAGATCAATAGAACAGTGAAGCTTTCATGATGAACCTATATGGAGAACTTACATAAAATATTAAAACCCTCGAGAGAAAGAAACTTGTCTCACCAAAGAGAAGTTTTAGAAAGAGTATTTTGCATTAGCCAGAAAAGCAATAGGAAAGGTACATTTATAGGTAAAAGTTAGACATGTCCCAAAAACCTCATGCATGTGGGATAAACTTTCAATAATGACCTTGAATAACCTAAACAAGCTAAAATAGATCATGTAGACAAAACCTAATGGGATAGAAGTCTATACCAACACCCCCTTAGGTGTAGCTTAGATGGGTAGAAGAATTGATCCTGATAATGAGGCCTAACAAGGTGCCCAAGCACAATGTAACTCCCATAAAGTGGGAAAAGGGATAAAAGCCATAGGAACAAAAACCCTCCCTAGAAGAGAGCAAAGAGATAAAGGGTGCACGCTCTAGGATGTTGGGCACAACTAAGAATCCATCCAAAAATAAGATTAATAGAGCACACATAGAGAGAAGTAATAAGTACCCATAAAATATGTTGAATTTGCCTATAGTAGAGCTTAAAAAATGATGAATGTCATTAATAAAATATTCTACCTAAAGACTGAAGAAGTTCTATTTGCATCAAGCAATGTTCCTTTCCTTTACCAAATGAATAAAATAAATGGTGTACTATAAGTTTGACCATTCTATAGAGGATGATGAAGGTAGTAGTACAAATAACTCTGAGTAGGGTCCAAAACAAAAGTGTAACATAGGTATATCAAGATCATACACAAGAACTAAATGTAATGCCACTAAAGTTAACCTATTAGAAGTAGGTGCAGTGAAGAGTGGATCACCCTTGAACAATGAATGGGTCCACCAAGTGACTGATAGAACTCTAATTAGGGTTCAAAATAAAAGTGTGGCATAGGTATAGCAAGATCAAGCACAAAAACTGAATGTAATGCCACTAAAGTGAACCTATCAAAAGTAGGTGTAGTGAAGAGTGAATCACCCTTAAATAGTGAATGGGTCCACCAAGTGCTTGATAGAAATCTAACTAAGTAAATGTACTCATGCATAGTAAAAGGGCCAACTACTCTATGTAATGATGGTTCAATTGAATTAGAGGCTAAAATAGACTATATAATGCCCTGTACTTGTGGAATAGACTACCTAATGTCTGATAGTCTTGAATAAATATACCTACACCCTATAATGTCAGAACTAGACTAGAAGTAGGTTGATCAGGAAATAAATCCTCAATATATATAAGGTGATAAGTAGATGGTGTTGTGTCCCCATCACTATTGTAGTCATTTGTGCTATAAAAAGAGCCTTTAGTCTCAAAAATGTACTCAGGCTCAGAATTGCCATCAAATATAGGTTAATCCGATGAAGAAGAATGGCATGGATCATTCATTGAAGGAATGTCCATGAAAAGTGGATAACATGTCTCAAAAACCCTCAAAGTTCAAAAAGATACTATATATGAATCACACATATCCACAGACTAAATATCCATAGGAAGAGAAGAGTCGTTGATGCTCTCATAAGGTATACTCTTACTATAAATAGTAAAATCCTTTGAAGTACCAATTTTTTATGGATCTAGATGAGTAACATCATGCACATGAACATAAGTATAATCTCTAATAGGATGCCTAAGGTTGGGTAGAATCTCATCTTGTAGTGGTGGCTCAATAGAAGTAATTGCACAGTCCACCATGGATGTGTCATCATAAGAAATAGAAGTAGGGGAAGAGATTAAAATCATCTCTAAAGAGATGATAAGAAGTGGAAGAGGAGGAGTGATATAAATCTTATCAATATCTCTAAAAAGAGACTAAATAATGCTCCAAACAGTGCATGGCACATTGTATATTCTACATGGTAATGAAGATACATAGAAATATGTAGCAGTAAGGTACCAAAAACCTTGTCATAAGTATTATCCCACTTATTAAAATGAACAAGATTAGTGGAATCAAGAATCTGTCCATATATAAATGGAGTACAATTATTTCTTGTGAGCAAATGTTCCATGTAAGCATGCCAAGAAACATAGTTGGTCTTTCCAAGAAGAACCACTGGTGTAAAATCAAATTTCCTGCACAAGTATCTCTCAAGTGAAGTTGATATGACTGAGAAAAGACACCAAAAAAGTGGACAAATACATGAAATAAATACAATGACCCCTTAGCTATAATAATAATTCACACTCATTAATAGGACATCGATCACAGCTGAAAATGCATCCAAAATAGTAGGAAGTGTAGGAAACAACATAATGTAAAAAATGGTAATGTGTTGAAGAAACACCAAATAATGTATATCACCACATAATAACCCCTTATAATTATCATCAATGACCCCCCTTCATAACATTTTAGATACAATCATGTTCATATAGACATCGATCACAATTAAGAGTTCATCTTGAGTAGTAAGTACATAAATACAAGGAACTGGAGGGATGTCAGGCTCTACTGATAATACATCAAAGAGGTAAAATATGTGAAAAAATTAAGTAGATATATAAGGCCCAAAAATACCACCAATATGTAGAGCATGAAAAAATAAAGACTTTTGAATAAGATGGCACTCAAATCTAAGCTACCAATCAAAAGTTATGCATGTTTAAAAATTTGTTCATATGAAAAATTTGGTGGCAATAGGTTTGGAAAAAAATAAGGTCCACAAATTTGAGAATTTTTTTGTGTGCAAATAGTTGTGAGAATTTTTCCAAGGAAAAGTTAATCCCCCATGGTTTAGGCATGACCAAGGGCTAATTTCCCATATGACCAAGGGCTAAGGCCTTTTGTGGGTGTTCTTCCCTCTCCCTTTTATGTGAACTTGATTGACGTGGGTGTCACATCACCTTCTAAATGACCCCATTTTGAAAATAAATAGTGTTACACTTCACTTTATTAATTTTGATAGTCATGCACACATTGAGGAAAAAGGAATCATTGGCCCTAAAATTGATGCCTTGAGGACCATCACTGTATGATGGAGGTGGCCTACAATAGTAGGTGAGGCACAAATGGTCTATCACGTGCATGCATGCAGAGCTAATATGGTAGGCCAACCCACACAAGTGAATAGAGTTGCATGTCATAGATTCACATAAAGTTAGGATGGTCAGATGACCCACGTGGATGGAATTACATGTCACAGATTCATATGAGCTCGAGATGGTTAGTCAACCCATGTATATGTATATCTATGAAACTACAAAGTTGCACTAACATGCATGTGGGTGGTCATGTCATCATATGTGATAGGGTTAGATGATTTGCCCATATAAACATAAAGGTACAAAGATAAAGGTAGTCATGTTAGTGCATGGCAGAGGACTTGGAGGTTGAGCCTACTTTGATGTGAAGGTATAGAGCATGTGTCGACATGGTCGAAGGATAATGGTAGAAATATCACAAAAAAATCCTAAGTATTCAAATTTTGTTAAAATTACCCAAGTGGAAAAAAACTTGCATAAAGAACCTCAGATCTATAACAAACCATTCATCTTCTCCAAAAATTGATAAAAACTCACTTGTTAATCTAAAAAACTTAGAAAAAACTATAAACCACTTTCTAATTCAAGACTCTGGTGGTATGAAAATGAATGAAAGCTAAGAAAACTACCTAAAACCCTCCAAAAATCACCAAAAATGGTTGTCACAAAACTAGGTCATGTTTACATCCAATCCTAGGATTTTATCACCCTTTGCATCCAATGGTGGTGTCTATTTTTCATCTTGAGATACTAGATGTAAATATTTGTACATATTTTTGAGAAACCCCACTAAACCTTTGAAAACTAAAATAAATAAAATAATTGGATTATAATGAATAGATCCTACCAAGATTCAAATAGTAAACAACTATTAGAATGGCTCTAATACCATGTCAAATGATGCCAAGATAAACTGAACAATGAAGCTTACACAATGAACCTATATGGAGAACCTGCATAAAATCTTAAAACCCTAAAGAGAAAGAAACTTGTCTCACCAAAGAGAAGTTGTATAAATAATATATTACATTAACCATAAAATCAATAGGAAAGGTACATTTATAAGTGAAATTTATACATGTCCCAACAACTTCATGCATGTGAGATAAACTTTCACTAATGACCTAGAATAACCTAAACAAGTTAAAATAGGTTGTGTAGACAAAACTCAATAAGACAAAAGTCTACTCCAATAATACCAAATATGTAAAGCACTAAAGATATCAATAGACTTAGCTTTTCTAATTTTTTGATTGATTATGATTGGATTTTGATAGTTGTAAAGGGATGGAAGCATGCCTATGAGTTAATCAGATCTAGAACTGACTATTTCTGTACACAAGATCACTAACATCAGACTATGGTAGATCCTTTGACATTACAGACTATGGCTGATGTTACTATCCTAGGTTGATTTAGCTCTTCGTGGCCATACAATTAGTTGTGCCTACTTTTGATACCTCTATATGTGTGATATTGATGTTTGTTTGTGTGTACAACTCAAAAATTTAGTATCATTCTCTTTAAAACCCTAGGTCTACTTATGAAGGGTATAAATATGTAAAAACTTGGGAAGTGTAATGGGTTTATCTAACCCCAATCACAATCATTGATGATTAACTATTTTCTACATATCTAACACTTTGAATAGGGAAGTCAAGCCACACATAGTTATTCCCCTTAATGTGAATGTGAAATTGTGCTCTTTTGCTATATGAATGAACCTAGAATTTGAATTTTGATACTTAACATTATTTAATCTTAAATTATCTTGGTGTGCTTCAAAATTAGCTGATGAATGCTCCTAGTGACAAATTTATGATTTGGTAAGAATAGGGCAAATTTGCTCAATGTATACTAGTATATAGATGCTTGATAAATAAGTGTTGAGTGGGCACTAAGTTTGGGTTTGATTTATATTTATACGAGTCTATTTTGGTAATTTTTCATGCCATCAACATACTAGGTAGTTAGGCCAACCCAAATGAATTATTTAATTTAAAAAATCAATCATTTATGGGTGAAGGTCACTAATGTCACCTTCAGGTTAGTTTCATCAACGAAACTATATGAGCCTAATGTTAGTGTCCATGAGAGAGGAATTTGGGTTTGATGATGTGGAGATGTCTAAGTAAAACATGTAGTTGTTTTTTCATATATTGAGAGGTTCATGTAGGTGATTGACAGTAAAATAGAAGTTTCAAACTCATAGCAAGCACGTGGGTATGAGATAATGGTGAATAAGAGTCATATATGTGAACATAATTCATGTGTGGTGAACGTAGGTCAAAATTGTCATTATCAATTATCTAATACCAATTTAATATCTAAAAATACCCCTTATAATATTTAAATATAATACAAATACTAGATTAAAAGGATAAAGTATACATGAATGTGTACAACACTCTTTGGGAAATGTCTCCTAATGTCCAACTTTGCTCCATGAAAGCATGCAATGAAAATTTATTAGTCAATGTCCATGTGTGAAATCTAAAATCTAAAATCTGAAATTGATTTTTTTTAAGAGCAAGCAAGGAGTACTCTTGTGTGTGAGTAAACTATGTTACCCTGTAACTTGTTGGAGATGATGCTTCCTTGTTGAATCATTGGAGAATTGTGCTTCCTTACTAAATCACATGGAGAATTTGGGTGTTTGTGCCCCAATGTTTTTGTAAATATGCAAGTATTTTGGTTGGAAATATAAGTTCCCTAACCCTCATACATGTAGATTAGTGTTAATACCATTGAGTGTCATTGAACATTAACTACACCAACTCAAATAATTAATATCAAACTTTTATATGGTATGGTGCGAACCACATAATGGGTTCATTATGGGTAATGTCATGGCCATTGGGCATTGTTGAACCTCAATGTACATTACCTAAAAATCATGAATCAAATACTGTATACAGACTTATACATTCAAGTTTGCTCACTACCTGATACCATTGAATTGTGTTTTGTAAAGAAATAATTGTAATAGTGATTTATGAGAAAAATGTAAATGTGCATGGAAAATTATCATGCCTCATTGAATATGTGCCAACTTTAAACTTTCATAATGTGTATTTGTATGAACCAATATCATGCCTCATGGATTGGTGTCAACTGATATATAATTTTATCCATTTATATGTTAAAATTTAAGAAATTGTATCTAAAATGGATATGTATGTGAAAATATGTAATGTTTGTTCTTGTAAATTGTGTGCACCTACATAGCATATGCACTTAAGTATATATGAATTTATAATCTTTACCTCATATTTCTATAAATTGAGTGCATAGGCATAACATATGCCCCAAAAATATATACCAATGTGTAAATATATATCACATATATGAACCAATCTGATATCTGAACCATTTTGGATATCTAAAATTTGTACTCTATACCCAAAATCTGATTTTTTTGTTCATGGAGGCTTGTGTCTCTATGACATGTTCACTAATATGCCTCCATTTTGAGGTGATATACATACCCTACAAGTCAGTCCTCTCAAAAAAAGAGTTAAATGTATCATGTTATGTATAAATATGTAATCATGTAGAATCATGTCAACATGTGGAGAATATGTCATCAAGGCATGTATGTAAAATATTTAATGTCAACATATAGTATCATGTCAAGATATATGTACTAATTATGCATGCATTAATAATCATCACTAATGTAAGAATTGAATAAGCCTACATAGTAAAGAGTTGCATGATATGAATCATGGTAAAACACACAAAGGGGAGGTGTGTGATTTGTATCTCATCATTTAAAAATATAACAATCTCAACAAGATCAACAAGCTCAATAGACAATCCTAGATTAATCCACTCATAAAAATGCATTATCATGCATAAGGCCAAGGGTTACATACAAGGGGCATAAATATGTCATAATAAATAAGTCCAAGGACCTCATACAAGGGATAAAAATATGTCACAACAAACAAGGCCAAGAGGCTAAAATCAAGGGACATAAATATGTTGAAAACAAAATACAAATGAATGTATCACACACAAGGCTAAGGGCCTCACATAATAGATAAGTAGTGAGTAGGATATCACACAAGAGTAAAAACATTAATGAAACATTGAACAAGTGGAAAAAATTTTATATTATTCATGTATTTTATTATCATAACATACTAAAATAACATATCCATGTAGCACTATGGAAAATATGAGTAACTAAAAAGACATGTGTAAATAATGTATGTAGCTCAACATAGTAAAATGTCATAGAAAGATATAACCTATGATAATGTGACCTATGGAATAAAATGCCTCAACATTGGCATGGCCAATGGGTATAGAAGAGTCCAACAGATATGTGTCCATGTATGATTTATATGTCTTGCATTGCACTCATATATTATGAAATGCATGTGTGTACAAAAAATAATATTCCATCTACCAAACATGTGAAAACTAACATATGTAAAAAGTCTAATCTAGTAATCATGTTATGCTTAGGCCCTAATTATTTAGCTTTTTGAAATATTTGAATGTTTTATATTTTTGAATTATTATTTTTTTTTTTGTGTTTTTAAATTTGAAAAGTGCTAACTAATGATCCCATCAATGGGATAACCATGGGGATGTTTGTAACATGTGTTACAAGGCTCACCTATCGTAAGAAAAAAGTACTAGACGTATGTGTATCAAAATAAAAAAAGGAATCGTGTTATATGATGAGTAACTATATAAGGTTGAGGACTCTCTTGGGTCTATTATATACTAGGAGAATGTATTAGTTACTATGTCTACTTTGGAACACAATGAAATATATGTGATACTTACTTTGTACATGGTACAATAGTTAATGGCCTCTGTGAGCCCCAAATAACTCTTTAATGTGATGATTGTTGTAAAATTGACTACTTAGGAGAGTCATTTATTCTCTTATGAGTTGAGAGTATACAAATATATTTCATGGGTGCAATAACTAACTCCGTAAAATGCTCCTGAATATGTGTAACAACTAACTATGGTGGTGGTGGGAGTGGAGGAGGAGATACCACTAGTTAAAGAGGGTACTTATATAAAATTCTTGAAACTATGACTACCTTATTGAAATGCATATATTTGATAAATCTATGCACTATAGATGGTACCATGTAGAGCTTTTATATCCAAAGGCATTCTAACAACACATCGAAGACCCATGTGATTGGTAAGACTATAAATAGTGTAAAAAATGTATCATAGCTGACTTTAAGAAGTAGCACAATGTACCCAAGAGAGTTTCGTGTGTTTCTATCAGATCCTTTAACCATTTTTATAGTATATTATAAATCTTGTTGTATGTATCTAAGTGTGTTGATAAATGTCATTATCCACATGTTCTCATTTGACCCATTTTAAAACATGACATTATGTATGGGTTTCTTATCATTGTAAGCTCATATAAATAGTGTGTGGAGATCTGAATAATCATCAAAAATATTAGTATCATCAAATGTAATAATAGGTCATTATGGTAATATGCATGTAAGAGTACCAATAATCTTCTCTATAAGGTGATCACATGTCCCAGGTGGAGGATGCACATTGTATGCATGATGGACTTTGGAAGTATCCTTGGTCTTTGTTGCCTCATGTTTGGGAAATGCATATTTAAATATTTTGAATTTTAGTTTCCATTTTGTTGTGGTCTAGACTCTTGTGTAGGTGTGCTTAACTCAATAGTATTTTCATCAATAATATCTTGTATCTTATGCCTTAACTTGAAACATTTGTTTGTAGAATGCCCAATAGCTATATGGAAATTGTAATTTACATAAAAATCATAATTACTAAGTGTAGGCCTAATTGCAAAAATCTATTATGGTGGAGGAAGAGAGATGAGGTTACACTCAAGTAAATTTTATAATAGTACATGAGGAGATGGTAATCATGAAAATTGCTTCTTTTATGGAGCAAATAATTGAAGTTGATTTATAGGTAATGATACTACATTAACTATTGTCTTTGTCTCATTATTGTTATCATTTGATCTAACCATGTAACTTGGTTTGATTTGAAATTTAGTTGTTAAAGTACTTGGAATATTTGGGTACATACTTAAGTTTTTTTAAAGCTATGAATTTGAATTCTCGTTCTCTCATTATATATCATAACTCATCAAAAGACTTGAATTTATTGAATACTATCAATTCATGCAATGGTTCAAGGAAAAATTTCTTGAATATATCTAATAACTCATTATCTTGCATAGGATTTTTCATATTAGCTAGTATGGTCTTGTACAATAGTACATAATCATTGATTGGTTCATTGGACCCTTGCTTGAGTTTGGCAATTTGCACATAAGATAGTTTTTCATCAATGTTGATCAAAAAGTGTTTTATAAATAAATCTACCAAAGGGTTGAATGCTCTAACTGATTAGAGAGGGAGGTATTATAACCACCACAAAACATAGTCTACGTTAATAATTCTTGGGAATAACTTGGCCAATAATATATTATTGGATACATAATCCAAGCATGCTACATGGAAAGATCAAAGGTGTTGTTCAAGATCACCTTTACCATTATAAATTAGAAGCTTAGGAGCTACAAAGTATATAAGTAAGGGATAATATCCTATATTTGGGGATAATAGGTAATGAATCAAGGCATACAAATCCATTAAATGACTATCTTTAGATGTACCTTGTTTTAACTACAACACCTTCACCTATAAAGCTAAAAACTTTTGCTTGAGGGAATGTGCATTAGTCATCTACGTAGGAATACACATTAAAAATTATGTAAATCCTTATGTTACCCCCAAAGTTTGGGTGGACATCACATATGCGATTGGAGGTGTAGATGTAGGTAGAGTACCAATAATATAAATATGAACACCTATGTTTAGATTGGTAGGTTGAAAAGGTTGGTTGATATTATATAATGGGTCATATTTATCCCCAAATATAATAGCTTGAGCCAACTTATTTTTTTATCTTTTGATACATATAAAATTTCATCAAGCATTTGTGGATTTATGTCTTTATATTTGGTTAATTTTATTTCATCAACCTCATCAATTCTATTCGCAATAGTTGTTTCTTGTTCATAAGTATTTGTAGGTTCAATATTCATAATAAATATAGTAAGGGGATGTGTAGTAGTAATATGAACTAATATTATTTGGATATCCTAATAACATGGATTAATCAAGGCTAAATATTATTCATTACTAATTTCAGACTTATTAGTATACAAAGATTTGATCCATTTGATCCAAAATGCACATATCAAAGTAGAACAATATGAATTGATTAAAATCATGGGTTGATTCAAAAAAAAAAAATGATACATTCATTCATTGTGTCCATGTGTATCATGTATTATTAGGGAGAATAATAAATCAGGCAAAATAAACTCCTAAGGCATAAATATGAAACCCTTTAAAAACTCTAGAAGGAGAAAACCCTAAGGGAAACTTAGAGTTCAGAAATGTTTAAGAAATATACAATTTCACCAATATTTTTTACCCTATTTTAGATTATGCAACCCTAATTAGGATATAAAATTGAATGTAATTCAAATTATAAAGTATGATAATTAAGTATAATCTAAATGTAAACTATTGAAACATATTTGACAAGTGGCATGTACTAAATATGGAAAGTACTAAAGAGATCAAGATACTTAGTTTTTATAATTTATTGATTTAATATAACTAGCTTTTGATAGTGGGAAAAAGTTAGTAGCAAGACTGTGAGTTGCTCAAATATATAACTGATTATTTGTGCATGTAGGGTAACTGACATTAGGCTAGGATAGATCTATAGGTGTTAGTGACTGAGGCTAACTTTATTATTTTGTGTTGATTTGGTTTTCAGTGGCCATATAGTCAGTTTCTCCTAGTTGTGATACCTCTTTACGTATGATATTTATGTTTAATTGTGTGCAACTCAAAAATAAGTCTCCTTCTCTTGAAACCTTAGGTCCACTTGTGAAGGGTCAAAACCTATAAAAACTTGGGGAGTCTAATGGCCTGAGCTGACCCCAATCACCCCTATTGATGATTGATTATTGCCTATGTATCTAATACTTTTAAGAGGTAATTTAAGCCACACATAGTTGTTCCCCTTAATGTGAATGTGTAATCCTTCACTGTATGAATGCACATATAATTTGGCATTTGATAATTGAAAATATTCATTTTTGACTTGGCTTGGTGTGCTTTAAAATTGGTGGATGACTACTCCTTGTGAATTATTTACAATTTGGGAAGAATAGATCATATTTTATTAAAGTGTAGTAGTGGGTAGATGTTTGATAGATAATTTCCAAGTGAGTACTAAGTGTGGGTTTGATTTGCATTTATATAAGTTTGTTTGGGTAATTTATCATGCCACTGATATGCCAGGTAGATGGACAAACCCATAGAAATGATTTAATTTTAATAAGTAACTATTGTTGGGTGAAGGTCATTAATATCAACCTCAAGTCCATTTCATCGATAAAACTATATGACCCTGATGTTAGTGTCTAATAGAAGGAATGTGGATATAATGATTTAGAGATGTCTAAGTAAGATATTTAACTAGTTTGTCATAAATTAAGAGGTTCTTGTAGGTGCTTGACATCAAAATAAGAGGGTTGTAATCATAAAAAATTGTGTGGATATGAGAGAATGGTGAATAAGAGGTGTATATATGTGCACAAGCCATGTAATGTGAAGGTAGGTCAAAAGAGCCATTGTCAAGTGTCTAATACTAGATTTTAATATATATAATTGCATAGATTTCAAGGAGCATAGGGTTTTTCTTTATTTCATAAGTTGTAGGATCTAGACTCTAAGATAAGTTAACCTCTCTCCCTCTTTTTACATTTAGATAATCATTTATTATATTAACTTTGAGAATTATAACAAGTTTCAATCACAACATCTTCTTCAATCCTTCCTAGGTACACTTGTTTTACTTTGATATGTATGCACATAAACACATATCAAAATGCAGAATTATGTAAACACCTAATTTTGGATTGGGGGTGGTTTTAGATGTAAATTTATATTGATTTAGGACACTTTTACATGTTTTAGTTATGAATTAATATTAGACTCTTATTAGTTTATTTTTCATGTGTTCTAGACCCTATTTTCCTCTCCTAATTATTATTTTCTTTGCAACATCACTTTATGTTTATTTTAGGCAATTTATAATACACCAATCAACTCAAAACATCAAAAAGCCTCTAAAACTTTTATTTTTTTAATCTTGTATGACTTTGTAGGCTCCTAAAATGTCAAAAACATTATTTATGGGTTTTCTTGGTCTTTTCCAGGAGCGTACACACCAATCGTAGTCATGCCAGGATAGTTTACTTCGATCATGGTCAAAATTTGTAAGCTATGTCTACATTGGTTCCTAGTCCTATCTGCACATGATTCCAACTTCAAACATTCAACATATTTACCACACATCAATATTTTTTTGAAGATTACTAAGGGTTTTCAATAGAAAAACTTGAGAAACTTTAGTCTCTTTGGAATGTTTCCATTATTTACTTCTTCTAGTTTGATGTGCATTACTTTATTTTTGAGTGATTTGAAAAAAAAAACATTGGCTAAATTGGATTATAGTACCAATGGTTTATGAAAAAAATACTATAAATTATTTACCAATTAACATTTGTTTTCTATGATTTCAAGAAGGTTAAAACAATATTCACATGATGCATCTTTAGTTCTTATTATAAGGTTCAATTTGAGATTAATTGATTTAAAATGGTGCTTGAACTTGAATCTTGTACTACTACTACTATGATAATATTTTATGTATTATTTTATAAGAATTTACATGAATGTCGTGAATAGTTAATCAATAAAATCAATTCCACGTTGTAATGTTTGGGCTCCTTTTGAATTGGCTATTTTAATATTCCTTGTAGTTTTTTCAGAGGAGGACATTGATTTATTCAAGGGATTCTTCTAAATTGATTTATTTAAAATGGCATTATCAACATAATATAACTCACCATTTTCAATATGATGACACATTGTTATCAATAAAGAAGGGTCTATTTTTATTAGTGGAATTTGTATTAGGGTTGAATAAAATGTAACTTTGATATTTAGAAAAAGAGATCTAATTTTTTTATCTCTTTAAATTGATAATTGTTGAATCTCTTGAAATGCATGAATCCAAGATCTAGATGAATATTGAAGTACTTCTAAAATTACTGAATGTTATTATAAATCTTGGAAAGTTGAGCATGAAGAAGAATTTTGAATGCATATGCTAATTTCCATGACAACAAAGCATTCCTAAAATGTCAAATATTACCCAAATTTTTGGAAGCTTGTTTAAAATAAATTGAGGTATCTTTATATCCCTAGGATTATGCAGAATTGGGAAACAATTTGGCAAAGGGACTACTGCCAAAAAAATTTAAATGCTTGTATAAATATGAATAAAATTACTTAGTGTAAGAATATTTAAATGGTGATATATGGATTTTAAAATGTTTAATGTAATATTGATCCATATTTAGCATAGATACTTGATAACTAGCCCATTAACATGAATCTTATATGTATCCTAACACAACCTAATTATCTATCTTTCTATTTTAGCTATTTATAGATTGAAATCACTCATTAATGTTGCTTAACAATGAATTAGAAAGAGATGTAATTTTAAATTAAATTGGCATAGTATATAGAGTAAGAAAACTACTAAAATAATGTAGTAAACAAAACTATAAATATACAAGATAACCCTAGAAAAACATAACTTGGGAAAACTCTATGAGAGTGAGGGATTTACTCCTATTTCCACTACCTCATTGTGAAATAACAGGGGTAATACATTCATGAGGCCTTAATTAAACCTTCATGGATATAGGTTATAATAAATCATGTCAAAAATCCCATACCCTACTTTGCCACCATATTGAACACACACTCCCTTACATAAACCTATCTCTCAAACACATATAATCAAGGAAAACCATTAGGAGACATCAATGAATCCATGAATGATTCATTTCCTTACTCAAATCATCACTCAATGCCTTTTCCTCATCAAAAAGCATACTTATACATGTTTACAACATGAAAAGGTTGAGAAGGAAGAAACAACAACCCAAAAATGGAAGAGAAAATGTTTGAAATAGTTACTTTACATGTATCTTGGTTGCAAGCAAAATTGCCACTTAGTGTAGGGAAAAATCACCACTTGGAAAAACTAGTGGTTTGATATGACCCTTCCTAAAATAGATTAGAACAATAATGCAAATACCAGAAATAATATTTAAAATGAATGGGAAAAGACTATATTGTATTAAAAAGGGGAATATAATTTTATTACAATATCATTGGAATTTTCAAAGGGTAAACCTCCTTTGAACAATCTCAATACAATATAATTCATGGATACCTTTCCTCTAGTCTAGGCTCTTATTTATACTAATTCTATCATAGCTAACTACTACTTCCCATGCATGTAGGATTATAACAATTAGCTCAAGGGATGTCTTGAAAAAAATATGCATCCATGGATTTCATTAAAGACATCAGTTATAAATAAAGGGTATAAAGAAAGATTTAGGTGGAAGGTGTATTCACATGCCCTCCCCCTTTAAAACCTTTACACTCAAACTTGAATATCATTAAACTATTACTGGAGTTGAAAGAGGGGTTCCCAAGTCACATCTTCTGATTGAATTCCATGCCACTTGACTATAACCTCAGAGATGGTCTAATTGCAAAACTGATGGGAGTGCCTCTAAAAAATAGCTCCAAGTTCAATAAGGAGAGAATCTTATGCATTGAACTTAGGAAGTATTGTTTAAGATGTGACATTATGATTGAGAAGTTTCTTCAAAAAGAGACATGAAAAAGTGGATGGACACACAAAGTGGGTGGAAGTTATAGCTTTTATGAAACATGAACAATCTATTTAATAACCTTATAAAGTATATATAAATTTGGAACAAGTTTGTGTTGGAGAAAAACTATGTCTCTAGGTTGGAAGGTGCATTCAAAATGATGTTAATTCACTTGATATTTCATGAAATTTTGTACCATGTGGAGCTTATCCTTTAGAAGGTGAAGAATATTATATCAGATGTTGAGGTTAGTGTCCACTACTTACACATAAGAGCTACCAGAAAGATAACAAGAAGAGATAATGTTTTTTGACTAAAGAGAATTTCATAAGGCGTCGCCCTGGTGGTTGTGTGATAGGTGATGTTGTACCACAATTCTACAACTAGTAACCAATTGACCCATCAATGTTTTTGGTTAGAGGTAAAATAATGAAGATATGATTCTAGGTATTTATTGATAAATTCAGTCTGGCCGTTTGTCTATGGGTGGTAACTTGAGCTCATTTTTAGTTGGGTACATGTGCATTTGAAGAGTTCTTACCAAAAGTGACTTGTGAAAGTTGATTGTGATGAGATATAATAGAATTTGGGATTCAATGAAGACCAAAGATTTGATCAAGGAATGTTTAGGTGATGGTATGAGCAGTGTAAGGATGGGCCAAAGTATAGAAATGAGTATATTTAGAGAGGTGATATACCACCAGCAAAATGATTGACTTTTGACCAAATTTTAGTAAGCCTTATATAAGATCCATGGAAATGTCTATCTAAATTCATTATAGAATGGGTAGGAGTTGGAGTAAGTTGGGCACTAATTTATGACTTCTCTAATGAATTAATTCAAGGGTGATCTTGAACCCAATTTATGAACCTAAAATTAGAGTAAAAATATTATTTTGAATTGTTATTTTTTTCCATGACTATTTTAGGTTTCCATTCATAGATAAAATGAATAAGTGATTTCTTTATGATGTTATAGTATTAATTTTAAGGTGGAACTAGTTGATTAATTAAATATCTCTTTCAATAAACTAATTGGACATCATTTATCTAGCCCTTTCATAGCTTAGAATAGATGTATTAAGATTAATGTTTTTAATCCTTTGTTATGTGAATCATTATGTTTGGTCACAATTAAACTAGTTGGTGACTATTATACACTTTTTCTAGTTTGTGAATACTTTTAAAACCCTAGGCCACATTAAGAACCTAAAACTTATCTTAATTTAATATTGGTTTGGTTTTTTCTAGTTGGATCTAAGGAGGCTGCCAAATAATAGTAGAGTAGGAAAAACTCTTGTTAATCTTATGTTAGACTTAGGTAGTCTAATGAACCATATTCTACATTTAAGGGTGTCTCATATTAAATTTTGGTAGCATATAACTATGTGTGAGCCAATTAGTGGCCCCTAAGTTACCCACAAGGGTAATTGTGAAAGTGTTGGTTGTAAGGTTGAGTGGATAAGGTAAGATGTCTTTGAAATAAAATTAACACTTATTTTGGTAACAAGTGAAATACAACCATCCCTAATTATGCATATGAAGGTGGTCATAAAAAATATGTAGGTGGCTTAGGAAGTGATCATATACACTAGTTACTAACCTTTAGGGCTCTTTCCTTAGCGTGTGCCCTAGTCACTAACTTTTTGATGCCCTTCCTTATGTACTTAGTACATTCTCTTATTTTCTAATCTTGTAGAAGGTAAGAATGAATAAATACATGTCTATAATTATTTATATAGGTGGTGGCATTAGGTATGGTCTAATTTCAATATATGTGGAAATTTGGATATATCTAATTTAACCCTTATCATCGATGAAGACACTCTTGTGAGACAGAGATTCTCTGAGTGGTGTGAGATTAAAGTTGTTAGAACTTTATAGATTTGAAGACTAAGGAATATAGGTTCCTATATCATTTTTTTGACATTCATATGTACTCTTGTGAGATAATGCTTTTGCATTAACACATTGACCTTAAGATGTAGAGGTGTCTTATATGAAGTTTTGTTGAGAGTAATAATTTATATTTTGGGTGTTCTTATTTAGAGATTATATAAGATTGTTTATGTTGTGATAATGTATTTCCTTATTGGATTATATTTCTAACCCCATTTAAATGATATATCGTGGATGAGACTCTTCACAAGTTCAAGTGAATAATTACATCTAACCCTTATTTCAAGGAACAGATATGTAGGCTACGCAAGATGTGGGGGCATCGAGTCCTAGGTCAGAGGCTAGGTTAGGGTGGCCTCATTGTCTGTCCTCATGTTAGGTAATGACTCTTTGTTGGATCACTAATATTATAATTAGATAAAAATAATGTGATTAATCTATGATCCAATCATTGTTGACTCTTTTGTTATGTTTTAATATGCAATGATGTGGTTACTCGTAAGATGAATCTAATAATGTAAACTTATTTTGGTTATGTGTTCCCTAAGAGCGAAGATTGTTTAGTACTATAGTATATACCTTTGCCCTGAGATCCATAAGGTGGTATCCCTATCATTAGTACCTCATAACTTATGATTACTTTTTCTCTTACTTATGTTTAATTTGGGAAGAATGATAGTTTGTCTCCATAGATTTAAAGTAACAAAAATAAAATATAATTAAAAGAGAACCCTTGTGTTAGGACATCCTAGCTATACCTTTTAATGTTAATTTTTTTCTCCAAAATATTAAGGATAATAAAATGATTTTAAAATAGACCCTCATGTGATGTGGTAATTTTAGAAACTAATTTTGAACTTAATCCCACCTTGGAGATGTTGTGTACTATAATTATGGAAATTCTTATTGTGGGTTAAACAAATAAACTCAAATTGATTAATCATTTAAATAATTTTATGTATCACACTTTTTATCATGACGTTGGTTTATTGGTGACAAAAAATAACAATTAATTATAATGAAATTAAATAAAACAAAAAATGTATAGGGTTTTAATTAGGTTTTTATAAGGAACATTTTGGGCATGACATATAACATACCCCTTTTTCATAACGAGCATGCATTTTTTCCTTCATAAGACATTTAATGTGGGTGAATTTTTTAGGAGGGTTTGTGACTTGTGACTAGTTATGGTGTTGTATATGTCTTGAAATAACCAAAATTGGAAGATCAACAATGTGAGGTATTCTTATCTTATGAAAGCTTGGTCAATCCTAATGTTTCCATCATATTATGTGGTTTAATCATCTTGACCTATATGCACATTATATATTTGAGCCCACTGATGAAACAACTCTTGAAAAAATCATCATTAAACCTTCGGTTTGGTTGGCTAATTTTTAAAATTAAGCTTGATACTCATGAATCATTTTAGTTTGTTGTATTTTGGTCAAGACACTAATGAAATCATCATAAGCATTGGGACCAAATCAAACAATTAAAAGCTTGACAAAAACATCCAAAGTGGGCTATATATGATATTTTTTATATCATTGGTACCATTAGACAAATTCCATCTTTACATGAAATGATGTGATGGGTACCTTGTTTACCCACAAGTTGAAATATTATTTGGCATGGTAAATACAATTGGTCAATTCTATACCATCAAAATTTGGAAAGTCTAATTTAGGGATAACAATATGGTTCAAGATAAAAAAAAACTACCTTCAGAATACCTATTTCCATCAAATCTATTGGAGAGCATGGTATTTTTTGCATTGATGTTGTGTAGTCACTCGTTCAACTTAATGAGTCAAGATTCAAACTAAGATTGGAATGCAGGTCGAAGTTCCTCAATTTTTTGGGCCATGGCATAGCTTCTCGCATGGGTGAAAATCATTGACTAGAGGAATCTAAGGGTGCCAAAAAAGAATTACTAACGTTATATGGTATAATTATCAACTCAATGAGAAAATCACAATGGTATAATTTTCATAAGGGCAAAAAAATGTGTTTTTGGGATTGTAGGTGAAAAAGAATTATATGAATTTTTTTTTTTGAAAATTGAAATACCCCTTAAAATGATCATCTTGATAAGAAAATCACAATGGTTTAGTTGCCCTATGGGATAAAAATAATTATACTCATTTTTTTTATCTGTTAGATACTGCACTGAGTTCAAGTAATAATTTTGGAATATTCAAGAACATTTTGACCCATTTGGATGCTAAAATTACTATTTTTTTGTCAATTGATATAATATGTTACTTTTTTCTAACTATTGGTTATTATTACATTTCCAATAAATCAAACTCTGATCTGAGACTATAGGAATGTCAGGTTTATATGAAAGGTTACTACATGTTGTGTTTGATGTGTGAGATTGAAAATATACTATTCTCATTCATAAAATAATGTTAGCTCAATATTTAAAATCTATAACTACTATGGATAACCATTCCATATCCCACTATACCATTTTTTAGGTACAATGCAAGTAATTTCCCAAGGTTAACTGCTTATGGGTGCATCATATAAATAAATGGTTGAAGGCTTCCTATGTCTAGGCTACAAAAAAATTAGGGAGTCTTCCTATACACCAAAAGGTACGTGGAAGCATGAATTCATATACAATGACATCTAATGGCTTATGTATTGGGCATAACACTTCACTCCATATAAGCAAGGAAAATTGACAACTTTATGTTAGTTTTAAAAATGTCGTAACATAATTTATAACCTAAGGAAAAGAAGATAAAATAAAAAATTAAGAAATAATCTTAGTGTTGTCACCCTATTACCACTTTGTGATCACTAAGATGTTGATTGGGCAAGGTGGTAGCATATAATGGATAAAAGTAGAGAACCCTAAACCACTAAAACTATTGTGGGAAAATGGCCCTAGAAAGAGATTTGATAGAAGATGATATGAATATTCTTGAAATAAATTATAAAATTAATTTAAATACCATAAATAATACTACAAATGAATGGGAAAATATTATATTTCATAATAAAGGGAGATTAATTGCATTACAATATCACTATATGGGAAACCTCCGTTGAGCAAGTTCAATACAATATAATTCATGGATACCTTTCCACTATTCTTATTTATACTAATTTTATCCTAGCCTACTATACTTCACATGCATGTGGGATTATTATAATTAGCTTAAGTTTTGACTTACAAATCATATGTATCCATAGCTTTTATTAAAGACAATAATTATAAATAAAGAGTTAGGATGAAGGGGTACTAACACGATTTTGTTACCTTCTAAGATACTTCAGTTTTTAAAACATGGACCTACTGATGTTTTCTAATCTAGGTTATCTAGATCACTTCAAAATTGAATTTGTCTATGTAAACCTCTCTATATTTATTTGATCAGCCTTATTTACTATAACTTCATATAAAATAACTACTAATAAGTGTTATAAGTGGCATATTACAGCTTATTGAGAATAGTGGATTAGTTAGCCCGATCCAAATTCGGATCATCCCTCCCTAATTAGGAGAATTTTGATCCTCAAAAAATTAGGAACTCATGATGTGAAGAAATTTATACCCCACTCCCTCCTTGGAATACCATTTGGATTTACTTGGAAATTATGCTTTCAACCCATTTTTCCAATTCTCCCACACTCCTTTTCTTGACACTCTTTCTTTCTTCTACAAAACCAAATCTTTTTCCAAATCCTCTTAGTTATCAGGTGTAATATATTCAACAGAAAGTAGTAAAGGAACTTATTCTTCATATAAAATATAAGTCTAAAATAGACATAAGTTCTTAACATTCACAAAATAATATATCTTCATGTAAGAAATCAAATCTATTTTGAAAGCATTTTTTCCCACCTTTTCCAGAATTATAAATGGATCATATCTGTGAGGCGTGTTCTTCTTAGTTTTACTTTGGATTCTTTCTTTTCTCAAGTACAACCATACATTATTTCCATCAAGGAATCATGATAAATATTGTGTCGATCATGTCTTACTTTTTACTTTACTTGTGACTCCCTTAACCTCTCTTGTACTTAGAGGTGTATTTGTTGAATCGTCTCTATGAATTTATCAACTTTGTGAACTTTAATGCACACTTTTCCTTATCCTCTATATAGTTTTATCAAAACATCATCAAATGTAATTGAAGGAAAGATTTCAATAAGGTGTTGATTTGTTTGTTCCCATTTCTTCCCCAACGTGGGTAATCCTAGGGGTTACTATAGTGATTTTTTTGGTTTATGGGCATTGATATTTTTGATGTTTTGAGGCATATAAATCTCTTCTTCCTCTTATTGTGTTTGTTGTCCTAGATCTAGTTTGTATATGTTTAACCAACCTATAAATTTATCCTACCTTGTTGAAACTTGTGTGATGTCTATCATGGTTTATTGGGGGTTGGGAGTTTTCTAGGGTTAACTACCTAATTATCTCATATGGTTGGGGTGCGATCTCCTCTTTGTTCTTTTGGAAATCTAGAGGTTTTCAAGTGGATACCCGACCTTTAGATAAGATTTAGTTTTGTAAAATATTGGATTTGGACTATGTTTTACATTATTTTCTATTCATTATATCTTTTTGATCATTATTAAGAGGACCAAGGGCCAAATGTTAATTCATGTAATAATATGGAACTAAGTTGTGAGCTTATATGTCATATTAGAGTCCTATAAGGGAGGTATTAATTATATTATGTGATCAAATTTATTATTTATGTGGGGAATTATTTACTTAGATTATTAATGTTATTTATGCCTTGTATATTTCATATAACTTGATTTTTACCGTTTAAATAATGTTGTAGGATGATTGAGTGTGAGTCACTAACACTAGTTATTAACAAAAGTATATATGCATACATTCATATATGTTGCCCTTAATTTCAAAAGGAACATAGCTTATTTTAAGAGGAAATTTTATGATGGTCATCATTATTATTCAAACAAGTTTCCATTTTTTATAAAAATAACTATATAAGTGCATTGAAAACAACATAACTTACATTATAAAGTTTTATATTGGCATCTGAATTTTAAATCACAATACTCTTCACTAGTAATTCTCATTGATAAAATTCATTATATACATATGTTGAGAGAATACAATATTTCTTAATAAATATACATTTTCTATTGATTTTCTCATATTTTTCAACTTAAATAAAGAATCCTTCAAACAATAGATCTTGATCATATTATATCCTTATAGATCGGATGGTTTCATTGATGTTTTAATATTATAGTGTAATTTCATTTCATCCCTTATGAATGTTAAAAAATCATGTATTACTATAGTGTTCCCTTTGTGTTTGGGGTATTGGTCCTTTGTGTGATATTCCATATGCCCTCTTCTGGATGGAAATTCCATTTTAGATTAAGTTATCCCTTGTAATATTTTGTAAATTTTTTATTGTGTTTTTTCTAATTTTAAGTTGAGAAGGGTCATGTGCGGGGGATTTCATTTAATGGACATCCCTAATTGATCAATGTTATTCTTAAAAACATTTGTTATGATTTTGATAACCTAATAATCTAAGTGGGTGTGTGAACATAAATTACTCGAATGGATTATTATTATATCTTGTGACCTTGTGGTAATGTGAGGTGTTTGGACCTTTATTGACTAGACTGAAATTAATCTTGGGTGACTTAAGAATTTTGCATATGCATTATTGTTATTATATCACCTTTGAATCACTTGTCAATTATTGACCTTGGAAGCTTAAATATAAAATAAATACCTTTTTTTAACATTCATTATGGGAATTAAACTCATCCTCATGGTGCATGAGAGGGTGATACTTATTATGTATATCACTAACATATGAAGTCCATGGTTCAATAGGACCAAATTATTTCACATATTTCACCATATATATTTTCCATCCATGGGAAACTAAAATGGACATATTCAATTTTGTAAAAGTGATTTTATTTGAGTCATTGATGTGTTTGACCAAGAAGTATGCCTCCAACTATCAAATGTAGCTATCCAATGTTGTGGTGTCAATTTTACCTTTGTAAACTGGAATTCCAAGACTAACTTGGAGTTTGAAAAGGATTTAATGCTGAAAATACAAGTTGATAGGTTGTACAGAATGGGACATGGTTGGCCCAAGTTGTATCATGAGTTCACAGAATTGGTAAAAAAACTTTGGTGGATTTCTTTTTGAAGTCATTCAAAATTAGTTTCTGTATATCTAGGATGTGTCAAATAAATTTGTTTATGCATCAAAAATCTTGTTATTTCTACAACTGATGCAGAGCAGTACTTGTGGGGTCCGAGACAAAGCAAAGTGTAGGAACTTTGTGAGCATTCAACATGCACATTAAAATATTAGTTGACTAAATAATATATATTTATTTTAGTTTTTCTTGAGTAGGAGAATAGTAATTTTACACTTAAATATAACTCTACATTGTGTACACTTGTTAGTGAAAGGTTGAGATATTTGTGGAGTTATTTTCCCAAAAATAGAGATAATGTTAACTATCCTCTGTAGTAGGGATTAACGAATGTAACTCTTTAGAATAGTTTAATATAAATAAAAGAGATACATAGTATTAGGGTTAGGCTAATAGTCGTAATTTATTCTAGGGATATTTTATTGAAGAGTGTTTTATTAGGGAAGAGTACATTAAATTAAATATATTATTTATAGTACTGCAAATTTGATGGCCATGAGGGTTGTTCACATTTACTCCCTACCTTTTTTCATTTTATTTACATGAACATAATTCTTGTTTCAACTTTAATAATTATGTATTGATTTGTTATGAATTGATTTCAATATCATATTTTCAAGTGTTATCCCCACTAGGTTGGGCAAGTCCTAAGATGTAATTTTGACTAAAGTCGGTTGCATGTAGTGTCTTCATCAACATTACTCCAGATACTCTGAAACAAAACCAAGTGGATGTCCTTTTTTTTGCTCGTGTGTTTACATGCATATGAAAGGTATCCTTCTAATACAAATTATTTAAACCATAGGAAACATGATGTCAACTCAAAATACAACCCAATAAATTAGCTAGTAAATCATGGGGTTATAGAATATGTTATGGAAAACTTGACACAATAAGCAAAAACACATTCAAATTCAAAATATTTTTATAGAGGTGAAACTTCCATTGAATGATATGAGATAGCATATAATAGATAAACATACAATGTCTAACGAGGCTGAGAATAATTATTCCTCTGATCAACAAAGGATACAATTTTATACGTAATTTTACAAGACTGGAATAAAAATTATCACTTGATGCTAGATACTTAGGGCATGCTGACAATCATGTGTGATACCCAAAAGATCAAATGAATTATAATATATCATTGCAATAGAATAGTTATATAGAGATGGTTATAAAATGGTTCATATTCTGTAATAATTAAAGGTTTTCCCTCTTATAGGTTTAACCATTGGTGGTTGGTTTCCCATGCATATGGTATGTCAACATGTGCTCGGACATAACATGAGATCTGGAAGTGCCACCTAGCATGGCATGAAGTGATGAGAAGTTTCCACATGTTTTTTTTGTATATTGAGGATGTTATGTGTAGTCTAATAGATTTGGATTATTCCCAAGGGCATTGCACAAGCATGCAAAGGTGCAAATAAATGCATGAATACCACAAGATTATGTTGATGTGTAAAATCTATGTGGAACACACAATTATGCTTTGAGCTCCAAATTCTCTTATGTAAGATTATAAACTGACATAGTTGAACATGGATCACTCTATGTTGATAATCTTGTTCATATCAATGCCACCCACTATACAAATGTGTGTGTTAAACGTAATATTTTGAACTATTCACCAATAGGACATAAAGGTGTTTAAGGTGGTATATGAGATAATCCAAGAGATAATGATTGTAATGATATAGTATATAATAATATTAGTTTCTTTGCCACAAAACTTGGGATATTCCTTAGAGAGTCACGATTATGAAGTATCATGAATACATGTGTTTAGAACATTAAAATGACAAATAATGAATAACTTAAACAATTTGGTATCATACTATCGTTTCTCTGCTTTTATTTAAATATATTATGATACTGATGTAGATGTTCATCCACTTCAATTGGCACATGTTCTAGATCTTCTTCTATGTTTATAAAAGATGAATAAGCTTTTACTAAAAATAAAAACTATTTTCTTATTAAGGGAGCAGTGTTTTTATTGGAATAGTATTATAACATATAAAGTACAAATCTTGGTCATATGCTAAGTCTAATTTATTATTATTATATTAGAATGTGTTTTGAGGGTAGATGATTTCAAAAATAAATGTGAATGGCATGTCCATGTCATTAATCGCATCTATTGAATAAATTGAAAGTTGATGATTTTTAGACTATAGATTTGTATGGATGAAATTCATAGTAGTTATTGACCATAATCTTATGTTACACATAATAAATTATGTAATGTATCTACACCACATTTTTTTCCAAGAACAATGAGGATTGTATTGAAAACAATAGGTTTAATGTGTCCTTTGTTAGTAATTACATGGCTTTAACAATTAATCTTATTATTTTCCAACACTAACTAATGATAGTGGAAAATTTAGAAGAGATTATCTAAGTATGAGATTGATTGAATTCATAATAAAGTAAATCACCAAAGCTTGACTTTAAGACATCAAAAAAATTCCTCTAAGTGTGAGTAAATTTGTTTCTATTAAACAAATTTTGGGATTTTAAAAAATAGCATTATGGTGATAGGATTATGTAGTTCTTATGGCTTGATAATGAGAAGCATGAATTATTATGAATGATTGTTTAATTTTTGACACTTTTTAACATTAACCAATCAAATGTAGTCTTTATAATAACTTATAAAAATTTGGTACCACTACTCACTAATGATATTATGATGTACTATTTTTCTTTTGGTGATAATTTAATTAGTTTCTAGTTATTTAGGTATGTTTATATCACTCTTTTTGGTTTCTCCAATATTTTTTGTAAATTTATAGGCTTATTAATTTATTTGTTTTTAAATAACATTTAATATTAGTTTTTTTAAAACTAATTTATGTTTTTTTTAATATATTTTAACAAATATTAATAATGATTCACTTTTAAGAAATATTTAAAATGGTTGAGGAATGATGTAGAAGGAAACCTAATTTCTCCAAATAATTACAATAATTTGTGGCAAGTTTGCATCCTCCTCAATTCATCATACATTATACGAGAGTAAATATAACATGACCCTATAAGAAGGTTTGTATCCTTGCCTACACAATGATTCAATGTAGGAATAGATCCATCAATAAGTATTTAGGAAACATATTTTTTAAAATTTATCTTTTTGTTTATTGTTTAATTTTTATTTTAATTTGTTTTTCTTTCATTATGTTGTAATTAATTATTTAATTAAAAATTTAGTTTGATGTAGATGATTATTCTATGAAATAATCTAATATACATTCTAGTGTAAGAGCTAAGACCACTTCAACACATAGAAGGCACATGCATGCCTAGCCTATTATAAGTATTGAGGAAATATTTTTTAGATTTTATCAATTTTTATCTTTTATATAAATTTATTTTAGTTTATTTATCTTTCAATATTTTTAAATTATTTTTTTAACTATAAATACAATTTGACGTGAATGACAATCCTCTCAAGTAGTCAACTAAATCTTCCCACACAATAGAACACTTGTGCGCCTCGCCTTTTCTAAGTATTTACATTTGAGTATTGATAAATTACTTTAATAAGTAAACATAATTTAATTTTTATATTAATTAAATTTTTATTGTTAATCATATAGAACAACAAGATTAGGGGTGAGGGGAGATGTATACACCAAAATCAAAATGTCATATTTATTATGGATAAACAAAATAAAACATGGGGCTTTACATTGTCATATGAGAATGAATCATGAAGGTCAAATTTTGATGTAAAAAAATGGGAAAGATTGTTAAATAGAAATATTAGCGAGAGAGAAGGATGGGGATAAAGATTGGTAGATAAGTATTACGGTGAATGGTCAAAAACTAGGACGCTGAGGGTTGTCAATTTTGTGAAGAAACAATGGAGCCAATCATTTGATAAAAAATTTATTAACCACTAGGAAAAATATCTATTGAACATGGAGAGAGACAATCAAAATAAAAGTATTAGGAATCTCTTTGAAGAATAAGGGTAACAAGTAATCTGCATGGATATACAAGAAGTTCATGGGCCAGTTTGACTATTCCTTTACTCAACATATAATTTTTTTCATACGATTTTTTTCTTATAAAATTAAAAATGATTTATAAATAATATATTTATCAACATAATTTATCTTACAAGGTGTTGGGTGAATATTTTGTCGTCAACTAACTGATGACAAAATGGGTATATCAGCCATAGCACAAGGAGATTTACGCCACAGAAAGTGTGGGTTTACCACATCTGGATGAGGTAAATCTCTCCTCTCATCAAGGGGAGGTTCCCTATGAATATTTATGTGCTATATGTATATATATAAGTAAGCAAAAAATAATACTCGGGGTAGTATAACAGCATCCACCTCTCTTTTTTCAGAGGTGATGTCCAAGGAACAAGAGAGAGAAATCCTGGTCGTTAGCTAAGAACATTCCTCTTCTTTCAAGAATGGTATCTAGCGTAGAGAAAAAAATCACCTGAAGTAAGTAACAAAGTTAACCAGGAAACCTACGTAAGCACAAAATCTTCCGTTGTCTCCTCCGTTGATCCAGAATACGCGTAACTGTAGAGTGAAACGAAGCACAAAGTCTTCGCCTAAAACTACAAAAGATAAAAGGATCACCAAGATAAAAGTAGCTCAAAGTCTTTCTTCTATATTTTAGAAACGTCCTCAGATAATATCAACACACACACTTTGCTTATTAAATCAAACAGTTAAGAGATTATCAAGAAAGAGGACATAAGAACCATTTCCTAAATAACACAAATTACTTCAACACAGAGTCTGAAATAAACCTGTTTCTCATTCATTTGATGAAATATGATTTACAAGTTGAGCACAAAGTCCCAAGAAGTGTCTCAATTGCAGCAGAGTTTTTGCTCTCCTTTATCAAAGATCCATTTACAAAAGAGGTCCCCTCTCTATATAGGGAGAAACCTTCAAAATTAAAAAGATTAAAATATAAAAATATCTTAGTCAAAGATGAGTCATCTTTGACTTTTGAGATATTTTTCCAGATTTTTTACATGTAATTACATATTACAAAAGTACACATGAAAATGTTTCAAGTCAATTACAAAGTGCATTTTGAATAAGGCATGGAAGAACAGCTTCAATCTTTATTTCCAGTCTTCTTCATTGTCTTCGACTTCTTTAGAGAAACTTCAGTGATCTGGAAGAAATTTTGTTGAAAAGACGTCGATGAAGAGGGATCCTTTAGAGAAACTACAGTAATAATCATGATTGTGCAATTAGGGGAAAAATTAGCAATCTGGGAAAATTGCACATTTGAGTGATCATAACTAGGGAAATGCGCTTGAAAAGGCTGAGGTGAGAGCGGGTCAGAAAGCAAAAGAAAAGGGGAGAGAGAGCGGAAAATGGAAGGAATGAAGATTTCTTTGGAGTTAGAGAAATCAGAGAAAAAGATGCAAGGGCGACAAAATTTGCCGCCCTGGCATGTGGGATGGTCCGTATGCACAGGTGGCAAAATTCGTTGCTTGTGCATATGAGGTGAAAAAGGGCACAGGTGGAAAAATTTGCCGCCCTTGCATGCTTTGAAAGAACTAGTGTAAGGGTGGCAAAATTTTACACCCTTTTAGGTGTAACGGTGCTGTATCGGCGGCAAAATTTGTCGTCATTATAGGTGAGGGGAGGGAACATACGGTTAGGGCAGCGAAATTCATGGGAGAGGAGGATGGTCGACGGGGAGAAAGGGAAGAAGAGAGGAACGCAGGGATGCATGGGTGGTAAAATTTGCCACTCTTGCATGGAAGAAGCCAAAAGATGCAACTTCGGCAAAAATTGTTGCTCTTGCATGTTGGGTGCAAACACTTGTCACATTCTACTAAGTCATAACAGGACATGTGACGTATTCCACTTAACTTTCAAAAGCTTTAGAAACCTTTTGAGAGTGATGTGGAAGATGACATGTGGGGGCTTTCGCTCTACTTTGTCTTTTTCCATTGGGCGCTTTTTCGTAGGCTTTTCTCTTCAGTCGGGCTTTTCCTTTGCTTTCTTCGAGCTCTCTTCCCAAGTGAATTTCATTGAACCAAGGCTTTGAACCTCTGATTGAACCCACCATTGAATCAAAAGCATTAAACTGATTCAACCTGGAACTCGTTGAACTTATAGAAATGAGCCTGTTTGTAGAGTCCGTAGAAACCAAGTCTGTAGTTTTCTCTAACCTTGAAAGAGTCCGTAGATTTCAACCTGTAAAATCCCATTGAACTTGACATGTTGAGTCTGTATATTTTCAAGAAGCTTGAAAAATGAGAAATTTGAATGCCCAGGACAAATTTTGAAAAGGGAAGAGACAATTTTGGTCTGTAGGTTGTCCCAAAAATGAGTGGCAATTTTTCGAGGACAACACAGGGGATGTACATCGTTAATCCAATTACTCTCAAAGATTAAAATCAAATATTAGGGGTTGCATTGATATAATAAATCCATGGAGAATGTCAGGGGATCTCTAGCTCTACCAATTAGAGCACAATTGATTACTTTCTTATATGCAATTAAACACGGAATTATACCAGAATGATAAAGTAGCTAGAAACTTGAGACAACAAAGAATTTGAGAGACAATACACACTCTTGTATTCAATATTACTAGAAGAAAATACAATAAGGAAGATGCCACTTCTTCCTCCACTTCAAAGGCTTGCCACACCTCAAGACCTTCTTCCCTCTCTCTCTTGCTCAACACAACAACTCTAAAGCCTGAGTTGCTATCCCTCCTTGAATGCTTCAGCTGATCTCCTTGACCTTATACCTGTAGATCTCCTTGACCTTGCTAGCTTCAATGCTTTTACTTGCCTTAGAATTTTAATTACAATACATGCCTTATGGGTCTTTAAATAGGATCCCATGCTTACAAAAATAGAACTCTAACTACTAAAATTAGACACACAGCCCGCGACTTAAATTAGCCTCTTAGCATGCAAACACTCGGTTCAACTAACTGACTGTTCGTCAACAGCAGTTCTGGACCGCACAGGCGATCGATGCCGGTCCCTGCTTGTTTGGTGCTGCCGACGTCAACCGACTCCCTGCCATCGCCGGTCTCCTTCTCCACTGCATCTGACCGACGTCGGTCATACTGCCGACGCCGGTGGCTCTGGTTCTTCAGCATCCTTCCTTGTGTCTGCAAACAGTTGAAGCTTTTAGCTCCACACCTTAACAATCTCCCACTTGGAGATAAACAGTTGTAACCTGTACCTGTACCTGTACACCATCTATTTTGTTCCTTAGGCTCTGTATCCCTCTTCAATGTCACTCTTGAAGACCAACCACCATGCAAACCTATGATGCAATACCTGTATCTTATGCCACAAGAATTTTGCTGCTCCCAAATTCTCCATGACACACTTTTAAACCAACTCTACCCTTAGCTCAGAAAACTCCCTGTATATGAAACCCTGCAACAAGTAACACAATACAGTAACAGGATAATGTAGCTAATATTATCCAACCTGGTAAAGATAAAATACAATGGTCAAACCTCCATTATTCTGCAGCACAATCAAGACCATATACCATAGCCTTCTGTCTCATGTGTCCATCCACTCTCTTCTCTAAAATGGGAATCCATTCCTCTATCCAGTGCTTCCTTCCAGCTGATAACACTACCAACGAATACCTGTTTGGTTCTCTAAGGACTCACACTTTTCATCCATGCCAAGCTCCCACTGTTTTTGGATTCTACCTGCATTGTTTCTTCCATCTTCCTAGTTCGTGACTATCAGTAAGCAATATAAAGAAGGTGAACAACGAATATGAGGTTCACATACCTTTCCTGACCTCCACATGGGTGTTTGAGACTTATTAATTCACCCAACATCCGTTCCAGTGACCGATCTAGGCCATCTCCCAGTCTGCTTCTGACTGATGTCGGTTCCCTGCACTGACTCTGACTACCGACGTCATTTCCCTGGCCGATGCTGGTGTCCCTCCTGCCGACGTCGTTCCTTATGACCAACGTCGGACTTCTCCTGCCTGACCTACCGACCCTGCTGGTCTGCACATGACCGATGTCGGTATCTGGATGACTGACGTCGGTGCCAAGCTACCGACATCGGTGTCTATGTGTTCCTGTAAGTGATGAAATTTTCATCCGCGAGCTCTTCTTGGATCAAACCTCTGTCCATGCTGCCCTGCTCAGATTTATTCAGCCCCTGTGACTGGTCTCTGTCCTTCATCTCCTCCATAAACACCAAGGCTTCTTTATTCCTATCAAAAGTATCAAATTTCCTCTTTCTGCAATGAACTGTATCTATGCTTTCTGAATTTGAACACATACCTTTTGAATCAAGAACTTCCATTCCCTTCCTGTTCTTGTGACCAAGCCTATTAGGCCACATCTTCGAATCTACACCAGAAGTAGAATCAGTAATACAAGTAGACAGATAAAGAGTATCTACTTTCTTACCTCTTGCTAGAACAAGTGCTCCCTTGGTAACCTTCCAAGAATTCGCTGTGAGGGTTATTGTGCATCCCTCATCTCCCAACCTTCCTACAGAGATCAGACTCTAATTCAGAATTGGAACATGCATGACTTCTTTCAACACCCACGTGTTGTCAATCTGCAATCTCAATTGCACTTTCCCTTTGCCAACTATCTGACAAGGCGTACCATCCCTTAACTAGAGCACTCCAAAATCTCCCTGTTCATACTCATAGAACAAATCTCTATTTGGGGATGCATGAAAAGATGAACCAGAATCTAAAATCCATGATCCTACCTGACTATCCGAAGAAAGTATGAGAGCATCCTGCATCACAATATTTGCATCCTTTGCTTCTTCAATACCTGCATGTTGATTCTCTTTATCTCTCAACCAACACTCCTTCTTTGTATGTCCTTTCTTTCCACAAAACCAGCAGGTAATACCTTTGGACTCGGATCTCCTTCCCGACCTTGATTTCCCTTGCTCAACCTTCTCCCTTTGCCTTTCCCTGCTTTCTGCACTTAGAGCATTCCCTGATGATTCACCTGTGCTTCTCTTGCATATTTCTTCATTCAAGATCACACTCACAACATCATCAACTTTTAAGATTTTAGAAGCAGATGCAGAATTACTTACTGCCATAACCATACCGTCCCAACTTTCAGGCAAAGAACATAAAATCAAGAGAGCCTTTACCTCATCATCAAAAACAATATTGACTGAAGCTAGTTGGTTTACCAAACCATGGAAATCACTGAGATGAGTATGTACCGATACACCTTCCTGCATTTGCAAAGTAAATAGCTGCTTCATAAGATATACCTTATTAGAAGCCGAGGGCTTTTCGTATAAATTTGCCAAGGACTTTATCAACTCTTTCGTTGTCTTGCACTGTGATAAGCTGGAAATTACAGACGATGCAAGGCTCAACCTCATGGAACCGAGAGCCTTTCGGTCAAGAATGCTCCATTCTTCATCCTTCATATCTGTGGGCTTGCATGCAACCCCACCCAACGGTAAGTACAAATCCTTCTGATACAGATAGTCCTCAATCTGCATCCTCCAATGTTGATAATTCTTGCCGTTAAACTTCTCCATTCATAGCCTACTTTCTTCTGCCATTGCTAAACTCCCACTCAATCAGAAAACCCTGTGAATGACCTGTAATCAAAAATAATACCATGCTTCCTGCAAACCGTAGCTCTGATACCACTTGTCAGGGGATCTCTAGCTCTACCAATTAGAGCACAATTGATTACTTTCTTATATGCAATTAAACACGGAATTATACCAGAATGATAAAGTAGCTAGAAACTTGAGACAGCAAAGAATTTGAGAGGCAATACACACTCTTGTATTCAATATTACTAGAAGAAAATACAATAAGGAAGATGCCACTTCTTCCTCCACCTCAAAGGCTTGCCACACCTTAAGACCTTCTTCCCTCTCTCTCTTGCTCAACACAACAACTCTAAAGCCTGAGTTGTTATCCCTCCTTGAATGCTTCAGCTGATCTCCTTGACCTTATACCTGTAGATCTCCTTGACCTTGTTAGCTTCAATGCTTTTACTTGCCTTAGAATTTTAATTATAATACATGCCTTATGGGTCTTTAAATAGGATCCCATGCTTACAAAAATAGAACTCTAACTACTAAAATTAGACACACAGCCCGCGACTTAAATTATCCCCTTAGCATGCAAACACTCAGTTCAACTAACTGACTGTTCGTCAACAGCAGTTCTGGACCGCACAAGTGACCGATGTCAGTCCCTGCTTGTCTGGTGCTGCCGACGTCGGCCGACTCTCTGTCGTCGCCGGTCTCCTTCTCCACTGCATCTGACCGACGTCGGTCATACTACCGATGCCGGTGGCTCTGGTTCTTCAGCATCCTTCCTTGTGTCTGCAAACAGTTGAAGCTTTTAGCTCGACACCTTAACAGAGAATGTATGTTGTTGTTAATAAACCAATTTAGGTACTTATATTATCTTGCATTACATTTATTACTTTTTTGTTATAAATTAAAATCAAAGATCATAAACTAACTATTGTTGATTTTATTACAGGTTGGGCTTCTTAAAAATCATGATGAGGAGGAGGATCATGATAAAGATGAGTGGGCACCTAAGCTAATATTTAGAATTTTTAATAATTGTGTTTGAAGAGTTCAAATATTTATTAGTGTTAACGTTTAATATATCTTTTTTTTAGTATTCATATGGGTTCTCATCAAGGAGCTTTATGTTGATGAAATGGATGAGTATAATATTAGTGGTAGTAATGTATTTTACCCCTCATATGACCACTATATTTAGGAATCTATTTTTTTACCCTATATTGTATACATTGTATAATAATATTATTTGTCGTAAACATCTTTCATATTATATTATTATTTTTTTAATTGTAAAGTTTTATATAAACACATATATCATTTTTATATAATAACTTTATACTTTAAGTATTAAATTGATAATTTCAAAAAAATAATTTAATTATTAGATATTATATTATTTATTTTTTAAATGATTAACGATTATTTTTTAAATAAAATAACAATTTAATATTTGATTATTAGAATTTATTATTTTTAATTAATTAATTATTTCTTATTATTAATTAATTAGATAATATTAAATCATATATTCTATTTTTTTGTAAAATTATATTATATTTTACGACACATACATGGAAGACATATACAATAAAAATATGGAAGAGATAAATGACACTAATACGACATAGTTATGACATATGAATGACACTTGAATGATAGTTTAACAATTCTTGAATGATGTCGTTAAAAGTATCATACAAGTAATGTAATTTTTTTTACCAAAAAAATCTACTAAACAACTTTATGTTATATTTATAACATTTCACTATCATAAATGTGTCATACAAAACAACCCCAAAAAATGTAAGAAAACTTGAAAATTTATCATAAGTGTGACTTAAATCTATCTTAAAACATGTCTTAGAATTAACTTAAAAGGCAATAAACATCCAAGGGTTACCTATCATATAGATTGTTCATATCCAATTTTATTACCATACTTCATTGTCAGGAATCTAGAACAACAAACATGCTCTGATCCCACTTGTCAGGATGCAAAACCGGAAACATACAATTGATTACCAAACTTCAAACAACTTAATATGCGGAAACAAACCAGATTCACCAAGTAACTAGAATTCAGAATAACACAGCATATGAGAGACAATACACAACTTGTATTAACACTTTATACAGAAAAGAATACAATAAAGAAGATGCCACTTCTTCTCCACCACCTTACAGAGGTTTCCCACACCTCAAGTGAACAGTACTTCTTCTCCCCAAAGCTCTCCCTCTCACAGGTCACAACACTCAACTCAAATACAGAGTTGGTGTTCACCTCCCATGCTCCACGCATAACACAAGTGCTCCACGCACTCCACAAGCACTCCACGTGCTCCACAAGTACTCAAGGTACTTCAAGTAGATCTCCCATGAACCTGCAATAACCTGCACTTCAACAGACCATACTTATGGAAGGAACTCCCTTGCCTTCCTCTCTGCTCTATCCGAGTACACACCTGTACTCCAAGTAGATCCTGCCTGATACTGCTCCCTGTTGTGTTGCTGTCTATATGACCTTGCACACCTGCAAATCAAACAATGGTTCTGCTCACCTGTGAACCTCGACCTTGCACACACATACACCTGCAGATCAACGATCTTACTTACCATGTAGATCTCCTATATAGGCCATGCAACTGTGACCAAGATCCTACACTCCTGAAGAACCCAGCTGGCTCTCCAATCCAGCACCAACACACCTGGTACTGTGGCACTAGGAGGAACGCACCATTGCTCTACCTCACACACAGAAGGAGCTTATAATTATGCTCTCTTACTCCCTAGCACACATTTCCAATACAACCATGAGTCTATTATATAGATCTCATCCAAACAATAATTAGACATCTAATTACAATAATTAGATCCGCAGCTATGAGTCTAAAATTAGCACTCATCATGCAAACACTTGGTTCGTTAGCTAACTGGCCGTAAATAGCTCGCAGTCGAACCACACAGGCGACCGACGTCGGTCCCTGTCTGCCTAGAGGTGACCGACGTCGGCCGATATATGACCGACGTCAGTTGCTTCCCTTTGCTATCCTGCTGACGTCGGCTGATCAGACCGACCCCAACTTCTCTGCAATCTTCAGCAACCTCCTCTCCAGTTTGCATCAGTGAAGCTTTTAGCTCCACAATCCTAACAATCTCCCACTTGGAGATAAACAGCTGCACTGTACCTGTACATGTACTCTGTCTAATCTGTTTCCTGGTTTGTATCCCTCTTCAAGCTCCAACCTGAAGACAACCCACCACACAACCTGTGATGTACCGCCTGTCATCTGAGTACCCTGCCACATCCGAACCTACAACCCCTGTAGTGAAGTCCTGACCCTGCATAGCAACACCTGCTGTCGGTCCCTCTCAGAAAACCTGAGAACCCACTTCCCCGAATTGGCTCCTAACTCTGACAGCTCCCACTGCATGGGAATACTCAAGTCTATACCAGACCTCATGTGATTTCGGACACTGTACCTGTCCAACCCTTAGTGTGCTCCGGTTCTGCATCCCAAACCTCGCCAACACCTGATTCACATCAGCTCCCACTCGAGACAAAATCACCCTGTGATCTCCATGCCTCCCATGTCAAAGAATTCCACTGCTCCAAACTCCTCATGACATGCCACTGAACTAATCTTACCCTTAGCTCAGCAAAACCCTGTATGTACAAACCTGCTATAGCAAAACATACCGTCCACATACAGTAACAGAATGATGTCGCGACTCATCATCCACCTGGTAAGGCAAACCACAGTAGTTACCTGACACTGACTGAAGCCATGCTTCGTCCTCCACCTGTCAAACCTGTTACCACTGTCCTGCAGCTCCTCAAGACCATATACCTGGTCTTCCGTCTCACGTATCCGTTCTCTCTATTCTTCTACTAAGGAATCCATTCGTCTCTGTGCTTTCATCCAGCTGGCAAACCTACCAAGACACCCGTCTGGTTCTGCATCATAATCCTGCCTAGCTCACACCTGTTTCCTGGATCCTTCCTGCTCTACAATCAACAACAAGTATGAAGAAGAGGAACAACGAATTTGAGGGCCTACTTACGCCTTCAGTCCTCCGTATGGGTGTTTGAGACTCCTTGACAGCGTGCTGTCCACCCAAAATTCGTTACAGTGACCGACCTCAGTCACTCCACAGTCTGCATCCGACCGACGTCGGTTCCATGCGTCTGTACCTGACTACCAACCTGCCAGCGCTGGTGTCCCTGCTGCCGATGTCGGTCCTCCTGACCGACATCGGTCTTACATACTGCCGACGTCGGTCCTATGACCGACGCCGGTCTTACCCTGCCCGACACTGCCGGCTTCGGTCTGCACATGACCGACATCGGCACCTGTCTGTTCGACGCCGGTTCCTCCTGACCGACGCCGGTACCTGTGTTCGCCTGTGAGTGATGAATTTTTACCCGCGATCTCCTTTGGATCAATCTCCATGTCCAAACTGCCCTGCTCAGATGTATCCAGCCTCATCCACTGAACTCTGTCCGCCATCTCCTCCAAGAACACCAAGGCTTTCCAGTTCTTAAGCTTATCAAATATATCTGTCTTCCGCTTAAGAACATGCATCTCCTTCCTGCTCATGTGACCAAGCCTACGAAGCCACGTCTCCGCAATAGAAGAAGAATCGGTAATATAAACAAGTAGATAAAGTGTACCTGTTTTCTTACCACCAGCTAATTCAGGTGCTACCGCTGTGAGAGTTCTTGTGCATCTCTCATCACCCAATCTTTCTGAAGAAATTAGCCAAATCTTCAAACCTGGGACCTGCATGACCTTCATCAACACCTGTGTGTTGGCCGCCTGCAATTTCAGCTTCACTTCCCCTTTGCCAATTCTTTGGCAAGGCTTACCAGCTCCTCTACCTGGGGCTGCATGGAAAGAGGCAACCGAATCTTTTATCCAAGATTCAACTTTATCCAAGAAACCTGCAAACACATCCTGTGCAACAACCCCTGCTACATCTGTATCTTCAGTTTCTTCATGCTGATCTGTTACCAACCAACAATCTTCTTTTACCTGCTCTTTCTTTCCATCGGACCGTGAGTAACCGTCTGTGCTTTTCAACTCCTCCATTCTTAGCTTACTTTGATCTGCCGTTGCTCTACTCCCACTCAATCAGAAACCCCTGAGAGTGCCCTGTAACCAAAACACACCCTGCTTCCTGCAACCTTAGCTCTGATACCACTTGTCAGGAATCTAGAACAACAAACATGCTCTGATCCCACTTGTCAGGATGCAAAACCGGAAACATACAATTGATTACCAAACTTCAAACAACTTAATATGCGGAAACAAACCAGATTCACCAAGTAACTAGAATTCAGAATAACACAGCATATGAGAGACAATACACAACTTGTATTAACACTTTATACAGAAAAGAATACAATAAAGAAGATGCCACTTCTTCTCCACCACCTTACAGAGGTTTCCCACACCTCAAGTGAACAGTACTTCTTCTCCCCAAAGCTCTCCCTCTCACAGGTCACAACACTCAACTCAAATACAGAGTTGGTGTTCACCTCCCATGCTCCACGCATAACACAAGTGCTCCACGCACTCCACAAGCACTCCACGTGCTCCACAAGTACTCAAGGTACTTCAAGTAGATCTCCCATGAACCTGCAATAACCTGCACTTCAACAGACCATACTTATGGAAGGAACTCCCTTGCCTTCCTCTCTGCTCTATCCGAGTACACACCTGTACTCCAAGTAGATCCTGCCTGATACTGCTCCCTGTTGTGTTGCTGTCTATATGACCTTGCACACTTGCAAATCAAACAATGGTTCTGCTCACCTGTGAACCTCGACCTTGCACACACATACACCTGCAGATCAACGATCTTACTTACCATGTAGATCTCCTATATAGGCCATGCAACTGTGACCAAGATCCTACACTCCTGAAGAACCCAGCTGGCTCTCCAATCCAGCACCAACACACCTGGTACTGTGGCACTAGGAGGAACGCACCATTGCTCTACCTCACACACAGAAGGAGCTTATAATTATGCTCTCTTACTCCCTAGCACACATTTCCAATACAACCATGAGTCTATTATATAGATCTCATCCAAACAATAATTACACATCTAATTACAATAATTAGATCCGCAGCTATGAGTCTAAAATTAGCACTCATCATGCAAACACTTGGTTCGTTAGTTAACTGGCCGTAAATAGCTCGCAGTCGAACCACACAGGCGACCGACGTCGGTCCCTGTCTGCCTAGAGGTGACCGACGTCGGCCGATATATGACCGACGTCGGTTGCTTCCCTTTGCTATCCTGCCGACGTCGGCTGATCAGACCGACCCCAACTTCTCTGCAATCTTCAGCAACCTCCTCTCCAGTTTGCATCAGTGAAGCTTTTAGCTCCACAATCCTAACATTCATTCCTTTATGTAGTAAAAGAGTTGATTAGTTTCAGAGCAATTATAATATTATCTAATATTTGACTTCCTTTTATAAAACCTCCCTATTTGGTTGAGATGATCTTTGGAAGAATGGTTTTTAACCTACTTTCCATGACTCATGAGATAATCTTGTATATCATATTACATGGAGAGATTGGTCTACAGGATCTAGAATACCTTGAATTTTCTTTTTTTGGGATTAAAAAAATGGATGTTGAGTTCATTTCTTTTGGGATGGTCTTATTGCTTCTCGATAAATGCATTGTAAGAACAACATCATTCCCAACTATATCCTAATATTCTTGGGAAAAACATGTTGAAAAGTCATTAGGCATTGGTGGTTTATCTCTAAGAAAGGATTAGATTATTGCGATCACCACTTCCTTTGTCACTAGTGCTTGAAGTCTATTATTATATTCTTTTGATATCATCCCTGGGAATTGTTATGTGATTTCTTGAAAAGCCTCCTCTCTATCCTTTTTTTTCTTCTGTCATCATTTTCTCAAAATTATTGACTACTTCCCTTATTTTATCTTTTTTTTAATCTCAAAACCAATTAGTTAGTTATTTTAGTAATTTTATTAAAAAATCTACTCATAATTATTGATTGAGGAAAAAAGTTTGTGTTCCTATCCCCTTCCTTTAACCATTTCATCCTTTTATTTTTTTCCACCAAATTTCTTCTTGCAGCAAGGCTTTGCTCAAATATTCCAGTAGTTTTTCCTCTTTCTCTTTCTATTTTTGATCAAGTTCATTGGTCTGAATTTGCTTTATAACTCTTGCCAACTCCTCTTGGATTCCCATTTTTTTGTCTTAAAATTTTTTTAATTTTTTTTTATTCTACTCTTTCAAATTCCCTTCAATAATTTATAGTTTCTAAACTAGTGCATGTATTTTGGATCCATAAATGTCTATGTTCCACCATTCCTTAATTTGTTTTCTCAGTGACTCTTCTTTAAGCCACGTTAACTCAAATTTAAATGGGATATTTTTTTATATGTTTCTCTTCATCTTATGTGCAGAAGTTTATTGGCTAAAGATATAATCAACATTCTGCCAAAAAAATCATATTAAAAAGTAATGTCCATTCAAATCTAGTATGTGCTTAAGAGAAATTTTCTTAGATACTTTTCCTAAGAATTCATGACCTAAACATGGACCAATTAAAATAAAATGTCCCTATATTTTGCAAATTCAAACAACACCAAAAATAAACTTTGAGGCAGAAGTCTTACCTTGTTATCTAAGTGAATACCTTAATAATGGGTGATCCATTTTTTTATATCTAAGGAACTTGGCCAATGCCCCATGAATTTATAGATTAGGGCTTTGTCTGTCGTGCTCCCTTTCTTTCTTGGTTGATCCTTTCCTTGTTCACCTAGTGAATCTATCATGCTCCCTTTCTTTCTTGGCTGCTCCTTTCCTTGTTCACCTAGTGAATGTACACTTATTGTGACAATTGAAAGGCCCTCTTGGGACTTGAACTTGGGTGGCTACTATCACAACCAAACACCTTAACCAATGAACTCAATGGCAACATTATACATTATTATACCATGAAATAATCAAACTTAAACCAAAGAAGAATTATTTTAATTTAGTTTAATTAAAATTAGGTTAATTTTAAACCTTTTTAAATTAATACAATTAGTAATACGTTTGATTTAGATTGTGATTAAATTAACTAATTTATTGTCAAGTTATGATAATTAGGGAAGATCAGTATTATAATTTTAGATTAAGTTAGATTTAATTAATTATTGTAGTTAATTGAAAAATAACCAATTAAATTTTTGATTACTTAAAGGGTGATTAGTTAGTTTATTTATCGATTATGTCAGAGTTCATAATGAACTCATAACTAGTAGGATCTCTCCTACAAACTATTACCACATCTCAATAATGCAGACATTGTATATAGAGAATAAAATATGCACAAAAGAGTCTCTGTAATTATTTACATAATTTCTGTATGGGTATCCACAATGACCAAGTCAAAAATACATGGGAGTGCCTATTAAATAGGCAAGGTAGGTTATTTCATGCAACAAAATATTGTTGCATGAATAACCATAAAATAGGAGTGTCTATTTATTATTGTGCACTCAATAAATATGTGCATAAAATAGAATAACATCTCCAAAAATAAAATGACTCTAAATCAATCCTACATGATTTACTCCAACACCCTCCCTTAAGCACAAAATAGGGAGTGAAAAAAAAGAGAAAGTAAAGAGACTAATGGGTCTCAGCAACTAGGCCTGATCAGGTACCCATTTACAAAATCATAGTGAAATATAAAGTATCTTTATGGTAACCAGTACATCTTACTGGACTACATGGATTATGAATCATTGTAACCACCAAGTCAAATAAGAAATGTTACTCTATATGAGGCTAAATATATTAAAAAAAGCATTGATCTCAAAACACTGGTAAAAAGAGTCACCAAGGATGAAATATATCACCGCAAGATACCCAAAAACTAGTAACAATAGTTAAAGTCGAGAGAGTAAAAAACATATGCTGCAAGGTGTCCTAAAAAAAGTAAACGGCTTAGTACTTGAACATAATGTTGAAGAGGTGCACTAGATGGAATGAAGGCCATCAAATAAAAATGCACTTGGTGGACTCAAAAGTCTCAATGGAACTCAAATCTACATGAGTGGCTTGTATCCACTTCTCAATCATAAAAAACAACTAACACTGGAATTCACTAGAATAGATCTTATGAAAAAAGATTTTCAGAGGTGTCAAAAGTGAAAAAATGTTCACCAACTAAATTTGATATAATACCAAAAGATACAAGGCATCAAGGGTTAGCTAAGAACATAACAACTAAAGAAGTAGGATCTGCACCATACCCCCCATACTGTTGACTGGGTGGAGTGACGTAAAAAATTCTGTATGAGTGGGCTAAATCTACTACTCAAACACTAACATACTGACACTCTAATCACCATAATATCTACTCTTTAGAAGGATATCAAGCTCCACAACAAATCTGAAGGAGACTATCAACTATCAAAAAAGTGTCAAAGATACAAAATAAATATCTCTCAATAAAATGGCCTTGGTGGTGATGGGACAGTCAAAAACTAAAGAGTAAGTGTTCAACATGGAGCATACAAGCATGAAGAAAAATACTCCACGACTCTCAGTGTGATCATAAATAAAGATCCCATTCAATAAAATACACTAGATGATGCATAAAACCCAAAATGCGATCAATCTATAGAAGATACCATCAAGAATAAAAGAGTTGCTCCTAAATAAAGGATCAGTGTGACACAAAATTGTACTCAAGAATGTAGGACATCAAGTTATACTGAAAATACGTCTATGAGTACAAAAGTGGCATAAAAAATATAATGCACACTAAAAAATAAGACGTCAGACTTTGTTGATGATGCATTCATGAGTGTGATGATAAGAGCAATAATGTGGGCCAAGAGGGTACAAGTGAAATAATAATAACCTCCAAAAAATTAAGGTAAGGAGAAATAAGAATAAGTTTGTTCTATCTATGAGGGAGTCTGACCTCTTACCAGACTGGACCTCACCCATCAGTCTTCAACAAATGAGGATGAAGGACACAATAATACCAACCTGTAAAAAAGAAACCCCCTTTTAATTTAGAATGGCCACTTTACAATACACCACAAAGTAAAACTTTACGCTCCCTCTTTACAATTAATTATACCACCCAAAAAAATAACTACCACCTTTAAATACAAATTATACCAAATTAAAACTTTGGTGAAAATGGGTCGATCTAACCTAGGTCCTTTCCCACTTTGAATGTTCTATCAAAGAATAATAGCTGACTCTGCCATCAAACCATCTAACACTCCCAGCTCCACAACTGGGTCATCTATTAAGCCTCTTACAATTTTCAACCAAGCACATGGAGGATAAGCCTAAACAAGTAGTACGCATTATGATGACCAAGTCTACGTTCATTATCAAGTGGAAAACTATGACATAGATATCAAATCTATGGGAGGTTGTAGACCGGTGGTGATCCATATGGCCAACATCAATACGTGCCACTTTCATGTAGCAAGAGTTTTTGGAGACCTAGTCCAATAGAGATTCCAATAACATATGCCTAATAATGGCCACTATGATTATGGTAAACATGTCTCTATTATGCTACCATTAAACAATGTTACATTAAACATTACACAAATTTGTAAATTTTAGAATGACATGAAGATCCTCACCAATAAAAATTCATTCAATGACACTCTATCTTTGAGCTTGGTGAACCTACAGAGCCTCAGAAGGCTAGACCTTAGTAAATACTACTCATAGATGTGTAGATGCAATGGTCTTCAACATAGGAATGAGCTTCAATTGGGACCCTTCGAGGGTGTGATAGGTCTTTGGTCTCTAGCATGTGATCTTTATCTTGGGCTTCCAAACATTAATAATGTTTGCATTTGGCAGAGGCACGTGCAAGTATTGAGCCCAACGAAGGAGACATAGATAGTGTTAGCCTACATTTTTGTCAAAATGTGCACCTCTATTACTCTACTCTGAGATAAAGTATTGCAATCACATTGATGCAAATGTTTCAAAAAACATGAAACTATTGCAAAGGGTGGTCTTGTGCAATGAAATGAAAAACCACCACTAGGTTGTAGGGCTCAATAGAATAGCATCTCCAATAATAAAATGACTCCCAAATCAAGCTTACACGCTTTACTCTAACAGATCAAGTTCAAATTAATTGGATATAATTAATTGAATTTAATTAAGAGTTAAATTTAAATAAGCAAGTCAATATTAGGTTTGGTTAATAATTAGATTAAGTGGTTAATTAATTTAGTATTAGTTATTTAGTTGATTAGACTAATTAGTTATGTATATTAGTAACCTAGTTTTATAAATTAATTAACCAATCATTGGTATCAAGATTAAGATTGTCCTTATCATATTAGTGAATTAAATACCCAATTTAATTAGATTTTCAATTTTATTGATTAATTAAAATTAATTAGAATTAAGACTAATTGGATTAGTAATCCAGTCACTTTTCGCATGAGTTTTCGTGGTGGTCACCACAAGGGCTCAAGATGGAAACATGAATCCTAAGAAAGATCAAGCAACTCAAGAGATACCCTGATAATTGAGTTAAGTAACTATTACATCCTAATTTCTTGCCAAGGTAACTTGCCAGATTATCCATGGATATCTATAGTTGACAGATTTAGATTTGACTATTTTTAACTAAGTTGTGAGATATATGTTGATATGTGTTAGCAGGATATCTCTTAGGTTACATGATCACCCTACTATGAGTTAGCTATACAAGTAAATATTTACTTTATGATCATATTAATTTATTATTTTAGCTATATTTTATGAAGAATATATATATATATATATATATATATATATATATATATATATATATATATATATATATATATATATATATATATATATATATATATATATATATATATATATATATATATATCATGACTATTATGGTCTAACTACCTATTTTATTGTGAGATTGATGCAAGATAATCCATCCCTCAAAGTGTGATGAAGGGAGAGCATCATCAGAGAGGGTAATGTAGATGGAGATGTTAGAGGTTGATAGAGAGCTAGTGAAAACCCTACATACACTACATTGAGTCAGCACATGTTAGATGCATAATAGTGGTTAGCATATATATTTTGGATTCTGTTTACATTAAAAGTCATTTATGCATGGGTTGCTAGCAAAATTTAATGATTGTGGTTGATGCTTAGATAAATTGATCTTTGTGTGGCTACCGGTTGGAGCTACTATATGTGGACCAACCGATATATCTCAGTAATGGTGAGAATCGAGCCTATTACCATAATAATAATTGGAAATATCATTATTGTGCTTAACAATTAATAATTATTGTTAGATAACCGCTTAAATTAGATAAATTAGCATTATTAAAATTATGTTTTAAATTATTAAATATGTTATAATTAATTATTGAATTTAGAAAAATAAAGAAAACCTCTCAAAAGAAAATAAAGGGAATAAAAGTTAAAAGGAAAAAAATAAAGAATAAAAGAAAAAGAATTTTTAAATCTAAAAAGAAAGTTACGCCCCTTTCTAATTTCAATGGAGATTATGAAAGGAGGCATCATGAGAAATAAAAGGGAAAAAAAAAAAAATATATATATATATATATAACAAACGAGAAAAGTTAAAAAAAAAAGAAAGCTAGCTTTGCCCTATATCTTAAAAAGGGAAAGAATAAAGAGTTAGCAAAGGAGAGTATGGCATGCCATTTCTAGAAGGAGGGTAGCAAGGAAAATAACTGAAGTGGGGAAGAAGATCAACTACCCAATTTTCCAAGTAGGCAATGTTTTTGAATTTAGTATTAATCGATCATTGAATGTTACTTTCAACCAGTAGAGTATGAATTGAATTTTTACTCAATTATTATTTGACCCTGTATATATTCCTTTATTGTTAAATCATTATTCAACTATAACATTTTATGGGTCAAAATATTATTTTAGCCAATTGTCAGGGGATCTGTAGCTCTACCAATTAGAGCACAATTGATTATTTTCTTATATGCAATTAAACACGGAATTATACCAGAATGATAAAGTAGCTAGAAACTTGAGACAGCAAAGAATTTGAGAGACAATACACACTCTTGTATTAAATACTACTAGAAGAAAATACAATAAGGAAGATGCCACTTCTTCCTCCACCTCAAAGGCTTGCCACACCTTAAGACCTTCTTCCCTCTCTCTCTTGCTCAACACAACAAATCTAAAGCCTGAGTTTCTATTCCTCCTTGAATGCTTCAGCTGATCTCCTTGACCTTACACCTGTAGATCTCCTTGACCTTGCTAGCTTCAATGCCTTTACTTGCCTTAGAATTATTTACAATACATGCCTTATGGGTCTATAAATAAGATCCCATGCTTACAAAAATAGAAATCTAACTACTAAAATTAGACACACAACTCGTGACTTAAATTAGCCCCTTAGCATGCAAACACTCGGTTCAACTAACTGACTGTTCGTCAACAGCAGTTCCGAAAATACACAGGTGACCGACGCCGGTCCCTGCTGGTCTGGTGCTGCCGACATCAGTTGACTCCCTGCCGTCACCGGTCTCCTTCTCCACTGCACTTGACCAACGTCAGTCATACTGCCGACGCCGGTGGCTCTGGTTCTTCAGCATCCTTCCTTCTAGTGTCTGCAAATAGTTGAAGCCTTTAGCTCCACACCAAAACAATCTCCCACTTGGAGATAAACAATTGCAACTTGTACCTGTACCTGTACACCATCTATTTTATTCCTTAGGCTCTGTATCCCTCTTCAATGTCGCTCTTGAAGACCAACCACCACGTAAACCTGTGATGCAATACCTGTATCTTATGCCACAACAATTTTGCTGCTCCCGAATTCTCCATGACATACTTCTGAACCAACTCTGCCCTTAGCTCAGAAAACTCCCTGTATATGAAACCCTGCAATAAATAACACAATACAGTAACAGGATAATGTAGCTAATATTATCCAACCTGGTAAAGATAAAATACAATGGTCAAACCTCCATTGTTCTGCAGCATAATCAAAACCATATACCATAGCCTTCTGTCTCATGTATCCATCCACTCTCTTCTCTAAAATGGGAATCCATCCCTCTATCCAGTGCTTCCTTCCAGCTGACAACACTACCAACAAATACCTGTTTGGTTTTCCAAGGACTCACACTCCTCATCCATGCCAAGCTCCCACTGTTTCTAGATTCTACCTGCATTGCTTCTTCCATCTTCCTAGTTCATGACTATCAGTAAGCAATATAAAGAAGGTGAACAACGAATATGAGGTTCACATACCTTTCCTGACCTCCACATGGGTGTTTGAGACCTATTGATTCACCCAACATCCATTTCAGTGATCGATCTATGCCATCTCCCAGTCTGCTCTCGACTGATGTCGGTTCCCTGCACTGATCCTGACTACCGACGTCGTTTCCCTGGCCGACGCCGGCATCCCTCTTGTCAACATCGGTCCTTATGACCAACGTAGGACTTCCCCTGTTCGACCTACCGACCCTGTTGGTCTGCACATGACCGATGTCGGTATCTGGATGACTGACGTCGGTGCCAAGCTACCGACATCGGTGTCTGTGTGTTCCTGTAAGTGATGAAATTTTCATCCACGAGCTCTTCTTGGATCAAACCTCTATCCATGCTACCCTGCTCAGACTTATTCAGCCCCTGTGACTGATCTTTGTCCTTCATCTCCTCCATAAACACCAAGGCTTCTTTGTTCCTGTCAAAAGCATCAAATTTCCTCTTTCTGTAATGAACTGTATTTATGCTTTCCAAATTTGAACGCATACCTTTTGAATCAAGAACTTCCATTCCCTTCTTGTTCTTGTGACCAAGCCTATTAGGCCACATCTTCGAATCTACACCAGAAGTAGAATCAGTAATACAAGTAGACAGATAAAGAGTATCTACTTTCTTACCTCTTGCTAGAACAAGTGCTCCCTTGGTAACCTTCCAAGAATCCGTTGTGAGGGTTATTGTGCATCCCTCATCTCCCAACCTTCCTACAGAAATCAGACTCTGCTTCAGAATTGGAACATGCATGACCTCTTTCAACACTCACGTGTTGTCAATCTGCAATCTCAGCTGCACTTTCCCTTTGCCAACTATCTGACAAGGCGTACCATCCCCTAAATAAAGAACTCCAAAGTCTCCCTGTTCATACTCGTAGAACAAATCTCTGTTTGGGGATGCATGGAAAGATGAACTAGAATCTAAAATCCATGATCCTACCTGACTATCCAAAGAAAGTATGAGAGCATCCTGCATCACAATATTTGCATCCTTTGCTTCTTCCATACCTGCATGTTGATTCTCTTTATCTCTCAACCAACACTCCTTTGTATGTCCTTTCTTTCCACAAAACCAGCAGGTAATACCTTTGGACTCGGATCTCCTTCCCGACCTTGATTTCCATTGCTCAACCTTCTCCCTTTGCCTTTCCCTGCTTTCTGCGCTTAGAGCATTCCCTGATGATTCACCTGTGCTTCTCTTGCGAATTTCTTCATTCAAGATCACACTCACAACATCATCAACTTTTAAGATTTTAGAAGCAGATGCAGAATTACTTACTGCCATAACCATACCGTCCCAACTTTCAGGCAAAGAACATAAAATCAAGAGAGCCTTTACCTCATCATCAAAAACAATATTGACTGAAGCTAGTTGGTTTACCAAACCATGGAAATCACTGAGATGAGTATGTACCGATCCACCTTCCTGCATTTGCAAAGTAAATAGCTGCTTCATAAGATATACCTTATTAAAAGCCGAGGGCTTTTCGTATAAATTTGCCAAGGACTTTATCAACTCTTCCATTGTCTTGCACTGTGATAAGCTGGAAATCACAGATGATGCAAGGCTCAACCTTATGGAACCGAGAGCCTTCCGATCAAGAACGTTCCATTATTCATCCTTCATATCTGTGGGCTTGCATGCAACCCCACCCAACGGTAAGTACAAATCCTTCTGATACAGATAGTCCTCAATCTGCATCCTCCAATGTTGATAATTCTTGCCGTTAAACTTCTCCATTCGTAGCCTACTTTCTTCTGCCATTGCTGAACTCCCACTCAATCAGAAAACCCTGTGAATGACCTGTAATCAAAAACAATACCCTGCTTCCTGCAAACCGTAGCTCTGATACCACTTGTCAGGGGATCTGTAGCTCTACCAATTAGAGCACAATTGATTACTTTCTTATATGCAATTAAACATGAAATTATACCAGAATGATAAAGTAGCTAGAAACTTGAGACAGCAAAGAATTTGAGAGACAATACACACTCTTGTATTAAATACTACTAGAAGAAAATACAATAAGGAAGATGCCACTTTTTCCTCCACCTCAAAGGCTTGCCACACCTTAAGACCTTCTTCCCTTTCTCTCTTGCTCAACACAACAACTCTAAAGCCTGAGTTTTTATTCCTCCTTGAATGCTTCAGCTGATCTCCTTGACCTTACACCTGTAGATCTCCTTGACATTGCTAGCTTCAATGCCTTTACTTGCCTTAGAATTATTTACAATACATGCCTTATGGGTCTATAAATAAGATCCCATGCTTACAAAAATAGAAATCTAACTACTAAAATTAGACACACAGCTCGCGACTTAAATTAGCCTCTTAGCATGCAAACACTCGGTTCAACTAACTGACTGTTCGTCAACAGCAGTTTTGAAAATACACAGGTGACCGACACCGGTCCCTGCTGGTCTGGTGCTGCCGACGTCGGCCAACTTCCTGCCGTCGCCGGTCTCCTTCTCCACTGCACTTGACCGACGTCGGTCATACTGCCGATGCCGGTGGCTCTGGTTCTTCAGCATCCTTCCTTCTAGTGTCTGCAAACAGTTGAAGCTTTTAGCTCCACACCACAACACCAATCAACAATATTTAAATTAATACCTGAACCATGTAATGTCTTTAAAAAAATAAAATTTATAAGAGAATTGTTGCAACTTTTTAATCAAAATCTGATCAAATATGGGTTGTTTTATAATTAAATATCTTGATCATAAAAATAATAATAATAAAATAAGCCTAAAATAAAGAAGTCATTGAAAGTTCAATTTGAAATGTTGCATAAAGGGCGTCTCCCAATATTAGGATAGCAGTGCATGTAAAATAATGTAGCGCTAAAATCCTATCTACATACTTTGCTATTGTGTATGAGTCATTGCATAATATGTAATTTGTACTATTATAACCAAGTTAAAATACCATATCATGCGGGTCATAAAATATATATATAAATAGTGGCATAACCCAGAATTATATCAGAATGTTCATTAATAATATATATACCAGTTTTCATAAATCTAATTTTGGCATCGATGTAAGACACCACTAGAACTTTTCTGCCATACCTTAACATGGTGTCATATAGTTTGAAGACACTATATTACCTTTATCAGCAAATATTATTGACATCGCTATGTAATGTTTGTATATAGAGAATTTCCTTGTTGTTACATCGCCAACCTGGTAGGAAATAATTTAGTTGTCTATAAAAATATTTATCATTGTGATATCCAGTGAAATCATGGTATATGCCAGTCTTAATTTTGAGCATGAAATCCGGTTTATGACTTTGTTGTAGTGCAAAATGGCTCTCAACTGATTAAAAAGAATTATATTTTACAACTATTTTGTTAGATCGATATCATTTATAGATAGCATAGCTAATTAAATGTCTGAAGTAGCCTGTCATCAAAGATATATTTATATAGATATTTAAATATATGAATATAAATAGTTTATGGCAACATATAACTAAATATCTATATTATATGTTGAGGTATAACTAAATACAAGTGGTGTGTTTAGCTCGAGTAAATCAAATCCATTAGCCTTTTAAAGGTGAGTTTATATAAGTAAAAGTTGGAAAGTGATATTATAATAATACATTTCCTAAATAAAGTTAAGCGATGTCATATAATTTGGATAGTATAGATTTCTTTGATAGGATATTTGACTATCCAAAGTGTTGTGCATTTTTATAACATGAATGCATTAATATAGTAAGTGATTGTCCATGGCTATATAAGGATGAGTATATTACTTAGTCATTGCAGTAATTATGGCTTCATCATATTATAGCCTGTTTGATGGACGAAGGTTATAATTTCCATCTGAATAAGATTATAACTTAGTTGAGTTAAATAAAAAAAGGAGATTTATATTTAATAAGTAAAATAAATATCACACCATAGTGTATAATAGATTAAACACTAGGAATATAGGTGTTATCTATACTTCTTGATATGTGATATCCATTTATAGATATGCATGAGGAGGTGTTCAGTTAAAATGATCCCTTTTCCTAATGATGATATGCCTATAGAGTGTAGAGTAGATTATTTTGTCACCATAAATATTTGATTAAAATATAGGAATTCTTATAGATATTTATAGTTGATTAGCTCAGTTGTTAACTCCTTTTTGTGAAGAAAATGGTGGGATAATCTCGTAAGATGCTTATTGGGAATATGGTTACCATAAGTACTATTTAAGATTAATATGTTGAAAAACTTTTGAAAGTTTAAACACAACATGCGGGGGATAGAAAACCCAACAAAGTGTTTATGATATATATTCGAGAATTAAGAGGATGTGATGTAAAAACCATGATACATGCAAAATTTTAGGATGAGGATACCTATTAATTTATTTAAAAACATAAGGGTATATTCTTGTTGTTATAATCCTCGGGTGGAATAATAATTGAAAATTGAAAGAATTACTTATATATAACTTAGCAAATGATTTCTTATAAACCTCTAAATGTTATACAAATGCTAGACTTGACTTCTTATGTTTCAAAAAAATGAAGTTCTAGACGTTCTCGCTACTAAATACAAATGTGTGTTTCCATGTATTAATAAGTACTTCATTAGCTTGATTTTGAGGCTTTTTAGTTTTGCTTAAAATATTAAACTGTGGTTTAGTAATTGCATAGCATTATAATACTTATATGGGGTGCATATTATCTATGCATAAGAGCTCAGACATTGGGATTGTACATATGGTTCAATGGATGATTTGTGTAAATCATTAAGTTTCTTAGGAATAAAAAACTATAACTCATAGGAATAGTCTCTAAAAAATGGAGTGTGATGTGCTAAATGAATGTTATAATGGGATTATGAGTTTTATATTTTCTCAGCGCATGATTGAGTGATTGTCTGATATATATGTATTCTACTTTAGGTACTTGAGTACAGTACATATTAAGAGATTGTTAATATGTATACATGTTTGGCTATATCTAGTATGTAATGATGCATCATGAGGCATTCTTATATGTTATGTGATGCTAGTATGTAGTTTAATCTTAGGGTATACCTAGGTGTTATAACCTCATACTTGCTTGATTGTTATTACACATGTGATCGTTTGATTTTTGAAATCATAAGTTTAGAATATATGTTATTATGTAGTTGGGAACCTATGATAGTATGGGATATCATATATAACTATAGTATGAATATATATTGTATCCAAATGGTACATACTATAAATGTTATGCTTAGACTTACATCTACATTTCGCTGATTTGCTATATACATGTTGGTTATTGTTATGAATAGTGTGTTTTATAATAGTTGGTAAGACTTTGTGTATACAAGCATGAAACTTTTGAGAGTATAATGAATGTTGTGTTGGTATCTTATTGTGTTCTATGAGAACTATGATTTGCTTCATTATATATAGTTACTTGTATAAATACTTATGTTTCTATGATTTTAAGACTACTTTATATGACTATTTATGGGGAAAACTAGTAGTTATGTCTTAGAATATTTGGCTATGGTAATATCGGTTATCATAGGTTTAATATGTTTAGAAATAAATTATGGTAGTTAAAAGCCACAATTATTATATTTTACCCAGGTGGTATAAATTGTAGTCATTATTTCTAATATAGAATAGAAATTAATATAAGATTCATTCATGCATTTGACAAAATAAATGTATGATTTGGTTACTCCTATGTATAGCATATTATATGATGTATTTGCTAAGTAGGATGTAAAATGAATCTTTTGGTTGAAGTGTATTTGACCAATCTACATTGTTGATATAGAGTAAGGAGTGAGATGAACTTCACTGGCTTACTAGTCTCATAATGATAGATGAAGGTAGTCTGATCAAGTGATGTGTATGAATTTAATTGATCTAGATCATTATTATTTATTATTTATAAAAATTTGGGCCAAAGTATGTTTAGTGAGACATTATCATTTCATGAGTATGAATGTTTGTGTGATATCTTGCAATAGAATAAATTTCTATGATATATTGTATGTTTAGTTTAGAATCATGAAACATATGGGTACTTGTTTATCTCTATAATTTATTATGTTGTCATTATATACTCATTTGTGAAGGGAGGACCATTTCTTGATGGGATTAGAATGGGGGATCGTTGGTCCATGGTTGGTATAAAAAAGTGCTTGAATGATGGTCTCCTTCCCCACAACAGTACTACTTATCGAGACGACACTTGAGATTACCACAGATGCTTGAGTTTAGAAATTATGCTTTAGAGGAGCCATGTATCTATATGTACATTATATTATATCGTACTTGTCATTGAATATTGTCATGAAGAGTTGTAATTACTTATTGTTGTACTTCGACAATGGTGGTTGTAGACTTGTTACAGTTGTAGTAGAGTTATTATGATTACTTTTTATATTCACTTGTAATGTGTACTCTCATGATATTAGAGATCAGTATTAGGTGATGTTTTACTATTATTGTAATTATCACATCTTATGTATTTATTATGGTCTCTATAGATTTTCATGGTGTAATCTATATTTAGTTTATGTTTAATTAAAAAAAATTACTTATTTATATGTCTAACCCAGTGGGGTTGTTACATGTAGTATCAGAGTTATGGCTTGAACTCTAGGACCTTATGAATCCATTATTATTTTTATGTCTTTCTGTTCACCAATGTGAACCTAGTGATATTAAGTATTGCACTGGTATTTTAGATTTTATGGTGCTTCAATGCAGGACCATGTTACACCATGATTAAAGCTTTGAGACTTGATAGATCCTCCTGTATGGATTGGTGACTTTTGTAAGTATGTGTCATTCATGAAATGTGTGTGGTATAGTGAGTGTTCATCCTTAGGACCTCTAATACCCTCATATAATTACTATAAGATTGGATTTTTGAATGTCCCAATGGTGATGGTTGTATTCAAGGTTATGGTAGGCAAGTATATGATATAGTTCATGAGTTATGAACAAAGGATTTATACCAAAGTTGATCACTTAGATTGAACACCCCGAGTGTGATTACATCTTTTTTGGTAATCAAGTCACCTTCACCATTTGTGTTTTGTGTTGTGAGTGTTTATAAGTATGAGATGCTTCTCATATATATATATATATATGAGATTTAATTTTTGTGCCTTATTTTCACTAATCCTCGGAATGAAAAAAATTATAAGACCAATTTTAGTTTAGTGAGAATTTTTTTACAGTAGAGTGTTGTTGTTTTGATTAAGAGTTCATATGTATTAGGAGTTTGTTTAAGGATTGGCACCCTTAAGTTATGTGGTTTATAAATGAATGTAAAGTCTATTAGCTAGCTTAGAGGTAAGTTGTCATTATCTCATTCTCCTTTGATCACATTAAGCTATCGAGAGGATTCATGTTATCATGACGTTGATTTAGTGTTCCCTGTTATGGGAACTTGTTTTTTAATGATGTTTGACTGTACTCCCTTGAAGTTTGTGGGAGAATGTCTTCTACTTTTTGTTCAAATAAAATTTGTAGGATTGGATGGAGTGGTACATCTTTGTGATTAGTATTTTATTTCTCATGATTGTGGAATTAGTTTGTGAAACTATACTTACAAATTTGGTAAGTCAATAGTGACTTGGAAACATAAATTTGTGGTGTTTTTTCTTTTATCCTATGAGGGTATTTAGAAGTTTTTGAGACGATAGTTCACTTGTGACTTTTAAGGTTGATACCTTATCTTAATTGTGATTATAAGACCACGTGGTGGCAAACCTTGAGTCATATATATTAAATTTTATATTAAGAATTATAAGATTATAATTAGTATAATATTATACACCCTTGATTAAATTAATATTGTTCTCTTTTGTTTAAATCATGTTGATTTGAAGATATATTTTTATACCTTTCATCAAAAGCGAGTAAGGTATAGGATGCAGAACATCTTGTTAATCTAGGGGTTAAGATAAACTTTTAATTTATTGCATTTTATCCAAGCAAGCAGAGAGATATGTCTCGCTTCTTCCATTATAAGGTTGAAAAGATGGCATGATCTTTGGCCTTTGTATGTTATGTTAATTTTAACATTATTTTCTCTTAACCATGAATATAACATTATAGGTTAAGTTGTGAATAAGATGTTAGTTATGTTTGGCTAGTATAAACTTAATATGATTACAAACTGATTGTATGATTTCTTTTGTATGTATGTTAATACATCTAAAATATTTATTTTTTATGATCTATTAGCATAGAATTGAGATTCATTGAACATTGTGCACTTTTTGGAGATCACTAGGTCATAGAGACCTGAGGGAAGAGTGGTGAATTATGAATGTGAGTTCTAAGAAATAAGAAAGTATCTTACTTAGCCTCACATTGACTCAGTTACCACTAAATTGGATTTGATAGATGGACTTGTCGAATCCAAGATTTGACAGGCAGAACTTGTCAAATTTAGTCATATGACCATATGCATGTATATTGAGAAATGTTTATTCTTAAATTTTATATACATTAGAAATGTAATATTTATAGTTCCTATTTATCATCATACTTGTTTAGAACTCTGTGGAGTAGTGACAGTATAGACATGTTATACTTATCAAGAGCTACGGGGAGTAGCGATAATATTAACTCATACACATCATACTTGCTAGGTTCTCTAATTAATTTTCTCCAGAATGAGAAAAATACTCTCTAAAATAGAGAGATGTGTTGAGGGCTAGAAGATTTTATGGAACTCTCCCTAGTCATTTATTTTAGCTTGTATGATGATCTTATGTATTTTTGGGAAGTCGATACAAATTTCACTAAATTAGGTATATGGTCTTCTCCTATTTGATGGTTCTGGACCTCTGGGTGGTCATGACAAGAACATTAAGAGTAATTAATGCTCATTAACCTTGTTTGCATAAAATGAGATGTCATTGAGTAGGGTCTTATGGGACCAATACTCTAGGAATAGTGCAATTTGATGGAACTGCGGTGAGCTTTACAAGTAAATTTTTATTTATTTACCTAATTGGATATTTTATATCATGTTATTTTTTTGTTAAGTAATATTTTAATTTAGAACTTATGTTTGAATAAGAGTCATTAGGGATGATGGCTAGCTTTAGGGGGGAAGGATGTTACAACCTGATTTCTCACTAGGCTAACTTGCTAGATTATCCGTGGATGTCTATAGTTGACAGATTTAGATTTGACAATTTTTAACTAAGCTATAAGATATATGTTGATATGGGACAGCAAGATATTGCTTAGGTTACATGATCACCCTACTATGACTTAGTTGTAAGTAAATATTTACTTTATGATCATATTAATTTATCATTTTAGTTATATTTTATGATGAAGATATATATATATACTCTGAGGGATATATTATTCTGCATTAACCTCACAACAAACATGTAGTCAGACTATAATAGTCATGATATATATATATATATATATATATATATATATATATATATATATATATATATATATATATATATATCATGACTATTATAGTCTAACTACATGTTTGTTGTGAGGTTAATGCAGAATAATATATCCCTCAGAGTGTGATGGAGGGAGAGCATCATCATAGAGGGTGATGTAGATGGAGACGTCGAACATCGACAGAGGGTTGGTGAAAACTCTGCACACACCACAAATAGCAAGTACATGTTATATGTATAATAGTGTAGCATATATATTTTTTAGATTCTTTTTGCATTAAAAATCATTTATGCATGGATTGATAGCATAATTTAATAGTTTTGATTTATGCTTAGATAAATTGATCCTTGTGTGGCTAGCGATTGGAGCTACTGTATGTAGACCAACTGGTATATCTTAGTAATGGTGAGAATCGAGTATGTTATCATAATGATAATTGAAAAGATCATTAGTGTGTTTAACAATTAATAATTATTGTTGGATAATAACTTACATTAAATAAATTAGTATTATTAAAATTATTAAATACGTTATAATTAATTATTGAATTTAGAAAAATAAAGAAAACCTCTCAAAGGTAAATAAAATAATAAATGTTAAAAAGAGAAAAATAAAGAATTAAAAAAAAGAATCTTTAAATCTAAAAATAAAATTGCACCCCTATTTAATCTCAATGGAGATTATGAAAGGAGACATCATGAGAAATAAAAGAATATATATATATATATAACAAAAGAGAAAAGTTTTAAAAAAAAAAAGCTAGCTTTGCTCTATATCTTAAAAATGGAAAGAATAAAGAGTTAGCGGAGGAGAGTATGGCATGTCATTTCTAAAAGGAGGGTAGCAAGAAAGAGAAATGAAGTGAGGAAGAAGATGAACTGCCCAATTTTTCAGGTAGGCAATGTTTTTGAATTTACTATTAATCGATCATTGAATGTTACTTTTAATTTGTATGATATGAATTAAATCTTTACTCAATTATTATTTGAGCCTGTATATATTCTTTTCTTATTAAATCATTGTTCAATTATAAGATTTTGTGGGTCAAAATATTATTCCAACTAGTCGACAACATTTAAATTAATCCTTGATCCATGTAATGTCTTTAAGAAAGTAAAATTTATATGAAAATTATTGTAGCTTTTTAATCAAAATCCAGTCAAATATGGGTCTTTTTATAATTAAATATCTTGATTGTAAAAAAAAAAAAAGAAGCCTAAAATTAGGAAGTCATTGAAAGTCTGATTTAAAACACTGCATGAAGGGCATCGCCCAATATCAGGTTAGCAGTGCATGTAAAATAATGTAGCGCTAAACTCTTATCTATAGACTTTGCTATTGTGTATGAGTCATTGCATATTATGTAATTTGTACTATATCCAAATTAAAAATACAATATCATGCAGGTCATAAAATATATATACAAATCATGGCATAAACCAAAATTATATAAGAATATTCATTAATAATATATATACTAGTTTTCATAAATTTGATTTTGGCATCAATGTAGGACACTACTAGAACTATTCCAGCATACCTTAACATGGTGTCACATAGTTTGAAACACTATATTACCTTTATCATCAAATAATGTTGGCATCGCTATGCAATATTTGTATATAGAGAATTTCCTTCTTGTCGCATCGCCAACCTAGTAGGAAATAATTTAGTTGTCTATTAAAATATTTATCATTATGATATCCAGTGAAATTGTGGTATATGTCAGTCTTAATTTTGAGCATGAAATCTGATTGATGACTTTGATGTAGTGTTGAAGGGCTCTTAGCTGATTAAAAAGAGTTAGACGCGATAGCTATTTTGTTAGATCAATATGATTTATAGATAGCATAGTTAAGTAAATGTCTGAAGTAGCCTATCATCAAAGATATATTTATATAGATATTTAAATATATGAATATAAACAGTTTATGGCAACATATAACTAAATGTCTATTTTATATGTTAAGGTATAACGAAATACAGGGGGTGTGTTTAGCTCAGGTAAATCAGATCCATTAGCCTTTTAGAGGTGAGTTTATATAAGTAAAAGTTAGAAAGTGATATCATAATAGTATATTTCCTAAATAAAGTTAAGTGATATCATATAATTTGGATAGTATATGTTCATTTAATAGGATATTTAACTATCCAAGGTTTTGTGCATTTTTATAACATGAATGCATTAATATAGTAAGTGATTGTATGTGACTATATAAGGATGGGTATATTACTTAGGCATTGCACTAATTATGGCTTCGTCATATTATAGCATGTATCATGGACAAAGGTTATAATTCCCATCTAAATGAAACTATAACTTAGTTGAGTTAAATTTAAAAAGGAGATTTATAATTAATAAGTAAAATAAATATCACATTGTAGCGTATAATAGATTAAACACTAGGAATATATGTGTTGTCTATAGTTTTGATATGGGGTATCCATTTATAGATACGCATGAGGAGGTGTTTAGTTAAAATGATCCCTTTTCCTAATGATGATATGTCTATAGAGTGTAGAGTACATTATTTTGTCACCGTAAATATTTGATTAAAATATAAGAATTCTTATAGAGATTTCTAGTTGACTAGCTCGATTGTTAGCTCTTTTTTGTTATGAAAATGGTGGGATAATCTCGTAAGATGCTTATTGGGAATATGGTTACCGTAGGTACTATTTGAGATTAATATGTTGAGAAACTTTTGCAAGTTTAAACACAACATGTGGGGGATAGAAAACCCAACAAAGTGTTTACCATTTATATTCGAGAACTAAGAGGATATGACGTAAATATAATGTTACATGTAGAATTTTAGGATGAGTATACTTGTTAATGTATTTAAAAGCATAAAGGTATATTCTTGTATTTATAATCCTCGAATGGAATAATAACTAAAAATTGAAAGAATTACTTATAGATAACCTAGCAAATGATTGCTTATAAACCTTTAAATATTATACCAATGCTAGACTGAACTTCTTATGTTTCAAAAAAATAAAGTTCTGGACGTTCTAGCTACTAAATACAAATATGTGTTTCCATGCATTAATGAGTACTTCATTAGCTTGATTTTGAGGCTTAGTAGTTTTACTTAAAACATTGAACCTGTGGTTAGTAATTGTATAGCATTAGAATACTTACATGGGATGCATATTATCGATGCACAAGAGCTTATACATTAGGATTATACATATGGTTCAATGGATGATTTGTGTAAATCGTTAAGTTTCTTAAAAATCAAAAACTATAACTCTTTGAAACAGTCTCTGAGAAACAGAGTGCGATGTGTTAAATGAATGTTATAACGAGATTATGAGTTTTCTATTTTCTTGGCACATGATTGATTGATTGTTTGATATATATGTATTATGCTTTGAGTACTTGAGTACATTATATGTTATGAGATTGTTGATATGTATACATGTTTGGCTATATCTAGTAGGTAATGATGCATCATAATGTGTTCTTATATGTTATGTGATGCTAGTATGCATTTTAATCTTAGGGTATACCTAGGTGGTATAACCCCATACTTGCTTGATTGTTGTTATGCATGTGATCATTTAATTTTTAAAATTATAAGTTTAGAACATGTGTTATTATGTAGTTGGGAACCTATGATAGTATGGGATATCATATAAAACTACAGTATAAATGTATATTGTACCCAGATGATACATGCTGTAAATATTATGCCTAGACTTACATGTACAATTGATTGATTTGTTATATACATATTGGTTATTGTTATGAATAGTGTGTTTTATAATAGTGGTAAGACTTTACGTATGCGTGCATGCAACCTTTGAGAGTATAACGAATGTTGTGTTGGTATGTTATTGTGTTCCGTGCGAACTATGATTTGCTTCGTTATATATAGATACTTGTATAAATGTTTATGTTTTCATGATTTTAAGACTACATTATATGACTGTTTATAGGGAAAACTAGTAGTTATATCTTAGAATACTAGACTATGGTAATATGGGTTATCATAGGTGTAATATGTTTAGAAACAAATTGTGATAGTTGAAATCTACAATTATTATATTTTACCCATGTGGTATAGACTGTAGTCATTATTTCTAATATGGGATAGAAATTAATGTAAGACTCATTCATGCATTTGGTGGAATAAATATATGTTTTAGTTATTCATATGTATATCATATTATATAATGTATTTTCTAAGTAGGATGTAAAATGAATCTTGTGGTTGAAGTGTATTTGACCAATCTGCATTGCTAATATGGAGTAAGGAGTGAGATGGACATCACTAGCTTACTAGTCTCACAATGACAGATGAAGGCAGTTTGATCAAGTGGTGTATATAAATTTGATTGATCTAGATCATTATTATTTATTATTTGTAAAACTTTGGGCCAAAGTATGTTTCGTGAGACATTATCATTTCATGAGTATGATTTACATGTTTCTGTGATATCTTACAATAGAATGAATTTTTATGATACACTACATGTTTAGGTTAGAATCATATAGCACACAGGTACTTGCTTGTCTCTCTGGATTTTCATGTCATCACTATCTACTCATCCATGAAAGGAGGACCATTTTCTAATGAGATTAGAGTGAGGGATCGTTGGTCCATAGTTGATGTGAAAAAATGCTCAGATGATGCTCTCCCTCCCCACAGTAGTATTACTTATCGAGATGACACTTGAGATTGCCACATATACTTGAGTTCAGGAACTATCATCCAGGGGAACCATGTATCTATATGTACATTGTATTGTATTGTACTTGTCGTTGAATATTGTCATGAAAATTTGTAATTACTTATTGTTTTACTTGGACAGCGGTGGTTGTAGACTTGTTACAATTGTAATAGAGTTATTATGATTGCTTTATATATTTGTTTGTGATGTGTACTCTCATGATATTAGAGATCAGTATTCGGTGATGTTCTATGCTTGTGGTAATTATCACACCATATGTATTTCTTATGATCTATGTGGATTCTTGTGGTGTAATCTATATTTAGTTTATGTGTTTAATTTTAAAAAATCACTTATTTCTATGTCTAACCCAACGGCGTTGTTACAGCCACTAGGATTTGATAAAAGACATGATGGGAAAAAATTTAGATGCATTAGAAGAAGTCTGAAGAATATTTCCCCATGGCAATTTGAGACATAATGACATAGATGATCGCATATGAATAATGGAACAAATTATCGATGGATTGTACTATGATGGGGGACATATCAACAATGATCAAAAGAATGGAACGTATTATAGACACAAGAGAGGACAACATGTTGAAACAAATTGAATAAAAATTTGAAGGGTGCATCATGAAGATCGACATGATGACAAATGTTATTCTTACTATGAAACATTTCAACCAAGTCTAAATATCCAGATTAAGGTACCACACATCAGATTTGATGGACTAGTTGCGACACATGAGTGGATCAACAAGCTTGAAATAGATTTTTAGCAAGCTTGAATTCATGATGATTAGGAAAAATAATCATGACGACATTACATGTTATGGAAGGTTCAACACATATATGGGTGCTAAATGGAACAATTGAAATCCCATAACTAATGTTGCATTATCAACTTTGTCAAAGATGTTTATTAAAGATCAAATGAAAATTTGGTTAGCCCATATAAGGTATAACCTACCCATTATTTTCAATATAATATGTATATTTAAAAATGTTTTGAAGAATTCCAAATAGTGAGATCGAATGTATAATTGGCAATTGTAATGCATTAGAACTATAAATTGTAAATCAAATCATTTTATCCAACATCAATCGAACAAGCAATTAAAAAAGAATGCATCACTAAAGAAGTTCAAAGTCTCAAGAAATATTTATCCTCGCCTCAAGTGCATCCCTTCCAAGATAGGCACTAAGAACTTAAGTTGCAACATTAACAATTAATAACATGTACATGTACATTTAACTATAAATTTATTCTAATGTTATGATCCTTAAAACCTTAGATATTTACATGCAATGTTAGAGTTTAGTATATGCATTAGGTAAAATACTACTTACATTTGGTAGGTTATTTACCGAGAGGTAAATAATACTTACAAGTTTGTTAATAATTGTATGGTTAATAAGGTAAGATTGTATTAGATAGTTGATATTATATTGTTAGGAATAACAATATAATGTCACATATAGTTTAAAGATTATTTGGGAGATATATTGTAAGGATCTTAGAATCCTCACTTATAGGAAATATCCTCTTATATGTGTAATGGTGTTCAAAGGAGAAATACAACAGAATATTATTATTGTGTGTTTAAATTTTTTGTTTGTATTATGGCTTGGATCTTCTACATGTATTAAATATGTGTTTAAGTTCTCCAGATTACTTTCATTGGTATCAGAGTAGTCCATTCCTAACTATGTTCATGATGAGAGTCTAAGTGCTTGATATTTATCTCTATGTTGTGCTCAATGTCGAGCATCTCCATATCAGACTATGTGTCTTTTATGTGAGATCATGTGTACCATAATAGTCTTATATCAGCCTAATCACTCGCCACTATTTCAATTAATTTCCTGGACTGTGTTTGCCTATATGGATTGGTCTAATCATTTTGTGCATTTTTTTGAGTCTCAAGATGCTTGCAACCAACATTGACCAGTAGTTCATCTCTCCATCATACATATTTGCAATGTTTTCTAACGCTTTTCAAGAGCATACAGATTTATGCATTTTAACATTTTGTGCAAGAGGCTTTTTGAAGTTTTCTACCAACATTATAATCTACTCAATCGTGGCAATCTGGTCTACCATTGAGTTATTGATCATGTCAGCTTCATACAGATTTGTGTAGCATTATTTGTGCCATTCAATGACATAGTTATCCTAATATGTTAGGCATTATTTTTCAACCATTTGGATCTATCTACCATGCAATTTGTGTACAGTTTTCTTTGGCTTACCATGGAGTTTAGCATCCCAAGTGGAACAATCGTGGAGAATCGAATTTTATTTGCTCATACTTTGATATGTTCACTTTTGTGGTCAATAGAGCTAGATCTCCTATCTACATGCATGTGAAAGTAAATAGTCAGTTGTCACAGTCAATTCTTTGATAATTATTAGTAAAGTTATCAAATGTGTCTCTAAAGTTTGTCAATGTATAAATGAGCCTAGTGTAATTTGTTATTGAGTTGGTCTTTTAACATTATATGTCTGTTCAAATTAATGTTTAGATTATAAAAGAGTCTCATATTTATGTCCAATTGGTTAATGTTGGTAAAAATCTCAAAGTGTGTAAGTCAAATAGATTAAGAGTATCATTAAGTCTAAAATAGTCATAGGTTTCAAAAATTTAAAAATGCCAAAAATAGAGTTGTCCATGTCCAAATTTGTCATTTTAAAGGATGCATTCTCAATTGAAATTGATGTCCAAAATTTCAAGTGTCAATACAATAGAATTCACAAAAATCTCAAAGCAAGGTATGATGCAGACACTAAACCTAAACTAGCTCGACCTCAAAAATGTCAACACTTGATTGCACGTGAATACATCAAACACTTACAAAGAAAGAATCTAATTATGTTGGACATCAAAGGCATTGAAGGAAGGAGGCCATTCAATCTCGTTAGCCACGAGTGACGGAGCCATTTCTACTTTAGTGGCATGTGTTTTTTAGTTGTGTGGATTTCTATTTTTCAGTGTGGTGTGAAATAAGAACATATGAGTATTCATGTTCACTTGTGTGTACTTCCATGTCACCCCTTTTATAGATACATTTTAGAATGTTGAACAAAATATATATTGTAGCAATCATGATGTTAAGGCTTTTAATAACCCAGGAAAACCAATTGTGAAGGTTTTTGGTCAATTAGGAAAACCAATTGTGAAAGGTTATTAGTACACATGTAAAACCAACCGAGTAAAACCATCAGCAAACAAGTGTGGAAGATAAGCAGAAGCATAGGTTTTTGTTCATGCCTGGATGGTGGTTGTATCCATCCATGAAAGCCACTTTAAGAATCTAGTTGATCATGAGCACATAGAGGTGGCACACTACAATCGAAGAATGGGATATATTTTATCATGTAGAAACTAAGGGGGAATGTTAGACTTTAGTACTTACATTAGGTAAAATACTATTTACATTTGGTAGGTTATTTACCGAGAGGTAAATAATATTTACACGTTTGTTAATAATTGTATGGTTAGTACAGTAAGATTATATTAGATAGTTGATATTATATTATTAAGAATAACAATAGAATATCACATATAGTTTGGAGATTATTTGGGAGACATATTGTAGGGATCTCAAAATCCCCTGTTATAAGAAATATCCTCATATATATATATATATATATATATATATATATATATATATATATAGTGTTCGAAAAAGAAATGCAATAGAATATTATTATTGTGTGTTTAAATTACTTATTTGTATTTTGATTCGACTTTTTTACATGTATTAAATATGTATTTAAACTCTCCAAATTACTATTAGTAACAAAAATAATTTACTTATGTCAAGACACATGGATGAAGATAAAAACGATTATAAAATAAAGATAGTCTAAGGAAGCACAGGTGTTGAATCAAAAATAACAGGTACAACATTCAATGTCTTTGGTGGCAACTATAGGACATGGAAGGCTAGACTCGTTCAAGACATGTATTTATTAACAAAAATAAAGTCCTTAGATATAGGTAGTACCTTGAATATTATTGACAAAACAAGGGCAAAACAAATGGGTTCTACAAATACTTCTTTAAAAAAAATCCAATAAGCATCATCAAATAATCATATCAATGTGTTTGATTAAGAATATAGAACTTCAAATCAACAATTATAGTATGAAAGGATTTTTTCTACATCACAAATGGTACACCACTAAACATGCAAAAAGTGGCATCTCGTTCAAGCAAAATGAAAAAAATATATAATCAAAGGAGTGGAGTTTAAGGAAGAAAAAAAAAAGGTGTATATGAAAAAAAGAAAAACTAATTAGAATTATTAACAACAAAAAAAGAATTAAAAGCTATTGGCAAGTTGGGAGCAATTATAAAAGTCCAAGCAAAATGGATGAAGAACAAAGAAATACAACATTGTTTTGATCAAATGAAGATTACTAATAGAATAATTGACATAGGAAGAATTCATCTATGTTCTCCGAATCTAACACCATTAAACATGCCAAAAGTGGCATCTCCTTCAAGCAAAATGAAAAAAAGTATATAATCAAAGGAGTGGAGCCTAAGGAACACAAAAAAAAAGTGTATATGAAAAAAAGAAAAACTACGTAGAATTATTAGTAACAGAAAAAGAATTAAAAGCTATTGGCAAGTTGGGAGAAATTATAAAAGTCCAAGCAAAATGGATGAAGAACAAAGAAATACAATATTATTTTGATCAAATGAAGATTACTAATATAAGAATCGACATAAGAAGAATTCATCTATCTTCTCTGAATCTACAATGGTTATAAGGACAAAGCTTCTCAAGCGAAAGGGTATGTTATGCCCCTACACAATATAGAATTATTAGCTAATTTTATAAATCGATTAATTACATCATATAATATCATAATAAATAAAGTAATATATATATATATATATATATATATATATATATATATATATATATATATATATATATATATATATATATATTACCTTATTATTTTTATTAATTCTTAACCCAAAATTAATGTGCTCTATGGAATATTTTGTGTTTAGCAAGGCGCAATATCTGCATGGTGTCCTGTTTATTTCCTACTCTTGTTATTATTTGTATTTTGGGTGTGTGGAGCCTCTCACAAATAAGCAACAATAAACAAATTGGGTACATAAGAAGAGCCTTCGCAATAAATAAAAGTCTATGAAATGGAATATTGATAATATAAACGACTCACAACACCAAAAATACTCTCCAAGGGAAGGTTTTCAAGCAAATATTGTTGCAATTATGTAGATATTATAGAGAAAATGCATAACTAGGTGTTGAAAATGTTACGTGCTAGTTACACCAAGAGGTGTTCTACAATGGCAATTGGGGGTTGGTGGTGGGTTGCAATATCCATGAGTATATTCAATTGTAATTCCAACCTTAAATTTGACGTCCATTTGACTCTCACTTGGGAGTGTTTCGTTTTTTTTTTTTTTTTAAGAGAAAATCGAAAAATTGTAATATCTTGGCCATATGATGGAGTTTGGAGCCCCCACCCCTTTTTTTCTCTTAGAAATATTTTTTCAAGCTTGACCTATTGGTGATGTTAGATTGACACGATTTGTCACCAATTAATAGAAAATTAGTGAAGAAAGTAATGAAGTTATTAATACTTGTGGGATGTGGAAAATCCAAGATAGGGGCCTTGAGATCAATATCTATCAACGTTTTTCAAATAGATGTATTTAAGATATCTATACTAGTTTCTAAAAAGCTTTCTATATTGTAATATAATGTTTGTGCACTACGCCCACTCATCACTTTGTTGTTTGCTTAAATGATGATAATGTAAGAGTTTATAAAGTTCAACTTTGGTTAGACCCTTACTTTTACAAGAAGAGTTTTCCTTGTACACTAGACCCATATGCTTTGGCCCTAGTTTTGGTCCAATAGGAACCATGACAACTTGCTTATCCTTTCCAAGGCCGTATCCTTTATAGCACATCCTTTGTAACAACTTCATTTGACCACCTTTTCATCTTTCTTGTGCCTTTTATGCCTAACAATTAAATGTAGACTCATGTCAAAAATCATTTTGTTCCTTCGAATTGATTATGCTTCCTTTGGTTTGTGACATCCTCACCTCTTTTCACATATTTGAATCTTTGCTTCTTCAAGCTTGCAAATTCATTGATATAATTTTTATTAAGGTTTTAAAGGTTTGATATGTCTTCCTCTTCAATATTTGTAGATAGTAAAATATGGTATTAGACACTTGACAATGTCAATTTTGACCTACTTTTACCCTACACGACTTGCACATACATATATGCCTTTAATTCGTCACTCTCACCTCCATATGCTAGATATGGATCCAATCATTCTAAGTTGCTATCAGTGACTTGCAAGAACTCCCTCAATCTATGCCAAACCACTGAACTATTATACTTAAACATCTTCAGATCGTCAAATTAGTATATGTCTCCCAGATATAACTATCAAGTTTAGATGTTATTGTCCAAATCTGACAGATTCTCTTTCACCCACCAATACTCAAATTTCAAAATCAAATCATTCCCATGGATCGGCCCATTCATTTAGTGTGTCAATGGCATGATAAATCACTCAAAGAGTCACATATAAATACAAATAAGTCTAGGCTTATTAAGTTATCTAACACTTACAAAGAACATCTTAAGAACACTATACACATTGAACAAAACTATCATATTCCTCGCAAATTACAAATCAATGAAAGTAGTCATAAGCCAAGTTTGAAGCATACCAAGCCAAATTCAAAGGAAGCATTGTCAAGTGTCGAAAGCTAGATCATTAAATGCATTCATATAACAAAAGAGCACAATTGCACATCCACATTAAAGAGAAAAACCATGTGTGGCTTGTCTTCCCTATTCGAAGTATTGGGTAAGTAGACAATGATCAGTCATCAAAAAGGGTGATTAAGGTCAGCGCACCACATTACACTTCCCAAACTTATTTTATAGATTTTACCCCTTCACAAGTGGAACTAGAGTTTCAAATGATGGAGATGGATTTCTAGACATTGCACATATGATCAAACCTCAAGGTCACACACAACACTAAAAGACAAATAGGGGCACCTGCCTACCCTAGAGCAAAGAAGCAAAATATCCAAATACGGTATCGACCTAATGCTAACAGTACTGTCTAGGCACGAACAAAGATCTAAAACATGCACCAAGTGACTTTTGGTCATACTTTCTATTTGCCTTGCTCCCTACTACATGTCTCGATCCTGTACAATATAGGGAACCATTTGGTATCTCATCTTTTGTTGTATTTTCCATATTTAACTATTGTTATTGTCAAATATATTTTAAGATTAATAGTTAATTTTTATATTTTATAATCTAAATTATATTCTAATTTCAATATTAATTAGGGTTACATTTAATTCAAATTAGGGTAAAACAATATCTCCATATTATTCAATTCATATTCCATTTACATTACAATGTCTCCATATTTTTCAATTTGTATTTTGATTACGTTGAGATGTCTCCATATTTTTCAATTCACATTCTGATTACGTTGAGACTGAATGATGCCCTTCAGTTTTTTGGCCTTTGTTTTGTGAAATTCTTGATTCCTTTTTCAAGATCCTTTTATAACTACAAATATTTCTTGTACTGCTTCCCAAATCAAGAGAAATCTATCATTAATTGCTCACCACCTAATAATTATGGTTTTGAAGGTTAAATACCTCTTTCTTTTTAGTATTTGAATGTTTTTCAATTTTAATTCCAATTTCTCCTCCATCGTCCTCAAATTGAATGATGCCCTTCAATTTAGCTATCTCTATCTTTGTTTTCCTTTCAAAATTATTGATTCCTTTCGACACCCCTTTCTATAGCTACCAATCTTTGACCTTGTCTCAATCTAAATGAATTTGCCATACCATGCTCTCGAAAGGCTTACTCTAAAATTACCACCATTCTCAAAAAAATTAGAAGAATATCCATAAATGGACCAAAACAGCAATTTTGCCAAATAAACTTTTGAAGGACAATCAAAACTAATCAAGAACTCAATATGCACCACTGGAAAAAAAAGTCATGCTTGTCCAATCTTACATATCAAGCACACAAAACAATAACAAAAAACTGTCCCTTAGAGGTCTAATTAAACTTCGTTGTGGAAGATAAAAGTGATTAAAAAGCTCTAAAAATATTCCTAGTAAGATTCAAAACGATACGAAAACTTTCAATCTTTAGCGCTCGTAACTAAGTTGGCCAATATACAGTCTCCAAATCATTCTTTGTAGTAATGGACAAAGGTAATCAATAAAGTCTAATAAGTTCCTTAGTAAAATTTTGGCATTTATAGCAAGGTCAGCCAAATCTATGCTTAGAGGCCGAATCGAACTTTGGTGAAATAGACAAAAGTGATCAAAAATGTCCAAAAATGTCATTCTTAAACTTTTTGAACAATCTAAGAATTTTGTATTTTGTCACTCATAACAAGCTTTAACAAATTCTCCACTTAGCAATCAAATCAAACTTTGTTGCAGAAGAAAAAGATGATCAGAGGGTCTAAATTAGTTAATGGTAAAATTTGGTGGCAGTCCAAGACAATTGATTTTTAGGCTTGTCCTTGCTTTGATAACATGTGTTATACACATAAATCAATGTAAAATCAATAATTTTGTAACAATGATAAAACAATAAAAGAACAATGGAGCACCGATCCAAGTAATCTAATGAAGGGCTTCCCAAATAAAGGTACACCAATTCGAGAGGGTCCAATATCCAATCCCTATGTAATATGTGAAATGACATCCTGAATAACAATTCCAATGATATGATACTATAGAAATTTCACCCTTATAAAACTAATATCCATTTTAGATTAATTGCCTTCGCCAATTTAGCATAATACTTGAATGTTATTAGCGTGTAAGCCCCACTCCCTCAGACCAATATCTCTACCATATAGGCCAATACCTTAGCTATATAGATAGCACACTTCCATCATACTTGGTAAATTAGACACACTAAAGAAATCTCAATAAAAAATAAGGAGCAAGTGGACAATATGGGAAAAAGTAGAAATTAAGATGAATAGTCATACTCCAATACCACTTGTGTTGGAACTGAAGGAAATCAATACATTATTCCCTCAAAAGTCTTGTTCTCGGATATGATAAATGAACATTACAATGTCTTCCGATCTCTTTGTTAAGATTGATAGGATTGTATCTAGCCTCTGGCAAATATTTATGTCCATAAATAATATTCTTGTTAGCAATTATTTTATTATATTGATCAGATATACTACATGCGACAACATTTCAAGTATGAACGAAATAATCAGAAATGCAATAACTTTGCTTTTAGGTATTATTTAACAGACACCTTTGTTTTCGTCGCCTTTGACAATAACATCATTTTAATATCTTTGTTCTGTTTCCAAGCAATGAACCTGAAAATTAGCACCACATTCATTTAGAATTCTGCTCAAGAATAGCATTTATGTTTAAATCGAGCACATTCTGATTTGCCTTGAACAATCTATTCTACACCATACCAATTGATATAATAACAATACCATTGCACTATTACTTGTAGTCATGCACTTGCGAAACTTTCCCGATACACGTTGGATACATTATTCTATGATTTGTGCACACAAAAACTTCCCGCCCATCATTAACCAAAGAGTTGCCAAGCATTTGTCACAGCCTGAAGCACTCGTGGAAAGTTACCAACATGTCCATCGGAATAACTTTTTTGCATTCAATTAAATCATAAAAAGTTCCATAAAAGAGTTTTTAGCATGTTTGTGCACACTCTGTCCCATAAACAGATATATGCATATAACCTTCCAAGCTTCTTCTTACTCAATGTTCTCCAAACAATTGTTAAGCAGTGAAGAAAAAATATAAATTAAAAAGCAACTCCATAGAACAACAGAACTGCTGCTTCTATCAATGTCCGCTGCTCTCTGTAAGAGAGACTATCAGAAGCTGCCAGGTTACTGTCAAAGGGAAAATGGTTTAGCATGAATATCAAATGGTTCTGTCGCTGTCAGCTGGGGCTCCTGCGAAATTTGATAGTCAACGATCAGGGCATAGGAATAAACTTAAATTTCCAAATTTGTATCCCTTTTGCAAAACTCAAATGCACTCGACATACTATTTTGAATGGAAATTGACAGACAAATTTCAAAGTATATTGAGATATTGAACTTTCATGAATAACAAAGAACAGAAGGCATACTTCACTAAATTTAAATTTCCAAGTTCACGAGTGCATATATGAACTCTCTAAATCAAGGAATACATAGGAGCAAATACAGTGCCACCCTTCCAAGTCCCTGCAGCGAGTGGTAGCAGCAGGGAAATATGGAGCAGGCCTAATGAATATTAACTCTATTAATGATCCACTGTGGCATCGTCTAAACAGAGACGATTGTACACTCAAGCAAATTGTTTAGTATTAAGTTTTTGTATTATCTGCATAGCCAGTACAGCAATGAAATACTGAAAAAGGAAATGAAATTACTTTGAAACTCAATAGCAATGTATAAATCATTTCCTATTTTGAACTACAGCAAAAAGCCTTTCCCACAACAAGAAATAGTTAATTGTGGGATATGACACAGCTAGATAAGTTATTTTGGTAAGTTGGTGATTGAAAAAGGTCAAAATAGCAACTACTATTAGGAAATGGACGATATATGTCATAAATGGGTTATGACGTCACAGTTTATTTGATGATACTATAATCTTTGCATCTTTGATGTGAGAGGATTTAGCTATTGTTCTTCCAAAAGATGGTCACCCATTCAATGTTTACATGATTAAGGTCTAAATTCCTCTGGTTATGGCTTATTACCTGGGTAAGTCCACCACCATAACTGCCTCCAGTTAAAAGCATGCCGATCAGACTAGTCACAGGGCCACCACCAGTACTTGCCCCAGTTTCACGGATGGTATTACGCATTGCATTCAAAAGACTTCCATAAGTTGTTCCAGCTCCCTTCTCAATTGCTTGAATAAAGCAGTATGTCATGGCTCCAGTTGACGTGATTTTCGAGAGTGCCTATATACAAAGAACAAAACGTAAGAACACAGAATAACTAAAGAAAAAAAATCAAATGACAAATATCTTGGCTCAGAAGTCAAACCTTTGGATGCACGGAGGAAAGCGAATATTTATCCCCACAAAAAAAATTCAGTTAACATTGAGGCTTTTCTAATCAGGTTTATCCCTGACATAGTTTTTTAAATTTTTCTTTCACTTCTTAATTCTATTTATGAAATTGCTTTATGTTAAAAAAAAAAATTCTGGTATGTATGTTGCCATGGTTTTCCCACACTTCGAATTCCACTTAATTATTTTTCTTGTATGTACTTTGAGACTAAGGTGTCAACATTTTCTTGCTTGTGTTATTTGCAAAACAGGCATTCCTGATATCTAAAGGTTACAAAGAAGCATGGTGACCATCAACCAGACAGTTCACACCACAGATATATCCTTGTCACTGCTTCACATTTCAGAAAGATACACAGGACACGACTTAAGGGACAGAAGAGCCTGCACAATGCCACCAACAAAAGAGGTGCACAAGAGATCATTGCTTCCACGAGGATTAATTAAGGATGGGCCAGCCCATGTTTTGTGGCAGGGTGCCCATTGTAAGCATGCCACGTGTAAGACGCTAGAGGAAAGATTAACCTAACTGGCTACAGAGATTATGCTTCAACTACTTTTTGTCCCACTAGTGTCTTTTCTGGTTTGCTTTGGTACCAGTCAGCACTCTGCTATCCTGCAGTCACTCGTTAGTGGACCATTGATAGAGGATCCTCAACCTTAGTACATTAAAGACTCTTGATGCCTTAAAATGTCTACCAAATGGTCTAGGAAGGTTTGCCAGGCTTGCAAGAAGCCAGAAGCCAGAGTATATAAAGCTAATGTAGTTGGCTTCCTACAACAAACCATTTTATATTTAAATGAACATTAACTAATTCTTTTTTCCTTGGGCACAAAAAGTAAACATTCAAATCAGGAATTTCATGGTATAGTTATATTAAAAGCGAAGCCAATGTCCTAGCATATGTGATTGAGAAAGCAAAGAGAACCTATATGATTATATGCACATTTAAAGAAACATAATTATGCAATTTAAAATCCAAAAGGCTAGAAAATTTCACTTTTCAACAAAAATTCATACAAGCATTAAGCACAGGAAGATACTTATACCGAAGTATCAGCAGAAGTTTGGTTATCGTCACATCCACTAATGGAAATGGCTTCGCCGCCATTTGTTCCTTTCCATACACCTGTCCGGGGACGATGGTCCTCCCATACATACTGCCCATTCCTGCATGTATTAATTATTAATAGAAGCATATACATGTTTGTTAATAATGGACTTAAAAAGACCTAACTAAATTAATGACAGTTTGAGAAGATCTACAGAAGCAAGGATTAATATAGTAACAATGTCAAACATAAAACGGATGATTAATCACCTAATGTAGTAGAGAAAAATCACTCGAGTAGATTGGTTTTTCACTTGCAAAAAGGAATGAATACCCTATCATGATATTATGAGATAAATCTTTAAAACATGTTTGAAGGTATAGAAAAGCATACTTGTATAGACTATGACAGTCAATTAACCTGATTCTGAGACACTTGACAAGGGCATCTTTATTCCTATCACTTTAATATATCTCCATAATCTCATAACATATCGGATCTCATTCTTTTGAGATCTCATCCAGTTCTTTTGGCACCGATATTATAGGAACTGTCTTGATTCCCTAACATCTGTTGTCATCGGTGTTATGTGGGGAGATGTCATTGGTGTTACTTGGGGACGCATCCCCTAAAGTTTGGTGACGTCCGGAATATTTTGGGGACTTGGAAGGGATGTCCCCAAATTTTATTTTATTTTTCTGATGCTTTTACTTTAAAACAGAACGACTTGGAGGGGACATCCCCAGATTCTTTTGTATTTATTTATTTATTTTATTTTTCTGATGCTTTTACTACAAAACAGAACTCTTCCCCCCAGCTTACGCCCCCCCCCCACTCCCAATCAAACAAAATAATAAATAAATTATAAAAAAGTTATTTTTACATAAATAATGAACCCTAATCCTGAAAGCACCCTGAAAAAAATTAAATAAAGTTGAAACCCCTAAATTTCATTGAATAAAGTTTATAATAATTTATATATATATTATTTTTAAAGCCATCCCCCGCCGCCCCAAAATCTGGGAATTTTTTTGCTGTCCCAAAAACCCCACCCTGGAGACTTCGGCAACTATGGATGTCATCAATATCCTCTAGCATTTTCCCCTGTTTCAACTGGAACAATAAATGGCAAAAGAAACAATATGGTTGGGTTTCTGAGACATAAATTTTTAAGAAGTGCCAACTGCATTGTGTGAATTGCATTGTCTATTCATTTTAACAGGTAGAAAATGATTTGCCAAATCTTAGGGTTTTAGTTGCTTGATCTGTATTACTATGGAGAAGTCAAAAAAAAATGCAATGTTACAACAGATTTACTAATTCATAAAATATGCATCGATGCCTCTACACTTGTCCATTCTCGAGTAAACTATCTATTTTTCTAGCATGATAGACTCAAAGCAGATTTAACATTCAAGAACTTTACATAAGCACTAACAGTTCCAAAAATGAACACAGAAATAAAAGAGTTTAGAAATAAATCCATGCAGGCAATAAAAACTCCAAAATTCTTACAAAAATAACAGCAATTATCGACTCCAGATGTTCAGAGAGCTGGCATCAAGATCACTGTTAACAAAATCTTATGCATAAAGATAACAAACTGTCAAGAATCAGTTTTTGTGAGGACTTCACAGAAAGGAAGAATTTTGGCCTATTTGCAATCGAATGGCTCACATTAATCCCCATCTTTCTCACCTTGTAACAGTTGAAATTTGAGTATTGGTGGTTGTTTTATATTAATTAGATTAAATGTTGCCACGTGTCCAAAATGCTTTACATAGCTTGGTGTATTTGGGGATCTGTCTCCAGCATGCAATTTGACACAAATGAAGTATCAATTTTCCCCGATGAATATCCAATTCCAGGTATGTTATAAGGTCCATACGTTCTTCTGAAGAACCGAGCTTTTGGTATTCACTATGCCACGATTGAAGTGGCACTTACCTTTCCTAGTCTTCGGATCTTGGGTTTTATCAAATTTTATGAATTTTCAAATTCTAGAAAGAGGGGCTTGCCTTACAAATCTTAAGTGGAGCCCGGGTTTGCTGACAACATAAAGGCATCCAGACTTCTCAAGGCATTTTTGACATTTCAATGTTCTCATTCAGCTTGTCCATTCTCCAAGCCCCCAGATTAATTAACTTTAAAAGTGGTCCCACTGAATAATGTCTTCCAGATCTTCATAGATATGGTCATCCTCATTAATGCACTTGCTCATTAGAACTGTGAGAGAATGGATGCCTGCATCTTTGAAAAACCGCTAGTACATTACCTTACCTGAGAATTCTAAAGGAATTCGCTACTCGGAAGGAAATAGCCCTGGGCTTGAAACTAGCGACAGACCTGTTTTAACAGATCTGATATGTGCCAAGAGGTATCCAAAACACTTAAAGTGCCAGTACCTATGTTCTTACACTTATGTTGTGGTGGGATTGCCACCTTGAACCTTTTGGATACCTCTTGGAATATCTCAGATCCATGTTGAGGTGAATGTGCTACCTCTCAGAATATCTCAGATCCATGTTGAGGCTTGAAGGTGCTACCTTCTTGGAAAAGATTTCTTTTTTATATTATTATTAGTTACATAACTATAAAAATGTCAGCCTCAATGTTCCATCACATCCACCAACCCCGACATGCGCACCAAAGTCTAAGTTGATGTGGGCTGTAAAATACGCCTCTTGGCACAAATTATCCCTAATCTGCCCCAAAATATTTTACAGCTTGCAGGGATCCAATTATCAATAACTTCTAAGGAATTATGAGTTTTCATGTAAATATAGGTTCAACACCAATTCAGTGCTGAAAATGTCATCCAAGTAGAGAATACTACATTTTATCCAATTTTTCAGCACTTCAGAGTGTTCTCTCCCTCTTTTTCTGGACTGCTATCTTTGCTTTTGACAATTTGGCATAAATAGAATGTGCATGGAATGGGTGACACAGTTTTGCATAACCTCACCTAAACCTTTATGAAGAGGTCTGCCAAGAGCATTGCACAATGGCACTGGAAACTTCCTATTCAAATAGAGGTGATCCTAATTTAGTAGAAAGGAAAATGGCTGCCATATTGAACAGGAAATGAAATGCAGAAGAAAGCGAACTACTCTTAAGTGAAATAAACCAAAACTAATCTATCCAACAAAAGCAAAACAAACAAAAAAATGAACCGTGTACCTAGAACCGCCCACTATGACTGACGAAAGATGATGGTGACAGCCCTCAGCTCCATGTCTCCTTTGTAGCTGACATCAAGTACCTCCCAAACTCAGCTCGAAAAAATACCAAATAGATGGCCTCTATGGAGAAGGACAGCTAGAAGGAAAAAGGAATATAGTTGCATGCCAGACCTCAATAGTACCAAACGAATCTTAATGAAGCCATACACGCTTAATGCAAATTATTCAGGGACTGATACCTTAACACTCTAGGACCAAACTTGCAGGGAAATCGTGTGTTGAGAGAAAGAATGCTCTCCTCCTTTTATAGGGTGAGGAGGAGTGCTAAATAAGGGAAAGGATGGGATCAACGTCAAACAAGATAAGGCAGTTCCTATCCATGTACATGCTCTAACCAGTTGCATAATGAACAAGATTACATTTTGGCTTACAGAAAAACACTCAGCCTCCTCTTCAAACCCACTTATCGAAGCTTGCAAGCAAAAGAAATACTTAATTATACATTGTCGAACTAGTTTGAATTAAAATAGAACTAAAATTGGGGATTTATCTTGGATGTTTCGAATACAAAAGTCACCATACATGTAGGTGTGCACAAATGTGTGGCCACACAGGTTTGCATGCAAATATGCATGGGCAGAGTTTTCCATGCATTTCATCACTTTTATAGCTCAGAACATAGGACTTGAGGGCAAATTTGATTAATTCATGGGATAAAGAGGGTTCCTATTCTGCATTTAAACATTTTAGGGTAAATTTAGGGCAATAATTACAACCTAGATGTTCTCCTATGCCTTTGAATGTGACTGATTCTCCGATTAAGTGATTCTAGTGTTATTGAGCTGGTAAATCTGGGAGTTGAATATTGTGTAGCCTCTTCAGCTAGTATGCTTATCATTATTGGGCTTTCTTTAAGGTCATATAACAACCAGAATGCGCATTCTCTGTTGGGATATTTCTTTAAAGTAAACTCAGAAAACAATAGCAGATCCACTTGAGTGTGAAAAATAAGCACATATTCAAATATAATGATGCGCAAATGATAAATGAAGTGACATAACTGAATCAAATATATGGCCACTTTGAGGGGGACAACCTCTAGAAAGTAGAAGATAATGATGCAAAATTTGGGGAAGCATTTCATAAAGCTATGAAGCCCAAAAGTGTAGGTTTTGAGCCAAAGGAGGCCTACTACCTCCAAGATGGGTTGCTCTACAACATGGGTAAGCTTTGTGTGCCTAAAGAAGGAAGGGTTCAGCTAATAAGAGAAGCTCATTCTTCAAAAGTTGCAGGTCACTTTGGAGTGACAAAGACCGTAGCAAATTTGCAGAGGTATGTTTATTGGACAAATATGCAAGTTGATGTTGCAAAATTCATAAGGGGATGTGTGTTGTGCAGCACAAGCCTAGTAACAGAAAATTGGATTTGTTTATGCCATTGTTGGTTCCTTCTAGGCCATGGGAAAGGATTTACATGGACTTTGTGGTAGGCTTTCCTTTATCAAAGAAAGGGCATGACTACTTATTTGTGGTTGTAGACCAGTTTAGTAAGATCAATGTTCTTATTCCTTGGAATAAAAACTCTCAAAGGGAAGTAAGGCAGCTGAGTTTTTTTTAATCAATGTGTGGATTCATTTTTATTAGCCAAGATCTATCATTTCAAATAGAGATTCCAGATTTGTGAGCAAATTTTGGACTACATTGTGGAAGAAAATGGATACTAGATTGAACAAATCTACCGCTTTTCCCCACAAACCGATGGGCAAAAAGAAGTGGTTAATGGAACATTAGTGCGGTTCTTGAGAGGATACGATAGAAAGCATCCCAAGACTTGGAATGAGAATTTGATGTAAATTCAGCATTCTTATAACAAGGCATTGCATTTCTCTACTAATAAATCTCCTTATGAAACATGTTTTGGTTATTTACCTCCATATCCATTTGATGATGTTTTGAGACAGCCATACATGGGACAAATAAAAGTGGACATTGAAGTTCACAAAGCTAATAACTTCATAGAGAAGATTCAACAAATACACCTCCAAGTACAAGAGAGGTTAAGGGAGTCACAAGCAAAGTACAAAGCCAAACATGATCAACATAGGGTTAAGCATAGCTTCCTTGTTAAAGATGAGGTATGGCTGTACATAAGCAAATAAAAATAACAAGGTAAAACTTAGAAGCACAAACCTCTTGGATATGGGCAATTTGTAATTATGGAACAAGTGGGCAAGAATGCTTTCAAATTAGATCTGCCTCCTTACACGTAGATATATTTTGTTGGGAATGTTGAGAACTTATGTCTCTTTAAGTCTTCCATGCTAGATGAAGAAAGTCCTTTGCTACCTTCCATTGATAAGCTTACTCCTGATAACCAAGAAGAGTCGGACAAAGATGTAGTTTTCTTTAGAAAAAAAGTGTGTCAAGAAGAAGAGTGTGAAAGAATTGGCAAACTAGCCTGAAAGTGCAGTCGCCAAGCAAATCTAAATGGTATTCCAAAGAAGAAGTGGGGAAGAAATTTTCTCACCTCATGAGTTCCTAAGCTTTTGAGGACCAAAAAATTTATAATTGGGGAGGTATGAACTGAATTTGCATCAAAAATGTTGGCAATATGAGCTAACTAGTCCACTATTCTCAATAAGATGTAATACACCACTTATAACACTTCCTAGTAGTTGTTTTCCATGAAGGTTGATCAAATAAGTACAGAGGGGTCTACAGAGACAGAGTAAAATCTGAAGTGATCTTGACACGTAAGATGAGAAGACATCAGTAGGTCCATGTTTCTGAAAAATGGAGTATCATAAAAGGTAACAAAACCGCCAGTTTCTGCAAGCGCTGGTTTTGCCCGTAACCAAGACAAAGGCAGGGTAATGGTTCCAAACATTTTCTCTTCCATTTTGTGTCATTTCTTCTTCCTTCTCGACCTTCTCATGTTGTAATAATGTATAAGTATTCTTTTGTGGTGAGGCAAAGGCATTAAGTGATGGTTTGAGTTGGGTAGTGATTCATTCATGCCTTCATTGATGTCTCCTAGCAATTCTCCTTGACTGTGTGTGTTTGGGAGCTGGATTTGTGTAAGCGAGTATATGTTCAGTTATGTGGCAAGAGCAGTGTATGGGATTTTGGGCATGTTGTATTGTAACGAATGTCAACGAAGGCCTCATGAAGGCAGTACCAAATAAATCTTCTTACACAGTAATTTTATTCATCTTTATACAAGCATTAACAATTTTTTGGCAGCAGTCCCTTTGCCAAACTGTCGCCCAGTTCCTCATAATCCTAGGGATATACCACGCTTTCTTTTATACAAGCTCCGAAAATTTTGGGTGACATTTGATGCTTCAGGAATGCTATGTTGTCATGCAGATTAGCATATACATTCAACGCTCTTCTTCGTGCCCGACTTTCCAAGCTTTTCAACAACATTCAGGCATTTCAGAAGTGCTTCAATCTTCATCTAGATCTCAGATCCATGCATTTAAAGAGTTTCAACAAATAGTCAGCTTTTTCATACCCCTGCTTCAGGAATTTCACGGGACATCCACACATTTAAAGAGATTCAGCACTTAATCAGATTTTCCATACCCGGGCTTCAAAAGATTCATGAGACACTGAGATTTCTTTGGATGCACAACTGCATCTTGAACGCCCAAATACCATGAATAAAAGGACTCTATAAATCTGGAAAAAATAGATCTCCTTTTCTGAATCTTAAACTTGAATTTTCTTCAACCCTGGTACAGATTCCTCTGATCTGAATAAAGATTGATGTCTCCTCTTTTGGGGGTTTTCAGTCCCTCAAAATATTATAAAAATTTGGAGGTGAGGAAGTTTTTCAGGCAATTGCTAAACTTTGAACCACTTTGACTTGTTGGGTATATGACCCTTTATTCAAACCTGCAAATATTACTATGAACCTCTTCTTGTTTCACGGAATTTTGTTTGGAGGATAGTGTTTTAATCCAACTCATCCTGTTGATCAGGTACTAAGTCTTCTGTTGAGGGCAATAACTTCCTCGTCAAGATTTTAAGGATTCAAACAACTTCAAATTATTTGCATTCACAACGGAGTAGATACCCATGTATGTTGATAGATAAAAAGCTTAAAAGCTTTGGGTCCAAGTTGTTGAGAAATTCCAAATGGGTCAAAACATACAGGTGTAAACATTTTTCTTTCACCTTTAAAGTTTAAACCATTCTTCGTTGAGAACAGCATGTCACCATCTTGAAAATCGTGAATTATACCATGCTGATAATAGCATTCCTCCTACCTTTATAGTGCCCTTTGTGATTGGTCTTGAACTTGCTTATGTATTTCTTGATTTTTCCTATAAAGTTGATCGGCTTCTGCTACCGCTGCTACTGCTCATCACTAAGCTCCACAAGATGGTCTTCAACAACTTCTGGGTAAGAAAGTCAAAAGGGGGTTGGGCTAAAAAGACAAACCGGTCTCAAAAGAAAATTGATTCGTAGATCTATGGATGGCTCTGTTTAAACAAAATTGAATATGGAAAAGACTGCGATATCATTTTTTTGGACACTTTTAATTGTAACCCCTCAGCAAATATATTAGTGTCTGGTTCACCACCCGGATCCATCTATCTAACAGTGTTGAGCACCTTTTCAACTTGGTGTCACCACTCTCCATAACACTGTCCAGAAAATACTCAAAAAATATACAAACTTTATCTGAAATAACGAAAGTAGAGAGTCCAAAATGAACCCGCACGTGTTCAAAAACAACTTATTGTATCTTGTCAAAGATGGTGTTACCACATGGAACCAGAACACTCGTCTTACTCAATCAGTTCGCTATGTCCAGCATATAGTTAGTACCATGCCCTGCCTGAGGCAGACCCCCAAGATAACTTGTAGAAACACTTTCCCCAAGACAAATTTGGCACTAGATAAAGAGCATATTGTATATATCCCAATATATGCATTTTTATTAAAAAAGTGATTATAGGGTTGTGTCTCTTATACACAACCTTTCATGCGTATTTCATATTCACCTTGTGAATGGATAATGTACCATTCTCTCATTAATAGAGTATCAATAACATTTATTTTGTCCAAATGAATATTACTTAATATCATGATTGGTGTGTATCATGTGGCATCATAGCCACAAAAGCTTCTGACACATTTATTATGTGACTGTTTACTGTGACAGCAATTTATACTACTGCTGCCTCTCGTGTATAAGAAACAAATATCATCATAACAAGTGTATATTAAAAACACTTGGAAATGAAGTGAGAGAAAAACCACCCATAATTCATGTTAGCAATTTTTAGCATTGCTCGTCATATTAATATATTGGCAAACCAAACAACACCAGGCATCTTTACAGTCTGCAGTCCAGCATCTGTGCTACCAGTTGTTCAAAATACTAGAGTGCATTGCCTCTAAGTCACGATTTGTTAACATTGGCATTGTATTACCGGTTTAGTCTGCCACTAACAATCAAGCAAACTAATTAATTCTAAATCAGTTTCCGTTTAGCTGAAGTTTTCTTTCTGAAATCCTAGTTATTTTACAGTCACTTTCATAAATAGGTAAGTTAAAAAATAAGAGAAAAAACAAGTAAAATAAATACATATATATTGGTATAAACACCATTACTAACAGCTTTCCTTCCCATTGGCGTCCATTATCATAAGGCTGCATGGTAGAAATTGCAAAGGTTTGCTAAAATAGTATGGGTTTCAAAAAAATGTAAGCCATCAGAATCGTCTGAAGTGACCTGAATTATAATTCTGTGGGTTCCCTAGTCAGCAACAACAAAGAAGAATAAATATTAATTATTTTTTTAAACAGGATAATTATCCATTTTTCCTGCAAGCAACCCACACAACCGATGAGATATATCCCCACTTATCATGATTTTCATGCCAAAAGAAACAGTGTTGCTTCTCTTCCAATACTGTTTGCCTTTGCCTACTGCAGCAATCATAGGACATATCAAACAATCCTTCGATCAATAAAAATATATACATAGCCAATTTCCCCAACAGCTGGCTTACACCGAGTTAACAGCCATGCCAATGGAATCATTGCGTCCACATTTATTGGAGAAAAATTCAATTTCTATGACATCAGTAAGTGTTAAACCCCTATCAGCAATATAAATAAAAGGGCCATTTGAATTATTAATATCCTGTGTTGCAGGGATATGCCCCCCGGCCCGACGCCCCCTGTTCGGAGACGCCTCCGGCACGGGGACGTCCCGAGTACTCCCGGAGGCGCCCACCGGCGTGCCGGACGTTTCCGGCGCATACCCGAGGGATTCCGGCAGAAAAATGGCGAATTTTTTTTTTTTTAAAACCTAAAAAAATCCTTTAAAAAAAAACCCTAAAAACTAAGCAACCCTAAATGTAAATCCAGTCCGAACCCAACTGTATAGAAATAAAATAAACATTTAAGTATAAGTTTACATTTAGATAAATGTAAACTTATACTTTAAGTTATATTTTAATTATATACTTTCAGGGTGTTTGAGAGGGGTTTCGGACTGCTAGGAGCTATAATGCAAATTCTAGGTTTTGGAGGATCCTGTCATATTTCAGAGTTAGTCAGATTCCAGGGTTTCAGGGTTTCAAACTTAGCCATATTTCAGGGTTTCAAGATTTCAAGGAGACATCATAGGAGATATGAAGGCTGCATGAAGGGATGCGTGCTTGATAGAATAGTATGAGAATATCTCTAGCAAAGTGCCACAAGCCGATCCCACCCCAGTCCCTGCGCACCCCTTAAGGCATGCACTCGTGAGATTCAATGCACCGATGAGCCCTTGTGAGAGAAAGTGTCAGTAAATGATAAAGCTGAAAAATAATGGGAGTGGCATTCATGATTTTGTGGACAATCGAGATGATTTATTCTAGATTTGAATGTACATCTTGTCTTTGAAGTAATGAATGAATGAATATTATATATTTTTAAGTGTTTTATCATTTATAGACAAATATTTTCACACTATGTAGTTTCAAGTGTTTTACTAAAAAAATGAGTACTATACAATATATATATATATATATATATATATACACACACACACAGACGTTCCCACGACGTATCCAAATCAAGGTTTTTGAAAAATGACGTACCCGCATACCCGAGACGTCCCCGTACCCGTACCCAAACAACATAGTTAATATCAAATGGAAGTAAACACCATTCTATTAATAGGCAGGTTGTAAACGTTTTCAAAAGAAACATCCATGAACCATATGAGATATTTTAAAAAAAGGGATGCCTTTAAGCTATTGAGTCCCATACTAAGTTGCCCATAAGGATCAGATGGTATATTATTAAAGCCCTCTTACTGCCCATAATAAATAAAGCAATTCCAAAGAATCCCTTGAAGAAGTCAATGTCATCCTCTGAAAAAAATGCAAAGAATATTAAAATAGCCGGTTAAAAAGGAGTCCAGACATTACAAAGCAGAATTGATTTATTGCTTAACTACTCACTACTCATGCAGATTCTTACAAGATTATAGATAAAATGTTATCATAGTAGCAGTACAGGAGTCAAGTTCAAGCACCATTTTAAATCAATTAAGCTCAAACTGAAGCTTATAATAGGAACTAAAGAGGCATCCTAAGAAGATTGTTTTAAACTTCTTGAAATCGTAGAAAATAAGTGTTAATTGGCAGATGATTGATAGTATTTTTTTGGTAAACCACTAATACAAGAAGCCAAAGGAAACTATTTCAAAGCACTCAAAAACAAAGCAAGGTACATCAAACTAGAATAAGTCAACAATGGCGACATTTCCAAAGAGAAGTAAGGTTTCTCAAGGTTTTTCTTTTGAAAACCTAAGACCTCGTTCTTCTTCACTGCCATTAAAAATGATGAAACAAAAGCTGTCTTCATGCCAACATCTTCATTATGGCAAGGATTTTCGAGTGCCCAAGACCTTTGAAAAGTAGTAACAGAGTTTAATATACATCAAACTCAATGGACAACTAATCATGAAAAGTTAAAATTTCGACCAAATACTAAATCAATCATATTCATTAATTCCGATCAAAGTTTTGAAATCAGTATTACAAACTGCAACAACAATAATCGTAGCATGTCTTAATCAGTTTCAACTTTGCCAACAAACAAAGAAACATAGAATTACAAATACAGAGGAAACAGCAATTATCGAAGTGACACCATATCACCAATATAGAAAATCAATTTGTAAGAAACATAGGAATATTGACCAAATACAATGACATAGAACCCGATGAAGTTGTCCAAAATTTTAACATCAGTACACATGCTGACAATGATATAGGAAGTTTTGCTGATAAAGAAGTTGAGACAAATCTGATACCTAATATCGACAATAAGCATTTTTCCATCAATTATGTCTTGAAAACAATACTATGACAATTGGTCTTTTGTTGCTAGATCCCTCTTCAAATATTAAAGAGACAATCATTACAAAAGAAAGCGCAGATAAGCCAATAAGATATCCTCTTAAAATTTGCAGACATTTAATATATAATAGAATCATCGCCTGTGTGGACAGCCAAAACAACAACAAACACATTGCAATGTTGATCATTATAAAATGCAGTTATGCAGAGTGAAAAGCAGTGAGATGTTCTAGAAATATGTCAAAAGCTTCCTAATCTGCCACAAAAGAGGCCACTCCCAGTGTGGGGAATAGCTATTACACAAGATCCAAAGGGTCAAAGGTGGATAAAATTGTGAACAAGATGCATGGGTGGGTTATTCAAATTGGTGGAATTAATTGTGTGCAATGTTACAGGAATAAGCCCAAAATGATAAATCATAGGCATATATATGTCAACCATAGAGCTCAAGGGGCAACATCATTCACTTTTTAAGTTATTTGTGCATTTTTAGTTCTATTACCCTGGAAGTTTTTTCACGACAAGTTCGTAGTATTTTCATTGGGTTCATAAATTACTACAATCTTCAGCATTTACATTGTAAAAACTTACAAAGCTACTTTATGAGCAGATCAGAAGGTATTTTTCACCAAACACATTGCTGTAAAAATATTCTTAGAAACTCAGTTTGTATTCATGGTTTAATAAGAAGACCCGTCATTTCCATTTTCTACGGTAGAAACTGTCAAATTTTCCTGAATTCTGGAAGAAAGACGCACAGAATGCAAATATGTCTAAATGCCAAGAATGAACATGTTCTTTGTGATAGCTGGAGATATATGTTGTGCATTCCACATTATCTGAAACATCTCGTTTAAACTAAAGTGGTCCATAAAATTCTTCATCCTTCATTGCATGTTTAAAACTCACTCTTTTATAGCATCATATGTCGCCAGTGTGTTATATGCTTTAGTTCTTGTAAATCTGTATCTAGTACATTTATAAAATTACATACTTTCATAATACACACTTTTCATTCCATTTTAGTTGTTTAATGTTACCAATTGTAAATTAAGAACTACACCAACCAGAAAGAAATAAACTAGAACTTATAATTTCCAATCTGAATTGAACTGAAACATATTAGATGTAATAAAGCATGGAATGCACCAAATATGCTATTATTTACCATGCTTTATAACATCAAAATTTGTGATGGAAATAGGACTACGTCACTTTACTTATTTCTGTGAAAGATAAAGATGGCAATACTTTTCATTGCAAGCACAAAAGCTGGTAATAGGCATTGCTATGCATAAACATTAACATTAAGCTTATAACATATCATAGGCAGTGTATTTTAGTAGACACTTTCTTAGGGTGGATGTTCATTGTTTAGTCAAAAAATCACTCTCAAAACTAGATGCTGGTCACCATATACCAAGAAATTATGATTGAAGTAAACCCACGCAATCTAGAAGCCTTATTGCAAGCCAAATTAAGAGGAACGTAGAAATCCTAGTCACCTGTTTAGCCGGCAAAAAAAAGGCAAGTCTAATACTGTTCCACTGTGGCAGGAATCAATAAATGCGTGAAGCCTAACACCCCGTGGAAGAGGCCTGACAATTGTTGCATTAATTTCATCATCCACAAGTTGTCCTTGTGATTCAAAGTCAAGTGGAAGGAGAGTTTCATCAAATCCATCAACTTCATCTCCAGTGCGATTTCTTTGTTGTGAACCATGTCCGGAATAATGAAATACTAATGAATCTCCTGGCTGACAACCTTGTGTAAGCCAAAACAATGCCATCCGCATGTTGTGCTTTGTTGGGATTCTAAGAGGATCTCTTTCCTCTTCTGTAAAAGAAAAACACATTTGATAAATTAAAATGAGGCAAGCTAATTATGCTACTCAGAATGCATAAATAAAAAATTTACCCAAATCTTCTAAAGCTTCATGCTGGCAATAACAACGTTTTTGCCATATATTATATATTTAAATTAGCAATCAGTCAATAGGAAATGGGAAATATGCATAATAATCAAAAAGTATTTACAAGTTTGAACACATATAAGAAGTAGCAATCTTCTTAAAGGGTCATTCATTACCACATGCCATTTGATTATATTAACTTGTCAGTTTTCCCAGTTCTGAAATATATTTTCTGAGCATTATCCGAAAAATATGCTTTCAAGGATATAGGTAAAAAACACTCAAGAAAAAAAGCATCAATCCAGCTGAAAATGTGGACAGAAATTCACAATTGTGTATACATCTTCATCAATAGTTTCTTAGGCAGAGATAGTATATCATTATTGCAGCATGTGTAGGTAGATAGGCTTAATTAAATTGTGAGTTAATACATTGTATGCATATGGGTGGTTTCCTTCAAGTTTTTCACATTTTAGCCTAGTCTATACAAGCAATTTAACCTCTCAATAAATTATGTTGCCTGTGTTTAATGGAGATCTTGAACATTGCTCATGCGCGCTTAAAAAAGATATTCCCGTGATTAGAAATTGTCATTCATAATTATCTTATATTATTTTGAATGGTCTTTCTAATGTATGTTCTATGTATAGTTCTCATTGCTAATGCATAGAATACTTGTTTCTTGCTGATTCACCCCCTACTCTTTTGGTGATGTTGCCGCCTTGAATTTGAATTGCCATGTGCGTCATAGTTATGCAGTCATAGTTTAGTCATTTATACCATAATGTCGTAAAAGTTCAAAAATCAAAAACTACAAAAAATGAAGACAACCAATGAATGGGTTGAGACCTTGATCAATCAGAGATCGATGAACTAACTAAAGATTTCTTACATGAATATATTCCCGTGATTAGAAATTGTCATTCATAATTATCTTATATTGTTTTGAATGATCTTTCTAATGTATGTTCTATGTATAGTTTTCTTTGTTGATGCATAAAATATTTGTTTCTTGTTGATTCACCCCTACTCTTTTGGTGGTGTTGCCACCTTGTATTTGAATTGCCATGTGCATCATAGTTATAGTTATTTATACCATAATGTCATAAAAGTTAAAAGATCAAAAACTACGAAAAATGAATAACACCAATCAATGGGTTGAGACCTTGATCAATCAGAACTGAATCAGAGATCAATGAACTAACTAAAGATTTATTACACGTGGCACATAATCATCAGCTTAATTCACAAAGGAAAAAGACACCTAGCTACCCTGCAAGACATGGATCATAATCAAGTGTAGAATGAGGATGGGAAGAGGTTGATGACAGTGCTTCCAAGGATCCTACCCTAGTAATTCATTGATTTATAGGACATCCACAAAGAATATGAACAAGAGGAACATTTATGGGCCAGGTAGGGCTACGAAGATCAACCACAAAAAGAGAATGCGAAACAAGAGAGGCGTCAAAGACGACAATGACTCATCTTCCACTTGGAGAAGACAAAAGAGAAATGGTGTAAATGAGATAATAAGGACTGTGAAATTAGTGAAGTAAAGAGGAATCAAAGATTGCATGAGGTTGCAAGATTAAGAGAGCCCCTTCAGCAAGGATGATTTGCTCAAATGAAGAGTGATTTGGACGAACCTATTCCAAATGAGGGGTGTAATGCCAATGAAGAAAATATTTATATTGGAGTTATGAGAAATAGCGAATCAAAACAAGATTATGGGAAAAAGTTGACTACCAAGGAATTTAATGCTTAGTGCAAGGAAGAAACACATTTGAGGACCAATTTGGAGGTAGAAAAGTAGGTTGCAAGGATTTCTTAGAGCCAACTAGAATGAGTGAGCGGAGGTGTCTGACAGTGCTTGGGAGGGGCCTCGGCATGAAAGCGGTCTATTAGACACTATTATATTATTGAAGGAGGATAGTCTTGCAATGTGAAGATCACCAAAAGTTGAGGCAAGAGTTTTGAACCAACAACATTCACAAGGTTAGGAAAAAAAATTGAAAATGGGAAGACCACCACCCATGGATTGACAAAAGCTACCCAAATTTAGCAAGGATGGAAACCAAGATCCCACAAGACATTGAAAAACATGCAAGATAATTTGGACAGCAAAAAATAGAGTTTATGCTTACAACTAAAGATTGAAAGAATTGATAAGTAACCTGGAGAAGACCCCACAGCAAACGAACATAATGAAGATGGCTTATCGAAGGGTTACTTCCAAAATATAGAAACAAAATGAAGATGTTACTCCCAACTGCATATGAGAAGGTCTACAGTAGTGTCATAAACCTCAGGTGAGGACAAAACAATTAGGTCTTTGATTCTTAGTGAATATGAGCAACAAACATCCATTGAAGCATTAAGGACATGGTGCGAATTTCAAAGAACAGGAAAAGGGCAATAAGAAAGAGAATAAAGAAGTTACCAAGTGAAAATTCAAGTAAATACCAATAAGATGTCAACAAGTACCACCTGCACATCATGGGCGCCCTCAAACATCACCTTAACTCAGCATGTTCATGACATAAGTGGCCTCTTTGTATTTTCCAAGCCATGTACAACCAATTTTCCCAATTTGGCATGCATTGCAAGATTGGATTTTTTGAAAATCAGAATAGAGGGTTGCAAATTCACTCGAACAATCAAGTGGATTTCCAGAAATATTTGCATTTGGTTACACTTTTCCTCCAATCCGAGAAAAGTTTGCTTCAAGATTGTGAGTTGTGACTCTAAATTCATGTTTTCTAAACTCATGGGCAAGCATAAGTCCCAATTATGGGCATCCCTAAATAGAGGGCTCTAAGGAAGAAGCAGATGATTTTTAACATCAACTGGTACATGCCCAATGGTGTAGAGTGTCAACTCTAGTGACAAAAGAACAAGTAACATGCTCAAGAATTCATTTGTAAGGCTCAAGTAAACCATGTTGTTGACGTCTATGTTTGATAAGCAACACCACAAGTCCCATTTGGTGTGAATCTAATCAAGGATTAAAATCCTGTTGTTCTTGGTGATGGGGAAACTGTTGTTTCCTATAAACCTCATGATTTCCATCAAGTTATGGAGCAAACTAAGCCCAACTCCAAGGAGAAGATGAAACAATGAACAAACACTTCAATCCATAGATGCCCAAAGACAAAAAGGAAAATATGATCAAGCATGGCAATAGAGGGTTCTACATGTAACACAGAAAATTAAAAAAATTGAATAATACTTCAATCCATACATGCCCAAAGACCAGAAGGAAAATCTGATCAAGCATGTCAATAGAGGGTTGAAAATGTAACGCATAATTAAAATAGAGTCAAGGTGTTTGCAATAGTCAACAGTGTTGAGAGCCAAATATTTGCATATATGTTGGTGTGCCTTACTTAGAGGGATTGTCCCAAGGTTTTGTGTGATAATGGGTTGAGTATCTCAGGTCCAAATTGCAGAACTTCCTTATTTGTAGTTGAAATGGCTTCTAGATGTGCCTTCATGTGTAAGCAATATTTTTCAATGCAATTGACAAAGTTGGGAGAAAGTTGCCTAGAAACATTGCTTCTATGCATTTTGAGAGAAACTGACGCAGAAGCATCCGGATTCACAAGAAATCTTGCATCAACGAAAAATATGGACTGGCTTTATGTGCACGTTTCTACATGTGTGTGTGTGTTGGTGTGACTTGTCGGTCATGTCAACAACATCACACGTAGAAGATCAACAAAAATCCTAAGAACATCATTAAAAGTCCATCATGTCCAAAAAGGCAAATAGAGATAGTTTTAGTCACCCCCTGAGGTCAAATGACCCCTCTTTGGAACAGTGACAAAACTGCACTTTAATACAGGGGGTGGTCTTGCCCGCATTGGATGCACAAGCAAAGTAACTGCCCAAAACATAAAAAAATGACGTGTGCCATTTCCCAAGGCAGAGGAACCTCAAAGAGGCTTGCAGCATGTTAGTCTCAATCTCAGGCAAGCAAGAATTAAAATCCATTTTGGTGCAGGTGTTGGGAAGTTCAAGTTGTTAGAGAGAAGAGAGTTCCAACCCCATGAGAGAGCAGAGCTAAGTAAAACAAAGTTTAGCTCTAGGAAAATAGAGAAGCTGAGCTACAAAGCCTACAAGTGGGATGTATGTTTGCTGAAGCCAATCCTGAGACTAAGTGTAATGTCTTCTTCATAGTTAGTAGGGGAAAGGATGTGCGTATCTGTGAATCTTTGTAACATTGTATGCTTATTGAATAAATAGAGGATGTTTGGTATCTATTATGAGTTATTGTGCTTGTGTGTGTGTCCATTTGAGAGTGACTATAAGTCTCCGCTGGAGTGTAAGGCAGCCATTAATTTGGCCCCCTCATTCGCATCTGTATCAATTGGTATCAAAGCAAGGTTTGCCTTGTAGGGTTGAGTGCATAAGGTTTTGTGGAGTCAATTGTAGGTTGTGAATGACAACCTTGTGTTGTGAAAAAAAAATTGACCAAGTCAATGGAGGCCCCCAAAAGAGTAAAGTTTGTTTGCACCAAGTTGAAGGGACGTGCATCCTTGTGGTGGGATCATGTACAGCTGGAAAGGGAAATAAGAGGCAAAGATATAATCAAAACTTGACAAAAGCGTCACAGCGCTAAAAGGCCAATTTCTGCCTTCAAATTATCAGTTGAGTTTAATAAAAAAGTTGTAGAATTTCAAACAAGGGGAGATGAGGGTGAAAGACTACACCAAGAAGTTTTGCAAGTTCATTATTAGAGCTGGTCATGTGGAGTATGATCAAGAGAAGATATTAAGGTATGTAAATGGACTTTGTATTTCCATTCAATGTGTTTGGAATGTTCAAGTTGAAGTTGGTAGAAGAGGCCTATCAATGTCCATTGAAGGCAAAAAACTAGTTGTCGAGAAGGCGATAAAATACATCTAGAGGTAGAGGATGATTATCAAGATGAAGAGGACAAACAAATAGTGGTAGAGAACAACATACTCATGAAAGTTATGCTAACACTTCACAAAATCAATCGGACTCAAGGAGGAAGCAGGTATTCTTCTATAAGAAGAGGATACTTTGGTAGAAGAAGAGATATAGGATTCAAGGTTAGTGGGTAAATGCTTTGAATGTGAAGATGTTGGACTTATTGCTTTTGAATGTCTTAAAGTATTTCAAAACAGCAGTAGGAGGATTGAAGCAAGCAATCATATTGCTCATACAAATGAGGAGAGTGTTGCATCCCCAAATGGCATAGAAGAACCAAAGTGTGTTGAAGCTCTTATGATGAAGAGAGTGTTGTTGAAACCAGCCAAAAAGGAGAACGAACTGGTGCAAAAAAAGAATGTTTTATAGACTATATGCGGGAGGTAAGTGTTGTAAGGTCACTTTTTATAGTGGTAGCATTAAAATTTTGGTTTCAAATGAAATGGTAAAAAAGCTTGCACTGAAAAGAATTGAGGATCCCAATCCATACAAAGTGTCTTGGTTGCTTAAAGGTCATCAAGTGTTAGTAAATGAACAATTTGTGATTAGTTTTCAGATTGGGTCTTAAAAGGATGAAGTTTTGTGTTATGTAATGCCCATGGATGCATGTCGTGTCATTGGGAAGACCATGGCAATTTGATAGAAAGACCGTGCATGATGATAGAGCAAACACCTACACACTTGTGAAGGATGGTAAGATGTGCAAATTGAGCACATTGAAGGAAATAAGAGGAGGTGGACAGCAATCTAAAGTTTTCGCTGGTTTCCAATGAACAGTTTTTGAAGGAGGCAAAGAAGGAAAAGGCATGTTTTGCTTTCATCCCCAAACCGATGCAAGTTGTGATCGCAAAAGAGGTAAGTTAAATTCCAATTTAAGTGGAGAATTTGTTGAATGAGTTTGTTGATATTGTTTCTAAAGACTTGCCGGATGGATTGCCACCTATGAGAAGCATTAGTCATCATAGAACCTAGTGCCTGGATCTAGTTTACCACACGAGGCAGCACATAGGTTAACGCCTATGGAAAAAGAGGAAGTGAAGAAGCAAGTACAAGAGTTGTTGGATAAGGATTTGATAAGAGAAAGTCTAAGCCCATGCGAAGTTCCATCAGTATTGCACCTAAAAAAGGTGGAGATTGGTAAATGTGTACGAATTCAAGAGCAATTAAAAAAATCTGAAAATCAGTATCAAATAAAAAATTTCATTGTGAAAGATGAATGATTTGATGGATTGTTTGAGTGGAGCAAGATACTTCACAAAGATTGATTTAAAAAGTGAATATCAGCAAATCAAAACTAAAGAAGGTGATAATTGGAAGACCGCATTCAAAACAAAGAATGGGTTGTATGAGAGGTGGAGATTGGCAGATGTGTATGGATTCAAGAGCAATTAACAAGCTCAATATCAAATATAAATTTCCATTGCGAAGGATCAATGATTTGATGGATTGTTTGAGTGGAGAAAGATAGTTCACAAAAATTGATTTAAAAAGTGAATATCAACAAATCAGAATTTAAGAAGGTGATGAGTAGAAGACCGCATTCAAGACAAAAAATGGGTTGTATGAGTGGGCTTGTTATACAATTTGGATTGTCAAATGGACCTAGCACATTCATGAGACTCATGAATGAAGTGGTGAAACGCTACTTGGGTAAGTTTGACATTGTGTATTTAGATTACATTTTGATTTTCAGACATATAAAAGAAGAGCATTTGTTGAATATGCAGTTGTTGTTCCAAAGGTTGGAGGAGAAGTTGGTGGTCAACTTAAAGAAATGTAAGTTCATGAAGGAAGAGTTGATCTATTTTGGATTTGTAATCTCACATGATGGGTTGAAAATGGAACTCAAAAGGGTAAGAGCAATCGTTGAATGATCATCTAAGAATATGTTTGAAGCAAGAAGCTTTCATGGGTTAGGTAGTTTATATAGAAATGTCACTACAAACTTTTATGGTGTATGTGCACCCATTACGGAAACAATGAAAGGTGATAGGAAAAAAATCGAATGGATTGTTGCAACAAAGAAGAGTTTTCAGTTTTTGAAGAAAAGAGTGACAAAACACATGTTTGCCTTTGGCATTTATAGATTTCAACAAAATATTTCATGTTGATTGTGATGCTAATGGAAGAAAAAAATCAAATGGATTGTTGCAACAGAGAAGAGTTTTCAGTTTTTGAAAAAAAAGAGTGACAAAACACATGTTTGGCATTTGTAGATTTCAACAAAATATTTCAAGTTGATTGTGATGCTAATGGAACAATCACAGGATCAGCTTTGAGTCAAGAAGGTAGGTCCATTGCTTACTTTAGTGAGAAGTTGAATGAAGCAAAGCGAAAATATTTTGTTTATAATTACGAGTTTTATGCTATGATACAAGCTCTCAAGAGTTGGAGGCAATACTTGTTGCCCAAAGAATACGTGTTGTAAATGGATCATAAAGCACTGCAATTCATGAACAACCAAGGCAAGTTGAATCAAAAGCATATGAAGTGGGTTGAATTTCTTCAAAAAAAACATTGTTTTGAAGCATAAAAGTGGCAAGTCAAACAAAGTTGCAGATGCTTTGAGTAGGAGAGTTATTATGATGAATGAGATGAGAGTGGAAGTTACTAGGTTTGACTCAATGAAGGAGAGTTATTATGATGAATTTCCAAGTTGCATGGTTAGCATGCAAGAAACCAACCAGCATGGATAGACATCCATGGCTGGAATATGTGTTGCAAAATGGTTTGTTGTTCAAAGGACAACAATTGTACATACATCAAGGATAAATAAGGGAGACTTTGATGAATATTGGTTGCAAGATGGTTTGTTGTTCAAAAGAGCAATTGTGCATACCTTAAAAATCAATGAGAGAGAATTTTATGAAAGAACAACATAGCGGAGGTCTAGCTGGTCACTTTGGTGTTGAAAATACATTGGTGCATCTCAATGAGAGTTACTAGTGGCTGAGGAAAAATGTAGATGTGAAGAAGTTCGTGCAAGGATATAGAGTTTACTAACATGCCAAGAGCAAAAGTCAGAATTCCAGAGAGGCCATGGGAGGAGAAAAGCATGGATTTCGTTCTTGGGCAGCCAAGAACTCAAAGAGGTAATGATTCTATCTTCATTGTTGTTGCTATGTTTTCCAAGATAGCACACTTCATAGCATGTAAAGAGACAAGCGATGCCACACATGTTGCTAACTAGTTTTTCAAAAAAGTAATGAGACCATGTGGGTTGTCAAGGAGTATGGTATCGGATAGGGATACAAGATTTGTTGGGCACCCTTGGAGGACTTTGTGGAAACAAATACGCACAAGGTTGGATTTCAATTCAATCTATCCTCCTCAAACGGATGGACAAACAGAGGTAGTGAAAAGATGATTTGGTAACTTGTAGAAGTGCTTGGTAGGATATGACATTAACAGTGGGATATGATATTAAGACAAGCTGAATTTGCTTACAACTCAATGTATAGAAGTATAGCGATGAGTCATTTCAAATTGTGTAAGGTTGCAGCCCTAGAGGCATTTGTGTTAAAACAGAGAATTATGCAGCATGTGTGCATGATGTACATAGAGAGTTGAAGAGAAGGATGGAAGAGAATGTCATGAAGTATAAGCAGTGTGTAGATCAACCAAAAAGAAAGTAAGAGTTCCAAGTAGATGACTTAGTTCAAGCACATTCACGTAAAGAGAGGTTTCCTAAAGGAACATATAATAATCTGAAAAGGAAGAAGATTTGGCCTTGCAGAATTCTAAAAAAGTTTTCAGCAAATGCTTATGAAATAGAGCTACTGGATGGGGTTGACATATCAACTATCTTCAATATAGTGGATTTCTTCAACGTAGCGGATTTGTACACCTACTATGAGAGACAATGGAGTGATGAAGGAGCCAGTTAAAATTCTTCAATTGTAGATTGGAGATAGTAATTTCCTGAGAAAGCAAGGGATGAGATTGAGAAGAAATTGGATACATGAGTCAGCAAGAAGACAAGAAGCAGTGAGTACAAGGAGTATTTGGTTATGTAGGGAACAAAGCAGTTAAAGGCGGGACTTCGATGAGTGCATCCAAGGTTGCCAAGTATGGAAAAACCATTGAAGAGGTCACAGAGAGTTCATGAACAGTGGCTCATGGACAATGTCATTTACCTTGGCTGTCTGATTTAGGAGCATTCGGGTTCACAAACAATCTTGCATTAACCAAGAACATTGTGGACCTTAAAAAGGACCTATCCTTTCCTTTCCGCTCTATGGTCTGACAACAAAGCGGAAATTTGTGCTCATATCTTTGAAAAAGTGGAGACAGGGTGTGTTCTTCAGCCATTGAAACAGCTGAAAGCAATTCATAATCAGTTCATGAAATTTCATTCAAGCATGATTAGCTAGACCAGACTAATTATACATGGCCATAGAAGCACACTACAATGTTGAGGCAGGAAACCAAAGTTCTGCATAAGTTTTCCAGTGAAGAAAGAGAAAACCATTATTGTGTCTCTCCAACCACCTCTAATTATCTGAGTAATGTGGTAAGCCAGCTCAACTTCATCACAGCCTAATTGTTTCAAAACACATCTGATAAGTAAATGCATGAGACTAGGATTTGCAAGATAATGTGAAGTGCCATCGGCTAGAGTATGATGAGTACCACCAGGATGAGCTGAAGTTACTAAAGAAATGAGTCCGCAAAACAGGCTGTTCATTTTTCCAAGCATATATTTTGATAGAAATCAGCAGGATGGAAGTCTAAGGATACAACTTGAACAGAATCTGATCAGGCAGACTTCTGAGGTACAAAAATGAGAGAGTTAGCTTGCCAAGTTCAAGGCAATTGAGAAAGAATCGTACCAACATAAGGCTGATCAGTTAAGAACAGTGCAAACAGCAGATCAGGTCAGTAAAACTTACAAGCATAGTTACCAATTTCATAAATCCGAATTTGTACAGGTCAGCAAAGCTTACAAGCATAATTACCAATTTCATAAATCCGAATTTGTACAGGATGGGGGAGAAAAAATCCGAAAATCTGGAATTGTAGAAAAAATCCTAATGTTCGATTCAAAAAGAAAGAGTATATATATGTAAATGTATATGCATGTTAAATTTTAATTGTTGGATTCAGCAAGCAGCAAGGCAGCAGAAATAGGTTTGCGGAAAAATGAAATTTAATAAAAACAAAAGTTTAAAACTAATAAAAAAATATTTGGATGGATCCGACAGATTCATTATGTCTGGACTCTGAAGAATCCGGATCCGAGAAGATTTGAGCCAGTCCTGGAAGGATTTGGTAAGTATGCTTAAAAGAGACTTGAGAGGGAGAACATGCAGCTACCATTGCTATTGGATCAGTATATGTCCCAGATTCTTCATTAATTTCAGCATATTATAGCCCATGCCTTCAGTGTTTGAAGCTGCCACTGTTTCATCCTCTGAGCAAGCTACTACAACTGACCCCCATCCCAGTTCCTGAGCATTGCCAGCAAGGATATGAGCAATCTAAGAGTGGCGATACATGTAGGCAGATATTTGGAAATTTTGTTAGACGTGTAACTAAATGAAGACATTATGTTTCATGAGAATAAATAAGTGCAGAATGATGTGTATGGGCTTGATTAAATTCTATTTATCACTACGGCTGGTTGTCTTAAACTGACATACCCAAAGTAGCCTAATCTAGATGAACACTTAGGGTTGATCATTTAGGAAGCTTTCTCTGACCTCCCCACATATTGCATTAGCTATGTTAACACGAGATCTTGTACATTATTAAAGTGCATAATGAAGATAAACAATGGACACTAGGAGACATGGGATATGGGATACGGGTTTAGGGAAAGGGACATCCTAGCAAAGAGGGTTACAAAGGTATATGAATAAGGATACGGCTATATTACATTAAAATATAGTAACCAAGAAATGTGGCTTTTGATACGGAGACATGGTCTTTGCACCTAAACCCAAGTTTCCTAGCAACTATGACATTCAGAGAGATATAGTCATGTTGGTTGGTGAGATAGCTAGAGAGGGAGATAGCCATAATGGTTGGTAAGAGAGCCAGAGCCAGAGATGGAGGGTGAATCTATTTTGATTGATATATATGAAAAAGAAAATAATATATATAAGCTAATCAGTTATGTTTTTCATAACTCTATGCAGGATTTATATCATAGTTCCCATGCTCGAAAAGTTAAGTTGTTCGGAAGGGGGAAAAAGTTCGGAAGTTCCAAAAAGTTTGGTTCGATAAATTTGGTAAGTTCAGGCTGTTAGAAGAATTTTAAAAATTATAAAAAATAAATATATCATACATAATTCATATTTATAAATAAAATAGACTTGCACATAATAATAACAATAATAAAATATAGGACAACCTTCAAAAACCTGTGTAATTTCATGTTTGTAAAAAAAATATGACTTACACATAATAATAACAGTAATAAAATATAAGACAACCTTCAAAAACCTTTGTGTATAGAATTGTAACAAATAATTAAATAATTAAACTTCAAACCTTCTTAAACTATAAGCACCCCTCATTGGAAAAACGAACTATACCTCTTACAGCATATATCATGTCATGAGGTAGCATCCTAATCTATAATCTATCTTATAATATTTTTCAGATGACATTTGTTACAATTCCATATACGCTAACAGACTGACACGAATAATAATGCTCAAGGCCCTAATGCTTGGAATCTTGGATACCAGCATACGGGCTCTAGTTCTCGTCAATCAAATCCTCTTCTAGCAGTGCACACTGAACCCAAGTGTTGTATTTCTCCTGATGCCAACTGTTGTCGACGGCTGCACTGCGTGTATATTTCTTCCTTCGCGTTCGCTGTCCCAGACAGCTGCACTGCGTATATATTTCTTCCTCCACATTCGCTGTTCCCAGTTGCGCCGTGTAGGAGAGACGAATTTAATGGCTCTAGCCTGGAAGTGCAAATTGTATTTCTTGCTCCAAAGTCCATTCTATTTCTTCGCGTCTACTTGTCTTCTACTTCTCGTGCTATGCAGTTTTATTTGGCAGTCAATTTGTCGCGTTAGGGTTTTGTTTTGATGTTTTAGGGTTTTGCGTTTTAAAAATAAATAAAAATTTTGAACGGTCGAACATAACCGAATTTATTCGTTCAGTGTGAAATGTTCAGTTTGAACCGAACATCAGGGATGTTCGGTCGAACATGTTAACTATGGTTTATATGTTCTATTGTTCTGAATAGCGTGTCCGATGTATGTTCTGTATAAGGTTTATATAATTATATTGCTTATTTCATAAAATATTTGTTTCTTGCTGATTTACCCCTACAACATAACACATATACCTGTAAGCTTATCTAAGCTTGAGAGACACCTAAGGAATATCATATCTGAATTAATCACAAGGATACCTTTACTTCTTCAGGGTAAGCCCAATCACATTACTTCCTAGCCTTTCCCTTTTTTCAGACATACGCCCTTTTTACTACAAAGGAGCAACAAAACTCCACAACATCCCTTTTTATTACAACAGAGTAACAAAACTCCACTTGTCCTCCTTTCATGTTGGGTAAGGTTCTAAACTATGCAGCACACACCCCAAGGCAAACCATCAGGATGGAACCTGGGAGCTCTCAGAGATAAGTGCCCAGTTTACCTCTTTGTGCCAACACGAATTGACTACACTTCTTAACCTTTCAATCACCTTATTGTGGCCCTTTTGAAGCAGGAGCATCCTCCGTATGACATGGCTATCCAGCATCAGCCAAATAAATATGTTTGTTTCATTCAATAATGGTGAACTTCTTGTGGCGTTGTCTCGAAAACCCCAAAGGAGGTCATCCCACTTTACAAGGGGGTCTGGTTGTTTCCGTCTTCTCACACCACATGGCCTACAGTTCGTAGCATGTATTCACATTGATAAGAATGTCTATCGGGCATCAGGTTGAGTTGTCAAGGTCATGGTGCCTTCAGACAACCATTCTAAGACAGCTGATCATGGTGACTCGAGCTACAAGGCTCCGTTACTTTGTTTTCCTTCTTCATGGGCCGTTTTAGCTAAGTCAATGTTAGAGAGCATCTGAAGATAGTTTCAAAGTGGGTTTTTTTTGGAGTTTGTGTAACCATCTTCAAACCTTGTGGTCCCAGCTTTATGTGTCGCTTTAGACCTGTTTTCATGTCTATGGGAAAACATAGTTTATTACAAGCAGGAGGTTTGGATGGAGTTTCAAGCTGGAAAGTGATTTTGGACATGCTGGGGGGGTGCCAGCAATCTCTTGAAACTCACAAATCATAAAAAGAACCCACCTTCCTATCAAAACTGCAATCATATCTTGCAAGAGGCATTTTGAAGCATGGTGAGGTTGGAAGTCCTTGGGCCATCTCAGCAAAAACTAATTATGCAGATTTTGTAGTTTTGGCATGTACATGATGTGGCAAAAAGTATTTGGGAAAAGAAGGAACAGGTTGGGAGTTACAAACACATGAAAATTAGCCCAAAGATACCAAAGAGAGAGAGCCAAAAACGCCTTTTTAAGATTGTTGCTCATATTTGATGGTGAGGGGAGTCTGCAGGACAACCATGACAGAAGGAAAACGGAGAGAAAAGTGTTTTTATGACAGAAGCAAAGAAAAACAAGCTACAGCAAAAACACGGCAAGAAAAGGGGCATTTTGCCCATGTGAAGGTCGGGGAAGTTGGACGACTTTCAAAAAGATCTGAAACATGATTTTAGATGGGTTTTTTCCACTGATGATGAGCATGTGAACTTTTTTTTGGTGTCTCTGAGAAAACGCGGACAAATCGGGCTGTGAAAATTTGCCCAACTGTTCGACAAAATACCTGCAATCAGTTTTTAATTGTTGGGAGCCAAGGGAGGAGTTGCCAAACCTGTTGTAGGTTTAATTTGCAATGTTATAGCCCTAAGAACGTTGCTTCATGTGGAAAGACTCTGATTCAAGAGCTTTTGGTGTGTGTGAAATCCATTGTATGCATTTGAAAAGGGCCTAAAAACTCCATTTTAATAGAAAAATCAGTCTTTGTTCCAGTTGGGTACAGTATAGGATTGAATATCTTCCAAAATATATATCGAGATTCATTTCAAGTACTCATACACTGTATCTCCTCTCGTCTCAAGCAAATTTAAAGCTTCAGGCAATTTCCATGTTTTCTAGTAAAAAAATCATTAAATGACAGATTTTCTGAATTTCTTGCAAGTGACAACCAAAAGAGTTGGAACATCATAGTTGGGTAGGAAAACAGTGGATGAGCTTAGTTTGGGCTACTACAATAAGGTTTCCATTCATTTAACCCACATGCCTAGATTGCATCATTTGGCATCAGAGCTGGTTTGAAGTCCAGCTCAAAAGTATGTAACTAATAGGATTGTGATCGAATATTGTAACAGTATGTTGTGTTTGACTTAAAATGTCAATATGCCTCGCAGGAGAACAACTATAAGAGGTAGAGTAGGAGCTGCCAATGTGGCAGGAAGACTGGATAAGGTTGTGGACTTGCTAAGAGTTCTGTAAGCAAGATTGAATGCGGTTGAAGAAGACCAAAGACAAGGTTTCACACCAAGAGATGATGCGAGTGATGTAGAAGATGAGGAGTTAAGAGTAGAAGATCTAGAACCAGCACATGAGCAGCAGTTAGATGCAGGTGAAAATAGGCTCATTAGAGCTATATTGTGAATTGGAGGAGGAACCAAAATAGAATTCAAAGCTTCTCAGGAACTTTGAACCTGAGGAGTTAATTGTTTGGCTTACGGAGATGGAAGAATAATTCGAGTTTGGTGAGCTAGGTGACATAAGAAGAGTAAAAGTTGCTCAGACCAAGCTGAAAGGTCATGCAGCCCAATTGAGGAAGGAATTAAAAATTGAGAGGAAGAGAGGAAATAAAGAAAAGATCACCCAATGGGATAGAAAGTTGTCAAATTGAAGGGAAAAATTTTACCTTCAAATTATCAATTGGACTTGTTGAGAAAGCTCAAAACTTGAGGCAAAGAGAACTCAGTGTGAAGGATTACACCAAGGAGTTTTACAAGATAACCATACAGTCAGGTCATCATGTAGTAGATCCAGAGAAGGCTGCGAGATATATAAATGGGCTGAGGATAAACATACACAATGAATTGAGTAAGGTCCGATTGCACATAGTGGAAGAGGCTTATATCGAAAGCCGAAGAGAAGTTGTCAAGTAAACATCAAAATTCAGTAATAGGTAGCGGCAAAGTTTCAAGAGGGTGTGGTCAATCAAATGTTGGAAGAGGACAAAATACAAGAGGGAGAAATGAGCACTGCTCAACATCACAATCATACACTAAGAGGAAGACCATATCCTTCAAGAGAAAAGGGATCCTTGCGCACATGTTTCAAATGTAGAGATGTTGGCACCAACCTTATGAGTACCCACAAGCACAAAATGACAACAATAGGATAAATAAGGCCAACACTCATGTTTTACAAGTAGATGAAGAGTCCGCTGCATCACACGATCATACAGAAGCTCTCATGATGAAGCGAGAACTCCTAAAACCCAAGAAGGAGAATGAACTGGTACAAAGTAAGAATCTTTTCCGAACCATTTGCAATTCTGAAGGTAAGTGCTGCAAGGTCAATTTTGATAGTGGTAGCACAAATAATTTGGCATAAAATAAAATCGTAGATAAGCTTGGTTTGAAAAGAGTAACATAACTAATCCATACAAGGTGTCATGGTTGCAAAAAGGGCATCAAATGTTGGTAAATGAGCAATGTTTTAGTCAATTTTCAGATTGTGTCATATAAAGATGAGTTTTGTGGGACATTATGCCCATGGATGTGCGTAATGTGTTGTTGGGTAGACGATGGCAATTTGATCAAAAAGCCATACATGATGGAAGAGTGAGTACTTACACACTTTTGAAGGATGGAAAGAAGTATACCTTGAGCCCACTCAAGGATAAAGAGGAAGTGAATATCGGTCCTATAATTCTGATTATTTCCGAACACAGTTTTTAAAAGTGGTAAAGAAAGAGAAGGCATGCAATGCCTTCATTCCCAAACCCATGCAAGTTGGGACATCATATAAGTCAAGTGCAGAGAGTGAAGAGAAGGACCATGGAAGTCTAAGTGTGGAATTCAAATTTGATCAAGCATAAGAAGTAGAAGACCATCTCTTACTTGAAGAAGAGATGAGGATAATAGAAGCCTTGTTTGGATCAGCTGAAAAGAATGGGAAACAAGACAGTACCTCAAAGAATGAAGATGAAAGAGAAATAAATAGAACTGGTTGAAGTGCAGCATGTGAGAAATGAAGCTTTTGGAAGCCAATCAGGTGGCTAATTTCCAATTCTAGTCAATATAGGAAGAGGGAGCAGAAATGAAGAAAGAAAAGGGCCGGTTCTGCAACTCAACCCAAAGCAATCTCTTATATGGAAAACCAACAGAAGAATACTTTCAGTGTGATTTGGATGAGTTGTTTGAAGCCATCATGCAGACTAAAATTAATATGGAGTACACTATGACAGCAGAGGCCGAGACATTGTTTGACATTGCCATGAGATCAGCAAGTAAGCAAGACACAAAAGTTCTCTTAGATACAACAATGAAGAAAATGACCAATCAATTTGAAGCTTCATGTACGATCAAATTTTGGACGGCCAAGACATGGAGATGGAAACAACAAGAGTGATGGATTCTCAGAAGGAGAGTACAATTGTTTTAGGCCAGCCAATGGACCTTGTGCAAAGGAGGCCACAAATCAATGTTGTAGCAGATCAACAAGCCTTTCGATGGCTTTGGACGTATGGCATACATCAGTGGTGGGGAAGGTTGTTCACAAGAAAGAATTGCAAGCAAAGGAGAATCAAGGAAAATGATCGAGCAAGAGCTCACATTTCTTTCACTTACCTAGGGTGTCTAATGTGGAAGCATCCTTAATAGGACATGGCTATGCAGCATTGGCAAATATATATATATATATTTGTTTCATTCAAAAATGTTTTAACTTCTTGTGGCATTGTCTTGGAACACTCCAAAGAAGGTCATCACTATTTAGAGTGGGTTTGGTTGTTTCCATCTTCTCACAACACTTGACCTAGAGTTCGTAGCATGTGTTGGCATTGAGAAGAATGTCTATCGAGAATCAGGGTGAGTTGTCAAGGTCATGGTGTATTTAGACAACCATGGGTGCCACAAGTTGCAAGGCTTCATTATGTTGTTTTCTTTTTTCATGGGCTATTTTAGCCGAGTCAAGGCTTGAGCATTCGGGACCACTTCAGGGGCATCTCAAGATTGTTTCAAAGTAGGTTTTTCCTGGATATCATGTAACCATCTTCTAACCTCATGGTCTCGGCTTTATGTGTCACTTTGAACCAGTTTTTGTGCCTATGGAAAAATATAGCAAAATACAAATGGGAATCTTGGAGGGGGTTTCATCTGGATCACAGGAGGTCTAGAGGAAAATGCTCTAGATGAGGATCTAGGTGGAGTTGTGCACATGTATGGAAGTAATATTGAATAAGATAAGAATAGAGAAAGTAATTGAACTAGAACAATAAATGTTTTATTTATTTGTGTCCTATACATGGCATACTCTTCAAAAAGATGTATGGTTGTTTTATTTTGCTACCATCTGCCTAAACTAGTGTTACAAGTATGTATATATCGATCATATGTTGTGAAGGCTAAGGAGTTGTTATGGAAGTTCAACCATTTAAGCTTCCATGTGTGACTCTTCATCTTTCGACGATTAGATCTCTTGAGCTCCACATGTGTGGGATGCTAACAAGTGTTATGTCATGTAATGCCCCTTCAGAGTTGCGTGTAGGTTTGTGGATGTTGCACATGTTGAGGACCCTGCACAAATACTATGAGTCTACGAGCCTACGGATTGTGCATTTTTGGCAAATGTTGCACCAAGGTTGTGCGCATGGTGCATGCTGCGCAAAAGGATGTGTTGCACGAAATGTCGATGAAGTCAAGATTGATTATCTGCATTTTGACACAAGGCAACAAAAAGGGGCGCTAACCCTCCACCTTGACTAGCTAATCCTCTAAAACTTACGTGCTTTGTGCCTTTCGAGTGGACTGCGCATGGTTGTCCTTGGGTCTATGCGTCATGGAGCCAAATGTTGTGTGGAATGCACATGATGCTTGGAGTTGTTCAACAATGCTTAAGTGTGGAGTTGCACAATGTTATCTTTTGAGTTGCGTGGCATGTATCTTTGCATTGCACGAGAGGCACATGATGCAAGGTGTTGCGCATAGGTGGTCAAAGCACGGAGGTTGCCTTCAGAATTGTGCAACATGGATCCAAGCATTGTACAAAAGGCACATGATGCAAGGAGTTGCACGTAGGTGCGCAATTAAAGTGCAAAGTTGCATAGAGATGCGCAAATGACCAAGGCACTCAAGGCAGTGATGCAAGTCCTCGCAGCTACACGCAAATCATTTTCCCTTCCTTGAAAAGCAATCAAGCCTTAGATACAAGTGTGATGCATTCTTCTATGATGTTCACAAGACATAATTAGAACATCGAATCACTTCAGGAATCCGATATATCTTATTTCCCATTGATATGGTGATACTCTGAGGATTGGTTGTGTACACACCATGGCAGTTGTGCATGTATGCATGCCCAAGGAGGATATCACAAGCATCAATTGGCGTGACATCACATACTAGCTCCTCTCTGAAAGGATGGCTAGCATACGTGAAGCGACATTGGTTCGCAATATGCATACCTTTGGCGCAACAAGAACTGATCCATCCCAAACTCTAGGGACAAGGATGAGCATGGTTGGAAGATTCAGTCACTTGACGGTTGCTTCAAAGATGAGATTTTTCATGCTACCACCATTGAGCAGAAAATCTAGTGGTTGCCCTTGCACCCAAAACTGTGAATGGAATAGGCATTCAACTTTAGCATTAATAACTGTTGGTGTGGTTTATGCGCTGAGACAAACAACTTCAAGGTTTGTTTCCTTTGTTTCCAATGGTGACTGAAATTTGAGGCCCTCTGCTTCTACACACACAAGCAAAGTTCTTTTGTGCATGGCACTCTGTGTTGGAGTGGTTGCGAGATCTATGTTTGTCACACCATTTTCTTGTCTTAGACAATTTGAACTTGTCTAAAGCAAGAATCTTCCTTAGCAAAACGGATGTTGTTTTCGCTTGTCCTTCAGCTTGGACTCTTCCTCCATGTAAATGCATAGTGATAGACTTCTCCCATCATCTTGACTTTTACCAACTTCAGTTTGGATTGAATGAATGGTTGCATGTCATTGCAGTAGTTGAGGACTCCATGTTGCTCTGATTCAAAAGAACCCAATTGTGCATACAAGTCATGGTTGGCATCAATGTAGGCTTGGACTGACTAGTCATGTCCTTGTTATAGTTGTGACCACTAAAAGTAGCGATCATCATAGACATCTTCAGGATGGTATTCATCCTTGAAGGCTTTCAGGAATTTATGAATCTAACTAATCTAACCAGCTATTAATTGATCTAACTAGCTATGACTTTAACTGATCTTACCTAGAAAAAAATGACTCTAACTGATCTAACCTACTATTTAATGCATTTACGTTAATTTTTCCCCAACACACAAGAACGTCTAGATTTACTTGAAACCTAGGGGCTCGACCACCAAAAGCTTAATCTAATGTGTGAGCCGATGAAACCGCCCATTCAAGGATATCAATGAATTGGTCGAATAAAAATGTTTTTCGTTCTTGAAGATCCTCTCTAATCTCATTCTTCATCATCGCGTGGACATCATCTTGTGTTGTGTAAACTCTTGCTGTATGAACTTCACTGAAACAACACGAAAGGTAATCTAAGGGATCTCATGGTTTGATGTCGAGCTTTAGATACTCTAACCTTGTTCGATGGGACATGCAAGATGTACGACTCTAATACCAACGATCTAGATCCTAGGAGGTCCAGAAGACAATGCCCTGGATAAGGATCTAGATGGAGTTGTATGCATGTGCCAAAACAATATTGAATAAGATGAGAATAGAGAAAATAATAGAACTAGAACAGCAAATGTTTTATATATATATGTGTGTCCTACACTTGAAAAAGATGCATGGTTGTTTTACTTTGCTACCATCTACCTAAACTAATGTTACAAATATGTATATATAGATTAGATGTTATGAATGCTTAGCTGTTATGAAAGTTGAATCATTTGAGCTTCCACGTGTGATTCTTCATCTTCTGATGGTTACATCTCTTGACCTCCAAACGCACGAGATGCTGACTGTGTTATGTCATGTAACAACCCTGGGAGTGTCATGAGTGTTGTGTGCAGATTTGAAATTGCGCATAAGTTTTTGGATGTTGTGCGAGCTCATGACCTTGCACAGAGGTTGTGAGTCTGTGCATTGCACATTTTTTGATAATGTCACACAAAGGTTGTGCAAGTGGCGCATGTTGCACAAAATTATATGTTGTGCAGAACGTCAACAAAGGCCACCGAGACTAATTATTTGCAATTTGGCACAAGGTAGCAGGGTGTTGCCCCTCAACCCCAAACTGGCTAATCCTTTGAAATTAACACACCTGCACCTTTTGAGTGAGTGCACGTTGTTGTCCTTGGGTCTATGAGGCATGGATCCAAGTGTTGTGCGAAATATGCATGTTGCTTGGAGCTACTCGGTGAGGTTATTATTTTATTAAGCAAGTTGTTCTCATTACAAAGAAACGTGGCTAAATATATATCCATATGAAGCTACTACAAACTAGGGAAGCAATAGCCATCTCCTAAATAACCTACATACAACAATATGCTAAAATTGGCATGATAAGATCAATGCCTTAAACAATGCTAACATCTAGCCTAGAAAACCAATATACCCATGTAACACACAATGTTACTTATTAGACATTATATTAACTAATTATTATGATACCCTCAATGAACAAATTGGATAAAATCCACATGATTTAGTCATTATTACAATAAAATAATTAAGTTCAGACATGAACTTAATTAAGTGTAAACTTGTTGTCGATGCAGCAAATGTCATCAAGTGTCCCTATGTTCACCAATCCATCTCACCTGAGTAAATGCATAATTAGCCACTACAACTATCGAGTAACATAGGAAGTGGTGTTGAATATTGGGTTCCCCAAATTCTTGTTTGAGGTGTTGTCTTTGGTTTTGTCTTTGTCTTGAATGCTTCATGTTTCACCTACTTGTTATTAGAGGGATCAATTCCAACAAAAACTAATATATATATCCAAGACTAAACAACATGTTATATCCCCTAAGAGATATTCTTGTGTCAATCTCTTGCATGCCCGATGCTTAATACTCTCCAACTTTGAAGCATTTTGGGATATGCATTGCATGCATCACTATTGTGTCTTATCTGCATGCCCCTACCACCTCCCCTAACATTTATGAAGGACTTACATTCATGTTTGATTGTGGCCTCTGTAAGTGTGAGACTTAACTACCTGCAAAACAGCAATAAGAGAAAAATTTACCTACTCATCACCTGGGAACATTTGCTTTCCTGATCTTGTAGATCAACCTTCAATTGACTTAAAAAATTCACCTTCTCAAAGATCCATCAATATGGTGTGGTACCTCTTCAATCTTTCACATTGGCCCCCCTAATCCTGTTTTGAAGACTAAGAAACAATCTCTTCACCACCGAATCCCTCCCTCAAATCTAACGACTTTGATGTTTTCGACTCTGAGCCTTGTTCAATTTTAAGCACACTAGAACTTGTTCCACAAATATCATCATCAATGACCCATACATTATTATTTGTAGATTTACCATTATCAGAAAAAGAATAGTATTTTCTCATCTACAATAACATCCCTACTTAACACAATTTTGTTAGTAGAGACATCAATTAATTTGTATGCCTTAGACTGCTGATTATAGCCAACCATCACACATGTTTTGCTAAGTGCAAAAGCAATGCTACCGAAAACACGAAAGTTACTTACATCCGGTGTTTTCCCTGACCATGCTTCTTTAGGAATAACATTCTACAAGGCTTTATAAAGACCTCTATTGAGAATATAAATAGTTGTATTGACAACTTCTATCCAAACCGAAAAGGTACATTCTAGCTTTGCATCATACACCGTGTCATCTCCATAATTGTCCTAGCTCTCCTTTACATGACTCCATTTTGTTGTGGAGTGTATGGAGTAGTATATTGCCTGTGTGTATCTTCTTTCTTGCAGAATTCTTTGAAATGTTTTGCGACAAACTCGCCTCCATTATCTAATCTGAGAGCTTTCATTTGTCTATTTGTCTATTTATCTACCAAAGCTTTCCATGCAACAAAATTAAAGAAACAAGCTGACTTTTTATTTAGAAAATAAACCCACATTTTCCTAAAAAAGTCATCCAACTATTAACAAGAAACGTTGAGCTCTAGATATTGTATGTGTATTTATTGGACCGTGTAATTCAACATGTACCAAGTCCAAAACTCCTTTGTCTCGCCATGCCTTACAAGTATCAAACGGATGTCAAATCTACTTGCACATCTAACACCCTGTACACACATTCTGACTTTCCTGAATGGAGATGGAAATCCATTCCCCAAGTTAGTCTTAATATATTTAGATATTGATAACTAAAATGACCATACCTCTCATGCCAAAGTACACTATTCTTTTTAACTACTGCTAGTGCATGCTCTATTTTTGTTTTGGGATTAACCAATTTATACAACTCCTTTTGACCAACTCCAATAGAAATTACTTTATTATCATGAAGACTAGTTACTATGCATTTGCTTCCTTGAAACTTTACAAACATCTTAGCATTTGTAAGTATCTAACTTATAGATAGAATATTCTTGTTCATATCTAGCACATACCAAACATACTTGAAAGTGTAATTAACAGAATTGATAGTTGCACAAACATCTCCACACCTTCTAATTAAGTGAGTCCAACCATCACCCAAGGAAACAGATTCATTACTACTAATGTCTTCAATAAAATTAACACACCCCTCTTTGTGGCACGTATAGTGTCTAAGATGCACCTAAATCAAAGTACCATGTTCTTGATTCTGCAAACTGATTTTGAAATGCCACAAATGCACAATCACATGTTGCACCTTGTTCATCTTCTATAGCAAGATTTGCATGCCAAGTTTGCTTTCGACCATTTGCTAGGTCTTATTGCCTCTTTCAACAATCTTTCTTGAAATGCTTCGGCTTCTTACAATAGTGACATTTTCACTGTGACTTGTTACCACTTTTGAAAGCCTTATCACTTGTCAAACTGCTAGCACTAGACTATTTGTTTCTACCATTGAACTAATGTGCACTAAATGCACTCTATAGAATTTGAAGTTGTTGCCTTTGCATGATCTTGCCACCACTCCATTTGCATGAGAAGTGTTAACTTCTCAAAATCAAGAGTTTGTGTCTTAGCAATTAAATGCAATGATTCCACAGACAAAACAAAGGACGAAGGTATACTATGGATTACCAATGCAATCTTAACCTAATCATCCAGTGGCTTCTCAATGTCAACCAATGGATCACCGATGTCCTTCAACTACAACAAAAACTCAAAAACAAAACCAATTTCTTGCATTTTAGTGGAAAATAGCAAATTTTCAAGTATAAAACCCTTCCGATTTTTTAACCCTGATACTTAGCAGTTAAAGCTTTCCACAAATCTGATGCTACAATAACATTTCTAACCTCTAGCACTAGATTATCAACAACTAACAAATTTAGAAACATTAATGCCTTTGTATATCGTTTTTCATAGTCTTCAATATTATCTCTGGGTCTTTGTTTTTTACCTAGCATAATTTGATCAAGATTCCTATACTCACATACCATAAATCTTTTATGACTCCACAAACTCAAGTTTTAGCCGGTTAGCTTTTGCAAATCAGGTAATAACAATTGTTGTAAACTATCCATTTTGACCTATTTTTCCTCTAAAATAATTGTCTCAAAAAATAATAAGGCTTTTTTACCAAAAAAAATCACTACAGCCTCTTTCTACCTAAACCAGACAATGCTGCCAGTTATCAAGTCAAAACGCCTCTTTGTTTGTCAAAGAGAGAATTAACCTGCTTCTAGGTAATTTTAAGGCAATATATTTAAAAAGTTTATAATGTTAATTAATGCATAAACTTGAAAATTTATTAAAAAAAAAATTAATGCATAAACTTGAAAATTTATAAAAAAAAAATTAATGCATAAAAACAGCTTTTTCCCCTAATGTTTATAGTTGTAAAAACTATAGCTTAAAACCATCTAAACCTTTGCATGCCAATGTCGTCTACCCAAACCTGTGCACCATGCCAATGCCCTTCTCCTCTCTGTTGAATGCCTTCATCATTCAGATGTGCCTCCTTCAGGGTGTGAACCAAACAACATTAAACTCCTTACACCATCTATGATTATCAAGCTCTTCTTTTTTCTTCTTCTTCTTCTATGGCTGCACCATTCTTCTGCAATGCCACACAACACTTAAACAGCAAAACAATACTCCTAGCAAGAAGGAATGGCACCCCTCTAGACAGTAGAGAAAAGTAAAAAATAATGGTCAGAAAATAGAAGCCTCTCTTCAGGCTAACTCATTTCAGCATGTAGATTCTCTTAAAAAGCTACACCCAACTTCCTCTACTCCTTGTTTGCCACGCCACTGTCCTTCTAGATGGCTGCACTATTCTATAAAAATACATGATTGGGTTGTAATTGGGATAACCCCACATTGGTAATAATTATGAGACAAGGGTGATTTATTAGGCACTATACTCACCAAAAGCTTTGCCAATGGAAAATGAGGCTAGAGGATGAGAAGCCCAAAGTGGTAAATGACAATCACCATTCCTTCCCCCTCCTAACAAATGCTTACAATGGTCGTGCGAATAAGTGGGCTCCCTTGCCTCGTGATTATTACCAAAAATACATAAGGGAAAATGTCATTTGAGTAATGACTACTCACAGAAGTCATTTGGGTAAGGACTAAAAACATACACAAGTAAAAATCCCACAAAAAATTAATATCCAATTAAACTTGCTCATGGAAACCTTCAACTTAACACTAAAATAAGAGCTGCGCTCAACAAAAAAAAAAACACTCGGATCTGCAATTCTTTCTCAAAGCGCCACACTTCAGCAAACAAGACACTTTCCACACTACACTCTAAGGGTTGTGCTTTCCTTTTCTTGACTGTAATCAATGCATACACGCCCTCTCTCCTCAAACTATTCTCTCAATGCTTGCAGTACCTTTCTTTATCTCCCAGTGCTTATCCTGCTCATTTGCTTGCAAAAACATGCACAGCAAAATACAAGGGAAAGCATGCATAGCAAAAATAAAACAATAATTTCAGCTCTTTCCTCTCAAACTCACCCACACACTTCCTCTCACCAACTGGATTCCCTCTACACGTGCTACATGCTTACCAAGGAAGAATAAATACCTCTAGTCAAATCCCACAGGCTTGCTTCCAAGTTCATCAATACCAACACTCTGATACCATATTATTTTATTGAGCCAGGCTTTCTCATTACAAAGAAACATGGCTGAATATATAGCCATATGAAGCCACTACAAACTAGGAAGCAATAGCTATCTCCTAAATAACCCACATACAACAATATGCTAACATTGACATAATAAGATCAATGCCTTAAACAATGCTAAGAACTACCCTAACAACTAGCCTAGAATACCAAATACCCATGTAACATACGATGTTGCTTATTATATATTCTATCAGCTAATTATTCTAATAGATACTTGAAGTCCAGAGTTGTGCAATGTTATCTTCTGAGTTGTGCAGCAAGTATCCTTGCGTTGTGCAAGAGGTGTTGCACATAGGACCATAGGTGCTCGAAGCGCAGAGGTTGCCTTCAGAACTGTACAGCATGGATCCAAGTGTAGCACGGGAGGCACATGATGCAAGGAGCTGCACGTAGAGTGTGAAGTGCGAAGTTGCACAGAAATGCATAAATGACCAAGGCACTCAAGGCAGTGATAAGGGTCCACATGGCTGCAAACGGATCAGAGTTTCAAGACAGAAAGTGAGTTCAGTAACCCACTGGAGGGTGCCACCAACCTCTTGAAACTCACAAATCACAAAAAGAACCCACCTTCCTATCAAATCTGCAATCATGCCTTGTAAGGGGCATTTTGGAGCATGGTGAAGGTTGGAAGTCCTTGGGTTATCTCAGCAAAAACTAATCAAGCAAATTTTGTAGTTTTGGCATGTACGTGGTGTCGCAAAAAGCGTTTGGCAAAAGAAGAAATGGGTTGGGAATTATGTATATATGCAAATCAGCCCAAAAACGCCCTTACGAGAGCCAAAAATGCCCTAGAGAGAGCCAAAAACGCCTTTTGAATATTGTTGTTCATATTTGCTGGTGAGGGATTCTAAGGAACAGCCATGAAAACAGGAAAACGGAGAGAATATTTTTTTATAACAGCAGCAAAGAAAAACAAGCTACAGCAAGAAAAAAAGCCAAGAAAAGGGGCTTCTATTAGTGTAGAGGTTGGCGAAACGGGAGGACTTTCATAAAAATCTGAAACATGATTTGAGATCGGTTTTTGCCACTTATGGTGAGCATATAAACTTTTTGTGGTGTCTCTGAGCAGATGGAGAAATCAGATAGTGAAAATTTGCCTACTGTTTGACAAATTACCTGAAATCAGTTTTTTGTTGTTGTGAGCGAGGAGTTTCACGACCAGTCGTAGGTTTATTTTGCAATGTTATGGCCCTGAAAATGTTGCTTCAAGTGGAAAGACTCTGATTCAAGAGCTTTTGGTGTGTGTGAATTCCATTGTATGCCTTTGAAAAGGCCTAATAACTCCATTTTAAAAGAAAAATCAGTCCTTGCTCCATTTGGGCTCTGTAAAGGATTGAGCATCTTCCAGATTTTATCATCATATTCATCTCGAGTACTCATACCCTATATCTCTTCTCTCATCTCAGAAAAATTTGAAGCATCAGCCAATTTCCATGTTTTCTAGTTAAAAGTTCTGTTAAATTACGGGTTTTCCAAATTTCTTGCAAACAACCACAAAAAGAGTTGGAACAGCATAGTTGGGTAGGAAAACAGCGGGGAAGCTTGGTTTGGGCTGCTAAGATAAGGTCGTTATTCATTTGACCCCCTGGCATATACTACATCACCTTTGGTGGCCAAAATTTGAGGCACCATCTTTCTTGTTCTTGTTGGACTTTACAAGTATTCACTGTTCACCTCTGTCTCATTAGAACCAAAAGCGTGGTCTTATTCTGATTGTGAATGATGGCCCTTTTTGTCTTCTCACTCTCGAGAATTTGTCTTGTCAGTTTTACAAAGGGTAACTACATTTTTCCTTATTCAGCACCCAGCATGGACACCACATGTACAACCCCTCATTTATACCATTAAGTGCCATGTGAACATGCTGCATGGATCACTTGAACGCTAAAAAATATTCAAGAGAAATTATACATGAACTTCTTAAAAATTTGAGGGTGTAATGGTCATTCCAAATTCTCAAGTTTTGAGCCCAAAGGACACTCTATATTGGAATAAGTGTTTTGGGCAGGTGCCTTTTTTTGATATTACCTTGCCCACTGTCGTTCAATTAGATTGTATCAATTAATTAATGTTTTGGTCTCATAAGTTGTACATAAGCCTTAAGGAGATTAATTCATGTCCTCTCAGCATCAAGTCAAAAAATAAGCATCAATAGTAGTGATCCAAATCCCAGGAGATACCAGGCAGAAAACACTCTAAATTGGCAAAAATTGGATGTGTTATACGTAAAAGCAAATGATAAACAACAAATCAGAAAGAGAGATAATATGTATCCATAAATCTAAATGGATTATATTGAACTGTAACAGAATTTTATTAATTTGAAAGTTATGTATATGACTGTCTCTCAAAGGATATAAATGACTATCACTCTTCTCTATCTAATTCAATCCATTAATGAACATATGTAATTGGTGATATAAAAGGAAAAAGAAACATTATCAAATAAGAATGGGTTCTCTTCCACATGTGACTCTTCATTTTCTATTGGTTACAAATGAGCTGCATCAAGAAGTAGCAGTTGGTCTTGGGCCACAAGGCACTGCCCCAGAACCTGTGAGAGGAACCCCTCGAGTCATACAGGGGGCTCTACTCAGCAAGGTGGGGTGACAAATATGAGGAGATCTAGCATCTGCATTATCATGTACCAACAGAAATGTTGGTGTGTCAATGGATGCAAGACTGTATAGTCCTCAACTAAGTAGAAGATTGGTTCTAATGTTGACGTCAACCATTGGTTTAGAACTGCCACCTGGTTCAAGTAGCTAGTTTTCAGCTTGGAGAACTAAGGTTTTTGTCTATTTCTCCCTTCCACTTCCATGGAAGCCAACCACATGCACCACCCCATGCAATTCTAAGTTTGTAAGTAGATTCTGACCCATTGCAAAAGGAAGAAGCAGTCAAAGTTAAAGCTATATGGGAGGGAAATTACAAATGAATAACTGCCAATGTTCAAGTGGGTTATGCAAATCCATGTGCACAAAAGCTATGTGATGATAAATGTGAGTTTTGGTTATAATGTTGACATCGACCATTGGTTTAGAACTGCCACCTGGATCAAGTAGCTAGTTTTCAGCTTGGAGTACTAGGTCTTCGGTCTATTTCTCCCTTCCACTTCTGTGGAAGCCAACCACATGCACCAGCCCATGCAATTCTAAGTTTGTAAGTAGATTCTGATCCATTACAAAAGGAAGAAGCAGTCAAAGTTAAAGCTATATGTGAGGGAAATTACAAATGAATAACTTCCAATGTTCAAATGGGTTACGCAATTCCATGTGCACAAAAGCTATGTGATGATAATGTGAGTTTCAAACCTAAATGTAACGTGCAAGGTTGTACAAATCATGAGTACCTCCATCACCTCCATAATTGCACGATGCAATTGGCGGTATTATAGTGTATAAACATCACAAATACATTCAAAAAATAAATCTTGTGTAGGCGTGCACTAAACTAATTAAACCAACTGTCGTTTATTTTTATTGTGCATATGGCATTTAGCCATAACATTTAGGGTTTGCCCTGTTCCAATTCCCCAAATAAGAATGTTGCATCATTAGATGGCCAAATAAAAGAAATGGAACCAAGTTTCAATGGCCAATTTTAAACAAAAGTGTTCAATAATCTTGACTTCTTTTGTTAATGATCCATAGCAAACAAAAATACAAAGGAAGTTTAGAATACAGTGATAAGTCTTCTGATAATTCCACTTGCAAAAGAGACTGTACAAGATTGAAGTTATGGATAACTCTGTCGGTAGATGTTGTGCTGATACCAGAACAGAGCTTCTTCATCCAATGTTAGAGCTTACGAGAGATGACAACCAAGATTCTTGTTATATAAAGGGTAAAATCTATGAATGGCACGATTATTCTTCTCAAAATGAAGGTAAGGGTAAATTCCTCAAACGGCACTTCTATTCTTCTCAAAGTGAAGGGAAAATGTACCTAATGATATCTATTAAAGTGCATTTACTTTTTCAAAAAATCGATTCTATGGGTGTCCAAATTTCAAATAAATTTTCCAAGCTTTATCTAGTTGTCTTGATTTAAGATTTCTTGCAATAGGTTATGACAGAAATATCAGTATTGTCGTACTTAGTATCAATTCAACGAGATACAATCATAATCACAATGGGGGGAATCCTGGGAACCTAAATTCTGCGTCAGAAAGTTTCGTATAAACCCTATCACATTTCATATAATGTGTCACGAAATCATAAGGTTCAATCCAACAGGGGTTAATTAAAGCATGCACTAAAATCAAAGGAAAAATTAAAAGAAAGCTTAAGGCTTACTTACCGGTAAGCATGAGAATAGAGGCCTCCGGGAATTTGAACTTGTTCGTGAGTAAATACTTCATGCATTTGGCATCATTTAAGCAGCCCTTCAATTCGTAGCGAGTACGCTTGTAAGAGATGCCGCAGATGACGGCCTTCTTTCTGCCATGAGACGAAGGAGGTGCAGGGGAGTAGTGTTGAGGATTGGGCGTAGGGCCTGGCGGTGGCTGAAAACCTGCACTTCATATACAATTTATGCATTCGTAAAGAATATTTCACCACTAAGTGTGATTGCCTTAGGGCAACACACTTCGCAAGACACTCCAGGTTGTGACTTCTCAATCCATCATCGTGACTTCATATGGATTTAACACAAAACTTTGGCAAAACAAAATTACATATATTTACACCAAAACTTTTCGTAATATGTTTCTGAAAATTTCCTAATTAGCGAATCTACATTTTGAAATTTTCAAAATTTGCTAATTAGTAAAATTACGATAAATAGTCCATTAAAAATACCCTGACCGTGATATGCAGAAGGCTGGTGAGCGTATGGCGCCCCGCGGGATTCCGCAACGTGTGTAATCGCCTGACAAATCGCACAGCGTATTGACTTTGCCCCCGGCGGCAGCTGCAGCGGCGTTTTACAGCCCGAACAATTCACAAGCATTAATGCCATGCTAGTTCCTCTATGATCTATAGTCGAACTTCAATCCTAATGGCACGCGCGCGACTCGATCCTTGGAACTGTCGAGCAAATCGAGGTTTTCGGGATGATTTTCTTTACGAAGGCCTAAATTTTAACCCTTGTATTAAACGCTCTGTACAATTCTAATGTCACGCCCGTTGTTCGAACCTTGCACCTGCCGATCCACTTTTGTACACTATTGTTTTGTACCGTAACCCGCAAAATTTAAAGTCAACTTCGATTTTTATAGCATTATTTTTGTTTTCGCGGTTTCCTTACGCCAACCGGAAGCTTTTGTTCATGCAAAATTGTATGCGTCTGGGCTACTAACGCAGAAATTGCCGTCATGGTGGAAAAATCCAATGCAGGAGGGCTCGATGAAGGAATAAATCTATATTTCACCACGAATCGCCCAGCACCACCCCCGTATTGAGATTCGAACTTCCGACCTACTACGCGTAAAGGTTGCTTAAAGTCGTCTAAATTTTATCTGAATCCACATACACGCTGACTGATCGTATAAAAAATGTTTGCCGTTAAAATGGTTCTAGAGAATTCTCGTGGGACCGCTAAAATATGAATAAATTTATTCCGTCGCTAGTGCGCTGGTCGGTCAAATGTTCTGCAGATTCGAACCTTGGATAGGTCTGTCTTTAGAACCCTCTTTTTTTTTAAAAAAAATAACTCAGAATCTTCCACGTGTAATTTTGCCCTTTAATTTAGAAGTCTACTTTTTATAATAATAATAATATAGTTTTTAAGGTTCACGATGCCAATTAATGCTTTGGTTATGGTCTACAAGGCATGTTCAGCATGTGGGACTATCACTGTGTTACGAATATGAGGCGTGCAATCCCTACCCCCTGCAGGTTTTGCCCTGTGAACTCCCTTCCAGGGGCACATGTTCTTTACCATTAGGCCAATTCTGGTGCACCATTTGTAAAGCGTATTTTATATGTGTGTGTGTGTGTGTGTGTGTTTTTTAAACGTACATTTTATTAATAAATATATAAAAAATTTGATGAAATAAATGAATGAAAAAAATTAATAACGTCTACGAGACTAAGGAGTTTATGGGACCAAGGATAGTATTAAATCACCACTTTTTGATATAAGTGTTGCTCTATTACTATTGTAGAATTTCTAATCTCTTCTCGATGTTAATTTTTCTACCATAGATCTTGATTAAGAAACTTATTTTACTATGTAACTCCTCTGAAATAGATACCTATCAATTCAAGGTATGATTTGTCTCCCTAATATAATGCACTGCCTAACATATATTATACCATAATATTATAGCCATGCCATAATAATTAATTATAACATAAAAGTCCCTTATTGATGTCCTTTATGTTGTCGTCCAAAGCTACATCATACCCATTCACTCTTGGATTGAAGTGTCACCACGTCATTCCCTACCACGTCTTACCATCCCCCTTTCTCGAGGCATCTTCTTCCACTACCAATTTGAAAATCGTTTCAAACTCTATTTTCATATGAATTCCATTGCAAACATTGTTGATTTTCACTTAACACCCTTTTCAGTGGTCGTTTCCATTACCATTAGAATTAAAACCCAAACACCATTGCTCAAGTGATATCCATTATTAACAAGTGCAAAGGAAACCACTACAAGGGGAGAAAATAAACACAATTTTGAAGAGAAAATAAATAACATTATGAACAAGGTTGCAAAGAAGGCTCCTCGCATGAGATCATTAAGATAAGAGAAACACAACACCATTGTCACTTAACCTTGGGACATTATTAAGATTTGAAATACCTATGGGTGATGTTATTATATACATGAACAAAATGGGTTTTTACAATTGAAATGGGTTTTTTAATTTATTTATCTAGGTTTTTTCAAACCCAATCCTTTAGTTTGTTTCCATTGTAAGAAATAGATTGTGTGTTTTTTGGTGGATACATTATATTATTGTTAATTGTGGCTTGAAAGATATAACGTACCCTTAAACACATGAACAACACACCCACAAACATATATTAACTTTGTTGTTTAAAAAAAATATGAAAGTTGAGTGCATAAAGAAAATACAAGTGTTTGTCAGGAAATAAGCCAGAAGCACACAATTTGATTACCAAATACCAAGCAACTTAATATGCGGAAATTAACCAGATTCACCAAGTAACTAGAATTCAGAATAACACAGCGTATGAGAGACAATACACAACTTGTATTAACACTTTATATAGAAAAGAATACAATAAAGAAGATGCCACTTCTTCTCCACCACCTCTTCAGAGGCTTGCTACACCTCAAGTGAACAGTAATTCTTCTCTCCAAAGCTCTCCCTCTCAGGTCCCAACACCCAACTCAAATACAGAGTTGGTGTTCACCTCCCGTGCTCCACGCACAACACAAGTGCTCCACGCACTCAACAAGTACTCAGGGTACTTCAAGTAGATCTCCCATGAATCTGCAACAACCTGCAATTCAACAGACCATACTTATGGAAGGAACTCCCTTGCCTTCCTCTCTTGCTCTATTCGAGTACACACCTGTACTCCAAGTAGATCCTGCCTGATACTGCTCCATGTTGTGTTCATGTCTATATGATCTTGCACACCTGCAAATCAAACAACGGTTCTGCTCACCTGTGAACCTTGACCTTGCACACACATACCCCTGTAGATCAACGATCTTACTTACCATGTAGATCTCCTATATAGGCCATGCAACTGTGACCAAGATCCTACACTCCTGAAGAATCCAGCTGACTCTCCAAAACCAGCACCTACACCTGGTACTGTGGAACTAGGAGGAACACCCTTGCTCACCTCACACACAGAAGGAACAAACTTTGCTCAACTCAAACTAGCCCACTTTTCCAATACAACCATGAGTCTATTATATAGATCTCATCCAAACAATAATTAGACATCTAATTACAATAATTAGATCCGCAGCTCTCAGTCTATAATTAGCCCTGACCATGCAAACACTTGGTTCGTCAACCAACTGCCCGTAATTAACTCGCAGTCGAACCACACAGGCGACCGACGTCGGTCCCTATCTGCCTGGAGGTGACCGACGTCGGCCGATATATGACCGACGTCAGTTGCTTCTCTATGCTATCCTGCCGACGTCGGCTGATCAGACCGACCCCAACTTCTCTGCAACTCAGCAACCTTCAACAACCTCCTCTCCTGTTTGCATCAGTGAAGCTTTTAGCTCCACAACCTAATAATCTCCCACTTGGAGATAAATAGCTGCACTGTACCTGTACCTATACTCCGTCTAATCTATTTCCTGGTTTGTATCCCTCTTCAAGCTCCCACCTGAAGACAACCCACCACACATCCCGTGGTGTACCTCCTGTCATCCGAGTATCTTGCCACATCCGAACCTACAAACTCATGTAGTGAAGTCCTGACCCTGCATGTATACCTACTGTTGGTCCCTCTCAAATCCCTGAGAGCCCACTTCCCCGAATTGGCTCCTAACTCTGACAGCTCCCACTGCATGGGAATACTCAGGTCTATACCAGACCTCATGTGATTTCAGACACTGTACCTGTCCAGCCCTTAGTGTGCTCCGGCTCTGCATCCCGAACGTCGCCAACACCTGATTCACATCAGCTCCCACTCGAGACAAAATCAACCTGTGATCTCCATGCCTCCCATGTCAAAGAATTCCGCTGCTCCAAACTCTTCCTGACATGCCACTGAACTAATCTTACCCTTAGCTCAGCAAAATCCTGTATGTACACCCCTGCTAGCTAGCATACTATCCACATACAGCAACAGAATGATGTTGCAATCATCATCCCCCTGGTAAGTCAAACCACAGTAGTTACCCTAACACTGACTAGAGTCATGCTCTGTCCACCTGTCAAAACCTGTACCACTGTCCTGCAGCTCCTCAAGACCATATGACCTGGTCTTCCGTCTCACGTATTCGTTCTCTCTATTCTTCTACTAAGGAATCCATTCGTCTCTGTGCTTTCTTCCTGCTGGCAACCCTACCAAGACACACCTGTTTGGTTCACCTCCAAGGAATCACATCCTCATCCATGCCAAGCTCACACCTGTTTCCTGGATCCTTCCTGCTCTACAATCAGCAACATGTATAAAAAAGAGGAACACGAATTTGAGGGCCTACTTACACCTTTAGTCCTCCGTATGGGTGTTTGAGACTCCTTGACAACATGCTGTCCACCCAAAATTTGTTACAGTGACCGACCTCGGCCACCCCACAGTCTGCATCCGACTGACGTCGGTTCCATGCGTCTGTCCCTGACTACCGACCCTGCGATGTCCCTGCTGCCGACGTCGGTCCTCCTGACCGACATCGATCTTACTTACTGCCGACGTCGGTCCCATGACCGACGTCGGTCTTACTCTGCCCGACATCGCCGGCTTCGGTCTGCATATGACCGACATCGGCACCTGTCTGTTCGACGCCGGTTCCTCCTGACCGACGCTGGTACCTGTGTTTGCCTGTGAGTGATGACTTTTTATCTGCGAGCTCCTTTGAATCAAGACACATGTCCAAACTGCTCTGCTCAGAAGTATCCAGCCTCATCCACTGAACTCTGTCCGCCATCTCCTCCAAGAACACCAAGGCTTTCCAGTTCTTAAGCCTGTCAAATATATCTGTCTTCCGCTTAAGAACATGCATCTCCTTCCTGCTCATGTGACCAAGCCTACGAAGCCACGTCTCCGCAATAGAAAAAGAATCAGTAATATAAACAAGTAGATAAAGTATACCTGTTTTCTTACCACCAGCTAATTCAAGTGCTACCACTGTGAGAGTTCTTGTGCATCTCTCATCACCCAATCTTTCTGAAGAAATTAGCCAAATCTCCAAACTTGGGACCTGCATGACCTTCATCAACCCCTGTGTGTTGGCCGCCTACAATTTCAGCTTCACTTCCCCTTTGCCAATTCTTTGGCAAGGCTCACCAGCTCCTCTACCTGGGGCTGCATGGAAAGAGGCAACCGAATCTTTTATCCAAGATTCAACTTTATCCAAGAAACCTGCAAACACATCATGTGCAATAACACCTGCTACATCTGTATCTTCAATTTTTTCATGCTGATCTACTACCAACCAACAATCTTCTTTTACCTGCTCTTTCTTTCCATCGGACCGTGAGTGACCGTCTGTGCTTTTCAACTCCTCCATCCTTAGTTTACTTTCATCTGCCATTGCTCTACTCCCACTCGATCAGAAATCCCTAAGAGTGACCTGTAACCAAACACAACCCTGCTTCCTACAACCTTAGCTCTGATACCACTTGTTGGTATCAAGCTCAAGAACCTACAACCAAGGCTCTGATACCACTTGTCAGGAAATAAGCCAGAAGCACACAATTTGATTACCAAATACCAAGCAACTTAATATGCGGAAATTAACCAGATTCACCAAGTAACTAGAATTCAGAATAACACAACGTATGAGAGACAATACACAACTTGTATTAACACTTTATACAGAAAAGAATACAATAAAGAAGATGCCACTTCTTCTCCACCACCTCTTCAGAGGCTCGCTACACCTCAAGTGAATAGTAATTCTTCTCCCCAAAGCTCTCCCTCTCAGGTCCCAACACCCAACTCAAATACAGAGTTGGTGTTCACCTCCCGTGCTCCACGCACACCACAAGTGCTCCACGCACTCAACAAGTACTCAAAGTACTTCAAGTAGATCTCCCATGAATCTGCAACAACCTGCAATTCAACATACCATACTTATGGAAGGAACTCCCTTGCCTTCCTGTCTTGCTCTATCCGAGTACACACCTGTACTCCAAGTAGATCCTGCCTGATACTGCTCCCTGTTGTGTTGCTGTCTATATGATCTTGCACACCTGCAAATCAAACAACGGTTCTGCTCACCTGTGAACCTTGACCTTGCACACACATACACCTGCAGATCAACGATCTTACTTACCATGTAGATCTCCTATATAGGCCATGCAACTGTGACCAAGATCCTACACTCCTGAAGAATCCAGCTGACTCTCCAAAACCAACACCAACACGCCTAGTACTACTGTGGAACTAGGAGGAACACCCTTGCTCACCTCACACATAGAAGGAACAAACTTTGCTCAACTCAAACTAGAACACTTTTCCAATACAACCATGAGTCTATTATATAGATCTCATCCAAACAATAATTAGACATCTAATTACAATAATTAGATCCGCAGCTCTCAGTCTATAATTAGCCCTGACCATGCAAACACTTGGTTCGTCAACCAACTGCCCGTAATTAACTCGCAGTCGAACCACACAGGCGACCGACGTCGGTCCCTGTCTGCCTGGAGGTGACCGACGTCGGCCAATATATGACCGACGTCGGTTGCTTCTCTATGCTATCCTGCCGACGTCGGCTGATCAGACCGACCCCAGCTTCTCTGCAACTCAGCAACCTCCTCTCCTGTTTGCATCAGTGAAGCTTTTAGCTCCACACCCTAACAGTATTAACAGAGTGGCAAAGTGGTAGTGTATCGTTCTCTATAAAATTTCATGGTATTCATGATTGCAACTTGTTGGTGTTAATATCCTCTATAAATGTAGCATATGATCTAGTTTCCTATGCTCTAAGAGATACATATACCTCAAAGGCATTTTGCCCACATAAATCTTCTTTGTCAACCAACATTATCAATTCTTTCAAGGGTGTCATGCATTTACAAAACATTGCATGTTATTTTTTTTTGGTTGGCCAAAGGGAATCAAGATCATTCGGCCTAGTGCCCGAAGTTAAATGCTCTAAAATGGGGTGACACCCCCTATAAACCTTTGGGTGGTGCACAATGGGGGCCTCGCCACACACTGCAGGCAAATCGACTAGGGCTACCTCTATAGGGTGCCAAGACCAAGTGAGGTAACTTTGGGGCCCATGTTATTATCAAGTTTGTCATACATCCACAATAGGGGATTATTGGGGATTATAGTTAGAACAAATGATCATAATTATCAAGGTTGTAATATATCTACAAAACCATCTTACTAACAGTTTTTCATTGTTTTGTCACCATGATTGCATCTATTTGAGAATCCATTTTTGTAAATCTCTTCACCTTTCGAAGGGCCTGCAAGAGATGGGTAAGTTCCACACCTTTCGACACCTCACTCATGAGGCTTCTTCGTGATTCAAAATTTGGATCTAGTATGTTAGCCACCGGAGCTAACTAAATTCTCTTATTCTCATCTATGTACCAAATGCTTGTATGACACTTCTTGAAGACATTCACATTAAAATCTTAGTTAGAAAGGTGCATGGCGAGCTTACGGAGTCAGAGGAAGGATTAAAGTGATATAGACACTTTGAGAGTAACTTTATATTTTGATGCAAACCTGATGTGTTGATCTTAAAAGAAACACATGGTGGTGGCATGGCTTGTCAAAAGAATTGTGTGCCCTGAATCCAAATGAGTAGCGGTTGCAAATGCAGCTTAATTTTTGACTTTTAGTCGATTTAGTTCATCTCCTGGATGATTCATGTACCTCTGATTGTTGAATTTCTATATAAATATAGGCCCATGGAATAGGCAGGGGCATTCAATGGAAGTTGGGTTTAGTAGTGCAGTTGCAAGTCTTAAATCCATTAGTTTTAATTCCATTGTTCTCCTAATTGGTGTTAATTGTTAGGTATTGTGAGATTGTCTAATAAGTGTTGTAAAAAGACAAACCGTTGCATAGGGTTTAGGCAATTATGAATTGTAGTATTGTCCATGAATGCCACTTAATGGTATCAACCTTATACCCGAGAATGATATAGTGGAATGATAAGGAGTAAGCACCTCACTTGTTGGAGTTTTATCATATTGAGTTTCTCTACACTAAACCATTGTGTTGTCTTGTTTTGTGTGTTCTTTCTTCTTGCATCTTGTTTTAATTAATTTCATTTACAACACTTTATAGCTATGTTTTATTAAACAAAGTAGACAAATAATTGTGTATGTTTTAGGAGTTTATAGGATCCGTGTTGTTGAATCATGCTATGGAGTACCCACGTAGATTAAAGAACATATTTGTTTCAGAACATGTTTCCTTTTTATCGTAGAAGTCTTGTTAACACATTTTAGCAATTCTTTCAGATTGGTTTAGGTCCATTGTGTGTTGTTTATTCTTTGTGAACTATTTGCAGTGTTATGCCTGTTACTCGAATGACAAGTGCCAGTGGGGTAGGTGATTTGGTTCCTTTTCAACGAGATATTTCCATAAGGAATTAAAATAAAGAATTAGTGGCATGGCCCATTTTGATGAAGAGGTATCTCAGACTACCAAAAAATGGTCATGCAAGCAAGAATAAGATGTTACGTTATTCTTTCCATGGGCAAGCTTGATAAGTTGGAGTCCATTACAAGGATTATCATGACAAAGTTAGGCGTTTGTATGGAAACTTGTTGCCCCCAAAATTTACATAGTGAAAATTCTTGAAATTTTGTTGTCAACAAGTTTGAGTCAAGATGAAAGTTGGTCCAAGTGCGATTCAAGTGGAATTATTGGTCAAATTTCAAAAACAGGTCGAAGTCATCAAGTTGAGTCATGTGTGAAAACTCGAGTTTGAGTTCAAAATCAGTTTGGTCACAATTGAAAAGGTTTAAGTTAAAAAAAAAAAAAAAAAATTGTGCAAGGCACGCCTCACAGGCCCAAGAGATCTGGCTCACCCGACATCTCAGGGGTGAGGGATGCATCCTAGTTACTGAGATGCCTTGGTCCTACATCCATGGTGAACACATGGCAACAACATCACGCCAATGGACTAGCAACGTCCTTATTGTAAAGAATGACGTTGTGCATGTGTGTGACAACTCGTTCTCCTTTGTTGCTTATTAAAGTGATTTCACACCTCATTTCAACCCATTTTCACTTGCAAGTTTTTTGCTTCATTTAAATGTGTTCTTTTGATGCTAGGAAGCTTCGTCCATCCACTGCTTTCTCATACCAAAGCTAAATCTTGCCCAAGTCTTGCCAAAATATTCATTTTTAAGAGTAATTTATAACCCCAAACGTTTCATCAAGCAAAGAGTCATTTTTCAATGTTTTTTACTTGTATGGAGATTGTAGTGCCCAAGGAACATGAAAGTTCTAATTTGTTCCTACTGACTGCAAAAGAAAAATTGAAGGTGAAGGCAGAGAGTTTCATGACCGCCATCATCTACCCTACATAGCCTCAAACATTTTATCTCGCTATATCCTTGTGATAATATCAGAGTGTTGGTCGAGGTTGCATTTTGCATCGCCAACACAACAAAGACAAAGTACAAATATCTGGGGTATGAGCCTCTGACTATCTTGGAGAGTGATGTCTCTGAAATATGTGATTTGATAATTAGACATGTTGATCTTGAATAATTTCACATAAGAATCGACAATAGATCAACTACACCTATGAGTGCCCTCCTAGCACACAACAACCTTCCTGAAGTAGTTGGATTTTATGTGTAAGGTACAAATCTAGTCCTGGCATGTGCATAATACTAAAATGCAAAAACAAGGGAGATCAGGTCTGCAGGGGATATTCTGGTGGCAAGGCTTAATGGAAAGGCTATTGATGTCACATTTCACTTTCCACAAAGGAATTTATATGCCATAATGAGTGTGGAATTTGGGTACACCTTTTAGTAAAAAAATATAGATAAACATCTCGCGGTCATGAATAATAGTTGGTTGAAGGTGAAACAAAAAGGCTTTTCCAAGATTCCTAAAAGTTTCACTAGATTCAACTTCTTGTAAGAGCTATCAAATATGATCACCCTCATTAATAGGTTGGTGGGAAATGCAAATGCTAAGGATTTTCATCCTTCTATGTTTCTCTCCATGAGCATCATTTGTGGTGGCAAGCAATTTGTTGATTGGGGGAGTATGATCAGTGATGTGCCCCATGACCAACTCACAAGGATGTCTACCCCTAAATCATATTCTATGGATTCCTATTTAGTATAAACTCTTGCATCTCAATAGGTATACCCTGACCTCACATGGGTGGAAAATCTAAGGGTGGCTCTAAGAGTGTACGAGTTTTTCCCTCAACTAAATTTGGAGCAAAGCAACAAACACTTTGGAAGTGTGAAAGATGCATTCACTGTGAGGATAATATAAATACTAAATGAAGATTGGGGAAACAGACTTTCAAATGAATGGAGGAATTTGGTGGCATGATATGGAAGCCATTTCATACAATTTCAAAAAAAAACCACATATTAGAGTTGGAGGCTTTGAAGGTTGTCCCATGAGACTTCCAGGACTAGTCAGTGATGAGATGTTGTTAATTGAACTATGTGTTTTATAAAAAATTGGGAAACTAGGGTATAGGATCTACTTTCCTAAAGGTGAAATTTTTATGTATAAAATTATAATGTTATATATATGCAATAAATGATACAAACTAATTTGAAACTTGCTAATTTAGAAAAATACTAGTACCAGAGAAATACAACTTAGCTAGAAAACTGTAATGTAGGACTATGATTGAGATTGAAAATGATTGTGTGGCTATGTTAATTGAATGTGGATTTGAAATAGATTTTTGTTGGATCTCTAGCAAAGGTCATTAAATATAGACAAGAACATAATGTGCTAGTGTCATTAGGAAGTATTAGCATCATGTAGGCTATAGATCTCCAAAACAATTGCGATAGATTTGCATTCACATGTATGTCTTATATGCCTATGCGAGAGCCTTTGATCTCTCCCAAAACCCACTATATATCTTCTCCTTCACTTATAACTGAGGTTAAATGAGCTAGGAAGATAAATGTAATCACAAGGTGAAAAGGGATTAGTAGTTGAAGTTGTGCTTAACCCCCACACCCCTTGTGTTGAGCATTGCCTACATACCACTACTCCGAAGAGGGATCAAACTATGTGTAGTTTTCCCATGCTATGATGGTGTGTGTGATTAAACTTGTGTAGACTGCTAAATGTTGGTGTAATCCTGGTGTGATTAAGTGTTTTAATAATGACTTGTGACCTTGGAGGTGTATGCAAACTTAGTTATGGGCTACTTGGGCTATTTGGACTCTTAATTAGGCAAATAGGTGTTTTTCTCTCAATGTGCACTTAGATGTTCTAATGCTTTTCCATGTGTGAGCCTCTTGTGTGCGAAATGGTTTGAAATGTGGCTTTCTAGCGCTCTTTTGGTAGTTCCTTCAAATGGGGCTATCTAAACTTGCAAGACAACCTGTTACATGGATTTAAATTTGAGTAACTAGTTGTTATTTGGTGGAAGAATGTTGTTGGTGGAACTGAACACAGTCGGGGAGCGAGATTGTCTAAATAGGGTGGCTTTATCTAAAGGGCAAGAACAACTAAATTAAAAGTGGGGATCAATCTCAAAGTGAGTTTAGGTTACCTAGAATGTTGGATAAATCTATTTTGAGATCATTAGTTACTTGTGGGAATAAGTCATCCATAACGGGAGTGAAAGAAGGGTGATCAAGGACTGTGGAATGAGGCATGATCTAAGTGAGTAAAAGGAGTGGTCACAAGTGCACTATTTTAGAAACAAATATTAGTTTATGTGTCTACACCCCCCTGTTAAAGTAATGTAGTAAAGTAAAAGTACTATAGTAAAGGGAAAAGTGTGTACCTGAACTTACTACTGAAGAAAAGTCTTTAATGTAGGCCACAATGTTGAAATGTGCTTCATCCAATCATATAATGAAACATGTATAAATCAGTCCTTATTTAAGATAGAAATATGAAAGTAAAAGATAAAAAAACTTATGCATATAATAACAAGGAACAAGTACACCTGATTGGGTACGTGAAACATTATGTTTTTTCTAGTGCAAAAATGAATGATCATAGAGGGTAGGAACCTTATAGATTTCATTTTCATTGAAAATATTGTATTAGATTCCACATGCCCTAATCCTCATTAATAGGAAGAGTGTGCTTAAGAACTTAAAGGTGTGCTTGACTCCATTGTTGCATACCCAATGTAATGAAGTGGTTTGAAATCCATGTATGAATTCTAACATATAATTTTAGTGCAAAAATGAGTGCAAAAAGGTAAATCAACCATTACAGACAGAATAAGATTCATTTATGGTGCAAAATTGGTGCAAAGCTAGTACAATCTATTTCTAGCATATACAGCATGGAGAATGACAAGCATTGTCATTCCATATATGGAATTGGTGAAAATTTGAGCAAGGATGTAGGCATATGGCACACACATGCCCCCAATCTACTATTTGGGTGTGTATGGATTTTGAAACTAAGTAATATCATGTGATTTTCTAAGTAAAACATTTGTGCAACCTATGGAACACATGTTGCGCATGATACCCCAATTCTGAGTAAGATCTAAAACAAACTTGAGTATTTTTTTGAAACTGTGATTGGGTACATGTCAAAAACTATTCTAAACTGACTAAAATTTTGAGAATTTTTAAAAATGATTGTTTTATGTCCGTTGAGACAACAACACCTTGTTTTGGACACAATTGATATGTGCCCTTATCCAAATGAAGCGTTGTTGTCTAAAATTATATTTTGGGTGATTTTTAGGTATGGACTATGATCCATTGTGTAAACCATATAATATTTTGTCTGTGTATTATGTTGTTGTATCCTAATCTCTAAGACAAGCCACTGTGTATGCCCCCTCTTTTGAGATGAGTTGTGAAGCCTATAAAATAACTTAATTCAAAATAAAAAATTATAAGAGAGATCTTATGAAAAATATGTAAATATGAGTAATAATAACATGAAGAGCATGACATCGTCATATATAAACTAAGAAAAATAGTAAGGTGAGATGCATGTAGAAACAAGCAAGCATAGTGACATTGTCAAGACATATGTTAGAAATTTGGCACACATAGTAGTGATAATGACTTAATATTGGTGGTTGAATATAACTACTTGGGGATGGATGCATGATATCCATCATGGCACCAAAAATAGATCAAATTGAGCAAATAAGTGGCATGGTAATGACGCACACAAACAAAGAGTACACGTAAAGCACACAAAACACACAATAGAAAGCCATAGAGCTACATACAAGGGACATGTTCAAATATTTATTACACACTTAGAAACATATAATGAAGGCTTTGAGCCACATATAAGGGCATGTTCAAACATCCATAATCCAAGCAAGGAATACACAAAAGACATGAAGCATAGAAGTAAACATGTAAAACATGCATGAATAAGTAAAGTTGTTCAACATAAGCAATTAACACTAGTATATTCAGAAACTTAGGTAGCCAATAAGATATCAATGTGTAAGTATGTGAGCAATATCGATAAATTTTATGCATTGTAGGGAACTAGATATGGACAAGAAGGGATAGTTGAAGAGGATAAAACCTATGTATGAGATGCCCCCGAAGAGCTTGATGGTGTATAGGCAACTTGTAAGAGGCATGTGTATTGGTAGGATATGAGAAGTGATACCATGTGTTCATACAGATAGGGCCGATGAAATAGGACAAGGGCATAGGGCACTTTTGTCTATTTACAATTTTTTGAGACTGAGACGGTAGCACCTCCTACAATGGTAGCCATAAATGACAACATTATGCTTTGCATTCACTCATGTACATGTTTGAAGCATATATGATATGAATATAGATAGAAATAATTACTAAATAACTGAGCACAAATTAACTGATGTAAACAAACTAAACATAGCATACATAGGTCATACTTTTTTAATTTTCTTGAATATTTGATTTTTTTAATATTTTTGCACATATATGAACTAAGAAATAGAAAGAAAAAATACTAATCGATGAGTCCTACAAGGGACTCATTGTCAATAGGTCTTGTATTTAGGATAGGAATGGTGACATTTTGTGAATGGAAAGTACCATACTTTTGTGAATGAAATGAGATGAGTTTGGAATCTAAATATTGATTTCCCTATGTATCGTAAGAGCCACTATCATTATTATGATCTATAACATACTATGCATGTTATTGATCATGATGAACTCTAGGGATTTTTTGAACCCATCATGGAGTGTATGAATCATGTGTTGGTGCCTTGTGTGAAACACCCTTAGTGCCCTAAAATATCAATATGGACATGCAGGAATAGATAGAGGCTCTCTAGAATCTATGACAAATATTTGTTGAAGTGGCCTTTTAAGGATAGGCGTCCTTTGAAGGGTAGATGTTTGTTTTAGAATTTTCTAAGCGTGTTTCACCTTTTTAGGTGGCTCAATTATAATTTGTTGTATAGGAACAATATCTATCTGTGGTATGGGGTACTCATATGGGATACCCTGAACTATGATGACCTCATTAACATAGATATACATTAAACACCTATGAATTTTAGAAGGAACTATGTGAATCTTTTGAATCCAAGGGCTTCCCAATAGTATATCAAAGACCCCTATACTAGGTACTACTGTAAACCTAGTGGCCACATGTGTTGGACCAACATGTAATGGTAATGCAATCTCACTAATGGAGCTTTGTATGTGATCATTGAATCCTTTTATTATAATTATTAAGTGAATTGAATCCTTGTATGTATATCCAAGATGATAGAGAAGTGTGAGTTTACACAAAATCAAACTCGAACTATTATCGACGTCGACACTCTGAATAGGATGGTGATCAATGTGTGTGTGAATGAACAAAGAGTTCAAATCTACATCATCATTTATTATGTCATGCTTTAAAAATATGATAAGTGGTTGAGAGGGCACTAAAATATGGTAAGTACCAATGATGCCATTCAATGGATGTGGTGCCTCTATATGAGAATGATAAGAAAATGGTGGAGGGTGTGCATTGTATGAATAATGCACTCTAGAGATATTTGATGTCTCATTAGATGTATGTGTAGGATATATTCATTGTTTTGATTTCACTCAGTTTCACCTTTGAATTTTTTGTAGGTATGCCCACATCAATGATATTTGCATCTATCAAATCTTGAATCTTGTGCCTTAAATTGATACACTTGTTAATAGTGTGCCCTGATAGTAGTGTCCCATAGTGTTATATGAAAGTCACAAAAGGCATTTTGGGAAAATCCATTTGGAAGAGGCTTACTCACATGAACCTCTTAAATGAGAGGGAGAGATATGAGATTACATTCCAAAAGTGTTTTAAAGACCTTATATGGAGCTTCTGGTAGATTGGTGAACCGTCTTCTTGGAGGAGTTGATAATACAATACGTGAAGTTGGTTATGAAACTATATGTATTGTTGCCTTTTGATCATTCTTATTATTAGTTGGCCTCACCTTTTATGGTTGCTTACTTGAATTACTTATATTGGAATTTGTATGAGTTGCATACTTAAGATTATTTATTGCCAGTAATTTGACTTCCTTTTCTTTTATTGTATGGAACAAATATGCGAATGGGAGAAAATTCTTAAACATGATGGACTCGTTTAGGGGTGGAAGTAAAATTTTATTAAAGATATCATGTAATTCTTTGTATACCATAGGACATGTCATTTTAGATAACATTATCTTGTACCTTAAGACATATTACGTGATAGGTTCATTAGATTTTTATCTGAGTTGAGTAATTTGAGCATATGAAATCTTCTCATTGATATTGATTGAAAAATGTGCTAGAAACATATTGACCAAGGGATTGAATGCAAGGACTGATTGATGTGGTAAGCCATATAATCATTTTAAATCACATTCTTTTAGACTTATTGGGAATAACTTAGTCAATAATCTATCATTGGACACATAGTCCAAACATGTTGCATGATATGTTCTCAAATGTTGTTCGGTGTCACCCTTTCCATCATATAGTGTAAGCTTAGGTGCCACGAAAGTAGTAGGTAGAGGATATATTATTATGTGTTGTGCCAATGAAGTGTGCAATAAAGTGTGAGAATCAAGCGCTTGATTCGATTTCGAGGCACCTTGCTCTAAATGTAACACCTTAGTTTGCATAGATTGAATCTCGTGCATAAAGGATTATACATCAAGAGAAGAAGAATGTGTGCTAACCCAAAGGTGATGTTCCTAGTGACATAATATGAATTGGCATATTAATCTATAGAGGCCCTTGAGTTCCCCCATAGTAAATGGCGGTGTAAAAAAATTGTCCGTGAAACTCATAGGATTAGAAGTCTCAAATGATTATGGCATGCTTGCACCTTTTATGTCCAAAAGGATTTGCAAAATTGTAAGATTATCAGGGCATTTTTCACATATTCTTTCTTAAAAACTCTTAATAACTTCCACTTTGTTAAACTATGTTTTTTGATCACTTATAGGTGATATTGAGGACTAAGGTGATATTGATCATATTGCTCATGCTTTGAAGTAGTGTCATAGACCTCTACATGATCTTAGTGGTCATTAACAATTGAAGCATTTGATACACCCTTGTTCTTGTCCATTTTATGTCCTTTATCAAAAGGAACATGGGTATGCTCAATCAGAATACCACTTAACCTAACACTTCTAAGAGAGTTAAAAAAACCTTTTTAAAGTGAATAAAATATGAAACAAAAATGTGAAAGATTGCTACTATTAAATATTTTATCAGATCTAAAAACCCTACGACAACAATTTAAAATAGAAAAAGAAGGATAAAAACCCTAGCAACATCCATGGTTAGGGTTTTACAACATTTTATCAATAGGTAGATTCACCAATATGTTTATCAAAATTTGGGAAACGAGGGTATAATTTCTTTGATGTGATAACTCGCTACGTAAAATCAGAATGCCACAAATATGTAATAAATGACACAAACTAATTTGAAGCTTGCTAAATTTAGTAATATGTATAAATGAGAAAGGTACAAAAGAAATACAACTTAGTTGGAAAACAAGAATGCATGACTATGACTGAGACTGAAACTAAATGTGTTATTGTGTCAACTGACTATAAATTTGAAATAGGGTTTTGTTAGATCTTCGGGCAGGGTCTTTGGATCTAGACAGGGGTGCAGTGCACTAGTGTCCTTAAGGAATGTCAATGTCCAATAGGTGCTAGATATTTAAAACTACTATGATAGGGTCACACCTTCACTTGTGTGTTTTGTTTGTTTGTGTGGGAGCTTTCGATCCATTATGAAAACTATTGTATATCTTTTCCTTCACTTGTAACCCTAGCTCAATAGGCCAAGAGGGCAAAAGTAATCATGGTGTAAAAATAGATTAGTGGTTAAGGTTGTGCTTGACCTCAACACCCACTGTGTTGAGTGTTGCCTACATATCAATACTTTGAATATGGAGCAAAGTCCATGTAGTTATCTCGTGCTACAATGGTGTGTGTGGATAATTGTTGACCAAATTTGACTTTTTAGTCAAATTGGGGCACCTATAGGTAAAAACTTGATTTTATAGGTATATAGGGGGTGTAATATGAGTGTCATGGGGTGTAGTATATTACATGTTAATTAATCTGAAATGATGTTATATTAGCCTTGGTCAATTGGTTTTTATGTCCATTTATCATTTTGGGTCATTTTAGGGGTAAAAAAGGTGCATTTAATGCTTTATAGAAGTTTATTGGGAAATGTGAAGGTGTCAAAACATGATGTCATGCCCCATGTGTCCCTATAAGTCTTAAGTAACTATTGGTAACTGAAAGTTTTAGGTTCGTCAGAAGAAAAGTCAATTTTCTCAAAGAAAAGGAAAAGTTTGGCACTTGTACAACCTTATTGGGAAGTGTGCCACTTGTAAAGGGTTGAAATATGACTCTTCATCTTCTCCATGCTCAACTCCACATTTGCAATGATCTGGAAGTGTCATTTTAATGCCAAAACCATTCTACTTCTTTTCACCTTTCTTGGCAAGCAAAAGTGACCTACAAGTTTGTACTGGGTACGGTCAGCATAAGAGGTTTAAGGGAATGTGATCTTGGGGGTGTATTCTACACTTAGTCATATTCCATTTGATGTTTTTTTGACGAGGAATGGTGTTTTGAGCTTTATGAACCATTCTTAGGAAGTTGACCTCTCAAATCTACCTACTAATATGTGTAGCTTGTGGGTTTCACCTTGGTTTGGAGAATTCTGTATGAACCAGTTGCTAAGTTTGATGTAAGAAGATGTTGACTTCCCCCTTTAATGTTTTACATGCTTATTTTCAAGTTTTAAGTTGATTTGATATGCAAATCATCTCAAATTTGCAGTCTGGTCTTATGTGTGATGACAGGCCTGTTTTCACCATTTCCAAATTTTCATGCTTTTCAAGTGGCTCCAAGGGATTGTGATAAGTCCACTCTCATGTTTCAAATGTGCTTTCAATCTCATGTCATTTCAGTTTCTTTATCCAAAACAATCTCCATGAAAATATAGTTTTTGAGTGCCATACATCCATGTGACAGAAAAGTGAACTTTTAGGTACTTTCATGGAGGTTTCTCAAATGTTGAAAGGGAGTTGTTGAATTTTGTTTCAAGTATTCTAGAATGAGGATCATGTATTTGAGAGTATGGAGAGATGTCTACAACTCGCAAGAGGTCAAAGTCACAATACCATTGCCTATACTCCCCTTCACTGCCTACATACCAATCAAGATGCACATACAAGCATTCTATGATGATGTCACATAAGAATGAGGGATTAAATAGTGTTTTTAAAACTCTGTGAGAGATAGAAATTGCATTTGAAGATATCAAAATAAGCCTAGAACTCCTTGGGGGTTAGAAAACATGCATTTTGTCTACAACTCCATACTTGTTGCCTGTATATGACCCCATTATCACCTATAGGAGAGCAAGAAAACACTAGGTTAGAGTTTTGAATAATGTTTCAAGTCTTTCATGATCATGTATTTGTGTTTTTAAGGCTTGAAAAAGTCTAAAGACTAGTGAAAGGTTATCACCCTTCCTACTGTTCATCCTCATTTTCATTGATTGTTCTATGCAAATCACCATCTACAGGTGACTTGACAGAGAGTGAAGAGGCCATTTTGAAGTGTGGAATAATTGCATGAAATATTTTTGAGGGCATGGTAAGATGGAAGCATCATGATAGACAGGTTTGAAGTGATAGGTGAGCAAAAGGAAGTGTAAACTCTTCAAAAGTTCAGATGACTGTTTCAGATCCACAATCCCTAAAAAAGCAAAACAAAGGCCTAAAGCCATTTTGTCATGATCTTCAACAAGGGTTATCAACACTTTTGAAGCATCTAGATGACTAAAATTTGTGGTCCCCGTGAAGGAGAAAAGCCTTGAAAAGAGTGAAGTCAAGAAAATTAGTGGAAGACAATTGTTGGATGACCTCGAGATGTCCCTGAAACCATTGAAACCAAACACTAATATCTGCTAGTTTTGGATGTGTAAGATGACCTTGACTCTTCAAGGTGCTGATGAGGCATATCTCCTTGATTCCAATGGCCTTATTAAATGGAGGATATAAAAATGGACATGGATATCACCAAGGTAGGGTGATATATAGTATTTCGAATCCCATAGACACGCACATGTGTCTCTTTCTCTGTAAATTAACACCTATAGGCTGGTTGTAGGTTTATTATAGATTGTGGACTAGACAACTTGGTGATAGACCTCATTTTAAGTATGGTCATGAAAAATATAGTTATGGCATGGTGTATAAAGTTTAAATTAGGTTTAATTTCTTATCTTCAAGGCCTAGACTACATCTGTATACACCTACAGGAGACCAATAGGCAAGGTAAAGAGGGCAGAGTGTCTCAGTCATGAATCTAGAATGCATATGAAGAGTTGAGGAAGGTTAGGATAAGGAAGTAGACTCATGAAAACCTTATCCATAGTCATGGTGACCTTGAAATCTATAGGCAATATGAAACAAACCTATTGAGGTCCCCTTATGACCTTATGAATACCTACAGTCAACTGTGTATGACTGTGTTGGCAGTAAACAATGAGGTGATGGTTCTTTTATGTTGGCATAGTCTAAATGCGACACATAAGTCTAAAACCTTGATGCATGACCTTATTGATTCAAGGTAGGTCCAAACATACTATGATCAACCTTAATATATGCCAAATCACCTATAGGCATGATATCAAAACAAGTCAACACAGTCAGGACTATGCATACAGTCTATGCTAAGCAGGGGCATAAAGAGATGTGTAGGTGATTAGAGTAATGAAAAAAAAATTAAAACTTGGGTAATGGTCTTGATATAATAAATACACTCAAATACAACATAAATTAAGCAAATAAAGGGTCCCAATCATGCAAAACATAGTCAGTTTGAGGGGACCCTGCACAGTCTACATCATTGAGAGTCTGTCTTGGAAATGGAGAGAGTTGAAAGGTCTAGTGACCTAACCAAGAGGTAAAAATTGATATAGATATTATATATGGAATGAGGAAGCCCATACAAGAGTTATTTTATAGAGGCAAATAAGGGAAGTGCCCTCTATTTTGTCTCGGATAGAGGGCACTTCCCTCATGCACAAAATTGGTAGTTCAGAAGAATGAGGTAGAAAGATGAGGTAAAGCACTGAGTAGACCTTCCAAGAAGATGTGAGAAGTTGAATTATACCTAGTACCTTAATTTAATCTATGTATAAGAGTATGAAACTAGATAAGGTGCTATAAACCTCCCAATTTGCAAGCAAACCTACTAGGCATGACAAGGCCTAAAGGTCCAAATGAGAAGGCATTGTCACTTCCAACTTGAGATTATATTTCCAAACTATTGGAATATGTTTATGAAGTCACTAAATGGGTGTCCAATCTGGTGGATTGCAAAGAAGTTTAATTAGATGGCCTAGAACACAACGGTTGTAGTCAAACCTACTTGGGCAAGGTTAAACCTAGAAGAAAAAGGAAAGGCATGGTCACTCCCATCTTGAGATGATATTTATACCATATTAAAACATGTTTATAGGATGGAGACAGATGTGTTTAAGCCTTTGGAGAGCAAAGAGGTTGTAGGGGAACTCAATTTTGGCTTGGGACCAACATTTGACTTGTACAAGTGGAATGAAGAGCTTGATAGACCAACTTTGGAAGCTCACATCTCTTTGAATGTTTTGCATGGGATTCCAAGGTATTTGGAGATGTTAGCAGGGTCCTTGAACACATTTTTGTGAAATTTGTTTGAAGGTTGGATGTCCAAACTTTATGAACCAACCTTAAGAGCAGAAAACTGTCTAAAACCCTCTAAAACCCTTCCAAAGATCCGATTGGGAAAATAGAGTTGGAGATCCAATCTAATGGACTAGTTTTACTAGAATAGCTATTGGACCTTTTAGAGGACTCTCTCAAGCTCCCTCACATACTTTTTGATTGTATGAACTTGTACAGATGGGGGCAAAAATAGGGTTTTTCTCATTGTTTTATGCGTTTTGTAGGTTGTAGGAGGTTTCAAGAGATGTAAATCATATGGATGGAAATCTTAAGACTTAAGATAACTCCCCATATCACTCTCATGCCTTGAAACAAGTCCTATGTGTCCAAACTAGGTGCTTCAACTCAGCCAACAAAAATTATCCTAAAGGACAAGCTAGGGAGAAGTGTGAAAACTTCAAGTGGATGGATTTTTAAGGTGTCCTTGATGCTTATAAGGCCATGGAGGGCCTTGACATGTCATTCACTATCTTTTATAGATTTTCATGATCAACTGATCTCTTTTTGTAATCCAAGTATGCAAGGTGCATGGAAGAATAATTTTTTGGACAACAGATGATCATGGTTCACTTTCAGAGGTTTCTAGAGGACCAAGCATATAATCAATGCAAAGAGAGGCATTTCTAAGAGCCTCACCTTCCATTCCAATCATTGGACTTGCTTTTAATCAGTTATAAGGCATTCAAATAGGGCCAAATCATGAAGGTAATTTTTTGAGCCAGAATGAGGAGTTTCTTGCCAATTTTCATGAAGTTTGTGCCTTGAATTGACACTTGTGATTCCAAACCTTACATGGTTCATCCCATATCCTTCTCAAATATACAAGTAACTGCTTCTCTTAGCTTGATAGGTGTCTTTGTGACCCTTGGACTTCTCTCCCTCTCTCAATTTTTATAAGAACTAGCCATTTGGCCATTGTATTCTATGCTCCACCTGAGTGTGGTGAAGCCCTACTCAAATGTATACCTTTTGATCAATAAGACTACTATGTTTTACCTCTTTCATTATTATTCATAATTGTGTTCTACTTGGATGATGAACCTTGTTTAGTGAAGACTATGGATTCCTAACATGTGGTCTCATTATTTCACCTTATTTGCAGTTGGAAAATCTCTTCTTGTAGGGCATGTGAAGTATTTCAGGAGATGTTCATGGTTTAAGTGAGTTAGCCTATTCATTAGTGTCTTCATAGGCCTCTTTTCTAGTCTTCCCAACTTTGCACATTTATCCATAACCTCACAATGTAGCATTGATGTGAGAAGATGAATATTGGAGAAGTGTATGTTCAGTTTGTCTTTTGATTTCAAGTGTAATAAGGCATTCAAATAGGGCCAAATCATGAAGGTAATTTTTTGAGATAGAATGAGGAGTTTCTTGCCAATTTTCATGAAGTTTGTGCCTTGAATTGACACTTGTGCTTCCAAACCTTACATGGTTCAAATATACAAGTAAATGGTTCTCTTAGCTTGATAGGTGTCTTTCTGACCCTTGGACTTCTCTCCCTCTCTCAATTTTTATAAGAACTAGCCATTTGGCCATTGTATTATATGCTCCACCTGAGTGTGGTGAAGCCCTGCTCAAATGTATACCTTTTGATCAATAAGACTACTATGTTTTACCTCTTTCATTATTATTCATAATTGTGTTCTACTTGGATGATGAACCTTGTTTAGTGAAGACTATGGATTCCTAACATGTGGTCTCATTATTTCACCTTATTTGCAGTTGGAAAATCTCTTCTTACAGGGCATGTGAAGTATTTCAGGAGATGTTCATGGTTTAAGTGATAGCCTATTCATTAGTGTCTTCATAGGCCTCTTTTCTAGTCTTCCTAACTTTGCACATTTATCCATAACCTCACAATGTAGCATTGATGTGAGAAGATGAATATTGGAGAAGTGTATGTTCAGTTTGTCTTTTGATTTCAAGTGTAATATGCATATGGTTGGATGCCATCATGTTATTTGGTATATCACCTCCCTTAGATTAGTTTACTTTCAGTTATCTTTCTCCCTTTTCACCCCTAACTTTAGTAGTAGTTGCAATGCAAAGTGGTACATCAAGGGAGCTAGCCCTATCTAGAGATTCACCTCATTCCTTAAGCTACCCACAAGCCTAGAGGTGATTCCATTGTGCCACTTGGACAAGGAAAGCTTTGCATCTCCTCAAATGGTGCAAATCCAAGTGACAACAATAATATTGGTGAAAAATGATTAATGTTGATGCAATCCTAGTGTGATTAAGTGCTTCAACAATGACTTGTGACCTTGGAGGTGTATGTAGAATTAACTCTGGGATACTTAGGTTATGTGGACTCTCAATTGGGAAAAATATGTGTTTTTCTCTCAATGTGTAGTCAAATATCCTAGTGGTTTTCCATGTGTGATCCTCTTATGTGTAAAATGGTTTAAAATGTGGCTTTATAATGATATTTTAGAAATTCCTTTAGATAAGGCTTGTTAAACTTGTGGGATGACCCGTTACATGATTTTAAATTCATGTAACTCATTATTAGTTGATGGGAGGATATTTCTGGTGGAACTGGACACTACTTGGGATTGGGATTGTCCAAATATGATGACCTTATCCAAAGGGTAAGAACAATCAAATTGAAAGTGAAAATTGTATGCAACAAATTAAGATAAATCTATAACTTATCCTACTTAGTAAATCTAATCTCATATAGAGTAATCAACTAATGTCTATTGCTATACTATTTTATATCGAAACCAAATTGGATCTACTAAATATAAATAAGGGAACACTTATCAAACAACATTAAAGTTTAGGGTTAAAAAACCTCTATGCAAATGATATTGTGCAATAACCCTAGCTAATTCTGAATACATGAAATAAAACTAATCTAGTGTTATCAAATCATATAATATAAATAAGGATGGTTAAAATAAACAAAACCATCAAGGGATCATGGTAGGCAAATGGGGGCCTAGATCACCTAAGGTGGAAAATGTAAAGCAAACAACACCTTATAAATACACCAAGTTTAAGTATATAGGTAATCTAAAGAAGAAATTATACATTTAAAACCTATTATTTTGTGTAATATCTATATATCAAATGAAATAACAAAAGTTAGTTATACTTACCTTTTGATGAACTTGTCAAGTCTCAATCTCTCCATTGGCAAAAGGTGATTTGCAAGAGGTTATTGTGGTTTTTTAAAGATCTAAAGGTCTTGACCTTTTCTATAATCATATTTTAAAATGCTTGAAACCCCCATTTTGGGGTAAAACTTGATTTAGACTTATGCAGGTTATCTGACCCTTTTAAAAGTCTTTTGTAATTCACCTTTAGCAATTTAATCATTTTTTAGCATTATTTCGTTGTGAAATGATTAAATGCTTATGAAATTCCCCTTTTACCTTAGTTGATTTTGTATAAATGGGGAAAAATCTAACTTTGAATTCAATGAAAACGGTTTTCTCTTCATTAAGTTTATGCACCATTTTTGTTTTTATTTCAAAAACTTAATCATTTCTATTTTGAAAATCATAGCCATTTTCATTTGAATTTTACTAACTATTTGTTTCTAAAATTTCAAAACTATTGATTTCATTTCTTTATATCATTGCCCATAGGTGCCCACTTCATTCTTGGAGCCATGTGGCAATCTTTTCCGGCTCCCGATGGTCCCGACCCCTTTGCAAAAGCCCTTTAAAACTTAGTCATTTTTTCAAGCATTTTTCTTCTGCTACTCTGTAATACTTCATTGATTTTCTTTTGGCCATGAACCTTCAAAGCTATGGATTCTTAGGTTGATGCCATATGATGTCATCCCAATGATCCGTTAACCTGAAGCCATTCGTACAGTAACAAACCCTCAAGGTGAGCAGATTTGTAGGATTATGCCACATGGCATCATCCCAATGACTTACTATCCTAGAGCCATCTGTAAAGTTATGAGACATATCTAAGCTCTAAGTTAGCATGATTTCACCATATGGAAACATCTCACTGCATCACAACTAAGGTATAATCAACATATATTGAGCCCCAAGTTAAGCAACGAAAGAGTGAGGATAAGACACATGACAAGATCACCATCAAAAGACACATGGATAGTGACATCATTAGTATGAGAGCTTGAAATTGATAGCTCATCTGACAGTCAAAACTCACAAAAGGACTATGCATTAAACTTGGAAAATATAGACAAATGTAGTTAGTTTCTCACCAACTTAAGGATTCATAAATGACAGAGTTCAAGGTTTTCATAGTGGTGAATTGATATAGAAGGCCCTAAAGTCAAATACAATATGGTGTATTCATCAAATTAAACTCTAAATTAAATGCATAAGTCTACACAAGGCATAGTGGAGTGGCAATCCCAATAAATTCCAACAACATATAGCCCCTGAATTCAATCTAGATCAATCAACATGGTCTTTGTTATACAAATGCTTAAATGTTTTAAATGAATTTCAAAGACTTTAGAGCCATTTTTGAATTAAATTCAATATCAATTAGCATGGCTTTAGCCATGAAAACATTGGGATCAACTGTAAATTTATTGCTTCATGGGTTAAGTGGAGCACATTAACTTCAACAACAATATCAAAGCATTAAATTTTGAGTCTAAACAAATAATATTGAGCTTTTGTTGGTAAAAATGCATCTCTTGGGAGCTATTCTATGTAGGGTATATCATAGAGCCACATACCTGTAATTGTGCCCTAGATTGGTCAAGCATTAATCCCAAAACAAAGGATGAAAGTCCCTTATTCCCACTTTTCTCTTTGGAACACTTAATATCATAAGTGTCTTTTGGATCAGGATTTTGGAGTGAACAGTAGATAATATTTGCACCAAAATCTAATATGACATGAGGAATAAAGAGCTATACATGAGGCCCAAACATGCCACAATAATAACCAACAAACAGATGACCTTTGCCTTAGATGCATATGTAGATGAACCATTATTTGAAGGTCATATGGAATGGATCTAGATGTGAAATTAATAACAAGGTACATAGAGAATATGACACAATATATAATGTGAAACACTTCATACAAAGGTAAAAAAATACGACTGATTATTCATATATGAGAAACTTTGTACCCAATACAATTCCTTTCAACTTATCACTTATCCTTCACAATTTCTCTTTGTATAACCTCTTAAAAATAATCTCAGAATATTTGAGTGCACATATCTTACAATATATCATTGACAATTACTATAGAGGTAAAACCCTTTTTATATTGGGGTGGTGGACAGTTGTAACCAATGAGTCCGACTTCTCCCCGAGGAACCCAATAATAGTAATAAATATATTTAATTTATTTACACGAGATTACCTTGTGTTAATAAATAAAATATATTTATTTAACCATTGTAAATTATTAAGTATACTTATTAGCACCACTTAAGCATGAATGTTCCAACATTCTTCCTTAATGTTAAGTGGGGGTACATGCCATAGTTACATTAATAAATGAATTATACTCCATGAATCAACTATAGTGATTTTAAGAGGCATGTAAATAGTGAAAGATTTAAAAACTTTCATAATGCCAATATCACCTTTTGAAACAAAAGGAATTATAATCCTTAAACTACTTATAGTAAGTTTAGACTAGCATGATTGTGAGACTATATCTCATAGTTTCTTATGAATAATCAACCAAGTATTTTTAGATCCTTTTATAACATAAGGACCTCCATTAAAAAATATGCTTATAAGGATTAGGTACAATATAAAATCAAAATTTTTGAAGTTTATCAAAATCACATATAATGGCGTATTACAATGCTTTACAATGAGATGAAGTATATAAAATATGAAGAAAACATGTGATTGTTAAGAAGTGGCATTGTCATGCACACTCCCCTTAATGGTAACTCTGAGAGGCCCAACATTGTATGAAACTGACAAAACTTGGTAATACTAAATAGTTTTGTAAAAAAATCTACCACTTGTTCATCTATAGGATAAAATTGTAGATCAATATCACCATTGAAGACTTTCTCTTAGATAAAATGGACATGAACTTCAATATGCCCTAACAATAGTAATAAATATATTTAATTTATTTACACGAGATTAAATTATGTTAATAAATAAAATATATTTATTTAACCATTATAAATTATTAAATGTACTTATTAACAACACTTAAGCATTAATATTCCAGCACCCCCCCTTAATGTTAAGTGAGGGTACATGCCATAGTCACCTTAATATAGAAATTATACTCCATGAATCAACTATAGTGATTTTAAGAGGCATGCAAATTTTGAAAGATTTAAAAACTTTCATCATGCCAATATTACTTTTTGAAAAACAATGAATTATAATATTTAGAATACTTATAGCAAGTTTAGTCTAGCATGATTGTGAGACTATATCTCATAGTTTCTTATGAATAATCAACCAAATATTTTTAGATCCTTTTAGAACATAAAAACCTCCATTAAAAAATATGCTTATAAGGATTAGGTACACTATAAACTCAAAAATTATTAAGTTTACAAAAATCACATATAGTGACTTATTACAATGCTTGACAATGAGATGAAGTATAGAGAATTAGAAGAAAACTTGTGGCTATTAAGAAGTGACATTGTCATGCACACTCCCTATTAATGGTAACTCTGAGAGACCCAACATTGTACGAAATTGATAAAACTTGGTAGTACTAAGTAGTTTTGTGAAGAAATCTATCACTCATTCATCTATAGGATAAAATTACAAATCAATATCATCATTGAGGATTTTCTCTTAGATAAAATGCACATAAACTTCAATATGTTTAGTTTATTGGTGTTGCACTAATTTTTTTTTAGAGATATACAATTTTGATTATCGCAAAGAAGGGAGGTATTGCGAGAAACATCCAAATGGAGTTCTAACAATCTTCGAAGCCACATGATTTATTTAAAATATTCCATGTGATAGCTCCTGGACCATACTTAAAATATATCCAACAATAAATTTATGAAAAAAAAAGCATGGTTAACATCACAATAACCAAATACAAAAAGATAAATGGTAACATATGTTTATATGTGATAAAACACATTTTAAACAGTCAAGTCATTTTTTACGCGAACTAGTTCACTACTTTGAATTACTAAGTTAGTGACACACATAAATCAATATTAGACGTCTCTAATATTGACAAGATGGGCGTCCTCGACTATTATGTGATGCACATACAATACTTTAAGTTAGCCAAATATTAGATCTCTTTATTAGAAATAAATTTTTTTAACTTTGCAAGAATAATATGTTTTTTATCGTCTTCCAATGATCTAAAAAAAAGTCTAATAGAAGATTTAGGTATGTAACCTCTCATACATAAAAAATGGATAATTTTAGCATGATATGCAATCATCCAATCAAACAGATATGACACTACAACAAATAATTTCAAACATGTATGAACAAAATACTTTGTAAAGTAAATGATGAGAAGCCAATTAATAATACAAACTCCATTTAGACTTTGCTTTTCATAACATATCTTATTATCAAATGAAGTATCTAAGCATTTTAGCATGAACTTTCCCTACTTATCAAATGAAATCATCTTAATAATTGAAATACAAAAGAGCCTTTCTTATTGAGCTCGATCTTCTTACCAAATGCAATAACTAAACATGACTAGCTTGTCAAATGAAGCATGATGTTATGTATATAATGTATTTTAATGTTAATTCATATGAATTTAAAATAATCATAAATGTAATCATTTTGAAAACAATATAATGTCGATATATTTTTGTTGCTTTCTCATCTAAAACCTACATATATATATATATATATATATATATATATATATATATATATATATATATATATATATAATTGTAATCAACATTTTATAATAATCAAACTAAATAATATTACTAAAAAGTATCATTGTAGTTGAGAAACTATCAATTTATTACTATCTTTAAAGTAACATCATATAAAAAAACTATTAAGAGATGCAACTTCTAGTTTCTCGTAACACCATTGTGAATAAACTCTAAAGGATGAGAGGATTTAACATCGTGATTTTTATGAAAGGGTTTAGTGTGTTGTTTACCATGTAAGCAACCCTAACAAGTTTTATACTGAAAAGAAACAGCAAGAAGACCAATCAAAATATCATGTCGAGACATATAATATAAAATTTTAAAATTAACATGACTTAATCTTTTATGCCATAATTGAGATTGATTTCTATTATGTGATGAAAGGCAACATGCAGAGGAAGTAGAAAACATATATAAATCATTATGTTAAATTCCTTCAATAATCATAAAACCAAATTAATTTTTAATAGGTCATTTATTCTTAAGTAAAGTTACTATGAAATTATGATTTGTAAGTTGACAATGGGATAACATTTTTCTTTTAAGTTTAAGAACATAGAACACAACATTTATAACAACATTTGTAAATTTATCTTTTTCTTGTTTAGTAGCTTCTAGACATGAATTATTATCTAAATAAATTCTTTCATATTTATCTCTAGTGTTAGATAAAATACTTGATAAATAAGTCATATGATGCGATGCATCACTATCTAAGAACCATTCATTTTCATTAGAAGCAAACAAGACAACTAACAAAGCAATAATGTTAGTATTATGATCTTGATTGTTATTCTTATTCTAGTTTTAATTTTTTTGTTGATTCTATTAGAACCTTTCTTCCCTTTGTTATTTTTAGAGGTTTTTTTTATAATAATCTTCCCTTTGTATGTCCAAATTTATCGTACATATTGTAATTTCTACTAGAATTGACTTTATGATTCTTATTACCAGATTTTTTATTCCCATTTTTGCCATTGGCAGAGTCAAGTTTAGATTTATAGTTTCCAGTGTTCTTAAGAATAAGTGCAAGAAGTGTCTGAGTGGCATTCTCTTTAGAATTAAAATTTGACATCACTTGTTTTTTTTGAATACGAAGAGCAAAAAGTGTAGTGAGATGAGGAATATATTGTTTTGTTTGATATTTAAAATTAAGAATGAAAATAAAATTGTGAAACCTTTCATGAATATTTAACTAAATAATGAAATACAAAAACTTAGCTTGAATAAAATTATAATCACAACCATATAACTAAGATATATATATATATATATATATATATATATATATAAAGAAAATTAACTATTTTTTCATCACTTTGCATGGTAGTAGTAAGCAAATCAAGAACAAGATTAATGATTTTTATAGATGAGTGCCCTCATGCGTAAATTCAAGGGGCTTCTAGGGATCGGTAGATGACTCTTGATTATCGATATGGAGTATGAAGTCATTTTTTACACTCCTTAAAATATTTGATATGATTTATTAAAATTTTGGTTAAAATTTATTGGTAAGTGCAGTCATGACATGTCTCTTTAATAGGGGTTTTTAGTCCTGATTATAATGTTCTATAGTTTTTAAGTCATAAATTCAGCTTTGATATGAATTTTTCACATATCATAGTTAGATCCATTTAACATTTGAGATTTATCTAGCATAAAATTAGGTGAAGCCATAAATTCCCTTCAAATTTGACACTACAACACTATAAAAGCTTTAAAAACAAATTTTAATGTTTTTTAATACTTTATTTGATTAAAAAAACTAGTGTATACAAAATAATAATTTTTCAATTATATGTGAAATAATTTGAAAAAATTATAAAAGATTACAACTAAATTAAGTGTTGCAAAACAAACTAATGTATGAACTTTTTTTCAATTTTGATGAAAAATATATATTAATAAGTTTTAATTAAAAAAATAGACCATTCCATTTTGTCCAGAACATTCAAAAACCTAGAAAATGACTGGTCACATGACCACTTTCGAAGAAAGAAACAACTAGACAAGTTTGTCGAAAGTGTCACAAGTGAACTAGTGTATAAACGTGGGCTATTGCATGAAAACAAACTAATTATTTTTTAAAATAAATTAGTTTTGACCACACAAAATTGAACCAAAAATAAGGTTTGGTGTGTTTTGATTTTTTGACCTTGTTTTTATGAGTGTCTTACAAAATAACAACTACCAAGTCCCCTTTTATAATTTATTTAAGAAAATTTTATACATGCAAGATATTGTGTAAAAAGTGTATTTAAGAAAATTTTATTTATTTTTAAATAAAAATAAAGAATAATGTGCATGTAAAATCTATTTGATTTTGATTTATACTTTTTAGTAAAAGGGCTATATTGGAAGTGGGTCTTGTTTGCTTTTACATGGAATTTTTGTGATTTATTAAAAAACTTATTTAATAAATACTTTCAAATGAATTTATACTTACTTTTGAAAGCTTCCAGGTAGACATATGGTACAGGGGAGGAACCAGAGGAGTTGTTGCAGATTGGAGGAAGCCTTCTCAGGGTTTGAAACTTGCTAAGCACCTTTCCACAGGTCCAGAGAAATAGATCCAACCCTCGAAATGAGATTTTGATGCCAAAAAATAGAATTTCTAAATTTTATGAATTGTTCTAGCCATACAATGGCACCCAGATAGATGAACAAAATCCATAACTATTTCATAAGCTTCTAAGGCTTTGTAGGAGGTCTTAGGCATGAGAAATATGAAGTTTAAGCACGTAAAATAAGATAAACCAACCCAAAAACATAATTTTTTTTTTTTTTTGATATTTCAACTTGCCTAAGTTGTACATAGGTCGTACAAGGATGCTTAGATATATTTATTCTTTGAATTTTGCTTGTTGTTGATTTTTGGTTGCTTGGTATTGAGATTTGAATGATTGTTTGATCCAAAATTGCTTTAGATCAAAACATGAATGAAGATAATTTTTCAAACAACATTATATGCCTCCCATGGTCATACCACAGACCAGACAAGCTAAATTTTCAATGAAATTTGCTTTGTACACCACATAACACAATTCAAATGAACTTGCCACCAATTATCATTTCAATCTTACTTTGATTCCATGATAGAAATATAGAATAATACATATGCAATGGATCTAGATGTGCAATTGCTAGCAAAGTACATAGAGAATATGACACAATATATAACATGGAAAACCTCATACAAAGGTAAAAAACCATGGTTGATTAATAATATATGAGAAACTTTATACCTAATACAGTTACTTTTAGCTTCTCACTTCTCCATAATTTCTCTTCACATAACTCTTAAAAGCAATCTCAAAATACTTGAGTGCATATATCTCACGATATATCATTGTTATTTACCAAAGGGATAAAACCCTTTTTATATTAGGGTGGTGGACCATTGTAACCAACAGGTTCAACTTCTCCTTGAGGGACCAAATAATGGTAGTAAATATATTTAGTTTATTTAACCCTTGTAAAATTTTAAGGGTACTTATTAGCACTACTTAAGCATTAATGTTCTAACAATATGAACCATTATTTGAAGTTCCTACGGTTGTAGGATTGGATCCCCCACCATAAGTTAGTGAAGGTTGAGACCTAATTTTTGTGAATCCTATGAATATGAGTGACATAAAAGTGGGGAGTGCACTAGTAAAATTAACTTCAGAGTTTTTCAGGGAAAACTTAATAAACAACACAACCTACAAGCAACAAAGGCACACAATAAAAGAAGTGTCAAAGGCACTTGAAGAGGAAGAGAAGAAACACACCATGTTAGAAATCACACTTAAGGAAGAGAAAGGGAAGCGTATAGAAATGGAGTGTAAGGTAGCTACCATGCAACTCAAAACTCTAAAGTTATGTCAACGAGTCCTAAAGGAGAAACAAACCATACTAGATGGAGTTGACATAGCCCAAGCCAAAAATATGGAAAAAATAGAAATTATAATTGGATAACTACTAAATAGGGATAAATGTACTGAATATGCACAAGAATAAAATAATAAAATCAAAATTGAGTTTTTTGAGCAATTGTAAAATTGTGAGACACATTAAATAAGTTCACAAAATCCACAACTACAACATAACAACTATTTTTGAATTTCTTGCAATAAATAACTATAATAAATGCACATATCCATAAATAAGAATAAGAGTAGTGTGTTATCCACCCAAGTATATTAAAATAAAAATAAAGAGGAGCATACAAAGTTTTTGTAAGAGGTTGAAGAAATTGGTTTAACAATAAGTGCAAAGAAAAATGAGTTTGAGGGGTGATCCTCAGAGCTTCAATTGAAAACCATTGATGAGAAAATATTTCTTAAGGATGCAATAAAGGAATCCACTAACAAGATAAGTAGTGTCAAAAATCAATCTAAATAACTCTAATAACAACATTTATCCTTTTAGGGAATGGGGTGCATAAACAAAAGCATTGCTGAGAACATACAGGGCATGCTCAAAAGGTGAGTCACTTTTGAAGAAGAGATGAAGCAAGATGCTCCAATTTTTTTTTATTTAATGTAATAAATTTTTTAGAGGATGGAAAAAAATGTTATTTTGGGGTGATTTTGGACCCTAAATTTTGGCTAAAAATGGATGCACATAGAAATAACAAAGAGAAAACCTATACAAGAATAACAAAGAGAGAATGTGTGTAGGAGGTGAATTATGTTATAGTGCACAAGATTCAGGATAGGTGCAAATATGAGGAGGGGCATCACAAGTTTAGACTAAGTATGGGATCAAATAAGAACATAAATATGGAGAAGCACACATGGACTGAAGCCTTTAGGAGCCAAACTAAATATTATTTGTTATGAAATAATACAAAATACGGAGTGCGAGAAATAGGAATATAGTTGCACAAATTATGGGGCACAAAAGGTAAAGATCATGACCAACCCAATAATATTAAATCAACCAAAAATTTAATGACTAAACCAATTTTGATAATATAACACGTGATGATGAAGATATAGCATTTTGTATAGATCAACATCAACCATTTTGTAATAATGGATTCTAATTTTGGTCAAATAGTTGAGCCATACATGGGCACTTTATTAATTATTTTTAACTTTAAAAGGGTGGCACAGGCATGTAAAAATATCCCCTTCAATAGAAGAAATAGGTAGTGATACTGTTATTGATGTTATTATTGTGGTTGCTACTGATGTTATTAATGAGGATAATGTCATATTGTTAAAATGAGTCTAGACTTTTACTTGTGCTTCTATGATTCTCAAGTATGTTGATGAAGATGTTTAAACTTGTATTTTACTATGTGTTTATCTTGCACCAAGTTCTGAATCATTTTTCATAATTACATATGATTTTAAGAAAATATTGCATCATAAAGTAAAATTGTCCATTAATTCTTAGCTTTACCAACATGAAAGACTTAAGGTTTGCCCCATTACCAACTAACTTGACAGAGACCTGGTAATCTCTCTTTGTGCCTCAGGTGAGGGTGCAAGGATTTCCTTGCATGATATGTTGGTGTAGCCAATCTTAGTGTCTTGGGTTTACATGTGTGTGGCACGAGACTAGGGGGTTGAAGTGGAACAAAATAAACCCTCAATAATGCACACAAGAAACAACAACACCTAAATGGAATATATAAAAGTAATATCTATTGTAACTGCATAATTGACAAGAAATAACTAAAAATAAATGTATGTATTAAATGCATAATACATTAAAACTTAAAATATACTTGTAACCACATAAAAATAGTAAAACTCAACTTAGAATACAACAAGCTTAGCTTCAAATACAACAAGCTTAGCTCAAAAAATAACAAGTAGTTTTTATTGTAATGGTGCTCAGTGCATGCTTATTTAGGAGGCTAAACATGGGATGTTACACATGATGAAGTGTGGAGCATCCCCCTCTACCCACATTTATAAATTAAAAATACATTCTTCTTCCTTAGATGATGATGTTGCAACATGCATTATACCAACTATGAAATAGGGATTATATTCCATAATTTGTTCACCTTTGTCTATAGGATAAAATAAGTGCTCATCTTCATCAATTTATTTAAATGTTATATTCACGTGACCTAGTGAAAAATTTCCATTTGGAACAATATTTATCTGCATTATGACTTGTGCTTGTATGGTTCTCACACAATTTTATAGTATCCTTATGTGGGGATTTGTTTGTGGCATTTGTTATTAAAAACCTAGACATTGGGAAGCTTGAGTTTTGCCTATGATATAGGGCCTCCCTATTTTTTTTATTGCTTACATACTTTGAATTTCCTCTATCATTTGATTGTGCATGTTTTCTTGTAACGAATTTCCCTTTATGTTTGAACTTTTCCTTAATTTTTGTTACTTACCGATAAGTTACTCCCATAGTTTTAATGTTTAGAATTACCATCTATGTTTAAATGTATAAATATAAATTACTTTTGTATTTAATTTTTATATGCCTTTAATAATCCTTGATATCGAGTTCCATTGATAGAGTATGGAAGTTATTTATGTAGTCTTGAACAAATTACTCCTATCATAGTAATTTCCATTGTGTGTACTTTTCCTCATAGGAATCTTTTAGATAATGCTCATTTGTACCAACATCAAAAAAGTCACTCCAAGAGGGATATGCGATGATCATATTATTATCCTCTACATCATTTTTTTGTTGAAGGTGACCTCTCACCATTGTTGGACTTGGGGATCAATTTTTAGTATGTGTAACATTATTTTCTTGAACTTGAAAAACTATATATATAAATATGAATCTAATTTTGTGTTCAAATTTATAAGTGCATCCACTTATATTTTACCTTTGAACATCGATTTATCAGAACTTACTTATACCTTAAAGGGTGTGGACTCTAAAAAATGTTACCTCTCTAGATCTATTGGTGTGTTTCTCGACATTTGAAGGAGAGTATGTGTCAATTGGATCATCATTTCACCCCTTTACTTTGCTAGAGACTTTTCAAGATTTACATTTATTGGGTTTGAGAAAAAATTCCATCCTTCTACAACCACTTATGATCACTTACATCTATCAATATTATAGTTAGATGGACCTATTATCTCCAATACAAACTTTTGATAGTCTGACCTTGTTTGATAGGCCATGAGGATCTAACTGGCTCTCATACCACTGATGTACATTGAGAATTAATCTAGGGGATAACTAACTAACTACTATGGATTAGTATGCTATAATAAATTCAAACTCCTTTATACTGAGTTGACATAGATTTACAAGAGTAATAATAAAGCTTTATTGTAAGATAATAAGAATGTTTCTTAAAGTGAAACAATTTATGTGGAACATATATTAATTGTCCACTCTCATTTACAATAAGGTAAATCCTTGTCTTACATCCAAAGAAAACCAATAAGAGTAAATTATTTTAAATGTAAAAAAATATAATAACTCCACTCAACATGCACAATCTAACTAATACAAGATTCATTTAATTATAACTAAAACTAAAAATATCATTTCAACATGCATAGGCATGTGATAAGGATAACTCTTAAGAATAAGATATCTATTGGAAGAAGAATTGCTAATAATAGGTAGCCATGTTTAGCGAGCTTGCCAGGGTCAAATTTTCTAAGTATTCTCTAATTTTATCTTACAATATCCTTATAGAAATCTTGGATCACCAAAAATACATTTACCAAACATTATATGCTCTCTAAGCTCCAAAAGAATTCTTATAAGGCCTTCAAAATCTACCATTTAAGTTGTGCTAAAAAAGTTAGAAAATATCATTTTTTTGAAAATAACCATTACTCTTATCTATTTATCTCGAGTCATTATTGGGACCACCTTATGTGGTATCCACCATTGCACTTGGCAATATCCTACACACCTCCATGCCATACTAAAAAGGCCAGCGCACACTACACAGTACTACCAAGTACAAACAACTTATTGCATCCATCTTAATAGCAATATAGAGTCTTAATTTCAAAGGCATATCTAGTGTGGGGTTAAGGGTAAGTGTTCTATTTCATTGGGAAACACTTTGTGCCAAATTTTGGATTGTTAATTTTTATGTGGATTAGAGCAATCATTAGAAGGGGAAAAGTCACTTATTTAACCTTTTAGGGTTTTACACAAGTAATTTCCATGTTTGGTTAAAGGGTTGAGATGTTTAAATCAGTCAAATAATATGCAATATTTAAGCACTAATTTTGTTATAGCTTTTGACCTCCTTTGACTTTTTAAAAATAGTAATAAATAGGCTTAAATAGAAACTTATCTAAAAAAACTATTGTGGATGATTAGGGTTTTGAATACTGGGTTCTGGACAATTCTGAGTGTCATCAACAGGATTCTGGGATCTATTTACTCACTGAATAATAACGCCCCACTTAGACAGTAGTGTCATGTTGTTGTAGTGTCCTTAGAGTGGCGTTAGTGTCCCCTTTGTGGGGTTGTTCCTATTTTTTGGAAGCACCTGCACTTGTGTTTTTAGGTCACGTTCCTATGTGCACAAAATTTGGAGCTATATCTTCTGCCTAGAAAACCTAATTTAGTGCGCAAACCCTAATCCTCCTTGCAATTATGGCATGAACAATAATTGTGTGTTATTTAGTAGGATAGGTTAGATATCCTCAACACCCTACTATGAAGAGATTTGCCTACATACCAATACTCAAAAGAGGGATCAAGTCTGATTTACTTCTCCCACCTATGTTTGATGCAAGTGCAAGTGAATGCTAGAATAAGAGTGGACTTGGATGCTTTGAATGTGTTCGAGCTTTGAAATATTTGAAATCTGGGTCTAGAGTTATTTTATATGGTAGTATGTAGAAGTAGGGTAGAATAGGGATCAAATACCTTAATTTTTCTCAACTTGTCTTTTATTTGATTAAATTTTACATCTATTTTCCATATAGTGAATAAGGGTCAAATAGACTTGTATTTATAGAGATATGTAGTTTGTGATGATAATAAAATGTGGTTAGGCAGACCTTAAGAGGGCCACATAATTAAAAAAGTATCTGTTTAGGAGAGTTAGGTCTAAGGATAGTAGTGCCCAATTGGGGACACTAGCACCATGTGGATGTAGTGTCCCAAATGTGGTGCTAATTTCTACCTGGCAAAATGTTGGGCAAGTTGGGTTAGGATCTGAGAAAGCTATCCTAGGACTATGTTTTGGATGACTATAGATGTATATTGTCTATTTATTGACTGAAAAAGTGTGTCAAAGGATAGGTCTAGGGCTAGGCTAAGGATAGGCTAACTCAGATGACACTCATAACATACAAATACCACTTTTAGGTGATTACATTTGCTCACCCTTTATGTTAGAAATGCAACATAGTGAAATGACTAGATAAAGGAAAAATAAGTGTACCTAGACTTATCTTGGAAGTGAAGCCCATGTAATTAAGTTTAAGTATATGAATATAGGTTTATGTATGTGAAACATGTTCCAAAATAGTGTCCTACAATGAAACATGCAAAAATAAGTCCTTACTTAAAAGATGATCAAAAGCAAACAGACTATGCTAAATAAAGTAACTGAGTAAAGAGAGAGGAAATGCATGAATACACCTCATTAGGTACGTGAACTAATACATGAACTTGGTGACAACATGTATGTGTGAGTGTACATAGTGATCATATCATTGAATAACTTGGACTGAGCTAGCAGCTTGCTCAATCCTCGTATGGGTGGCTCAAGAACTCAATTCAATTTTGACTCCATCATTGCCCACCCCTGTTTGGTAGATCCTAATCTATGAATAACTTGGATAAGACTGTAACTATGTTTAACCCTCTCATATGGGTGGCTCAAGAAGTTAAGTAGGCCATGACTCCATCATTACCTACCCATGTGAAGTAGATACATCTGTAATTGAACTATGCAAAGTGATGAAAGTATCTAACTGAGTAAATCTAATTGTGTATGTTGGTTTCACAATCACTAAGGTATATTAGGCATCTTTGGGCCACTAAAAAATGCTAACCACTACTGATGGAATAAGGCATGAATCTGGTGACAACCTGAAATGTGATAGCAAGTGTATGCAATGTAGAGAATGACATGGAGTTTGCCAGTCCATTTTATCAACCTATGTGTAGTTGAGTATAAGGAAACTATGTGTCATACACATGCCCCCAATCTGGTATTTGAGTATATTGAATTTAAACTGAGTAGATAATAATTGAATATGTGTAACTGGGCTCATTTGAGCTATTATTGTACTTTCTTTGTTTAGACCCTTTTTTTAGAATGCTTTTATCATCATTTACAAAATGTAATCTCATTTTATTAATGAATTATGATATATTTTTCTCCAAAAAAATTGAATATATGTAACTAAACTGAATGTGAGAGTGATCATATCATGTATGATGCTCCCAAATTTGAGAAACTATTACAAATCTGAGTTATAATGATTGTATCTGAGCAAAATATGAACATAACTATCAAATATATGACTGTATGCATGCAAATTTATACTATACCTAGTGTAATGGTATGAATAATCTTGATTATCCTAAAGTTGGGGCTATTGGACAGTAGCACCCTATGGTGCTAGTGTCCCAATCTAGGTGCTAATGTCTACCTAGTCTAAAATCTAGGTGATTTGAACTATTATCTAAGTCTCTATTTATCCTATGTTTGTCATGTGTCTTATTTCTAAAATTGAGCTTGTGTATTGAATTTTATCTGTGAATAGTAAAGTAGGAGCCCAATCTCTATGAAAAACCCCTGTGAATGCCCCCTCTTTTGAGGGTAGTTGTGGAATCTATATAATAACTACCCTCAAAAGAAGTGGATCTCTGAAATGTGTTAGCCAGAGCATGTGCACGATATTCCAATATCATGTACAAACATAACATCATAATGTAAATGAATACGAGCATAAGTAGGTAGTATAATATGTATGTTGTAATCTAGCATTGCACAAGGGTGTCAATATAGATGTAATCAATGTGCATAACCTAGGGGATGGGGCATGATGTCCATCACATCTCCCAAGTGGGAAGGGAAGATGCATGAGGTCCCTTATGGCATCAAAAAATGGTGTGTGTAATAATCAAATGCAAGTGGCATGGTGTAGAAGCATACAAAGAAGAATACATACAAGTACATGAGGCATGCAAAGGTAGGCCAAGGGGCCCAAATACAAGGGACATGGGTACATGTCACTAAATTAGAGAATAAAAACATACAAGGACATGTTCAAATGTCCACATACGCAAACAACAAACAATTTAGCTTAGAGCCACATAGAAGGACATGTTCAAATATCTGCATATAAAAATAAGAAAATCACACACAAGGGACATGGGCACACGTCTAAGGCATACAAATATAGAAGTGGCATAGAGGCAAAGAACAATGGCATAATCAAATGCCCTCGAAGATGGAAGAATCATAAAAAGCACAATTAAGTCTAATATAGGAAAAACTAGAAATAAAAGCATGTATAACTACATAGTACAAATCTATGTAGATGTAATGATGCATATATGCTGAGTCTAACTAGTGATAGTTGACAAAAAATATAAGAAATGAATACCAATAATCAATATCAAGATGTATCAATGTGTAAACTAGAATGTATAGTATGTAAAGATAGAACTGGGTATTAGTAACTGTGTATGAGATGCCTTCAAATGGGCAAATGTATCAAAATTATAAACTTGGATCAATGTATATGCCCCTAATGGGTAGATGATAGCTAGTCTAGATCAGTGCAGTGGACCGAAGTCTTGTCTAGAATCTGCAAGTACTCAACAAGAACAAGTGAAACATATGTGTATGATAAAACCAACTATACTAAGATAGATAGCAATATGCAACATCTAGCAAGTAGTATAAATGTAAACATAACAATGCATAGAATCTATAAATTTAGCTTTTGAAATATTTGAATGTTTTTGTATTTTGACATGTTATATTGTTTTTGTGTTTTTTGAGTACAAGCTATGTACAAGGAGTGAGAAAGAGAAGGAAGTATGTACAAGAGTAAGAACCATACTAACCAATGAGTCTCATGGGAGACTCACTATCACTGTGACCTGTGTCAAATAGGGGAACTATGATTGTGTGTGTAGTGTGAAAAGGTAATTGTGAGCCCATGATTTGTTGTGTTGTATAATCTATGTTTGAAGTTGCCTGTGTAGTGTTGTTATGATGTTACAACACTCGCTGTGATGCCCTGTAAGCTATAGGGGTATTAGGAACCCATCTGGTAGATGAAGAAGTTGTAGGTGATGTAGGTGCCCTATGTTGAGAACCCTTATAATCCAATAAAAATGATTTTGGAATAAATTGAGGAGAAGAAGGTCCTCTAGAATCTATAACATATCAATGATGTAGGGGTTTATCTATTAATGGTATTTGTGGGAGAGTATGAGTGCATGTAGATATTTTAAGAGTAGACCTACCTTGAACTGATGATTCTACAGAACACTATGATATATGCATAGGAGCTATACTCTCTGCTATGACTGATAACCGTGTAATGTCTAGCAATGGTGATGGAACTGTAAATGGTGTCTATGTTGGAATGAGTAGAGGATACTCATATGAGACACCTTCAAACTTAACCACTTTATTAACATGTATATACTTTAGGCATTAGTGTACTATAGATGGGATGACTCAGAGCTGTTGTAACCATGGCATGTCCAATAATATATTGAATACACATGCACTAGGTACTACTAGGAATCAAGTGGCTATGTGTGTTGGTCCTACCTATAATAGAAGTATAATCTCATTGATAGAGCTCTAAATGTGGCCATTGAAACCACTAGTGACTGTTTTTATGGGGAATATATCCTGCTCTATGTATTTGAAGTGCTATAAGAGCATCATGGTACACATACTTATGCTTGACCCATTATCAAACATAACACTATGAATAGGATGGTGGTCTATGTATGCTCGCATGAAGAGCACATGTAAATCTATGTCACCATCCACAATATCATGCTCTGAAAATGTGATGAGTGGTTTAGGTGGCACTATAGTGTGATACATGCTAATAATGTTATATAATGGATGTGTCTCCTCTGTAATTGTGTGATATGATTCTGGTGGTGGATGCACCTGATATGTATAGTGAACACTTGATGTGCCCCCTGCCTCATTTTTTGTATGCTTTGGGAAAGGATCTCAAAATATCTTAAGTGCTTTAGCCTCTATTTATTATTGTTTTGGTGCCTTTGTGGGTGTGCCCACATCAATAATGTTGGCCTCAATGAGATTTTGTATCTTGTGCTTTAGGCTAATGCATTTATTTGTCATGTGCCATGGTGACCTATGATACTCACAAAATGCATTAGAATCACAACTCTTTGGAAGAGGCCATGGCATATCAACCTCTTTGATGGGAGGGAGAGGTATGACATTGCATTCCAATAGTTGTTTTAGAACTCGTGTTGGTGACTTTGAAAGGTTAGTGAAGACTCTACATTGAGGAGCGAATAAACCTAATCTGGGAGAAGGCTTAGAAGCTTCGTTGACTATGGCCTTTTGATCACTTTTGTTTTGTGTGGTCCTTACCTTATATGGAGGTTTATTTGATCTCTTAATAGTTTGTTCTGATCCATTTGTGTACTCAAGTTTTCCCATTGACAAGAACTTAACCTCTATTTTTTTGACTGTATGGCACAAATCGATGAATGTAGGAAACTTCCTGAACAAGATAGCTTTGTGTAGTGCTATTAATAGACTTTGTTTTAATATATATTGAAGCCCTCTTTTTTCCATGGGGCTAGTTATTTTAGACAATATTATCTTGTATCGTAAGACATAATCTGCAATAGGCTCATTTGACTTTTGCTTTAATTGTGCCACTTATGCATATGATATCTTATCACCGATGTTAACAAAGAAGTGTGCTAGGAACATGTCAGTTAACGGATTGAATGCCATGGTAGATTTATTTGGTAAATCATAAAACCACTATAAGGCATAATCCTTGAGATTACATGGAAATAGCTTCATAAAAAACTAATTGTTGGACACATAGTCTAAACATGCTATATGAAAGGATCTAAGGTGATTCTTTGGGTCACCCTTGCCATCATATAATGTGAGCTTGGGTGCCACAAAACCCGATGGCAAAGGAGTTATCGCTATGTGATATGACAAATGTGTATGTAATAAAATGTTGGGATCCAAGGCATGTGATGACCTAGTTAATCCCTTCTCGAGATGCAACACCTTAGATTATAAAGTATAAATCTCATGCACAAAGGATTGTACATATGGAGTGGAAAAACTAGCCACAAGTGGTGTAGTTGTCACTGATGGTTGAATAAAAATCTTAGGTTGTGTTATCTGAGTTGGTTGAGTTGGCCCCACTTGAGGTGTAACAACATTATTAATTGGAGGGTTAAAATTTGACCATGGTTTATTTTATTCTTGATTTCCAATATGGTTGATAGAATCTATACATGATCGAGGGGATGTTCCTAAATTCTATCTATGAATCCTTGTAATACCTCATCTTTGTTCATAATTATGTCATTATTATTAAGTGGAGGTAGTGTGTCCTAATTTTTAGTGTGTACCTCATCTTGTTCTTAGTTGTATTGTTCATCTTCAAATGCATTTTTATTGAATTCCACACAATCTAGGTGTGAAGGATTCATAGCTAAAGTTGTAATATGCTACTTGTCCTTGTTATAAGCTCAAATAGTATGAGTTTGAATATGCTCGATAGGATTACCACCTAATCTAACACTTCTTCTTAATGAAATAGAACTTTTTTAGATGGCATATAGTAAATAAATTAAAATGGAGCTACTAAAATAAAATATATGGATTCTAAAAATTAATAACAACTAATGAAAATAGGAGAAAAAAGATACAAACCCTAAGAACATCCAGGATTAGGGTTTTAGAATCTTAGGGTTTCTTTACAACAATTTAAATTATATGTAAAATAAATTAAAACCCTAATATGAGATTGATTTAATTTAGCTAGGTTGTCTAAAAATATAGATAAATCATAAGTATGCAACCCTAAATTATTGCACAAAAATATGGATTAATGGAAGCTAGGGTTTATATCAATATTCAAAGTAAGACAAGTTCACCAAATGATTTAACCTTTTAAGGATTTACACAAGTAATTCCTATGTTGGGTTAAAGGGTTGAGATGTCTAAATTTGTCAAATAATATGCAATAATTAAGTACTGATTTGTTATAGATTTTGACCTCCTTTAACTTTCTAGAAATAGTAATAAATAGGATTAAATAAAAACTTATCAAAAAAGTGATTGTCATGGATGATCTAGGTTTTAAAAACTGGGTTCTAGACAGTTCTAAGTGTTGTCAATAGGATTTTGGGATTTGTATGCTCATTGGACAATAGGGCACCACTTAGATAGTAGTTCCATGTTGCTATAGTGTCCTCAAAGTGGCATTAGTGTCCCCTTTGTATGACTATTCCTATTTTCTGGGAACACATGTGCCTATGTTTTTAGGTCATGTTCCTATGTGCATGAAATCTGGAGCTTGTGTTGTGCTTAGAAAACTTGATTTAGTGTGTAAACCCTAATCTTCCTTGCAAGTATGACTTAAGAAATAATTATGTTTTCATTAGTAGGATGGGTTGGACATCCTCAACACCATGCTGTGAAGAGAGTTGCCTACATACCAATACTTTGAAGAAGGATCAATCCTGATGTAGTTCTTCCACCTAGTGATTGATGCAAGTGCAAGTGAATGCTATAAGGAGAGTGGACTTGGATGCCTTGAAAGCTTTGAAATATTTGAAATCTACGTCTAGGGTTGTTGTAGATGGTAGTATGTATAAGTAGGGTAGAATAGGGATCAAATACCTTAATTTTGCTCAACTTGTCTTTTGTTTGAATAGAATTTGCATCTATTTTCCATCTAGTGAATAAGGGTTAAGTAGACTTGTATTTATAGAGATATTTAGCTTGTGTAGATAAGAAAATGTGTTTAGGCCAACCTTAGGAGGGTCACACATTTGAAAAAGTATCTATTTGGGAGAGTTAGGGCTAAGGAAAATAACACCCTATTGGGGATACTAGTGTCATGTGGCTATAGTATCCCAAATGTGGTGTTAATGTCTACCTGGTAGACTATTGTGCAAGTTGGGTTGGGATCTAAGAAAGTTGTCCTAAGACTATGTTTTGGTTGATTGTAGATGTATATGGTCTACATAATGACTGAAAAGGTCTCTAGGATAGATATAGGGCTAGGCTAGGGATAGGCAAACTCAAACGACACTCTTAGCATCCAAATACCACTTTTAGGTGATTATAGTCACACATGGAAGTTCAACCATTTTGACTTTTGTAACAGCTATTTGTGCCTTGAATTTTTTTTAATATATGTATACACATTTGTAGATTTATTTAGAGATCTATAGGCACCTATATTTGGTATTATACACTTTGTAAATATCAACTTTGACATACTTGGATAATAGACATATATTTCACTCTTGAGCACAACTTCTCTCTATTTATCTATCTATGTATTTTCTTGGCCACATTTACTCATTAGATACACCTATTCTAGATAAAATTATCTCATAATCTTATATAGACCTTCTCCATATCTTAGATCATTGTTTAATACTTCCAATATTCTATCGATAATCTTGGACAATGTTAGTCACCATAGGGGTTTGCCTCAACCACAAGTGTCTAGGTACACTCACTGATTTTTTTCAAATTAGAAAGCTTCTATTAGGTTGTCTTAGACATGTTTCATTGTCTATTTATAGTAGGAATTAATGAAGAGTCATCTATAAACACAAATCATTCCTAAGCTTATTATCACTTGGTCACATCTTGGCAATCACGTCAAAACTTGAGGAATCAATTAGCACTCTTTTAAAACAATTGTCAAAAGGCATATACAGATACCAAATATTCAAGGAGTAACGCTATATCAATCCATAGATCTAATTTTGAATACACAAATTCAAAGTTACATGGTGTTAAGTGTTGAAGATCAAAAGATAACATTACATTCTAGATTGTTTATGATATTGCGCACACACAGACATAAATGGGAGAACTATGTGAAATATAATCCCTCTTCAGAGTATTGGAATGTAGGCAATGTTCATCCATTTAGTGGGGAGTTTTGGGGCTCTCCAACCTAAAGTGATAACCCATTTTCAAGTCATCTTCTGGATGATCAAGCACAATTAAGGTTTGGACGAAAGAGAAAGAAAATAGACATCATTGCATAGGACCAAAGATTCACACACACACACACAAAAACCATTTTTAGGTGTAGGTAAAAAGGTATTAGGAGTTATAGATCCATATAGTTCACACAGATGCTATTGGTAATATTTGCACTGTTTTAGCTACCACAGGGGTCAAACTTTGCCAATAACATATATAGAGGTCTTTAGCCTTTGTTTCAAGTTTGAAAAACTAATGAAATAGTTATATATCATTTTCAGGGATAGAAACACCTTTTATGAGTGACTAATAATCATAATAAACTAAGTATATTATCTCTCTCTTGCTTTGTCATTTATAAATCAAAACAATGCAATATTGACCAACACATTTCAATTCAAATTAGTATATTTATTGCCATATTTTCTAATAAATAAATTAGTGCATAAGTTACATTATTTTATATCTCTTAATTATAAGATAACAAAAATGTTTTGGTGAACATGATCATTAAATTGAATGTGAAAACCCTTGGCTTCTTCCTAAATAAGGGTTTTAACTTTCTTTAGGGTTTCATATTTTATCCTTATTAGGGTTTAACTTATTTGATTTATGATTTCCCCTTATTAGGTTTATTTTTACATTAGGATTTCAATTTTTGTTATATAAAAGCTTTACAAACCTTAATATGGTTATAATGTAAGATATTAATGATGTAAATACTCATTTCAATAAAGATAACAATATATAAGATAATATCAATGATTTTCTTGATTGATTTGATGATGTGGAGAAGGCTGAACTTAAAGAGTATATTGAGATAAATGCACATATGATTAAGGCATAATTGCATGTAACTAGAGATTAAAAAGAAAAAAAATCAAGGAAACCAATCTTGAATAATCACACGATGAGATTTTGAAGAAAACCAGTCCACCTTTTAGAAGCTTAGATCCTACATTATGTGTTTAAAATACCATTCTTATTACTTCTATTTACAAGTCTACACCTATGATTACATAAGTGGCACCTATTATAACTACTATGGGGGCAACACAATTTACTCATATATATATATATATATATATATATATATATATATATATATAGATGCAAAATATTATTTTTTATGTGCATCATATGCTTACAACTCATGTAGCACCACCTATTTCTAATTAGTCTAATATGGCTACAAATCAAGTATTTATTCAACAACACTTAGATGTTCAAGCCAAGGTTTCTCAAATGGAACAAGGTTCTCATAAAGTATGCCATTCAACAAATTCTCAAACATTATTACATGTTCCTTTGGCCCTGGAGATTACCAATTATCCCATGCTTATATAATTGTTTACACCTAAGATCACATCATTCAATGTTAAAGGTGATAAATAGAATTATTTTAGAGACTTCCATGCATCATGTTTAGACTATGCATCTAGTGATAATTTAACGCAAAATATTTTTCTTAGGAGTCTTAAGGACTATACCTCACAATGGTTTAATAACCTTTTTCCTCAATTAGTGCAAGTAATGAAATTACTCAGATGATCCCACAATATAATATTAAGTCACATAAATAAGCATAGAATATATAGATCCACATCAATAATTAACAAAAGAGCAGAATGCTTGATAAATATAGCTGAGCCACTTCAAGGGGGAAACCTCCACAACAATGCAATAAGAAAAAATTCAAAATATGATGATCAAATACTAACCACTACCTCCTATGTATACTCTACTTAGCCATAGTTATTCCATAGGCTGGCCTTACTAAGAGCATAGAGAGATGTGATAGTTATTCCATAGGCTGGCCTTACTAAGAGCATAGAGAGATGTGACAAGATAATATAAGAGGTATGTAAACTATAAATCGACCACACATATCCATAGACATACCATAGGTTAAGGGTGTAGTTGTGCATGTTTTTAATCCTTTAGATGATCAATTCTTAGCTCATTTCTCTATCAACATTAGTGGAAATATCTCTTATTATGAAATTGCACAACTCAAACAAGGACCTAATGAGCCCATTAGTGACTATGATTTTTTATATTATTATGCTTTCAAAAATGAAAAATCATATAGCTGACAAAGATTCACAAGACATATTCAAGCAAAGCTTACTTTTGATTATCCATGATTATATTATGTTCAAATATTTTCAATCTTTCAATGACGAGTGTCATATACTTAAATATCATGATATGTTAATCACCATGAATATGTTAAATTATGGGACTCACCCTTCCACATATTCTAACACTATGTTTCAAATCAAACCACCTTTCAAAACAAAGGCTAATGATACTAAAAAGGATGGCAAGACAACAACCAATGTGGTTTCACAACCTACTTATAGGCTTGTCCTTTTTTCTCCTCAACAAAGGCAATTTAGACTATTATCAAAACATCCTTGTAAGTTGTTACAAAATTTACTCAAGCACTATCTCATATTTATCCCTCCACCTATGGATATTGATATGACAAAGACACAACCTAAAGTTTTTTATATCAATGCATATTATGATTGGCATAGATGCACAGAAAATTCAACTAATAAATGGTTTGTTTTTAGACACAAAATCTAAGACTTAATTGATAATAATATTATTGAGATCAATGATGTTAGTAGAACTACTGATGAGTTAGTTGCACAACCTAAAGTGTAGCCTAAGCATGCAACATAATAAACCATGATTAATCTTGAGGTATATATGAGTTATAATGCACATCCTCCCTTGAATTTATATGATCCTAAAGTTGATGAGACTCATCCTATTGATGAAAATATTTGTACACTTAAAAATTCCAAAGTATAATAATCTATAATAACATATGATGATCATTAAATCATTGCTGATGATTCTACAAACACACCTTTGTCCATGTTTGTTTTTGTTGACTCGCATCTTATACAAAGTGTCATGGTGTATAACAGGTCAAGTGAAAAAATATGCATTATGACATTACTTACTGGCCTTGGGTGTTGTTGTCATCTGGATTTTCATCCCTTGAGGAAATGCCTAGCTATCCTAATCCAAGTGGCATAATGGAAACATCTCTCTTTCCGTGGGTAACAATTTGGTGAGATGAATCTCTAGAAGGGCTAGTTTCCTTGATGAACTCTTTGAAACACCCTCCTATTTATCAACTTGGTATGAAAAGGGTTAAGAAGACAAACTAGGAAAACTAAAAGGTGATGCACCAATATTGAATTTCCTCTTTATACTACTTAGAGCAAAATAAAGCCTTCTTCACACAAAACTTGTAACACAAGACAGATTGTTACATCAATGTTTTATAAGCTAGGTTCAAAAGGTATTTAGATACTTAGGAGGGTAATGAATGATTCCTTGGGATAATATAGTCATGAACCACTTCTAAGACACTTATACACTTGAAAGAGAACACTAACAAAGACATGTAATAATTACTCTTCTGCACACTTGGTGAACAATCAAGGATAACATGCTAGAAAAGATCATCTTCTACTAGACAAGACCAACAATATTACAACAAAACTAAATTATACAGAATGTAAATAGGCAAATTCACTTGTTTTATTTATTTAAGAGACATTAAAGTACAAAATTGTCTGGGGTTTCACCATCAAGCAATGGAGGCTGCCAAAAAGAGTCAAAATTTATAGCATTTGGGAGAGGGGTGAGACAAGGGAAGTCCAAAGGTCACTTGGACACATATAAATCTACTAAAATAGGTTATATTTGCATGATAAAGAGATGTGAAATGAACCATGCAATGTCAGGAGGTCCAAATGTCCATACAAGTCATGAAACTTATGAAAAATGGCATGAAACTCCTCATTCTAGTTTAGAAAACTACCTTCATGATTTGGACCTATTTGAAAATCTCAAAACTAACTAGGGATAGATCTGATGATTTGTATGAAAGGGAAGGCTTTTAGACATTCCTCTCCATGCATTGGTTGCAGTCCTACTCATCTAAAAACTATGGAAAAGAAGTCATCACTGCCTGTAGTCTAAAAACTCCTCTTTTCTATCACCCCTCACACTTGGCCTCAAAATTAGCATAAAATTTCCATGAAAATACATGGTAGGTAATGGATAAAACTTTTAAATACCCTACATGGCCTTAGACTGCTCAAGTGCACCTTAAAAGGACATCCACGTGAGGTTTTCACACTTCTCACCTTTATGTTCCCTATGCTAGTTTTGACTGGCTGAGATGAGAGCTCTGGTTTTGACACTTAGGAATTTTTTCTTGGAATCAAATGACCATAAGGAGTTATTACAATTCCATATCTTCCTCTCAAACTTGATTTCATCTTTAGACCTCTTCTAGAACCTACAAAACATAAAAAATGATCAAAAATACCTTATTTTTCACCTTGTTCCTATAATTCAATACAACTCAAAAGTATGGGAGGGAGATTGAGTGAGTCATATAAAATATCCAATAGCTTTCATGGTCAAACTATGTCATCTAGATAGCTCTCCAAGCTTGTTTTTTCTATCAAATTTTGACTGAGGGTTTAGTAGGGCTTTAGGCAGTTTTTAGTCTTAACCATTGTTCATAAAGTTCTGACATTGAACTTGCCAACAAATGCCTCAAACCTGATTTTAAGGGACCCTATTAACCCATACAAACTCCTTTGGTTCCCATCCACACTCTTAGAGGAGATATGAACACTTGAAGTCACCCCATTGAGTTTGTTTCTGCCTTTCTTTCATGCTTGGACTCTCTATGAGGTATAAGTAGATTTCTTATAAGTTTATTTTCATATAAAAAACTCATACATGTATAATTGCATCTCCTTAACATGTATCAATCATATAAATATCCCACCAAGGGTTAGAAATGAAGATGGACCCCCAATTGGCTCTAAATCCCTTCAAAGCCTAATGGGTTTAGCATGTGCCTTGCAAGTTTGAACTACTTGATATGATATCTCATGGTTGGGTTGGTATCTCATTCTTATTTATTATTTCTTTTAAAACCATCACATAAACTCCTAAGCACTCCTTTTCATCCTTTTCTCTCATTCGCCAACTAGGCCTAATGAAAGCTTGTCTAGTTGAATGGTGTGTAAGGGTATTTTGGTCATCTTGAAAGGTTTGATCCTAGATTAGTGATTAAATATCATATAATTTCCTTCTATACACCTCATAATATGTTTCTTGAGGTTACTAAATCTTCCTATCAATCCATTTGCCCATTTTGTACTCACTAGCTTGCTTTGTTAAAGCCTAATTTTCCTTGACTCGCTGACCTTTGAGACCAAACAATGAGGTATGTCCCTCTTCTCCAAGGAAAAATGAATATTTTGGGAGTTTTTCAAGGTCCTAATGTGACTTTTTACAAAAGGGTTTATCTAGATTCCTTGATTTAGGTGCCTAACCAGCTCAAAATGCCCAAAAAAGGCCTCTAAAAAGCCTATTTTCCTACATTTTCCTCAAATCCACCTAAGAGTGACCTCTTCAAGCTAAACCAATGCTCATAGGCTCCTTAAACTTGTTATTCATCCTCAATATAATTCTTATTAATATTTTAATTCACCCCAAAACATTTATCTTCTTTAAATTCCTCATATTCATCTATTGAGCAAAGAGGTTTCTTAGAACAACTGTACAGATTGATGACTTTGGTTAGAACGAAGAGTTGATGATTAACTTGGAAAAGTCTAGAGGCTTGGTAAAAACACCTTTTGACCAATCATGAGAAAATTTTAATTACTTTCAACCCTCTTCTTCTCCCTATACAAGTTCATCTCCTACCTTACCTTCATCAAGACTGTACCCTATTGTAGGTGCATACAGAGTTTCAAGAGGTATATATAGGCTTATTTGCTTTAATAAAAGCTTATGAAGCTCATCATGGATATGGATAAGGTGTATATAGGTTTAATTAATCATGTTAGCTTCCCATTATCCCTTTACATGCACCTTGGTTCATAAATGAGTCCTCCACTGCTCTGACTTAGACACCTACCTTTTAAACCTTGCCTGCAGGTTACTTTGCTTCTTGAGACTTGGATTATGATGTTGGGAGACCTCCCTTGAAGTTTTATGGCCATATAGTATTTTATTTTACCTTGTATCCACTTTGAATGAGCTAATACACCATTAAGCACCTTGACTGAGTCACTAACTACCTTTTTATCGAGAACTCTACCTTTAGACTACTGTAGGTGAACATTAGCTCTTGAGGACTTGGGTGTGATATATGAAGACTTCACTTGATCCCCCTTAGATCAAAAAGTACATTTTTGATCCTACACTCAACTTTTAAAGTCTTAAAACACCATTTGGGCTTCAATTTAGGGTCACTATCCTATACTCTACTATAGGTGCCTATTTCCCATTAGAAGGACACCTGTAGGTGACCATAGGGATTGCATAGCCATGTATCAACCTCCTCTTGATAACCTGATGCCATTTGTATACCATTCCACCAGTTGAAATGTTCTAGCCATAAGGGTGTGTTCATTGTTTCTCCTTTTTGTCAAAAGGCCATTCACAACTACAAGCCTGTAGATGCTAATGGAGTATTCTAATGTTTTTAAGGGCATATTTGAGGCCCTTCATTTCCATCCTCTCTTCATTTTATAACCCTCATATCTGGCATGTAAAATTTCTATGCTAGGGGATACAAGATTCACCTAGCTAGATTCCTTAAAACCCTTGACCACCATGTTTTAATATGCCCACAAAAATCCCCTTGACCTTTATTTTGACATTTTAGGGAAAACTTTCCTAAACTTAGTCTTTTGTCTCCTCACATTGGTTATACAGTTATTTTTGACCTTTTGAAACTTTATATGGGTCTTTCATGGATTTATTATCATACCGAGACCTTAAAGATGTGTCAAGTTGTCCTCTCCATATAAACATCTTAGTCCCCTACTCAACCACTTGTAGGTGGATATTTTGGTGCACAAACAGTGAGTTGAATATGAGCATTATGAAAGCTATCCATGACTATGAACTTTGTATGCTCTCATCAAACATGCCAATACACTTTTATCAGTCTTAAGAGATTTAAACCATATCAGGTTTTCCACCTCTCAACATGATGTCAACAATGGCTCCTGTAGGTGTGTATTGGGCCATGTGTAGATAGTGAGTGTGGAATAGAGCAACAAGGTGGATAAAATGCCTCATGGGTAGCTCAAACCTATTGTCAACCTTCCAAATACATGATTGATACCAAAGACATCTTGAAACAAGTCCCAAAACATATTTTTCATCATGAAAATCACCTGTATATAAATGGAAAAGAGCAAGCATAGGCATCTCATGACTGTTTGGCATGTGAATGAGCATGTGATCAAACTTGAACTTTCCCAAACATCTTAATTAACTCTTTTGAACTCCTAATGGCTTGGACAACTAATATGCCTTGATTACCATTCCATGAACAAGTTGAACAAGCTCTAAACATGTGACTGCAACTGAAGGTAGGCATGGAGTTGATTGTGAGAGATGACAAGATTACAAGCTACCCAAAACATGATATGGTGAAACCAAAACATGGAAGGAGGTAGTCATATTACCCTGAGACCTATGTAACATAATTTATCAACTACATGAGACCTTTACAAGAAACCAACATTCTTCAACAAGAACTTTGATTGGGACTGCACATGGTGGCACCTTTCTTTCAACGTGGACTAACTTGCTCATAAAAACACCATGAAACATGAAACTAAGTATAGAGATCATCTGAAGAGGTATCCAACATCTTATGGAGTCAACATCACCAGCTTGTTTGTATGGATGACTAAAATGGAGCAAAACCTATACGGTGCATGAAACAACTAGAAAAAAAGTACAATCAACTTCAAGAGGATGGTTCATAAAACAAATTTGATCCATCCTTTCACTCTTAATATGGAAATTAAGGTCTCTAAGTTTTCTATCACCTCCCAAAATCATTTTTTTGAAATCTCTTGAGCTATTCGTACTAAGCATAAACCTGAAGGTCACTTCTGTATGTCTAGAAATGCAAAGATAGAGCAAAATGGTTTTGGCTTAGAAATGGAACTTTCAGAGCATGTAAAGCATTAATATGAGTTTTAGGAAGATGAAGAGGCCTTCCATGATCTTCTCCCATGTGGCACACTTCCTGATGCATCGTAAAAGTGCCAAAAGCTCCCCTTTTTAGTTGGTTTCTTGAATTTTAGTTTAAAAACCTAGAAAATTCTGATGTAACTAACATATTTGATATGTAAAATGACCTCTTAGATGATTATAAGGAAAAAAGGACACTTAGGCACCTTGAGAACCATGCCACTTGCATTACTGACCCTTAAAATCCCATTAAAAGACTCAAAATGACAAATAAACCCATTAGACCGTGACTAAGGATAAAAATGCATTAGATAACATAAAATGAACTATAATATAGCATATGATAAATATTTATACCCCTAAACACCCAAAAACCAAGTTTTTACCTATAAGGGGTCTAAATTTGACCTAAAGTCAAATTTGTTCAACAAAATGGTGACTCATAAGGGTAGTATGCTTGTTATACTAAAGATCAGTAGCCTTATCCTATCATGGTCTAAGGGAGTCAATGAGTTATTGAAGACAACTATCAAAGAATTACCTAAAACACATACAAAACCACCACAACACACCAAACACACACAAGGCAAAACAAGACACCAATAAGACTCACACATGTGCATAAGCACTTAGGGAAAATAAGGAAAACAACAACTATGTACAAGGAGAGAGGAGAAACTTAGTATCAGTATTTTAGATATATCCCATTGATTGTGATATGAAGCTCATCTCAATCCAAATTTAATAGTTGGAAAGCATTGTGTTGCTTGCATTGGATGATAACATAAGGGCCACTCCACAAAGCATCAAACTTTATATATTTTCTAGGCTTAGCCCTATCTTCATCCCACTTTAGAACAAATTTTCCCTCTTGAAAGCTTCTTAGCATGGATTTCTTGTCAAATTATCTCTTTGTTTGATCTTGATGAGCCCTCATAGTTTGCATAGCTTGATCTCTTGTCTCTTCAAGCTCCATCAACTCACACAACCTGACTTCCATGCTTTAATTTTCCATCAACTCCAGTTGGTAAGTGAGATCCAAAGATGGTAACTCAAGTGAAATAGGCAGTCTAGATTCTCTCCCATAAAAAAGTGTATATGGTGAGTTTCCAATTGCTCTCTTGGGGGTGATTCTATCAATCCTAGAGCCATCTTCAACTTGGAATGCTAAGTCCTTTAGTATGCCTCCATTGTCCTCTTTATGATCTTGATTAGATTCTTATTGGTGGACTCAGCTAGTATATTCCCTTGTGGATAATAATTGAAAGAAGTGCTAAGATAAATGCCATGTTTCAAAGTCCACTCACTTGTCTTCATTCCAAGGAAATCCAATGCATTATCTAAAACTATTGTTGAAGGAGCCCCAAACCTTGTGTGTATACACCCTAAATTGGTCAAATAACCACACATATCATGTCTTTTCATAGTCCTTTCATAGGAGACGCTGACTAGATAATATGAGCCTTGTTCACATTAACCATATCTTTTTGTTTTACTCATCCTGGTCTTGTTTCATGCTTGAGTCACCTTTTTGCTTATTCCTAGTCATCCTAAGCTTTAGAAATGGTCATTCCACCTCAACAGGTCAGATTTCCCATTCTAATTCCATCCCCCTAGGTCCCAAGCCTATAGGACAAGAGTGTTAGGATTGGACTATAACACTGGACCCTAGGGTGTCCATTTTCAACACTTTTGTCTAATGGCATTTTAAGTCCCAATAGTCAGGTTTCCTCATTTAATGAGTCCCAAGCCCTTCTTAACTTCATACTTAAGTTTTGTTTGTCTTTCTAATGTCGGCTAAATGCAAATAAAGTTCTCAAATTCAAAATAAAGAGTCTCTGATATAAAGGACTTCACAAGGAATTTTATATTTAGCACTTGCTACTTTGGCATAATACATAATTAAAAATTAGTCAATAGTATAGCTTAACATTTCTGCATCACACATAGATTTGTATGCTTGATCAAGGAAGGGTCTAGGTGAAAGTTCATTCTTGCATCTACTGTGCACATTGATTATGCATGTCTCCTAGGGGAGAATTACATTTGATCAGAGACCCTAACTTGAGGGTTAATGTAGGCTGTGATCAAGACAACGAGGGTTCTAGATTGTGTGATCATACTTTCTCTAACCTAGTTTTTCCCTTTTTTATTTTTGATGTATTTATTATTTCATGTGTGTAGATAGACCCAGGGTTTTGAAGATTGAAACAACTCTACAAGGAGCTTTGTCAACATTCAGCCTCCAAAATTTCAAAGATAGGATCACACAAAGACAACAGACAAAACCTATAAAAACTCAGGTCTCTATGAGTAGTCTAGATAATAGAAGCATAAAATGTCAATAGCACTGGACCCTAGGGTGTCCTGTTTCAACACTCCTATCCTTTCACCAAATGAAAGACAGTTTTAGGTTCCTAAAATCTTCCCAGTCTTGCACAATAATTTTCAGCCCTTGAATCATTCATTTCAGCTTATTTTTCTAGATAAGTTTACGTCTCTCCCTATGCAATTGATTTGATTAAATTGATATAAATCTATATTTTATTGTATTTAATTACATTTCCCCCCTTTACTCTAGACCCTTTATTATTTAGGAACTAAACACTAGTTTCCTAGAAATAATAAAATATTTGGTGAACCTGACTTACTTCAAACAAAATCTAAAAACCCTAGGTACACTTAGGGTTTTTCCTTCATTCTTTGTGCAAAAATTTCAATTTCAAAATTCTGATTTTTGTATAGATTTTTTTGCATTTATTTTATTCAAACTTATTTTAGAATTTAAATTATTGTAATAATTTTCAAAAATTCTAAAACCCTAACTCAAAACCCTTCCAAACTAGGTCCTCAAACCCCAAGCCTTCATTCCTTATAATTTTTAGATAAAAATATTGGAATTTTTATAAATTGTTTGAAGTGTCTAAAATATTTTCAAAATCTCAATATTAGTAGTTATTTTGTGCAAAAATTCAATTTAAAATTTTTGATTTTTGTATAAATTTTTGTGCATTTATCTTATTCAAATTTATTTTAGAATTTAAATTATTACCATAATTTCAAAAAAATTAAAACCCCAACCCAAAACCCTAGATTTCCAAACTAGGTCCTAAAACCCCAAGCCTTATACCCTTACAATTTTTAGATAATTTTTTTTATTTCTTTTCAAATTGTTTGAGTGTCCAAAAATATTTTCAAAATCTCTATGTTAGTAGTTTTTATTGCATTTATTTGCTTAATAGTACTTTTACATATTCTCTTTGGTAAAAGAAATAACATGGCCACTAAGACACTTCTTCCCTCTCATCCCATAGATCAATTTCTAATTTTTTCTCATAATTATGACAATGAATGGACAAATTTACACACTAGCTAAAAATGTGGAAAATGATTTCATTTAGAATAAAGATAATTACTATTATTGTAATGAGGAATATGATGATACATGTGAAAGTGATAGTGAAGAAAAAGTAGATGCATCCTCTTCTCTCAAACCTATCTCTTTTATTCCCTCTTCTAAAGAAAATAATTTTTTGATAAATGGGAAAGATACATTTTACCTCATTCTCCTATGCATAATGCACCAAATGAATAAATTATTCATGCAATTCCAAGTGAACCTATTATTGGTGATAATTTTCTTCCATGTGAACCTAATCTCTCTCTCTCTTGCTACTTCTATGTTCAAATTACAACAATATAAACACAATAGAATCAAATTGCCAATGCATTGTTCAAATAACCCATTTCATGTTATTAACTCTACTTTGTCATCTCAAATAATGGCAAAAGAATGTTTAAATGATAACTCTCTTACTCTTATTTCTCATATTGCAAATGAAAATACTGCATACAGTCCATCCATGGATAACATAGATGCACATAATATTCCAATTTCACATGATAATTTATTGGATATTAGAAAATAATTAAATCCTTCTCTTACACCTCTCCCTAATGACAATGGAAGTGATAATGAATATGATAGTGAACATGCAAATGAATATAAAAATGAAAGTGACTATGAACAAAATTTTGATTATGATAATGCATGGAATAATGATGATTATTATGTACATAATGAAGAAGAAGATGCATCTAATGTTTAGAAATATTCTCTCACTCCTCCTCTCAAACACATTGCACTACCAAATGTTGTTTCTACTTCTATACATGATTATATTTCAAATAATGCACATGCCAATAATAACATCACATCTTCTACTCAATTAGAATGTGATTCACTAAAACATAAAGATACCAATGAATCTCCCAAGTCATCCCCTACTATAATAAAACCTATTTCTAACTCTTCACCTAAAGATAATGGTAGCCCACATCCCTCTTCTAAGGTCAAAGTTACCATTCCTCCAAAGGTTCAAGTGAGCACACCCTCTTTATGATCCACTTGCTAAATGTAGCGTTCCCACAACTAAAATAAATGATCAAATTCAATGATTAAATGAACCACGTCAAGATGCTTACTATAGGGGAGATTACTATGACTTTAGAGGATGTGTATCACATTTTGAATTTACCAATTAATGGACGGTGTGTGACATTGTAGGATGGTATGGGTGTTGATGCTATTGATCATGAATCCTTGTATTTTGATGGTGTGCCCTCAGGTATACATCAAAGAGGGAGTGACAGTGATGTATTATTATTAGTGATAATTAGTGATAATTAGTGATGTATTATTATTAGTGATGTATTCCACTTCTCACATAAGGTGATAATCAGATACCTATCCCACTGCACTATGCTTAGGTCACACACATGACCCAACCCTGCCCTATCCATGACAGTTCTCTCATCAACAAATAATGGTAACAACCTCAATGTCTCCATCAATTGGCCCCTGTGAAACACTCTCATCTACACCTCACCCTGAAAACACTAAAAACAACATATATATCAATCAACAATGCCAAATCAAAATCCAACACAAAAATAACAACTATTAACACAACTACGTCTTAGAAAATCCTGCCTACAAGACAACAATGCCAGGTACAAGACAACAACATTAGACATGAGTGTTGTAACATGGACAGGAGTGTTGGATCCTAGACAAGAGTGTTGGATGTAGGATAGGAGCACTAAAACTACTAAATTTTTTCCTAGTCTACTTTAGATAGCTCAAAACACCAAAAAAAACCTTCAAAATAGATAAAAATCAATCGTTTTAGCTACTTACCAAGGTCAGATCACCACTAGCCTCAACCTGGGCTACCAACTGCTCAAACCAGATCATGACAGGTGCTCATCTCCTTGACATATATCTCACTCTAGAGATCCAAATCTCAAACTTGTCAATACACAAATGAATAGAGAATCAATCCAATTTCCTATATTACCTAGTTTTCTCAATCAAAGTAAAATACCATTTTGTCCATAACTTGAACCTCAGAACTCTATTTTTCAAACCATTTTCTTCCATGAAATCATGACAATGATACCTTCAACATCACTCAAACTATGCTTTACTACTACCTCATCTGCCTACTATAGCATGAGTATCTTTATATCTCTTTTATACTCTGACACGCACCTTGGTCCTCACCAATAAAAATGTGTTCCACTTTCAAAAACTCAGTATAATCACTCAAATAACCTCTCAAGCTATTTACAACAAGTCAACCTTATTTCTACTTATTCCACTAGTCATCACTTTTGACTCAACCTCCTTTATCACAAATTTCATCCCTCTCCCCAAAAGGGGGCATCATTCATACTATTCTTATTTCTACACTTACACAACATGCCCATCTAGTCTCATAGGTTGATACACCATGGTTCATACACATCCAACAGTCAGATTATCATATTCAACTCAGATTAGTTGAAATATACAATGATTCAAATTATATGGGTCACTCATCATTACTCAGTACATTCAGAGGGATATACCTTTAATTTACAGATACACTGACTATTCAGATATAATGGTTCTGATCATATAGATCCATAATGATTTGAGTTTATAGATACATAGAATATTCAGATACAATGATTCAAATTATATGGATTCATAGTAACTTTGATACTAGACTTGGGGGCATATACATTGTTACACATCTCACACATACAACTTCATACAACATGACATAATTACAAGACCATATAGTAGATTATATGCATAATGCAGAGCACAGTGTTTTGATCTACAATTTTGAACATAGGGTATGGCATGATATATCATTTCACATGTGGTTATATAGACTACTAGATTATATAGACACATACTATATTTGGGGGCATGGCATAGATGTCCATGTTCTTCATCACTCAGGATTATATATATAGAATGGCAGAACATGCCACTATATTCTTACACATTGACTAGAGTTTTAGATTACATCTAATTATACCCAGGTTGTCACCAGGTTGGACTGCATAGCCATTTGTAGCAATTGGTCCATTACATTACCCAAACCCAGACTATACGAGTTTGTGCGGGATAGAAGATAGACATTGGTTTTGGGCCTCCAAGAATTTCTCAGTTCTAGCTCAAATATTTAGAGGGGGGGCATGATAGATTTTGCTCTTCATAGCACATAAATTTTATACACACATTCCATATTACATGAGTTTATGTGAGACAGAGGATAGACGTTGGTTTTGGGCCTCCAAGCATTCCTTATTTTCAATAAGATTTAGTATAGGGGCAAGCATTGCCCTCTTCCATGTTACATAGATTCCACTTCTAGACTCAATATAAGGGGCATCCATTTTAGGTATTATTTCTTTTTCTAAGCACTATTTGGCTCTCCATCCACTTCCCTGGCTAGGAAGTGAGTTGGACCCTTTTGTAGCATAATCATTTCCACACAGGTAGGTTTAGGTACGCATTTTCTTTTCTTTCTTTTACTCTAGTACTTCATTTCATTGCATCACTAGAGTTAAAACAGGGTAAATGTATACACCCTAAATTGGTCAAGCAACCACACATATCATGTCTTTTCATAGTCCTTTCACAAGAGACTCTGACTAGAGAATATGAGCCTTGTTCACATTAGCCATGTCTTTTTGTTTTACTCATCCTTTTCTTGTTTCATGCTTGAGTCACCTTTTTGCTTATTCCTAGTCATCTCAAGCTTTTCAAATGGTCATTATAGCTCAGCCAAGTTAGATTTCTTGTGCTAATGTCATCCCCTAGGTCCTAAGCTTGTAGGACAAGTGCGCTAGGATTGGACTATAATGCTAGACCCTAGGGTGTCTATTTCTATCACTCTTATTGAATGGAATTTTGAGTCCCAATGATCAAGTTTCCCCACTTAATGAGTCCCAAGACCTTCTTAATTTCATCTTTAAGTTTTGTTGGTCTTTATAATGTTGGCCAAATGTGAATAAAGTTACCAAATTCAAAATAAAGAGTCTCCTATATAAAGGACTTCACAAGGCATTTTATATCTAGTACTTTTTACTATGGCACAATACATAATTAAAAATTAGTCAATAGTATAGCTCAACATTTCTACACCACACATATATTTGTATGCTTGATCAAAAAAGGGCCTAGGGAAATGTTCATTCTTGCATCTACTATGCATGTTGATTATGCACGTTCCCTAAGGGACAACTGCATTTGATCTGAGACCCTAGCTTGAGGGTTAATGTAGGCAACGATCAGGACAATAGGGGTTCTAGATCTTGTGATCATACTTCCTCTAACCCATTTTTTCCCCCTTTTGCTTTTGATGTATTTTTTGTTTTGTGTGTGTAGATAGACCCAGGGTTTTGAAGATTGAAATAACTCTATAAGGAGCTATGTCAGCATTTAACCTCCAAAATTTCAAAAATAGGATCACATAGAGACAATAGATAAAACCCCAAAAACTTCGGTCTCTGTAAGTAGTTTGGAAAATAATAGAAGAAAAGGAAAATAACACTGGACCTCAGGGTGTCTTATTTCAACGCTCCTATCCTTTCACTAAATGAAAGATAGTTCTACGTTCCTGACATCTTCCCAGTCCTGCATAATAATTTTTAGACTTTGAATCATTTATTTTAGCCTATTTTTCTAGATAAGTTTACTTCTCTCCCTATGTAATTGATTTGATTAAATTGATATAAATCTATATTTTATTGTATTTAATTACATTTTTTCCCTTTACTCCAGACCCTTTATTATTTAGGAACTAAACACTAGTTTCCGAAAAATAATAAAACACCTTGTCATTATGCCTTCATAAAAGTCTAGAACTAAACTTTCATTTGATTCCTTGAGAGAAAAAACCTCCATCTATCTTGTAAAGTAATCTATAGCATTCAACACCCACTTGTGGCCAACACTAGAAGGTGGTTGTTTAGGCTTATGAAATCTAGACCCCATTGCATAAAGGTTGGTCTACCTATATTGGATGAAGAGGCAAGGTTGAAAGATTTTGTTTACCATCAAAGAGAGCACATTTGTGACACTTTTTTACCCAAGCATGGGTGTCTTTGAATAAACTAGGCCAAAAATATCCAGCTCTCATAATCTTAGCAGTTGTGGTTCTTAGAGCAAAGTGACCATCAGCTGGTCCATCATGAAACTCAAACAATATTTTCTCAACCTGATCTAATTAAACACATCTAAAAATCACATTTTATAATTCCTTCCTAAACAACACTCCATCAACAAGTACATAAGAAATAGATTGTAATCGAAAGTACCTTTTTATATCTCTATCTAGGCCTTGTGGACACTCATCAGTTTGAAGAAAATGGATCATTTCTTGTGTCCAACTCCTCATTGATGAAGATGCAGATGTCATAGGGTCATCATGGAGGGATAAAATGATGTCACCCTAATAACACCTAAAGACTACTCTTACCATCACTAGATTCACTTATATACTTTACAATATCCCACTAAGGTGTTTTATACACAAGGTATGGACATTTGGATTTGGGTTCATCACATGAAACTATGAAGAAAGAATTACATACTCTAACACAAACCTATACACCTTGTTTTCAACCTATCTATACTATTTATACTTATACATTCCCCTTTGGTTGATCAAAATAAGTACAATAGGTCATAAGACCTTCCTTGTCTTTCACCTAGGCTTAAGGGCTTGTAGCCCTATCTGCCCTATTTTTGTGACATAAATTTCATTAGACCAATCATGACATCTAAATAAATGGTGATTTGGATACCCACTATGGAATTAAAAAACATATTTAAAGGTTTCCCTAAGTTCTTTTGTATGGAATAGGTGCTTTGAGCTCTGTGTCAGGCCTAATTAGGCCTCCAAAAGCCCTGTTTGAGTGTTGGTATGGAGAATTAGGTGGATCTGAGAGTTAATATTGATATGGGGTATCTAAAATAACATATTAAGATCATTCATCACAATGATTTGATCAGTCATGACCTTAAACCATATATAAACATCACTATTTTAGTCTTGACAAGCCTATAAGGTTAAATCAAGGTCAAAGATTAGAAAGTGATCTTAACCAATGAACTAGGACATGAAATTTGAGATAGAAAAAACATGTGTGGAGGACTCATAGATTTCAAAGAATCAAAAATTTTCACCATACAAATTCCCTATACCAGGAAGCCCTAGTTAGGGCCAGTTTATAAACAATTTACTCTACAGGACAAACCATGGACTTTCAAGACTTCAAAAAAATTGCATTTACTTTATTTTACTCTACCCTAGAGTCTTTAGCACTCATAGTAGGTGATATAATCCTTTAAATTTGACTATCATAATAGAGCTTGTTGCCCTGTTAGAGTAACATGCACAGTTTATAGTAAAGTCATCATAAAACACACTAAAAGGCTATATTTTCATTCCAAACTTCTTTCTCACATCCAAATACATTATAATATCCTTCTTGGGTTGAAGGAATCACTCTACAAATAATTAATTCATACTTAGCCAACAAACCTCCTATTCTAGCCTCATGAAAACAAACTCCAAGTTTGGAGTTAACAACTTTTTCTAACTAAAAGAGATTCTCCCAGCCTATATCACATTCAACCAACTTAGGATGACATATTATATGGCTTCTAAAACAAATTTTGATACCAAACCATACAAACTTGTCCTTTATACAAGACTTAGGCCTTATTACGAAACAAAAGAGCATATTTGCAAATTTGAACGTTTGAACACTCTAGTTTTTTAGGGAAATTTAACTAGACATGTCTAAACAACCTAAATCTCACTAAAGACAATGAAAGCACTCCTATGCCATGAATATGCTCTTGAATCATAAAACAACTTCTTTTTGTTCTTTCAAATTTGAGGCAAGGTGCTCACATAACCCTTTTCCTTTCACTAGCTTGGTTGTCTTGATTTTACATCACACTCCATCACTTTTGTGATCCAACCAGCCCTACTTAAAATAAAGTCCTTGACATTAGGATGAGGTACCAATATATGAATCTTGTTTTGAGACAACATATGCCTAAACTTCTTTATAATTATAACAACTGAAATTACTTACTTCTCTACATAGGTGTATCTTACCTCATAGCCCTCCAATCCTTGACTAAAGAAGGCAATAGGTTGCTCTAATTTTTCTTCATTTGATTGAGTGAGAATGGTATAAATTACATCATCATTTCCAAAGGTATACAAGTTGAAATCCTTTACGAAATTAGGACTTTCAAGAGTTGGAGCTTGGGCAATAACTTGTTTAATTTCTTCAAAACTCTCCTTCTTTCTTCTTATCTAAGTGAACACTTCATCTTTCCTTAGCATAGAGGTTTGAGGCTTGACAAAATTAGAAAAATAAGGAATGAGCCTCCTTATGAAATTTATTTTTCCAAATAAACTTTACAAACCTTTCTTGTGTTCGGGTAAAGCCAATGCCAAAATTGTACTCACCCTTTTAGGATCTATGGATAGGCCCTTGTTTGAGACAATGTGTCCTAAAAGTTTGACTTCATAGACAACAAACACACATTTATTTGGGTTAAAAGAGATTCCAAACTCTATACATCTCTCAAAAATATTCCTAATGTGATTCAAATTATCCTTTGCATCCTTAAAAAAACCATGATATCATCAAGATACACCAACATAATGTTATTTATTAAACCTTGAAAAGCCATATCCATTGCACGTTGAAATGTAGCACCAACATTAGAAAAATGAAAAATAATTTTACTATAAGCTTATGTACCCCATTTAGTAGTAAAGGTTGTCTTATATTGGTCACTTTCCTTTACCAAAATTTGATTATACCCTAAGTATCCATCAAGGAATGAGAACCTTTCACTACCTGCCATATCTTTAAAATCTACTCCATGGAAGGAAGAGGATAATGATCCTTCAAGGAAACTCTATTTAAGTCCCTAAAATCAACACATAACCTAATTTCCCCATTCTTCTTCCTTACAGGGACTAAGTTTGCCAACCAAGATGAATGCTTAATAAGAAAAATGATCTTAGACTCAATCAATTTTGTAAGTTCCTTTCTCACGAGAGGCTCAATTTTAAGATTGATTGGTCTTTGTCTTTGCTTGATAAGCTTATCATTATCATCTATCTCTATGTTATGTTGAGATAAGTTTGGATCAAATCCCTTAAATCACTATATTCTCATGCAAAGACATCAAAAATTTCCTTACATAACTCAATAAATTCATGTTTCTCTTCACTAGTACATACCTTCCCAAGAGCAAGAAACTTATCTTTGACGATTTATACTCTCTCATAGTTTTATTGCTTATTGGACATGATAACCTTCTCTTTCTTCAATTGATCATCATCATTTAAGATACTCTTAAGTATGACTAAACCTTTAGGGAACTTATTTGTTTTCAATTGTACAATCTGCCCTCCATATTGCTGCTATAGTTTGGACTGATTCTTGAAAGAAAACTCAGCCTCTTCTTATAGAAAAAGAGATATTTGCTGGTCACTATCAAACACTTTCTAATTAGTGACATTATCAAGTATATAGGGCCTTATGATCAAATTGAGATGTGGTTGGTTCTTATCTTCTCTTATCCCCTTTAGAACGTCAAACTGGGCTCTAATTACTGCCAACCTATCTGCATGTTTGTTGTCTTCTCTTGGGATAGATTGGATGTTGAAGGCTTAGAAATATTCTACAATATCCCATACTCTAATCTTATAGGACTTAAGCAAATATTTCTTAGTCAAATTTTGGCCTTTTACTTGATTCGCAACTAACTCACTATCACCATACACTTACAACTCTTTCACACCTCTTTTTCTAGCCCATTCAAGGCCATGAATGAGGGCCTCATATTATTCCACATTACAAGTACAAGAGAAGTGAAATATAAAAGTGGAATAGTACCTTTCTTTGGATGGAGAAACCAACATTGCTCCACCACCTACTCCAACCTTGCTTTTAGATCCATCAAAGAATAGATGCCATAAACCATCCATGTTTTCACTTGGCTTCATCAAGTTTGGCATGAAAGAGTCTTCCTCATGAATGCAATACACTCCAAGACCAACCTCTATGAATTTGTAAGGATCATGCTCATAATTCTCTGCTCCCTATTCACCTAAATACAAATAAAAAACTCCTTCAAGAGAAAAGGTTGGAGATTGGTCCATGTGGAGCTCTTCCTCATCAAGGATTGCATAATTGACATTTAAAACTTTAGGCATGTAGGACTCTAAATGATTATGATCAATAGGCTCTGATTCAATCTTCACCTTCATACCATACTTTGTCTTAAAAACCATATAGGACCAATTAGCTACCAAGTATCCACCTATCTTGGCTGTAAACTCTCTTGACAAACAAAGAGCAAAGTATGGGGGTAAATCTACCTAAATCACATCATGAGGAATGGAAAAAGTAGGACAAGCATGTAAAATCAAATTTAAATCCTTGACTACTCCTAAGGTCTTTGCTAGTGATCCATCCAATTGTAGGACTACTTTAGCCATTGGTTCATACTTGAGGTCTAGTTTATCCACTATTGACTTGGGCATAACTGGAGTACTAGCCCCACTATCTATGATGCAATTGTGAACTAAACAATCACCAATGATTAAGGATAGGTAAAAAGGAGGAGTCTTATCAATTTTATTCACTTGTCCATGAATGGGCTGAGTTCCATTTACCAAGACAACATTCCCATTCCTAGCTAATCTAATTTACTTACCTAGTCCTTGCAATTATTTTTTAAGCATATCCTTTTGTCCTGGTAGTGTTAATGACTCCCACAATGAAATATTCATGTGTAACTTCTTCATCTGATCCACAACATTGATAGAAGGATTACTCACCTTAAGAGGCTCTTTGGAAGCATTAACACCTTTTGGTGTAGCTTATGAATGTGGATGTGTTAGAACTGGCCTTGCATTTTGAAGCTTTTGATTTTCTTGCACCTTAGGAGCTAAGTTAGACCCACCCACCATTGGAGATGATGTAAGAGTCAAACTAGGTCCTTGATTAGCCCCTTGTGTCTCTTTAATAGTCCTTTTCTTAGACGTAGTGTTAGAGGACACACTATCATTCATATTATTTGAATTCCCCAAATGATCGATGGCATAAAACTCTCCTTCCAAATGATTGATAAGAGTAGAATTAGATTGTGTTGGTCCATTTTGCATTGACATCTCAAAATTTAGGACTTGAGGTATTTGGCTAGCTTACATTGTCATGTCTTGACTAGGCATTTCATGGACATATGTAACTTGGCCTTGATTTTGGTCATAGGAAGGATAAAATGGTTGTTCTTGAATATAGTTATTTTGAGTGGAAATAAGAGCTCTAGAAGATGGTGGGGCATTAAGATTATAACTTTGGTAATATCTAGCTTGAGTTTGACCTTGTCCTTGAGCATTACCTTGAAAAAGAGGTCTATTTTCTTGCCCAAACTGATTATAGGATTGGTAAGTCCTATAACTTTAAGCTTGTTGCGTTTTGAGGAAAACCAATTCATTAGTAACACTTTGGAGCAAACTCTTGACTTCATAGATCTCAATGGTAGGGATAATGGCAAAATTTTAATGAGTAGGCAAAGGAGCCAAGGTAGGTAATGCAACTTGATTAAGAGGCTGCAAATCAGAGAACAATGGCATTGGTGGCCTATGAGCAATCTTCCTTGCTTGAACAAGACAATTCTCAGCATTAATGGCTATCTCATAGGCATCAGGTAATGTATTCCCACCCATAGATTGAATCATCATGGATACATCACTATTCAATGCTTTTAGATAGTACAAAAAGGTATAAATTGGGGTAGGTTTGACAAGGGCTAGGATCCTATCCCATGTGTTTTGAAATCTAGTGTTAAAATCTTGCATAAACTCTTGAGAATCCCTCTTGATAGTGGTCAATTACTCAGCTAGTGATAGATAATCGCTCTTCTCTCCAAACCTCTTAGACAATGAATCCCCTAGTTCATCCCATGAAGCAATGGAATTTTCAGGTAGAGTCCCATACCAATCTAAAGCTTTCCCTTTAAAAGACAATGCCAATACCCAAATGCCTAAATTTTCTCGAGTGATATTATGGATGTTGTAGAAGTTTTCCATGTTCTAAAATGCTCAATGGGAGTAATAGGACCTTCTCCACTAAAAGATGGAACACTTTTAAGGGCTGCTCCAGGAATTTGGTCATATTGGGCAAGATTCAAAGGAGATGATTTGGCAAAGTCTACCAAAGGAAAAGGTCTACCCATATTGGAATATAGCTTATGTGTATTAGGGTTTGAACTAAGTAGAAAATTAGACTTCTTAAACACCAAATCCTTTGAATAAGAATGAGTATTCACAAATATGAATCTTTTAGTAAAATGGAAACGCAATTGCACAAACTTAAAAGGTATACCTTTAGCATCAAACCTAGTGGTCACTTTTGGCATAGAATTTAAGGACTAATCAACAACCAAGGAGTTGAAAACTCAGTGGAGTCATTAGGTACTAAATGTAGATGTTCTTGTAGCTGTAAGCATGTCAACACCAACACCAATCTTGGATAATCTTCGTATGACTTAGAGTCCCAGTGGGTGTGCCAAAAACTATTATTACTTGGATTTATATCCCTTTAAGAGATGTCTAACTCTCCTCATCCATGTGGCACAATGGAAACATCTCTCCTATTTTGGGTAAAAATTTGGTGAGATGAATCTCTAAAAGGGCTAGTTCCCTTGATTCACTCTTTAAACCACTCTCCTATTTATCAACTTTTTGAAATCATACTACTTAGAGCAAAACAAAGCCTTCTTCACACAAGACAAATTGTTACATCAATGTTTTGTAAGTTAGGTTCAAAAGGTATTTTGATACTTAGGAGGGTAATGAATGATTCCTTGGGAGAATACATTCATGAACCACTTCTAAGACACTTATGCACTTGAAAGAGAACACTAACAAAGACTTGTAACAATTACTCTTCTTCACACTTGGTGAACAATCAAGGATAACATGTTAGAAAAGATCATCTTCTACTAGATACGACCAACAAGATCATAACAACAATAAATTGTACAAAATGTAAGTAGGAAAATTCACTTGTTTTATTGCTTTAATAAACATTCAAGTACAAGATTGGCCAAGGTTTCACCATCAACCAATGTAGACTGCCAAAAAGAGCTAAAAGAGTCAATATTTATAGCATTTGGGAGAGGGGTGAGACAAGAGAAGTACAAAGGTCACTTGGACACCTATAAAGATAATAAAATAAGTTACATTTTCATGAGAAATAGATGTGAAATGAACCATGCAATGTTAGGAGGTCCAAATGTCCATACAAGTCATGAAACTTATGAAAAATGGCATGAAACTCCTCATTCTGGCTCTAAAAACAACCTTCATAATTTAAACCTATTTGAACATCCCACAACTGACTAGGGATAAGTATGATGAGCAGGATGAGAGGGAAGGCTTTTATACATGCCTCTCCATGCATTGGTTGCAGTCCTACTCATCTAAAAACTCTTGGAAGGAAGCCATCACTGCCTATAGTCTAAAAAACTCCTCTTTTCTATCACCCCTCACACTTGGCCTCAAAATTAGCTCTATTTTTCAATGAAAATCCATAAGATCGAGTGTATGACACTTGAAAAGACCCTCCATGGCCTTAGACTACTTAGGTGTACCTTAAAAGGACATCCACTTGAGGTTTTCACACTTCTCACCCTTATGTTCACTATGCTAGTTTGATTGGCTGAGATTAGAGATATGGTTTGCACCATTAGGATTTTTTTCTTGGAATTAAATTACCATAGTTAGTTATTACAAGTCCATATCTTCCTCTCAAACTTGATTACATCTTTGGACCTCTTCTAGAACCTGTAAAACACACAAATGGTCAAAAATTCCTTATTTTTCACTTTGTTCATACAATTATGTATAGCTCAAAAGTATGGGAGGGAGCCTGAGTGAGTCCTCTTCAAGTTCCAATATCTTTCATGGTCAAACTATGTCATCTAGATAGCTTTTCAAGCTCATTTTCTCCATCAAGTCTTGACTGAGGGTTTAGTAGGGTTTTAGGCAATTTTTAGTCTTAAGCATTATTCATAAAGTTCTGACACTAAACTTGACAAAAAATGCCACAAACCTAATTTTAAGGTACCCTATTAACCCCTCCAAACTCCTTTGGTTCCCATGTGAACTCTTAGAGGAGATATGAACACTTGAAGTCACCCCATCGAGCTTGTTTTTGCCTTTCTTGCATGCTTGGATTCACTCTAAACTACAAGTAGCTTTATTGTAAGTTTATTTGCATATAAAAAGCTCATAAATGTATATTTCCATCTCCTTAACATGTCTCAATCATCTAAATATACCACCAAGGGTTATAAATGAAGATGGACCCCCTTGGCTCTAGGTCCCTTCAAGGCCTAATGGGTTTAACATGTGCCTTCCAAGTTTGAGCTACTTGAATTTATATCTCATGGTTGGGATGGTATGTCATGCTTATTTATGCTTCAATAAATCTTTTAAAACCATCACATAACCTCCTAAGCACTCCTCTTCATCCTTTTCTCTCTTTCACCAACTAGGCCTAGTGAAAGCTTGTCTAGTTGGTGAAAGAGAGAAAAGGATGAAGATGAGTGCTTAGGAGGTTATGTGATGGTTTTAAAATATTTAATGAAGCATCAATAAGCATGACATACCATCCCAACCATGAGATATAAATTCTAGTATCTAGTGAAAGCTTGTCTAGTTGGACTATGTGCAAGGGTATTTTGGTCATATTGCAAGGTCTGAGCCTATATTAGTGCTTCCATATCATCTAATTTCCTTATATACACCTCATAATATGTTTCATTAGTTTCCCAAAGCTTCCTATCAATCCCTTTGCCCATTTTGTACTCACTAGCTTGCTTTGCTAAAACCTAATTTTCCTTGACTGGCTGACCTCTGAGATAACATAGTGAGGTATATCCCTCTTTTCCAAGGAAAAGCAATTTTTTTTTGGAGTTGTGAAAGGTCATAATGAGACTTTTTACCAAATTTTTTATTTGGATTCCTTGATTTAGGTGCCTAACCGGCTCAAAATGCCCAAAAAAGGCCTCTAAAAAGCCTATTTTCCTCAAATCCACCTAAGAGTGACTTATCTAAGCTAAAAAAATTCTCCTATGCTCATTAAACATGTTCTTCATCTTCAATTAATGATTATTAAGCTTTTAATTCACCCCAAAACATTTCTCTTCTTTAGATTCCTCATATTCATCTATTGAGCAAAGAGGTTTCTCGGAGTAACTATACAGATTATTGACTTTCGTTAGAAGGAAGAGTGAATGATTAACTTGGAAAAGTATTGAGGATTTGGAAAAACACCTTTTGACCAATCATGAGCCATTTTAAATTAATTTTAACCCTCTTCTTCTCCCTAGACAAGTTCATCTCCTACCTTACCTTCATCAAGACTGTACCTTGTTGCAGGAGCATACAGGGTTTCAAGAGGTCTATATAGGATTCGTTTTCTTTACTCAAAGATTATGAAGCTCATCATGGTTATATAAAAGGTGTTTATAGGTTTAATTCATCATGTTAGCTTCCCATTATCTCTTTACATACACCTTGGTTCATAAATGAGTCCTCCATTACTTTGACTAACACAACTACCTTTTAGACCTTGCCTGTAGGTTACTTTGCTTCTTTAGACTTGGGTTATGATGTTGGGAGACCTGACTTGAATTTTTATGGCCATATGGTATCTTATTTTACCTTGGCTCCACTTTAAATGAGCTAATACACCATTAAGTAACCTGATTGAGTCACTAACTACCTTTTGACTGTCAACTCTGCCTTTAAACTATTGTAGGTGAACATTAGCTCTTGAGGACTTGGGTATGATATACAAAGACTTCCCTTGAACCCACTTAGGTCACAAATTAAATTTTTGAGCTTACACTCAACTTTAAAAGTCTTAAAAAACCATTTGGGCATCAATTTAGGGTCACTATCCTATACTCTGTTAGAGGTGCCTATTTCCCATTAGAAGGACAACTGTAGGTGACCACAGGGTTTGCATAGCCATGTATCAACCTCCTCTTGATAACCTAATGCCATTTTTATACCACTCCACCATTTTAAACATTATAGCCATGACAATGTGTTCGTTGTTGCTCCTTTGTGTCAAAAGGCCATTCACAACTACAAGCCTGTAGATGCCAATGGAATATTTCAATGCTTTTAAGGGCATATTTGAGCTCTTTATTTCCATCCTCTCTTCATTTTCTGACCCTCATCTTTGGCATGGAAACTCTCTATGCTAGAGGCTACAAGATTGACCTATCTAGATGCCTTAAAACCCTTTACCAACATGTTTTAAGATGTCCAAAAAAAGCCCCTTGACCTTTATTTTGACATTTTAGGGAAAGCTTCCCTAAACTCAGTCTCTTATCTCCTCAACATGGTTACACATTTATTTTTGCCCTTTTGACACTTTATATGGGTCTATCATGGCTTGATTATCATATGAAGACCTTAAGGAGGTGTCAAATTATTTCAACCTCTCGATGCAAACATCTTAGTTCCCTATTCAGCCACCTATAAGTGGATATTTTGGTGCACAAACAATGAGTTGAATATGAGCAATATGAAAGCTATCCATGACTATGAAATTTGTATTCTGTCATCAAACATGCCAATACACTTTTAGTAGTCTTAAGAGATTGGAACCATATCAGGGTTTTTACCTCTCAGCATGATGTCAACAATGGCTCCTGTAGGTGTGTATTGGGCAATGTGTAGATAATGTCAGGAGAAACCTACAACAATCAATATGCTCTGATACCAACTGTTAGGTGACCCCTTATCCAACAGAAGCACAATTGATTACTTTCTTATAAGCAATTAAACACAGAATTATACCAGAATGATAAAGTAACTAGAAACTTGAGACAACAAAGAATTTGAGAGACAATACACACTCTTGTATTAGATATTACTAGAAGAAAATACAATAAGGAAGATGCCACTTCTTCCTCCACCTCAAAGGCTCGCCACACCTCAAGACCTTCTTCCCTCTCTCTCTTGCTCAACACAAAACCAACTCTACAACCTGAGTTGCTATCCCTCCTTGAATGCTTCAGCTGATCTCCTTGACCTTACACCTGTAGATCTCTTTGACCTTGCTTGCTTCAATGCTTTTTTTACTTGCCTTCTTGATGATTACAATACATGCCTTATGGGTCTTTAAATAGGATCCCATGCTTACAAAAATAGAAATCTAACTACAATAATTAGACACGCAGCTCGTGACTATAATTAGTCATTTGACATGCAAACACTCGCTTCACTTAACTGACTGTTCGTCAATAGCAGTTCTGGAAATACACAGGCGACCAACATCGGTCTCTGTCTGTCTGGTGCTGCCGACGTCGGCCGACTCCCTACCGTCATCGGTTTCCTTCTCCACTGTCTGTGACCGACGTCGATTATACTGCCGACGCCGGTTCCTCTGGTTCTTCAGCATCCTCTTCTTGTGTCTGCAAATAGTTGAAGCTTTTAGCTCCACACCCTAACAATCTCCCACTTGGAGATAAACAGTTGCTACTGTACCTGTACCTATATACCATTTATTTTGTTCCTTAGGCTCTGTATCCCTCTTCAAAGTCACTCTTGAAGACCAACCACCACTGAAACCTGTGATGTTGAACTTGTCACTTATGCCACAAGAATTTTGCTGCTCTCAAATTCTTCATGACATACTTCTGAACCAACTCTACCCTTAGCTCAGAAAACTCCCTGTATATGAAACCCTGCAACAAGTAACACAATACAGTAACAGGATAATGTAGCTAATATTATCCAACCTAGTAAAGATAAAATATAATGGTCAAACCTCCATTGTTCTGCAGCCTATTCAAGACCAAATACCATAGTCTTCTGTCTCATGTGTCCATCCACTCTCTCCTCTAAAATGGGAATCCATCCCTCTATCTAGTGCTTTCTTCTAGCTGACAACTCTACCAACAAATACCTATTTGGTTCTACTCAAGGACTCACACTCCTCATCCATGCCAAGCTCCCACTGTTTCTGGATTCTACCTGCATTGCTTCTTCCATCTTCCTAGTTCTTGACTGTCAGTAAGCAATATAAAGAAGGTGAACAACGAATATGAGGTTCACTTACCATTTTTGACCTCCACATGGGTGTTTGAGACTTATAGATCCACCTAACATCCATTCCAGTGACCAATATCGGCCATCTCCCAGTCTGCTCCTGACTGATGTCGGTTCCCTGCACTGACCCTGACTGCCGACGTCGTTTCCCTGGCCGACGCTGGCATCCCTCCTGCCGACATCGGTCCTTATGACCAACGTCGGACTTCTCCTGCCCGAACTATCGACTTTGCTGGTCTGCACATGACCGATGTCGGTATCTGGCTGACCGACGTCGGTCCCATGTGACCGATATCGGTGTCTGTGAGTTCTTGTAAGTGATGAAATTTTCATCCGCAAGCTCTTCTTGGATCAAACCTCTGTCCTTTCTTTCTTTGTATGTCCTTTCTTTCCACAAAACCAGCAGGTAATACCTTTGGACTCGGATCTCCTTCCCGACCTTGATTTCCATTGCTCAACCTTCTCCCTTTGCCTTTCCCTGCTTTCTGCGCTTAGAGCATTCCCTGATGATTCACCTGTGCTTCTCTTGCGAATTTCTTCATTCAAGATCACACTCACAACATCATCAACTTTTAAGATTTTAGAAGCAGATGCAGAATTACTTACTGCCATAACCATACCGTCCCAACTTTCAGGCAAAGAACATAAAATCAAGAGAGCCTTTACCTCATCATCAAAAACAATATTGACTAAAGCTAACTGGTTTACCAAACCATGGAAATCACTGAGATGAGTGTGTACCGATCCACCTTCCTGCATTTGCAAAGTAAAAAGTTGCTTCATAAGATATACCTTATTAGAAGCCGAGGGCTTTTCGTATAAATTTGCCAAGGACTTTATCAACTCTTCCGTTGTCTTGCACTGTGATAAGCTAGAAATCACAGATGATGCAAGGCTCAACCTTATGGAACCGAGAGCCTTTCGATCAAGAACACTCCATTCTTCATCCTTCATATATGTGGGCTTGCATGCAACCCCACCCAACGGTAAGTACAAATCCTTCTGATACAGATAGTCCTCAATCTGCATCCTCCAATGTTGATAATTCTTGCTGTTAAACTTCTCCATTCGTAGCTTACTTTCTTCTGCCATTGTTGAACTCCCACTCAATCAGAAAACCCTATGAATGACCTGTAATAAAAAACAATAACCTACTTCCTGCAAACCGTAGCTCTGATACCAACTGTCAGGAGAAACCTACAATAATCAATATGCTCTGATACCAACTGTTAGGTGACCCCTTATCCAACGAAAGCACAATTGATTACTTTCTTATAAGCAATTAAACACGAAATTATACCAGAATGATAAAGTAACTAGAAACTTGAGACAACAAAGAATTTGAGAGACAATACACACTCTTGTATTAGATATTACTAGAAGAAAATACAATAATGAAGATGCCACTTCTTCCTCCACCTCAAAGGCTTGCCACACCTCAAGACCTTCTTCCCTCTCTCTCTTGCTCAACACAAAACCAACTCTATAACCTGAGTTGCTATCCCTCCTTGAATGCTTCAGTTGATCTCCTTGACCTTACATCTGTAGATCTCCTTGACCTTGCTTGCTTCAATGCTTTTTTTACTTGCCTTCTTGATGATTACAATACATGCCTTATGGGTCTTTAAATAGGATCCCATGCTTACAAAAATAGAAATCTAACTATAATAATTAGACACACAGCTCGTGACTATAATTAGTCATTTGACATGCAAACACTCGCTTCACTTAACTGACTGTTCGTCAACAACAGTTATGGAAATACACAGGCGATCAATGTCGGTCTCTATCTGTCTGGTGCTGCCGACGTCGGTCGACTCCCTGCCGTTGCCGATTTCCTTCTCCATTGTCTATGACCGACGTCATTTATACTGTTGACGCCGGTTCCTCTGGTTCTTCAGCATCCTCATCTTGTGTCTGCAAACAGTTGAAGCTTTTAGCTCCACACCCTAACAGATAATGAGTGTGGAATAGAGTAATAAGGTGGTTAAAAGGCCTCATGTGCAGCTCAAACCTATTGTCAACCTTCCAAATGGATGATTTCTACTAAAGACATCTTTAAACAAGTCCCAAAACATCTTTTCAACATGAAAATCACCTACATATATATGGAAAAGAGCAAGCAGAAGCATCTCATGACTGTTTGGCATGGTGAATAAGCATGTGATCAAACTTGCACTTTCCCAAACATCTCAATGAAATATTTTCAACTCGTGATGTCTTGGACAACTAATACACTGTAATTACCATTCCATGAACAAGTTGAACAACCTCTAAACATGTGATTGCAATTGAAGTTAGGCATGGAGTTGATTGTGAGAGATGGCAAGACTACAAACTACCCAAAACATGATATGGTGAATCTAAAACATGGAAGGAGGTAGTCATATGATCCTGAGATGTATGTAACATCATTTATCAACTACATTAGACCTCTACAGGAAACAATATTTTGTAACAAGAAGAATTTTGACTAGGACTGCACATGGTGGCACCTTTCTTTCAACATGGACTAACTTGCTCATAAAAAGACCATGAAACATGAAACTAATAATGGAGATCATCTTTAGTATGTAGAAAACATATGATGGATTCAACAGCACCAATTGGTTTGTACGAATTTGACCAAAATGGAACAAAACCTATAGGGTGCATGAAACAACTAGCAAAAAAGTATAGTCAACTTCAAGAGGATGGTTCATAAAACACAATTGATTAATACTTGTACTCTTTCTATGGAAATGAAGTTATCTAAGTGTAATATTACCTCCCAAAATATTTTTTTCTAAAACTTTCTGAGCAATTTGTACTAAGCACAAACCTGAAGGTCACTTCTGTATGTCTAGAAATGCAAAGATTGAGCAAAATGGTTTGGGATTAGAAATGTAACTTAAAGAGAATTTAAATAATTTATATGAGTTTTATGAAAATTAAGAGGCCTTTCATTATTTTCTCCCATGTGTCACACTTCCCCATGGGTCGTACAAGTGCCAAATATTCCCCTTTTCAGCTAGTTTCTTGAATTTCAATTAATTAACCTAAAATATTTTGATGTAACTTACATACTTGACATGTAAACTAACCTCTTGTATGATTATAAGGTTAAAAAGACACATGGTCACCTTGGGAACTGTGCCACTTGCATTAATGACCCTTAAAAGCTAATAAACCCATTAGACCATGACTAAGGCTAATAATGCATTAGATAAAATCAAATGAACTATAATATAGTCTATGACAAATATTTAGAACCCTAAACGTATAAAAAACCAAATTTTTTACCTATAGGGGGTCCAAATTTAACCTAATGTCAAATTTGGTCAATAGGTACACACAAATACTTAATTGGTACAATAAATATAATAATGTATTTTATTAGAAATAACAAAATCCTCTCGGGGAATTATGTAACCACTTATGGTATGGCCTATAATTATTGCTACTTGCTTTTTAGTTTTTCTAAACATTGGTGCATTTGATATTTTATTTTTATGAACATTGATACATAAGATACACACAATCCCATCTTTGGTTCATCAATGTTTAAAACATATCCATAATAATGGAGTGGTTATAATTCTAAGTGTTCCATGTGAATACCCAATCTAGCTTGAGACATTTCCTCATATGTTTTCATAGTACTTATTAAACAACTTAAACAAATTCGGCCTCTAAAAATAAATCAAATACAAGTGATTTATTTTCCTCTACAATTGATTCTCCAATGCCCTTTACATCAATGATCTATTTGAGTTTAATAGACATTACCTAGTCCATCATGTCTTATGATACTTGCACATAAACCTTGTGAGTGTGTTTCACAAATAAAACTAATGTATTCTTTTGATATGCAATAGAGTCCATGGATTATTAAGACTACTAAAGTTATGTAGTACATACATGATCATATCAACTATACTAATGATAATAGATATTTTATAGCTTGCGAGCATTTATCTAACTTATATAATGATATATGTGTTACTCCTCGCCCATTGAGTGTGACATTTTCAATGATTGATCCAAGATCTACACTTGAACATATTATTAATGGTATCATAGGTTAGTTCAAATACAATTAGCATATAAAAAATCAGTGTTGAGAATTGAGGAAGCTTAATAGAAAACGAAGAGAAGCCTATGAACATTCCAAATAATTTCTAAATTCTATCTTTGCATTTCATTAAGAATCTATTTCTCCTCTAGCCAACCAATGAACCAATCAACCAACCCATTACAATGTTTACAAAATATTCTCTTATAGAGCCCAAAACTACAGTTAAAAGACCAAATTCCACACATGGTGATGATGGAAAAGTTTGTTTAAAGTATTAGAAAAACACTAAAGAGATAAAAAAAAATTAAAGGAAGTGGGCACAACTGGCCAAAAGCACAATGGGCCTCTCTCAAAAAGTCTTCCTATGTGTTTTATTCTCTTAAAAGCCCATATCAACCTCTTATATAGAATGAGGGTAATCATGGAACTCCCATGATCAATAAATTCCCCCCCTTCCAATTCTATAAATGATGACGTATGTTGTCTCCAAATTGTTGTAACATGTTCAAACTTGTGATGGTTTGATAGGAGGTGACAACCATAATTTTTAACTCTATGTTCACTTAGTGACGTGGCTTGTTCCAAGTGGTTTAGGATCCAAGTCTATCACTGGAGTTTCTTAGTCATATCTTTGGCTATCTTCACTCTTGGCACATAGATTTCATCATGTCATTTTTTTATGCTTGTGTTATGTGGCATCATTTTATGAAGTCATAGCTTAGCTTGAGTGTTTAAAAACAAATTCCCTTTTCTTGTAAACAAATGCAATGATGAAACTTGTCACCTTTTTGATTGAGTCATAATCTTTCAGGGGCATAAACATTGAAACATACTTCAGTTTCCTTTTGAACACTACAATGTTATGACATTGTGTAAACAAGTGCAAAACCACGCAACTAAATTTGAATGTTGTGACTGAAAACTAATTTGACAAGTGGCATGTTTTGATGTCTTAGACTCTTGTGAACTTCTTTTACAAATTATGAAGGTGTGATGCTATGAAAATACACCGCATGGTAATGAGATTGATTATGACTGTTATGACTAAATACGATGCTACAAAATTGTGTAGCATGGTAATAAAGAGCCAAGTTATACTCATCTTCAAAATTTATAATAATTTGAGAAGTTGTAGCTTGATGTGATGATAACATGTGGCAAGCCATTATGAAAGTATGAGTGAAGGGATTCAAACAATCACAAAAACATGTGACCAAATCTGAACGTTGTGATTTTGTGAAAAGGTGACAGGTGGAAACCAATGTGATTGAGTGTGAATGTGTCATGTGTAATGATCCAAACCAAAATGAATAAGGTCTACCAAGACATCATGTGACTAAGTTTTAATTCATTGTAAAATTACATAAAATCTTTCGCAACAAAGAACACAAAGTAAGTGGCCAAAAATTTAAAAAATTGACTAAGTAAAAAGATGATTAAGTGTTGCAAGAAAGTGCAAAGGAAATAATGAAGTCTATCATAAAGCCTCACAAATCCTTTATCCCAATTTTTTCCCCAATTAATGTGAAAATAAATAAAGGGGCAACACTTTTTTTGCCAATCTTGCATAAGTTCGTTCCAAAAAGACCCATCTTTTTTGTAAATATCCAGCTTTAACTCATTCGTTAAGTGACAATTTGATCCACAATTAAATAATCAAAGCAAGAGCATTGAAATGAATTTAAAAAATTAAACCTAAATTCCAATGGAATATTAATTTCGTAAACAATGGAGGGCCAAAAGTGGGTCCCTATTCAAAAAATAATGAGGGTTGTTGGCCACAATAATCACCCCATGATATTCTCCAAGAAAGTTGAATAATTCGTAGCTTGGTTGACATATAATCAGGTGTATTCATTCCTTGGTTTTTTAATTTCAAGAGATTGAATGATTCATATCATTGTAGATTTATTATCATGAGAATACATTGATCTCTATTTTATTATAGGTTTCATATGGAGCAAATGGTACATTCTAGTCATATCTATCAGCACCAACTGTAGTTATCACATGTACCAAAGTTCTTTTATCAATTTAATTTAGAATTTTTAATACTAGATTAAAATGAGGTATTTTTAGAGAACTAAAATTGGTATTAGACACTTTGAAACATCAACTTTACATACTTGGGACATACTTGGAAAATGCAATACATTTGACTCTTAAGTACACTTTACCTCTATCCATCTAGCCATTTATTATCTTGGCCAGCTTTATTCACTAGATACACCCATTTAGGATAAACTTAGCCTATATAGGGACATATCAAAATCCTATACTTGTTTTACACTTCTAAAACACTGCTAGTAATCCTAGATAGTGCCAGTTATTAGATAGGTCTGCCTTTACCGACAGTATCCAAGTGTACTCAATGGTTATAATTAAAATTGGGAAGTTTCCATTAGGTTAGATAGATATGTTTCATGAGTGTTTTACATCAGGAATTGATGAAGAGTCATATATAGATAAAAATCATTCCTAAGCTTATACTCACTTGGTCACATCTTGGCTATCACTTGGAATCTTGAGGAATCAATTAGCTCTCTCTTGAAACATTTGTCAAAATACATATGATCATCTTGTTGTCCCCAAAAAATGTCACTCATTTTTGGGACAACCTATGAACTATTTTGGTTCAACAGACCAAAATCCTCTTTCCCCTGTTCAAAAATTCTTCTGAGCATTCAAGTTCTTCATTTTTCAAAGCTTTTCTAGAAATCTAAGGACTCTGTAGATATGTTTCTACAGACTCAACATGCTTGAAATTAGCAGGTTCAACAGGTTCAAAGGCTTCTGCAGGCGAGTTCAATCAAAAGAACAAGTTTCCAACACTTAGTCATTTTCAGGACTGGTTCAACGCCTTGGTTCAACCAAAAATGTTCATCGGCAAGCTTCTAAGCAAGGAATGAGCCATTGAACCAAATTGGTTCAACGGGTTCAATCAGTTTAAAGAGATCAAAAAGACTTAGACAAAAGGATGGCTTTAAATGCAAGATCAAACCGTTGAATCGTTGAACCAAAGTTGGTTCGAACAAGTCAGTTCAATCGACATGTTCAAGGGGCTGCCCCAAAGCCAAAGGAAAAAGATACCCTTGCGGAGGGTAATGAACCAAGTCGAGTGCCCTTGTGGAGGATAGCGAGCAAAAGTGAACAGGGAATCCCTTTGAAAAGTTCTTGCAGCAAAGTTTTGAAGGACCATTTCCTTCGGATAAAAAGTCTGAAGGAATTCCTTCAGACTTTTGTCTGAAGGAAATAAGCCCGACTGAAGAGAAAAGCCCATGAAAAAATGCCCGATGGAAAAAGACAAAGTGAAGAAATTCCCTCAGACATTTTGTCCGAAGGAATTAAAGCCCGAAAGCTGCCCAAAAGATCTTGAAGGGTAGGTACCATCGCGGAGGACACTCGACACTCAAAAAATGAACCATCTTTCAAGACTCCAAAGGGCAGGTTCCCTCTGGGAAAGATCAAACCTCAAAGTGCAACGGAAGTCACCACGTGCCCCTTATAGAGTCAAAGTGCTGCCAAGTATCATTTATCGAGACACAATTTCTGATAAGTTTCAAAGCTACAGAACGTGCCACATGTTTCGTTATAACTCAGCGGAAGCTGATAAGTGTCAACATCCACAATTTCTTCCTTTTGTTTCATAAGGACTGTGGTGGCCCCGAGTGAGTTACTAAGGTTAAGCAGAGAGCGACAAGTGTCATCGTCTGCATGAATCCAAAATGAGTCATGAATGTTTCTACAGTGTTTCTAAGAGCTTGGTAGAAGCCACCACGTGTCATTTTTTGCAAGACTCTCAAAAGGTATCTAAAGCTTCGCAGAACATGTTATGTGTCCCATTAAAATTTAGCGAAGCACGACAAGTGTTTGCATCTGCATTTCAAGTTTCTTATAAAGCTTCTTTCAATAAGCTTCTCTCAAATTTTTGTGGAGGGTGCCACGTGGCAATTATGGAAGGTTTTAATGTGTTTTTAAAAATCAATAGAAAATGCCACGTGTCACTTGCTGAGATCAGTAGGAAGCAGCCAAAGCAAGTGGGAAAGACACAAAGGAATTGCTAAGGAGGATGATGAATTCGAATATATCAAATTTGTGGTAATAAAATAGCTATTGATCTTTGCAGACTTGAGTGGGTGCTCGAATGCATTCAAAGGCCAAAACTCTAAAGGGAAGAATCACTGATGGAAGAGCATAAAGAGCCATCAAAGCTGAGGATATAGCCTTGAGAGCTCAAATGCCAGGAAAAAACAAGACCAAAAAGGGAAAAGATAGCCCGAGGGCTCAAATCTAGAAAAAAGAGGGAAAGGCCAAAATATCTTCAAGGGAGTTATTTCTAGTAAGTAAAACAGTGGATCAATTGGATTTCTGAAGCACACCAAATCAAGTATGCAGCGTATTTTTCTTCCTAAAAGTAATGGCAAAATGGATAGCTACACAGACACTAGATGATCCAGACCTAAGAGAAGACATTTGAGATGAAATGACACGCCATAGTTAAGGCAGCCACCCTATTCCAGCATGGTCCCCTGATAGAACTAAAAATGCATTCAAGGCATTGAATGCATAGCATGGGCCATTCCATGAAACAAAGCACCAAATCTTTCTTGGCTGCTATATATTATAATCTCTATTATTATTTTAGGAGAGATATTTTTTAATATAAAAGTGAAAATCTGCCCAAATTGAAAGGCAAATACTGAGACTTTGACCTTAGATTGTTGTTCATATCATTTTATTTGAATGAGAAAACAAGTTGTTTGCAGACTTTGTGTTGTTATAGCTTGTATAATTTTAGGAGATTGTTCTTATATTTATCTTTTGAATGTGTTCTTGTTTATTTAATTTGACAAGAAGAACTAGTGAAAGTAATCAAGAAGGTGTCCTAAACCCAACTGTGGAGAGACTTTGTGCCCCCATAATTGCCTTTAGTGTGTTTTTTTTATGTTCTTGTGTAAAGGATCTTGGGATGACTTTGTGCCCTCATTATCTTTTGTATTTCACTCTTGGGCAGTCAAGGTGGAGACTTTGTGCTACATCTCAGTCTGCTGGTTACTATGCCTTTGGTTACCAGTTACTTGGCACTACCTGAAAGAGCTCCTGTTGTTCCTTGCAAAAACACTTCTGAAAGAAGAGAAGTGCCTTCAGTGTTTTCACCAGGGTTTTCTCCTTTGTTTGTGAACATCATCTCTAAAAGAAGAGAGATAGATGGTGTATCCTACCCTTGAGTGTTATTTTTAGATTATATCTATAGTATATAGCTCTTGCATATTCATAGGGAACCTCCCCTTGATGAGAGGAGAGATTTGTCCCCTGTTGATGTAGTAAATCTACACATCTGGCCAACCAATCTCCCTATGTTGTGGTTGAAGAGACCTACTTTTCTCATCAGTTAGTTGGTTGACAAAATATTCACCCAACAGTTTTTGGCGACTCCACTGGGGATGTTACGTGCAGTCTGAAGCCTCAAGTTTTAGATTGAAGTAGTCTTTATCCTTATCCATTTCCATTTTATATATGTTGGGGAACACAACAATTTTGTGCAATTTGAAGCCTCAAGCTTCAGATTAAAGCATCACATGTGTCTTATCCATTATCATTACAACCTTATCCATTTCCATTAGATAATTTGGTCTCTGAACCAGAGTCGTTGGGGAAGAACGCGTAGTTTGAATCCTCAAGCTTCAAGCTAAAGCAAGGCCAATTTTTTTCTATTTTTATTCTACAATCTGGCAGTGCTATGCTATACAAGAAGCCAAAAATCTCAAGGTGTTGTTGACCCTATTTTTGAGTTGGTGCAACAGAGCAATTTTGATTTGTTTTCTCCACCACTTCACCTTCAATGAACTAGGAGTCTTCCTCCTACCCATACCAAGTCATAAATACAAGGTAGAGCTTTACCTATCCATACTCCACCCAGATTTGTGATCCCACTTCTACATAATCAAATCATGGCTCAAGGCCCCTAGGGTAACTCTTTTGGTCCACTAAATTTGACCCCACCTCTACAGGAGTTTCCACGCAGTTCAAAGAAGAATTTTCCCAATTTTTTTGGTGATGAAAAAGTTCACTCTGATGAACATATTGCTTCCTTCAGCATAGCCTGTGATGTAATAAGTGTGGATTATGAAGACATAGCAGTCAGGCTATTCATAGAGACACTACAAGGCACTGTTGTAGACTGATTCTACCATCTACAAGCTCAGTCAGTGATTGATTGAGACACTCTTAAAGCTAAATTTGAAGCTAGGTTCAAACCTATAGAAGATGCACATGCCTTATTGGCCCAGCTCACATAGATGAAGAAGGAGCCCCATGAACCTATGAGGGACTTCATTGCCAAGTTCAATAAGCTAAGGAACAAGATTCCCATGATCACCCAACCGACACCTGAGAATCTCAAGTGTTTCTTCATCAACTCACAGCTGCTTGAAGTGAGTTCTTTGCTTAGATGGGATAGACACATAGACCTTGTTGCTGCTCAAGGCTTGGATACTAAGGTAGAAGATGACCTTATCTTGGCTGAGAAGATAAGGAGGGATCCAAATAGAGGTAAATCCTCTTCATCTTCTGAATACTCACCTACAACCACCACTGATCCAATGGTGCAGAAGCTAGCAAATAAATTATTGGCCCTCAGAAAATAAATGGCACAAGGGATGTTATCTACTCCATACAGAGATGTACCAAAGAGGACATTCTCTAATCAGTCTTACCAAGGTAATGCTGCCATAAATGAGGGGCAAGTAAATCATCTTCCTCCCCCTCATAGGAATAACCTTGCGATTGAAGCACCTCCAACCAACTCAGCAGTTGGATATCTTGAAGTTGAATCAGATTTCTCATTCCAGCCTGAGTCGAATCTTGAAGATGATGTTAATCTCTTCACTGAAGAAGAAGAAGAATTAGCTGGTGACTCCAACATTAGTTTCCTGAATTATCAGGATGAACTCAGAAGTGAAGGTAAAGTAGCTGAAGGATCATACATTATTTTCATACAGTCTAAGAATCAATAAATTTAGCTAGCTGATAAAGAAAAGTCAAAAGAGCCACCTCAACTAGCAGTTTCAATTGCTAAGCAGGGAACCACTCTTCTTTTTCAGCCAAAGGACCCGATGATTGCAGAAAAGGTAAGCCCACCAAACATCCCTATGCCTTCTACTTCAAATTTGTAGTCTAGTTCTCCCCCTCCAAAAAATCAAAAGGATGAACTCCCATCCTCTGCTCCTAGCTCAATCCAGACATTTGACATAATTGACCACATAAAAAAACCAAAATTCAAATGTCTGAATTTGAATTTCTGCAGTCCCATCCTGAGCAATTAGATAAATTGGTTTAATGTGTGAAAAATCAAAACATCCCTGTAAGACAAGAAGCTAAGAAGGAAACTCATGACCCCTCAAGGAACATGTCTATCCCAAACAATCTTGTCATTACTCCTCCTGCTGCCCCTGGGAAAATAGAGCCTTTCTATGTTTCCCTGTTGATAAACGGTCACAAGCTGAGCAACTACATCATTGATTCTGGAGCTTCAAAAAATGTCATCCCTACCAAAGTGGCTGAATCTCTTGGCCTCACACTGACCAAAACATTTGGTAGATGCTTCTCCATGGAGAATAAGCAAGTACCACTACTAGGATAAATTAAGGATGCTTAATTTGCATTTGCAGCATTCCCAAACAAAAGAATCAAGATGACTATCCTGGTGGCCGATGTCCCAGCATCATATGGCATCCTTCTTGGGTGAAATTTATGTAAGGATGTTGGAGGTGAATTGAGCATGGACCTATTCGAAGTAAGGATTCTAGTCAAAGGTGTCATGAAGAGGCTGCTCCTTGAGAAGGAAACAAAATATGTGGTCACCCAATCATCAACCTCTGAAGCTCAAATTTTGTTTGAGTCTTCAGGCATGGGTAATTATTTCTTAACCACAGAAAAAGTTCATGAAGTGACTGTTGAAGCTCTTGAAGGTGTCAATCTAGAAATACATTTAGCTGTAATAGTAAAAGAATTATTAGAACGCAGTACAAGTGCTGAGAAATCTCTCCCTCCAAAAGAAGAAGAATCTAAAGAAAAAGTAGTGTCTAACGAGGTATGGATTCTTGAATTTGATGGCCACTGCTCCTCTACCGATTTAGGAGCTAGGGTTGTACTGATATCTCCTTAAAGAGATATTTTTTCTTCATCTTATAAGTTGTAGTTTAGCAACACTAATAACACAGCTGAATATGAATCTCTATTGCTTGGATTAAGGGCTGCTCGAGACAAAAGTATCAAGCTCTTTCATGCCAAAAGAGATGTTGAACTAGTGGTTTGTCAGGTAAGAAACCTGTATCAAACCAAGAATGAAAGATTGCACCACTACCGCAATATAGTCTGTGACCAAATTGAAAGCTTTGATGCTTTCAACATCTCTGCCATTCCTAGAGAATTCAATGACTACGCTGATGCACTAGTTGTTTCAGCTACTCTCTTAGTCCCCCACCCAAACTTCAAAGGAGACAGGTACACTATTGAGCTGATCTTTTAGCCAAGTGTGCTTGATAATGCTAGTCATTGGTAGGTGTTTAACAATGACAGCCAAATCATTGCCTTCTTAGAGCAAAAGGATAACTTTAAACTGCTGCATTTTAAAGGCAATGAACCTCAAAAGCCTGAACCAGCCCCTGAATCAAGTTCAAGCATGGATGAAGAGTTCCTGCAACTTAAAGGGAATAAGATTCCCAAAGGCCTGGTTTACCTTGAGAAACTATTTGACAAACATGACAGATTCATCAAATAGTAGCAAATAGATTCAAGCTCCTTCCAAGAGTTTGATCAAGTAAATATGGGAACCAAGGAAGATCTTAAGATGGTGAACATTGAGAAATGTTGCACTCCTAAGGAAAGGTTCAAGTTCACTACTTTACTCAACTAGTACATGGACGTTTTAGCTTACTCTTACGATGACCTAAAGTCACTCAGGCTTGAATAAATCCACCATGACATTCCTCTCAAAGCTAACTCAGTGCCTTACAAGCAAAAATCTAGGCAGTACAATTTGAAGATATCAGGGGCTATTCTATCTGAAATACAAAAAATGTTAAATGCCAAGATAATCTTCTCAATCCATCATTCCACATGGATTGCCAATATAGTACTTGTAAGGAAGAAGAATGGCAAAATTTGCCTCTGTGTGAATTTTAGGAATTTAAATCAATCATCTTTGAAGGATAACTATCCTTTACCAATCATGGATCAAGTGCTTCAGACAGTGACTGGTTCAAAAATGTTATCAATGCTAGACAACTTCTCAAGATATAATTAGGTTGAAATTGGTAACGCAGACCAGTATAAGACTGCGTTCACCACACCTTGGGGCATGTTTGCATATAGAAAGATGCCTTTCGATTTGATAAATGCCAGCACCACCTTTCAAAGAGCAATGGACCTTGCCTTCAAAGATGAAATGGGTAAGTTCATTGTAGTTTATTTTGATGACTTGACCATCTTTTCTAAGCATCGCCTAGATCATATACACCACTTGCAATAAGTGCTGGAACGTTGCCACCAAAATGGCATTTCCTTAAACCCCAAGAAGTCAGTTTTTAGAGTAACAGAAGGGAAAATTCTCAGACACATTGTATCCAAAGGAGTCATAAAGATTGACTTAGATAGAGTCAAGTTTATCCAAGAGCTTACCTTGCCCACAAGTAAGATTGTTGTTCACTCTTTCTTTGGAAAAGTGAATTTTTTATAGAGGTTCATCCTCGAGTTTGCTGAGAAGACTAGACATATTGTAAACATGATGAAGGGAAAGGCCACCTTCAGCTAGACTAAAGAAGGCAAGTCAGCATTTGAGAATATCAAGACTGCTATTGCCCATGCCCCAATTCTAGTTTGTCCAGACTATAACAAAGAGTTCACCATATACAGTTATGCTTCAGAACACATGCTTTCAACAATTTTGGTTCAATAAAATAAAGAAGGTATGGAATCTTTCATTTCCTTCATGAGTTATCCTCTAAAAGCTCATGAGCTGAAGTACTCGAACATGGAGAAGCATGCTTATGCAGTGGTGAAGGTAGTAAAGCATTTCCACTTCTACATCTTGAATTCACACACTACTGCCTTGGTTTCTGACATTACGATCAAATCCATACTAACTCAGTAAGAGTTTGGGACGAAAAGAGGCAATTAGGTTGTAAATATCCAAGAGTTTGATCTGGTCATCAAGCCAAGAAAGTTGGTATGGGGAAAAGGCTTATGTTAATTAATTGCTGATAACAAGCTAGAAGGAACAGAGCATGAAGAATCAGAAGAAGAAGACGCGCCAACAGTCCTCTTTGTCTCCACCATGAATGAGTGGTATTCAAGTATTACTTATTTCCTTACTTATGGTGAGTGTCCTACTCACCTATCTTATAAATAAAAGAGGACTATCAAGTTGAAAGTTATCAATTTTATCCTTTGGGACAATGGCCTGTATAAGAGGAGCCTTGATGGAGTGTTCTTTCGCTGCGTGGACAAGGAGCAACAAAGCCAACTTTTGAAATTTTTCCATAATCTGGCCTATGGAGGACATTATTTTGCTCCTATGACTGTCCATAAGATCTTACGAGCCATGTATTACTAGCCAACTCTCTTTTAGGATGCATATAAGTGGGTTAGGAAATGTGAACTATGCCAGCAATTTATCGGAAGACCCAAGCTGGCTGCCCTGCCTCTCAAACTAGTGGTCATAAAGGACCCATTCCAACAATGGGGAATTGATTTTATTAGTGCTATAAACCCATCTTCAAGTGTTGGACATGATTATGTCCTTACAGAAACATACTACTTCACCAAGTGGGTGGAAGCAATTCCAACCAAGCATGCTACTTCAAAAGTAGTGTGCAATTTCCTCAAGGAGAATATCATTTCTAAGTTTGGGGTCCCAACCAAGATTGTCACTGATAATGCAACTTGTTTCACTTCCTAGGAGATCACTCAATTCTATTTCTACTATGGGATTACACTCCCACTCTTCTGATTACTTTCTACAAGGGAATGGACAAGCTGAATCAAGCAATAACAACTTGGTGACTATCATCAAGAAGCTGGTGGATGACAACCAAAGGACATGGCATAAAGCATTGGTTGATGCTTTTTAGGTAGACATAATTACACCCAAAAGGGTAATTGGTATGTCTCCTTTCCAACTTCTTTATGTCATCAATGCTAAGATACCAATCACCTTGAAATTGCCAGCATTGAAATTGGCTAAAGCAATTGAAGATCAAACATATGAAAGCACCCTTGATAAGAGGATCATGTGCCTGACTAAGCTAGAAGAGCAGAGAACTATAGTGGTGGACCAAATTGCTGCCCATCAAAGTCTGGTGAAGAAGCTCTTCGACCAGAAAGCAAAGAACCGTGATTTCCAGATTGGAGATCAAGTCCTGCTGTGGGACAAAAAAAGAGAACCAAAGGGGATGCATGGGAAGTTTGATTCTCTTTGGAGAGACCCATTTATTATCCACCATCTCAATGGTGAGAATAGATTTCTATTGAAATATCAAGATGGCATACTCTTTTCTTTGCCTCACTATGGGTAGCATCTGAATCACTTCAACCTTTGAAGTATCAAATAAGTTCCCCTGTACATATGTATATTTGTATAGTCTTTTGTTTCTATTTTGTGCTTTTCATTTTCATTTTTTGGAGCCTTTATTTTTGGGTAGCATGACTCCATAGCCCAATGGCATGATTCAAGGCAATGGAGATTCTGGTTTCTACTCCCCTCAGATGTTCCAAGTTTTCAACTTAAGAAAGTTTCCCAACTGGAGCCAGCTATTGTCCCCAAAAAATGTCACTCATTTTTGGGACAACCTATGAACTATTTTGGTTCAACATACCAAAATCCTCTTTCCCTTTTTAAAAAATTCTTCTGAGCATTCAAGTTCTTCATTTTTTAAAGCTTTTCCAAAAATCTATGGACTCTGCATATATGTTTCTACGGACTCAACATGTTTGAAATTAGCAGGTTCAAAGGCTTCTGTAGGCGAGTTCAATCAAAAGAACAAGTTTCCAACACTTAGTCATTTTTAGGCCCGGTTCAACGCCTTAGTTCAACCAAAAATATTTATTGAAAAGCTTCTAAGCAAGGAATGAACCATTGAACCGTTGAACCAAATTGGTTCAACGGGTTCAATCGGTTCAAAGAGATCAAAAAGACTTAGACAAAAGGATGGCTTCAAACGCAAGATTGAACCATTGAACCAAAGTTGGTTCGAACAAGTTGATTCAATCGACAGGTTCAAGGGGCTGCCCCAAAGCCAAAGGAAAAAGATACCCTTGTGGAGGGCAATGAACCAAGTCGAGTGCCCTTACAGATGGCAGTGAGTAAAAGCAAATAGGGAATCCCTTCGAAAAGTTCATGTGGCAAAGTTGTTAAGGATCATTTCCTTCAGACAAAAAGTCTAAAGGAATTCTTTCAAACTTTTTTCTAAAGGAATTAAGCCCGACTGAAGAGAAAAGCCCACAAAAAAATGTCTGATGGAAAAAGACAAAGCGAAGAAATTCCTTTAGACATTTTGTCTGAAAGAATTAAAGCCTGAAGGCCACCTGAAAGATCCTAAAGGGTAGGTACCCTTGCGGAGAACACTCGACACTCAAAAAATGAACCGTCTTTCAAGACCCCAAAGGGTAGGTTCCCTCCAAGAAAGATCAAACCTCAAAGTGTAGCAAAAGCCGCCATGTGTCCCTTATAGAGTTGAAGCGAAAGCTGCCAAGTGTCGTTTGCCAGGACATAGTTTCTAATAAGTTTCAAAGCTATGAAATGTGCCATGTGTTTTGTTATAACTCAGCAAAAGCTGGCAAGTATCAACATCTACAATTTCTTCCTTTTGTTTCATAAGGACTATGGTGGGCCCCGAGTGAGTTATTAAGGTTAAGCAGAGTGTGACAAGTGTCATCATCTGCATGAATTTAAAATGAGTCCTAAATGTTTCTACAGTGTTTCTAGGAGCTCAGTAAAAGCTGCCACATGTCATCTTCTGTAGGACTCTCAAAAAGTATCTAAAGCTTCACAGAACATGCTACGTGTCCTGTTAAAACTTAGTGGAGCATGACAAGTGTCTCCATCCACATTTTAAGTTTCTTATAAAGCTTCTTTCAATAAGCTTCTCTCAGATTTTTGTAGAAGGCACCATGTGGCAACTGTGGAAGGTTTTAATATGTGTTTCTAAAAAGTAGCAAAAAACACCACGTTTCACTTGCTGAGATCAACAAAAAGTGGCCAAAGCAAGTGAGAAAGACACGAAGGAATTGCTAAGGAGGATGACAAACCCGAATACGTAAAATTTGTGACAATAAAATAGCTGTTGATCTTTGCAGACTTGAGTGCGGGCTTGAATGCATTCAAAGGCCAAAATGCCAAAGGGAAGAACTGCTGATGGAAGAGCGTAAAGAGCCAGCAAAGCTGAGGATATAGCCCTGAGAGCTCAAATGCCAGGAAAAGACAAAACCAGAAAGGAAAAAGATAGCCTGAGGGCTCAAATCATAGCAAAAAGAGGGAAAGGCCAAAATATCTTCAAGGGAGTTATTTCCAGTAGGTGAAATAGTGGATCAATTAGATTTTTGAAGCACACCAAATCAAGGACGCGGCCTATTTTTATTCCTGGAAGCAATGGAAAAATAGATAGCTGTGCAGACACCAGATGATCTAGACCCAAGAGAAGACATTTGAGATGAAATGACACGCCATAGTTAAGGCAGCCACCCTATTCCAGCATGGTCCCCTGACAGAACTAAAAATACATTCAAGGCATTGAATGCATAGCATGGGCCATTCCATGAAACAAAATGCCAAGTCTTTCTTGGCTGCTATATATTGTAATCTCTATTATTGTTTTAGGAGAGATCTTTTTGAATACAGAAGTAAAACTCTGCCCAAATTGAAAGGCAAATACTAAGACTTTGAGTTTAAATTATTGTTCATATCATTTTATCTAAATGAGAAAATTGTGTGCTATTATAGCTTGTATCATTTTAGGAGATTGTTCTTATGTTTGTCTTCTGAATGTGTTCTTGTTTATTTAATTTGGTAAGTAGAAGTAGTGAAAGTAATTAGGAAGGTGTCTTGAACCCAACTGTGGAGAGACTTTGTGCCCCCATAATTGCCTTTAGTGTGTTTTCTTTTTGTTCCTATGTAAAGGATCTTGGGACGACTTTGTGCCCTCGTTATCCTTCATATTTCACTCTTGGGCAGTCGAATGGAGACTTTGTGCTACATCTCAGTCTACTGGTTACTACGCCTTTGGTTACCAGTTACTTGGCACTACCTAAAAGAACTCCTGTTGTTCCTTGAAAGAACACTTTTGAAAGAAGAGAAGTGCCTTCAGTGTTTTCACCAGGATTTTCTCCTTTGTTTGTGAACATCATCTTTGAAAGAAGAGAGATGGATGGTGTATCCTATCCCTAAGTATTATTTTCAGCTTATATTTATAGTATATAGCTCCTGCATATTCATAGGGAACCTCCCCTTGATGAGAGGAGAGATTTGTCCCCTGTTGATGTAGTAAACTTGCACATCTAGCTGACCAATCTCCCTATGTTGTGGTTGAAGAGACCTATTTTGCTCACCAGTTAGTTGGTTGACAAAATATTCACCCAATACATCTCAAATATTTAAGGAGTGGCCATAAATTAGTCCATAGAGCTTGTATACACATAATAATTTCAAACTTTATCAATTACTAATGCTTTCTCTCTTGTAGGAACCTGTTGAGTCTCAATCTCTCTGAGTGCACGTCTTAAAGGGTACACCAAGAAAGGGGTGGTCAGACCATTGGTGCTTCACAAGATTATTGTCTTCTATACCACCACTTTTTATCTACACAACCATCTCCTAAAACACTTCCCTAATTATTGTCTCCTCTCTTTCACCCTCTTCCAAACTTTTACGGCCTTTATTAGCCCCTTCCTAAGCCTAAAACCCTTTTTGTTAGTTTACATTACACTGTTTGCCCCATCGACCCTATACTCTAATTGATAAAACATATTTAGGGTCTAGGTTAGCCCCTGATAGACCTAGACCAAGACCTAATTTCTTTTTATCAATAATGATACAGAGTCGATTGGGTCGATCCTATCGGTTAAACTTTTAGAAAGGTTTAGGGCCAGATTGAATTATATATACACATCTATTTTTGTCATTTAAGAAGAGAAGAAGAAGAATATTATATTATGGATCTGCTTATACACCATTCTACTTGAGGAGCATAGCTTAGGTTCTCAATACTTCTTTTGGAGATACAAATTTTATCTTGTGAAAACTTAGGATCCACTAGGAGGTCTTTGTATAAATCATAGTCCGTAGTCCATTGTCCTTCCTTAGTTTCTTTAACATGAAAAAAAACCTCTTGTGAAGCACTTTGACCAAGGGAGAGATTGAGGCTTGGTGGGTTTGTCTTCAAAGCTAAGTATTCCTAACTTTATTTCTCCTTTGTAAGAGTAGATAGATTAGAATTTTTACTTATCTCCAATGCATTAGGATTTCCTATACATTGGCATGAGTATATATCTTCTACACATGTTTAATTTTATATTTATTATCCCCACTTTATGCCACAAGCTTTGGTGAGCACTAAATTAGACTTTAATTTACTTGTTATTTACTTTTGTGAATATGAAAACATATGACCTAACTAGGGTTATTGCATGGTGCTGCTTGACTAGAGGCTTCATAACCCTCTCTAATGATATTATTATGGTAAGAGATACCTTGGTTAGATTTACTTAATCCATCTTGGTAATGACCCAAATATCTAATGTATCAACAATCAGAAGTGTAAGTAATATTTATTTTCTCCTAGCTAGGATTGATTGATAGATCAGTTGCATTTCACTTTGCATACAATTTGGTGAACCCGACGCAAATCAAACCCTTGCAGGTTTTATTTCACACTTTTATTTTATCATCGTATCATATTTTTCTATTTTTCAATAATATATCAAACTTGTCGATATATTTCTAACATTTTGTGTGCACATCTAACACATAGTTACTCCAAAATGACTATGTTCTATTTGTGCAGGTCTTTACCAAATATAGGTTACTAGATCAACCATTTAGCACAATATTATTTTTTAACTCCAAATTTACATACATAGTTGAACGAGTCGACTCTATTCATAATTCTATTCTGTCAACATACATGTCTACAAACATAGTCAAGCTAGTCAACTCTATTTGTAACTTCCTTTTTAGGGCACAAGTTTTGCAAACTTTGTCAAACCAGTCGACCCTATTATCATAATTTTAAATCAACATTTAAACATCACAACATAAAACTTTGCAATCTAAACATCTTCAAACCCATCAAGGTTCATTCTTCATTTCTCTGTCATTTTAGATTTCTTTTTTAATATTGTTTTTCACAAGTTTGCCTTCTGTAAAAACTACAGCCCTATAATAAATTGGGTCGATTTGTTCGACATAGGTTTGTAAATTTGTCTTCCATCTAGAAGACATAGTCAACCTATTGGACTGTGTTATTATAGATCTTACTTCTACAAAATAGTAGCAACCCAGTCGACTCTGTTCTACACTATTTGCATACAATGTCACTTGAACTAACTCTGTACTCTTCTTAATTAAGGAATTAACCTCTTTTTGTTATTAGTTAATTTACCTTTTCCTTTTTTATTGCTTGCATGCTTAGAGTAATAAACATACATTACATATGTAGTTTTTTAAATTACTGATTTAGTCACATCAATTTTCTCTTTTGCACACACTTCTAAATCACTTTACATTCAAACAACATTAAACATTTGTCTTCTCAAGGTCTACCTACTTGGATTTCAGTACCAAGGAGGAAGTCAACTTGGTTTTCTGGCCAAGTATAAATATGTGGTTGATGGTATATATTAGCAAAGCACCCAACACCCTTATCATTACAAGATTGTAAAGTGAGGGGGTAGGCCTCAATATAAAGTTAGTACCACTACCAATCTATATCCCTTTCAACTTAAACATCCTGAAACCAATCTTAGATTATTTGTTGGTTCCTTCTTATAGCCAACTTCCCTATCACATTGAAATTAAACTTCATTATAACTTAATAACACTTAAGATGACCAATTAGTTAGAATTTAATTTCAATTTGTTACTTGTTGTTTGATCATTATATTTTTAATTATAAAACTTGCATTGGCCAACATGGGTATAAGGTTTGTATTGTGTGATCCAATTGGATTAGTCACATTGATCCAATTACTTGTATGTTTAATTTTATTTGCTTAGATATTATCTTGCAAAACTTTTCTCTATTTTAGAACACTATCATTTCTATTGAGACAGTCTCTTATAAGTTATTTAGACTTTATGCTAACAATACACAATTGACCTGTCTAACTGTGTATTCCTATATTCCTATTTAGTCTATTAGGGTGTGTTCACATTGCTAAGTTTGTAATAACATAAATATTATTAGTTAAAACAATATTATGTTAATAGGTTTGTGTGGTATATCATTGTTATGAATAATAACAATATTATGTGAGAGTTTATAGGGATCTCAAGATTCCATATTTAGCTTATGCACTTCCTATAAGTGCCTTATAATATGTCATATAAAATCAACTGAAGAAGAGTGCAATATTATATTATTATTGTCACCTATGTTCGACTCTCTTGTGAATTTTATTTGTGTAGAATATGATAAAATACAATATCTAGTATCAGAGCGGGTATGGAAAATTAAAAAAATAGGGCATAGTCATTTGTGCTTCACCCTTTAGGATGAAAAAAGGAATATTGTGTAGAATTCATATGCATAGATTATTCATATGTTTTAGCTCTTGTTTCATTTGAGTTAAAATATCTTATTGATAGAAAATGACACTTTTGATCATGACATTGGTAGCTCATGGGATCATTATCAACCTCTCTCACCTCTGCAAACTCATTCTTGTGTTGTTTGATTGGAATAAATAATTTTAGTTTGTTCTGATATGTGCACACTCAGTGGAGGAAGGTTTATCCACTAAAGACCGAGTGCATCAGTGCATCATCACTCTTCACATTTTGTACAACTTAGTTGTGTTAGATTCTTGTCTTCCATTGACATTTTACCAGTCTGCATTTAAAGAGGTTGACATGTTGTATTTTTTGCCTGTGGCTATCTTCAGTCTTGTTGCTACAAATTTTAGGTTTTTGAAGAAGTTAATCCACACAGACCTATCAATAGTCATTTTATTACAACCTGCAAATCACCAAGCATCCTTATCCAAACCCATCATATGGGTAGATGGAAATCAGTAACAATTTCTATTAGATGTTAAGTCAATTTTTATTATTTGTAGTGTGTCTACTATTAGTTGCTCAAAGTTATAGTGAGTCTTAAGTTTTTGTTTATCAATTTTATTTTTAATAATAACCTTTTAGCTAGACTAAAAATTAGTGTTAATTTTTTATAATGTATAGTTTTGTTAAAACAATAAGAGTCTATTTATTTTAGTTTTCTCTTTGTTATTTTTTAAAGTAGTTTTAAAGTATTCTATATATATAGTTTATAGTTTACTTTGTCAAAGGCTATATAGACGTAGGTTTTGAGTATGTTTTGTAAAAGTGTCTTTTTGAGTCCTTAGTTAAATTTGTAATTATAAATTTTACCTATATTATAAATTTAATTCTTTATGGGTTGAAATTATCTTTTTTTATTATTAAAAGTCAAAAGTATGTTTGTAAAGATTCAAAAATGAGTTGAGAGTCAATTTTACGTCAAAGTGTGTTGAGTAATTTTCAAAAATTGTAAAATATAAAAATATTTATTCTACGGATGCATTTTCACTTTTAAGCAACATCAAAATTATTGGGGAGGTCTTCTCCTAAAAATCTTCATACAATTGAGCTCCATCCACACATGTGCTGAGTAAGTAGCTTCATTCAGTAGAAGACAGAGGAAATAGAGACTGAAGGTCCCAGATCCTCTTGTCAGTAACCAACGTTGAGACCTAGATGATTTGGTGAAATCTTTTGTGTGGTGTGCTTTTTCATTTTTTCAATGTGGTGTGTTTTGTACCAAATCGGCTAATGATAAGGATAATTTTTTAGTGGCAGTGAAAATTGTCTATATTACTTTTGTTTGGGTGGCAATAAACATCAATAGAGGCTACATAAGATGATGATGAAGATTTATTCCTCATTATATTTCATTTTATAGTATTGTGTGTGTTTTCATTCCTTTGTTGGATTGGAGAAAAAGAGAGTGTAGATATAATGGAATGTGGCAACAGTTGTATAGGAAGGTAGCGAACTATAGAAATCCTCTAACTACAAAGATCTTCTTACTATTGTACTTATTTATGAAGATGATCATCTAGTGAAACATTTATTGCATTCACATGGTATAAATGTAGGATGCATTCTTTACATAGTATTAGTCATGTACAATAAGATTCAGACAATAGTATGCAGACCTAAAAGTATGTGTTGGTATACGATTTTGTTTGAGCTAGTTCTTGAAGATGTATTCTCTCAATGTTCACATTAAGGGAGTGTAGACTAGGGATTAATAATGCTCAGAAAGAGGTGAATGTTAGGGTGTGTTCACATTATTAAGTCTTTAATAACACAAATATTGTTAGTTAAAACAATATTAGGTTAATAGGTTTTTATGTGGTATATTATTGTTATGAATAATAACAATATTATGTGAGAGTTTATAAGGATCTCAGGATCCCATATTTAGCTTATCCACTTCCTATAAGTGCCTTGTAATATGTCATATAAAATCAATTGAAGAAGAGTGCAATATTATATTATTATTGTCACTTGTATTTGGCTCTCTTGTAAAATTTATCCATGTAGACTCTGATAAAATACAATATCTGGTATCAGAATGGGTATGGAGAATTTAAAAAAATAGGGTATAGTCAGTTTGTGCTTTGCCCTTTAGGATGAAAAAAGGAATATTGTGAAGAATTTGTATGCATAGATTATTCATGTGTTTTGGATTTTGTTCCATTTGAGTTCAAAGATCTTATTGATAGAAAATGACACTTATGTTCATGACATTGGTAGCTCATGGGATCACTATCGACCTCTCTTACCTCTGTAAACTCATTCTTGTGTTATTCAATTAGAATAAATCATTTTAGTTTGTTTTGATATGTGCACACTCAGTGGAGGAAGGTTTATCCAATAAAGACTGAGTGCATCAATGCATCAACATTCTTCACATTTTTTACAACTTAATTGTGTTAGATTCCTGTCTTCCATCGACATTTTATCAGTCTACATTTGTAGAGGTTGACACATTGTATTTTCTACCAATGACTATCTTCAATCTCATTGCTGTAAATTTTGGGTTTTTGAAGAAGCTAATCCACACAGACCTATCAATAGCCATTTCATTGCAACCTGCAAATCACCAAGCATCCTTATCCAAAACCATCATATGGGGAGATGGAAATTAGTAACAATTTCTATTAGATGTTAAGTCAATTTTTATTATTTGTAGTGTGTCTACTATTAGTTGCTCAAAGTTATAGTGAGTCTTAAGTTTTTATTTATCAGTTTTATTTTTAATAATAACCTTTTAGCTAGACTAAAAATTAGTGTTAATTTTTTATAGTGTATAGTTTTGTTAAAACAATAAGAGTCTATTTATTTTGGTTTTCTCTTTGTTATTTTTTAAGTAGTTTTAAAGTATTCTATATATATAGTTTATAGTTTACTTTGTCAAAGGCTATATAGACGTAGGTTTTGAGTATGTTTTGTAAAAGTGTCTTTTTGAGTCCTTAGTTAAATTCGTAATTATAGCTTTTATCTATATTATAAATTTAATTCTTTTGGGTTTTAAATTATCATTTTTTATTATCAAAATTCAAAAGTATGTTTGTAAAGATTCAAAAATGAGTTGAGAGTTAAGAGTCGATTTTACGTCAAAGTGTGTTGAGTAATTTTAAAAAATTGTAAAATATAAAAATATTTATTCTATGGATGCATTTTCACTTGTAAGAAACATAGAAATTGTGGGGGGGGAGTCTTTTCCTCAAAATCTTCATATAATTGAGCTCCATCGACACATATGCTGAGTAAGTAGCTTCATTCGCAAGAGGACAGAAGAAACAGAGGCTGAGGGTCCCAGAGCCTCTTGTCAGTCACCAACAATGAGACCTAGATGATTTGGTGACATATTTTGTGTGGTGTACTTTTTTATTTTTTCAATGTGGTGTGTTTTGTACCAAATCGACTAACGATAAAGATAATTTTTTAGTGGCAGTGAAAACTATCTATATTTTTTTGTTTGGGTGGCAATAAACATCGATAGAGGCTACATTAATTGACAATGAAGATTTATTCCTCATTATATTTCATTTTATAGTATTGTGTGTGTTTTCATTCCCTTGCTGGATTTTAGAAAAAGAGAGTGTAGATATAATGGAATGTGGGAACAATTGTATAAGAAGATAGCAAACTGTAGAAATCCTCTGATTGCCATACTTATTTATGAAGATGATCAACTAGTGAAACATCTATTGCATTCATATAGTGTAAATGTAGGATGTGTTCTTCACATAGTATTGATCATGTACAGATAGATTCAGATAGTAATATGTAGACTTAAAAGTATGTGTTGGCATACGATTTTGTTTGAGCTAGTTCTTGAAGATGTATATTCTTCCAATGTTCACATTAAGAGGGTGTAGACTAGGGATTAATAATGTTCATAAAGGGGTGAATGTTAGAGTGTGTTCACATTATTAAGTTTTTAATAACGCAAATATTGTTAGTTAAAATAATATTAGGTTATTAGGTTTTTGTATAGTATATTATTGTTATGAATAATAACAATATTATATGGGTTAGTTTTATATAGTTTGATAGTTATACAAATATATTGTAGTAATAATATATTTAATATATATTGGGTTAGTTATTTATGTGAGAGTTTAAAGGGATCTCAAGATCCTCATATTTAGCTTATGCACTTCCTATATAAGTGCCTTGTAATATGTCGTATACAATCAATTGAAGAAGAGTGCAATATTATATTATTATCACCTGTGTTTGGCTCTCCTTTGAAATTTATTTGTGTAGATTCTGATAAAATATAATATCTGGTATCAGAGTGAGTATAGAGAATTAAAAAAAATAAGGCACAGTCAGTTTGTGCTTTGCCCTTTAGGATGTAAAAAGGAATATTGTGAAGAATTTGTATGCATAGATTATTCATCTATTTTGGCTCTTGTTCCATTTGAGTTCAAAGATATTATTGATAGTAAATGACACTTTTGTTCATAACATTAGTAGCTCATGGGATCATTGTCGACCTCTCTCACCTCTACAAACTCATTCTTGTGTTGTTTGATTGGAATAAATCATTTTAGTTTGTTCTGATATGTGCACACTCAGTAGAGGAAGGTTTATCTAATAAAGAACAAGTGCATCTGTGCATCAACATTATTCATATTATGTACAACTTAGCCATGTTAGATTCTTGTCTTCCATCAGTATTTTATCAGTCTACATTTAAAGAGGTTATCACGTTGTATTTTTTGCCCATGGCTATCTTAAGTCTCACTACTACAAATTTTGTGTTTTTGAAGAAGCTAATCCACACAGACCTATCAATAGCCATTTCATTGCAACATGCAAATCACCAAGCATGCTTATCTAAAACCATCGTATGGGGAGATCAAAATTAGTAATAATTTTTATTAGATGCTCAGTCAATTTTTATTATTTGTAGTTTGTCTACTATTGGTCATTCAAAGTTATAGTGAATCTTAAGTTTTTGTTTATCAATTTTATTTCTAATAACAACCTTTTAGCTAAATTAGAAATTAGTGTTAAGTTTTTATAGTGTAGAGTTTTGTTAAAACAGTAAGAGTCTATTTATTTTAATTTTTTCTTTGTTATGTTTTTAAATAGTTTTAAAGTATTATATATATATATATATAGTTCATAGTCTACTTTGTCGAAGGTTATATAGACGCAGGTTTTGAGTATGTTTTATAAAAGTGTCTTTTTGAGTCCTTAGTTAAATTTGTAATTATAGCTTTTATTTATATTATAAATTTAATTCTTTATTGTTTTAAATTGTCTTTTTTATTATTAAAAGTCAAAAGCATGTTTGTAAAGATTCAAAAATGAGTCGAGAGTTAAGAGTCAATTTTATGTCAAAGTGTGTTGAGTCATTTTCAAAAATTATAAAATATAAAAGTATCTATTCTACGGATGCATTTCCTCTTTATGTGACATCCAAATTATGGGGGGGTCTTCTCCTCAAAATATTATACAATTGAGCTCCATCCACACATGTGCTGAGTAAGTAGCTTCATTCACTAGAGCACAAAGGAAATGGAGGTTGGAGGTCCTAGATCCTCTTGTCAGTCACTAATGATGGGACCTAGATGATTTGGTGACAGCTTGTGTGTGGTGTACTTTTTTATTTTTCTAGTGTCATGTGTTTTGTGCCAAATTGGCTAACAATAAGGATAGTTTTTCAGTGGCAGTGAAAATTATCTATACTGTTTTTATTTGGGTGGCAATAAACATCGATAAAGGATACATGAGATGACAATGAAGATTTATTCCTCATTATATTTCATTTTATATTATTGTGTGTGTTTTAATTCCATACTAGATTGGAGAAAAAGAGAGTGTAGATATAATGTAATGTGGTGATAGTTGTATAGGAAGGCAACGAACTATATAAATTCTCTGACTATCGAGATCTTTTGATTGTCATAATTATTTATGAAGATGATCAGCTAGTAAAACATTTGTTGCATTCACATGGTGTAAATGAGGGATGCATTCTTTGCATAGTATTGATCATGTACAACGAGATCCATACAACAAGATTCAAACAGTAGTATGCAGACCTAAAAGTATGTGTTGGCATACAATTATGTTTGGACTAGTTCTTGAAGATGTATAGTCTCCCCACATTCACGTTAAGGGGGTGTAGACTAGGGATTAATAATGTTCATAAGGTTGTGAATGTTAGGGTGTGTTCACATTATTAAGTTTTCAATAATGTAAATATTACTAGTTAAAACAATATTAGGTTAATAGGTTTTTGTGTGGTATATTATTGTTATGAATAATAATAATATTATACGGGTTAGTTTTATATAGTTTGTTAGTTATATGAATATATTGTAGTAATAATATATTTCATATATATTAAGTTAGTTATTTATGTGAGAGTGTATAGGGATATCAGGATCCCCATATTTAGCTTATGCACTTCCTTTATAAGTGCCTTATAATATGTCGTATAAAATCAATTGAAGAAGAGTGAAACATTATATTATTATCACCTGTATTTGGTTCTCCTATGAAATTTATTTGTGTAGACTCTAATAAAATACAATATCTAGTATCAGAGCGAGTATGGAGAATTTAAAAAAATAGGGCATAGTCAATTTGTGCTTCGCCCTTTAAGATGAAAAAAGGAATATTGTGAAGAATTTGTATGCATAGATTATTCATGTGTTTTGGATTTCGTTTCATTTGAGTTCAAATATCTTATTGATAGCAAACAATGCTTCTATTCATGACATTGGTAGTTTGTGGGATCACTATTGACCTCTCTTACCTCTGTAAACTCATTCTTGTGTTGTTTGATTGGAATAAGTCATTTTAGTTTGTTCTGATATGTGCACACTCAGTGGATGAAAGTTTATCCAATAAAGATCAAGTGCATCGGTGCATCAACATTATTCACATTTTTTACAACTTAATTGTGTTAGATTCCTGTCTTCCATTGACATTTTATCAGTCTACATTTAAAGAGGTTGACACGTATTTTCTACCCATGGCTATCTTAAGTCTCATTGCTGCAAATTTTGGGTTTTTGAAGAAGCTAATCCACACAGACATATCAGTATCCATTTCATTGCAACATGCAAATCACAGAGCATCCTTATCCAAAACCATCATATGGGGAGATAGACATCGGTAACAATTTCTATTAGATGCTCAGTCAATTTTTATTATTTGTAGTTTGTCTACTATTAGTTGTTCGAAGTTATAGTGAGTCTTAAGCTTGTGTTTATTGGTATTATTTCTAATAATAGCCTTCTAGCTAAATTAAAAATTAGTGTTAAGTTTTTATAGTGTAGAGTTTTTTAAAAATAATAAGAATCTATTTATTTTAGTTTTTTCTTTGTTATTTTTTTAAATAGTTTTAAAGTATTCTATATATATATATATATATATATATATATATATATATATATATATATATATAGTTTATAGTCTACTTTGTCAAAGGCTATATAGACGTAGATTTTGAGTATGTTTTGTAAAAGTGTCTTTTTGATTCTTTAGTTAAATTTGTAATTATAGCTTTTATCTATATTATAAATTTAATTCTTTATGGTTTTAAATTATCTTTTTTTATTATCAAAAGTCAAAAGTATGTTTGTAAAGATTCAAAAATGAGTCCAAAGTTAAGAGTCAATTTTACGTCAAAGTGTGTTGAGTAATTTTCAAAAAAATTAAAAATTAAAAATATTTATTCTATGGATGCATTTTCACTTGTATGTGACATCCAAATTATGGAGGGGTCTTATCCTCAAAATCATCATACAATTGAGCTTCATCCATACATGTGCTGAGTAAGTAGCTTCATTCACTAGAGGACAGAGGAACTGAAGGCTGGAGGTCTTAGATCCTCTCATCAGTCACCAACGATGAGACCTAGATGATTTGGTGATATCTTTTGTGTGGTGTTCTTTTTCATTTTTTTAGTTTGGTGTGTTTTGTGCCAAATTAGCTAATTCCAAGGAAAAAAATTTAGTGGCAGTGAAAATCATCTATACTATTTTTGTTTGGGTGGTAATAAACATCGATAGAGTCTACATAAGATGACAACGAAGATATATTCTTCGCTATATTTCATTTTATAATATTGTGTGTATTCTCATTCCCCTTCTAGATTGGAGAAAAAGAGAGTGTAGATATAATAAAATGTGGCAACAATTGTATAAGAAGGCAACGAACTATAAAAATCCTCTTACTATCATACTTATTTGTGAAGATGATCAGGTAGTGAAACATCTCTTAAATTCACATAGTGTAAATGTAGGATGCATTCTTCATATAATATTGGTCATGTACATCAAGATCCAGATAGCAAGATTCAGACAGTAGTATGCAGACCTAAAAGTATGTGTTGGCATATGATTATGTTCAGGTCAATTCTTGAAGATGTATATTCTCCCCATGTTCACATTAAGGGGTTGTAGACTAGGGATTAATAATGTTCATAATGGAGTGAATGTTAGGGTGTGTTCACATTATTGAATTTATAATAACATAAATATTGTTAGTGTAAACAATATTAGGTTAAAAAAAAATTGTGTGGTATATTATTGTTATGAATAACAATAATATTATATGGGTTAGTTTTATATAGTTCGTTAGTTATACGAATACATTGTAATAATAATATATTATATATATATTAGTTAGTTATTTATGTGAGAGTTTATAGGGATCTCAAGATCCCCATATTTAGCTTATGCACTTCTTATATAAGTGCCTTGTAATATGTCATATAAAATCAATTGAAGAAGAGTGCAATATTATATTATTATTATCACCTATGTTCGGCTCTCCTGTGCAATTTATTTGTGTAGAATCTGATAAATAAAATACAGTCCCTTGTCTAAGTAGCACACAATTGACTGGTTTGACTATGTCTTATTATTTCTTGGCATGTTCTTTGTTCAGCAGTACATAGTCGACCTGCACAACTATGTTCTCTTTTTCTCTATTTTGTTCCCTTTTTTACATCACACAGTCAACTAATTTGACTTTTTATCCTATTTTTTGATCTTTTCTTTTCATCACCCTTTTAGCCTCCTTTTATCATCATGAAATTATTATTTGAGGACAATACATATTTGAATCTAATAGACATGATGAGCTTTACCAATCCCAATAGGTTTCACTAAAAATAGCTTTTGGATTCCACTTTAGATGAAAGCAATGTGCATATTGACACTCATGACAACAATTATGGGACTCCTTCTCATTCATCGTCAGTTCATAATCCTCTTTTATACTTAGAAGATGAGCCTAAATTAGGGTACACACCTAAAATTCTCTTCTTCATTAATGAATTTCCTCAACATAGAGAAAAGACCCTTCAACTATTTACAATCTCATGATAGGTGGTCAAGTAGAAGAACACCATTCACCCTCCCCACCATTCTCTCATAGATTTGGAGGTGACACCTTTTTTGCATCTTAACCTCTACCTTCTATTTTGGCTCCTTCCAACACTATGACCTCTTCTTCTATGATCTCTTCAACCTCCATGCCAAGTATATCCCCTAACATGGTAGGTTTAACCTCTAGTGGACCTTTTCCAAGGCCCCTCATCCATCATTCTACTAGTGCATATTTTCCTACACATTATAATCATGCTACTAGTTTTTCCTTTTCTACCAATGATTCTTATGCCACTAGTGTTGTGTATGCCACTACTCATAGTGCAACCCAAGCCACTAATACCAATACCAACACTTCGTATGCCACATAAACTAGTCAAAATATCGATTAAACCCATCAACTCTTATTACAAACTCTCAATCAAATGAACACTTTTCAAACCAATAATGCCAATTAAATGATGCAAATGCAAAATCATCTCACTCACCTTCAAAATCAACCCCAACAGGTTCCATGGGGAGTGCATAATCAAAATGCCCCCCACCCCCTTAGGGATTCCCATGGGAACCTCATTCCTCAACCACCTCTTGTTAATAAAATGATCAAACATCTCCAAAATGAACCTCTTATACCTCAAATTGCTAGTATCGACATAGGAGGTATCATACCCACCATTAGTTATAATGGGTCAACTGATCCTACATTACATTTTAAAACATTTGGCAATGTCTGCAAAGATTGGATCAAACTTAAACCTTTACTGCTACCAAACTATTAGCTAAAACACTCTTCATATATGCTTTAGATTGGTAAAATCAACTCAAATCTCATTCTATCACTAGTTTAGAAGATTTAGTTAACTCCCTAGTCCAAGAGTTGTAAACTAGTGATCTCCTTGAGAATAGCTTGGCTCACTTCATCAATTGTAAGCAACTTAAAACCAAAACAACACAAGCTTTCATAAAATGATGTAAGACCTTGTCTAATAAGTGTGAGCATAACATGGCAGGAGATAATCTCTTTCATCTTTTCACTAATACTCTTTACCCCAAGTTGCAATATCAGGTTAGGACTCTCTCTCCAAGAACATTGGAAGAAGCCCTCAACCAAGCTAAATGCCAAGATTTTCTCATGCGCTAATTTGAACCATCCCAACCTCTCATAGACACTCGCATGCTCTTTGAAAATAAAATTTTTCATGCTACCAATGATGATGTCACTCATTATTATGACATCACTCACAATAATCAAGCCATCACTCCCAAAAACAATATGGAGCATGCTCCCCATCCAAACAATACCCCTAATCCCACATCTTCCTAAATAAACAACACTAATGTTCACAAACCATTATCCTTAGCCGAGCTTAAAAACCATCTACCAAGGCCTCTACCATGAGAGCTTGACCCTACTCATCTGATGAAATAATCTTATGATTCAAATAAATTTTATTGGTTTCATGCAATTTGGGGCCACTCTCATGATACTTGAGGACAATAACATAATCGAGCAATAGATTTTCCCCTTAGCCCAAACTTTGACCATGATTCTCTCATTCATAAGTGTCAACAAACATATGATATATCCTTTAAATCTCATGAAACACAAAACAAAAATCAAGCTTTGAACCAATCTATTACTCATCTTGCCATCTATAGAGACCCTCTTCCTAATCATCAATATAGCAATGACAAACCTACTCCTTCCACTAATAATATTGAAAGTCTTATAGACAAAACTACCAAGAAAATGTGATAAATATGACTAATATGTGAAGGGTAGTTACTTTCATTGATTCTACTCCAACACACACACACCATACCTTCCAGATATTTTGTGTCATCAAAAACTCTTCCCCATCTCATCTAAAAATGTTGGAGCAAGAGGACCCTATCTCTTTCTAAGAACTACTTCCAACACCTTAATTGGATAACACTTCTCACACTATCTCTACTATCCCCCTGACGTCTACACCTATCATTATCATTCCCTAACCTTCCCATAATATTTCTTTAACTCAATCATAAGAAATATCTAAATCTACTATCCCATCATCTAAAGATAATCAACTAATTTGTCCTCAAACTAAACAAACTACATCTTATCAACACAAGTTTGAATGCACTTCTAATCCTCCTTCGCAAGAACTCTTACAACATTATGCGCCTCTATCTAGCAGTACCCCCATGGGTTATGATGAATGGGAGCCCATTGTGAAACTTTATCAACTCCTATGTCAAATACCTTTTTTGAACTCATGCAAACTCCCCCTCCCTCATTGCAACCACATGATGCAATTATTATTCTAAATGAACATTCCTCATCCTCCCCTAACAGGATGTAAAGATACCTTATTTGGGTTTGAGGATAGTATCCTAAAACAATGCGAAGAGATGTCTATACACTTTGATTAAATAATGGACACTTCTCTTTCCCTTAAATTTCCTATTGCTTCCATGATTCTAGGTGAGATTATGCTTCATGCGGATGATCCTCAACTATTTATTAACATCTAAATCGGTGATATCCCAGTCAAACATGCTTTGATTGATGAGGATTTAGGTACTTACATCACCTCCCTGAACTTAATTAAAACTCTTGGATATTTTGAGTGTAATCTTAAGTCCACATGTGGTATATGTCAAGGTTATGATACAAGGAAAATGCCTCCTTTACGTTGCATGTGGATTCCTATTACCATCCCTCCTATCTTAGTTCACATGAAGATTATGATATTTAACTTTCTCATTGCCTATAACATCTTACTTGGCAAACCCTGGACTCGTTACATGAGGGTTATCACCTCATCTTCCTACTATTGTATAAAATTTCCCCACAATGGTGTTATCTATAGGATTCAATGAAACATAAACCCTGAGAATTTTAAATAGTTCCAAGAATGTGGCATATTTAAAATTCCAACCCTTGAACCCTTGCCTAAAATCCCATTTTAGGAATCTCAACATTTCAATTATCCTGTCAACTCTACTTGAGGTCATCATGGTTACCCGAAACTCATCGAGAACATACCACCTAACCTCTTAGATTTCAATGATAATGAGCCAAATGAGATCAGCCTCAAGATCAAAACTTTAGATCTATCCCCTTGTCTCATTGCCTAGGTTTGACCAACCTTGAAACCTTGCTCCCATAAGCCCCTATCAATGGCACACCCATGGTCTTAAACAAAACTCAACATTCTATTCATCATGTCACTTTTGACAAAAATATTATACCTACCTACACCATCGACCTTCATACACCCAATTATGATGATAGTTATAATTTAGATGACCTATTTCTAAGAGGACTTGTCCAAGCTAGAGACATTGAGATTCTTTGGTATTGTACTTCTTTATATTAATTTTTTCATTCATCTTATTATGTTCCTTCTTTCATAGTACCTAATTCTAGTATTCTTCCTATTTTTTGATGGGTAGAGATAGAGTGATCGCATGGTACACCTCCAGTTTTGGTAAAGCTTCTTAGGAGCATGCTCATGGATAATGCTATGACCGATCCTTATCATTTTGATATCTACTAAGATCCTTGTAGTTTGCTTCCCCTAGAGATGTTGGCTACCATCTTTAAGCCTTATATACATCCTACTTCTCCCTTAGTTGAGCCTAGTCCAATTCCTACTCCCACTCTACCTTTAACTAAGCCTCATCCTGTATTTGATTCTAATTTTGCACTAGCCCTGTCTCCCCTTGGTGATGGCTTTCTTACTTTGTCACAGTTTGATCCCATGTCCACCTATTGGGTTGATCAACCTTACTATGATATTTACAAAGTTGTCAGTCATTGGTCTAGAGACTGCTAGTTATATCAGCATTTCCCAACTTCAGTTTATACCTATTCCATTAATAGACCCCCAAAGTCTAATAACAAGCATATATGTTACTTTCATAGCACATATAATCATTCTTCCACCCATTATCAAAATTTTCAGCAATATATTAACCCATGGCATCATACCCTTCCCTAGCCCAAAGATAAGGCTATACCTCCTCCCAAATTGTTACCTGAGTATATCCCTAAATATAGGGAGGTATATTATCTTTGGCACCAGTGTGGAATCCATCATGTCGATCATTACCGTATTCTATAGAAGCATATTCATGATCACCTTATGACCATTCCTATGCCTGCTATTCCTCCTCCCACAATTCACCTATGTAAGAAAGCTCCTCCTTCTTCCCCTATGGTTCCTTCTTCACCTATTCCATTTCCCCCACCTATGGATCCTTCTCCACCGATGGTGTCATATTCTTGTCTCACATATACCATTCCTATTCTAGTATCTATTCCCCTCCTTAGGTGTTTTACACATGAAATCCCTCATGAGCATGATCCTTCATCTACACCTACATTTTATGTTGAGGAGATTCAGTGAGAGGTATTTTCACAACTTTCCATGAGGATAGATGAGACTCTTGTTGTAATTAGGATCCACATTCATAGAGATATATAAAATGTCATGGATAATATTTATGAATAGATTTATTAGTATTTGTGAACACAACATGTTGTTATTTCACTTTATTCTTTATTATGATTTTGTATTGGATTTGTGAACCACTTTTATATCATTTGACTATGTGTCAAATTTTGCTTCACTTATCTATTTAATATGGATCTTTATGTTATGCATTTTGTGTCATATATGGTTTCATTTATTTTCATCCTCTCTTATGGCTTCTTTTCATTCTTTACATGATTACACACTTATATTTATGATTTAATTTATTTTAATCGATGTCTTTGTCTTTCCTCATGTATGTTTGCTACCATATCTCAATAACATAGATAATTATTATTGTGACTTGGTTATACAAACCTTGCTCCCCTTAGTAATCCTTCTTTACCATGTGATCAATTATCAAACCAGGTATCTCGTTGTAATCCTATATTACTAATCTACTTTATATTTCCTTTTATTCCCTTATCTCATTTCAAATATTAAGCATATACAAAGTTGAAACTTGAGATAACATATTGGTTCATAGGTAAGCCTAAGTGTTTAGTCAATCATATCTTTGGATACTTAGCTTCCTTTAACCAAATTCTAAATCTTATTTGTGTGTATCATTTTTATCATTCATGTTAGTTATTCCAAATCTATAAGGAGGAGGAATCTTAAAAGCCAAATATTTTAAAACAAATGCTACAATAGGCAACATACAAAATTCAAAATTCAAATCACACTAAAAGATATGATTCATAACACATTTATTTTTTATAATCAAAGCTCAAACTTCACAGTTGGCCTCATGATAGAGTTGAGGTCCATTGGGGTGTGGTAGGCTAGTTAATTGGTAAAGGAGAATACAAAAGTATTTTAGTGCTACCTACTTTCTCACACAAGCACCCAATCTTCATAATAGATCGATGAACATGTTTTGGGAAGTCATTTTAATTTTCTTATTCATATAACCAAATTGAGTCGATCTTAATATCTCATTTATTTTCCTATACAACATTGTGTTTATTGTGAATGTGTATCCTTTGTATTTTGATGGTCACTAGCCTCTTAGTGCATTTCCTATGTACCTAATGTACCTCATGTTTCCTAAGGTCTTCTCATAGATGCCTATGTCATACTTTTTACATTCCCTTTATCATTTACAACATTTCTAATATTTCCACTTGAGAAGTATTATTTTGTTAACTAATCATTCTCCCTAGGGTTTCCCTTTGTGATATGTTGTGTAAGACCATGGATAGGACCAGGACTTCCTCACAAATTACCACATTATAAACATCTTTTTAACAAAACTTATTTCTCCAGTTGTTTCCACCTCATTTGTGTTCCCTTTGCGAGTTCAAATGTAAGACCATGGATATGACCAAGCCCTTCTCATAAAATATTTCAATACCCAAGTCACAATGAAATTATGTGTCAAATTTGAGATGATTAGTGTTCAATTATGAGTTACATGTCATTGACATGCTTCCTAGCTTGATTTAGTATGTTTTAAAATTACTTCATTAATCTTCCACTTTTATCTTTTGATTTTCTAATTGCATGTATGCTTATAACCATTTTATTAACTTTTTCATACTTCTTAGCTTGAATTAGTGCGATTAATTTAATTCTATTTTCCACTTTTATCTTTCTTTTTATACTACCCAACATGATTTAGTATGATTGATTGACTTAATCATTTTGTATTTATATCATTTGTTTTTCTTGTGCTTTCCAATTTATTACATTATTTTCATAATTCTCAACATGATATAGTGTGATTTTTACTTGTTTTAATTTGATGCAAATCTTTTACATGGTTTGAAAACATTTATTACCCTTTTTACCATCTTTGGTTTATTATATTTAGTCATATTTTGTTATTACACATTTATCATTGTGATATCATGTGTAGTGCATTTGTTTTTTATTAATTACACTTTTCCAAGTCATTTTTATCTTTTTCTTTTTAACCATGCATGTGTATCACATAATAGAAAACACTCGTCACATATTTCCCATAACATATACAACAAAATCTAAATACATGTGCTAGAAAGAAATATATCCATACATCAACATCCACATCCAAGTACAAATCATGAGACCAATACAAATGTCAACATCAATATATATATATATATATATATATATATATATATATATATATATATCATGTGTTTTATACAAAACATATAGACAATAGCTCTAGCTCTAAGGTTAGGCTCCATCATGTCTATTTTATGGCCTAGCCATGCACCTGTAGATGCCTATGATTGTCTCCTATAAATAGTATGTTGTAAAGAGGTAGTATGGGATCTCAAGCTAGCAACCTATCCCTGTAGATTGGCCACCTAGACCTACACTTATCTTAGTTAGATAGTGGTCACCATGTGTGCTACTCTATCCTATGTTAGTGCCAATAAGCCTATGCCTCTCCCTCGTCAAACCCTATCGATGGTAGTAGCCCATCCTCGCATGCCTTAAGTTGTTTTAAAACCTCTCTTAGTAATCTAAACCAAATCGCCTAGGTTGGGGTAGATAGAACCATAGGATCATCTAATGTGGTGAGGTCATATGGTATCAGCACCCTATCTAAAATGTCATGGTGCACAATCATAACCAAGGATGCCCATATGATCTCCATCACAAGATATGCAAAAAAAAAACTAGATAGGCATTAGATCATATATATATCTCAAAATCATCTATATACCATAATCATAATACAACTAGTATCTTATATCAAAAACTTTAATCCAAATTAAAACATTTCTCATCAGTGTTGGTGTCACCAATCACCATCTCTCCATTTGCTTGTCCACCAAGAACCTCCTCTATAGGATACCTCCACACCAGTGAAAACCTACACTCAAACATGTTGGATTTAGTCCTCAGGGGTGCCTCTATGGACCAACTATGTCCTTGAACAATTGCTGGGTCCCCTTGTGCTGCAGCTTTCACTTACATCTCCTCATGTCGATGGTGCCTTCATGTCTAATACATATGTTGTGGTCATTGTTATTTTTTCTATGGTGCTTATTGTGTACTTAAATCCACTCCATCACATCTCCCCCTGCTAATTCCATTATCACCTATTGCCATGCTCGACCAATCCATGGTCTAGCACATCAAGGCCTAATCACTAGTATCTCCACGAGTACCCCTGTACCTCCCCTCCCTCTCAGCTCTCTAGCATGTTGTTCTCAATAACCATGCATTACTAGAGTGGCCACTATATGGGGAAGTCCAAACTATCCTATCAAGCATGCCACTAGATATGGTTCAACCCATTATGTGTAGTAACCCATGATCTGCACCCGTGTTAACCCTATAGCAATGGTCGCCTAACTAGGCCATACAACCATTATGTGTATACATGATTGCCACATGATCTCCCCTCATCTGATAGTCTGCAATGCAAGAACATGGGGCATGACCCATGCTACATGGTCCTATCACCACCTCAAGACTCAAGGCAACTTGTCATTGACCACATAGGGCAACCCAAATGGCCAATACATGGGGAACCTCTCATATATCCATGCACTCAGTAAAACCACAAGCCCCATGTTCTTTTTCCATCTTGACAATATCCCATATATATCATGCATGAGTTGGACCCAAATGATAGCCCCAAAATCATAAAGTGCTTCCTGCTCTAATATAGACTAGCATAAGGCTATCATATATAACGACACCTTATCGTCTGATTTGTGACACAACACTCATGTTCTCATAAGCTTTATCACCACCTTTTAGATGTCTATAATGGTTGTAATATACACATCAAATAAGCTCACCTTTAACCCAAGGTAAATCCTATCTAAGCATGTAACCCACTAGGCTAATGCTTATCTCTCATCCAAATCCTTAAGTGTATCTATAATCATCAAAGTCTTACCTATAAGAAGTCTAAGCAACATGTGGACATTCTCCAAAGTGATACCCACTTCAAGGGTGTCCCCATCCACCTCCCATCAAAAAGTGTTGCTCAACCATTCCCATGCTCTAAAGAACATGACAATAAGATCAACCCTCAATAGGATCTATCTCATCTCCATGATGCCATCAAAACCAAAGGTGACCAATTGATCTCTATCGATGTCACTCAAGTGGTCCAACAAATCTGGTAACCATGATGTATCTATTAGGCACCAATATCTTTAATATCTCTATAAAACATCAAACAACAAAGGATGTATTAAATATCCATGTCATAAATAATCAAAATACATTCTTCAAAATTTATAACTTAACTCCTTTATTAGCTGGTTTGATTTAGTTTCCTATGTTTTCTAATTTTCCTACATAACCAGCCCATTTCATACTAAATCAACGATTGACATTTCTAACTAAATTGGCATGTTTTATAATAAATCAACCCTTTTTTGGATCTAGAAAACTATATTGGCCATTCCTTTCTAACCACATCGGCCCTTTGGTACATAATCAACCATCTCTTCCCCTCATACTATGTTAGCCTACTGCTATGCGGTTGGCCCCCATCTTCTACTTTCCTGATGCATTGAGTCGACTAGGTTGACTCTATTCTTTCACCGCGGTGCATTTTTGATAATTTACCATAAATGCCTTAGGCGTTTATTGGTCTGACTTCTTCCTACCCAACACCCCATCTTACCCCTAGTCTACCTAAAAATTTCCTAAGGTTCATTTTGTTGTTTAGATTTTTTTACTAGTCAATTTTCTATATCTAGCTTAATTTCAAATAAATTTACTTAAAAAAATTGAAATTCACAATCACTTACTTGTGCTACACTCACTATTGCTACCAAGTGTCCTCCCCATTTCAACAATCGTCTCCTCACCATGATGGCTCTCTGGTCTCAAACTGGGTCTCTCAGAGCTTTGTTTTCTCAGAATAGTAAAAATAACAAATGAATTATTTTTTCACCTTATTTATATTTACTATTTAAAATTATTTACTTGTAAAATATTTACCACCAAATTCCATCTTTTGATCATATCTTTGTTTTTACTAGCTTTTTTTCTGAACTATAAGATGTTCTAAAATCTTGATATTGTAAGGAATCTATTCACATACTACATGTATATTTTGCAAAAAAATCATTTTTTTGCTAATTTCTATAGGTTTGCCTAATGTTACTTACATTAGACACCTTCACATTTCTTTCACTTCATTCCTTATCTACAACACTAAGGTAAGTAATAGTATGTATTTTTCAATTTTATCCTTTCATTTATCTTATTTTCTTCTTACTACAATTTATTTAGCTCCAGCGTTATGTGTTGTTATGTTATTTTCTTGAAGCACCATCCTCAATTACACTTATGTGACACATGATAAAATTTAAGTGGGGCATATGTATACACATAATATTTTCAAACTTTATCATTTATTGATGTTTTCTCTCTTGTAGGAACATATCAAGCCTCAATATCTTTGAGTGCACATCTTAAAGGGTGCACTGGGAAATAGGTGGATAGACCATTGGTGCTTTGCAAGAATATTGTCCCCTATATCACCACTTTTTATCTACACAACCATCTCCTAAATCATTTCCCTAACCCTTGTCTCCTCTCTTGCACCCTACTCTAACCTTTTACCACCTTCATTAGCCCCTTCCTAAGCTTAAAACCCTTTTTGATGGTTTACATTACACTGACAGCCCCATCAACCCTGTACTATAATTGATAAAACATATTTAGGGTCTAGGTTGGGCCCTGATTGACTTAGACCAAGACCTAATTTATTTTTATCAATAACAATATAGAGTCAATTGGGTCAACCCTGTCAGCTAAACTTTCAAAAAGGTTTAGGGTTGTATTCAACTATATATACACATCCATTTTTGTCATTTATGAAGAAGAGAAGAAGAAGAATATTATAATGTGCATCTACTTATCCACCATTCTATTTGAGGAACATAGGTTAGGATTTCAATACTTATTTTGGAGATACGAATCTTGTCTTGTGAAAACTTGGGATCCACTAGGAGGTCTTTGGCTAAATCGTAGTCCATTGTCCATCCTTAGTTTCTTCAACATACACAACCTCTTGTGAAATACCTTAGCTAAGGAAGAGATTGAGGCTCGGTGGGTTCATATTCAAAGGTAAGTATTTGTTCTTCCTTTGTAAGAGTTGATAGATTAGCATTTGTACTTCTCTCCCATGCATTATGATTTCCTATACATTGACATGAGTATAGATCTTCTATGCATGTTTACTTTCTATATTGATTACCCCCAATTTTTGCCACAAGCTTTGGTGAGCACTCTATTAGACTTTATTTTCCCTATTATTTACTTTTGTGAATATGAAAACATAAAACCTAGCTAGGGTTATTGCATGGTGTTGCTTGACTAGAGGCTTTGGAACCCTTTCTAGTGATATTAATATTATAAGAGATCCCTTGGTTAGGTCTAACAGATCCATCTTGATCATGACCCTAAATATCTAATATATCAACAATCAAAAGTGTAAGTAGGATTTATCTTCTCCAAACTAGGATTGATTAATAGATCAGTTGCATTTCCATTTGCATACAAAGCTAATATTGAATACATTAAGTCAAAGTTTCATGATGCCAAGTGTTGAAGATCAAAATATAGCACTATAATATACATTGTTCACAATGTTGCACGCACACACACACACAAGTGGGAAAAATACATATGGTTTGAACCCTCTTTAAAGTATTAGAATTTAGGAAACACTCATCCATTCAATAAAGAGTGGTTGGGGCTATCCAACCTAAAGAGGTCACCTCCTTTTAGGTCATCTTGTTATCGATAGAGCACAATTAGGGTTTGGACCAAAAAGAAGGAAAACAAACATGATTGCACAAAATTAAAGGCATGCACATAAATAAGAACTATTTTTAGGTACAGGTGCAAGGGTGGCAAGACTTACATATATACATAGTGCACGTGGACACTACTGATGAAATTCAAACATTATTGACTACTGTAGGGATCAGATTCTATGGATAGCATCTAGAGAAGCCTTCAACATTTATTTCAAGTATGAGTAGCTGAAAAAGAAGTTACAGAGCATTTTTGATTAAAAAATGCATTTTGTGAGTGATAAAAAATTAGAATTAGTTAAGTACATTATCTATATATTGATTTATTAATTATAAATTTAAATAGTGTAATATTAATCAACAAATTTCAATTCATATTAGAATATTTCTTGCCACAATTACTATATCCAAATTAGTGCATAGTTTACATTATTTTATATCTCTTACGTGTAAAATAACCAAAAACACAATCAAAGTATAAAATAGAAAACCATACATGTTTCTCAAGAGTATGCCATGCATAAAAACCATAATTTAATCAAACTTTATGTCAGAATTATGATATTTATTCAGCTTGATTCTATGCATATTAACACATATAACTTCCACATAGTCGTACAACACAACAAGATTTTGGAATTGGCTTCTTCTGAAGGGCACATACCCTTCATATTTTTTGTATGTGTCTCCTCAGCCTTTTTGTAATGACCTTTTTAAATTTGAAAATGTCCCTTCAGCCTTCTTAAATGTGCCCTTCAAACTTTATCTTGGTCCACTTGCAAAATCCTTCAAAAAACTTTCAAGCCCTTTGGGATTTCTATGAAGAACCTTCTCGAAGGGAAATATCCCTTCATGAAACCTATAAAAGGACCCTTTTCCTGAGAAGTGACCTTTTGGAAAACTTGAAGTGGACCATTTCCTCAAGGATCAACCCTTTATAAATCTTGAAAATGACCTTTGGGATTGTTGAAAGGGTCCTCAAAACTTTTTAAAAGGCCTTCATGATTTTTGAAAAATGAACTTCTTAGTATAAAAACCAAAGACCTTTTTAATATTTTATCCTTTCAACTATTTTGATTGATTTATGTTCTTTAAAATCAAACTAGCATGGTATGTAGAGCTTTGAATGATAAGGGTGATGACTTTTTGACCGATGAGGTCAAAAATTGTCAACATTCTAGTGACTCCACTGGGAAGCATGCCTACTATGCTTAAGAGCCTAGCCATATACATGATAGTTGAATTAATAAAGAAATGATAGATCTGATCCATGATTGTTAACTTTCTTTTGACCTGATATGAGATAACCTTCATCCTTCAAAATAAGAAAAGAAACACACAAAAACAAGAAAACTAACTAAACAAGGCAACTATGCAAATAAGGCACTTAATTGGGACAAAACAAACTAAACTAATGTGTTTGAATAGTACTTGGAGGAAAAAAAACTAACAAGGAACCTAGCTAACCATGACAAAGCATGATCTACCTAGATCAAAAGGGAAATTCATAAACTTAGTCACTCTAAAGGATGGCACAAGTTTCAAGGTAGGATGTTTATTAATCATAACTTTTGATAAGGAATTATTATTGTCTACCAACTATATTAGCATCTTCTCAAATGAGTCCTAAAAAACAAACCAATCCAACAAAGACAAACTCATCAGGTAATTCTTGATCTTCTTCATAATAGTGTGTTCTCCATTAGATTCCTCCATTGCCCTATATCAAGTATGCCTACACACATGCCTCATTAAGGTACTTTCACTTGATTAATATGAGTCATCTCCTTGGGTGTGTATGGAGACATCCCATGAACTTGTTCAAGTTATGTTCATATACCAAGTCCAAGCCCATTAACATAACTTATTTATGAAACTTTATGGTGTATTACAACACACTTTGACCAATTCCCTACTTTAAATATTGCCACTTAATTTTCTAATCAATTTTGTGCCCCATAATATAAAAATTCTTACATGATAATTCCTTGAATTTGTTCCACCAAGCTACAATTAGTTTCTTCTTCTTTTTATACAAGGCTACAAACTTTTCAACCAAATTAGAGCATACCTTTCTATTTTGAGACAAACAAAATAAATATTTCATGCCTTTGTAACCTTATGCATACTAAAATAATCTTCCATTTATTTCAACTATTTGTCTAATAGTTAAACATCTACCTGTCCTTCAAAATTTCTAATCTCAACTTTGATTTCAACTTTGAAAGGAGTATGATTGGATGATTTTACCTTAGCTTTGCCTTTGTATATTGGAGGTTAATTTTCACCCATAAATTTGTCTCTCTCCATGGGGCTCTTCTTCTCTCATGCCAAACTTTCTAGATAGATCATGAATCCCCATGTCCATGGATTCTTAGTTCCTAGACATGATGATCCAATGATAGCTTGGGGTCTTAATGAAGAGATTCCTTAGAACACCCAGCCTTAAAAATTACACATGTAGAAACAAGATGAAATGAAACACAATAAAAATAATAATATTATTTATTTTATTTCAATGACATAAACATAACTTTCATGAACACTAACAATATGTAATCTCAATTTAAATGTATTACAACATTAAATCTTTAGATCTCTACTTGTTAACTCACAGTCTTTGTAAAAATATATAACTCGCTACTACTTCTCAACTAAACATCAGTTATATATCTCTCTCAATATAGTTATTACTTCCTAATACAAGAATACAAGTATGTTTATATAGGCAAAAGACCCACATACTTACATTAATAAATCTGAAAATCCACTATAATCATTAACTACTTGTACACATCACCATGTGCCACAAACATTAAATGTGTAATATAGTCCCAATGCACCATAGCACATCACAATATAACACATTGTGTTGTGAAAGCACTCACAAGAATTCACAATAGAATTGCAAACCAAAGAAGATGTGTAAAGATCACCACTTACAATTATTAAGTCGCATCCAATATCATACCAAAAGCTTGTGCATATGAATCCATGTGTAGGCTACACAAGATCCCTTAATCAAATTTATACACACTAATGCTTTGAAACAAAATATTATTAGCTTCACAAGATAAAGTTTCACACAAACATATTAGAATCCCAAGATTCCAAGTCTCCTCCTTGACATGAATATTTCATACTTGTAGGAAACAAACAAACTGATGCAAAGCTTTGTAGATGACTACAAGGTGCACCCACCAAAAAATTTGCATGAAAATAATAACATGCATGCACAAAGGTTGCATAAATATTTAAAATACTTTTGTACATCTACAAGAACTATTTATTTTATACACTAAGTTTTTTTGTTTGATGTAGGATTACTTATGATCTTGAATGGTCCTACAACATACACCCTAGGTAACAAAATAAAAATGAGCTTTTGCTCATGTGTCTTTCATGATTTATGATATTTTTATTCCATGTTTTGTAGTTTTTCATTTGATTATCCATGTTGTATCTTTGATTTATAGACCTTTCCACTTCACCAAATATTATGTATATTCCCTTTTACATGTTGTTTTGTCAACTCTTATGTTAATCACCTTTTCTAATTCCTAACACTCTTTCTTAGGCATATATGCTCTCAAATCGACTTCTCCATAATCTAAATCAATTCTTTTTTTTTAAATTCTACCATTCATGATAAGGATACAAATATGCCACATTGAAAATAGGTGAAATGTTTATTCCTTTAAATAACCCAATATCATATGCATTAGATGAAAATATTTTTAACACTGCATTTAATCTTCTTCCAATTCAACTTATCATAACATCCTTTTGGAAACATTTATGTCCTCAAATGTGCTAAGAATAAGTTGACAACATAATAGTCTAATTCTCTTCATTTCATTTATGCACACTGCTTATACTACATAGTACTTCTTTCCCATTGTTCGCATACTTGTTGTGGTAAGTCTTATATATACTTAGCAAAATATCATGCTTCAACATTCTTTATTATTTCATCTTTGATGTCTGCAATTCTTTAACACCCTTGGAATCAACCCATACACAATCTAAAATGATGTCCTTCTATTAATTTTATAAACTAAATTATTGTAAGTAAATGTAGCTTGCACCAAAATTGAATCCCATGTTCTTGGCTTTCCTACAATCAAACATTGTGATAGGTTACCAAGAATTTTGTTGACTACCTTTGTTTATCCATATGTATGAGGTTGATATGCCAAAGTAAATTTTAGCTTGGTATTTAATTTCTTCCTCTATGTCCTCCAAAAATTTCCCAAAAAAATCGCATCTTTCTCTGATATTATGTTGTGTAGTAATCCATGTAGTCTTACAACTTCCTTGAAAAACAAGTTAGCAATATGCATATCATCCCTAATTTTTTTGCATACAATAAAATATGCCATCTTAAAAAATCTATCCACAATCACAAATATGGAATCATGTCCTCTTTATGTCCTAAGTGATCATAAAATGAAATCCATGCCAATACCCTCCCATGGTTTCTCTATAAGAGCTTGAAATGGTTGATACAACATTGTGTTTTGAATTATTCATTTTGATAACTAGAAAATTATACACTTTTTAGACACCTAAATTTGGAATAATACCTTTATTCCCAATATCTTATTTGTAATTTACAATATTTGGTGAACTTTTACATTTTAACCTATTTTTGAGACATTTCCATCCTTATAGATGTTTACACTTAGTCCATTGAGCCTAAAAATAACCTCAACACTTATAAAAAATGTATACATTAACATGTGGACTATTGATTAGTTATTAGCAACCATGCCTCAAAATCAAATGATGACTTGTCTTTAAGATATACCCATGTACTATACATGTTCATCTAGGATAAACCCCCACACTGTACAATTTTGTCCCTTTTATATTTATGGCATGTTTACACTTTATCATTGATCGTGTGCCTTTAACTTTTTCTTTCTACATTTCTAAAGTTGGATAGCATGCATAAGTTATTCTAGATCAGCTTATATATACAAGTTATTTTTAAACCATAAGATTATGGAAGCTACACATATCAAACATAGAGAAATTCTTCAAGATAAGTCACATCAAAGTTCAAGCCCAGAGCTAAGCATCAAATCTTTCATAATTGCAACATTGTCATTCTATTTTGTCTCTCATCTTTTCTCTTGTGTAAAAGGAGGGTAATAGATTGCAGTACTTGCATTATCACTTTGTAGATACCTAATTTTTGTATTAGACACTTTATAAACATCAACATTAGCACACTTTGACATACCTAGACTTTGCATACACATTTGAGTCTTATGCACACTTTCCCATATCCATCTACCTACTTGTTGTCTTAAATAACCTAATTTATCAAATACACATATTTAGGATCACCTTCGTATATGCAAGAACCTTCCAAAACCTTAAAAAGACTATCACAATATCTCATATAATTGATTTTCACTCCTAGAATAATACTAAGAATAGTTGAACAGTTGGGCTTCATTGTAAGTGTCTACCTATGTTGGGAGTGTCCATAAACATTGGTCAGCCTCAACATATTTCATGGGTTGATCATAACCTAAAATATCAAAGAGTTAGCTATAAATATAGGTCAATCATAAGGTCATACTCATCTTTGCTAGTCCTAACCAACTTGAGAAATTAATTATCACTTTATTGAGACATTATCATAAAGGCATACATATTTGAATATCCCTAAAAAAAGAAACCTTAGAGTCAAGTTTGAATACACATGCAAGTCAAAGTGGCATGGTGCCAAATTTTGAAAGCCAAACATTATATTGCATTCTAGATTGATCATGATGTTACACACACAAATAAATGGGAGAACTATGTGTGGTTTGAGCCCTCTTCACAGTATTGAAACATAGGTAAAGCTCAGTCAGTCAATGATGAGTGATTGGGGCTATCCAACCCAACATAACAACCCTATTTTCAAGGTTCATCTTATGGTCAAAATGGATATTAGGGTTTCATAGGTAGGATTAAGAAAATATGGATCAACACACATAACCTAAAGTGAGCAAACATGAAATAAGAATCTATAGGCACATGTGGTTTGGTTTGAGGCATCATAGACCTATACAGTCAACAGGGACAATGCCAACAAATCCTGAATAAGATCGATCATCATAAGGGTCTTAGTTTCACTAGAAACATCCACATAATGTTTGAAATCTTGTTTCCTAATCTGAGTGATAACATAATAGACACAAAGTATTTTAAAAAATAATGAAAAATGTGGTGAACAACATAATATCATAACAAGGTAATTACATCTTCCTTTTATTACATCTTTTCGTTTCCATTCATATTTGTATGATTATTTCCTTATTTTACATAATATGAATATTTTTATTTTTACTCTATTTAGATTGCACTAATCCAAAATAAGTAACACATTATGGTGAATGAAATGAAGCACATGTAGTGAGCTTGTCTTATAGAATTAGGCCATGATACACTAATAATTCACATAATTAATTAGATTATGTGATTTAGTTGAGTTAAATTAGATAGATTGGATAAATTGAGACATATGTGAGGCATATTTGGGGGATTTTACATGATTGTGAGAAATAGTTGGGGTATTAAATGACATTTTGAGATAGATTATATGGGTAATATTGAGCAAATTGATCAAATTAAGCAATTGAGATACATTCTATGACATTATGACAAAAAATTATGGTATTCTATATCATCTTAAGGAATAGTTGGAGCTGATTTGGGGCAAGAATGTTATTCATGCAAACACTTTTTTAATTGCGGATTGATGATTGGTAATATGTAAGAAATTTAAATCTATATTCCATCTACAGTGGTTTATCATTTTACATACAGACCTATTTTGGGGTTCCATTTTGACATACAAACCTATTTTGGTGTTCCACCTTTACATGTGAACCTAGTTTTAGGGTTCCAAAAAGAGAATTTTTATGATATTTGAGGCAGTGAAATTGAGTTTTCTACGTCTCTCAACTTCTTGTAGTCATTTCTCTAAAGGTAGTTAAGGCATTAACACTCCTCAACTCATGGTTTCAATAGTTGCATCTTGTTGGGGAATAATCACCCCATAACATTCTACAAATAAGTTCAACATGTGGTAGCTTAGTTTGTGTATGCTTAGGATTTGCATGGAGCAAGTGGGACATTTGGGGCATATCTATCAACACCAAGTGTGGTAATCACAAGTACCAAATTTATTATTTTATCCTTTTAATCTATCATGTTAAATAATAGACTAAAAGGGAGGCATATGTAGACACCTAACTTTTCCATCAAACACTTTAACAACATCAACTTTGGCACACTTTGACATACCTAGACTTTGCCTACACATGTAAATATTGTACACACTTTCCCTTTACCCATCTACCCACCTATTGTCTTGGATAAATCCATTCACCATAAATACATATTTAGGATCAACTCAATCTATATAAGAACAATCTATAATTTAAAACAAACCTTCCCCATGTCTCTAATCACTAATTTTCACTCCTATGATCATACTAGAAATGGATAGACAATTGTAGTTTATGTAAGCATCTACCTTTATTGATAGTTTCCATGAACACTCAATTGATAATTTTCAAATTGGGAAGTATTCTTTAGGTCAAGCTAGGCATGTTTCATGGGTCAGTCATAGTGGGACTCAAATATCAAAGATTTAACTATAAATACAAATCAATTGTAAGGGCATACCCATCTTTGTAAGTACTACCCAACTTGAAAAATAAATTATCACTCTATTGATACAATATCACAAAGGCATACATATTTAAATATCCTAAAAAGGAGTAGCCCTAAAGTCATTTTTGAATATACATGTAAGTCAAAGTTGCATGGTGTCATGGGCTGAAAGCTTATGTTCTAGATTGATCATGATGTTGCACACACACATAAATAGGAGAACTATGTGTAGTTTAAACCCTCTTCAGAGTATTAAAACATAGACAATGCTTAGTCACTCAATAGGGAGTGGTTGGGGATATCTAACCCAACACAATAACTTCTTTTTTAAGGGCCATCTTGTGGTCAAAAGGGATGTTGATTTTTCAAATGAAGGAGAAATAAAATATGGATCAACACATAGGACCGAAGGTAGTGCACATGCATGAAGCATCTATAAGAGTAGGCACAGGGGTCTGAGGCATCATAAACCTTTATAGTCAATAAGGATAGTGTCAATAAATCATGGATAATATTGGTTATCGTAAGGGTCCTAGTTTTATCGATAACATCTATATAAGGTTTCAAATTTTATTTATTGACCTAAGAAATTATATAACAAACATAGAGTATTTTTCAAAAACAGTGATGAACTATACTAAGCAATAATTATAGAGAAAACATAGTACTCTTCAGAAATAATGATGGGCACATTGAGCAATAGAATATAATAATAAGCTAAGTACATCTCCCTTCTATTGCTTTGTCAAGTTTAAATTTTTTTGAGTGCATAATCAATCTTTCTATATCCATTTAAATTTTTATGATTATTGCCCTATTGTACATAACATAAATATTTATAGTATTATTCTATTTAGATCATAATAATCCAAAATAAATAAAATAATTTTATAGGGAAGAGGAAATTCAAAACCCTTATTCGAGTTTTTCAATCGACACACACACAAAACTACATGGAGTTATAATTATGAGAATGCAAAATATGTAGTTTGTAACGTTACCTTAACAATTACCCGACTCCATTACTTTTTATTTTTTTGGAGTGTCAAGTTAGGTCAAGGAGAACATTTTTCTATTTTTCACATTCTACTTGGTAGATCTATGAATTCAAAACAAATGCATAATAATAATGTGACATTTCTCACGTGTTAGAGAAATCATAATGTGAAACCATAGCAGGAAAGCGATGACCACATGGAGATAGACACAAACATATGAGACTACCATGACTAGGTCTGTACATGATATACCTACACAATGCACTAGTATGTCCAATAATGATTTCCAAATTTGAGGAGAAGGTTGCATATAGTTAACACAGTCTATTTATAAGCTCAAATTTCTATAACAAAAAACAAGTGTGATCATTCCTTATCCCTTTGTCATTTACATCGCTCAGAATAGATTCAGTGTGGCACTTGGACTTGTTTCTCTTTATAGCCTCTAAGAAGTAATTTCATTCACGTGTGCTATTATATATTTAATTGAAATTGGTTTTTCCTTCTTTTTTTATAAAACTATAATAAACAAAAACATAAATTATGAACCACAACTCTTTGCCCTTCCAACCCAAGGTTTTTAAAAACCATCATCATCCAAGGTTTTTTTTTTCACTTCAAATCTAATTTTAAGATTTGTACCTAGTACTTACTCATCCATTAGCCATGGCTACACCTCCCGATGTTCCTTTCATAGAAAATCTTCATAGTCGTGATGAAAATTATAAGGACCTTCACCATAACAAAGAAGTTTATGCATTAGCCTAATCAACAAAGGAATAACCTACTCCAAAAAGTAGGCCAATTAATGAATTTGTATTATATTGATATTATGATAATAAATACTGAATCTAAACATGTTACAAATATAAAAAGTATAACATTCAATATTTTTAATATAACAATATGAAAGAGAAATTGTACATAGTTTATACACTGATGTGCTTGTAGATTTGAGCAAGGTAGGTGTATAAATAGACTATCTGAATATTTTGATCTAGTTGTTATATTCTAAAAATTATCTTTTTGTTATCACAAACACTTGCATCACCTTGGGATGCTTGCACTGATGCTAGTGCTTGTGCTTCAATGCATCTATCTTGTATGGAATATTTACTATTGACTGAGACTTCCACCTAGGTATTGTTGGGGATTTTTTTCACCTTTTATATTGCATATTTATATTTCTCACACAATATCTAGATATCACCATATAGCTTAAACCCTAGCTCTAACCCTAGGTTAGGTTACCTTACCAAAAATGGGTTAGTGGGCTCATAGTGTTGAACCTCAAAGACCCTTCGATCAATGAGTACTACATATATAGTTAGTGCTCCAAAGATGGACTCATACATATGTATTTATCCCATATGTGTTGGCTTGTGTGTGCACAAGGGTACAATATACTATATGTAAGTGGATGTAAATGATCTAGCTTGTAACTTGAAAAATTTAGCCCATGGGATACTCTTTGAATGCTTCAAACCTGTAACATGATTGCCCCTATGACTGAGGGTAGTTTTGAATACTTGATAGGAGTTTTTTTTAGATGTGTGTTTGGTAATCTCTTAAATATGATTTGATTTGTACTTGATTATACTAGGGTCATACTTCAAGATAAGCATTTAAGCTTAATAAGATGGTGAAAGTGAGTCTATCAAAATACTAGGGTCATACTACAAGATAAGCATTTAAGCTTAATAAGATGGTGAAAGTGAGTCTATCAGTTGTAAGGAAGGTCTAGAACTAAAGCGTATATCTTTGAGTGATATTTGTCGAGTTTACAAGACTAGTTTAACATATAAATACATATTTAGGCATCTCCATTTTACCTCCCTTTAATATGGTAATACATAAGGATGAAAATAATAGTTTAAAGGAAAGAAATTATGAACCGTGGTGTTTACAACACATCTTGATTTGTGTTAGCCTTATTTAAATTTGTTGTATGTGTATGACCTATAACTAAGAGCATGTGATAGGGTAATTAATGCATATAATCTAAAAATGAATAATTGAATTTTTCATGAAAGAAAAGAGGGATAGGAAGTAGTACACCTATGTGTTGATACAACCATGTTTCCCTTAATAATTTTATTCGGTAATGATGCTTCTTAGCTGAAGTATTAAAGAGAGATTCAAACTAAACCTATGTGAATAGAAAAATTGGAGGGTGATCATGCCCCCAATTCAGTATAAGGGTGATTTGTGCCAAGTCCATCAAAATTTTATAATCTCAATCACACAACTTTAGTGTATCATAATCTAGCCAATCTCGCTCGAGCCAAATGGTATAACCATATCAACTCACAAATATAAAATAGTGACAAGTCCATCGAGGGCATAAAATCTCAATCACACCAATAAAAAAAGCTAATTGTTGTACCAGATAAAAGCTCAAACAGTGCATCTTGGTAAATTTGGTGTATGAATATTGGTATAATGTGAATAATATATATGTAATTCAATGCATTTGCATGGCTTATGCACCTCAAATGTGTCTCAACTTGAAGTATCTATCAAAATGCAACCTTTGTTCTATAAAATATGTATCATAAATTAAAAAAACTATGTCCTAAATATGTGTCAAATGTATTAAATTTTGTTTCATGTGTATATTTGAATCCTATAAATTGAATCAAATTCTGGCAATTTTGTCAGCTATATGTATGTGGAATCACTTCTCTATGACATGCCCCACTTTTGAGGTGAGGGGAATGAAAAAGTGATAGTCGCCTTATCTCAATAGGATAAGACAATTTTATTGTATATGTGTGAATCATGTAGTAAAGAAACATCTAGTAGTGTCATGTCAAAGTAGATATATTAATGAAGCTCACAATATGCATACATAACAAGCCCTAACAAGCATGATGTATATCATAACAATGTTTATAAGATAACAAGATTAGTAAACAATCAAGCACACATACAATAATACTCAAATGTCATGCAAAAAGGGCTCTAAGGAGACCACAAATAAGGAGCATGTTCAAATGCCACACACTCAAGGGGAGGACATATGTAAATGTCCACACACTAAAGAAAAGAGCAAGATTCAAGGCATTGTGGCCAACAAATAAGGAACATGTTCAAATTTTCCACATCTCAAAGAAGAAAACAAGAAGTACAATCAAGTGATCCATATGAAGAGATGAAGTAAATGAAATAAAATCAACTAACATAAGATAGTCACACTAGTCTTTGCATATATATGTTAGTAAAATGTCATGCAGAATAGCATATCAAGTACACTATATAAGATAATAACATGAGTATAGGCATGTGTAAGTGTTAGTATATAAGCTCAATGTGATAATATAAATGATCATAACAATATAACTTATGTCAATCATAATCATATAGAAGCAAGATGCCCCCAACATAATGTGTCATGCATGAAAAGGGAAGGTCCAACATTTGCATGCTTGTGTATCATGGATCTCATGTATGTTTGTATAACACTCAAGTACTCATGAAACATATATGTGTATAGAAAATCAAACTCCTTCTACTAACATAAATCTAATAACATATGCAAAAACTAGTAAACATGTGAAATGTTATTTTTCTTGTATTTTTACTTTATTTGAATATTTTTATATTTTTCTTGAATATTTGATTTTGTTTTTGATTTTTTTAGTGTTTGAAAATGCACAATATATTAAATGAGATCAATATGAGGATAAAAAAATGTGAGAATTGGTAAATGAATAGCATTTCCTAAATTAAATGTGTCATCTATGTGCATAGTAAAATAAAAAAGTGTATCATGCTCTTTTATCAAGATTGTACTTGTTATCTTTGCTTGACAAATATTTTTCTTTGTGTGATCTTGTTATAAAGATGTTCTATCTTTGGAAAATAATTTAACCTTGCCTTCATGATCAAATGATATGCAACCTTTTTTTCTATACACCATTTATCCTATTGAGTGTAACCATTATTTTCCAAGTACAACATTTTATGCATTTGGATTATAAGTAACATGAAAAGTAAGAGAACATTATTTTGAATCAAATGAAGCTCTTAACTGAATTGATCCTATACTTGGAATTGAATTAGTTTCATCCACATGTTAAAACTTATTTTCAAGAGAGCTAAGAAATGACATAGAACAAAAAATTGTATCTTGATGGTCTATAACCTTTATATTTGTAAATTACTTGCCATGTATCTGAGTAGTGATAGTGAAAGGGTCCTAATATGAGGAAGGTTTTGTAATTTTTGACTTTGCCACCATATTTGGAACTTTATATTTGTCAAGTGTCTCTTGCCTTTTGACCTCTTTGTCAGGAATGCGAAACACCGGAAGCATACAATTGATTACCAAATACCAAGCAACTATAATATGCGGAAATAACCAGATTCACCAAGTAACTAGAATTCAGAATAACACAGCATATGAGAGACAATACACAACTTGTATTAACACTTTATACAGAAAAGAATACAATAGAGAATATCCCACATCTTCTCCACCACCTTACAGAGGTTTCCCACACCTCAAGTGAACAGTAAATCTTCTCCCCAAAGCTCTCCCTCTCACAGGTCCCAACACCCAACTCAAATACAGAGTTGGTGTTCACCTCCCGTGCTCCACGCACACCACAAGTGCTCCACGCACTCCACAAGCACTCCACGTGCTCCACAAGTACTCAAGGTACTTCAAGTAGATCTCCCATGAACCTGCAATAACCTGCACTTCAACAGACCATACTTATGGAAGGAACTCCCTTGCCTTCCTCTTGCTCTATCCGAGTACACACCTATACTCCAAGTAGATCCTGCCTGATACTGCTCCCTGTTGTGTTGCTGTCTATATGACCTTGCACACCTGCAAATCAAACAACGGTTCTCCTCACCTGTGAACCTCGACCTTGCACACACATACACCTGCAGATCAACGATCTTACTTACCATGTAGATCTCCTATATAGGCCATGCAACTGTGACCAAGATCCTACACTCCTGAAGAACCCAGCTGGCTCTCCAATCCAGCACCAACACACCTGGTACTGAGGCACTAGGAGGAACGCACCATTGCTCTACCTCACACACAGAAGGAGCTTATAATTATGCTCTCTTACTCCCTAGCACACTTTTCCAATACAACCATGAGTCTATTATATAGATCTCATCCAAACAATAATTAGACATCTAATTACAATAATTAGATCCGCAGCTATGAGTCTAAAATTAGCACTCATCATGCAAACACTTGGTTCGTTAGCTAACTGCCCGTAATTAGCTCGCAGTCGAACCACACAGGCGACCGACGTCGGTCCCTGTCTGCCTGGAGGTGACCGACGTCGGTTGCTTCTCTATGTTATCCTGCCGACGTCGGCTGATCAGACCGACCCTAACTTCTCTGCAACTCAGCAACCTTCAGCAACCTCCTCTCCTGTTTGCATCAGTGAAGCTTTTAGCTCCACAATCCTAACAATCTCCCACTTGGAGATAAACAGCTACACTGTACCTATACCTGTACCCCGTCTAATCTGTTTTCTGGTTTGTATCCCTCTTCAAGCTCCCACCTGAAGACAACCCACCACACATCCCGTGGTGTACCACCTGTCATCTAAGTACCCTGCCACATCTGAACCTACAACACCTATAGTGAAGTCCTGACCCTGCATAGCAACACCTGCTGCCGGTCCCTCTCAAAAAACCTGAGAACCCACTTCCCCGAATTGGCTCCTAACTCTGACAGCTCCCACTGCATGGGAATACTCATGCCTATACCAGACCTCATGTGATTTCGGACACTGTACCTGTCCAGCCCTTAGTGTGCTCCGGCTCTGCATCTCGAACCTCGCCAACACCTGATTCACATCAGCTCCCACTGGAGACAAAATCAACATGTGATCTCCATGCCTCCCATGTCAAAGAATTTCGCTGCTCCAAACTCCTCATGACATGACACTGAACTAATCTTACCCTTAGCTCAGCAAAACCTTGTATGTACAAACCTGCTATAGCAAAACATACCATCCACATACAGTAACAGAATGATGTCATGACCATCATCCTCTTGGTAAGACAAACCATAGTAGTTACCTGACACTGACTGAAGCCATGCTTCGTCCTCCACCTGTCAAACCCGGTACCACTGTCTTGCAGCTCCTCAAGACCATATGCCTGGTCTTCCGTCTCACGTATCCGTTCTCTCTATTCTTCTACTAAGGAATCCATTCGTCTCTATGCTTTCATCCAGCTGGCAAACCTACCAAAAACTCCCGTTTGGTTCTGCATCATATCCCTGCCTATCTCCCACCTGTTTCCAGGATCCTTCCTGCTCTACAATCAGCAACAAGTATGAAGAAGAGGAACACGAATTTGAGGGCCTACTTACGCCTTCAGTCCTCCGTATGGGTGTTTGAGACTCCTTGACAGCATGCTGTCCACCCAAAATTTGTTACAGTGACCGACCTCGGTCACTCCACAGTCTGCATCCGATCGACATCGGTTCCATGCGTCTGTCCCATGACCGACATCGGTCTTACCCTGCCCGACATCACCGGCTTCGATCTGCACATGACCGACATCGGCATCTGTCTGTTCGATGTCGGTTCCTCCTGATCGATGCCGGTACCTGTGTTCACCTGTGAGTGATGACTTTTTACCCACGAGCTTCTTTGAATCAAAACCCATGTCCAAACTGCTTTGCTTAGAAGTATCCAACACCATCCACTGGGTTCTGTCCGCCATCTCCTCCAAGAACACCAAGGCTTTCCAGTTCTTAAACCTGTCAAATATATCTGTCTTTCGCTTAAGAACATGCATCTCCTTCCTACTCATGTGACCAAACCTACGAAGCCACGTCTCCGCAACAGAAGAAGAATTAGTAATATAAACAAGTAGATAAAGTATACCTGTTTTCTTACCACTAGCTAATTCAAGTGCTACCGCTGTGAGAGTTCTTGTGCATCTCTCATCACCCAATCTTTCTAAAGAAATTAGCCATATCTCCAAACCTGGGACCTGCATGACCTTCATCAACACCTGTGTGTTGGCCGCTTGCAATTTCAGCTTCACTTCCCCTTTGCCAATTCTTTGGCAAGGCTTACCAGCTCCTCTACCTGGGGCTGCATGGAAAGAGGCAACCGAATCTTTTATCCAAGATTCAACTTTATCCAAGAAACCTGCAAACACATCCTGTGCAACAACACCTGCTACATCTGTATCTTTAGTTTCTTCATGCTGATCTACTACCAACCAACAATGTTCTGTTACCTGCTCTTTCTTTCCATCGGACCGTGAGTAACCGTCTGTGCTTTTCAACTCCTCCATTCTTAGCTTACTTTGATCTATCGTTGCTTTACTCCCACTCAATCAAAAACCCCTGAGAGTGCCCTGTAACCAAAACACAACCTGCTTCCTGCAACCTTAGCTCTGATACCACTTGTCAGGAATGCGAAACACCAGAAGCATACAATTGATTACCAAATACCAAGCAACTATAATATGCAGAAATAACTAGATTCACCAAGTAACTAGAATTCAGAATAACACAGCATATGAGAGACAATACACAACTTGTATTAACACTTTATACAGAAAAGAATACAATAGAGAATATCCCACATCTTCTCCACCACCTTACAGAGGTTTCCCACACCTCAAGTGAACAGTAAATCTTCTCCCCAAAGCTCTCCCTCTCACAGGTCCCAACACCCAACTCAAATACAGAGTTGGTGTTCACCTCCCGTGCTCCACGCACACCACAAGTGCTCCACACACTCCACAAGCTCTCCATGTGCTCCACAAGTACTCAAGGTACTTCAAGTAGATCTCCCATGAACCTGCAATAACCTGCACTTCAACAAACCATACTTATGGAAGGAACTCCCTTGCCTTCCTCTTGCTCTATCCGAGTACACACCTGTACTCCAAGTAGATCCTACCTGATACTGCTCCCTATTGTGTTGCTGTCTATATGACCTTGCACACCTGTAAATCAAACAACGGTTCTGCTCACCTGTGAACCTCGACCTTGCACACACATACACCTGCAGATCAACGATCTTACTTACCATGTAGATCTCCTATATAGGCCATGCAACTGTGACCAAGATCCTACACTCCTGAAGAACCCAGCTGGCTCTCCAATCCAGCACCAACACACCTGGTACTGAGGCACTAGGAGGAACGCACCATTGCTCTACCTCACACACAGAAGGAGCTTATAATTATGCTCTCTTACTCCCTAGCACACTTTTCCAATACAACCATGAGTCTATTATATAGATCTCATCCAAACAATAATTAGACATCTAATTACAATAATTAGATCCGCAGCTATGAGTCTAAAATTAGCACTCATCATGCAAACACTTGGTTCGTTAGCTAACTGCCCGTAATTAGCTCGCAGTCGAACCACACAGGCGACCGACGTCGGTCCCTGTCTGCCTGGAGGTGACCAACGTCGGCTGATATATGACCGACGTCGATTGCTTCTCTATGCTATCCTGCCGACGTCGGCTAATCAGACCGACCCCAACTTCTCTGCAACTCAGCAACCTCCTCTCCTGTTTGCATCAGTGAAGCTTTTAGCTCCACAATCCTAACACTCTTTTTTTATAAATATTTCTTTTAGCATGCTTATTTGCTTACCTTGAAATTGATTTGCTAATTGCTCTTTCTGTAACACTGTCTTTGCAACACATTACATTTCTAATTGTTCCTTTTCATATTGATCTTTTCATAGCATTTATTATTCTAGCTTTGCCTTTTGAATATTTTATTTCTATATTTTTTGTATTTACAATTATTTTTCTTCTGAATTATCCTTTTGTACCCATATTATTCTTTTTGCACTTGTGCTTTAGGAGATGTACTCATAATGTTAGTGGGTTTTTTTATTGATGTATCTATTATAGAATCACTACTATCAAGTGTACTTTTAATTATTAGTTTTAAAACCAAACAACAATATGTATAATTCCCATGCATTCTATGATATGCAAAATAATATTTTGATCTCATAAGAGGAGGTATAGGAGGTAATTTGATCACTTTGTTTCGAAGCATTTACACTAAAATCTCACTTGAACTCTTATTAGCATTTTGTTCCTTTTTGAAGCACTAGTTGTAGATGTATTTTCTTGTGGCTTCTAATCTTGAGATGAAGTCTTATTAAGCATAAAATTGCTAAATGAGGATGCAAACATATGATTAACACTAGCATATTTTAGACTCATCGTGAATTTGATATGATTTTCCAATAGTGTGATCTTTGAATTAAAATACTAATTTTATTTTTTTAAATCCTCTTTGATAATGATGATTTGATCCTTAAGGGTTTCACAAGCACAAACCATGTGTATTTCAGATTGAACATGCATACACACACCATTAAGAGGAGATGTAGGAAGTGGAGGGTTTTGAAGAAGGGTGTGTTGGTTACCTTCTTTTAGCACTATAGGATGGGCCACCTTACCCCTTGAAGTAGTGATAACATGGACCTGGTTAGAAGGATATTAGTTATCACCATCTTTAGGATTATGATATGGAGAGATTCATTTTTAGCCATTTCAAGTTTTCCAAAGACTAATACGAGAATAGGAAATGGGAAACATACAAATACTCCAACATTATAAGGAAACCAACATTTAATTTGAAACCCTAAAATGTTAAAAACCCCAAGGAAAATGTAATAAGATTTTCCAAAACCCCAAGGAAAACATAGAAAGGTTTTAAAAAACAAAAAACAAATAATCAAAACCCCCAATAAAGGGAAAACTAGGTATCCTTTTCACCTTATATGTTCAGATGTACTAAAGAAAAGTAAATTAACAAAGCAAAAAACTATGTACATAATTTTGACAAACAAAAAGAGGTTTCTAATTATCGAAAGAGAATTATTAAAAACCTTTGAGGAATTTTAAAATTGAGCTATTTTGAATTATAAATGAGACAAACAGAGTGGAATGTTTCACAAGCAAAACCCTATAATATTACCAATAAAGAATCAATAATTGCAATAAATCAAGAATGTATTTTAGGGATCTGAGAGAGGTTTTTTAATTAGATATAAATTTTGAAGAAACCCATAAACTAATTAGAAAATAAGTACACCTTTCACCCTATATGTCAATAGTTAATAAAAATAGTAAATTGAAAAAAAATGAAAATCTGTATAAAATTTGGGTGAATAAAAAGAGATTTTTTAGTATACCAGCCTAATTAGAAAAACCTCGAAGGAATTTTAAAATTGAGATTTTAGGAATAAAAAATGAGCCAGTCAAGGAAGATGAAAATGCAAGTGTATGAACACAAAACCCTAGCATAAGGAATTTTTATTTTTGCACCCATAAATAGGGGAAATCAGAGGTCAATCTGAAAACCTGGGGAAAATTTATGAATTCTAAAAAAGAAGGTTGAAACCCCATGGTAACTTATGGTTTGGTAAGGTTAGATCGATATGTGGGTTTTAGAAATAGGAATTAATATAGAGAGTAGCTTAATCAACTAAGGAGTAATCTACTATTAAAATTAGGTCAATTAATGAATTTATATTCTACTTATATTCTAATAAGAAATACCGAATCTAAGCATTTATCAAATATATAAAATATAACATTCAATATCCTAATAATAATAGGAAAGAGAAATTGTAATTAGCTTATACTCTAATGCATAGGCAGTTTTGAGTAAGGTAAGTGTCTACATAGATTTCTTAAAGATTCATATCTAGTTATCAGATTTTGAAATTTAGTGTTTTTCTAGCATAAACACTTGTGTTTCCCTAGGGACACTTGCATCGATGTTACTGTTTGTATTTCAATGCATCTACTATGTATGGAATATCAATTGTTAATTGAGACTTCCACCTGGGTCTTTATGGGTTTTTTGTCACCTTTTAGATTATATCTTAAGATCACATGCATAGGATATCGATATCATAATATAGCTCAAACCCTAACTCTTCACCCTGGGTTAGGTTACCTTTCCAAAAATGGGTTAGTGGGATCATGGTGTCAAGATAACTTCAAATACCCTTTTATCAATCATCACTACCTATATATCTGATACTCTTAAAAGGGCCTCAAACACATGTAGTTTCCCCTATGTGTTGCCTTGTGTATGCACAAGAGTGCAATATACTATATGCAAGTGCATGTAAATGATATAGCTTGTAACTTGACAAATATGGTCCATGGTTTACTCTTTGAATGCTTCAAACCTATAATATGATTGCTCCTATGACTAATATGGAAATAGGGAAGAATAAGGTAGATCTAGATACTTGAAAGTTACTTTTTCTAGATGTGTGCTTGGTAAGCTCTTGAATATTACTTGATTTGTACTTAATGATAATGAATGGTATTTTAATTATATTTATACAAAACCTTTTAAAAATATTTTCATGGAAGGGTTAATGAAACTTATTAGGTTGGCCTATACATATCAAAATATTTACAAATTTGAGTGTTTAAAAGGCAAGGACACTTGTATTTGATCAAAGATAGTAGCATTGATGCTATTGTCCAAGTATAGACACAACTATCCAAGAATATGGAAGGTTGCTAGAGATTTGTAACTAACAATGAATGATATATATCATATCTCAAGCGTACTATGGGCTACATGTGATCTCGATAATCAACATATTAAGGTCAAACTATAAGATAAGCATTTAGACCTAGTGGGATGGCGAAGGCAAGCCTATCGGTTGCAATAAAGGTTTCAAATTGAAGGGTAGAGCCTTGAGTGATATTTTTTAAGTGTAGAAGACTAGTTTAACATATAAATCAAGATTTAAGCATCTACATCAAGGTGTCAACACTATATATAAAACACTAGTTCTTTTCAACTATTGAAGGACTATAGATTGCATATAAAAAAAAACTATTGTGTAAAGTATATTCTTGTTTAACCCTAAATTTAGATATGTGTGGTTATACATGTTTAAGGGGTATTAGATTAGCTTTTATACAAGGATGGTGAACTAACCTAATAATTAGTCTAATTAATTAAAAAATCAAACAAATAGTAATCTTAATTTATATAATTGAGATTACTAAAAATAGTAAAGTACAACTATTGATAGATATCGCAATGAATTGAAAACAAATGATACTTAGATGGTTTAATGTGTGCATGCAGTTTGTTGGGTGAATATTTTGTCAGTCAGCTGTCTGATTGAGCAAAATAGGTCTTATCATCCATAGCAAAGGAGATTGGTCGGTCCAGTGTGCAAGTTTACTACATCAGAGGTGGACAAATCTCTCCTCTCATCAAGGGGAGGTTCCCTATAAATACGCAGGAGCTATATACTATATATAAATGTAGAAAATAACACTTGGGTAGGATACATCATCCATCTCTCTTCTTTCAGATATGATGTTAACAAACAGAGGAGAAAATCCTGGTGAAAACACTGAAGGCACTTCTCTTCTTTCAGAAGTGTTCTTGCAGGAAATAGCAAGAGTTCTTTCAGGTAGTAAAAGTAACTGGTGACAATAGGGCACAGTAACCAACAGGATGAAAGAGAACACAAAGTTTCAACCTTAACTACCCAAAGAGTATAACACAAAGGATAATGGGGGCACAAAGTCATCCCAGAATCCCCAACATAAAAAGAAAATAAAAACACACACTAAAAACAATTGTGAAAGCATAAAGTCTTCTCACAGTTGGCTTCAGGACACCTTCCTTATTACCTTCATTAATTCTACTTGTCAAATTAAATAAACAAGAACACATTCAGAAGATAGACATAGGAATAATCTCCTAAAATGATACAAGCCAAAACATCACAAAGTCTGCAAACAACTTGCTTTCTCATTCAGATAAAATGAAATGAAATTACAATCTGAGCTCAAAGTCTCAGTATTCTTCTCTCAACTGGGCAGAGTTTTGCTCTTGTAAAAATGAAAAGTCCCCTCTAACAATAAAAGAGTTTACAATATATAGTGCTTCAAGAAAGACTTGGGCACTTATTTCATGAAAAAGGTCTATGCCGAATTGAATGCCTTTAATGCACCTTCAGTTCTGTCTGGAGGGGCCATGCTGGGAATAATGCATTACCATAACTATGGCATGTCCATTCCTCTAATATGTCTCTTCCTTAGTATGGGTTGTCTAGTCCTTTTCCTAATGTCTGTGCAACTGTCCAATTGGCCATTACTTCCTGGAAGAAAAATAGGCCGCGTCCTTGATTTGGCATGTTTAAAAGTCTACTAGATCTATTGTTTCACCTACTGGAAATAAATCCCTTGAAGATATTATGGCGTTTCCCTATTTTTGCTTATGATTCAAGCCCTCGGGCTATCTTTTTGGCTTTGTTGGCTCTTTACATTCTTCCCTTTGGCATTTTGGCCTTTGAATGTATTCAAGCCCACGCTCAAACCAATTTCATCGTGTCTTTCCTGCTTGCTTTGGCCGATTTTCACTGATCTCAGCAAATGACACGTGGCAATTTTCGTCGTGCTCCTAGAAACACCGCATAAACATTCAGGACTCATTTTGGATTCATGTGGATGATGGCACTTATCGTGCACCGCTTAACCTTAGCAACTCACTCGAGGCCCACCATAGTCCTTATGAAACAAAAGGGAGAGACTGTAGATATTGAAACTTGTCATGCTCCATTGAGATTTTTAAGGGACACGTGGGATCTTCTGTGGCTTTGTAGAAAAACATATTACAACCTTCCACTGTTTCCACTTGGTGCTTTCCACGTGATTCAGTGAGAAGCTTTAAAACTAATAAGAAGCTTGAAATGTAGACGTCGACACTTGTCGCGTTCCACTGAGTTACAGTGGGACACGTGGCATGTTTCACTGCTTCTTGTAAATAAAGTATAAGGTGTCTCGGCAGATGACACTTGGCAGCTTCTGCTCTCGAGCTTTTTCCTTTCCTTGGCCACTCATTCCCTTTAATTTCTTTGATTTTTCTACCCGAGTAAATTCCTTCAGACAAAATGTCTGAAGGAATTTTTCCTTGGTCATTCCCACAAAAAATACTTTCGAAATAATTCTTTTGGCCTCTTTTACTTAGTCATTTCCATCAGACAAAAAGCTCGAAGGAATTTTTCCTTTTGGGCCTTTGAACAAATCTGAAGGAATTATGTCTTTTCTTTGACCCTTGAACCAATGTTGGTGCCCCCAGCAAGGGCATTTATTCCTTCGACCCTAGGGCAGCCCCTTGAAACTGTGATTGAACCGATCAATCGAACCAACCCCAAAAATGACGAAGGATTGGAAACTTGTTCTTTTGATTGAACTCGCATGCAGAAGCCTTTGAACCTATTAATCTCAAGCATGTTGAGTTCATAGATTTTAAGAAAAAGCCTTGAAAAATGAAGAACTTGTATGCTCAGAGCAATTTTTGAAAAGGGGAGAGATGATTTTGGTCTGTTGAACCAAAATAGTTTATAGGTTGTCCCAAAAATGAGAAAGCTATTTTTGGGGACAACAGTTGGCTCCAGTTGGGGAACTTTCGTTAGATGAAAACTCAGAACAGCTGAGGGGAGTAGAAACCAGAATCTCCAGTGCCTTGAAGTATGCCATTGGGCTATGGAGTTGTGCTACCCAAAAAGAAAGGCTCCAAAAAATGAAAATGAAAAGCACAAAAATAGAAACAAAAGACTATATAAATATACATATGTACAGGGGAGCTCATCCGTTACTTCAAGAGTTGAAGTGCTTCAAATGCTGCCCATTGTGAGGCAGAGAAAAGAGAGTGCCATCTTGATACTTCAACAGGAAACTATTTTCACCGTTGAGCTAATGAATAGTAAAAGGGCCCCTCCATAGGGAATCAAACTTTCGATGCATCCCTTTTGGTTCTCTTCTCTTGTCCCACAGTAGGACTTGATCTCCAATCTGAAAATCACAGTTTTCTGCTTTCTAGTCAAAGAGCTTCTTCACCAGACCTTGATGGGTAGCAATTTGGTCTACCACTGCAGTTCTCTACTCTTCCAACTCATTCAGGCACATAATCCTCTTATCAAGGGTGCTTTCATACATTTAATCTTCAATTGCCTTAGCCAATTTCAATGATGGCAATTCCAAGGTGATTGGTATCTCAGCAGTGATACCATAAAGAAGTTGGAAAGGAGACATACCAATTGCTCTCTTTGGTGTAATTTTGTCTGCCCATAGAGCATCAACCAATGCTTTATGCCATGTCTTTTTGTTGTCATCCACCAGCTTCTTGATGATAGTCACCAGGTTCTTATTCCTTGATTCGGCCTATCCATTCCCTTGTGGAAAGTAATCAGAAGAGTGGGAGAGTGTAATTCCATAGTAGAAATAGAATTGAGTAATCTCCTAAGAAGTGAAACAAGTTGCATTGTCAATGACAATCTTGGTCAGGACCTCAAACCTGGAAATGATGTTATCTTTGAGAAAATTGCATACTACTTCTAACGTAGCATGTTTGGTTATAACAGCTTCCACCCATTTGGTGAAGTAGTCTGTTGCTATAAGGACATAATCATGTTCAGCACTTGAAGATAGGTTTACAACTCCAATAAAATCAATTCCCCATTGCTGGAATGGCTCCTCTATGACCACTAGCTTGAGAGGCAAGGCAGCTAACTTGGATCTTCTGATAAATTGCTGGTATAGTTCACATTTTCTAACCCACTGGTATGCATCCTGAAAGAGAGTTGGCCAGTAGTACCTAGCTCACAAAATTTTATAGGCAGTCACAGGGGCAAAAAAATGTCCTCCATAGACCGAATTGTGGAAGGACTTCAGAAGTTGGCTTTACTGCTCCTTGTCCACACAGTGAAGGAACACTCCATCAAGGCTCCTCTTATATAGGCCGTTGTCCCAAAGGATAAAATTGATAACTTTTAGCTTGATAATTCTCCTTTATTTATAAGATAAGTGAGCAGGACACTCACCATAAATAAGGAAATGAGCAATACTTAAATACCACTCATTCGTGGTGGAGACAAAGAGGACTATTGGCGTGTCTTCCGTCTCTGCTTCTTCATGCCTTGTTTCTTCTAGTTTGTTGTCAACAATCAACTGGCATAGGCCCTTTCCCCGTATCAGCTTTGTTGGCTTGATGATCAGATCAAACTTCTAGATCTTTACAATCTAATTGCCTCTTTTGGTTCCAAACTCTTATTGAGTTAATATGGATTTGACCGTGGTATTAGGAACCAGAGCAGTAACTCGTGAATTGAGGATGTAAAAATAAAAATGCTTCACTGCCTTGACCACCGCATAAGCATGCTTCTCCATGCTTTAATACTTCAGCTCATGAGCTTTGAGAGGACAACTCATGAAAGAAATGGGAGATTCCACACCTTCTTCGTTTTGCTGAACCAGGATGGCTGAAAGTGTGTGTTCAGAAGCATAACTATATATTAGGAAATACTTCATATAATCTGGACAAACTAGAAATGGGGCTTGGGCAATGGCAGTCTTGATATCCTCAAATGTTGACTTGCCTTCTTCAGTCCAGCTGAAGGTGTCCTTATTCTTCATCATGTTTACAATGTGCCTGGTCTTCTAAGCAAATTCAGAGATGAACCTCTGTAAGAAATTCACCTTTCCAAAGAAAGAGTGAACAACAATCTTACACGTGGTTAAAGTAAGCTCTTGGATAGACTTGACTCTGTTTGAGTCAATCTTTATGCCTCCTTTAGATACAATGTGTCCAAGAAGTTTCCCCTTTGTTACTCCAAAAATTGATTTCTTGGGGTTTAAGGAAATGCCATTCTGGCGATAGCGTTCTAGCATTTGTTGCAAGTGGCGCACATGATCTAGGCGATGCTTCAAAAAAATAGTCAAGTCATCAAGATAAACTATAATGAATTTACCCATCTCATCCTTGAAAGTAAGGTCTATTGGTCTTTGAAAGGTGGCGCCAACATTTATCAAGCGAAAAGGCATCCTTCTATATGCAAACGTGCCTCAGGGTGTGGTGAAAGCAGTCTTGTATTGGTCTACCTCACCAACTTCAACCTGATTATATTTTGAGAAGCCATATAGCATTAATAACATCTCCAAACCAGTTACTGTCTGAATCACTTGATCCATGATTGGCGAAAGATAGCTATCCTTCACGGACGACTGATTTAAATTCTTAAAATCCACACAGAGGCAAATTTTGCCATTCTTCTTCCTTACAGGCACTATGTTTGCAATCCATGTGGAATGATGGATTGGAAAAATGATCCTAGCATTTAACATCTTTTATATCTCAAACAAAATAGTACCTAATATCTTCAGATTGTATTATCTAGATTTTTGCCTGTAAGGCACTGAGTCAGCCTTGAGAGGAATGTCATGGCAGATTTCATCAGGCCTGAGTGACTTCAGGTCATCATAGGAGTATGCTAAGGCATCCATGTATTGGCAGAGTAGAGCAATGAGCTTGAATCTCTCCTCAGGAGTGCAGCACTTCCCAAGGTTCACCATCTTGGGATCATCCTTAGTACCCAAATTCATCTGGTTAAACTCCTGAGAGGAGCTTGAATCTATTGTTGCTGCCTGACAAATCTGTCATGTTTGTCAAACAATTTCTCAAGGGAAACCAGGCCTTTGGGAATTTTATTCCCTTTAAGTTGCAGGAACTCCTCACCTACGTCTGCATTTGGTTCAGGAGCTAGTTCACACTTTTGAGGTTCACTACCTTCAAAATGCAGCTGCTCAAAGCTATCCTTTTATTCTAAGAAGGCAATAATTTAGTTGTCATTGTTAAACACTTGCCAATGACTGAAGTTATTAGGTACACTCGGTCAAAATACCAACTCAATAGTGTACTTGTCTCCTTTGAAGTCTGAGTGGGGGACCAAGAGAGTAGCTAAGACAGCTAGTGCATCAGCCCAGTCATTGAATTCTCTAAGAATGGTAGAGATGTTGAAAGCTTCAAAGCTTTCAAGTTGATCCCAAACTAGATTACGATAGTGACACAATCTTTCATTCTTGATTTGATACAAGTTTCTCACTTGACAAACCACTAGTTCAGCATCTCCTTTAGCATGAAGGTGCTTGATACCTTGGTCTCGGGCAGCCTTCAATCCGAACAACAGAGACTCATATTCAGTTGTGTTATTAGTTTTGCTAAACTGCAACTTGTAGGATGAAAGAAAAATATCTCCTTGAGGAGATATCAGCACAACTCTGGCTCTTGAACTAATGGAGGAGCAGTTGCCATCAAATTCAAGAATCCATACCTTGTTAGACACTAATTTTTCTTTGGGTTCTTCTTCATTCGGAGGGGGAGATTCTTCCACCCTTGCATTACACTCAATGAATTATTTTGCTATTTCAACTGAACTAATCTTCAGGTTGTCACCTTCAAGATTTTCAATAGGTATTTCATGAAATTCATCTGTGGATAAAAAGTAGTTACCCATGCCTAAAGACTCAAATAGAATTTGAGCTTCAAGTGTTGAGATCTAGGTAACCATGTGTTTTGCTTCCTTTTCAGGGAGCAGCCTCTTCATGACACCTTTGACTGAAATCCTTGTCTCAGATAAGTCCATGCTCAATTCACCACCAACATCCTTGCAAAAATTCTGCCCAAGAAGGATGCCATAGGATGTAGGGATGTCAGCCACCAAGATGGTCATCTTGATTCTCTTGTCTAGGAACGCTGTAAATGCGAATTGGGTGTCCTTGATCTGCCCCAAAAGTGGTACTTGCTTGTTTTCCATGGAGAAGCATCTACCAAAGGTTTTAGTCAGTGTAAGGCTAAGGGATTCAGCCACTTTGGCAAGAATTACATTATTTGAAGCTCTAAAATCAATGATGCAGTTGTTCAATTGATGTCTATTTATCAGCAATGAGACATGAAAAGGTTCAGTTCTACTAGGAGCAGCAGGGGGAGTAATGACAAGGTTGTTCTTGGTGGGTGCATTCTTGGGGGAATCACGAGTCACCTTGGAAATGGCTTATCTTATAGGGGCATTTTGGTTCTTCACGCACTGAACCAATTTATCTAATTGCTCAGGATGGGACTGCAGAAATTCAAATTCAGACATTTGAATTTTGGTTTTCTTTATATGGTCAATTATGTCAAATGCATAGAATGAGCCAGGAGCAAAGGATGTGAATTCATCCTTTTGATTTTTGGAAGGGGGAGGATTAGACTGCAAATTTGAAGCAAAAAGTGTAGGGGCATTTGAGGTACTTACCTTTCTTGCAATTACTAGATCCTTTGGTTGGAAAGAAAGAGTGGATCCCCGCTTAGCAATTGAAACTGCTAGTTGAGGTTGCTACTCTGCTTTCTCCTTATCAGCTGGTTGAGCTGATTGATTCATGAACTGAGTGAATACAACATATGATCCCTCAGCTGCATTACCTTCACTTCTAAGTTCATCCTAGTAGTTCAAGAAATCAATATGGGAGTCGCTAGCTAATTCTTCTTCTTCCTCAGTGAAGAGATTAGCGTCATCTTCAGGATTCAACTCAAGCTAAAATGAGAAATTTGATTCAGTTTCAAGATATCCAACTACTAAGTTGGTTGGAGGTGCTTCAAGGGCAAGGTTCCTCTATGAAGGAGGAAGACAATTTAGCTATCCTTAATTCTTGGCAGCATTGCCTTGATACACCTAATTCTAAAATGTCCTCTTTGGCATATCTCTATATGCAAGAGCAAATGACATCCCTTACGCCATTTGCTTTCTGAGAGCTAACACTTCATTTGTTAGCTTTTATACCATTGTGTTAGTGGTGACTGCAGGTGAGTATTCAAAAGATGAAGAGGATTTACCTTTATTAGGGTGTCTCCTTATCTTTCCTGCTAAGATAAGGTCATCTTCTATCTCAATAGCCAAGTCCTAAGCAACAACAAGGTCTATGTGTCTAGCCCATCTCAGTAAGAAACTCACTTTAGGCAGCTGTGAGTTGATGAAAAAACACTTGAGATTCTGAGGTGTCAACTGGGCGACCATGAAAATCTTGTGCCTCAGCTTGTCAAACCTGAAATGGAAGTCCCTCATAGGTTCATGGGGCTCCTTCTTCATTTGTGTGAGCTAGGCCAACAAGGCATGCACATCTTTTGCAAGTTTGAACCTAGCTTCAAATTTATCTTTGAGCGTGTCCCAGTCAGTCACTGATCTAACTTGTAGATGGTAGAACCAGTCTGCAGCAATGCTTTATAGTGTCTCCACGAATAGCCTAACTACTATGTCTTTAAATTCCACCCCCTATTATGCCACAGGTTATGCTAAAAGCTACAATATGTTCATCAAAATGAACTTTCCCATCACCAAAGAATTTGGGGAAATTCTTTCTTGAACTGTGTGGAAGCTCATGCAGAGGTGGAGTTAAATTTAGTGGACCAAAAGAGTTACTCCAGGGGCCTTGAGCCATGATTTGATTATGTAAGAGTGGGATCACAAATCTAGGTGGAGAATGGATAGGCAAAGCTCTACTAGCAGCAGAAAAAGAAGCTCTGCCTTGTGTTTGTAACCTTATAGGGCTAGGAGGAAGACTCCTAGTTCATTGAAGGTGAGGTTGTGGAGGAAACAAATCAAAATTACTCTGTTGCACCAACTCAAAAGCAGGGTCAACAACACCTTGAAATTTTTGGCTTCTAGTATAACGTGGATTTGCCAAATTGTAAAACAAAAATGGAAAAGAGCAGGATCTGCTTCAGCTTGAAGCTTGAGACTTCAAATTGCGCACTCATCCCTAATAGAGTCACCAAAAAGACTGTTGGGTGAATATTTTGTCAGTTAGCTATCTGATTGAGCAAAATAGGTCTTATCATCCACAACAAAGGAGATTGGTCAGTCCAGTGTGCAAGTTTACTACATCAGAGGTGGACAAATCTCTCCTCTCATCAAGGGGAGGTTCCCTATAAATATGCAGGAGCTATATACTATATATGCATGTAAAAAATAATACTTAAGGGTAGGATACATCATCCATCTCTCTTCTTTCATAGATGATGTTAACAAATAGAGGAAAAAATCTTGGCGAAAACACTGAAGGGACTTCTCTTCTTTCAGAAGCATTCTTGCAGGAAACATCAGGAGTTCTTTAAGGTAGTAAAAGTAACTGGTGACAATAGGGCGCAGTAATTAGCAGGATGAAAGAGAACACAAAGTTTCCACTTCAACTGCCCAAAGAGTATAACACAAAGGATAATAGGGGCACAAAGTTGTCCTAGAATCCCCAACATAAAAAGAAAAGAAAACCACACACTAAAAACAATTGTGAAAGCACAAAGTCTTCCCATAGTTGGCTTCAGGACACCTTCCTTATTACTTTCACTAATTCTACTTGTCAAATTAAATAAATAAGAACACATTGAGAAGATAGACATAGGAATAATCTCCTAAAATGATACAAGCCAAAACATCACAAAGTCTGCAAACAACTTGCTTTCTTATTCAGATAAAATGAAATGAAATTACAATCTGAGCTCAAAGTCTCAATATTCTTCTTTCAACTGGGTAGAGTTTCACTCTTGTAAAAATGAAAAGTCCTCTCTAACAATAAAAGAGTTTACAATATATAGCGCTTCAAGAAAGACTTAGGTGCTTGTTTCATAAAAAAGGTCCATGCCGAATTGAATGCCTTCAATGTACCTTTAGTTCTGTCTGGAGGGCCATGTTGGGAACAGTGCATTGTCATAACTATGGCGTGTCCATAATATGTCTCTTCCTTAGTATGGGTTGCCTGGTCCTTTTCCTAATGTTTGCACAGCTTTCCAATTGGCCATTACTTCCTGAAATAAAAATGGGCCACGTCCTTGATTTGGCATGTTCAGAAGTCTGCTTGATTTATTGTTTCACCTACTAAAAATAACTCCCTTGAAGAGATTATGGCCTTTCCCTTTTTTAGCTTATGATTCGAGCCCTTGGGCTATCTTTTTGACTTTGTTGGCTCTTTACGTTCTTCCCTTTGGCATTTTGGCCTTTGAATATATTCAAGCCCGTGCTCAAACCAATTTCATCGTGTCTTTCCCGCTTGCTTTGGTCACTTTCCACTGATCTCAACAAGTGACACATGGTAGTTTCTGTCGTGCTCCTAGAAACACCACAGAAACATTCAGGACTCATTTTGGATTCATGTGGATGATGGCACTTGTCACGTGTCGCTTAACCTTAGCAACTCGCTTAGGGCCCACCACAGTCCTTATGGAACAAAAGGGAGAGACCGTGGATATTGACACTTGTCGTGCTCTGTCGAGCTTTTCAAGGGACATGTGGCATCTTCCGTGGCTTTGTAGAAAAACATATTACAACCTTTGGCTGTTGCCACTTGGTGCTTTCTGCATGATTCAGTGAGAAGCTTTGAAACTAATAAGAAGTCTAAAACGTGAATGCTAACACTTGTTGTGCTATGTTGAGTTATAGTGGGACACGTGGCATGTTCTGCTGCTTCTTGGAAATAAACTATAAAGTGTCTCGGTAGATGACACTTGGTAGCTTTCGCTCTCGAGATTTTTCCTTTCCTTGGCCGCTCATTCCCTTTAATTTCTTCGAGTTTTCTTCCCGAGTGAATTCCTTCGGACAAAATATCTGAAGGAATTTTGCCTTGGTCATTCCCACGAAAAATACTTCTGAAAGATTTCTTTTGGCCTCTTTTACTTAGTCATTTCCATCAGACAAAAAGCCCGAAGGAATTTTTCCTTTTGGGCCTTTGAACAAATCTGAAGGAATTCTATATTTTCTTTGACCCTTGAACCAATGTTGGTGCCCTTCGCAAGGGCATTTGTTCCTTCAGCCCTGGGGCAGCCCCTTGAACCTGTGATTGAACCGACCGATCAAACCAACCCCGAAAATGACTAAGGATTGGAAACTTGTTCTTTTGATTGAACTCGCCTGCAGAAGCCTTTGAAACTGTTAATCTCAAGCATGTTGAGTCCATAGATTTTAAGAAAAAGCCTTGAAAAATGAAGAACTTGTATGCTCAGAGCAATTTTTGAAAAGGGGAGAGATGATTTTGGTTTGTTGAACCAAAATAGTTCATAGGTTGTCCCAAAAATGAGAAAGTTGTTTTTGGGGACAACACAGTTCTAATTTAGAATAGAATGAAAGTGGACTAGAAGATGATCATAGAATAGTCATCAAATTCTAGAAATGTTCACTTGCATTGGATCTAGACTATTGCATTGACATATGTGTCTTGTACGAAATACTGATTAGATCTAGTGTGACCAACTAGAGCCTTATAGGTTTTATGTCAATTTTCTTCTGATTTATATAGATTGTATGCACAAGTTATCACTCTTTATTAAATGATCAAACCTTAGCTCTTCACCCTTGAAGTGACTATGGAAAAAATGGGTTAGTGGGCTCACAGTGTCGACCTACCTCGAGGACCCCTCTGTCAGTGGGCAAAATATACAATAGTCTGAAGAGGGCCTCAAACTTATGTAGTTATATGTTGCTTGTGTGTGCACAAAGATGTAATATTTGATAAGCAGATAAATGTAATGACCTAGATTTTAATTTGGTAAATCTTTAGACTGGTATATTAATAGGGATGAATAGGGTACGTTTGCTCACTAAATGCTTGATTGAGTGTTTCTTGGTACATGGTCTTATGAGTTATATGTAATTTCTAGGTGTGAAATGATTGAGGGTTGATCTTGTATATATACCAATCTAGTTAAAAATATCTCACACTAAAGCACTTAGTTCAACCTTTAAGATACATTTTTTTTTCAAATTGGATGACTTTTGGGCAATGGACACTTTATAGGAAAAGTAGACACTTACATCGAAATAGGTATTTATTTGGTATGCAAGTATCCAAGAAGATAGAAAATAGGTACAATTTCAAAACTGAAAATGAAGGATAATAATCAAGCTTAGAGTTTTTTACACAATATAAAAATCCTAATCATCAAAATAACAATGGTTGGATTAAGAGATAAGTAATTTGGCACAAGGAGATAGTGAACGTGAGCCTTTCAGTAACACACAAGTCTAGAACTAAAAAGCATAATCATGATAGGTATTTATAAAATGTACAAGATCAAAGTATTACATAATTCATATTCTAGTATCTATATCCCCCCAATTAGTATCAAAATTACTATTTTAAATGAAATAAATGTGTACCTTGGTGTGAATCACACATCTTGTTTTTGTGTGAGCCCAACTTGAGTGCTTTATTGGTGACTGACCTGTAACTAAGAGAATGTTACAATATATAATCACTATATTAAATTTGAAATCAAAATAATTTGAAATGATTGAAAGTAAGAAGAACAAGGTCAGGAGTACACGTGTGTCGAGCAACCATCTTACCTTTTGGCAATTTGATCTGAAAAGATACCTCGTTATGAAGCATTGAAGCTTAGATTAGGATAATTCTAAAATTTCAATGCATATATATATAGAGAGAGAGAGAGATTGGAGGACACATGCCCCAAACCTTGGTGTAAAGGTTAATTATAATACATCTATTGAGTTTGTTCCATCTCAATCATGCAACCCAAACATGTGCATGATCTGGGGAGTGTGATAAATTTAATCAAATCATAATATATGTCTAATGAGGCTGGATGATTTTAAATCCAACCTATAAGTATGGTAAAGTTAGACAATTTAATCAAATCTAATTTATAAGTTTGGTAAGATTGAGATATTTAATCAGCTCAACCTTCCAAAGGTGAACCAACTACTGCAGTAGATTAACTTGATATAAATCCATAATAGTTCATCTTGGGTATGATAACAATCCATAATAGTATTTGAAATATAGAAAATCATTTGATTTTATAATTTTTAGGTGCCCTTTGCATAACATATGCACCTCATATATGTCTCAAGCTGAAAAATGGGTATAATAACAATACCAATTATAGAATGTTGCCACAAGTATGTATTTGAATCATATAATTGTGAAATTTGGTGAATTTTAAATTCATGAAAGTGTGGAGGATGTTTGTATGATATGCTCCCACTCAATCTGAAGAATCTAAGAATTTAGGCAAATGTCAAGAATATGATTTTCATAACATGCCACCACTGTAATCTGAAGATGTTGAATACTAAATAAGTGTGGAGGTCATGTATTTTTGACATGCCCCCATTGTAATATGGAACTGTATAAATGTGGAAGTCATGCCTCTATGACATGCCCCCACTGATATGCGCCCCCCCCTCGCCCCCCCATTTTAAGGTGAGGGGAAGTATAATTTACTAGTTACCTTACCTCAAAAGGATAAGATATTTGTATAAGTTGTGTATGGATCATGTAACATATATGAGTAACAAGTCTAAGTATATATAGTTATGAGGTACTTAGTATGTGATCACATCAATTCCTAAGAATAATGATATATATCGTGACAACATTTAGATAGTAACAATACAAGTTCATTAATCATTCAAGCACACACAAAAGAGCACTCCAAAGTAATGCAAAGTATAGAATGGTCCTAGGAGAGCTCGTACAAGGGGCATGTTCAAATTCCATACAATTGAAGGGATATGACTTAGTCAAATGTACATAAAGCATAGAATGACATATTCAAATGTCCATCCAACAAACAATGACATATTCAAATGTCAAAATAGGTAAGCAAAGGCATGTGGGCCATAATCAATGAAGCATATTCAAATGCTCAAACAAGCAATACAATGCAAGATAATAGCAATCAAGGAACACAATCAAGGAAATGTATAAAATGGAAAACTAAGACAAATATAATCAATATCATGCACCCAACATACTAGTTCATAAACATATGTGTTTGCAAGCAATGTTAAGTACATAGCATATGAAGTACACTATGAAAGGTATAAGCATGCCTCTAGACATGAGTAAGTATATATAAGCTCAAACATTATAATGTAAAATTATCATAGAATAATATAACCTGAGTGTATCATATTCAAATGCTCAAACAAGCAATATAATGCAAGATAATAGCAATCAAGGAACACAATCAAGGAAGTGTATAAAATGAAAAATTAAGACAAATATAATCAATATCATGCACCTAGCATACTAGTTCATAAACATATGTGTTTGCAAACAATGTTAAGTACATAGAATATGAAGTACACTATGAAATGTATAAGCATGCCTCTAGACATGAGTAAGTATATATAAGCTCAAACATTATAATGTAAAATTATCATAGAATAATATAACTTGAGTGTATCATGATCAAATAGGCAGATGCCCCTAATGTACTTAGGACATGAGTGAAGGGAAGGCCCAACATTTGTATGTGCATATATCATGTATCTATGTATGCCTGTATCATACTTAAATGAAGCATGAAACATGTGTATATAGGAAAGAAATGATATGTTATCTACTAACATGAATCAACCAACATATGCATAAGAAATAGTATAAGTAAGAACATGTTGAATTTTTTTGATATTTTAAAATTATTTATTTTTCATATTTTTGGAATATATATATTTTGGAAAATAAAAAGTCTAGCCAATTATCCCATCTAAGGGATGCTCATATAGAAGTGCTCTGAACACTAAATATGGTATAACAAACTAGTACTATTGAGTAACGTGAATAGGTGTAATATTTGGTGTTGTAGACTCTGTAATGCAATGTGTATGTGTCATATGACTCTATGGTCTTAAAGAGGTAATAGATGTATTAGGTGTTTGTGGAACCCATATTTTTATACTCTATAGTGTATCTAAAGTAGAAATAATAGAAACATGTTTAGTTGTTCTGGATAATTGAGCATGCTACATAATAGTAGATGAGGATTTCATATAATCCACTATGTATCTCTGATGTAATGGTCTTTCAAGTATGGGCCGCTTAGGAAATAGGATTGCTTGTTTCTTACCCTTTTGTAGAGAATTTACCTTAGTAAGTGTTGTAATTAACTGTATTGGAATAAACTTCTCTTATTCAAGTGGTTTTTCATATGGAATTCTAAGACTGTGACTACTTTGTTGGTATGAATGTATTTAATACACTTATGAATTATGGAAGGTACTACACATGAATTTTATGTATTCAAGGTTGTCTTAAAAACATATAAAAAAATCTCATGTATGTTATAAATAAGAAGGTAATGACCACATGTGTTGGACCAATCTGTAAAGGTAAGTTAATCTCACCAAAAATATGTTGTGAGTTCCTATCGAATGCTACAACCATTTTGGTCAAAGGGTTTAAATCATCATGTGTATATCCCAAATGTTAAAGTAATAACATGATGCAAACATTTTTGCTAGCACCATTATCAATCATAACATTGTGAATATGCGGGTGATCAAGTTATACTCGAATAAATAATAAATAAAGATCTGAGTCATCGTCCACAATCTCATTGTCATGGAAATTAATAGATGGTCTATGAACCATATGAGATAAATGCCTTATATAAGTACCAATAATCTCATGTAATGGGTGTCTATAATGTGGTGGAGGAGGATGTCAATTATATGTCATTTGCACTTCCAAATTCTTTTGATAACTATCTTGTAATGGATCACTAAACATCTTTTGGTTTTGATGGTCACCAAGATGTGACCCTTAATCTTTGGGAGGATCATCAAATGTAATTTCTTAGTTATCGATAAGGTATTGGATCTTATGCTTTAAGGTGTAACATTGGTTAGTAGAATGCCCAAGGCCCTAGTGATAGTCATAATAAACATTGGCATCATATCGATGTGGTAGAGGTCTACTCATATCAACCTCTATAGGAGGAGGGAGAGATATGAGATAATAATCTACAAGCTTCTTAAGTAACCAAGATAAAGACTCATATAATCATATAAATTGTCTATTTGGTGTATTGGATAAGACAAGCTGATTAAGTTGTGATATTATATTAGCAATTGTAGTTGTTTCCTTTTTAGGTTTTGTAGGTTATACCTTGTAACTCGGTTTGATATGAAACTTGGTATTGGATTAGTTGGTGTGTTTGATACATACTTAAGCTTATTCAATGAAAAAAGTTTCATTTCATAATCTCATACAATATGGCATAAGTCATCAAAATATTCAAACTTAAAAAAAACAATGGACTCATGTAATGGGGAAAGTAAACTTTATTTGAAGATGTCTTGAAGCTCTTTATCTACCATTTGGTTTGTCATTTTGTCCACATTATATTGTACCTTAAGACATATTCATTGATAGGTTCATTAGTTCCTTGTTTGATTTTTACAATTTGGGCATATGATACCTTTTCAGTTTTGTTGATAGAGAAGTGTGCCAAAAACTGATCTGCAATAGGTTTGAATGCTTTTACTAATTAGATTGGAAAATGATAAAATCATCTTAGATCATAGTCCTTGAGGCTCTTTGGAAATAGTTTAGTCAAAATTTTGTCATTAGAGGTGTAATAAGGATATGGTGCATAAAAAGATTGAAGATGTTGTTCAGGATCACCCTTGCCATCATAAAATGTGAACTTAGGTGCAACAAAACTAGATGGTAAGGGGTATAAATATGTCCCAAGTGTAATAGGGTTGTGTAAAAACTCTTGTGAATCAATAATGTAAGGGGACTTCATATAATTTTGCTTAATATTTGTAACATTGGTTGCAAAAGGTTCAGATTTTGGATGAGATCTTGCACATTTTGATCACTAATGTTTGAAGTTTGAGAAGTAATCAAAGGAGGTGTACCCATTGTTTGAGTTGATGTAGGAATTGAAACCGATAACTAGGTTGAAGTGCTAATGTTCCCATGGAGGATGTAGAAATAGTAGGGTTTATTTCAAAGGAAAATGATGTAAACACATAACATGTGCCCCCATTATATGTAAGAAATGATAATGTGCTCAAGGGAGGTTATTGATATGGAATTCATTGTAGTACCACCTAAGGATTCACCATTGCCAGGGGAGGATGCCTTAGCCTTGGAATGTTATTGATTTCATCTCTTGTAACATATAAAAATGCATCCATTAGGTCCTTATTGTTATTGAGATGAGTGACTAATGCTTCTTAACTTTCTATTTGAAAACAAGTTTTTTTATTAATATTTTCCATGGCTTATAAATAAAAATTTTGAAATTTGAAAAAGCAATTTATAACAAGCAAAAATCAGAAAATAGAAAACCCTAGGTCAATCGAGGGTTTTGAGATCAAAGGTCGTGTTCACCAAATATTTAACCATAAATTTAGATATGTGTGGTTATCTAGGGTTAAGGGGTGTTATATTAGCCTTTATACAAGGATGATGAACTAAACTAATGAGCAGGCTAATTAATAGAAAAAATCAGATAAATAACTTTCTAAATTTATAAATTTCAGATTGCTAAAATTAGTAAAGTACAACTATTGAAAAATATTGTAATGAATTGGAAATAAATCATACTTAGTTGGTTTACTTTTCACATGTAGGTTTGATCTAGAATAGGCTGGGATTAGATTGGAAGATGATCCTGAAACATTCATCATATTCTAGAAATGTTCTTTTTGTGGCCTTAGATGCTTGCATTAGATTTGGTTTATTACATTGATGCATGTGTCTAACTTTGACGTAGGTGTCATGTATGAAATATTAACCAGATCTAGATGCGACCAACTAGAGCCTTCTTGGTTTTATATCACCTTTATTACGATGTATATAGATTGTGTGTATAAATTGTCACTCTTTATCAAATGATCAAACCAAAGTTCTTTAGCCTTGGAGTGATTGTGGGAAAAATGGGATTGTGCGCTCATGGTGTCAAGCTACCCCAAGGACCCCTTTGTCAATAAGCATTGACTACATAGCCAACACTCAGAAGAGAGCCTCAAACTTATGTAGTTCTCCCTTACATTTGGGCTTATGTGTGCATAGAGAAGCATTGTATAATAATCAAAGACATGTAATGACCTAGCTTGCAACTTGGAAAATATGGCTCATGAACTGCTCTTGAAATGCTTAAGACATGTGTAAATATTGATCATATGACTAATATATAAATAGGTGGTAGGGCAAGTTTGGTCACTTGAAAGCTTGATTGAATTCTTTTTGGTATATGGCCTTGTGAGTTGTATGTGTTTTTAAGGTGATTGATAGGTGTGGAATAAATGAGGGTTGATATTAAATATATTAATCCCTTTTAGAAATATCTCAAGCTAAAACACTTAGGATGACCTTTAGATATGTTATTTTTCCAAATTGGATGACTTTTGGGCACTAGACACTTTGTAATAAATATGGACACTTACGTCGACGTAGGTGTCTGTCCAGAATGCAAGTGTCTAAGAAGATAGAAAATAGGTACAAGTCCAAAATTGGTAGTGAAGGATAATAATAATCAATTTTAGATATTTTTACATAGTATAGAAGGACTAGTCATCAAAATAAAAATGATAGATTAAGAGATAATAAATTTTACATAAGGAGATAGTGAGTGTGAGCCTTTAGGTAGTGGGCAAGTCTAGAATTGAAAGGTACAATCATGATAGGTATTTGTCATGTGTAAAAGACTGAGGTACTACATAAATTAGAGTTTAATATCTATAGTTGCATGAAAATAAAGTGCTAGAAATGAAATCACACTTGTTGGAAATGAAATGAACTATTGATATATGGATTCTAAGCTTCATGAGGAAAATTAAGTACACTCACACAAGAATCAAATGCCTTTACAAAATCGACTCAATAAACTAAACACACATATAAAATTCAATAGGAAATTGTATTCTTCACACAACAAAAATGACAACTAAACTTATGGATCAGGATCTTTAACACAAGTCTTTATGATGGGGCCTTCCTCAATCAAAGTTGAGTTTTAATGTTTCCCTTAAAAATAATTGATTTGCATCAAACAAATTCATCTTGCATTAAAGGATCATGTAGCAATGTGAGTATTGATATAATAACAGATTACAAAGAATTCAGATTGTACTCTCTATTTTCTATGTGTTTAAATATTTAAAACTTCATTATCCTTATGTTTTGCCATCTTATCTTAAATAGAGGAGGTAGGTTTGATGTTGCTCATCTAGTTAAAAAAGAATCTATGGAGACAACTTATTATGTTGCATGACAAACCAATCAATTTTAGTAAATAACAAAGCAATTAGTTACATGGTTACAACAACAAAGGAGCATGATCCATGAATAAGGAAATGTAAATGTTGTATTTGGTAATTGACCTATTCATTCTAAATTATAGGATTCATCTTCATGTTCAACTAATAGCCATAGCTTAGTAGGTGTATCAACATGGCAATGTGGTTTAACCATTATGGTTATGCTATAGGATGAAAAAAATGCCATATAGTTATTATAGTTTGATCCATTTATGCCTTCAATTGTTACTAAAAATTTAGAGATAATCATGCATGTGGTTCACTCGAGTCAGGAAATGTATTTTTGTTTGCGTTGGGTCAGTTATGCAAGATTGGGTCAATATCATAGGTAGATATTGACTTGTTGGTCAGAATTGATCTATGTGAATGTGTAGCATAGTGATTATATGGTTACTTGTGACAATCTTTTCATTATTTGTGTTTGTGATCTTGAACCTTGACGATGCATGCATATCTATAAATTAGCCACTTTTACATGGAAACCCTAGTTGTTCTTACGAGGGTTGGAAATATAAAAAAACAAGAGAAAGTTTAATGGCTTGAGTTAACCCCAATCATCCCTACCTGATGATTGACATTGTCTATGTCTACAATACTTCAAGGAGGGAAATCAAGCCACATGTAATTCTCCCACCTAGTGTGATTGTGAAATTATATTCCTTCACTATATTTATGTAACTAATGATTGGTTTTGGTACTTGACAATGCTTGTTTTGACCTAGATTTTCAGTGCTTCAAACTTGGTTTGTGACTATTATTAGTGAATAATATGCAAATTGAGGGAATATGATGTATTTTCTCAATGTGCAGTAGTGTAGAGATGTGCAATAGATAAGTGTTATATCCTTTAAAATGAAACCTTGATTTATGTATATATTGATCCTTTTGAATAATTCCTCACACCATCGACAAGCTAGGTTAATGGGCCAACCCTAAGAATGGGATTGATTTTAGAAAATAGTTTTTACTGAAAATAGGATGGTTTTGACCAACACAGGTCATTACCAACTAGAGGTAGTTACCATAACTTTAAAAAACAACATGTGTATAGGTGGACCGCTCTAAGATTCTATAGATGTATGTGCAGGATATTTAGTAGATTTAAAATAGATAATGAGGTTCCTACAGGTGTTTGACTACATAACAAAAGGGTTAACTCATATTGAAAATGACACCAAGAAAAATGAAAGGGTTCATAAAAACAATTCAAATTTTAGATTTTACATATGGATATTGACTAATTCATTCTCATTTCATGTTTATATGAAGTGAAAGTACACATTTGGAGACATCTCCCTAAAATGTAAGGTGTGTTATACACACTCATGTATATGTCATCCTTTTACTCTAACAATTTCAATACTAGAATAAAAGGGTTGCATTTGTAGCTACTAAAGTTTGGTTTTTAGTACTTGAAAATTACAAGTTTGACACACATTTACCACACATGACTCAAACACCTAAACAAGGTTCAAATTCACCATCCTCTCATACTTGTATGTTATTTTATGAGTTAATCCTTTTGTTATGTTTTCAAACACTTATAAGAGTCTCATCATCTGATTTACACATGTTAAATATCTTGTATAGACAAATGCAAACTCTCATAATAGTCTACCTATACACATGTCAGTTTTGGTAGTCAAGGTCGCTAGTGTTCATCGGTAATGACATGCACTGGTCGAACTGTCCTACTCCCAACAATGACTATTTTCTAAAATTGAACCCATCCTTAGGGTCAGCCCATTAACCTAGCATGTCGATGGTGCAATGAATTATTCAAAAATATTTATATATAAACAAATAAAGGTTTCATTTCAAAGGATCTTCCACTTATTTATTGCACATTTATACACTACTGCACACTAAACAAATATGCCCTATCCTTCCCAATTTACACACTAGTCACTAGGAGCAATCACAAACCAAGTTTGAAGCACTTAAAAGCTAACTCAAATTAATCATTTTAAAGTACCAAACCAATTATTCACTGCATACATATAGTGAAGGAACACAATTACATAATCACACTAGATGGGAGAACTACGTGTGGCTTAACATTCCTCTTTGACCTATTAGATATGTAGGCAACGGTCAATCATCAAGTGGGGTTGATTGATTCAACTCAGTCCATTACACTTTCTCCCATTTTTATAGGTTTCTAGCCTTCACAAGTGCATCAAAAGTTTCAAGGCAAGAATTTTGATTTTTAGATTTGTCCATGTCATCAAGGTTTAGGATCACAAACATAAAGCAATAAAAGGCAGTCACATGTGACCCGTATAGTCACTATGTCACACTTATACATAGGTCAAATTGACTTGCGATACTAACTGAATCCTATAAAACTGACCCTACATATATAATATATCAATTCCTAACCTAATTGAACCACATGTTTGCTTATACTTGATTTCTACTTACAAAATATATACATGGTTAGATAGTCAACCAAAAATGCTAATTATTGTGATCTCTTTAGTAATTTCCATATTTATCATATGTCCTTGTCAAAATAAAAGCATCAATTATAAATTAATTACATTCAGATTGTATGCTTAAATGCCATATTTATTGATCTAAATTTTATTTCAAGTTTTATCTTACTTAGATTAATCTTATTGCATTAATCCAAATTAGGGTAAAACAACCACTTTCATGTTTTAATACAAATGAGTAATCCTAAAAAACCATAACTCATGTCATGTGTATTTGGTTTAACTTACATTGACTATTAGTTAATTACAATGTTTGATGGTATGTGTATAATAAAAACTCCTTAAGCAATAAGTAATGTCTTTACTTCTTGAACGATTGGACTATGGCATAAAACTTTTTATCATGTGTTACATATTTTATCTTTGCATCATTCAATTTTTTAGTGAATTAACTTGTTTACCTTCTTGACTCATCACAACTCCTATTACTTTACCACAAGCATTGTAATCAACTTGAAATATTTTACTAAAATCAAGGAGACCAACTCTAGATATTTACTCACTTTTTTTTTCAATTGTTATATACTATATTTCACTTATACACTATTGAAAAAATATTTTTGTCTTTGCACATCACCTTGGTGATCATTGCACACATCCCACTTAAATTGCGAATAAACTTCCTATAAAAAATTGCAAGGCCATGCAAGCTTTGTGCTTCAAACGTGTTCCACAATGATGGCCACTAGAAGATAATGTGCACCTTTTATGGATCCATTGTCAAACCTTCTTAGGAAAAAATGAAACCCAAGTATACTAAGTTCTCCTATCTCATAAATCTGCATTTATTCAAAGTAGCAAACAACTTCTCATCTCAAAATGATTATAACCCTTCTTTCAATTGTTTAATCCTTTGCCCTGCTAAAAATTGATATGTAATCCATATACACTATGAAAAACTTACCTGAAAATGGTTTTAGTAATTCATTCACAAGTATCTTGAATTTACTTGGTGCATTAGTCAATCCAAATGGCATGATTAACCACTCATACAATCATTTCTGTGTTTTGAACATTGTCTTCCACTCATCACCTTCCTTGATGCAAATTGGGTGACATCCACTCTTCAAGTCAATCTTTGTGAAGTATTACACTCCACTCAAGTAAAACATCAAATCATTTTGTTGAGTCTATTTTTGACACCCTCTCTTTTTTTTTCTAAAGCTAAGAGTTTCGAAATAATTTTGTCATATTGATGATTTTGTCATAACATTTAAAACTACTAACTGAGGGTCCTAGTCTATTGTAACATTTGAATATGCATTATTATAACAAATGTTTATTATGAACTTTGCATTTAAAGAAAATATTACTCTACATTTTTAAGAGGTTTCAAAAGCATTTAATGGATTTAATGAAAAAATAAATATATATAGAAAGTGGCCTAGAAACAGTTCTTGATCATATGAATCATATGAGTATGATGTTATTAATCAAATTTATGATCAAGGTTGTAATCAGTCATGGTTGGATGCACAGGTTGATTGATAAATAGTTTTATTGATCATCAAAATCTATTTTAAATATTGTTAAAGTTTCAATATAAATTAACATTACTTATATTGAGTTAAGTTCCAATGTTTTAAGGCTTTATTTGTATTAAAACCTAAATGTTTCTCACCTAAGATCTAAGGTTAAGTGTTAAGGACCTGTGATGCATTTTGAAAACAATGTTACATATTGAGGGTTAAATATAATTAGACCTAAAGGTGATAATGCTAAGAGATTAAATATTATCCGACCTATGTGAAGTGGTAATAAACCTAAGGTGGCAGAATATAAACTAGGTGACTAAGTGTCTAATGTTGATTACAGGTTTGAAGCATTGGTTTGGTAGATTTATAGATGATAATTGATGTGAGTTTAATGTTTAGTGATATGGTGAATAGATTGGGATTTATTAAAAGACTACGAAATTTATGGTATTAAAATCCAGAAGTGTGTACACCATCAAAAAAAAATTAGTAGATAGTTTGTTAGAGATTTTGGTTATGATTAAATTTGTCTAAATGTTAAAGGGCTAATTTGGTTGGTGGTAAAATACTGATAAAACTTATCATCTAATGTGATCGTGGCACGTAGCATAGGTAGTACTTCAATTCGAACAATATAAAAGGCTTTTCATTTAGTTGATGTTCATTCTCAACACACTTGGAGCAGAAGCAGAATTCTTGAAGTGACAAGAAATTTTTGGTAACTTGTAGTGATACTTGTTGAATCGAGTGAGTTTTTTGTTGCTTATCATCTCCAGTATATGTTCGAATGGTGCATATTATTTGATAATTTTTTTGAAGGATGCAGTAAGGAGTTTTAAGTTATAAATTTTGAAAGGCATATGTGTGGTTTTTTATGTTCATATTTGCGGCATGCAGTTTGAGTTTGGTATTAATATTTGAAACATATAGTTTGGTTTAAGTTTCAGTTTGAGAGGCATGTGATTTCATTTTTGGTGGCAAATACGAGATAAATATTTTAAATGTATGCATGCCAAACCATTTGTTTTGTTGATATTAGGGTTTTCAATATGATATTTGATAGTGGTGGGTAATTGATAATTTGAATAGCGCACAAATGATACATCTCTAAATCATGTTACAGAGTTTAGTTTTTTTTGATAGGGTGTCTTTTCTGTTTGTTGCAAATATGGAAGGGTATAAACTTTGGCAGCATATTGTTTATTTATTTGTTTAAAGATGTTATATATATATATATATATATATATATATATATATATATATATATGCAAACGATTATTAGGTTCTAAGTTTGTAGAGCCTTAATGATTTTCAATTACAATAGTTTGTGTTTGGCATATTTTTGGTTTTAGTTGATTGACAAAGAATAAGAAATAATATTTAGAATCGTAGGTTGGGTCTTATTGATACTAGGTTGTATGGAAAGCCAACATAGCAGTTCTAATGGATTTTTGATATAAAGTTGTAATTTGTTTGTATTAGCTTCAAATGATGATAGCCATTTGATTTGAAAGTCATTTGTTGTTATGGTTTATTCAGTGTTGAGATTTGGTGTCTAACTAGTTGTTTTTGATAAAATACATCTCATATGTTTGTCTGCTTCTCAAATTTGGTATTTTATTTAGTTTTGATTGAGAATATTTATGGTACTTTGATACAAAAATCTTTATAGACTTATTTTGATCATTATTGGGGTATTTTTGTCTATTCTAGACACTTAGATGACTCACATATCAATAAAATTCGTGTCATTTGTTATTTTTTGCTTCATAGACATGGAACATTTGTTTGGCTTAGGTTGGATAAACCATAATTTTAAGGGTAAGTTGAGTTTTCAAAGATATAAATTATTTTATTTCGATAAGTTAAAAATAGTGATGATGTCATGATGGTTATATTAACAGTTTGGAAAGATTTATGATAGATAAATAATGATCTTTTGGGTTTTACGTGTTGATTATAAAGAGATGTTTAGATACTCAGTATTGATATATTTGTTCTATTATTTATTTGGAGATATATACGACAGATGAATATGACACTTTGAAGTTGCATGTTAATATTTTATTTTTAATTAAATACTATGGTGTTGTTTGTTTGGTTTAGTTGAAATTTTTTATGGTAAAATCAATGTTTAAGGCTTGTGAATAAGTTGATCTTATTTTGAGATCAATCTTGATATCGTACAGGTTTACATTTATGATTGAAATAATTGATGATTCAATCTAGTTATCAAATTGAAGAGGAAATTTGTTTTTCAATTAGTAACGTCGAGCTTTTGATAAATTTGTTATTCATAGTCATTTGCAAAGTGAGATATAGATTCTTGTATTTAAGCAATTGGAAAAATTGTTTGATATTGGTTTCAAAAGGAAGATCAGTTATTTAAACACATTTTTGTATTAGTTGGTTTTTTCGTATTTTTAATTTATTTGAATGAATAAATTGGTCACTTATCAAAATAATGGTATTTATTCAAAAAAGTTTCAGATAGATTTTTTTCTATTTTGATTCTATAAGAAAATTATTGGTCATTTTTTCAAACTACGTTGATGAAATAGTGTTTCAAATTTCAATTTGTTTATTGAAATTTGTATGGCTTTATATATGTTGAAAACAGTTTTGTAAGAAGGAAATCAGGGTTTGATTTGTTTCATATTTTTCAAAAATATCAGGGTGGACACCTCTTAAATCAAATAATTGTTGTGGTAATGTGTGGAGAAATAACCAAATTTGGAATAGATAAGATTCATCTTTTGCTTCTACAGGCTAGTTTTCTAGAGGTATAAGGCATGGTAAAAAAATTTATAGACCCTTTAATAGAAAAAATAGGATGTCTATTCACTTTGATGTTTTAGATCCTACTTTTTGGGATGTTTTGGATGCCTTACCATTTAACCTTGTAAATAGAAAAAATTGAAGTATGAAGATACCATATTATATAACTCATCTCCATGGATGCAGGAATCCAAATGGCTCAACACAATGAATGTAGACATCCCTGTAATCAGTGCATAACTTAGTTTCTCATCATTCACCTCAACATAATAACCAACTACCTGAAAATAATCTACATCAAGTTACTAAGTTGTATTCTCATGCCATAGTGCCTTTAAATCATAAAATCCCATCACCTCAACCTATGAACCATGTAGAAACTTTTTCAAAATTGAACCTTGTGGATTTTCCTCGTCACCTTCTCAGAGAAGAAAGAATAGTGTCACTTAACTGCAAAAGATAAGAAATTAATCTTTTAGCATCACCAACCATCACCAGGATGGTAAAGAAGGTTAAGCTAGAATTAGATGATGAATACAATGAGGATGTTGTTAAGCTAATTAAGTTTCTAGCTACCACCATGAACTACATAAAATATTTGACAGATAAAAGTTATCTACTGATACAAATGCTTTCAAATTTAGATGGAGAATAAGATGTTTAGATATATTTAATTTTATTATTTTGATACATTTTTAAATACTTTATAATGTTTAAATATTATTTAAACTTTATTTGATAGTGGTTCTGCAATATTTTGACAGTATTTGAAAATATTTTAGATAGTTTTGATGTGAAATGTATATGAACTTATATATAATGCATATGGATAATGTTGGATGTATTAATTTTCATTTAAATGATCTAGATTATTTTATAATATTTTTACAAAATAAGTTTATTGAGATATTGTTTTGTCTACAGGCCCCCACCAGATTAGAGTTTGTCCCCTTGGTTTATAAAATATTTATTTTAATCTTTAAATTTTTCATTTTTTTAAAAGTTTTACATCAAATTAAGTCATACCTAAAATTTAATTGACTTAATTAAAGTCAATTAATACTTAACTAATAACTAACTAAACTTAGTTATAACTTTCTTCTCAACTATCTCTTGAGAGGAGGATTATATAAGAAGAGCAAAGTGATATTTGAAGAAGAAAAACATTACACAACGATTTTTTAAGACTCTGATTTGCTTCAAAGTTTATCATAATATATTTTTTTATGCAACATCTCTTTGATTAAGTAACTTTTGTAGATATATCAAAGGCACATTCTCTGACAGTTAAGTATGATGCTTAACTAGCACAAGTATACCCAAGTTTCATTATTTAGTTTATAAACTGATTATCTAAAAGCTATTAGGTTTAATATCTTATGATAATTATAGAATTGAAATCATATGAACAGAATCTAAACTACTTGGCTTGAATATTGATGAATACTTCACTTGATGCAACATGTTGTTGATTCATTCAGATTGTTTGATTGTTATATCAAAGATTTTTGTATTGAATATTTTATTTCTCAATAAAAATTAATTTTTTATTTGCTAAGACGACTCTCTTGTGGACTCACAATATTTTATTTTATTTTCATTTTACTTATTTTAGTTTTTAATTTAGTTATAATTTTAAATTAGATTAATTAGTTTTTCTTTTTGAGTTTAGTCTTTGTTTAATCTAAATTTATGTGTTTCTTAGATTTCTTAACCTTTTTTAAATAATAATTTTTTCTGATAAGTTTATTTGTTTAGTTTGGATCTTAGTTCTATTTTTTAGGTTATTCTTTTATTTTTTATTTATGTTTAAGATTAGATTAATTGTTAACATATAATTAGTTGTTATAGTTTTCCTTTATATTATATTTATTTAAGTAATAGATTGTTAAAGTTTATTTTTAAATTTGTTTAGTTTAAGTTTATTTCTAGATTTGTTTAGTTTCTAATTTAGTTTATTATTATTGTTTAGTTTTATTTCCTTGAGTGATTATGTTAGTTGTTATTTCAATTTCTTTATTGAGTTTTCATTGTAATATTTTGTTTGTATTTTCTAGGTCTTTATGTTTCTTTTCTTTTGATTCTTTTTTAAGTAGTTCATAAATTTTTAAGGCATTTGAGTGAAGCAGAAAGATTATATCTTTCTTTCAAGAGATTATCTTAATCATAGATCTTCTATGTCGAATAAGATTGATTATATATTCATATTTATTTCCTTCAGATTTAAAGAGAATATAGATTTATAAAATATAATAAAGTATGGTTCAATATTTGGCATATTTATTATTTCTTAAAATATTAAAAATCCCTTGCACATCTTTTAAATCATTTTGTGACTTATTACCTTTACTATTAGATTGGTACGATTCCAATTTAACCTTCACAACAGGGGAAAAAGATGATTCACTAACGTAACAATTTCAATCATCAATAAATTTGATGACTCTATCGGAGAATTTTTTAGAAATCTTGTTTTTATTGGATATTTTATTTTATATTACCTATGACCATTAGAGGTCCACACCTTGTTATTCAACCTTTAGTTGATATTGTTTAAGATTAGGTTGACATTACTTTTAGTTTGACCAATTTTTCTTGATATAATAAACCTCAATATTTATTTCATATTATCGAAGTACTTAATGAAGAATTAGAAGAAGCGAAAATTAATCTTCACGCAAGTCTTACATGTGAAAATCAAATTCATATTCAAGAAAATAATCGTATAATTAGAAGTGAGATTGAAGAAATTTTGTGTGCTAATCTTTGGTCTAGAATTTATTTTCTTTCTGATTCTTTTCATTCTGAAGATTTTATTGCTCCTACTAATCAATTTGATCAAGTGATTAAGATAGTTGAAAATCTAGATGGAGGATGAATAAGTACAACAACAAAGGATTCACGATTTGATTTTAATCCTTCAAAATAATAGAGATCACGCTGAAGCAACTGATGAAAAATGGATTCAGATGAAGATATTGTGCGGCCTTTAATCAGTCCTCAGATTCATGAAAATCCAATCAATATTGGTGCTTGTCCAGTTAAGTTACCTTCATTAAAAGAACTCAATGTTCTTAAATTTTTAGGAAGTCTTGGTGAGTCATGAAAATATCATTTAGATGCTTTTAAATTAGTTTATATTACCTTTGATATTTTTAACAAAAAATATTCTCTTAGAGTTTTCTCTCGAACTTTGGAAGGTAAAGCATACCAAGCATTTGTTAGTCTTCCAGCAAATGTTATCAACATTTGAAAAGATGTTGAAGATTGGTTAGAGTTGTGTTTTGGTAAACCTAAAAATGATTTAGATTTAGTAAATGAATTGGTAAATATTTCAATAGATTTTGGTGAAATTATTTATGGGTTTATAAGTAGATTACATGAAATTTTTTTGCATGATGTTAGATTATCTAAAAAATTATTGAGATTATATTTTTGTAATGCTTTACTTTTAAAATACAAAGTATTTATATAATATAAAGATATTATAGATTATGATGAAACTATAACTTTTTGCATAAATTATTAAAAATAAATTAAAACGTATTAGTTTTAATGATAAAACTATAACAAGTATAAATTTAGATAATACAAATTTTTTAAAAGTCATTCATAATCTTAGTAACGAGCTAGTAATGGTCAAATGATGATTAAATGATAAGTCATCTTCATTAGGTAAGTCATCATTTGCTTAAAAAAATAAAAATTAAGAAAAGATTATTTATTACAATGTTTGTGAACTAGATCATGATCCAAATAATTGCATAGATGTTCAAAAATTCAAAAGATATATTTAAAAAAATAAGAGTATTTCAATTGATCTAATTGATAGTATAAACATGTGTGAGATTGGTGAATATTTGGATGACATCACAACTACAAATACTTATGTTGTTAATACTAGACAAAAAGATTATTCTAATACATCAAAAAATAATCAAAATTATGCTCAAAATCAAAATATAGGTAAGAATACACAGAATAATTCATTAGATAATATTTTTACAGATTCTAAACATAATGATCATTTATCAATAGACTTTAATAACTCACAATATACTTTATTTATGCTTAAAAATTATATGAATATTCATAATTCAGACTTAAGGGCTTATAATATCATTGATGATTTATCTTTCATAAAAGCAATATTTTCATTATTGCAGACTGCTAGTTTATCTGAATAGCTTAAAAAAATTAATGAGGTCAATAAAAATATAAATATTAAAGATGTTTTAAAATTTCGGAAGGAAAAAGAAAGTAATAAATAAAATTAGTCAATAGTTTTTACTCGGATATGTGATCCCCATGTAGATTACATACCACATTTCTATATATCTATCAAAATTGTTGATAAAGTCATACATAACTACATTTTAGGTATAGGTGCATCTAAGAATATTATGCCAAAATTTATCGTGATCAATTAGATATTTTTTAAAAGATTAAAAATAGAAAACTCATAGATTTTAATTCAAGTCAAATAAAAATTTGTGATAAGTTTCAAGATATTATGATTAAAGTTGCACAAGATGAAAGATTAAAATGTATAACTAATGTCCAAATTCTATATATTCTAAATAATTATGGAATACTTTTACGTAGAGAGTAGTCTAAAGTAACTGGGACATTTATTAGAAAATACACCACTTGGGTTTCAATTGAGAATGAAATTGCCTTCATTTGAAGAGAAGATTGGTCTAGTAATCTTATTGTTTTTATACCATCAATCATTTTTTATGTTGAAATCAAAATTGGTACATACAAGTTATTAACCCTTGATGAACCTGAACAATAACAACAAGAAGTTTTTTTAAAGAATGATTTATGGACTTTATATTTTGATGGTGTTTGTTCATAAGTTGGAAGTGGTATAGGGATTTGTCTCAATTCTCCTGTAAGATTTTTTGTTATGCTTACAAATTATCTTTTGATACTACAAATAATACATTAAAATTTGAAGCCTTGTGTGTTGGTTTAGAAAAGACTATAGAATTGAATATAAAACAATTAGAGATTTTTGGAGATTCGAAATTAGTTATCAAAAAAATAAAGAAAGTTTATAAAATAAACCAAACACATCTACATCGATATACTCAAAAGGTTTGGTCTTTACTTGAAAGTTTTAAAGCTTTGTTTTGAAGCTTTTAATATTACACATATTCTTAGAGAATTTAATATGCGAGCAAATAAACTTATTGTTTTTACTTTTAACCTTACCATGAGTGATATATAATCTATTATTGAATTTTTATTTCTAAAAATTTTCAAACTTAAAATTTCTGATTTAAATAAAAACTGACATGTTATTTACTATGATGAATATATTGATGCCTTTATTAAAGACAATTATTTTGATAATGATGATTATGTTATTAATTATGAAGACTATTTATAGTTGAATATTAATAAGTTACCAACTAGTTTTGTAAGTTTGAAATTCATGTTTACTCCATAAGATCAGCTTAAGATCTCACATATTGAAGAACTTTTTAGGAGAATTATTGGAGAGACTGTCCCAAAAAATTTTGGAATTGAAAAAAAATTCAAGTTAATTTATTCGGGAATACAATGTATTCCTGATAAGAAGGTAAAATTTATTAATATTTTTTTAAAAATTATTGATATTTTTGTCTGGTCTCATAAAAATTTAAAAGGGTATGACACTAATTGTCTAAAACATGATATTCTTATTAAATCCGGTATTAAACTTATTAGACCAAAAATACGAAGGATAAGCCTTTTATTGGAAGACACCATCAACAAAGAGTTTGATAAAATGCTTGATGGTGATGTTATTTTTCCTATAACATATTCCGAATGGGTATCTAATCTAGTACATGTGCATAAAAATAATGGATATATCAAACTTTGTGTAGACTTTAGAGATATTAATAAGATTACTGTAAGAGATAATTTTCCTCTTCCAAGTGTTGATCAAATTCTACAACACGTTGACAGATCTAAAATGATGTCTTTGCTTGATGGATTTTTTGATTATAACCAAATATTTATTAATCTAGATGATAAGCACAATACAACTTTTATAACTCAAAGAGGAACTTTTACTTTTAATAGAATATCTTTTGGTCTCATAAATGCAAACACAACCTTTCAAAGAGCAATGCATGTAGTATTTGATGATTTAGTTAGCATTGTCATGCAAGTCTATCTAGACAATCTTACAGTTCACTAAAAATATATATATATATATATATATTTAAATCATTTATGTGAAGTACTTGAAAGATGTAATAAATATGAGATTTTTCTTAATCCTAAAAAATATGTTTTTTGTGTTGTCGAAAGCAAGTTGTTATGACATATTATCTGTAAAGATGGCAATTCAATCAATCTTGAACATGTTAAAGTGATCAAAGAACTATAGATACCTAAAGATTAGTCCGATCTTAGGTTTTTTTTTTTTTTTAAAAAAAATTGTACATAAATTTATATCAAATTTTGTTGATAAATCAATTTTTTTACAGATTTTACTTTAAAAAATAGTCATATATGTGAGATGTAGAAGCTGGTTTTGTTTTTAAAAATGTCAAAAATGCTATTGCAAACACTCTAGTACTTACTAAACTTGATTTATCGAAGTCTTTTATTCTTTACGTTAACATAACAAAAAAAGTCACAAAGATTGTGATAACACAGCAAGATAAAAATAATAATGAAAAACCCATCAAATAAATGAATCAAGTTTTAAAAGATACAAAAACCAGATATCATTTTATTGAAAATTTTGTTTTATCTTTAGTTTTTCATTAATTAAATTTTGTCATCTCTTGATGGGAAATAAGGTTATTGTAAGATCTAATGTACCTATTTCATCTTATCTTTTAAAACAACTTACTATTCAAAGAAGGTTGGTAAAGTGGATTTTAAGAATCCAAGAGTTTGACATTGAATTTGAAATTTTTAAAAAAATTAAAGAAAATTAATTAACAAAATATTTGGTTGAAAATATTTTTTTAATATTAATGTTTTGATTTTATCTGTTGATTTATTGAATGCAAAACCTCATTTTCAATTAATGAAGGTTGCTGAGTTTTCAAAAAGGTTTAAGTTCAGCCTTGAAATGCAAGATTGGAGTTGTTTAATAGTTGAAGATGATTGGTACTATAATCTTTTATATTATTTATAAAATTAGGTTTGTCTTGAAAATTTAGATAAAAATAAATGAGATCATTAAGAGTGCAAACTTTAAAATAATGTTTGTTTAAAACAAAATTGTTTTATAGAAATCGTGATGAAGTTTTACTAAGTTGTCTTACTCACGATCAAATCCAAAATGTACTTAGGGGATGTCATAAAGGTAGTTGTTGTGGTCATTATAATGTAAAAATTATAGCTTATAAAATTTTACATGCAGGTTATTATTGGCCTACATTATTTCAAGATGCCTATAAGTTGGTATGTTCTTGCATGCCCTATCAATTATTCATTGCAAGGGACAAATTACTAGCAATGTCTTTGAATTCCATAATTCTTGAAAAGTCATCTAAAATGAGAAAATTGATTTATATGGGACATTCATCCTATTTTTTCCACTGATCATAGATATATACTTACTGTGACTAATTAATTTATAAAATAGCCTGAAAAAAGAGCGTTAAAAAATTATGTTAAATCAAAAATTATTTCATTCATTATAAATTAATTTTTTTTAGATTTGATGTACCTTATGAGATTATTTCAGATAACAGTCATCAATTTATTTCGAATGAATATTTAGAATTTTTAGGAAAATATTCTTTTATCTCTAGTCATGCATCTAAATATTACCCTCAAAGGAATGGACAAATTGAATTTGCAAATAAAACTCTGATTTTTATTATGAAAAAAATAGTTTATGAAAATAAAATAAATTGGTATGTTAAGAATTTTGAAGTATTATGGGAGGATTGTACAATCGTTAAGGTAGCTACAAGATATTGTTCTTTCATGTTGACTTATGGTTTTCAACCCACTTTACTTATAGAGCTACAAATCTCATTTACTCACACTACCTTCCAATATTCATCAGAAGATATAAATTTAATTGAGCAAAGACTTAGTGATTTAATTATTTTAGATGAAAGTAAGATCACTACTTTGCAAAAGTTAGAAGAAGATAAAATGAAGTTAACGAATTTTTTTGATAAAAAGGTTTCTAGACAAACATTTAAAGTTGGAGATCTTGTACTTTATTGGGATAAAGCCCTTGAAAATCAAGGTATGCATCATAAGTTTGATTTACTTTAGTTGGAACCATATAAGATTGTTGCTATATTTAGAAAAAATATTTTTCACTTACAAGATATGGAAAGAAATTGTATGCATTATTCAGTCAATATGCATTATTTAAAATTATCTCATCAATAGTTCTTTCTTATTTTGTTTGTTTTGTTTTTATTTATTTTCCTTTATTTTCTTTTGATTTGTGTTTTTATTTATTTATTTATTTTTTATTGAATCAATTTTGGTTACATCAGCAAGATATTCATTAGTATGAAGAAAAATTACATGAAGACAATTATATTTTTATAAGTATACGATTATGATAAGATAGCTTTTATGACATAGTTTATATTTTTATTTATAAATAAACTTGAGCTAGTTATTAATGTGCTTAAAGCAGTACTTGTTTCCAAAATTTATGTTTAGGACATTTGTATTTGATTATTTTTTTAGTCTAAAATTTTGTATCTATTCAATCTTCTTCTTTGTGCCACACTAACTGAACATTTCATCCCTTAAAGTATTTTATTAATAAATGAGTTTTCATTTAGTTGCCTGAAAAATGATTTATCTAGATCATAGTCTCAACCATTTTATCCTTAATAGTCAATTTTTCATTTTTTTTGCTACCTCATATCATTTTGAAATTAACTGTAAAGTTATTAGTGTTGAATTTATTTTTGACACCCCCTCTTTTTCATTTATAAAGCCAAGAGTTTTAACATGATTTTGTCATATTGATAACTTTGTCGTAACATTTAAAATTAATAACTGAGGGTCCTAGTTCATTACAATATTTGAATATGCATTATTATCAAAAATGTTTATTACAGTCTTTGCTTTTAAAGAAATTATTACTCTACATTTTTAAGTGGTTTCAAAATCATTTAATGAAAAAATAAGCATATACAGGAAGTGGAATGAAAACAATTTTGGATCATATGAATCGTATGAGTATAATGTCATTGATCAAATTTGTGATCAAAATTGTAATCAGTCATGGTTGGATGCACAGATTGATTGATAAATAGTTCTGTTGATTGTCAAAATCTATTTTAAATATTGTTAAAGTTTCAATATAAGTTAACATTATTTATATTGAATTAAGTTGCAATGTTTTAAAGTTTTATTTATATTAAAACTTAAATGTTTCTAACATAAGATCTAAGGTTAAGTGTTAAGGACCTGTGAATGCATTTTAAAAGCAATGTTACATATTGAGGGTCAAATATCATTAGACGTAAAGGTGATAATGCTAAGAGATGAAATATTAATCGATCTACGTGAAGTGGTAATAAACCTAGGGTGGCAAAATATAACCTAAGTGACTAATGTTTAATGTTGATTATGGATTCAAAGCATTAGTTTGGCAACTTTCTAAATGATAATTGGTACAAATTTAATGTTCAATGATATGGTAAATAGATTGAGATTTGTTCAAAGCTTATGAAATTTATGACATTAAAATTCATAAATATGTGCACCATCAAATGGAATTTAGCAGAGAGTTTGGTAGAGGTTTTGATTATGATTAAATTTTTCATAACATTAAAGGGCTAATTTGTTAGTGGTAGAATATTAACAAAACTTGTCATCCAATGTGATTGTGGCACGTAGCATAAACAATAACTATAGTTTGAAACAATACAAAAGGCTTTTCATTTAGTTGATTTTCATTCTAGACAAGTTTAGAGCGGAAGCAAAATTATTGAAATGACAAAAAAAAATTATAACTTGCATTGATACTTGCAAAATCAAGTAAGTTTTTTGTTGCTTATTATATCCAGTATATATTTTGAATGGTGCGAAAAAATTGATAAATTTTTTGAAGCATGCATTAAGGAGTTTTAAGTTTTAAATGTTGAAAGACATGCAGTATGGTTTTTGATGTTCATATTTGAGGCATGTAGTTTGAGTTTGGTATTCATATTCAAAACATACAGTTTGGTTTAAGTTTTAGTTTGAGAGACATGTGATTTGGTTTTTAGTGAAAAATATGAGATGGTTATTTTAAATGCATACATGCCAAACCATTGTTTTGTTGATATTAAGGTTTTTAATAGGTTATTTGATAGTGGTGGGTAACTGATAATTTGAATGGCACACAAATGATACATCTCTGAATCATGTTACAGAGTTTTATTTATTTTAATAAGGTGTGTTTTCTATTTGTTACGAATATGAAAGAGTATAAACTTTGGTAGCATATTGTTTATTTATTTGTTTGAAGATGATATATATGCAAATAATTATTGGGTTCCGAGTTTGTAGAGCTTTAATGATTTTTAGTTGTAATCATTTGTGCTTGACATATTTTTAGTTTTAGTTGATTGACAGTGAATATGAGATAATATTTGGAAGCGCAGGTTGGTTCTTGTTGATATTGGGTTGTGGGCAAAGTCAACATAGAATTTTTGATGGGTTTTCAATATAAAGTTGTTATTTATCTGTATTAACTTTAAATGATAATAGTCGTGCAATTCAAAAGCCGTTTGTTGTTTTGGTTTAGTCAGTGTTGAGATTTGGTGTCTAACTAATTATTTTTGATAAAATACGTGCCACATGTTTTTCTGTTTTTCAGATTTAGTATTTTCTGTAGTTTTGATTGGGAATATTTATGTTACTTTGATACAAAAATCTTTACTGACTTGTTTTGATCATTGTTAGGTTTTTTTTTTGTCAATTTTAGACATTAAATGCCTCAAGTATCAATTAAATCCATGTCATTTGCTATTATTTGCTTCATAGACATGGAACACTTGTTTGGCTTATGATGGATAAAATAGAGTTTTGTGGGTAAGTAGAGTTCTCAAAGATATAAATTGTTTTATTTTGATAAGTTGAAAATAATGATGATGTCATGACGGTTCCATTATCAATTTGGAAAGATTTATGATAGATGAATAATGATCTTTTGGGTTCTGTGTGTTAAATAGTTTCGAATAGATGTTTAGATACATAGTTTTGATATATTTGTTCAGTTGTTTATTTGGAGATATATATGGCATATGAATATGATACTTTGGATCTACATGTTAATATTTGGTTTTTAGTTATATACTATGGTGTTTTTTGTTTGATATAGTTGGAAAATTTTTATGGCAAAATCAATGTGATAAGGCTTGTGAATAAGTTGGTCTATTTTTGAGATTAGTATTGATATCGTACAGGGTTTACATTTATGGTTGAAATAATTAATGATTCGGTTTGGTTATCAAATTAAAAAGAAAATTTATTCTTTAGTTAGTAATGTCAAGCTTGTGATTAGTGTGTTATTCACAGTCATTTGAAAAGTAAGATATAAATTTATGCAGTTAAGCAATTGGCATAATTATTTGATATCGGTTTCAAAAGGAAGACCAATGGTTTAAACAAATGTATATATCAGTTGGTAGTTTAGCATTGTTAATTTATTTTGAATGAATAAATTAGTCACTTATCAAAATAATGTTGTTTATTCAGAAGGGTTTCAGACAAAATTTGTTTATTTTGATTTCATAAGAAAATTATTGGTCATTTTTCAGACTACATTGATGAAATAGTGTTTCAAATTTCAATTTGTTTATTAAAATGTATATGGCTTTATATATGTTGAGATTAGTTTTGCAAGAAATAAATTAGGGTTTGATTTGTTTCATTTTTCCCAAAAATGTCAGGGTGGGCACTTCCCAATTAAAATAATTTTTGCGATAATGTGTGGAGAACTGACCAAACATGGAATAGAGAAGATTCATCTTCTCATAGTTTTGCTTCTAAAGATCAATTTTTTGGAGGTAGAAGGCCTGGTATAATTTTTTCTATACCCTTTAATAGAGGAATTAAGATGTTTATTCACTTAGATGTTTCAGATCCTAATTTTTTAGATGTTTTGGATGCCTTTGCATTTAACCCTATAAATAAAGGAAATTGAGGTCTAGGGAGATCATATTGGAGAACTCATTCCCATGGACATAGGAATCTAAGTGGCTTAACACACTGAATGCAGACAACCCTGCAATTAGAGCACAACTCAATTTTTTATCATTCACCTCAATGTAATGACCAACTACCTAATAATAATATAAAACAAATTACTAAATTTCATTCTCGTGCCCTATTGCCTTTAAATCTTAAATGCCCATCACCTCAACCTATGAAACCTATAGAAACTTGTTCAAGATTTAACCTTATAGATTTTTCTCATCACTTGTTTGAAAAAGAAAGAATAGTGTCATTTAACTACAAAAGACAAAAAATTGGTCCTTCAGCATCAGCAACCATCACCAGGATGGTAAAGAAAGTTAAGTTGAAAGTAGATGATGAAGAGAATGAGGATTTTGTTAAGCTAATTAAGTTTCCATCTATCACCATGAGCTATGTAGAGTATTTGATAAATAAGAGTTATCCACTGATAGAAATGCTTTCAAATTCAGATGAGGAATAGGATGTTTAGAAAAAACATTAATTCTGCGATTTTGATACATTTTTAGATACTTTATAATGCTTTAATACTATTTAAACTTTATTTGATAGTGGTTCTAGAGTGTTTTGATAGTATTTAGAAATTGTTGACCATTTTGGTCTTGCAAGCCAAAATCAGTTCCCTTCTTCCCATGAATGTTCTGAGCAGTCAAATTCAGGTTGCACAAGTCTTTCAGTAGGTGAAGAACCAGTTCAAAGATTGAAAGGGCTTCTACAAAGCTTCTTCAAGCCATTGAACCATTTAGTTCAATTGGTTCAGTTCAGTTGGTTCAGTTCAATTGGTCCAGTTTAATTGGTTCAGGTGCTTGTTTCAAAGGCTTGGTTCAATGGCTTACTTCAACGGCGCATTTCAATGGCTCAGTTCAACAGATTGGTTCACTTAGTTGGTTCAACAGCTCGGTTTAAATGAGTTGGTTCGTCATTTGGTTCAAAGGGACCATTTCAATGCCTTTGTGGGGGGCAGTTTCGAACCCAACTGCCCTTGTAGAGGGCAGGGAACACTTGTAAAGGGATCAAGGAGAAAGTCGAACAGTTAAGTTTTTACAAGGTAAAGGATGAGAATTTCTTCAGATAAAATGTTTGAAGGAATTCCTTCGAACATTTTGTCTGAAGAAATCCTTCAGAAGAAAGTCCCGCAAAAATGAAAAGACTAAGGCAAAGGCAAGAATTGATTTCTTTCGAACTTTTGTCCGAAGGAATTCCTTCGAACAAAAAGTCTGAAGAAATTTAGAGAAAAGGCTGTGAGAGGAAAACCCAAAGAAATTTTGAAGGTCAAGCAAAGTGGTCGAAATAATTCTTGCAGACTTTTTGTCTGTGAGAAAAGTGGCTGAAAGAAAATCTGTGGGAAAAGTGGCCGAGTGAAAAGACTCAGGGAAATAAGTGAAAAGCAAAGGAACAAATCCTTCAGACAAAATGTCTGAAGGAATTCTTTTGGACATTTTGTCTGGAGGATTTCAAGACCAAGGAGCCTGAAGGGCAGGTGCCCTTACAGGGGACTCTCGGCCAAAAAATGAAGGGACACTTCTCCAAAGTTGAGGGGCATTTCCCCTTTGGGAGGGATCAAATAGTAAAATCTTGAGGAAATTCAAAGGGGTGACGGGCCCAAAGATGTCAAAATCGAGCATGGGCAAACTAGCCGTTGGAAGTTCAAACATAGTGACAGGTGCACAGATGTCAAATTTAAGGTAGTGAAATCGTTGTTGATTTTGAAAAAACTTAAGGACATGCTGTGAGTTAACTCAGCGACCCGCCAAGAAGATAGCCCCCGAGGGCTAAAGGAGATAGAGAAGACAAAACCAGAAAGAGACAAAGTGCAAAAATGGACAAAACAACCTAGGTGGCAAAGGGGAGGTGAGTTATTCCTGCAGTTGGAACAGTCTCTGCCAAGTGGTCACCAAGGAGCGCAAACAGTAAACGGTGTGCCCTATTTTCTCTACTTTGCATTTATGGGTAGACAAACCACATGAATATCTGAAGGGAGCAGTCTAGTTACAGAAAAAGAGGTGTGACCCATGTTTTCACATCAATGTTTGAATGCCAAAGTCAAGATCGGTGATAACATAGCATGGTCCTAAAAGGCCTTTTCGAGAAGGATGATATCAGCAATAGTGACTTCCTCTTCCCAAGGCTCGAAACACACATGGGCCACTTGTAAAAAGGGGCACCAAAGTCTTTTCCAAAAAGTGCCAAGTCTTCTTCTCTCTATATTTATTGTAAACTTCTCATTTTGAGAAGGGATCTCTTAGCCTGTAAGGCAAAACTCTGCCTAAAAAATATCTCAAGCTTGTAAGGCAAAGCTCTGCCATATTTTACCTTGAATCAAGACTTAGCAATTTTTACCTCCATTTGAACTTGCACTCACGCATATGTCTAAGCTTTCTTTTTGTGTTAAGTCATTTTCTTTTATGCTTTCACAAAATGATTCCAGCATGTCTAGTGCATTGTGAAGTTTCTTCTTCTATAGGTCTGCCACAAGTGTCTACAGTAGGAATATAGGCGCATGTGAATACACTGCCAAAGTGTGTCTCAGAACACCATACGCTGCCAAAGTGTGTCTCAGAACACCTTTGATAGTTTTTCCTCCTTGTATCTCTATAGACCCCTAGCTCACTAATGCAAAAGAGTTTCCCACATCAGATGAAGTGTATGACAGCTTCTTCTTGGTGAAAAGCATATGTTTTAGCTAAGCAGATCAACTTTTTTGGTGTATCACCTTTTAGTTTAGGTTTAGGTTCTATTTTCAGCATCCTTCTCCCTTTTCAACCCCCCCTTCTTTTCATTTATTTGTTAGCAGTAGGAAATCCAGGACCTAAAAGATACATCAAAGGGAGCTAGCCCTTATCTAGAGACTCTCCCCCTAGTTTTGCCAGGCCCACAGGCAAGAGGGGAGTTTCCATTATTGCGTGTGGAAGGCAGGAGTTTAGCCTCCTATCGAGGGTGCAATCCACTATGTCAATAGTTTTTGGCATGCCCGGTGGAACCAGGTTTAGACACTCAGAAAAGTTCTAGGATTGGTGTTGGTCCTGTTACAGCAGAATAAACCATTAATATAGCATTTGACCTTTAATCAGGCGATTGTGGGACAAGTTTTGTCCAAAAAGTTGAAGAATTTTGGTGTGTTCTTCAACCAACTAGCCTTTAGAGGATTTTTTATCAACACCAATGGCGACTCCGAGTTGAATCAATTGGTTAAGCAGTTCTTGTGCCATCAAGAAATCAATTTTTTTTTGTATTTATAATCTCTTTGCCCAGAATCATGGGCCTTGTATTCCTTCATATAACTTTGATCAAGCTCAAGTTTTTTTATGGAATCACCTCAAGCAGCTCTCCTAGTTACCCTTCAACAATAAGGGAAGTAGCACTAGAGTTTGAGAATCAGGTGATGGAGATAGACAGATCGGATAAGCAATATAGATATCAGCAAGCGCTGATGTACAAAGAGGAGTGTTTGTTCAGGCAAGCTCAGGCCTTGTAATCCATGGAAGAGGAGGTAGCAAAATGGAAGAGTCCATTCATTCAAGGTAGTTAGCCTTGTGTGCCCCCTCCTATTCTAAAGAAATCCCCCTCTTGTGCACCAAATCCTTTTTATTTGATAGCACTTACTCATTCTAGCTCATATGATGCATCAATAAATCTTGCTCTTAACCTCATGCGCTTAGCCTTCAAACATCAAAGGGAACTAGAGCAACCCCTCATGGAGATGAATCTTCTCAATTCCTTAGATTATGAATCTTCCTTTGGAGGGAACATCATGAACCAGATCATCTCTTTTGAAGCAGCTCTTCTTGTACATCAGTAGACCCTTCCTAACCTTCCCCAACTTCCTCAAGTCTCTCAGTATGATCTCCAGATTCCAAGTTGGAAGAGGGAAAATCATGAACCAGTTTAGGACCTTGAAGAAAAAAAAGTTGTTCCCTATTCACAAAGGGAAAATTCCAATCCCAAGGTCATGAGTTGGAAGCAAACAATGGAATCATGGGGCAAGAAGGAGGAGGAGAAAGGTTTTGCTCAAAACCTTGAAGAAGATGAAGCTACTTCTACTCATCGTGATGATGATTGTGACCTCTAAGAAAGGCGCTTCCAAGAAAATATAGCCAGGAGAATTATAGATTTGGAGTCCAGAGCGAGATTCCTCAGCCAATGTGTGATGGACATTTCAGACCAAACAACAGATTCCATGTCTGAACAAACCCCATCTACACACCTCCAAGACAGCTATCAAGCCACATCTGATATAGATGAAGTGTTGTCCAAATGGAAGGAGCAAAATCATTTGATTTTAGCTCAAGGATTGCCTCCTCTTCCACATGGTTTTAATCATCAGCCTTCCACTTCATCCCTTCTCAAGGAGGGACCTATTTTGCAAGAGGCGAGTGAGGAAGAGAAGATCCAATCTGCAACTTCCCAAGAGGTTATCATAAGTGACAATGAAGAGGAAATCATCATGGATGCTCCCTTTGAAGACATCATCAGTGATGGAGAAGATGTAGGTCATGTATACATGCAGATGTTCTAGCAATACGAAGAGGAAAGTAAGCATGTTGACCTCTCTCCTCCATTGTTTGATGAGCTTCCTTGTTGCTTTGATGAGGAGGATGACTATGTTGTGGACCCTGAGTTGGAGGAGGATCAGGAGGATGTCTTTGAACAACTAGAGACTCTGGTCCTTGAGCAAGAAAAGGAGAGGTTTGTTCATCTTGAGAACAACTTTGGAGAAGAGAGCCTTGAACAAGAAGGTGATGTTTTGTGGGATGAGCAATCAGTTTGTGATTCCATTTCAGACATCACAACAGTCACCCTTCTTCAAGAAATCCATGAAGGAGCAAAGGATGAGTTTGACAGGGTCTTCAATAAAGCAGAAGGGAACGGGTCAAACCATGATGCACTACAAAGGGGCTATGCATATCAAAGGGCTTATGGTGATGAACCAAAAACAATTGATTTCTTAATGAAATGCACTAGCATGAAGGACCAGCATTCGACAAGCTTCCAAGAACAAGAAGAGTACATATATGTTGGAAGTATGTTTGACTCTGATCCACTCGGATGCAAGCCGATCAAGGTGACAGGCAAGAAGAGTAGGTCACCAAGTCTCCATTCCATTTAGCCACTTGGCTGGCACCATAAGTTTCCTTACCATGAAGGAGACTTAAGAAGTTTTCCCTTTGATCCAGGAGGGAGGCAAATATACCTGGTTAGCTATATATAGTAGTTTGCTTTCAGTTTTCTTTCCTATTTTCCCTAAGTGTAGTTTGCACAAGTAGTGTTTTTAGCCTTGTGTGTATTTTCCTTTGTGTGTGGGGTAAAAGCTTCATGACTGATTCTTGGATCTATCAGGGTTGTTATCTTTTTCAAAGTTGTGCTCTGACTCTGTGCCCAATGGATTTTAAGGCAATTGGTTTCTAAGCATAACAGGCATGTTTCCCCTGGGAGTCGCCAATTTGTTGACCATTTTGGTCCTATAGGCCAAAATCGGTCCCCTTCTTCCCCTGAATGTTTTGAGTAGTCAAATTTGGATTGCACAAGTCTTTCAGTAGGTGAAGAACCAGTTTAAAGAATGAAAGGGCTTCTACAAAGCTTCTTCAGACCATTGACCCATTCAGTTCAATTGGTTCAATTCAGTTGGTTTAGTTCAATTGGTTCAGGTGCTCGTTTCAAAGGCTTGGTTCAACAGCTTACTTCAATGGCTCAGTTCAACAGATTGGTTTGCTCAGTCGGTTCAACGGCTCAGTTCAAATGAGTTGGTTCATCGTAACTTAGTATTAGAAGCTGAATAGAATTAATCAGGGAGGGATGCATGTTATTGATCATGTTATCTGTAAATAGGGAAGAATCATGATGTCCATAATGACATTGAAAAATAAGCAAATAATATCAAACAAGTGTCATGATGCCATACAACTATATTAAATACTACCAAAAATAATATCCACATGCTCAAAATTCAATATCATAACAACAATTAAAAGTATCAAACATGAATATAAAATAAAATAAAAGTTCAATTTGACTCAGCATCTAAAACTAAATTGATTAAAGGGGCACCCTTATCAATTTGGTACTCAATGTACTACATGGAAGTAATAGGAATCATCAATTTCCAACTTCACCCTTTTTAACATCTGAGTCACCATAGGCCATGTTGTAGGGATGGTAACACATTTCTTGCTAGAAGAAATAGGTCTCTTAGGCTCAGGTGAAGGGGGTTTAGTATTTAGTGGCATAAGTGGGTTTGGTTGAACAAGCTTTGCATTAAAATCAATCAGGTTTAAAGGGACCATTTCAATGCCCTTGCGGGGGGCAATTTTGAACCCAAGTGCCCTTGCAGAGGGTAGGGAACACTTGCAAAGGGATCAAGGAGAAAGCCGAACAGTTAAGTTTTTACAAGGTAAAGGACGAGAATTTATTCAAATAAAATGTCTGAAGGAATTCCTTTGGACATTTTGTCTGAAGAAATCCTTCAGAAGAAAGTCTCACAAAAATGAAATGACTAAGGCAAAGGCAAGAATTGATTTCTTTCAGACTTTTGTTCGAAGGAATTCCTTCAGACAAAAAGTCTGAAGGAATTCAAAGAAAAAGCCGTGAGAGGAAAACCTAAAGAAATTTTGAAGGTCAAGCAAAGTGGTCGAAATAATTCTTGCAGACTTTTTGTCCGCAGGAAAATTGGCCGAGAGAAAATCTATGAGAAAAGTGGCTGAGTGAAAAGACCCGGGGAAATAAGCGAAAAGCAAAGGAAGAAATCCTTCAAACAAAATGTCCAAAGGAATTCCTGCAGACATTTTGTTTAGAGGATTTCAAGACCAAGGAGCCCGAAGGATCACAAAGGGCAGGTGCCCTTGTGGGGGACTCTCAACCAAAAAATGAAGGGACACTTCTCCAAAGTCGAAGGGACATTTCCCCTTTGGGAGGGATCAAACAGTAAAATCTTGAGGAAATTCAAAGGGGTGACGGGCCCAAAGACGTCAAAATCGATCACGACAAACTAGCCGTTGGAAGTTCAAACACAGTGACGGGTGCACAGACGTCAAATTTAAGGCGATGAAATAGCCATTGATTTTGAAAAAACTTAAGGACAGGCCGTGAGTTAACTTAGCGACCCACCAAGAAGATAGCCCCCGAGGGCCGAAGGATATAGAGAAGACAAAACTAGAAAGAGACAAAGTGCAGAAATGGACAAAATAGCCCAGGTGGCAAAGGGGAGGTGAGTTATCCCTATAGTTGGAACAGTCTCCGCCAAGTGGTCACCAAGGAGTGCAAACAGTAAACGATGCGCCCTATTATCTCCACTTTGCATTTATGGGCAGACAAACTATGTAAATATCTGAAGGGAGCAGTCTGGTTGCAAAAAAAGAGGTGCGGCCTGTGCTTTCACATTAATGTTTAAATGCCAAAGTCTAGACTAGCAATTACATAGCATGGTCTTAACAGGGCTTTTCCAAAAGGATGATATTAGCAACAACGACTTCCTCTTCTTGAGGCTCGAAACGCACATGGGCCTCTTGTAAAAAGGGGTGCCAAAGTCTTTTCCAGAAAGTGCCAAGTCTTCTTCTCTATGTATATATTGTAAACTTCTCATTTTGAGAAGGGATCTCTTAGCCTGTAAGGCAAAACTCTGCCCAAAAAATCTCTCGGGCTTGTAAGGCAGCGTTCTGTCGAATTTTACCTTGAATCAAGACTTAGCAATTTGTACCTCCATTTGAACTTGCACTCACGCATATGTTTATGTTTTATTTTTATGTTAAATCATTTTATTTTATGCTTTCACAAAATGATTCCAGCATGTCTAGTGCATTGTGAAATTTTTTCTTCTGCAGGTCTACCAGAAGTGTCTACAGCAGGAATATAGGCGCATGTGAATAGGCTGCCAAAGTGTGTCTCAAAACACCTTTGATAGTTCTTCCTCCCTGTATCTCTATGGACCCCTAGCTCACTGATGCAGAAGAGTTTCCCACATCAGATGAAGTGTATGACAGCTTCTTCTTGGTGAAAAGCATATGTTTGAGCTAAGCAGATCAACTTTTTTAGTGTATCACCTTTTAGTTTAGGTTTAGGTTCTATTTTCAGCATCCTTCTCCCTTTTCAACCCCCCCCTTTTTCATTTATTTTTTAGCAGTAGGAAATCTAAGACCTAAAAGATACATCAAAGGGAGCTAGCCCTTATCTAGAGACTCCCCCCCCAGTTTTGCCAGGCCCACAGGTAAGAGGGGAGTTTCCATTGTTGCGTGTGGAAGGCAAGAGTTCAGCCTCCTATTGAGGGTGCAATCCACTGCGTCAACAGAAACATTTTAGATAGTTTTGATGTGGAATGTATGTGAACTTATATGCTAGTTGTAGTAATTTTCATTTAAATGACTTAGGTTGTTTTTAAATATTTTTGCATGATAGGTTTATTTAGATGTTGTCTTATTTATGGGGCCCTATCCAGTTACAGTCTATCCCCTTGGTCTATAAAATATTTATTTTGATCTTTAAAAATATTATTTTTAAAAATGTTTTACATCAAGTTAAGCCATAACTGAAATTTAATTGACTTAATTCAAGTTAATTTAGACTTAAATAATAACTAAGGTTAGTTATAACTTACTCCTCAACTATCTCTTAAGAGGAGGATTATATAAGAAGATCAAAGTGACATTTTAAGAGAAAGAACACTACACAGAGATTTTTTAAGACTGATTTGCTTCAAAATTCATTATAATACTTCTTTCTATGCAACATCTCTAAGATAAAGCAATTTTTGCAGATAGATTAAAGACACATTATTTGACGGTTAAGTATGATGCTTAATTAACACAAGTGTATACAAGTTTAATTGTTTAGTTTATAAATTGATTATCTGAAAGCTATTATGTTTAATATCTTATAATGATTGCAAAATTATAATTATATGATCTGAATCCGAACTACTTGGCTTGAATATTGATGAATACTTCACTTGATGGGACATGTTGATTTATTTAAATTGTTTAGTTGTTATATCAAAAAAATACATACTGAATATTTTGTTTCTGAATAAAAGTTCATTTTATCTTTGCTAAGATGACTCTCTTGTAGACTCACAATCTTTTATTTTATTTTTATTTTACTTATTTATTTTACTTCTTATTAATTAAGTTATTATTATAAATTAGATTAATTAGTCTTTCTTTCTAAGTTTAGTCTTTGTTTAATCTAAATTTCTATGTTTTTTAGATTTCTTAATTTTTCTTAAATAACTAATTTATCTAATAAGTTTATTTGTTTAGTTTGGATCTTAGTTCTATTTTCTAAGTTATTCTTCAATTTTTTATTTCTATTTAAGCTGAGATTAATTATTAACATAGAATTAGTTGTTGTTATAGTTTTCATTTATATTAAATTTATTTAAGTAATAGATTGTTAAAGTTGTTTAGTTTAAGTTTATTTCTAGATTTGTTTAGTTTAAGTTTATACTTTAGTTTGTTTAGTTTCTAATTTAGTTGTTTATTATTGTTCAATTCTATTTTTTTGAGTGATTATGTTAGTTGTTATTTCAATTTTTTTGGGGGCTTTTATTGTAATATTTTGTTTGTATCTTTTAGGTCTTTGTGTTGCATTTTTTTTAATATTTTTTAAAGTATTTTGTGAAGTTTTAAGGTATTTGAGTGAAGCAAAAATATTATAAGGAACATAAATCTTTCCTTCGAGAGATTATCTTAAGCATAAACCTTCTTTGTCCGATAGGATTCATTACATTTTCATATATGTTTCCTTTAGATTTAAAGAGAATATTGATTTCTAAAATATAATGAAGTATGGTTCACTATTTGGTGTATTTATTATTATTTTTAAACATTTAAAACCCCTTGCACATCTTTTAGATCCTTTTGTGACCTATTAGATATTTACTATTAGAATGGTACAATTCTAATTTAACTTTCACAATAGGTGAAAGGAATGATTTGTTGACATAACAATTTCAATTGTCAACACATTCATGTGCGACATTGAAAATCTATATTTGATCATAATCTTATTGATTGCTTTGGAATCAATGCACATTGTCCATTCTCCACCCTTCTTGGGTGCTAAAACTCCTGTAAATGCTCATGGGCTCAAACTTTATCTTATCAAACCTTTATCTAACACCTCTAGGACATGCCTTTATACCTTTGAATTATCATTATTTATCAATCTATAATGTCACTTTGTTTGGAAAACTCGATCTTGATATCAAATATATGTGATGACTTATACTCTTCATGATTGGGAACCCATATGGTAGATCATGAGAAACAATCTTTATAGTTCACTCAACATATCAGTTACTTCACTCAAAATTTCTTCTTTTGTGCTTGTGCTAAAACCTCATGCAGGCTTTAATATTAACACCAAATATGCATGTTCCTTCACTTCTTTTAGGAATTTTTTTATAAAAAAATCATCAAAACACTTAAATTATTTTCCACTGCTTCACTTTTATCCTTCAAAGGACTAAAAGTGTGATTTCTTCCATCCCTCACCAATGTATAATATTATTTACGTGGCCATCATGTTGCACCATCCAATCAAATTGCCAAGCCTTCCAAGTAACACGTGTCATATTTCCATGGGCATTATGTCACACATGACTTAATCTTTGTATGTGCCAATTTGTAAACTAATCAAACTTTTCTCTTTTACTAGAATTTGATGTCCCTTCAGCAACAAAGATATTTTGTAGGGATTTGGATGCGCAACCCTATCCAGACTAATATTTTATACCATCTCTTGTGAAACAAGATTTCTTATAATGCAACTATCAATAATTAACTTGTAGATGGTTCTTAAAATATTATTCCTCCACACTGGACTTTTTCCATTATTTTTTGGTTTAAATAATACCCTCTTCACCATGAGAGCTTATTCACTTTTTGGTTCACCTATATTATGGATAGATAAAATACTTTATTCATCTACTTGCGTGATATGCAGGTTCACATCGTTTCACTTACCCATGGATTCACTATCACTTTCATCATCCACTATAACACCTTAATGTTACATTATCTCTGTAGCCTCTAAATAGGCTAACATATTTCTCATAATTCCTTCAAAGTATTTAAGTATTAGCACTCTAAGCACTCTTATAACAAAAACCCCTTTGCATGTTATTTCCTTGAAATCAAAGAACAACCACTACACCTTCTACCCAACACTCTTTATAAAAGATGTCTTCATTTCTTTCTACCACACTCACAAATGTGGAAAATAGACTACACACACTCACTTGCAAGGAAAAAACCTTGCTCTGATAACCAATGATGAAGTCATAGTTAGGGATCTCATTTAAAAGATGCCTTAAACCATATAGTTTTCATAATTACACATGTGAAAAAAAAGATGCAATGAAATGCAACAACAACAACAATATTATTTATTTTATCTCAATTATGGAAATACAACTTGCACACACACTATGATAATATGAAATCTCAAATGAGATGTGTCATATTATCAGATCTTCATATCTTTGCTTGCCAACTCATGGTCTTTGCAAAAATAAATAACTCGTTGCTAGTTCTCAGCTAAATCTTAAGTGTATATCTGTCTCAATCCAGTTCTCACTTCCTATTACAAGCGTATGGGAATGTTTATATAGGCATAAAACCCACACACTTAAATTAATGAATCCAACAACCTACTACAATAATTAGCTACCTATACACATCACCATGTGCCACAAACATCAAATGCATAATACAATCGAAATGCACCATATCACGTCAAAACATAACACATCACACCAAAACATGTTACATTGTGAAGGCACTGACAATAATTCACAAGAACATTGTGCAACGAAAAAGTTGTGCAAAGATCACCACTTTCAAGTATTAAGTCACATACAATCATAAACCAAAAATATCACACTAATGAATCCACATGTAAGTTGTAGAAGATCCATTAATTGAACTTCTATGTTCCAATGCTTTGAAACAAAACACCATTGGCTTTCCAAGACATTTGTGCACAAACATATTGATATTTCAAGATTCAAACTCTTCTCCTCTGTGTGGATCTTTCACACCTGTGCAAAATTGACAAACTCGTGTAAAACTTCATAAATACCTACAAGTTACATGCAACAATAAGGTTATATTAAAGTAACAACATGCGTGTATATAGGATGCATAAAATATTACAAAAGAACTACATGTGCACACAAAAGGTTGCATAAAACACTACAAAGACTCGCATGCAATAAGACTCATGCACAACTACAAAAAGTGTTAGAATATTATAAACATAGGTATTCTAATAACTTAGTTAATTATATTTATATATTGATAAGCTATATATATATATATATATATATATATATATAGCTTATATTTATATATATATTTTGATAAACTCTATATATATATAGAGTTTATCAAAATATATATATAAATATAAGCTATATATATATATATATATATATATATATATTGATAAGCTCTCTCTCTCTCTCTATATATATATATATATATATATGTATATATCTAGAGCTTATCAATGTATATATATATCTATATATCTAGAGCTTATCAATATATATATAGTTCTAGATATATATATATATATATATATTGATAAGCTCTATATATATATATATAGCTTAATTGATAAGCTATATATATATATATATATATATATATATATATATATATATGTATGTATGTATATATCTTTATAGAGCTTATATATATATATATAGAGAGAGAGAGAGAGCTTATCAATATATATATATATATATTGATAAGCTCTATATATATATATAGAGCTTATCAATATATATATTATATATAGAGCTTATCAATATATATATATATATATATATATTGATAAGCTCTATATATATATATATATTGATAAGCTATATATATATATATATATAGCTCTAGATATATATATATATATTGATGAGCTCTAGTTAGTTGGGAGTTGGGAGTTATACATAATTAATCACTACACTCAAATTCAATGAGTTAGTTGTATTTCTCTCCCCTATATATAGGCACTCTTGTAGTGCATTTTAATAGATTAACACACTAAAGGATGTGAATATGATGGACTTTAAATTAATCTATTTGTGATTGGTTTGTATGTATACTTGAATAGCTTGCGGTAATGGCAAGTAGATGACATATTAGAAGTAAGAGTTTTGTATACTCTTATAAGGTATCATAGCAAGTTTCACATAGCCATTGCCTAGTTGATATATTTAGAAATTTTTATTTTTATTTATACAACTAGTCCATACAATGTCCCATTTTCTATGATTGACTAAGCCTTGGCATTGTGGTTCAATCCTCCCATCATGACATCAACTTAACGTTGAAAATCCATTGTAAATTGGTTATGGATTTATTTTATTAGTTTTTATAGGGCTTTATATTGTTACAAAAGTGTTTCATGTTCTTTGACTGATGAATCCTCACCCATGACCTACTCCACAATCTTCAACACGAGTTCATCACCACTATCCATGGTTTTGTCTCCTCCAATTGGGCAATGTTAATGCTTCATCAACGTTGCTAATGCTTTATCCTATAGGTGTCTAGGAAGGCACTTTAGGATTTGACCCCTTAACTTGAGGGTCTGGGAGTAGCACTTCATAGTGCTAAGACCAACATCAACACTAACAAGGAGGCTACCATTACAAGGAGACATAATCCAATTGGCTACCACTAATTTTCCCTACCCAACTGAATTATTGTTTACATAAACCCCATCTCCCTTAATGCCATATTGATCACTGATTACCTCCCTACACACCAACTCAATGTTCAGGATGTCAGGAACCTAGAACAATAAACATGCTCCGATGCCTACTTAGTCAGGATCTTGCTCTACCAATAGAGCACATATGATTACTTCTTGTATTAGCAACTAAACACGGAATTTAACCAGAATCAATAAGTAACTAGAAATATGAAACAACACAGGAATATGAGAGACAATACACAATTGTATTAATAATCACTCAGAAGAATATACAATAAAGAAGATGCCACTTCTTCTTCCACCTCAAAGGTTCGCCACACCTCAAGACCTTCTTCCCTCTCTCTCTCTTGGTCACAACAATCAACTCCAATATAGAATTGATGTTCACCTCTCCAACCAGTCAGTAACACGCTGCCAATACACCAAGTACACAATCATACTCCAAGTAGATCTCCTGCTCTCTGCTACTACCTGCAAATCACTAGACCTTACTCACCATTGTAGATATCCTATAGAAAGTCATGCACACATGCTGACCAATATCATACACATACGAAGAACCCAGCTGATTCTCCAAATCAGTACCCACCTTGGTACTTTGGCACTAGGAGGAACGCACCATTGCTCTCTTCTCTCAGAAGGAGCTTATTTCTCTCTTACTCACTAGCTACAAGTTTACAATACAGCCCATGAGTCCATATATAGATCTCATGCTTACAATAATTAGACTACCTTAATTACAATAATTAGACATGCAACTCAAGACTAAGACTAACCTTTGACATGCAAACATACAGTACAAAAATAGACTCTCTGGGATCAACATGCAAACTGCCTGTTCTCGCACAGGCTGCCGACGTCGGCTCTTCCATGACCGATGTCGGCCGACTGGTGACCGATGTTGGTTGCTTCCTCACTGCCATCTGACCAACGTCGATTGATCAGACCGACGCCAATTTCCCTGCAACGCATTCAGCAACTCTCTACAACTCTGCATCCTCTGTAACTTCTCTTGTTTGCATCCTGGTGAAGCTTTTAGCTTCACAACCTAACACAGGACCTAGATTATTCAGATCTCTTGCATTTTGCTTGACTTGTCTCAATATTTGATAGAATTATTCCATTGAATCGATCTCAATTGATTGGAGGTTATTTTGTATCCACCCTCACCCAAACATAGTTGGTTATGCCATCTAAACATGCCTCCCTTGAACCTATCATCCACCATTAACTAGGCCCCTCTACGTGTTTTTGTAGCAATATCATAACTAGCTGCCAACCGTTAACCTCTCCATCTAGATCCCACTATCCAACATCCAACTGTCTCGGCTAAGGACCATTGCCAAAACAAAACATAACTTTCATATTGTAAAAGGCCACCATCCATTCAAAAGATTTTTTTTATTTAATGTCATTTTTTCCAAAGCAGTGAAAATTATAATGCTTGGGTGCATTTTATTTAATATATGGTGAGCATTATTATAATGTGGGGAGACACTTTTATTAAGTATGGGTGATATTTTTTAAGTCGTGGAACAAAGGTAGAATTTTTTTGAAAGGCATATTATAAGGGACCTTTTTATGTCAAAATCATTTTTTAAAAGAGTACATTTTTCCCACAAAGGGGGGCCATTTTAAAGGCAAAATTACTTACATTTTGGCCACTTCAAAGGTCATGCAAGATTAAAATTATGTTTGTCATCAGGGGTGTTTCCCCTCGACCTTGCCTTATATCACCCTAAACCTCACACTCTACAATGGATGCTCCCCCTTGATCCCACTGGGGATACCGCCCCAAACCCATGCTTCCAAAATTCAAATTATAATCAACTGCAAATGCATTATCGGTGGAACACATCTATTTTTTTAAAGGGCCTTATTCATTATACAAAATTGTGTATTTATAATTAGTTAGGGGGTTTATTGTTTTCTTGAGTTTGAGGTTTATTCTTCCCTCTATTCTTTCTTACATTAATGTAATCTTTTCTATCACTTCAAGAAGTGAACGAGAAACTAATGAAGCGTAATTCCTTTCTACACTTCCTCATTATCAATAAGGGCTCCCTCATTCACTCTTTTTAGAACAAAATTATTAGCCTACAACATCATATTGATATATTTGACATACCTTCCCATGTTCTTAGTCCATCTCCAGTCATTGCTCTTGCACATACTGAACCTGATTTATCAGTATCTAAGCCTACTATTGTATCTATTGTTCTTATTTTTTATTTTACTACGCATCCACTTGATGCACTTTTCTATTGTGACCTACTAGATCCTAAGCAACCCATCATTCATGTTGCTCATATAGTGCCTACTACTACTACACATTTCACATATCCCACTAAAAATTCACTTGTATATATGCTTGTTTCTTTTGAGAAGTATACCACTACTTTTGGCTCAAGCATGCTTCATTCCATGGGTCACACTACAAGACTTATGGGCATTGGAAATCATCTACAAGGCATTGCTTCCCCTATCCAATCTGTTAATTAGATTGCTTAACATGGAATCAATTATGATGCAGATGGTATGTCTTCCTTGGGACCACTTAATACAAATTGGATCTAGTTCTTGTTTGCTTTACTCTTAATGAGGATTTTGAGAAACACATGAGTTCTATTTTACTTTCACTTAAGCATGAGAATCTTAAGATTGCTTAAGTCAAAAGTGATCAACTTGACACACTTCTATACTTTTTTCACATGCTATGTTTGTGTACTTTACACCAATTATAACATATTATTCCATTTGTATTCATATGGGATGGACCTCAAATTCTTTTTGGTGGTAGTGCAAGCATTATCTGTGAGGGACTATACATGTGGAACCTCTACTATTTATCTTCATAGTCCATGCATTGTTCCTCCTACCTTTTGATGCTCACTTTTTTGGTAAATGTTCTAGGATCAACTCTAATTACTGATGTATTTCTTTGATAGACTAATAGTCTCCTTTTCATAAGGAGTTATTCTAATGTGTACAATGTTAGTTTGTTCCTTTTTTTGGTGGTTTATTTATATGGGATCATTTTTTAAATGCATTGACTTTTAAAGTGCCATGGGGGGTTTCTACTTCAGCCTCATTTACCTTCATGCATGGGTGCTATATTTTCTACATTGTTTTCAATATTTTAGTTGCTTGACTCTCCTTAGATTATTAAAACCATTTTATCTTCTTGTGAGATATTTTATTTGCATCTTTGACACTTTTCCAGCATATTGATAGTCTCCTATATCTCGAAGTGTAACTATTCTGGTGAATCCTAATGTCAGACTATCTTTTTTGATAGTTTAATAGTCTCCTTCAGTTTGGTTTGGAACTATTATGGTGTATAGAGTATTAGCTTGTTAGTGTTCAAGTAGTGAGCTTCATCCACCCATACAATTTCTTTTGTGTCACTACACACAACCAACATTATGGGTGGGGGTGTGTGAGCATTTTCCTTCAGGTGTAGATTCCCTTGCTAACCCTTAGTACACCACATATTCTATTTTAGGTAGTTGATCTTCTATTTAATTTGGTGAACTCTTTGCACTTTCAACACTATAGACAATCCCTTTTCTATAAAGAGATATTCTGGTTAATAAAGTGTCAATTATTTTTTATGATTGAATAGTGGGTCTAGACCACTCATGATGATTTGAGTTCGTGAGTGACATTCCATCTACCAAACACATTTTTTTTGTACATGGATACCTTATCAGTCCTAGTTGTCAAGACCCCTATTTGGTTTATCTTTCTCTCCCTAACTATTCACTTGTGGGAGGGTGTTATAATAATATAAGCACATATCTTCTAATTACTTAGTTAATCATGTGCTTATTTTGACTAATCTATAGTTAATTGAGAGTTAGTTGGGAATTAGGAGTTATTAGTTAGGAGTTGAACATAATTAATTAGTACACTCAAAGTCAATATGTTAGTTGTATTTCTCTCCCCTAAATATATACACTCTTGCATTGCATTTTAATAGATTAATAGACAAAAGGATGTGAATATGATGGACTTTGAATTAATTTGTCCATGATTGGTCTATGTGTAATTGAATCATTTGTAGTGCTGGCATGTAGATGATATCATGGAAGCAAGATTTTTGTATAATCCTATATAAATGGTTTATTTTCTACATCAAGTGTTTTAATTTGATGTAGGATTACTTGTGAATATGAATGCTCCTACATCATGTGAACTCTTATTGTTTGATAATGGCTTCTTAGGACTTGAATACATTTCCCAGGCTTGTATCTAATCTAACCACTCTCTTGGTAAGTTTATCTTTACCTTATTTCACCTTCTAATTTTACTTTCTTATAGAAATATAAAAATCATAAGACAATAATTATTCTTCTTTCATATTTATCATTGTCATACACATCAGCCAAAAACTGTCCATAGTACCCAAAGATTAATTTTCTATTATAGCAAAGTGATATCTAAATTCCTAAGTTCAATTGCTTAATGGAATTGACAAAATCACAACTTGTTGTCTTACTTATATTAAACTATAAATTGATAGTTTTGAAAGATTAAATATTTAGAAATAGTGTTGCGTGATGTTGGGAACACAAAACACATCATACAAAACTAAAACTAGGAATGTAATAAGCATGAACAATACAATAATGGACATAAGACTTTTGAATTGGAAATCCCCAAGGTGAGGAAAAACCACTTGAAAGTGTAAACTGCACATCTTCATGATTCATTTTTTAGCCAAACACAATTATATGAAGAGATTTATATCAACTAGAATAATCACTCTATTGTTTGCTCACTCAAATCCACTTTGTAACTTTTCTTCCTTCTTCTACAATCAATTGAGCACTAATTATGTTACTTATGTCCTCATTTGGATTCATGTCTCTTACTTAACATAAGTGTATTTTCATGCACCAAAGGACTCCCAACCATTTAGAAACTAAAGAGACAACGTTCTTCTGCCATTACTTTACCTACAAAATAATTCAAACAAAATCTCTAGGTAATACAGACCAATGGTTTTGGAATTACCACTTTCTAACCAGTGGTTACATAACTAACGTGATAGTTACAAAAATTCCTTAGTGGTTATGAATCATTATTTTGAACATGTCACCAGTTGTGCAATTATAATTCTACTAAAAGTAACAATTTGACCATCATATAACAAATGTTCCATTTGGAGTACTTTTGCTGAATGAAATTGGGTTTGATTTAGTTGGATGATTAATTGGATTGATTTTTACAATTTTAATTAATCATAAAGAGAGTTGGTCCTACTTTATATGTTATTCTAAGAGCCACTTTAGGTTTATTTTGCCCAATCAACACAATTCCCTAATCCCCAACAAAAGTGATACTTAGAAATAGCGGTAGATGAGGCCAACCCCATCATGACAAATTTTGACAACTTGCTTTGGTTATTTCTCTATACCATACTATTTTCACTTGTATTTTCACCCTTTGAGGAGATGTCTTAGCTCTCCTCATCCAAGTGGCACAATTGAAACACCTCTAGGTTGTGGGTAGCCTAAGGATGAGGTGAATCTCTATAAAGGGCTAGCTCCCTTGATGTACCACTTTTAGATCACTACTACACCTATGCTTACAAAATAAAAGGGAGATAAAACTGAAAGTAAACTATCCTAAAGGAGGTGATACACCAAATTGATTGATGACTACCAACCAGATGCATGTCACACACGAGACCAAGAAGAGACTAACTAAACATACACTTCTCTAATCTAAATCCTCTCACATTAGTATTTAATTATGAGGTTGTAATGATGTTTACGATAGGAGGAGTAAATAAGAGGCCTAAAATGACACTGTTTGAATAGACTAACTCACTCAACCTTGACACATCAATAGAACACTTCACATGACCTTCAAGAAAAAACTTTCCAACTGCAAATAGGTGAGAGAATGAGATAAAAATGCCAAGGAAATAATAGTCATAACTAAGAAAGATTAATCATCGAAGTGAACACACTATGAATAGTCATAGAAGAGGTAAAATTAGTAGTCTTATTGATCTATGGTATGCAAATGAGTAAGGCTTTGCCATACTTAGGTGGAGCATAGTTTACAGAGTCTAAAATGGCTAGTTCTTATAGAAATTGAGAGAGAGAAGAGGAGAAAGAAGTCAAATCTTCACAATGAAACTTTTAAAGATGAGAAAATGAGTTACATGTGCATGAGGAAGGAATGTGAAATTGATCATGCAAATTCAGGAAGCACAAGTATCACCCCAAGTCATGAAACTCTTGAAATGTGGCATAGGAGTTATCATTTTGCACAAGGAAACTACCTTCATCATTCAACCCTATTTCAACATCCCAAAAATAATTAGGGATAGGTCAAATTATTGAAATAAGAGGAAAGGGTTGCAGACATGCCTGGAATCTTCTAGAAGTGAGCCATCACAGCTTGTAGTCAAAGAAACTCCTCTTTCCCACACCTTGCACACTTGGCCTCAAATTTGGCTTCAATTTCCCATGAAAATAAATACAAGGGAATGACATGTGTCAATATCATATGTGGTCTTAGAGGCTTCGTGCACACCTTAAAAGCAACCTACTTGAAGCTTTTCACACTTCTCACCATCTTGTTCACTATGCCAATTTTGACTGGCTGAGATGAGAGCTCTATTAGGAACACTTAGAAGTTTTTCCAAGACATTAAATATACATGGGGAGTTATCTTAAATCTCAATATTCCTTCCAAAGTTGATTTTATCTCTTGAAACCTCCTAGAACCCGCATAATGCATAAAACTATCAAAAATACCCTATTTTATACTCCATCCATACGGTTTCATACAACATAAAAGGGTGGGGAGGAGACTAATAGAGTATTATATTAGTTTCAAGAACTTTCATGATTATTTTAACCCATTTGGATAGCTCACCATCTTTATTTCCTTAATTAAGTCCTTCCAAGGGTTTGTAAGTGTTTTAAGCAATTTTAACCTTTAGTGATGTTTCATAAAGGTTTGACATACAACTCTCAACTAAATGCCACAAAAGTGATTTTCATGGCACTATATAACTCATCTTAGCTCCTTGAGTCTCCATGCAAGGTGTCAAGGTAGATACAAGCTTCCAAATTTGTCCACTCAAACTCTCTTCTCCATCTCTTGCAGACTTGAGGTGGTTATAAGCCAAAAGTGGATCTCTATGTGGTTCCTCTACAGTTTTAAAGATTTAAAACCTATTTTATTATCCCATAAACATTCTTTAATAAAATATAATGCATATCTAAGGTTAAAAGTGTAAGTGACTTCCCATTTGGACACTAGGATAAAACCCTACCTTTTAGACTTGATTGTAACCTTTGTGGTTTAGACCACATTGTTGAATTTACTCCTTCTGTGATTAGTTTTCCATGTTTTCATCGATGTGTTCCAAATTTCCATACCTTCTTAAAAGGATCTTTTAGCTTTTTGTTCATCCTTTAACCCTACTTTCTAAAACCTGCCAGTTCGTGCATAAAGGGAAGTACCCTCTGTCTAAGACAAAACAAAGGGTACTTACCCTATTTACTTTTAAAAAAAATGTTTGAGAGGATTTTACAAGTTATGAATACCCTCTGCACCCAATTTGATCTTTTTATCAAGTGATTTGACCTCTAAACTCTTTAGATCCCTAGGCAAACTCCTAAAAAAGGGACTATGTGCAGGGTTTCAAGATGTGGATTGTGCTTTGGTTGTTTAGAGCTCCTTCTTTGTTCTGTATCCATAATGAGAGCTCCATAAGACCATAATTATCATAATAGAGTGATTAAAATCTTCATTTGACTCTCCAACCTCTCACATACTCTTCCATATACCCTACGTAGACAAAACTGAGTATAACCCTGACTATATTTCTTGTTTTGGAGGGTACTTGTAAGTTTCCTTGCATGTTTTGAGATCAAGACAATGTGTGTTGGTCACCATAGAACCTCTTAGGATCATAGATACTTGTTTGGACCTCATTTTTTTCACCCTTATGCATTGTTATCACTCAAAAGTCACTCCTCAACCCATTATCTGTCATGGTCAAACTTTGTCAACTTTGTAGGGAAGGGTAAAACCCTGTAGATGAGGATTCATCCTTTGAAAGGTTATACATCATTATTAAATCCCATGATCCATTTCAAACCATATTTGATTCACCAACCCTAGTGATTCCATCTTCAAGCTTCCATCTTAGATTATGTGTTCCTACAGTCAACTGTAAGTGTGCATTTTACATAATGGAATACTTATAGGTTCATGTTGGACCTTGGAACATCACCACTCAACTCCTCTTGATGATATTTTAGATCATAAATGTCACTTTCACCATTTGGAACCATTTACATGTGTTGGCACAATCTAGTTTTACAATACTAGGTGAAGAGGGCTCTTTTAGGATCACACATGTAGATGTCAATGCAGGGTTTTAGTGTTGAAATAGGCAACTTGAGCCTTCCAACAATCACCCTCCACCTATCTTATTGACTTCATATTTGGCATATCTCTTCTGCTTCATGGATATCGAAACATATGGTCATTTTGATGCACTAAGAGTCTTTCTAACCTTATTATAGGATATCCATAAAATAGTTTGGACCTCTATTTTCACTTTTTAGGGAAAATGTCCCTGAACTCAGTTATTAAATCTTTGAACATGGTTTCCCAATACCACTTGTCTATTTAGCCTTTCAAGTGGCCTACCATGCTCTCTACAGCACATTAGGACTTTAAGTAGGGTTCCCTCTCATGATCCAACACTTCAAAATGGCTCTTTAACTCCATATTAAGCCACCTGTCGGTGGTTATTTCACAATACAGGGAGTAAACATAAGTTTAGGCAGTGGTCATGGGGTGCAGACCTTTCATTGATTCCTAGAACTTTTCAAGCCTTCAAAACATAACTCTTACATCATGAAAGACCTGAAGTAAGGTACAAAACTCTTATTTAATATTCCTGCCCTCCTATAGGTGTTAATGGAACTATAAACAAGGCAATGGGTAGAACATGAATCATACACATGGTGTATGAACCTTAAACCATCATGGTACCTCCTTCAAATGCTAAAATGGGTCTCCTCCAACCAATTCAGACTTAGAACATGTCAAAGTAGCTTCATTTCAACATGATACTTTGTTTCCATTGCACCTGTAGATGAGTATGTTCATGGCAGACTATGTGAAAGTGTTCTATATGACTGCTACATTATTTTATCAACCTTTTGAATGCTCAACTTACTACTTAATGTTGATAAAATATATACCAAGGATTTATAACTTTCATCACACTTCTATGAACATGTTATATAGGACCCATACATGTACTTCACCATTACTACAAGTAGACGTGGGTAAAGAGCTGACTGAGTATGACAATGGACTGAAAGTTTGATCCAAACATGGAATTATGAGGCAAAACATGGAAAGGAGGTAGTCTTTATGGCATTGAAACATGGAAAACACCATATCCTACTCATATAAATCCCTTGTAGAGAATACAACCTTCTACAAGTAGTGACCTTAACTGTCATTTCACTTGGGACATCAACTTGCAAACTAAACTAATTAGCCTATGAGATATTTACCAAACATGAAAATAAACATAGAGAGAATGAGAGGATGGATTCAACAACATCTAGAATCAATCTTAGTCGTTGAATTATACAGACTTCTCCAAACCAGAGAAAAACCTACAGGGTTCACAAATTAGCAAGCAAATTGGTTAGGTCAACTTCTTAAGAATGGTTCATAAAGGACAAACCACCATTCCTCTGCAACCAAACATCAAAATAAATTTGAATAAGTTTAAAAGACACTCCTAGGAAATTTTTTCTTGAAACCTCTTTTGTTGACCATCCTTGCTTACCAAGCCTAGTGGAAGAAGAGAGAAGCAGTTTTATTCATTTCTTGAAGATTATGATCAAATTGATCACTATAGTAAGTGTATGGAAGACCAAGAGATACTCCTAAAATTTCCTTAACTATAGGAGTTTGTACAATTTTGTACTTCTCATTAAATGCTCATTTTCTCCAATAAAACTGCCTTTTTTCTAAATAACCTACCACTTTTTAGGTATAAATAATTAATTAAGACTTATTAGGACACATGGGGCATGAAATCATCCTTTTAAAACTTAAAATTTCCTAAAGAGGTTATACAAGTCATTTAATGCTCTATTTTGACCCCCAAAACGACTCAAAAAGACCTAAATATTGAACATGACCAAGACCAAGGCTAATGTGACATGAAATGACCTATAATACACCTTATGACATAATATTATACCCCTTAAACACCTAAAAATAAAGTTTTTACCTATAGGGGTCCCAATTTGACCTATAGGGTTAAATTTGGTCAACAAAATGGTGACTCACAGGTGTAACATGCTTGCTATACTAAAGATCAATAGCCTTATCAGTCTATTGAGATTAGGGAGTGATATAAAAAATAATAAGAGGACTTTGACCATTTATAACAAGCTTTGATCAAGACAAGACGAATTGACTACCTCAACCATACAAAACAAAGCAAAAAAACTAACAAGACACACACACATGTGCTCAAAGCACTTAGGGAAATCAAAAACACAAACCACTATGTACAACTAAAAATTAAGCATACCTCCCTTTCCAAGATAAAAAGAAAAGTTCCTTGCATTTCCTTCTTCATGAGATGAATCATAGTGCCAAGCATGTTGCTCTTTGGATTGGATACTTGATGCATCAGACCTATTTCTTGGCACTTAACTTGCCATGCTATTAAGTATACCATCTTCAAATAGGTTTCCAATGTAAATGTATTCTTCTTGGCCTTGTACACACACCTCATATTGTTGTCCACTCTTCATCTCATGATCCACTTGCATCTTCTTTGTAGGCATGATTTCAAGAGAAATCGTTTCTTGTTACTTGGAATATTGAGTCCAATAGAATCTTTTTTTGACCTCCAAAGGTTGAGGTAAACTTTGCTCTAGCTCATCTATGACATTTTGAAAAATGTCGTCTTGCTTACCATCACTTACAATCAGCTCTAAGGAAGTTATAGACCCCTTGAGAGACTCAAACTCATTGCAAATGCTTATAAACTATTGCCACAAGTCCTCATCTTCTCTTTGATCAGCATCATGAAGGGGAACCACAAGATAAGCTCTTTCATCCTCTTCTTTAGAATCCAAAAAGACTTCATCCAAAATTTCTTCTTTGACACAAGGAAGGCATTCTTCATTATCAACACAACAAGAAGACTCGACACAAGGACTCACCTCTTCTTCAACATTTAGGACCTATTGAGGGCTCTCAAGTTGTATCTCAATTGTCTTAACCTGACTTTACTTATCAAGGACTACAAGATCCTCAATTTCTTCCTCCTTCTTAGTGATGCCAAGATTAGGCATCTTGTAATCAGGTGACTTAGTCCAATGAGGTTGCCAAGGAGCTCTACTTTCTTCAAGCAAGAGTTCTAAATTTTTATCAACCAACTACTCCTCTTTATATTCTCATACCACAGGTCCATCAAGGCAAAGGGTGATATGGTGAGGACAAGATGAACTAGTTGGTATAGGTGGCACATTGAACTCAACGTCAAATTGAAAATGGATTGTAATGGATTCTTTTGGGAGCTCTTGAGGAAGGGAAGGCAGACCTTGGGCTAAAATAACTTGGTTTTCTTCCTCCCATTTGACAATCTCTTTAATGAAATCTGATTTAGCTTAAGTACTCTCTTGAGGAAGGTTAGATGGGGTGTGTTTAAGCATAGGATCTTCTTTTGGATCTAAACCTTTTATCACACCTTGATTCAATAATTTCATTCTCAACTCTCAATCTTAAATTTAATTGGGTAGGTTCTATTGGAAAAGTCTCTCTTGAATTTGATAGGCATCTTCATGAGGATAAGGAGTACAAGAGGGTTGACATGGAACACAAGAGGTCTCTTGAGGAAGGGTGGGAGGGGCTTGCATAGAATCAAGTTCTTTCTCAACTTCACACTCTTTATCAAGGGTTTTATCCCCTTTCTTTGCCCATGATTCCACTACCTTATTCTAGCTTAGGATGTTGGGATTAGGATTTTCTTCTTGAGGTGGTGATGCAATTTGAGGAGTGGATGAAGTGTTCAAGAAACTTGGGATCCCCTTAGGCTTGGATTCTCCACCTTGTCTCCAACTTGGAATCTTGCATCTAGATGTCTTTTCTTGAGGTGAAGATGTAATAGGAGAGGGAAATGAGGGCTTATATTCCACTTCATTTGCTAATGAGATGGATATATTCATCTTCTTATTGGCCAACTCAATCTACCTATCAAGATTTACTTCAAAAATAAGGTTTGTTTTTCCAACTCTCTCTTCCAGCTGATTGGGAAAAATATGACTTTGACAAGCTTGATTAGGTTCATAAGTAGGGGTCAAGTAGGACTAATAGCAATCTTGAGGAGGTGGATATGAGGGATGATATATTTGGTGAGGTTTTTCTTTATAAACTCTTAGCTTATCTTCCAAGGATGCAATCAAGCCACCTACATCTAGCATCTCACTTGCGAGCCTTTGTCATTTGGCTATCTCAATAGGTGCCCACTCTCTTTTAACCAGCTCTATTTCATCTCTCACATTATGAATAAGATGACTAGGAACATCTTGATCACATCCCCTTAATGTGTTAAGCTTTATCATGTACCTCTCATAGCCCAAGAGATTTTTCTTGAAAGTTGAAATACATTGATTTGAGAAGTGACTAGGTTGACTAAAAGGAGCAAGGTATTGAGAAGGCTGGTTATAGGGTTAATACACTTCATGACAAGGTTGATAAGGGTCATATTAGAGCTGGTAAGGATCATGACAAGCCTGGTAAGAATCACACAAAGGTTGATAAGGAATGCCATAAGCTTGAGATGTCTCACCAATTTGTGTAAAATAGTACTCAATACCAAAATTAGCCATGGAACTTCATTGGGAAGCAAGAACACAAAGAAAAATTACCAACAATATTCAAAAAGAAAACTTGGGTTGCTTGACCAGCTGATGTAACTTTGGAGTCACCATTGATGCTTGGATAGATGCCTCCAAAGGCCAATGTGTTGAAAGACAACACCAAAAAAAATTCAACTTCTTGGACTAAGAGTCCCACTGGGTGTGCCAAAAACTATTGTCACTTGGATTTGCACCCTTTGAGGAGATGTCTCAGCTCTCCTCATCCAAGTGGCACAATTGAAACATCCTTAGGCTAACCACAGCCTAGAGGTGTTTCAATTATGTCACTTGGATGAGGAGAGCTGAGACATCTCCTCAGAGGGTGCAAATCCAAGTGACAACACATACTTAGGGAGAAACTCAAGAGAATATCATACAAAGTGAAGAAGAAGAAAAAATACGTTGGGAACCTTTATTTGAAGATATAGATTTAATTATGGGTGGGTTTGGTTGGGACAAAATGTTTGATGAAATCTTGCCTCTTAATGTTGATATGAGGGTGTCAATAATGTGATATTTTATTTTTTATTTACCTCCTTAGTCAATTGTAGCACCTTTGATTTTTTACTTTAATTTGATTGCACGATGTTGTGCTTAACCTTGTGCCACATGGGATATATCTCTTTTTGGATTGTGCTTTCTCAGACTTTGGGCCTGACATGACAAGAAGTGTAATTATGTATACCTTCCTTCCTTTTATATTTTTTAGTATTGGTAAATGCTTTTGGAAAACTAGAACTATGAACTAGAAAACACTTTTACATAATATGGAGCTATGAACTGGAGGAAAGTTAGATTTTAATTGGAGCTAACTAACCATTCTGGAGCACAAAAGGGAGGTGCAGATCCCTCGATAAAAACAAACACAACTATAAAAAACAACACAATAACTAACAAAAGAAAAGACAAATAAGGAAAGGGATACAAGAGAAGAACAACATAAATGAAGAACAAGTAAATAATAATAACAAGGGAACAATAAAGCCATAATAGAAAAACAATAAGCAAATTGTCCACCACCAACAAATTAACTACGAACCTGTAAAGGGCCATGAGTAAAAACCAAAGAACCACTAAGATCAACAAACAAGGAGGGATTAAAACACATGAAGGAATCCCCACTCTCCTATAGAATATCTCATCAATTAGAGTCAATAATTCATACTTAAGCATTTATATTACCTCTAATCTTAATCATTTAACTTCAAATTTACACCCTCTTCATTTGGTTGAGGTACCAAAACCAACCTTAAATTTTCCAGTTGAGCTTTTGGAATGAGAAGATAGAGTACAAGGTGAAAGAACCTACTCTCAATCACATTCCTTTTGAATAAAGTTATCTACATCAAAGATTGGTTCTTCCTCATTATCCATAGTGGCCACCTCGGGAACCATCTCATTATAAGGAATAAAAGGATCTAAAGGAGGAGAAGGAAGAAGAGCAGGGTGACATGCATAAAAAACTCCATGATTGTGCCAATATAATTCATCCCTAGAAGGCCCTTCTTTTATCTTCCAAACCTGAAGATGGACATAAGGGCTCTGAAAGGAACAAGAATTCACTCAATGCCCCACGCGATTGCAACATAAGCATTTGTAAGGTAATCCTTCAAAGTTGAAGAACTAGGTCGAAGAACCCTAGAGAAGATATAACCTTGACCAAGGAAGAAAAGGGTTTAGATAGATCATTTAAAACACATATATGAGCAAATTTATTACCCATATAGTTCTCTTCCAATTTGATAAATGATCCCACCCGATTAGTTAACAAATCTAAATGCTCTTCTTCACGCATAACATGGGGGAGATCATTGAAATGAAGCCACATGGGAACAACTATAACATAGGCCTTATCCACACCAAAGAAAGGTTCCTAAGGGCTTAATAAGAAGCCATGTTTATTGAAGAACCAGGGCTTAGAATCCTTGACAAAAAATTTAGTCAACTGCACTCTTGAATATAACCTGGAAGAATCCTTTGCCTAGAAGAGAGAAACAAGGCATAGAGATAAAAGCCCATACTAAACATGCCTAGTTCTCAAGATTGGCCATAGAAAGGATGAAAACCACACATTTTCCAAACATATAACTATAGCCTGTATCATTTTCCATATCACAAATTGCAGACTTAGGAAGGATTTTATTTGAAGATTGTTCTGGGAAGAAAATTGGGATATCCCCCACTAAGGACATTAGGCTAGGAGTGTTATGTTGGTGGTAAACATGGGTAGTTGAGGTGAGCAAATCTAGACATTCCTTATCTCTTGGAGGTTTGACTAAAGAAGGAACAAATAAATCAAAGGAAGGGAGCTCACTTTGGTAAAAATCTATGTAACTGTGATAACGATTACCACTATTCCTGCACTTGGGAAGCAAACACGATCTGTTGACCTAGACCCTCCTAAATCCTTGGCTGAAACATCAGCTACCTTGTCAGACTTGTCTGAGTACCCTGAAATAACAATGCAATGATCCTTACACTAGGCATTCAAATAATCAACCACCTCTAAAATTCTAATAGAAGGTTCAGGCTTGTTTTGAGTCAAAAAGCCTATGCTCAAACCCTCTCCTTTTGTATTGTTAGTTTTTTTTCTTTTTTTAATTGAGTAATATAAGTAGCTTTAGAAAAAAAAAACCCTCTCCCTAAAAGTCAATGCTAATTATTTTCAAAGGATTGTAATCGATTCTCATATAAACAAGGGTTGTGTAGTGGCTACTCCCTACGTTTGTATTGGAAATTATTTATGGCCAAATTTGCATATAAATTTGTAATATAAGCCCAACACAACAATGAATAATACCCAAAAATTAATTATGACTTATTAAAATGAAAATAATATTACCTGAGGTGAAAGCTATACTATCTTTACTTTGGTAGGGACTAATAAGATGTTTGTAAGTTTTTGTAGTTTGTGAACTTGTTCAAAACTAAATTCGAACGTAACTTGTATATAGTTTAAAACCAAAAAATGGGGCAACATTAAATTGAAATAAGGTAGATGAAATTATTTATGTCTTGGACTAACCGAGGCAATAATTACTATATTTGAAAGTGATTGTGATAATTGTTGGAATATAGAGAAGCTATATTCAAAAGTATTATATGCTTGTTACGTGATGGATATGTACGCCTCCACATATGATCAGGGTAGAACAACTTTGTATTAGTTATAGGCAATATTTATAAATGTTCAACAATAAAAAAGGAAAGAAATTATATGGTAACAAGTTAAGAGTTATATAGTGGTTAGAATATAATTATCAAAATAATATAAGTTGTATAATAAATGTCACATTTTTATAAAACATGTGTCATCTTTACATATATTTAAATATTTAAAAGGAAAAAAAATATTAACTAATAAAATTATGCGTGTTAAATATTTTTTCTCTCCAATAAACATAATAAAATATAATTAGTATAATAAATGTAATATTTTTGAATTCGCCGAATGTCTTATATAATAATTTTTATATGTTAAAAATGAAATAAAATTAAGATAATAACAATACCATATATGTCAAATCAATGTTCTTTATGCCCATAAATATTAGAATGATATTTTTTAGTGATAAAAAATTAAATAATAATAATATTATATGTCAAATTAATGTTTTTTCCACCTATAATTGTTTTTTTAATGAGCCCATAAATATTGTTACAATTGTCATTTTTAAAATGAAATTTTAATAATTACATTGATATAAATGATATATTTCATAAAAATATATGAAAAATATTATTTAATATTTAAATGTTAAATTTTAAAATTGAAAAAAAAATTATATCTTATCAATCTTTTTCATTAGATAGATTAAAAAAATAAGTATTCAAATGATTCCTACATACCCTCTAGGTCGTGGCTACCAAAACAAAAAATGAAAGGAAAAGATCAATAGATAACATCCATGAGACCAAAAATAGTCTATGGGACCCCCAAACCAACAAAAACATAGCCCAAAGGAGTGGAGAAACTGTAAATAAAAAAGAGAGTAAACTCGAGTTGTTAGATCCTAGTTCACAAGCCTATCGTTGTTTTGCCTTTGAAGGTTCGCTCTCCTATTGTGGACCTTGATAAAAAAATATCCATTTTTGTCAATGTTATAAACCTTAAATATATTAAACATAGATACTCCATGTAGGTTGCCCAAGTATTTATCTCAGATGTCATCATAGACAGAACATTCCATGAGATAATGCCATTCCATCTCAACCATACATGATGTGCACATAAGACAAATCCTCTCTTACCACTTTTCTTTTGGGACCTTCCACCTACTTGTCTCACATTGAAGTTGATGTGACCTTGTTTTCAATTGGGTTATGAACATCTTCCTTCTCTATTTATTTTTTACCCCTATGTAGGTTCTTTGGTCATGTTCATAAGTAGGGTTGAACTTAGTCATGTAGTACTGTTTTTTCCTCCCTATCTGCTTTGTATCTCTTGATTGGTCTTTGGGTACTCATGTGTGTTAATATCCCACTTTTTCAATGAAATTTTGTTTTGTTTCATCCATGTCTTCTTTCTCTTGTTCAACTCTTCTTTTATTATTACCTTTGGCCACCTATCCACTTCCATGCCCTCCAATTTCTTTATGTACCCTAGAAGACATATCATTGTTGTAGCTTATATTGGGAAAGCCCCTATTTTTGCTAGAATTATCTAATACATAACCAACACTTTAATCTTAAAGGTTCTTGTGATTAGATGTTTTTGAATTATCTCAAATTCCATCCATTTTAACTTTGACATACTGTTGGCCCAAACTTTGCATCCATAGAGTAACACTGGAACTACTAGTAGCCAGAACAAGACCTTGGTGGTCTTCCAATCCCACAAAACAATATCTTTGTACCTATTTTGAAGAGAGTACAATGATCTCCATCCTTCTTGGATTTTCTTAATTATGCATGCATCCCAACTGAGCTTGTTGGTGAAATCAAGCCCTAGATACTTGTATTCTGAGACTAACTCAAGTGGGCTACCCTCGAACATGAATCTTGCATGCCTCTTTTCTTTTCAGTGTGAGAAGATCAAAATCTTAGTTTTGATAGTTTTGGCTTGTATCCTGACCTATTTATAAAAAAACTCTAAGGATTTCAAATGCTCTCTTAGGCTTTGAGTTGTAGTTATTGTCAAAATAAGATCATCTGCATATAGAAGGAGTTTTATCACATAATTAATTATGTGAACTTCACCACCCCTTATAATGTCTATCCATTCTTCCAACTTGTCAATATAAAGACCAAATAAATTTGGAGATAAAGGACATACTTGTTTAGTCCCTATCTTACTACTACGATTTTATGATAAACCTGTATGTAGTATGATATTGGCTCTAACCTATTGGTATAGTCGATGAATTATTGTCCTATACTCTTTTGGGACTCCAAGTTCATCCATTTGACCCTATAAATTATTGTTGGAGATTTGTCAATGATGTAATTTTGATGTCATGGAGGTGTCTTGGTGAGTGGATAAGTGCCTTGTTAGCCTCAGTGATAATGACAAAGTGTGCAATGTGCTTGTTCTAGTATGCTTGAAGTATGATTGGTTGATCTTCTATTTTGGCATGGTTAGAGTTGTTTAGGGATGAGTATGGAGTATTGATCATGTGAAAAAGGTCCTTAAGATGTTTTCTAAGCTTTAAGTGCTTGTGTGCATAAGTGAAATTCATCTGGTAGTCCATAGTTTTCATCTATATGGTTTGGATCTAGTGGCAGAAAATCGAAGTAGGCAGTTTGATGATGTCACCATTGCCATGTGGGAATGAGTCAGGGGAGTTGGTCATATGGTTGTGATCATATTAGTTCCTAGTTTCTATGCGCTAAATCTTAGGTCATTCGCTTAAGTGTAGTCAGAGATATGCGAGTGCAAAGTTGGGCTCTCATACATTTTGACAGTGTTTTCCCATACTTAGCCAAATTTGCAATATGGCAAGAAGAGCCAAGCAAGCATTTTGATGAAGGCATATCTCGCACATGTGGATGTTTTGAGATAAGGTGATCATATGGGTTTGTTCATTTTTGTGCCTAGTTCTTATGCTCTAAATTTTAGGTAATCCAATATAGCACGACAAAATATATGACTGTGCAAAGTTGACCTTCCAGGGAGTTTTTGACAAAGTTGGCTCTATGATAGAATATTTTGAGAAGGCATTTTAATGGTGATATATCTCACACGTATGAGGGTTCTAGAAGCAAATTTTTATATGATTAGATTCTCCTATGTAAGAAGATCATATGGTCCAAATTTTAGAACATGCGCTTGAGCGAAACAAAAGATGTAGAGGTGCAAAGTTGGCCTTCCAAGCAGATAAGCAAGGTTCCCATAGTCATTTATGCACAAGTTAAAGTTTGAGCAAGATTGACAGAGTGTGTTTGCTCTAAGATGTTAGGAAGCAATGAGATGAGGACAAGTGCATGATGTTTAACACTAAGCAGTGATAAATATTGAGCTTCTTCAAAGGATCAACAGTGAGCAGGAGATCATACATATAGAAATCAATGGTGCATATTAAAGTCAAGAGGTTAAAGTGATAGTTGTTTAGCATTGTTAAAGACCAAGTTACGTATAGGAGATTGATGGTATGCGATGAGTCAACATTACAAGATTACATGAGATGAGGTCAAAGTGATTGAGGTTCAACATTTGAGTATTAGTGCCTGTGCATTAATGTTTGAACAAGATCAATGGTGCATAATTGATTTAAACAGTGAGGACACGAGATGCATAATTGGTCGAAGTTTAATTATGATTGTTTACTTTTAAATATTTAAATTTAATAAAGGAAAAACTAGTCTATGGTTTTTGGACCATAACTTTTGATCCAGGATGAATTTGCTCATGTTGTAAAAATAAAAGATGAAGATGACTCCATTGCACATCTAAAAGACCTAATTTGAAGATTCAGAAGTGTGTACAGATAAATATATTGAGCTCCAAAGTTGGCTATGTTTGTGCCTATTCTGCAAGTAACCTGAGATGGTTAATTGAGCTCGTTTTGATATTATGTAAATATGTCTTGATAAATTGGCTATTGAGGAGTGTTGTAGACTCCATAAGGATGTTCTATGTGCATTATGAAGGATTGAACAATCGTATGTTGTATGAACAAAGGCTTATAAGGTGATTGTGTGTTTGTTCATATTGATTGTATGTACACAAACGTGTTTGAGCTATTTGTGCTTAAGCTAAAGGGTATTGTGATAGTTGTTGGCACTTAAGGGGGATCTATAAATCATGTAGAATGGATCCATGTTGTTGTGTTCGTGTATTTTAGTTTGCTTAGAGATGTGTTAAAGAGTTGAATAGGTCACCATAGGACTCGAAAGTGACTTAGGCCTATTTAAAAGTGGATTGTGCTTAAGTGTGACCCATGTGAGATGCCTTAAGGGTGAAGGCATGTATTATGGCCGACCAAGATGTTGCTAATTCATGATATCTATATATATAGTGAAATCAAAGATGATGATTTCTAGACTTTGTGTGGAAGATTTGTGAGAGAGAATTGTGCAAGGTAGATGTGAGAGTTATGAAGTGCAGGATAAGTAGTGCACCTGTTGGTTGAGTTAATGAGAAGAATAGCTTTTTGACTATGTGTACGAATTGTAGGTCATGTTCCTAATGTCAAGATAGTGCTCTTGCAATTTAAGGATATGTGAAGAGGTCTAAGCGTGCATATGAGGATAGCTTGAATGAAGGAGGAAAAAGATTGTGACATGCCTATGTGAGAGGCATGTGTGAGATAGAGAGAGAGAGTTTGTTCAGGGGTTAGATAAACATAGATCTATCATTAGGTGTTAAAAACATCATTATTAAGGTGTAAGTGTTCAAATGAGGTTATAAAGGACCTAATCTTCCTTAGGGGTAGTTGCTCCTTGTGAAACAAGTGTCTCACTAAATACCTTTGGTCAAGAGGATATGATCAAGGTTTGATAGTCTAAAGGAGTTGATCAGTCTCTTGTTTATAATTTCTTATAGTACAGTAGTCAATGTGTTGCATATTTGAGAGTGGGTTTTATTCCCCATGAGGGTTTCCCATGGGAACTATGTGTTATGTGTTTGATATTATGTATGCATTGAATGAATGAACTCTCTTGTTAATGTTTCTCAATCAAATTGATATATGTTGATTGGTTAATAGTTTAAAAGACTAAAATTGAAATTGTAATATCTGGGCTCATTGATTCACCCCCCCCTCTTAGTGATTGTAATTCTAACAATTGGTATTAGAATGGGTCCTTTGGTAAAGGCTTGATAACTTGAAGGTGATCCAAGGTAAAATATGGGTAGTAATCGAGGAGGTTTCTCTACTAAGCAAGCACATGTGTTTAATGGATCCAATTATGCATTTTAAAGTGCCTGGATGAGGACTTACATTATGTCCTTAGGGTTTAATGTATGATAATCTGTTGTGGATGGTTATGTTGCTCCTACTATTCCTCCATCTAGTGCTGCAGACAAGAAGTTATTTGAGAACAATTTCAAGCCAATGAATGTTATTACTTGTGGTCTTTTAGGGACTGAGTACACCAAGGTTATCCATTGTAAATCTGATAAAGAGATATGGGATAAAATTTAAATCATTTATGAAGGAGATTCAAAGGTCAAGCTTGCTAAGTTATAGACTCACAGAAGGTAATTTAAAAGTCTCAAGATGAATGAAGAAGATATTGTGGCATCCTTTCTATAGAGAGTTGCTGAGATTGTGAACATCATCAGAGGTCTTGTAGAGAACCTTGAAGAAGCTACTATAGTTCAAAATGTATTAAGGTCCCTATCCAACAAGTCTGATCCAAAAGTATCTATTATATGAGAGAGTCATGACCTTACTCAGTTGAAGATGGATCAATTGCATGGCATCCTTACTACCTATGAGATGAGAAAGAATGATGATATACCACTAAAGAAGGAAGTAACTTTCAAGACTGAAATGAAGACAAAGAAAAGGTTCCAAGGTAAGAACCTCAAGGAGGATGACATTACTGATATAGATGAAGATGAACTAATTGCTTTGATTTCAAGGAAAATAAGAACAGGTTCAGGCAAATATAAAGGTAAACTGCCCCTCAAATGCTTTAATTATGGTGAGACAAGACATTTTGCTAATAAGTGCCCTCATAAGTATAAGAGGGATGATGATGAAGAGCATGATCAAGGTCATGAAGATGATAAAAGAATATTCAGGTATGATAAAAGCAAAAAGGGATTCAAAAGGTTTGATAATAAAAAAATACTTCAAGGACAAGAAGAGTCTTTGCACCAAAGAAGATTTCAGCTCATCAGATGAGAGTGAAGATAGTGACTCATAGTATGATCATGAAGATAATGGTCCTATTGAAGATAGAGCCATGTTCATGGCTGAGGAAGGTAGTTTCTCACATCAAAAGGAGTCTACTTGGAGTGGTTTAGATGATGATGGAGATGAGGTGGGCTATGAGACTGCATTGACAAATGCTCATGAAGAACTGAAGATTGAGAAGAAGATAAAATCTAAACTCAAGAACTTTGAGGATCAATTTAGTGTGTTTGAGGCAAGAATGGATGAAGATGCTAAGGAGCATGAAGATATGGTCAAGCATCTGAGTTGTCAATTGGAAGTCCTATCTACAAGCCTAAAAGCTAAAAATGATGAATGTGCAAGGTATGTAATTGAAAATAAATCATTGAAATATGAGTTAGAGAAGGTATCTAACAATGTAATGTCATTTGTGAGATTTGAAAAGAGCTTAAGTGATCTAGACAATATTCTAAATTATCAAAAGCCTGCAAGTGATAAGACTGGTCTTGGATACAAAGAACCAAATAATATAACTCAAGACAAGATGAAGACTGATGTGAACAAGGACAATCTAACTTTGAAGACAAATTATCAGACAAGGAATGAAGCTGCTGGTAGAATGAAGATAAATCAGATCAGACAACCAAAGCCATGAGGTATGAAAATTTCAATGGTTACTTATGTACTTGTAATCAATTTGGGCATAGAGATAGAGAATGTAGAAGACCTATTAAGAATGAATTTGCATGGAACTGATGGGGTCATCAGTCAAAAGATGTGAGCAAGGTTGAGTTCTTTAACTGTCATGATATAAGGCACTTTGCAAAACATTTTGCCTTCAAGGTAAGACAATCTGAGTTTCCATCAAGGAGTATGGTTTGCTATAGCTATGAACAGAGAGGTCACATTCCTAGATTTTGCAAGCAAAGGCCTATAAGATATAATAGGTTTTATCAGGGTCCTAGAGTGCAAGATAGAAGGCAAGTGAACTCATGGAGACCAAAGGTGGTAAGTAAGAATTATGATGAGTCCGTAGGTCTAAGTAATCCATTTGCTATGGTGGAGAATGCTATAGATGTCGAAGAGTGCCAAGAGCTCTCATTCATTGCTCATGTTAAGAATGAAGAGACCAAACTCAAGGAGAAGACCAAGGTACTGGTTGAGGCTAGTTCTAAATTCAGTTTGGATCCAAGTGAACATCCTATTGTTGTTGAGTAAACATCATGCAAATAACATCAATTGTTTGTACCTAGTGATGAGGTTCCAAGCTACAAGGTTGATTCTTGAAATGAAAAGGTATGTCAAGATTCCATAGTTATTCAATGTGTTTTCAATTCTTTGTAAAAAAGGAGAGTGATATAGAAGAGTTGTTGTGGTGTTCTTGAGATGGTCCTAAAAGGCTGGAGATGAGTGTTTTCAGTTGGATCAGGTATGTCCAGGTGGAAGATATGTTGAGGTGATGTCATGATATTGATAGCTATATATGGAGTAGTCTGCAGGGTCAGATTGAAGGTTCCCAGATGGCAAAGGGGGATTTGTGATTTGTCAAGATGATATTTTTACATGGAAAGGTTTGTTGACCTTATTCTAGCATGCTCCAGGTGGTTTTGTGATATGAAGGTATGTTGAAGTCAATTTAGATATTTTTGTTAGCTTTTAGATTTTTCGGTTTGTGTTTAAGAGCTTGCAGGTCCTAAAATGGGTTATAGGAATTCAAGGTTCCCAATGGTGTGGAAGCTCAAATCTTGGTCCAAAAGTGTGTAATGGTTATCTCCAGGTGTACAAGAAATTTCAAAGGTGGATGTTGACTAGAAGGTGCTATGTTGACCTTGTTTGTTTTGAGATTCTAGGGTTTTGGGCTTTGCTAGAAAAGGGTTTACCTTATGATTTGAAATATAAGGCTTCTTAATTTGTTGAATGGGCCAAATGGGTTGTCAAATAAAGCTTCATAGAGATTTGAAGGTTTGTGGTTCTCAAATTATTCAAGTTTTTGTCAAGTTGGAGACCTAATTAGGTAGTTGGTTTGTGAAGGAAGTATATTGCATAGGACGAGCTAGTTGTTGCAAATTGGTGTGCTTAAGGGGGCATATGAGAGTGCTCTAGATATGAATTGTTAGGCCTTGAAGATGTGTCTACTAAAAAATTTGGGCTCTACAAATTTTAGGTAGGGCTATAAGGAGGCTAGATAGGCCTAGTTTGAAGAAGAGTGTTTTTTGCTAAGTTTATCCAAAAGAGAAAAGTATGTTTGTTTTAAAGAGAGTTATCAGGTTGGTTGACAACATGTTTCCTGTTTGGTGAGTAACATGAAGTTATGTTGGTGGTCCTTATGGTAGCTTGAGAGAGAAGGCTAGTAAGCATGTGTGGTGGTTCTTCATGGTGTGTGGAGATCTGAAGATGCTCAAAATGTGAAATTGCTCAAAAATCTTAGGGGGAGTCTCTCTCAGATGTCTCTTGGTAAGTTTCATTAGATTTCAGTGTTTTATGTGTTCTTTCTTCATTGGTTGTAGTGCTTGGTTGAAGAGAGTGTTGGCATAGAGCAAGAGGAAGTTGTCAAGGCAAGCAAAAGTAGGCTTAAGGTAAGGGGGAGTTTATATCATATTTTTAAGATGTTCCTTTCCTATTTATGGTATTTTCAGGAACTCAGGATCAGTTGGTACCCACTTTGTGATTGTGTCAAATGGGGAGAAAGTTTTTATTGTGAGTGCTTGAAGAGAGAGAAGGTGAGTTGAATGATGTTTGTTGACATCAATGATAAAGGGGGAGATTGTTGGAGAGTTTTTAATGATGTCATAGTGATGTCATGAAGGTGTCATAGTGACTGGATGAATTACCTTGTTAGCCTAAGTGACAATGATAAAGTGTGCAATGTGCTTGTCTTAGTATGCTTGAAGTATGATTGGTTGATCTTCTATTTTGACATGGTTATAGTTGTCTAGGGATGAATATGGAGTATTGAGCATGTGAAGAAGGTCCCTAAGATGTTTTTTAAGCTTTAAGTGCTTGTGTGCATAAGTGAAATTCATCTGATAGTCCATAGTTTTCATCTAGACAGTTTGGATCTAGTGGCAAAAAATTTGAGTAAGCAATTTGATGATGTCACCATTGCCACATGGGAATGAGTCAAGGGGAGTTGGTCATATAGTTGTGATCATATTAGTCCCTAGTTTCTATGTGCTAAATCTTAGGTCATGCGCCTAAGTGCAGTTAGATATATGTGGGTGTAAAGTTGGGCTCTCATGCATTTTGATAATGTTTTCCCATACTTAGCCAAATTTACAATATGGCAATAAGAGCCAAGCAATCATTTTGATGAAGACATGTCTCACACGTGTGGATGTTTTGGGATAAGGTGATCATATGGGTTTGTTCATTTTTGTGCCAAGTTCTTATGCTCCAAATTTTAGGTAATGCGATGTGGCGCGACAAAAGATATGACTGTGCAAAATTGACCTTCTAGGGAGTTTTTGACATAGTTGGCTCTATGACAAAAGATTTTGAGAAGGCATTTTAATGGTGATATTTCTCACATGTATGAGGGTTTTAGAAGTATATTTTTATATGATTGGATTCTCCTATGTAAGATCATATGGTCCAAATTATTGAACATGTGCTTGAGCAAAGCAAAAGATATAAAGGTGCAAAGTTGGCCTTCTAGGTAGATAAGCAAGGTTCCCATACTTAGTCATTTATGCACAAGTTAAAGTTCGAGCAAGATCAACAGAGTGTGTTTTCTCCAAGATGTTAGGAAGCAACAAGATGAGGACAAGTGCATGATGTTTAATGCTGAACAGTGATAAAGACTGAGCTTCTTCCAAGGATCAACAGTGAGTGGGAGATCATATAGATAAAAATAAATGGTGCATATTAAAGTCAAGAGGTCAAAGTGACAATTGTTTATCATTGTTAAAGAACAAGCTACACATAAGAGATCGATAGTGTGCGATGAGTCGACATCATAAGATTGCACGAGATGAGGCCAAAGTGACTGAGGTTTAACATTTGAGCATTGACGCCTATGCATTAAAGTTAAAACAAGATCAATGGTGTGTAATTGATCTGAGTAGTGAGGATACGAGATACGAGCAAAGTGGTTGAAGTTTAACTTGACCATTTACTTTTAAATATTTGAATTTAATAAGGGAAAAACTAGTCTGTGGTTTTTAGACCATAACTTTTAATCCATGATGAATTTGCTCGTGATGTAAAAAGCAAAGAGGAAGAGGACTCCATGGCACATCTAATGAACCTGATTTTAAGATATGAAAGTGTGTACAAATAAATATATTTAGCTCCAAAGTTGACTATGTGTTCGTGTTTATTCTGCAAGTAACTGGAGATGGGTAATTGAGCTCATTTTGATGTTGTTCTGAAATCTCTTGATAAATTGGCTATTGGGGAGTGTTGTAGACTCCATGAAGATGCTTTGTGTGCATTATGAAGGATTGACCAATCATATGCTGTATGAATAAAGGTTTAGAAGCTGACTGTGTGTTCCCTCATATTGACTATATGTACAAAGAAGTGAGATATTTGTGCTTAAGCTAAAGGGTACTGTGATGGTTGTTGGCACTTAAGGCAGACTTATAGATCATGTAAAATGGGTCCATGTTGTTGGAAAGTGTTCCTATGTTTTAGTTTGCTCGAAGATGTATTAAAGAGCTGAATAGGTCACCATAGGACCTAAAAGTGACTTGGGCCTATTTGAAAGTGGATTGTGTTTAAGTGTGACCCGATGGTTGTTGGCACTTAAGGCAGACTTATAGATCATGTAAAATGGGTCCATGTTGTTGGAAAGTGTTCCTATGTTTTAGTTTGCTCGAAGATGTATTAAAGAGCTGAATAGGTCACCATAGGACCTAAAAGTGACTTGGGCCTATTTGAAAGTGGATTGTGTTTAAGTGTGACCCATGTGAGATGCCTTAAGGGTGAAGGCATCTATTATGGTTAACTGAGATGTCAATAATTCATGATAGTTCTATATATAGTGAAATCAAAGATGATGATTTCTAGACTTTGTGTGGAAGATTTGTGAGAGAGAATTGTGCAAGGTGGATGTGAGAGTTGTGAAGCGAAGGATAGGTAGTGTGCCTATTGGTTGAGTTAATGAGAAAAACAATTTATTGACTATGTGTATGACTTTTAGGTCATGTTCTTAAGATCAAGATAGTGCTTTTGTAATTTGAGGATATGCAAAGAGGTTCGAGTGTGCATACAAGGACAATTTGAATGAAGAAGGAAAGAGATTGTGACATGCCTATGTGAGAGGCTTGTTTGATATAAAGAGAGAGTTTGTGCAGGGGTTAGATAAACAAAGATCCATCATCAGGTGTTGAAGACATCATTACTAAGGTAGAAGTGTTCAAAGGAGGGTCTAAAGGACTTGATCTTCCTTAGGGGCAATTGCTCCTTATGGAATAGGTGTTTCACTAAATACCTTTGGTTAGGAGGATATGATCAAGGTTTGTTGGTCTAAAGGAGTCGATCAGTCTCTTGTTTGTAATTTCTTATAGGACAGTAGTCCATGTGTTGTAGACTTGAGGGTGGGTTTTATTCCCCATGAGGGTTTTCCACAAGAACTATGTGTTATGTGTTTGATCTTGTGTGTGCATTGAATGAATGAGCTCTCTTGTTAATGTTGCTTGATCAAATTGATAGATGTTGATTAGTTAATAGTTTAAAAGACTGAAATTGAAATTGTAATATCTGGGCTCACTGATTCACCCCCCTTTCAATGATTGTACCTCTAACACTTATCTCTAATAATTGTGTCAAAGGCTTCCACATTTTCATCCAATTTTTATTTTGTTTCATCCATGTATTATTTCACTTGTTCAACTCTTCTTTTATTAGTGCCTTTTGCCACCTATCCGCTTCCATGCCCTCTACTTTCGTTATGTACCCTAGAAGACGTATTGTAGTTGTAACTTCTATTAGGAAAGCCCTTATTTTTGCTAGAATTATCTCATATAGAATCAACGTTTCAATCTTAACGGTGCTTGTGATTAGAGGTTTTTGAATTCTCTTAAATTACCTTCATTTTAACCTTGACATATCGCTAGCCCAAACTTCACATCTATAGAGTAACACTGAAACTACTAGTAGCTTGAACAAGACCTTGGCAGTCTTGCAATCCCATAAATCAACATCTTTGCACCTGTTTTGAAGAGAGTACAATGCTTTCTAGCCTCCTTGGATTCTCTTCATTATGCAAGCATCCCAATTGAGCTTGTTGGTGAAATCAAGCCCTAGATACTTGTATTATGAGACTATCTCGAGTGGGCTACCCTCAAACATGAAGCTTGCATGCCTCTTTTCTTTTCAGCGTGAGAAGATCAAAATCTTATTTTTGCTAATGTTGACTTGCATCCCAACCTCTTTATAAAAAATCTCCAAGGTTTTTAAAAGCTCTCTTAGGCTTTGGGCTATAGTTGCGTTCAAAATAAAATCATCTGCATATAGAAGGAGTTTTCTCACATAATTAGATATGTGAACTCCATCACCCCCTAAATTGTCTATCGTGTATGTTAATATCTCAATTTTCCATCCAAATTCTATTTTGTTTCATCCACGTCTTCTTTCATTTGTTCAAATCTTCTTTTATTACTACCTTTGGCCACCTATCTGCTTCCATGCCCTCTACTTTCTTTATGTACCTTAGAAGATGTATCATAGCCACATCTTCTATTGGGAAAGCCTTTGTTTCTACTAGAATTATCTCATACAGAACCAAGTTTTAATCTTAAAGGTGCTTGTGATTAGACGTTTCTGAATGCTCTCAAATTACCTCCATTTTAACCTTGACATACCGCTGGCCCAAACTTCCCATTCATAGAGTAACACTAGAACCACTAGTACCCTGAACAAGACCCTGGTGGTCTTCCAATCCCACAAATCAACATATTTGCACATGTTTTGAAGAGAGTACAACGCTCTCCATCATCCTTTGGTTCTTTTCATTATGCATGTCCCAATTGAGCTTGTTGGTGAAATCAAGCCCTAGATACTTGTATTCTGAGACTATCTCAAGTGGGTTACCCTTAAACATGAAGCTTGCATGCCTCTTTTCTCTTCGGCGTGAGAAGATCAAAATCTTTATTTTTCTAGTGTTGACTTGCATCTCGACCTCTTTACAAAAAAGCTCTAAGGCTTTCAAATGCTCTCTTAGGCTCTGAGTTGTAGTTGTGGTCAAAATAAAATCATCTGTATATAGGAGTTTTATCACATAATTAACTATATGAACTCCGCCACCCTCTCTATTGTGTCTATCCATTCTTCCAACTTGTCAATATAAAGACCAAATAAAATTGGAGATGAAAGACATCCTTATTTAATCCCTATATCACTACCAAAACTCTCTGATAAACCCATATATAATCTGATCTGGACTCTAACCTACTCGTATCACTGATGAACCAGTGCCCTGAACTCTTTTCCGACTCCAAATTGCTCCATTCAACCCATAACTCATCTCTACGAACTCTCTAAGAGGGAGGGAAAAAAAAAGACTTCCATAACAAAAGCACGCAAGCAACAACACGTTGACAACATTAAGATTAGAGTTCGAAACCCTTGCCAAAACCCTGCCCCAACAATGGCTTGCTTATGGCTAATTGCAGCACTATTGCTGCTCTCGCCCACTCTCTCTCTTGCATTTTCTCCAGAAAATCCAACGGATCAGCGCCTTCTGGTTCTTCTGGACGACCTCGCAATTAAATCCTCTCATTCGCTGTTCTTCAAATCTCTTACAGATCGAGGTTACGCCCTCGACTTCAAGCTCGCACACGATCCCACCCTCGCATTACAGAGATACGGAGAATATCTATACGATGCTCTCATTCTGTTCGCTCCTTCGGCTGACAGTAAGTACTCTGAACTTTAACTATGAATAATTAGGGTTTTTAAATACCAGTATTTCTAAGTTTTTTCCTCGTTCTTTCATTTATCTGCATTTGCAGGGCTGGGAGGTGCCCTCGATTTGCCTGCGGTTTTGGATTTCGTGGATTCGGGGCATGATCTGATCCTTGCAGCGGACACTAGCGCTTCGGATCTTATTCGCGACATTGCCAGCGAGTGCGGGGTCGATTTTGACGAAGTAAGTGAAATTCGGACATTTTTAAGAAGTCTGATCTGTTTAATTAAATGTGTAAGATTTCCACAGCTATATAGTCTCTTTTTGCTTTTTCTGCATTCAATTGTTTGACGTTTTTTTCCCAGTTAAATTTTATATTTTCACCAATCCATTTGTTAACAGCTTTTTTAAAAATTAATTATTTAATTTTTCAAAATTAGGATTCCTTTTGAATGGGATTTTCGTTGAATCGGGCCAAACAATCAGTCACGTGTTCAATTCCACGCTATTTGTATTTGTAGACAGAACACACAGATTCTGATACGAGTTCTCTTCATTTTGTCTGCTTTGTTTTCTGATAGGCTTGTTTGTTTATTTCAATTGTAATTTGGGGGTGTTTGTTTCCCGAAAAACTTCTTTGTCCGGTCAATGATCATGAAATTTCAAGGGGTGGCAAATTAATAAAAAGCATGGAATTTATTAGCACTGCTCGTAAGGTTTGTCGAATCTCTTAGCTTTAGGTAACATTTTGTGTTACGAGATATGCTTTTTTTGTGATTTTTTTCTAGTTGTTGAACTAGTTTAAGAAAATAATTCACAACATTAGCCAATTGGGGAAACTAGCTGATACAGAATGTCTTGGCTTTGATCTATTTCAGGACCCAGCAGCTTTAGTCATCGATCACAATAGCTATGTTGTCTCTAAAACTGATACCGATCATACTTTGATTGTAAGCGACGATGTAATTGATTCCAACGTTATTTTGGGAGACAAAAAGCTTGAGGTGAGAATGCAGTGATTTCTTTTTTTTCCTTTCTTTTAGACTAATTCATGGTAGAGACGTGCTTGAAGGGTCAGGACTCACTCAGAATGACTTGGGAGACAGGTGTTTAAGATTTTGCTCAAATTTGTGGATTTGCTATGAAATTAAGAAACTAATCTTCATGGGATATAAAGATTTCCAAAACTATGTAAATACATTTTTGTACCATCTCTTGGGAGATATCCAAGCTAGGGGCTCTTAGAATTTTGACACCAGGGTTACCAGGAAAAACTTTTTCACTATTTAAACAAATCACTAGTTTTTTATAGTATGAAAATTGTTTAAAATTCAAAAGTTGAAGAATTTTCCAAGGAATTAGTTTTCAAAATCATGTTACATGAATGCTTATTAAATTCAGCTTCATGCAATCTTTGGGCTTGCATATCGCAACATGCTAGAACACACATCCTTTCATTGATTTTGCTGAACAACAACCTCATGCAAGTGTGCCACTTTTGCTGTTTGTTCTGACTGTATTGTTAATGGTATGCTTTTAAAATTTTGATGTCAGGGTTACCAGGAAAAACTTTTTCGCTATTTAAACAAATCATGAGATTTTGAGTCTGGAAAATTGTTGAAAAACTAATATCAAAATCATGTTACATGAATGCTTACTAAAGTCAGCTTCATACAATCTTTGGGCTTGCATATTGCAGTATTCCGAAGCACACATCCTTTCATTGATTTTGCTGAACAACGACCTTGTGTAAATGTGCCACTTTTGCTGTTTGTTCTGACTGTAGTGTTAATGCTATCAACATTCTTAAACTGTAGCTTTAAGAACAAAGCTCACAAAATGAATTTGAGCATCCAGAGAGAAGTGAAGACACAGAAACCTTGTACTGTTTTGTGTATAGCATTTTGAACTTGGTATTACATGTCTCTTGGTATATACATTGCCAAATTCAGAGAAAATTACATGCATTTTGGGTCCCTTCTATTTAATCATATTATTTATAATGAAATTGCAACGGTGGCAAGCAGTTTCCACTTTCCAGTAATACATAATAATAAATTATAAGTTCTACAAAATGAATTTGAGCATCCAGAGGGAAGTGAAGACACAGAAACCTTGTACAATGTAAACTGTTTTGTGTATATCATTTTGAACTTGGTATCACATGTCTCTTGCTATATACATTGTCAAATTCAGAGAAAATTACATGCGTGTTGGGTCCCTTCTATTTAATCATATTATTTATAATGAAATTGCAATGGTGGCAAGCAGTATCCACTTTCCAGTAATACATAATAATAAACTATAAGTTCTCAGCTGCACATATGGCTATAGATCATATCAAATCATCAGGACTAATTGATAATGTTACCATTGAAACAAAGGGCAGAAATAACCAAAGCATGGGTGGAAAACAAAATGTCAAATTGCATTTATGTAAATGCAGATCCAAGCAGACATTGATTTTTCTTTTGGATATCAAATTTATTTATCCCCATGAAAAAAACATTTTTTCTGTATTATTCTTAACTTTCCTATGACAAGTACAAAGATATATTGTGTTGTGTTATTCCAATGTATTATGTTATACGGTATTAAATATACCATATTAGGTCATATGACTATTATTCCTGACACCAAGCACCAAGTTTTTTTCGAATCTTAACAAATTTCTCCATACATAGGCTATTTGACTTTAAGACTATGTTAGCTGGTTGATGTGGGTCACAGAATTTATGGACTTCATCTGTCCATTAATCAACTCCGCTGATAATTCTGATGAATTTCTGTTTGCTTGGTCTGGACATGATAAACTGGACTTTTTGGCAGTTTTATCACACTTTGGTTGTTGCAAAAGATTGATGTTCCTTTGAACTAGGCCCGCCGCAAGTTTCTGAAAACTGTTTTGATTGAAACTATTTTAGTGTTTACATGCAACATTTAAGATTGCCTTGCGCTTTGCCTCTACCGATGAAAGTGCTATGGTCAGGTACATCTAGCTGAACCAAAAAAACACACTTGTACCTGCACCTAAACTGAAGGTATACCCACTGTATCCTGTCACTTGCTGATCCACTTGAATCCAAATATCTGTATCTTTCTCGGCTGAAGTCATCTGTACTCTTGTATTGAATTCCGAAATGCACTAAAAATTTCACTTATCACAGTATTTTCTTTGATGTATTCCAACAAGCATACTTTGGTGCATTCATAAACTTGGACAAAACAGTAAATACTAACCACATGCTAAAGCTCTGTCTAGTTTTTGCCAAGTAAATTAATCCACCGATTAAATTCCTGAAAAAAGTTGCATTAGCTGGTTGAAATTATCTGGGGCTGATAGTATTAACCTAGCCTCCATAGGTGTTGGTCTCCATAGGTATCGATGAAGATTTGCACTTTCTCATACCATTTTTTTGAGCAATTCCTGTGTATTTGTGAAATGAAAATGGAATTCTTCATTTGCTAGAGCTCAACTCCTAGAAATACAACAATAGTCCTATATTTGCCATCTCAAAAGACTTGTCAAGTTCTTTATCAAGTATTAACCGCATCAACCAAGCTGTCCTGACAACTTGTGATAATGAAAATGATCAACCTAGAAAATAACAATCACAATCTCTTCTGCCATGCATCAACTTAGATTAGTAAAACACTTAACAAATTGTCGATTTGTGAGGGGCATATTGACCTACGTTGTTTGGATACGGGTACGGGTACGATTCGGGTATGTGGGTAAGCCATTTTTCTAAAACCTTGATTTGGATACGCCGTGGGTACGTCTCTCTTTCTCTCTCTCTATATATATATATATATATATATATGCATATTAATTTTTTTGTAAAACACTTGAAAATAGTAAATACATAGTGTTTGTTCATTCATTGCTTCAAATTTCAAAATGTTCAAAGTATACATTGCAAATACATTCAAATTTTCAAAATGCAAATGTAGAATAAATCATAGATTCATAATTCATCTAGATTGTCCTCATATTCATAATTAATAATTATGAATGTTACTCCCACTAGCTCCACTTGGACAACTCCCACTAGTTCCACTCTCCACCCCTGGTGTTGAATCCTCTTCATTGTCATCGACATCATCCACACCAAGTAATGAAACTTGGGCAAATGTAGATGTGGAGGCATCCAAGTCTATATTCTCTGGAAGGATATCCCAAAGTTTGTTAGGCCCTCGCATATAGTCCTCAAATTTGTGTGAAAGGAGGCGCAAATTGGAATGTACAAATACCAAATCCTCAGCGTTCTTGGATGCCACCTTGTTTCTTTTAGCAGAATGGATAAATCCATATGTACTCCAATTTCGCTCTGCTGAAGAATTACTAGCCACCTATCACAAAAAAATGTTGTTAATTGTTAGAATTTTTGAATTTAAATTTGTAACAATGTAAAAAAAAATGTCAATAACTTAATAATTTTTTTAATTTAATTCAAATTGAATACTTGTGATAGAATCTTGATTGCAATAGGTCGTAGGTACTTGGCATCATGGCCATGTACATACCACCACTTGGTTGGAGACAAGCTAGATTTGTCAAAAAGAGCCTCAATTTTTTCCATGCTGCCCTCTGAAGCTACAAACATGGCCATTTCATTGCGGACCGCACTAGCTACAGATGGATCAGGAAAAAGCCTTTTGAATGCTCGCCTAGTTCCATTTTCAACGTCTACATCATCATATGGTGGTTGCCTATTGGGTAGCCGAAGTATTTCATTGCTATAATACTTCAGATTGAGAGCATAATCAAGGAGATGTAATGGGGTGGTCATTTTAGTCCACCTCTTCATGACCAAAGACTTGATTTCATTATAAAACATTTCTTCTGGGTCTTGCTCTTTCTTTTGTATGATCTCTCTTATACTTTCAAGCATGGAATCAATCCCATCATAAACCTCTCCCATGCAAGCTGCATCTGAATTCGTAAATCGGATCATAGATAGAATAGGCTCTGTAAAACTGAGCACATTTTCAATCTTGGTCCACCAGTTATCATCAATGATCAATGCTTTGATTTTATTGGCTTTTTCAATACTAGTGGTGCTTGTTTGTCTCCACACACCCCAAACATTGCTTATCACCATACTGCTTAGTGCCTCTTTCACCTTCACAAGTCGTCTCAAGACGAACGTGTGAGAGGCAAATCTAGTTTCAACAATCTACAAAAAAAAAAGACCAAGTTAATTGTCCAAACTGTAAACGTTGATAAACAACTAGAATTAAATTATTAATTATTAAAAAGTTATAACTTCAAAATTAAGAACTTTAAAAGTAAGACTAAGAATTTGTTCTCGAATTTCTTACCTCCAACAACTCCAACTTTGAGAATTTCTTGAAAATGGCCTGAGACATGTAATGATTTGTGACAAATGTTTGAATGTCACTGGCCTCTGCATAAACTTGCTCTATCCATTGAATTTTACCAATCTTTTGCAGCACCAAGTTGAGGGAGTGGACACCACAAGGTGTCCAAAATATGTGCTCATATCTGCCCTCTATAATCAACCCAGCTGTTCTGCAATTCTTTGCGTTCTCTATGATGATTTGGACAACATGTTGGGGGCCTACAGACTCAATAACTTCTATCAAAATGTTTGCAATGAATTGAACATCTTTCACTTCGCCCTCACAATCCACTGCCTTCAGGAACATTGCTCAAAGGCCTATTTCGAGCATCTTTCCATCTATCTGAGATAATGGACACCCCTGAATACTTTCATGAATTTTTAATTGGCTACAAAGAAGTGTGAATATGTTTAACTTCTTTGGCCAAGAGTGTGGTGCGAACTTTCTCATAGTTAGGGCCTTTGTAACTTTGTGGAGCTTCATTGACCGCTTTCAACATTTGTTGCCAATAAGGCGATATCAAAACATTGAAGGGCAGTCCACATGCATAAATGCATCTAGCAATCAACTCATCATTAATGTCCCTCTGTGCGACATTGAAAGCTTTTTCCAATAGTTTTTTTGATTTTTTTCGTGAAGTGGCATCTGCATCATCATCAGAGGGTATTGCAACTGAATGAACTCGAGTTTGATTTTCAATGAAAATATGACTCATAGCTGCAGGTGTTATGGGTGGTCTCTTTGATCTACTTCTTTGGAGAGGTATTGTTTTAGAACGGTTTTTTGAAGCAATTGCTGCATCGGCTTGTTCTTGCTCTTTCACGAACTCAACTATTTTTGGCTTGGGAATTTTATCACACTTTTTGATACCTGACGGCCCATACTCAGTCAAATGAGTTTTGACCCGAGTATACGAGGATTTGTATGTGGCATGACAATCATTGCATATCCACACACGAGTCCCACCACCAGCAATTATCTCAAGTATTGTCACATGTTTTCAAAGAGGGGAGGCAGGGTCATATTTCACTTGAAGCGAGGTTTCAACCTGATTTGCTTCATCATGCTCTGCCCCTGACATTGAACTGGATGACATAGATATCCTAATTATGAATTATCAAATTATCAAATTAGATTCTAGAACCAAGCAAAAAAATAAAAAGTTAAAATTAATAAATATAACTAACTCTGTTTCTGATTTTCACGATCGCAATTACACGCGAGAGAAGAGCATATATAGAAGTTAGGGTTAAAAACATAAAAAATATACATTTGATTTTTTAAAATATTTAAACTTGAAAAAATAAAAAATAAATGTAATGCAACTAACTCTGTTTTTGATTCTCAAGATCGCAATTACGTGTGAGAGAAGAGCATATGCAGAAGTTAGGGTTAAAACTTAGAAACTTATATTAAAAAATATACATTTGATAATGTTTTTTTAAATAATAAATATTTATGGAAACGAGAAAAATAAAAATAAATAAATTTTAATACGATTACAACTTTTAATTTTAATTTTTAAACAAAGAAAATAAACATTTGATTTTTGTTAATAATTACTTACTAATTAATATCATTTACGAAAAAAATTAATATTTAATATTAATATTATTTAATATTTACAAAAAATTAAAATAAATAAGGAAGATTTTACTTTTTACTTTTAGTGTTAAAATAAAATAAAATATATATATATATATATATTTTAATTTACAGAAAATGAAAATAGATAAATAAACTTCATAAATTTTAACATTGTAGAAAATTAAAATAAATAAATAAATTTAAAAGAATTTTAAAATTAAAAATATAAAAAATAAAATTTAAATACTATACTATATAGGATATAGTAAATTTAAAATTAAAAAATAAAATATAAATTATAATATTAAAAATTTAAAACTAAATAGCAAATACAACTTAAAACTTAAAAGTTTAAAAATTAAAACTAAATACTAAATGAAAAATTTAACATACCTGCAAACTCCTCCCTGGCAACGGCAGTGCTTCACTCCGGCTCGGCTTCACTCCACATTCCACTCTTCTCCTCCTGGCAAATTTGCTATCTCTTCTCCTCCTGGCAAATTCGCTCTCTTCTCTTCACTGTCTTCAAGCTTCGGCAAACCCTGTCGCTGCACCTGCAAACTGCCAAACAATGGTTGCGACCTGCTTGGTGTGGTTTGAGGAAGAGGGAAGCGCTGCTTTTATAAGCGTTTAGGGAGTTTAGGGTTTGCTTTTAGTTTTTAGGGTTTTTTTTAATGCATTTTCTGAGTTTTTTAAAATGTTTTTCGGCATTTTCGTCGAAATTTGTCGAGTACGTGTTGGAAACGTCCTGGGCACGCCTGGAGGCGTTCGTGGCCGTGTCGGAACACTTTGAGCATGGCATGTAGATCAATATCTGCGTTGCAGGGATAAGCCCCCCGGCCTCGGAGGCGTCGGGCCGGGGGGCGTATCCCGGGGGGGCTCGGAGGCGTCGGGCCGGGGGGCGTATCCCTGCAACGCAGATATTGATCTTCATGCCATGCTCAAAGTGCTTGCTTCTATCTGTAGAAGGGCTTCACCAACTTGCAAACTAATGTTCATTTCCTTTCACCATGAATGCATTTTGGTGGCTTCATATGCACTCCTTGTTCCAATTCACCATTCGGGAACACTCTTTTGATGGCTATCTAGTACCCTCCATCCAGTTGTGTTGCCAATGCTATAGACAAACAAAGAGTCATATCATATAGTTAACTTGTTTTCCTGTTCCTCTCTCACCATATACCTTGGCTACAAGTCTAGCCTTATGCTTGTCAATGGTGCCTTTGGTCCTTGTACTTTACTGTACATGTACATTAATCCAATGGCTTATCTTTTTGCTGGCAACTTTATTAGCACCTGAATATTTTTCTTTGTTAGCGTATCATGCTCAAGCTCCATTGTCTTTTACAAAATCTCTTCATCTTGAGCTTCTTCATATGTCTCAGGCTCATGGACAATCAAACCAATTAAAGCCTCATTCATCCTAAGAAAATCAGACTCCAACTTTTCCTTTAAAGAAGGCCTCGTCTTTTCTTTGTCATCCATTCACAGCAACTCATCTAATTACAAATCTTTTAGTTTGCGAAAGAACTACTTGGGCCTTTTCTTTTCTGCTATATCACTCTCAAATCTTTTTAACCATCTCTTCTTTGAGATCTTTCTGAACTTTCATTTTGAAATGGTTTGGACTAATTATCAAATACCTCATTCCTACTGGTTATGGTTTTATTGCTGTCGAATTCTATTTTGTATCCAAGAAAGATACACTTCTTGCACTTATACTGTATTTAATTCTGTTTCTTTTCAAGAATGAGTGCACAGGTTGGACACCCGAGCATCCTCAAAATATTTCAACTGTGGTTTTTTCTGGTCCAAGAATCATAAGAAGTATCATCTTCGACTACCTTTTCAGGGCTTCAACTTAGTGGATACACTGCTGTGTTCATTGCCTCTCCTCAAAACAATTTTGGAAAACCCCTTTGTCTTTAACATACACCGAGCTTTCTTTGTTGTTCAGATCTCAGCATCTTTATTTTTCAATCACTGCATATCTCATGCATTGCTTTGAAATCCCTAAATGCCTCAGGTGCCTTAGAATTTTACTCAAAAATACCCCCAAATTTTCCTTCCAAAGTCTTTCCAGAAGTTTATGAAATGAACTGTTACTTTAATTGATCTAGTTTGCATTGTTCCAAGTATGCCATTATTAACAAGATTCGGTACATGTTTTGGTTACCGCTTCTGAAAGCTTTTGTGTACTTGCTTTTCTGCCTGGAAAGATTCAAATAGTTCTTTGCTCCATTTAATTTTTGGCAGGCTATGCACCATGTTTTCCTTGTTTGAGGAATAAAGATATACTTAAAATGAAATCTCTGCTTGGTGATAGCAGGATCTTAACCAAGATATGCTAAACTAAAACTTCTGCTTAGTGATAGCAGGATCTTAACCAAAGTGACTTGTTCTGTTAACAGTAATCACAAGTCTGCACTACTGCTGCAAAAACTGCAAAGAGCAATGCTGAGGCTGAAAAGTAGTGGACCAAGTCAAATTCTTCAATGCAAGGGCAACATCTCCACAAATTTTGACAGCAATTCATCTCCCAAAATGATTTCATGGTCTTTTAAAACCTCTGTTCTTCATGTGCTGATGTCTGGCCATGATACAATGAAAATTTAAAGCAGCAATTTACAAATATGGGTGGCAAAAAACAACACCAAGGTGTATTCTTATGAATATTGATATTATTTTTAAGTTTTAGATATTATATTCGTTTTACCTCTAATGAAAACAAAACAACTCTTACCGGTATCCCATGTCTTGTTGTGATGATGATATAAACTCATGATAAATCATGAATTCTCTGATAGACACGAATGAGATCAACTTTCTATTCTATCAAATCTAACAGTCTAATAGATATTCTTACTATAACTTTCTATCCAGGGCAGCTGGTTCACAACTTTCAAAGCTGAGCTTGCTTCTAAAATTTCATTTTGGAAACTAGGAAGAGTGAATTATGTGTCAATAGGTTTTCTGAGTATTTATAATTGAAACTGGCCATCTATAAAAGCAAAAATTAGTGAATGGATATTTCATGTTTTATACAATAAAATTTACTTCACTTGCAAATCAATAGAAAATATCCCACTTATTAATATGAACGCTCTGCTGCATTTTTTTTTAATTGATTATTGCTTTTGACCAGAGCTATGAACAGGATCTGGGACACAACAGGGGGCCCATTACCCGGGAACAACTAAACCAACACAAATGGCCACTACTGGCCACTGAAATCACAAACAACTCAAATGGCCACATCTGGCCTACAAATGCCCAGCGAGATTTGAACTTGGGTGGGGCTGGGTACATCTCTTTGGCAACGCACCACTGCATATTATAACTAGGGATTCTACAATTTTTGACTAGTTCTGAAAGGTCATTGATTAGGTTCATGGAAACCACAGTTTCAACATGAATTGTTATTAGGTTTTACCCTTTTTTATTATGTAATCAATTTATTTTATATTTAAAGTACTGCTAATAAATCTCTTTAATAAGTTCCAATTCATTTTGTATGCAGTATTTTGGCTTTAGAATAACATGAGAGGATATTTTAGGCTACATGCTTAATCTGCTTGTTTTTCTTTTCAGGCTCCTGTTCTTTTTCGAGGCATAGCTCATTCATTGAATCCTTCAAACAGTTTGGTAAGATTTGTCAACCAGTGGTACCAAATTGTATCAATTTTCGAGTAGCCAACCAATGTCCATTTAGTGAAAGATAAAACATTTGACTACATTTGCAATGCTTGGGCACTTTTCTTATGTTTAGAGGCATCATGCAAATCTTGAGTACTTTCTTACAGGTGCTGAAAGTTTTATCTGCTTCACCTTCTGCGTATTCTGCAAATCCTAAAGCTGAATTGTCTAGTCCTCCAGCCCTCATAGGATCTTCTATTTCTTTGGTCTCAGTTGTGCAGGTATGATATGCTTTATTGACTGTGAGGCAATACCATATTTAATTATTTCCATTTATTAGTTGTTGAGTTTTCTAATTATAAATCATATACTATTTTATTTGTCCCTATTCTATTGTTTATTCTGATATTAGGATTTGTAATCATTGTTTCATGCAGGCAAGAAATAATGCTCGAATTCTCATTTCTGGGTCCTTAGATTTGTTTAGCAATAAGTATGTGTCATTATTTATGACCTAGCTAATATGCCTTAAATTTTATTTTGCTTTAACTGGATTGGAATTCGGTACACAATACTCATAGTTTATCCTCACACAGGTATTTTAAATCACCAGTTAAAAGATTTGGCACTTCAAGCGAGTAAGTATTTAATCTACTGATTTTGACAGCTTGTCTTATATTGGAGTTTTCTAACTTTTAATGAGAAATGGGATGTTTTTTCAACATAATGAAATTGCACTAATGTTTATCCCAACAGTTTTTGGTTCTTTTTTTCTTCATCATATTGTTTATATCTCTTTTGACAGCTGACATAGAGTAGAATTGGCTGTGATATTTTATTAGTTCATAATAGGTTGAATTCAGATGCCTTATGGTTGGCAGGTAGCATCCATAGCCTGGCTAGCCATCTTGTGTCTCGGTGTCCAGTTGCTTCAGCCATTTGACCATAAGTCACACCCAGTTGAATATGTTTCTGTGTCTATATTAACCAGACTTTTGGTTTATATGTTTGGTGTCTAGAGAGTCCTGTGATGCTGTGAAACGGGCATTGGGTTTGTCTGTGTCATCTCCTTTACAGGGGTACTCTTGTATTACATGCAATTACTTTTACTTCTTGGTAATACATTGCAGCATTAACAATGTAAACTAATTGATTGAATAGATTAGTTTAAAATTTTTATTGAATTTGGAATAAGGATGACTTGATTGCTAAAGTCCTTCCTTGGCTTGGTATCCTAGTTGGTTGTTTCCAGCTTATTCTAAAGATGAGATTTTTTTTTTTGATGAGTAAAAGAGGGTTCTATTGGGGCCCTCACCCTTTTGGAACTTTCTTAAAACATTACATACTTAACACAACAGAAGTACAGGTAGGAAGTAGAAAAATAGTGCTTTGTATAGAGAGAGAGAATTTGAAACTAGAGAGAGAAGGGAAGAGCTAGTTGATTACATATACTAACGACAAAACCATAATTGACCTTCCAGAAACCTGCATCAGATATTGTGCCCAGTCCCATATCTCATTCACCTTTTTTTCTCCTCTTCTGGAGCATATTCTTGACGGATTTTTTTCCATTCTCTCATAAAATTCCTGTGGTGATTGGTGAGAGACAAGTACCCAACTTATGTCTTGGGCAAAGGACACATGTCATACGCAGTGATCAGCTGCTTCAGGGTCATGTCGGGACCGGCAATATGTTTTGAGATTGAGGGCTTATGAGGAGGCTGGCCTTTATGATCCATCATCTGGTATTTGTTGTTGTATTGCCCTGCTGGCTGCTTTTTCTTACCATGTTTGAATTCTGATTTGCTCCGAGGCAATGAAGTCTTTGTTGAGACAGGGGAAACCTTGCAGGACTTCTTTCTTCCTCTTTGCTTTGGTTGCGTAGGAACTAGGGGCGAAGCTTGCTTTTTAAACTATAGTTCCAGACGCCACTCTAGTGACTCAATTCTTTCAACATTGATTAACAGTGGAAAGTCTGGCTGCTGAGCTACCTTGGCTTTGTTCTTTTCTGGCTTGAAGGGCAGAATGAATTCCAAGTCTTATTTTCTTCATCTTGAGGAATATACCTCAGACATTTGCTCTGTGTTCTGAGGCCTGTATAGTGTCCAGTTTTGCTTCAAAGTCCTCGTCTCAGGATGTTGTTTGCTGGGGAGAGCCATGGAAAAATTGTACTGGAAGGTGAAGAAAGCTGGCATTACTGGTGCAAGGGCTGAGACGAGGTCATCTTCTAGTGATGTTGCCGTGTATGGAGGATTACCAATAATTCTTGCCTTAGAGAGCACAAACCATATGAGCTTCACCTTTTTTTCATCACCCTCAAAGTTGCTTCGTACGCTTGCCTTTGTTAAAAGCTCATGAGAAGATGATGGCATGTTTGGGTCCATCTTGGAGAGAATGAAATTGCCTTGGAAGTGAGTTGATTCTAGATTGCAGTGAATTAAAAGAGGAGATGGTGAATCATGAAATGGTGATGTGAGATTTGAAATGGCTTGCACAGATTTCATACATGCCAAATTTTAATGAGAGATGTAGCTAGAAGGGAAGAGGGGACAGATGGGATGTTGTCGTGAGGGAGATTAAAATTGGTAAGCGTGGGAGGCTGTGCAATCCCATGTACTGATGTCTTTGAGGCCATCAAAGTCTGCAACATGATTACTTTCTATGAGACTAAACAAATCCTCTATAACTTCCAAGTTTTCCAAGTGATCAACTGCCACGTTTGCTTCTCTAAAGCAATGGGAAATAGATGAATGTGGAAAGGTGAGGAGTGAGCTGGCAGATCTAAGAAGGGTGTTTAAATTCCAGTTTGGTGTAGACCCTTTTATTTATTGTTGTATGCATCTAAATTTGCTCGCTTCGTTTATCGTCACTAATATTATTATTAGTCGACACCAACATCGCTAATTTCATCTATTTCCATCTAATTTATCCTAATATATTATTATCTTAGTCATAGTCTAATATTTTTAATATATCGCCCATCCTATACTAACCTTACCCCTTCCTATTTCTTCATTAATTCTTCTAATTAATCCCACTTATATCCAAATCTTGTCTTATCTAATATTTGGGAATTTAAAATTCCCTCCCACCTACCCTAGCTTATGAATAGCCTCTCCTACACCTCTAGAACCCCTTAATCATATGACTAATCATCCACTAATCATGGTTAAACATCTAGAAAGACTCTAAGATGTTTCTACCTCTAGAACATTCCCTCCTCTAGGATCATCCAAGGAATTTTTAATTCCTTGAATAATTCTCCACCATTGATCTTCCTACACCCACCTTTGAATTCTGGGCATTGATCTTCCTTAAACCCTCTCTATAAATAACCAACCCATCCTCCATGCAAAGGCTAATGAGAAAACTCCATGCTATCATCTTAGTCCATTATCAAGCCAATCACATGCTGTCCCAATAATTTGAGTCTTCCAATCAAATACATTAAATCAAGAACAAGTGATCAAGCACGATCAATTTGAAGCAAGATTGGGTCTAAGAGATCATGATGCTAGTATAATTTTGTTTTGAATTCCTTTTTGTTTGCACTATGATCTTGCTTGTTTCAAATTTTGAAGATTGGTGTTTTGAGTAATTTTTGATATAATTTTCATATCTAAATCTTATTGTTCAAAATTACCATCTTACAATTGCTATTAGTGAGTCACCTTCAATTTCCAACTTGGAGATTTTGTGGTCTTGTGACAATTTGAGACCGGCATGTCGAGCTGTGAACTTTGCCTCATTATTTGTGTGGACGAGATAGCAGCTATGCAAATACCTTTTGTGTTAAGCACAGGCTATTTCTGAGAGGGGGGGTGAATCTGTAACAAATATCTTTTACATTTTTTATGTAAACAATTATTCCACTTAAGATATGCAATATAATCAAATCATAACTCACAACACAAAGTAATAGTGACACAAGATTTATACGTGGAAACCTTTTCGGGAAAAAACCACGGAGAAATAGATCTCAATATAAAAAATTTTTAGGCACCAACCCCAAAAACAATTTTGTAAGCACCAACCTACAAGGGCACCAACCCCTTTTACCGAGCATCAACTCAGCAAGAGACACCAATTTCTTCAAAACGAAGGCACCAACCTTTTCACAAAAATCACTCTTCTATCTCTGATTTGTTGTCAACACAACGGATGATAGAACACTGCTTTATTTCCTTTCGATTCGATCTACACTTGAGTGTTTTCGTTGCTATGCTCTGCCTTATACTTGCTGATTTTTCCTTTCAATTATTTTCACAAAAATCTGCTTTCAAATAATTTTGCTCTTCTTTTATATCTTCCACTTTTCGAATCTATAAATTTGCCACTTGTTATGCACTTATTTATAACCCACGGAAAGCCACAAATTAAGGTTGTGACTCTTCAAGTGAAAAGGTCCATTTGAACGGTCACAACTCCTCCCAATAGGTTGGCCAAGGTTGACATTTCTATCGACATTTTCGTTCACTTCCGTCGACATTTTCGTTCACTTCCGTCAACAATTCTGTTCACTTCTGGCAACAATTTTGTTCACTTTCAGCAACAATTCCGTTCATTTCTGGCAACAATTTCATTTGACATTTCTGTTCATATCCGTTACAATTCCTTTGACATCAATGACAATATTCCAACAATCTCCCCTTTTGTCATTGATGGCAACCACACTCTGAAACTGTTGTTGCACTGTCTCTTCTATCTGAATCCGTCTTTGCTATAGCTCTTTTTTTCTGTGACATCCCCTTTCTATATTTCTCCCTCGTTGACATCAATGGCAAAGGGTCTATCCAAGAGCTAGTACTTAGCTCCCTCTTAGTTGATGCTTCCCTTCAGTGGCAAGAAGCAAAAGAAATTACTCCCAACGTCTCACGTAGGTACTCCAATGTGTCCTTCGGAAGTGCCTTCGTGAAAATATCTGGGCTCTGCTCTGTTGTATTAATGTATTCCAACTTGACTTGCTGATCTGCAACTTGCTCTCTCAAGAAATAGAATCTAATTGGAATATGTTTCATTCTGGAGTGCATCATTGGATTCTCAAAATACTGATGGTACTGGTGTTGTCACAATATATGGAGATAGGTTGATCATACTTCACCTTAATATCTTCCAGAGTCTGCTTCATTTAAAGCACCTGAGTGCAACACAAAATTGCTGCTATATACTCTGTCGCTGTTGTGGATAGTGAAATTGAATTCTGTTTCTTGCTTAGTCAAGATACTAAGCTATCATCGAGAAAAAATGCACCTCCACTTGTACTCTTCCTGTCATCTAGGCAACTTGCCCAATCTGAGTCTATCTATGCCACTAAAGTAAAATATCTCCTTGTAGGATACCATAATCCATAGTCCAGGGTCCCCTCTATATATCTGAATATCCTCTTCACAATTTGTACATGAGTTTCCTTGGGGGCTGCTTGATATCGTGCCACCATGCCTACCGCCTGCATGATATCCGACCTAGAAGCCGTCAGATACGGAAGATTGCCAATCATTGATCTATAGAGAGATTGATCTACATTTGGTGATCCCTCATCCTTACTTATCTTGTTTCCTGTGGCCATTAGTGTGCTAACACGTGCACTGTCCTCAAAACCAAACTTCTTCAACATTTCCTTGACAAATTTGGTTTGAGAAATGAAGATCCCTTTATTGGATTGAGAGATTTGTAATCCAAGAAAGAAAGATAACTCTCCAAACATGGACATCTAAAACTCCTTTTGTATGTCTTAAGTGAATCCCTTTGTCAATTTCTCAACGTCTCCTCCGAATATTATGTCATCAACATAGACAACAACTATCAACTAATGCTCACCTTCAGTTTTGATATATAAGTTGCTGTCGGCGAAACCTTTTTTAAAACCTTGATCTTTCAAATATTTGTCAAGTCTCGCATACCAAGCTCTGGGGGCTTGCTTCAGACCATATAAGGCTTTCTTCAATCAGCAAACATATCTACTATCATTTGAAAGGAGAAATCCTTCAGGTTGCTCAATATATACTTCATTAAAATAAATCTACCCTTCACACTTCTTTTCTTAAGAGATTCTATTTCATTTTTTGCTCTTCTTCTCTTCCTTCTCTCTCACACTTATATGATCTTCATTCAAATCGAATGCTTGTAATACTTCTGCATCTCTTCTTTTTTATATAGCCTTTAAAGGATGTGTCCCATCCAAGAGGTATCTCTTCACCAAGAGATGCGAACGTTGACAAACTACTCACAATGCTGCTCCTTGACTCATCTCACACAAGAAACAAGTCCATACTTCACATTCTTCTCAAGGGACCTGAGTTAACTCCCCATAACTCCATGCTCCTAATCACACAACTTGAAGCCACAAACCAAAAGATAGCAACCAAAACATGCACAACTTTTCACAAGATTTGACATACCTTGTTTGAATACACCTTCAACCTTCCATAAGCTGCCAACTTCATACCAAACTATGAACTTCTTGGACCCAAGAGACCTCTTTCATAGATCAATACACCTTCTCATATGAAGCTCACCACTACTACTGATCTGAACATCAAGAACATGCTCAAAGCAACTAGATTTACCTGAATCCATGCTCACAAGAGCTCTCAAGACACTACACCATATCAAGCTACCTCAAACTGATCTATCAACTCACCTTCATGACTTTCTTGTCATGCAACACAGCCAAGACCCAACAATCATCCACTATGCTTCCTCTTTCTGTAAAGTGTCTCCTTGAAGCTTAGAAGAGACACCCCACACAAATGGTCCTAGAACAAAGTGAACCTAGGAGATGCCCACATCTCCTTTGTTACTTCCTTGATCCTCTTGCATCCATAAGACTGATTTCTTTCTTTTAGAATCCATTTAGGCATGTCTAACTTCTTTGACTCACTAACCTCAACATCCATGATGTTGTTCATCTTCTCAACTCTTGCAACTGTCTTACCTTCCAACACACTATCATTAGAAACTAATAATAGGGAATCTTGACAAGGCTCATGCTCAATTGTAATAAGAGATTCTCTTTGATCTGCAGGTTGCTTAGGACTAGTATTCACTGTCTTTTCTACAACTCATGATAACAAGAGTTCCACACAGTCCTTCCTATCTGATTCTTTCTCTATTGTAGCAAGTAATCCATTCTCACTCTTAGACTCAATTTGATTAACCTTTACTGTCGTAGGTCTCCAAACCTGAGTTTGGCCCTTCTCATACCTTCTAGGGGCTCCATAGCCTTTGACATACCTTGAGGATCTCTTTACTCCATTTGGACATAATTTAGCAATATGGCCAACCTTATGACAACAAAAACACGCAACATTTCTCATACCTTTTGCTTGAAGGTGACTGGGATTTGCCTTTGACTGATTGCTTTTCCTCAAACAATTTCTTGCCCTATGACCAACATGATGACAAACCAAACAATGGCCATGAAAGAATTGGAAAACCTGAAAGCATTGGGCAGCTTGATTGTCTTCTTCAATTTACCCTTAAAACTTGCATCCTTCTCACCTTGGACTGATATCTCATGATCTTTCTTAACTTTGATTATGAGCCTCTCATGTTTATCCTTCAAAGAACTTAACTCAACGTTCAATTGATTACACTCTTCTTCTCTTGATTTCAAACTTGAATATGCAACCTCTAGCTGATTCTTAAGATCCGGAATAGACATCTTATCTTCTTTTGCTGCTATAGCCAACTTAGACTCCAAGATACATTCTTGTTCTTTAAGAGCCTTGACCACAGATTTCAACTCTTGATTCTCCTTCCTTAGCTACTTAGCCATATTGTGCTTCAAAGAATCTCCTTTAGACTTGTTAGGCCTACTCCAAAGGCCCTGCTCTAATACCAACTGTAAAACACAGGTAATTAGTGAGAGCGGGGGTGAATCAGTAATAGACATCTTTTACACTTTTTATTTATACAATTATTCCACTTAAGATATGCAATGTAATCAAATCATAATTCACGCAACACAAAGTAATAGTGACACAAGATTTATATGTGGAAACCTTTTTGGGAAAAAACCACAGAGAAATAGATCTCAATATAAAAAATTCGTAGGCACCAACCTACTGGAGCACCAACCCCAAAAACAATTTTGTAGGCACCAACCTATAGGAGCACCAACCCCTTTCGCAAAACACCAACTCAACAATAGACACCAATCTCTTCAAAATGAAGGCACCAACCTTCTCACAAAAATCACTCTTCTAGCTCTGATTTGTTGTCAACACAATGGATGATAGAACACTGCTTTATTTCCTTTCGATTCGATCTACACTTGAGTGTTTTCGCTGCTATGCTCTGCCTTATATTTGCTGATTTTTCCTTTCAATTATTCTCACAAAAACCTGCCTTCAAATATTTCTGCTCTTCTTTTATGTCTTCCACTTTTCAAATCTACAAATTTGCCACTTGTTATGCACTTATTTATAACCCACAGAAAGCCACAAATTAAGGACCTGACTCTTCAAGTGAAAAGGTCCATTCGAATGGTCACAACTCCTCCCAATAGGTCGGCCAAAGTTGACATTTTCGTTGACATTTCTGTCGACAATTCCGTTAACATTTTCGTTCACTTCCAACAACAATTCTGTTTACTTCTGGTAACAATTTCGTTCACTTTCGGTAACAATTCCGTTCACTTCCGCCAACAATTCCATTCACTTCTGGCAACAATTCCATTTGACATTTCTGTTCATATCCGTTACAATTCCTTTGACATCAATGACAATATTCTGACATTTTATGGTCTCGGAGGAGGCATCCAAATCTGCTTGGCCTAGATTACTTTTGAATGTTGCATGGAAATTTTATGGCGTAACACGTTGGAGCCTCATCCAACGAGAAACTTAGATTTTTGTTGTTGGGGGAGATCAAGAAAACATTCAGCTCTATCCATCTATTTTTGATAAGAAAATGGTTTGGATCATATACATTGATGACTTTGAAATGTATCGAGTCATTGTAACTGTTGATATCACAGCAAATCCAATTCTTGTTGACAGATATGAGTGAAGCAAAGATCTTCCGAGTCCCATGCTAAACTGAGGCCGCCTGAAGCCCCATCTGCATCTTATGCCCAGTTCTTTCCATAGGGGCCAATGCTTTTTTGATGAGCAAAGTGAAATCTGCCGAGGACATTTTTTGTTTCTTGCAAAAAACTAAGTCAGGTCGCAAGAGTAGTAGCTTGCGTTTGACCAGCCTTTATTTGTTAAGGGTGTTTAGTCCCCAAACAATCCAGGTGATGCACTTCATTTGGATGTTGGAGGGTCCTTCCCCCTTTGCTGTAAGAAGTAAGCACGGAGAGTTTTTTGATCATCTTTTTTGGCTGCCTCTTGTGCTTCCTTGTATGAGTTTAGTTGGGTTTGGCACCCACAGGAACTTTTGATGTTGGAGCTACGATTAGAGCTGGCGGTTTGAGCTATGCCCATAATGCATGATGGTTGAGGGGTGTATTTAGTTTCTGAATCAGAAGTAGGGGAGGCATATTCAGCAAGGGAGCGAACACCTTGTGAGGGAGAGGACACACTTCCATGGGGGAGGAGTTGGGGGGGAAGAAATGAGAGGAGAAGATGTGGAAGGGGGGAAGGGGAGGGAAGGCGAAGAAAGGAGGGATGCCAAATGGAAGGAGGAAAGAGAGGAAGAAGGATGATAAAAGAGGTAATGGGTGATTGGGGAGCAACATGGGAGGAGGAGCCAATGTGGTTGGGGGGAGCAAGGAGGGGTTGGGGAAAAAGGGATAGAGAGGATTGCATCCAAGGAGGAATAAAGAAGAATGCCTGCCCAATGAGGAACAAAGCAGGACGTGTGCTGGGAGGGGCCTTGAAACATTGACATTCATGTAGATCCTTTTGTTTGTTGCAACTTGTGGGTCATCGAGTTCTAATGAGACAAATACCTTGATTTTCAAAGTGATGCCTTCGAGAATGGAAGGCTTCCAATATATGGGTGGAAGTCCATATAATCTAAGCCAGATGGGAGCAATAAAATTTTTCTTGGTGGGATTAAAATGTGCTTCCCAATGTGATAAAAAATTGGGATCAAAAAGATCATCCAATTTAGTTGGTAAGACAATCTATTGACAAACAAGGGTATTCGTGACACTCTTGGGAAAAAATCAATTTCTATTGTAAAGGCTTAAACAACATATGGTTGGGATCAAAAGTACCTTTAGAGTACATATTTGTATTCTTCTCGAAAAGTTATGCAATTTCAAAAAGAAAGAACATGTGATTTCTAGTTCGAATGCAAAAGTTATGGCCTCTGGAAGTCATAGGACTTTTCATGGTTGCAAAACCACTTGTTTATTTAGGTGGTGTTCTTGCAACTACCTAGTGGTTTAGCAAATCCCCCTAGCAGTTTCACAACCGATGCAACAATTTTGCAACCTTAAGTGGCAGTTCCGCAACTATCTCCATGGTTTTGCCCTGCATGTTGTGGTGTTTTGCCTTGCATATAATGGCGGTTTGGCCTACATAGCAAGTTTAAAGGACATGTAGGGGTTTTGGCATCAATTTTCAACTCTTGGGCTTCTTCTTATACGAGCCTAAGGGGTGTTTTTGTGTATATATATGACCCTGTAGAGTTTATAAAAGGGGCATGCACGGATTCAAGCATTCAAGAAGAAGCATTAGAGGAATTCATTCAGTTATTCCTTCATCAACTCATTGTACCATGTATTTGATTGAGGTGAAGACTGCACAACTGAGATAGTTGAGTTTAATAGTCTCTCTTGTTGAAGAGGCAAGTCTTCCAATGAACAATGTAGAGGTCATTACGAGTGTAGGATACTTTTGAGGTTGGTGTCTTTATAAGCCCAAGGAGGGCAAAAGCTTGTAAATTGCAGAACATAGTGGAGATGAGGAAAGCATAGCTTCACTTTTGTTGGAGTTTTCTCACATTGAGTCTCTTCAGGGTATGTGTTATGTTATTTCTCTTTGTTGATGTGTTTGTTTCCTTTGATTGTATGTTTCAGTTCCTTGCAACTAGTCTAGTATCCCAAACATTTAAGAGAGCTCAAGACTCATCTATCACAAGCATGGTACTTGTTCATAAATGTTAAAGAACTTCACATTGGTATTTCCATTCCATGCAAGTATTTTAATTGCAGTCATGTATGGAGTAGTAGCATGTTTAGAGTGTGAATGAATGTATGCAATGTGGAGATTGCATGTGAAGGGTTGCATATTATTTTGTATGCTGTAGATGATAGTCATAAGGGTTGGGATACATCTTTAAGCAACATTTTGGGTGTTGTTCTATGGCATAGAACTTGAAGATAATCCCTTGTCGGAAAATGATTCATGTTGGTGAAGCTTAATGTGGAATATCCACCTAGTTTATGGATCACAAGGCCTAAGGCATAAACCAACGCTTTTGAAGAGCCATGGCCCATGCAAGAGGACTTTTGCACATGAGTTTTTATCACCAAACGAGCCCTGTAAAAAACCCTTTGGAAGAATCTTAATGGCGGAGATGCCATATTTTCCTAGGATGAATAGATGCATTCTTTCAAAGCAGGGATTGCTGGTGAGAGGCTTGCAAACATTCCAATCAAGGCCGTCTTTTTTAAGGTATTGGCCTCTGGTAATAGTAGCTAGTCCGCAATATGAAGAGAGATTTGAGAAATGGCCGTTGGAAGAGTAAACCTGATGTTTGGTTTGCTTTTGCAAGGAGGAGTGAAAGGCTCAGAGGGATGGGGATAGAAGGGCCAAGACATGCTGAGTGTGAGCCGATTGGGACAAAGTTGACTGAAGAGAGGTGGGGTGGAGGAAGGGGAAGGAGAGAGGTGGGGGGTGGGCCAAGGATGAAGGGCAAGGGACAAGGGAGAGTGGTGCTTGGAGTGGATAGAGATTCTATGGCTAGGATGACAATGAGCTAGACCATAGTGGATCTCCATAGTCTTGTTATACAAACAATAGTACTACCACGGAAATGAGTGGGCTGAATTTGAAAATCATAGGGGGATGCACTGTTGGATCTGTCAATGTTGAAACGAAAAGGGTTGTCCAACCAGGTTTGGGCTTCTCTGCTGAGAGATCAAGAGAACCCTGGGTTGCCTCAGAATCCAGGGCCAAGGTTAGCAGAATTTCCATGGCTAATGACTCGATTGCGCAGATTGGGCATTTTTTTTTCCAACTATATTAAGGATCTCTTTAATATTAGACATTTAGTATAGTTTATATTTCATGATGGTACTATTTACATGTTTCTTATAAGATAAGATTGGAAAGGGAAACTTTTAGGCAAATCCAATACATATTGGTATTCTTTTAAGGTCAAATAAAGTTGTAGAACTTGTTGATGTTGGATAAACATTCAATTTTAGAAAAGTCTCACTTTTGCCGAAGATGGTGAAATTAGGCAAACTAGGGTAGTAAGCTTGTTTCATTTGCATCTTAAATACTTCAATTCATTTTCTATTGGAGTTGCACTGAGCACTCTTTTGTGAACCTTTAATCTATTGACAGTCCCATTAACCATTCATTGATTGTTAATGCTCTATGAAATATAACAAGGCAGAGAAAATCCTGGCGTGCACCCAGAATCTGAATGGGTGTAAGTCTATATTTCCATGTTGTCTAGGACTTCCAAAACCAGCCCTACTTTTATCTTACTCCAAAAGGTAATGTAGTTGAGGAAGCCCATGTTTACTGAGAAATTCGGAACTAAAACTTAAAATTCCTTTCAGGGATTGGGTAAAATCATAGTCACAAGGTTCGGATTCGAGTTCGAGTTCGACAAGGATAAAATTCGATTCAAGTTCGCCAATAGATAAAGTTCGAAAAAAAATTCGCCATTAAGTTCGACTTATATAAAAACATAAAAAATATTTAAAAAAAAGTCAAAAAGAAATCCAATAAAAATTAAAAATAATTGTAAATAAATAAATAAAATAAAAAATAAAATTAATTAAATAAATAAAATAAAAATAAACATAAAACGAAATTAAAAAAATGGAAAATAAAAATAATTGTAAATAAATTTTAAAAATAAAAGGAAATAAAAATAAAAATAAAAATAATTAAAAATTAGTTTAATAAAAAAATAAAAACAAAAAACGTTAAAACCCAAAAAGAAGGAAAAAAATAAATAATAAATAAAAAAATAAACGAAACAAAATCCCCCTCTCCTTCTCGGCCCTTAAAACAAAAGAAAAAAAAAGTTTAAATGTCAAATCATTAAAATAAAAACCCTAAAATCATTACATGATAAAGTTTTATGTTTTTAAAAAAAATCATAACAAATAACAAACCTAACTCATGCCGTTGGGTCACCGATCGCCACTCTCTGAACAACTCTCCTCCCTCGATAGATGGCGATAGCTTGCAGCTGGGTGTTGAGACCACTTGCGGGCACAATGACACTTTCTCTCACAAGGGCTCATCGGTGCATTGAATCTCACAGAGTGCATGCCTTAAGGGGTGCACTGGGAATGGGGTGGGATCGGCTTGTGGCACTTTGCGAGAGATATTCTCATACTATTCTATCACGCATACATCCCTTCATGCAGCCTTCATACCTCCTATGATGTCTCCTTGAAATCTTGAAACCCTGAAATATGGCTAAGTTTGAAACCCTGAAACCCTGGAATCTGACTTACTCTGAAATATGATAGGATCCTCCAAAACTTAGAATTTGCATTATAGCTCCTAGCGGTCCGAAACCCCTCTCAAACACCCTGAAAGTTTATAAATAAAATATAACTTAAATTATAAGATATATAAATGTAAACTTATACTTAAATGTTTATTTTATTTATATACTGTTGGGTTCGGACTAGATTTACATTTTTAATCTGGAAGCCCGCAAAAATGTGGAAAGTTCCGGATTTCGGCCAGATGCGGCCGAATCTGGTAACTATGGTTTTAGGGCTCGCCATCCGAACATGAAATTCGCCGAACAGGGCGAACTTGAGCGAATTTTTAGTGAAGGGCATTAAGTTCACCGAATTCCGAATTTTTAGGTAAAAATTCGGCGAACCTTGTGACTATGGGTAAAATCTAGAAAATATTCTTGCAAGAATATTCACAAACTCTTCTTATATAGAGTGAAGGGCTCTTACCACTATTGCATTGAGGCAGCCGGATAGTATACTAGGCATAATCAGCATGCTTGTACTCAACATGCTTAAAAGTATTAGCATAAATCGTTTATGTCCGAACTTTTGTTGGTACCTAGGTGACTCCACTTCAGCAAGTTCTATGAGATCCCATACCTGAGATATATGTATAAGAGGAAAGAGACATGAGTTGAATGATGGAATGCCAGTCCATAACATTTTTTGACCTTGGAAATGCGTTTCTTGATGGTTGGGCTCCACTTCAGCAAGTTCTATGAGATCCCATACCTGAGAGATGTATAAGAGGATAGAGACATGAGTTGCATGATGAATAGCAGTCCGTAACATTTTTTGACCTTCAAAATGCTTTTCTTGATGGCTGGGAAACACATCCATTTCTGGCAGTCATTTTCTGACAGTGCAGAGCCTTACCAAGTTATTTGACCTTCAGAAACTGTGTTCTTCGACATTGATGTTTAATTTGGGAAAAGGGGACACCTTTTGTCAGATATCTCATGCCATTTTTGATTATGATTTTGGCAACATTCCATCATTAGACATTTTGTGAAGTGTGCACATTAACCATTGCTTCTTAGCCATTTATGTGACTATTGATGTGACATTATCTTATTTACTCCAGATAGAAATTATCAGTGTTTTTCAATGTTTTATAATTTATGTTTATGATTTGGTTGTCGGTTATCAGCTATCTGTATGCAATAAAGCTATATGTGTCATATTTGGACATTTTTAATCATGATGGCCATGTCTGATCTTTTATGATATTTGAACCACTAGCAATGTCTGCCATCAATGAATGTCTGAACAAATTGTGATTTTATGCACAACTGCATGCATGTGCACACACATTTACTATGCCAAAATGTCCTCAAGTCCCTTTCCTGTGACGTTGCTGTTACATTTTTGTTTCTCATTTCAGATAACATAGCTTGCGAGTGTTGGGAGTCATACTGGATTGTATGGTAACTATTCTTCAGACTGGATCATACAAACATAGATATGGACAAAAGCCAGAAAGATTAGATTAACTTTTGAACATCTTGGAACCCTGCTTCTGTGGCACTGAAATTGTTTAATCTAGGAACTACATGGATGAGTGTAGCCTAAAGCATGTTCGTCCATTATTTGAATACGTGGTTTCAGTCTTTTCCCTTCAAATCTAAGTTGCCGATACGGATACGGGTACGAGTATCGGATACGGGGATACGTCGATTTTTTTTTTTGTGGTTTGTATACGGCTGGATACGGCCGTACAAAAATATATATAAAAAATTAAAAATATAAAAATATAGCCATATAAGCAAAATTAACCACATAATATGCATAGAGGAAACAAAATAACTTCAAATAAATTATATAAACACAAAATATTTAAAATTTAAAATTTAATAATTATACTTTATAAGTTTATATTTAAAATTTTAAACTAATTAATAATTTAAAATTAAAATTTAATACTTAATCTATATTATATCTCTAAAGACTAAAATTTAAAAACAAACATATTTTAAATTTTTAAGTAATAATAAAAATTAAAAAATTAAAAGAAATAAATAAAAATTAAAAAAACTAAACTATATAATAAAAATTTAGTTTATAATTTAATAAATTTATAAAATATTAAAGCCTTACGGCCTAGGGAGCTTGCTAGTTTAGAAATTTAAAAAAAACGAAATTTAAAAACGAAAAATCAAAACCCTTGTGCCCAGCAGGCTGGGCTGCAGGCGGCAGCCGGCAGGGAGCGCGCAGCTGGGCAGGGAGCGCGCAGCCGCGCGAGGGCGCAGGCGCGCGAGGGCGCAGGCGCGCAGTCGCGGGTAGCGGGTCGCGCGGAATTAGGGTTTTCGTTTTTTTTAGGTTATAAAATGAAAAAAAAATTTTAAATGTTTTTTTATTTGGCCGATCCGCGGGGGATACGGCCAGGGTACGGCGTGCCCCCTGCGGATACGGCCGGATACGTCCATATCCGGCCGTATCCGCAGGGGGCACGCCGTACCCTGGCCGTATCCCCCGCGGATCGGCCGCGTACCGTACCGTACCGGCGTATCCCCGCGCTCCCAGGGCTTGCGAGGGGCGTATCCGGTAACGTAGCTTCAAATAATAGCAGTATCATTTGTTACAAGATTTACTTAGTTTTAATATTATGAATGCCAAGTTATTTTAAATCTTTGCATCTGTGAAATGTAATATAAAGTTGCTCCTTGAATTTGATCAGTTATTCTTCTAGCTCCATATCTTTCCATGCACTTAATGGTAATCTAAGCGTCATCTTTTTTGAAAATATGGACGGTTGTCTTGTTACGTTTCAACAGCTAGATGGAAAATTTGTGTCTGGCTTTCAATTATAATTTGATCATTGAAGTTTTATGTGTGCAGGTATGCAAAAAGTGGTAACGAGCAGTTTGTGTTGGAGTTATGCAAATGGGTCTTCCATGAAAGGGGACATCTTAAGGTGAGCTCATTACAAATGATACAGTCCTCTCTGCAAAGATGAACAACAATATATTAATGATTTTTTGGGTTGCACCTCAATGTAAACTGTTGCTTTTCAAGAAGATTTATGTTGGTATTTAAGCTGCAGGCCCTGAATATCAAGCATCATAAAATTGGGGAGACCATTGAGCCTGCCATGTATCGAATCACTGATCACCTGGTTTGTGAAATAAACTCTTTACATATATGTTCATTGATTTTGGCCAAAGTGTGATCCACAAGTATCATCTGAAGGCTGTTGATTTGAGAGCCTGATTCTTGAGCTATCACCACTTTTGGTTTAGAGTTTGGAAAGTCTAGAATACTTATTTCTACTTTTGTTGGCAGGAATGCTCTGTTGAAATCCATGAGTGGACTGGGAAGGATTGGAAGCCTTATGTTGCGGACGATGTTCAAGTTCAGTTTTACATGATGAGTCCTTATGTTCTGAAGACTCTGTCACACAACAACAAGGTATGGAATAAATAGAGGTCACTAAGGACATCCTGTAACACTATTATAGATGGAAAATTGTTGCCATAGCTAGAAATGTCATCCAGTGAAGGTATTGTTCCTGTTTTTGTTAAATTCATCAGGAAAATCTGTTGATTTTACACAAGATTTTGGAAAAAACTTTTGATCTGGTTTGATCTTAATTGTTGCAGGGTTTATATTCCACTGCATTCCAAGTTCCTGACGTTTATGGTGTTTTCCAATTTAAAATTGAGTACCAGAGGCTTGGTTACACAAGTCTCTCTCTTAGCAAGCAGGTACGGTAACACCAAATTTAATGGTATAAATAAGCATGGTGAGAATCAGAAGCATGAATGGATAATTTGTCAGGAATTGGTCTAATATGTGAAAATACTAGTTTTTCAAGTTGGAATGTCAATGGTGTATATAAGACTTAACTATAACGAGAATCAGAAACATGAAATGGTAACTGTTAAGGAAAAAGGTCCAACTTATGAAAATGTTTAGCGACTAGCTTGTCATTTACACTCTCTCTCTCAACTACTTTGAACACTTTCTCAACTAAAGAATGTAGCAAGTGGCGATGTATACCATTCTCATGACTGCAGTTTGGGACACTCATATTGCTTTCCACATTCTGACTGTTTAGAATTGTGTCTTGCAAATCACTAGCTTTAGTTTTGAGTTCAGTATTTTCAGAGTAGTAATGGATAATATTTATCTGGATTTATCTGTGTGAAAATGTTTTTGTCCGACGTTTTTGATCTCACTGCCAGACCCATCTTCAGGGAATTGTAGATTGAAGCCAATGCTTAATCAATAACTTTCTATAAAATTTGACAAAAATAAAGTGGTTGAGGTGGTTACAATCTCCAGTTTGCGCCTGGATCAATCTTTGGGGAATTGTAGTTTGAAGCCAATTTTTAATCACTTATTTCTCTAAAATTTGACAAAATAAAGTGGCTGAGGTGGTTACAATCTCCTGTTTACGCTCCTTCAATTGTCATCACCGTGACTTCAATCGCCAGCATATTGGCATCTAGTTGGTAACTATGGCCCTAAACTAGTTGCATGTTTAGGTAGTCACATGAATAAGTAAGAGCATGTAGAATTCTGGATGATATCGTGTCATTGAAATTCACAAAGCACCCTAAGAAGCTTTGTGGATTTAAATGATACAATTTTATCGAGAGTTCTATATAATCTTAATTATTCGTGTGATTATGTCCCCATGCAAACATATACAAATCACAACCAGTTGGAGCCTTACCATGACAGTGTGCTGAAACTAACCTGACTATGATGGCTGAAAATCAGGTTTAACCATCAATGAAATTCACATTTCTTGTCATAGTGGTTTTGTAAAAGACCTTGCAACTGACAAACGTAGTTACGTCATATTGAACAGTCTTTGCTTTCATGAAAAGTTCAACACATGTAAACATAAGCGCAATATTTTAATATGCTAGTTTGATTGGTGCACACTACCAAACTTATCACCGAGAATCTTGAGACACCAGTTTGCTGCCACATTCTATGATTTATAATATTATAGCCTTCAGGAATAGTCTTATCCAACTGATAGTTTTTAATTTTTAATGTCAAGAAATATTGCCATTTTCTTCTTGTTCTACATGGCTCACGCTAATATAATATATGTTCTTGTTACTATACAGATTCCTGTAAGGCCTTTCAGACACAATGAGTATGAAAGGTTTATCATATCAGCTTATCCATACTATGGGGGTGCATTTTCCATGGTAATTTCTTGCATATTCTCAACTCTTTCTGCAGTAATGTTTAGTTTGCTTCCTTTTTTAGGTAAATTTGCATATCGTGCTTTACCTTCATCTTGCTTTGCTATATTGGTTATATTTGCATTCGTGGCAATTCAGACTATGCTAATTAAATGTTTTATATTCTCAACCATTTCACAGATGGCAGGTTTCTTTATTTTTGGTCTGGTCTTCTTATATCATAAATGAAACAACAATCAGGCGAGAAAGCCTTGCTGGGATGCCAATGGCTGGTAAATTTACCAAAAAGTTAGGTGGTTAAGCAAAGTTTTAATTTTCAATTTTGGAATACTGGCTAAATTTGGCCACTTATCTTAGATGTACCATTTTAATGTTTACTTCCCTACAATGAATTTTATGATCAGGCCACTCTAATTTTTCCCAATTTTATCAATCTGCAATGTCATCTATCTTGTTGCAAAGAAGTGAAGTTGACAACCATGGATGGTTGCATATTCCATGTCAAATTTTCAAAGATTTTACTTTTATTCTACTAAAAAAGAACAAATTAAAGTACATTCATATTACCAAACTTATCAGGCAAATGAATTTTTGATATTTAACTAACCTCTCTTTTACCTCATGTACAGTTCCAAAATTCAAATGTTATGCAAAGGGGATGTAAATTGTCAAAAATACTCTGCGTAAACAGCAAGCTGCAGTTTTCTTTATGTTTAGCAATAAAGATTCTAAATTACAGTTGGAAGTGGTTTGAAATCTGTATTTGGCAGAAAATGAAATTTATGACTGAACATTGTCAAAGCTAATGCCCAACTGGCTGACCCAAATTAATTTGCTAGGTTCAGATCTTAATGGAATGGTATGCACAAATTTGTAAAATGAAGAGTAAAATACTTCACATTAGTTCCAAATATTGTATTGAGTCTGTGCTAGGGAAAGAGTATCCATACATGCAATTATGAATATTAAAGATCAGCAATATGGCACTTTTCTTCAATAATGACATTTAAAGTATAGATATAATGTTTTATGACGCTTACCATTAAACTCAATTAAATTATCCGACTGATGTTTAGTGCAGCTTTCAGTTGCAAAATAAGCGAAACAGGCAGCTTTATAGTTTTGGTGAACATGTCGCTGTCGAGGAAGCATACCAGCTCATTGCATATACTGAACAGGTAAAGGATTCTCAATATTGATAATAATTGATTGTAAAAGGGCCCAAAATATTCTAAGAAACTTGCCCGTTCTTTTCTTTAACTATTTTCTACAATATGCATGATAACATTCGAGTTGGGAAGTAACTATCTCCCAAATGCCCAATTCTCCAGTGTCACAATTAAATCAATAAACATGTTTGTAATTACGATGTAATGAATTGTAGTCGGTCCTCATAATAAATCATGAAATCAATTCCATAGGATTTTATTTCATAGCATTTTGCTATGTTGAGAGTGAACCCCAATGTTGGAATTGTATATCTATACATGTACTGTTAGTGTATTTTGTTGTATTAGCATATAAACATTTTCTTGGTACGTTAAGGTATCCTACAGGCTGCACCTGAGAATGTCTTGGTAGATCAAACATGCATTTTGTGTTCAAGGAATTGTAGTAGAAGGCATGCTTGTGATATTGATTGTTTCAGATTGGGGGTCTTTGAGTTTGTGGCTGCTGTGACTATCCTCCATGAATGGAAATCTGGATTAAACATGAGGACCTACTGATCATTTAGAAATATAGATTTGCTTTTGTGTTTTCCTTTTATGTTTAGGAGACTGAAGAGGTATGACCATTCGTAGAACTGCCACATCAGAAACAATGTAAATGAGGACCTCCTTGACCATTTAGGTTTGCTTTTGGGTTTTCCTTTATGCTTAGGAGACTGAGGAGTTATGATCTTTTGTAGAATTCCCACAAAAGAAACAACGTAAACTACAATCATAGTTCACAGGGGAGAGGCATGAGAAGCTGAGCCCCTAACTTCGTGACCATGTAGTGTTCATGTTGTGTCACATTAGGCCTTAATTAACCCAAGCTAATATGTCCTCTTGGCTACTTCAATTAGTTTTTTGAGGTCTGACTCATCATACATTTTACGATATAATAAAATTTATCTCGAGGTGTGGTTATATACAACCTTATAATGCATGACCAAAACTTGACCTGTGGAGTACCAATACCTGATGGAAAAAACCCCATTCGTAGCTGGGATATTTAAAAACTCCTCATAACACTTTTTATGTACCATAATGTAAAATAGGAAACTCTAAGGAGTCATTTAGGGCTCTTTCCTGTTCACTCATATTTGTTTGATGAAGCTACTATGACCGCTACTTTACAAAGAAGGAACCGTTTTTATGCTCTTTTCTCAGCACTGTCACTGCTTTCAGGTCCATTTTCAACTTATTTTCTCAACGTTATAGGCCTAAGAGTGGAAATTGCAGCAGTTGCTTAGAAGAGGGAATCATCACCACGGATATCTCTTCATAGCAAAGGCTTGTAATATTTTCCTCGAATGGCCTGCTCTGTTCTCTTTGGTTAAAAAAAGTGGAACGCTTATGAAAATGATTAAACCATATAAATAATACCCCTAGAAAGGCAAGGGTGCATGCATGCTCATTTTGTGAGAGGATGTTCCCATTTGGACAAGCTCTGGGTGTTCACAAGAGGTGCCACCCCACCATAACTCCAATTACTGCTACTTTTCACATCGCTCTTGAAGAGAAAAGAGCCCCATTTGTTGAAGGTGACTTGCAGTGCCTAATTATCTGGAAACTAATTTATTGGCTGAAAGTAATTAATTTTAAGGTCCTTTTCCTTGTTACATCCTATCGTGGTGGAGTGACAACCACCAAAAGGGTAAATGTTTTTACTTCCCTGAGCAAACTACTCCAATCCAAGTTAAAGATTCTGTCGGTCTATTACAATTTGAGCATACTGTGATATTTGAGATGATGAACATTGGTTCGAAGGAAGAAATAACCATCCTAGAGCTGAAGCCCCACCTCGGATGCCAAAATTGAAATCCCTAGATTTTGATGGAATAGAGAAAATTAAGCCACGTGCATGATTTATAAACTTGATGCTTCCTTAAACATGCATCCGATGAATGATGTAATGTCCCGCTCGGGGTTGGGGGTGGTCCCCTCCCCAAGCGGACCCGGTTCGGTGGGGGTGGTCCCCACTTAGGCGGGTTTGTCTGGGTCGTGCCACCTGGTTGCCTCTACGGTCGCCCAGTGGCTGGCCTTGGGTCATTGGAAGAGGACCCAAATCATCTCGGGACTTTTGGTGTGACGACCTGTCCCCCCTTGGTATCAGCGTCGGGGTCTCGAGGTCGAGACCCTTTGGGCGAGCAGACTGTAATGTCCCGCTTGGGGTTGGGGGTGGTCCCCTCCCCAAGCAGCCCTGGTTCGGTGGGGGTGGTCCCCACTCAGGGTGGTTTCTCTGGCTCGTGCCATGTGGTCGCGTCGACGGTCGTCCAGTCGCTGGCCTTGGGTCATTGGAAGAGGGACCCAAATCATCTTAGGACTTTTGGTGTGACGGCCAGTCCCCCTTGGTATCAGTGATGGGGTCTCGAGGTTGAGACCCTCTGGGTGAGCAAACTGTAATGTCCCGCTTGAGGTTGGGGGTGGTCCTCTCCCCAAGTAGACCCAGTGCGGTGGGGGTGGACCCAACTCAGGTGGGTTTGTCTGGCTCGTGCCACGTGGTCGCCAAGTGGCTGGCCTTGGGTCATTGGAAGAGGACCCATGTGATGGCCACTCCCTCCGCTGGGGTCTTGAGTTCGAGACCCTCTGGGCGAGTGGACTGTAATGTCCCGCTCGGGGTTGGGGGTGGTCCCCTCCCTAAGTAGACCCGGTTCGGTGGGGGTGGTCTCCACTCAGGGGGTTTGTCTCGTGCCACGTGGTCACCTCGATGGTTGTCCAGTTGCTGGCCTTGGGTCATTGGAAGAGGACCCAAATCATCTTGAGACTTTTGGTGCGACGACAAGTTTGTCTATCTCGTGCCACGTGGTTGCCTCGATGGTCGTCCAGTCGCTGGCTTTGGGTCATTGGAAGAGGACCCAAATCATCTCGGGGCTTTTGCCTTTGCCGTCACACCAAAAGCCCCGGGATGATTTGGGTCCTCTTCCAATGACACAAGGCCAGCGATTGGACGACCATCGAGGCGACCATGTGGCATGAGACAAACCCCCCTGAGTGGGGACCATGCCCATCGAACCGGGTTTGCTTGGGGAGGGGACCACCCACAACCCCGAGCGGGACATTACAGTCCGCTCGCCCTGAGGGTCTCGACCTCGAGACCCCAGCTCTGATACCAAGGGGGACTAGCCGTCACACCAAAAGTCTCGGGATGATTTGGGTCCTCTTCCAAGTAAACCTCTCACGAATCTGTCGGTATGTTTTGAAGAACCCGGGGTGTCCAGCCATAGGCGCATCGTGGAATGTCCTTAAGATAGTACCTTTGATGTGCGAAGAAGGTACCAAATAAATCCTATCCTTGTATAGGATAAGGTCGTTAACCACCACATCTATCGTCCTGTAGAGATCTCTCTATCAAATCAGCGGCCCATTGATCCTTAGCATATTCAGCTATTATTTTCTTCTTTCAGTCCATAGTTGAAATCTCAACCAGGGAACATACATGTGGTCTCCTAGAAAGTGCATTGGCCACTACATTCTTCTTCCCTTTAACATAATGTCAAAATCATATCCCAGTAGTTTGGTGATCCACTTTTGCTGCCTATCATTAAGATCTCTCTGGCTCAGAAATATTTTATACTATTATGATCTGTTTTAATCACAAATTTACCTCCAACCAGATAAGACCTAAATTTGGCCAATGCATGCATTATGGCCAACATTTTTCGATCATATATAGAGTAGCTCTTCTCCACTCCCTTTAGCTTCATGCTCTCAAAAGCAATATGTCTTTCTTGCATTAAGACTGCACCCACCCCATCTCTAGATGCATCACACTGAAGCTCGAATGGTTTGGAGAAGTCTGGAAGTGCTAATACCGGACAAGATGTCATCAATTGTTTGACGTGCTTGAAGCAAATCTAAGCTGCCTCTATCCATACAAAGGCTCCCTTCCTGGTCAAATCCGTAAGTGGAGCTGCTGTCTGTGAGAACCCCTTTACAAACCTCCTGTAGAAACCACATAGACCAAAGAACCCCTTGAGTTGGGTAAAATTAGGAGTAGGCCACTCAACTATAGCTATGATTTTTTCTGGGTCCACCCTCACTCCATCCGCACTAATGATGTGCCCAAGGTACAATAATTTTGTCATGCCGAATTCACATTTAGATTCTTTGGCATAAAGGGACTCATTCTCAAGTATGCTCAATACCTCCTCCAAGTGTTGCAAGTGCTCCTCCCATGCTCTACTATATATCAGGGTATCATCAAAAAATATAAGCACAAATTTCCTTAACTGACTCCTAAACACCTGGTGCATAGAACTCTGAAAAGTAGCTGGAACATTGGTTTAACTCGATTGGCATAACCAAAAACTCAAAGTGGCCATAATGGCACCTGAAGGCTGTCTTCTCTACAACCTTTGCTTTCATTCTAATCTGATGGTGCCCAGAGTGCAAGTCTATCTTCGAGAAGCAGCATGCACCATGTAACTCATCTATTCTCGGAATGGGGTACCTGTTCTTGATTGTCTTTTTGTTGAGAGCCCTGTAATCTATGCACATACGCATTGTCCCATCTTTTTTTCCTTACTAGGACCATTGCTGAGGCAAATGGACTTTTGTTAGGCCTAATGTGTCCCATCTCCAACAACTTCTTTATTTCCTTCTCGATCTCATCCTTATGCACCTTAGGATGACGATAGGGGGTGGTAATCACAGGGTTCGCCCCCTCCAGTTCAATCACATGATCTATTCCTCTCTTTGGTGGAACACTTGGTGGAATGCTTCCAAACATCTTTGTATGTTTGGATATGACCTCATGAATGTCTGGATGGTACTCCTTAACCTGTTGCTCTGTAGTTGTAGGCATGATCATACATTCTATTGCCCACTCTATTTGGGCATGTCTAAACAAACATTCCATCCTTTTAAGTGAGACTACTCGAAGTCCCCCATCTGATAACCCTCTGAGAACCACTTTCCGACCTTGGTGCTCAAATCTCATTTCCAATTTCTCCAAATTGAAGGTGAACTCCACTAGAGATCTCATCCATGTCAAAACTAGGATGGCATCATAATCTCCCATGTCAACGACATAGAACTTGCCTACCATGTCATAGTCTCCAATTCGCATATGGAGATCAGGAATCATCCGAGTACTAAGAAGCTTGTCTCCACTAGCTACCATCACTCTGAATCCTTCATGTTCCTCAGTCTGAAGTTCTCGCTTCTTCACAAAGCTTGCATCATTGAAATTGTGGGTGGTTCCTGTGTCTATCAATGAAACAACTCGCTGCCCTTGAATCACACCTCTTACCTTGAAGGTTATTGACGGTTCAACACTGGTAAGTCGGGCAATGGTCTTATCTTCTCTAACCTCCTCTGCCATAGTCTCTTCTTCATAACTGCTTTTTGATTCTGACTGTTGCTCTAACTCATCTGAAGTTGATTCTTCATCAGAAAAATACTCTAATTGTTTTGCCTTCGCCTTAGCCGTACACTTATGCGAAGGGTCGCATGGCTCTCTGCAATGAAAACAAAGTTTTTTCCTTCTGAGCTCATTCAACTGATCATTGTAAAGTCTCCTTGAATTTGCTCGTGGTGGATGTGATTCATTTTGTCTCTTATCCTTTACTTTTTTTTGTGGGAAATTCTTAGACTGAAATCGGCTTTTTGAACTAGAGGCCTCCATGTCCCTAGCCTTCTTAATAGCCTCATGTAGTGTAGGTGGGTTGAGGGCCTTAATCCACCCTCTCAATGGATCAGACAATCCATCCATGAAAAGCACCATAAGTCTCCTCGGTGATATATCCATGACTAATACTGAAAGTCTCTGGAACTCAGAGATATAGTTCTCCAATGGTCCCCATTGTTTCAACTGTGCCAACTCCTTAAAATGCAGTTCTGGATCCTTCCTATCAAACCTCTCTATCAATCGTTTTGTAAACTCAACATAAGAAGTGATTTGATCATGTCCCATAGTCACCATGCCATGGTGCCACCACTCATGTGCAACTCCATCAAGGTGTATAGCGACATATTTAATGGCTTCTTCTTCGGGCATAGGATTACGCTGAAGATAGGTATCCACCTTTTGCACCCAAGCTCGTGCTGTAGTCTTCCTAGAAGCATCAAAATAAGGTAGAGACAATTTCCCTACTTTCTTTCGTAACTCAAAGTTTTGGTTCCTGTCTCCTGCATGAGGCATGTGTCTCATCCTTACATCAATATAGTCTCGTAAAGATATAGCTGCCTGAAATTCAGGGCCACTCTCCCAATCTCTTCTGAACTAATTTTGCAAATTTGTGATTTGAGGTTCATTGGCACGCTGTGCCGGTGCCCTAGGTGGGAAAGTAGGTAGAAGCGGGTCTAGAGCTCACCGTTCTAGTGGGTTGAGCTACATGGGCAAAGTTGTCGCCTACATTTCCCCCTCCATATCCTTCATTTCCATTTTGTCCACTATTATTACCTCCATTGTTTCCACCATTTTGTCCATTATTACCTCCATTCTGATTAATGCCACCATTATTTCCACCTCCTAAGTTCATGTCAATACCCAATTGGGGTGCCATCATCTGTGTCAATAGGTCTAATCGTTGATTCTGTTGTGCTCTTTGCTCTGCTAACTGTTGTCCCTGAACTAGTGTGTCCAATAACTGTAGAAATCTCTCCTCACCTGGGTCTCTTCTCTCACCCATATTGTCAATGTTTTGTTCTCCTGTAGTTTTATGTTCTTTTAGAACCCCTTGTTCCTCTGGACTTGTATTTATTACTGCTCTATTCCTTCTTGTGTTGTAATGGTGAGTGAAAGGTTGTTTATCAAAACCAGACATGTCGCTGTTTATACATTCTTTAACCCTTCATGATCGTAGGATTTTTTGCTCTGATACCAAGGGGGACTAGCCGTCACACCAAAAGTCTCGGGATGATTTGGGTCTTCTTCCAATGACCCAAGGCTAGCCACTAGGTGACCGTTGAGGCGACCACGTCGCACGAACCAGACAAACCCCCCTGAGTGGGGACCACCCCCACCGAACCGGGTCCGCTTGGGGAGGGGACCACCCCCAACCTCGAGCGGGACATTACAAATGATTTGGAGAAAATTCAGTTTGCATCATTGCCCTTGGAGGGTGCATATGATTGGTGGCACCATTATGACTTGGATGTTCAAGATGGTCTCAAAAGATGAGATCCTTAACTTGTTCGATGTCTCTTCTCTTCTTTTTGATGTGCTTGATAATGATAATAGTGATGATCACTACATACATGTGGAATTTACATCAAAACATGCAAGATTCTGTTGATGATCATGGTATAAATTTAAAAAAACTTCATATGCGGGTTCATGGTATAGCAACATCTACACAAGTCTACATTCTTGTTGATGGTTTGAATGATGAATTAAAGCGATATATTGGGGTGCTTAACCCAGCTGTCTTGGATGGAGTCACTGTACAAGTTAGATCCCATGAAAAATTGCTTGGAAGCAAGATCCGAAGTAAGAAAAATCACACACTTCCTAAGAACCAAGAAAAATATACACTTCCTAATAACCAACTTAGCTCATATAGAAGAACAACCAATATTGCCTACGTGTGACCCCAAGCAAGAAAAAATATACACTTTATAAGAACCAGCGTAGCTCATATAGAACAAACACCCAATATCAATAAGAAGTGGCCATCTAATGCTAAAATAAATGCTAATAAAGAAGCTAGGGAAGATTTAAGGAAGCGAAGCCATTTTTTCTCAAGCAAGAAGTGGGCTCTAGGGCATATGTGCATGGTTAAGGGACAAATTCATTTGGTTAAAATGTTGGATGATTTGAGTATAAGTGGGGATGAACAAGCTCAGATTAATGTGGGTATGCCACCTCTAGAGGATGCATCATTAAGAATGCCAACTGAGTAGCCAACCGCATCTTTGGCTGCTATCAAAAGAGTATCTTTGCACCTTACCTTCAGAATAGGAGCATGGATTAAAGGGGGAGTGATACTTTTGATTCAATTATGCAACACACATTTTCCTTGATTCTAAACTTGCTCCAACATTTGGTTTACTTGTGTGCATATCTTCCTTTTGAGGTTAACATTGTAGATGGGATTAGTATGACTTGTAAGGAATACGTTGAGGGCGTGAACCTCAGGTTGGGATCTTATTCAATGCCATTTGATTTAGTTTAGGTAAAGCAAACGTTTATCTAGCTAGTACAACAGATATTACAGCAGTACCAAGTGGTGTTCAGTGGCCTTCCTAACACCATGCTTGAGCAAGATCCCATTTTCCAATGTGTATTGGTTAGGAAAAAAGATGGTTACATTGCATGTGCATTGATTATCATGTCCTAAACAAGAAGACTATAAAACTGTAATTGGCTATTCCTAGATTGGATGAGTTGATTAATGAGATGCACGGAGTGACCATTTCCTCCAAAATTGACCTAGGATTTGTCCACCAATGGATTAAGACGAACCTTGAGGATACAACAAAACAAAATTTAGGATGCATCGTGGTCAATGTGATTTTTTGGTCATATCTTTCGGTCTCACAAATGCTCTAGCAACTTTGCAAGCTATCATGAATAAGGTATTTCATCCTTACCTCAAGAAGTTTGTATTGGTTTTTTTTGATGATATCTTGGTTTGTAGCAAGAAATTTATGGGAGAATTTAATTCACCTTTAAATTGTCCTCAATAACATGAAGATTAATAGTTAATTTGTAAAAAAATAGTGTGTTTTTGTTGTACCTAGAACTTTTATATCTACGACACATTATACCTAGAAATGGAGACAAAGTGGACGGATTCAAGATTCATGGAATTATGGAGTGGACATAAGATGCAAGACGCTCCGCTGAGAGGGTTGCTAGGATTATGCAATTATTAATATATTATCGATGTTTTATCATAACAATGTATATTGTGACTATCATCAAATTGTGGGTCATTCTATGAACAAATGGTTCAAATTTAGACATAAGATATAAGATTTTATTGATGACAACACTATTGAGTTGAGCACACCTACTGACGAATCTAAACCACAATAAAATGGGAATCATAAGATGAAATTATTTAATGATCCATTTCCTAAGCATGGGACAACAAAAACTAAGGATACTTTAGAATTACACTATGCATGCAAATATGCATCCTTCTCATGTGACACAAGATCACCTAATAGATGTGATTATTCATACACTTATTAGCACTTCACCACGACGTCTTAGGATCACATTTGATGACAGTGAGATTGTTGATGATAATATAGATTTTCATGCACTATTCATACGAGGTTATATTAATGAACAAACATAGTGTCATGATTGACATTGAGTCAAGTGAGAACATGTGCATAATGACAATTATTCACTCCTTTGGATACCCAACAAAATATACAAGCTACATCAAGAAAAGTAAAGGGATTCTATGGACAAAAACGTAATACTCTTAGACACAGTGCTAGCTCTTCAGGGGTTTTTTGTCATACTAGACACTCTATTCCTAGTTTTATAGAGTAATGAGGTCTTTGACATGTTAGGATGCTATTGAATGCAAAAGCTTCGTGTAGTACCATCTACAATGCATCAATGTCTCAAATACATACACTACAACAAGGTAGTCATAGTTAAAAGTGTAAGATACGAGATTCTATGAGCAATGATCATGACATTTACCATACAATACATGATTTCTTATTAGATTATGATATGCCTATATTTGGTACCTTTCACTCATGACATGTAACACTAACACTGTGATACAGGGAATAACCATGGTCCTCCCATTGATGGGATCATCGATTAACACTTTCTAAATTTCAAATATTTTAAAATATCAAATATACAAAAAAAATAAATACTCAAAATATAAAAAATTCAAATATAATTCAAAAATTCAAAAATAGTTGCAATATTTAAGAAATCAAAATCTGGGTTTAAGAATGACATATTACTATATTACACTTTTTATATATTATTTATCATATTTTTGGTAGATGGCATATTCTTTTCATACACAATCTTTTCATGGTATATGAGTGTAATGCACAATATACATAGAAGACATGAACATATAGATGTTGGTATTTTCTTTATTTAGGGGCGATGCCAATACTAGGGGCATCTTATTCCACAAGTTTCACCATCACATGTTATATCTTTATATGAACTCTTTACCATGTTAAGTTAATTAGATTGTTTACACGTCTTGCTAGTTATTCCTATCTTACACAGTACTACATGGATATGTTATTATACTATGATGTGACATTGATACATATAGATGGTCTAGATTAGTTTTTATTTGTTTTATGTTTCATTGGTGCAATTACTCTTACATGATATTTTAGTCATTACTTGTCTATTATGTGTGGCTTTTGGATTTGTGTGATGTGACATTTTTATGTCTTTTGTTTACACCATCTTTATGCTCATTATTTGCGACATCTTTGTCTTTTGTGTGTGGCCCTTGGCCTTATTTGTTGCGACATCTTTATGTCCCTTGCATGCGACCTTTGGCCTTATGTATGACACTAATTGTTGAGCTTGTTGAGATTGAGTGGTGGCATGAAGCATAACATGTACTTTTAATTGCGAACATAGTTTTCAGAAAAATATTGTAATGTATTATTTTCAGAGATTTTTACAAAGGTCAAAAACTTTATAAGCTTTTTACGAGGTGGTTACAAGATCTAACTAATTTTCATGAACCAACAAACTTATTTAATAAAACATAAGTAAATATTAACGAAATATAAACATAAATTAAGCTTGGATCAATCGACTCAACAAACCCCTTTGGTCTAACAAGGGGTATAAAAGATGATTTAGAGTTATGACTGTGAAGTCATCAAAAGTATCCTCCGCATCTATAACTGGAATACTATACCTTTTGATATTAACCAAAATTAATGCTGCTCCATATAGAAGTCCGTCCCTTGAGTTGTGGCATAGATGTTGATAAACATGATTAGGACATAATCACCCTCTCTGATCATCATACTGCATTGTAGTAGAACACAATCAAGCTCTGTTGAATCACATTGCTTCATATAAAATTTACACAAAAATTCATCCACGTGACTATTTAATATTGTGTATGACACATCTCCTTAATGTCCAACAAACGGTGATGACTTTTGCTCAACTCTGAAAGTACTAGCAACCCCTGTCAACTCATACAATCATTGACAACTGATTGAAGACCATACAATATATTCTTTCTACTAAGAGAGAGATGAGAAGCTTTTGTAGCAAAAAAATAAATCAAAATTACTCTGTCTGTCTCTCATCTTGAATATTAATGAAGTGAAGAAAGCTAAAATTGAAATAAACATATTACTACTACCAAAAGTGTCATTCAAATATTTGATTCAAATTTCAAGCGAATAACTAATTGGAGAAGGGAAATAGTCTTCTAGCTTAACGGGTTTTTCAGGACCAATAACTTATTTTCAGAGTTTATCGAGTTTTCAAAAGTGCATGATTTATACTTCAAAAGTGCATGACTTATTCTTATGTCCTTCGCTATGATTTTTAACTCCACAATTATATTATACTTAGTCTTTTTACTCTCGGAACAATTGTTTCAGGGAATTGCTTCAGGACAATTGTTTTAGGTTTTTTGCTTGTGAGGCCTCGGGGTAATTTTCTCGACGAAGCTCTTCGGGAACTTTTTAAGTGTCTTCTTCGGGTCTTTTGTTTGGAACAAGTGCCCTTCGAAAACTTTTGCAATGGACTACTTACCCTTCGGGTTTTTGCAACATACACTTCGACATTTACTAAGCATCCCCTCGGAAGTCTTTGAATGGTCCATATACCCTTCAACGTTTCTACAAACTACCCTTCGGCTTCTCTGTAAAGATTCTCATACCTTTGGGCATTTTTGAAAAGATCCTTTCAGAATTCTTGAATAGTTCAATTGTCCTTCGAATTTCTTGAAATGATCCTTCAATTTTTTTGAACGGTCCACTTGCCCTTTGGGCTTTTTGAAAAGCACCCTTTGGCTTTCTTGATTGGTCCACTTACCTTTCAATTTTTTTGAAATGTACCCTTTGGGAACTTTGCAAGTGACCACATACGGTTCGGACTTTTTGAAATCATCCCTTTGGCATTTTGTTCGGGACAATTTTCCCAACGAGGACTTAACAAATTTTTCAAAAGAATTCTCTAAGAGAATTTTGGGTTCTCTAGACTGCACGACTTATAAGCTTGAAAGAAGTAAAGTCATTCCAAAACCCCGATTCACTCATCTAGACCAATTTGGGTTCTTTAACCTACTTAACTTATAAAAATGAAATAAGTTAAGTCACTTTGCAACCTCAATCCACCCGTCTAAACCAATTCGGATTCTTCAACGTACTTAACTTATAAAAATGGAATAAGTTAAGTCACTTTGCAATCTTGATCCACTCATTTAGGCCAATTCAGGGTCTTCAACTGATCCAAAATTCAGAAGCTTTGGTTGAAAGATAATTCAAGAAACAAGAACAACACAATAACAATAATGCTATCTCTGAGAAGAGATGTTTTATTCATCAAAATTTGTAGATCCAAACATATGTTTATCTTTGAGAAGAGATGTCTGATTTCCCTTTCGGGTTACATATTCATTTATACACATTTTGAAGGTAGGAGGAGGATGTGGAAGGTCACCAATCTCGAGGGAGATCAAGTGGTTCGACTTCCACGATTTACAACAATACATAATTCGAGGAATTATTATTTTTAGAAACTTACTATTTTTAGATGGCACTACTAAAATTAAAATTTGGGGCACTTTCATTGAGTTTTTGGAAGTCAAAATTCATCGAGCAAAGCTCGATGCCATCTCACCGCATTCTCCTTGTTCTTAGCTTTCCAATGGTTCAAACGACGAGTCGATTGGAGTTACGGTGCAAAAGTTATGGCTCCCGAAAGTTTCGTCATCAATTGGGGTAGAACCGTCACTCGAATTATCACATGAAATGTTGCTCGGATCATCAACCTACTTGACTTATAAAAACGAAATAAGTTAAGTTGTTCTGTAAACTCGATCTACACACCAAGACCAAATCGGGTTCTTTGCGCTGCTTAGCTTATGAATTTGAACAAAGTAAAGTCGTTCTAGAAACACAATTAACACCACAAAACCAATTCGAGTTTTCAAATGCTAGTTACTTATTACTTATGAAATAAAAGCATTGGAGGTTCACAAACTCGATTTGCACTGCAAGAGTCATTCGATTTTTCAAAGGCTATTTACTTATTAATTATGAAATAAGTAAAAGTAATTGAAGTTTACAACCTTGATTTGCACTACAAGTGACTTTTGCAAAACTTAACTCTGCCTTATACAAAATCCTTGAGTCAAAAGCTTTATGCAAAAGCACTAAGCTATTGTCATTAATGATTGCAGTTTTGACATCCATGACAACCTATGATACTGGAGCACTAAACCTTCTTCACTGGACTTCTTGACATCAAAGCATCTCAAATTGTCAACAATCTCTCCTTTTGTCATTGATGGCAAAAAAAATATCCTCTGTCAAGTCAATCACTGCTCTGCACCTCTGTCTCGTACAGTTCTCCCCCTTTGACATTAATGACAAAGCATCTCTACTAGTATGTCAACTAGCTCTCCCTAAAAAACACTTTTTCAGGTATGTCAAAGTTCTGATCCTTGGAACCGTCATATGAAAATAGATTGAGAAGCTCCCCTTTAGGCCATGACTCATTTGCCTAAGCTTTTTTTCGTCCAGTAATTAGAGATGTCATTTGATGAACTCCTGGAGATATGTCTGATCACCAAGGATTAGTGATGTGGTGTAGGAGCCACAACTCCCAACTACTGTCTTAGATATTCAAATTGATCTTTAGACATAGGCTTAGTGAAAATCTCTGCAATCTAATCCTTTGTGTGAACATGTTCCAATGTAACTTCTTGATCAACAACATTTTCTTTCAGAAAGTGATAATTGATATATGCTTGGTCTTAGAGTGCATCACTGGATTTTTGGAGATATTAATTGCACTTGAACACCTAATGTGAATTCATCCTTTGAACTCTTCCTCCATGTCTTTGTGTCTGTTTCATCCACAACACTTGTGCGCAACATGCCACTATTGCAACATATTTTGCTTCTGCTATAGACAAAGTAATTGACTCTTATTTTTTGCTTAGCTATGAAATAAGTCTATTACCAAGGAAGAATGCACCACCACTTGTGCTTTCTCTATCATCTGTGCTTCTTGCCCAATCAACATCTGTATATGCTGTCAAAGTGAAATCATTACATGAAGGATACCACAAGCCATAGTCTACTATACCTTTGATATATCTGAAGATTTTTTTAACTGCATTTACATGAATTTCTTTTGGAGCAACTTGGAATCTAGCAACCATGCATACAACTTGCATGATGTCCAGTCTAGTAGCATTAAGATAAAGTAAAGTACCAATCATTGATCTATACATAATATGATTTACTTTAGGAGATTCATCATTTTTGCTCAGCGTACATCCAGTTATCATAGGAGTACTAATTGGTCGTCTATCTTCCATTTTGAACTTCTTGAGCATCTCTTTTTCATACTTAGTCTGGGATATGAAGATTCTTTCATTGGATTGTGTACCCTATAGACTAAAAAAGAATGCAATTTCTCCCAACATGGACATTTCAAACTCCTTTTACATTTGATTTGCAAATTCTTTGCACATATTGTTGTTGCTGCCACCAAAAATGATGTCATCAACATAAACAACTATGATCAACATATGTCTATTTTCAGATTTAACACAGATTACCGTCAACATAGCCTTTGATAAATCTTTGGCGTTACAAACACTGATCCAACCTTGAATACCTTGCTTTGGGTACCTGCTTTAGACCATATAACACCTTTTTCAGTTGACACACGTAGTCTTCCTGATCATTCAGCTGAAAGCCTTTAGGTTGTTCTATGTAGACTTCTTCCTTAAGCATTCCATTCCAAAAATAGACTTAACATTCGTTTGATAGACTTTGAACTTCTTAAAAATTGAAAATGCTAAAAACATTCTGATTGCTTCCAATCTTGCCACTGGAGCAAATGTCTCCTCAAAGTTCATTCCTTCTACTTGAGCGTACCCCTTACAAACAGGTCACGCTTTGTTTCTCACTACAACTCCTTCATTTAATTTGTTTTTAAAGACCCATTTTGTGCCTTTGACATTCTTGTCTATGGGTCTTAAAACTAGCTGCCAGGGTTTATTCTTTTCTATTTGACTTAGTTCTTCATCCATGGCCTTTTGACAATTCTCATCTTTGTTGGCCTCAACATAGTTTTTGGGCTCAATTTCAAATAGTAAGACAAAATTTACCTGTTCTTTGCTCATTGCAGCGCTACTCCTCATTTGGACTCCTTTCAGGTCTCCAATGATTTGTTCCTTAGGATGATTCTTTTGAACAAATATGGGAGGCATCTTTTCATTTTTCATTACCTCTTCTTCATTATCTGACATTTCATCCTCCTCTTCTTTCAGATCTTCAATACTGATCTCTTTTATGGGCTTAGTCAGTTTGTTGAGGTTCTCTTCAACTTTAACATGAATGCTCTCTATTAGCTTATGAAGTCTCTTGTTGTAGCAAACATAGGCTTTGCTATGAGTGGAATAACCAAGAAATATTCCCTCATAACACCTCGACTCAAAACTGCCTAGCTTTTTCTCCTTCCTTCGAATGTAGCATTTGCTTCCAAACACTCTGAAGTATTTGACAAAAGCAAGATTTCCTACCACAGTTCATATGGAGTTTTATTGCTGTTAACTCTCAATTGAACTCGAGTCAAGATGTATATGACTGTCTGGACTGCTTCTCTCCAATAACCATTTGACAAGTCAGCTTCTTTCAGCATTGTTCTAGCCATCTCCTTAACGGTCCTATTCTTCCTTTCAACCACTCCATTTTGCTGTGTTCTTGCAGCTGAGTAGTGTATTTTAATTCCATGCTTCTCACAGTACTCTACAAATTCATTTGAGGTGAATTCACCACCTTTGTCAGATCTGAAAAACTTGATCTTTCTTCCAATTTTATATTCGATCATGGCTCTAAAGATCTTGAATCTCTCAAATGCTTGAGACTTGTCTTTTAAGAAGGTTGCCTATGTCATTCTTGTGTAGTTATCTATGAAGAACATGAAGTAATACACTCCTTTGGATCCTCTTGTCTTGGTTGGTCCATAAATTTCAGTATGAACTATTTGAAGAAACTTTGTAGTTGCATACTCTTTGGTTTGAAATGAAACCCTGATCTATTTACCAAGATGACATTCTCTACAAGTTGTGTTTGTAGGCTTGATTATTTTGAGCATGTGTCTTACACACTTGTTAGAACTTACTTTGACTAGAATGTCAAAGTTAACATGACCCATCCTTCTGTGCCATAACTAGCTCTCATCAATATTTCTTATGAGACAACTTGTATCATTTGCCTCAATCAGATTATATATGTTACTTTTGGTCCTTTTTCTTTGAGCAACTATTTTATCAGACCTACGTAGCTCACAACCTTCATCATTAAAGATGACTTTATAACCATTGTCACACATCTGACTCACACTCATCAAATTATGCTTTAGTCCTTTGACATAAAGAACATCATGAGTAGGGAGCTTAGCATCAATATGCAAGGTTCCTTTACCTCTGATTTTCACTACAGTATTATCTCCTAAGCTGAAAGTCCCTTCCTTGTATCAGCTCAGATTGGTGAACTTAATCTTGTCACCAGTCGTATGTTTTGAGCAACCACTATTTATGACCCATAGATTTTTTTTTTTAGCATGTAAAGCAGTTTAAGCAATCATTAATTGATTCTTCTTCTTTCATATTTCCTTGGGCTTCTTGATTGTACTTTTCTCTATTTTGTTACCGATTTGTGAACCTTTGTTCACTTTAGGAGTTTCGATCCTTTTTGCATTGTTAGATTTTGATTTGACAATCTTTGCTTTACAATGCTTTGCTATATGTCCAAAGTTATTATAGTTATATCATATGACATCTAAATCTAGTAGAGGAGCAAATGAATCCCTACTTAAAAAGCTTATCCTTCTCTTATGAACAACCTTACAATCAATTGCTCTATGCCCAAATTGATTGCAGCTATAACAATAACCATAGAATGATGACGAATATTTGGTTATCATTCTTCTTTGAGGATATATAGGAAGTCTCATGAATTATGCCTTCTTTACATTCCTTGCTATTATGTTGCTTTTTGTAGCAGCAACCTTGGTCTTTGTAGGAACCAAAATGTTAAATTTCTTCTTCTCCTCAGGTATGTAATTTTCTTCCTTTTTGATTCTTGATTCTACTACTGCCTTGAAATTTTCATACAGATTCCCTGCTGTACTCAACATGGGACTCTTGCCTTTCTCATATCCAAGATTTGATCTTTCCTTAGAGAGCTTTTGTGAACTGATCATTTCATCTAGTATGGCATATCCTATTTTCAATTTCAGAGCTTTATCAATTTGTTCTTTAGCCATTTTAAGCTTTTCTCTTAGGTCCATGATTTCTTCCTCCATCTTCAAGCATTCTAAGGAATTTGATTGCAAATCAGATTTGACTACATCCTCTATCCTCATTCATCTTGAGTCTTTCAAACTATCCCTTATGAGTTTGAAGCTATACTTGCTTTACTCTGTCATTTCCTTCATAAATGCTCTTCAATTTGTCCCATATGTATTTTGTACTTTGACAAACTCGCTATTTGATAGTCTACAAAGAATAGCATTCTTTGCTTTGTCATTGTTTTCACAAGTCTTTTTTGCTGCCTAATCAATCAGAGGAGTAGCAGGGGGTGTGTATCCATTTACAATGGACATCCAAACATCAAAACCCAAAGAAGTCAAATACGCTTCCATTCTTATACGCCAAAAATCATAGTTAGTCCTAGCAAACAACAGTGCCTTGTTTGATGAAGTTCCTTCAAGACTAGTCAATCTGTGTTCAAATCCCAAGATTCACCTGAGTTGTTTAAGCCTTTTTCTAAGAACCCAATGCTCTGATACCAATTGTTGAACACACTTATCTATTGAGAGGGGAGGTAAATCAGTAGATCTCAAAAACTTAATTTCTTATACCTCCCAAGATGAATGAAAAACAAATGCAAACTTAAACACATGAAAGAGAAATAACACAATCACAAAAGCACAATACACAACACAAGATTTATACGTGGAAACCTAAAGGAAAAAACCATGGTGAAAAGCTGCTAGAATCTACTGTTTTTATCCAACCTCACAAAATTTGTCTCACTGACATAATCTCACTGATTACATTTCAGGACATCCATCCCATGGAAACACCAATCCCCTGTTTTAAGAGCACCAATTCTCAGGAAACACCTGCTCCCTATTCTGAGCACTAACCTAGTTCAATCTGATGGCACCAACCTATCAGACAAAATGAATTACAATTATGGTTAGATTCTTAAAAGAATCTAAGTCTGTTCTTTGTTGCAAGTCCTATCTGCAACTGCTCATTTCTTCTTTAACACACTTTTGTGTGATCTTCATTTTTCTTGCACCCCTTCTTTGTGTCTGAGTTTATCTGATTGCCACTTTGAAATATACCAATTCAATATTACTTTTCCATGCTTAAACAAGTTTCATATCTCTGCATCACAGGCTTAAACTCTTCTCTTTCCAAAATGTGTATAACCGTTTATCCTCCCTGCTCTTCGTCAATTTGGAATTTCACATAAAAAAACTTTGTTTATAGCACTTGAATATATAGATGATTCAAACAAATAACTATTTTTCAAGAGGAACCGATTCAAATTCTTACAGTCGACGAGCCAGACTTTTAAACTTTCTAGCCTCATTGGGTTCTTGATGTCGAAAGACTTACTTGCTAAGCTTATCAGGTTCTCTAAGTCCACCAACTTAATTTTGAAACTTATCGGGTTTTCCACGACCAATAACTTACTTTTAGAGTTTATCGGGTTTTCAAAAGTGCATGACTTATTCTTGTGTCTTCCGCTGTGATTTTCAACTGCTCCATAATTATCTTATACTTAGTCTTTTTACTCTTAGAACAATTGTTTTAGGCTAATTGCTTCGGGACAATTTTTTTGAGTTTTTTGCTTGTGGGTCTTTGGGATAATTTTCCTGACAAAACTCTTTGGGAAATTTGTGTCTTCTTCGGGTCTTTTGTTTGGAACAAGTGCCCTTTAGAAACTTTTGCAATGGACTACTTACCCTTTGGGTTTTTGCAACATACCCTTCGGTATTTACTAAACATCCCCTCAAAAGTCTTTGAATGGTCCATATACCCTTCGGCCTTTCTCCAAACTACCCTTCAGCTTCTCTGTAAAGGTCTTCATACCCTTCGGCATTTTTGAAAAGATCCTTTCAGAATTCTTGAACGGTCCAATTGTCCTTTGGATTTCCTGAAATGATCCTTTGACTTTCTTGAATGGTCCACTTGCCCTTCAGACTTTTTGAAAAGCACCATTCGGCTTTCTTGATTGGTCCACTTGCCCTTTGGACTTTTTGAAATGTACCCTTCAGGGAATTTGCAAGTGATCACATACCCTTTGAACTTTTTGAAACCAACCCTTCAACATTTTGTTCAGGGTAATTTTCTCGATGAGGACTTAACAATTTTTCCAAAATAATTCTCTAAGACCATTTCGAGTTCTCCAGACTGCATGACTTATAAGCGCGAAAGAAGTAAAGTCATTCCAAAACCCTAATTCACTCATCTAGACCAATTTAGGTTCTTCAACCTACTTAACTTATAAAAATGAAATAAGTTAAGTCACTTTGCAACCCCGATCCCCCTGTCTAGACCAATTCTGATTCTTCAGTGTACTTAACTTATAAAAATGGAATAAGTTAAGTCACCTTACAACCTCGATCCACTCGTCTAGACCAATTCGAGTTCATCATCCTACTTAACTTATAAAAATAAAATAAGTTAAGTTGTTCCGTAAACCCGATCTACACACCAAGACCAAATCAGGGTCTTCAAGCTACTTAACTTTATGAATTTGAACAAAGTAAAGTCACTTAGAAAACCCGATTAACACCACAAAACCAATTCAGGGTTTTAAATGCTAGTTACTTATTACTTATGAAATAAGTAAAAGTAGTGGAGGTTCACAAATCCGATTTGCACTTCAAGATAAATTCCATTTTTCAAAGGCTATTTACTTATTACTCATGAAATAAGTAAAAGTAATTAAAGTTTACAAGCCCGATTTGCACTACAAGTGACTTTTGCAATACTTAACTTTTGCCTTATACAAAATCCTTGAGTCAAAAGCCTTCTACAAAACCACTAAGCTATTGTCATTAATGATTGCATTTTTGACATCCATGACAACCTATGATACTGGAGCACTGAACCTTCTTCACTGGACTTCTTGACATCAAAGCATCTCAAATTGCGAACAGAGAAGACAGTCTGTTATAAATTGATAGGTCTGAGTTCGCAATCAACAACCAATAAACAAAGGGCAAACCCAAAAGCTTCCGATGGAGGTCGACGAACCAATTTTTGACCTAGACGAATGAAGGTTTCAAAGATCCATGTCACCATTAGAGCTCAGTCAATAGTAGATGCAGTCATATAGGCAAGACGGTCAAGGATAAAAATTTGCCACCATTAAAGTTTAAATAGGACCTCTGGTCAATAATTTAGAACATGTCGACCCGGTTGCAAGGTTACTCCATTGATATGTTCATTGCTCTTCTAGATTGAAAATCCTTGTGTGTACTAGCTTCTCGACTCTCACATGGTTTGGAGGCAAATAGGTCTTGTTGGGCCTCATATAAAGATAAAACAAGAATAAATATCTGTCATACTTTCATGGATATTGTGACTATGTGAAAACCGATAGATTGCGCTGGTTTTCGATCTATGGTGGAGCTATGTTCAAGTTGGAGCAAATACAAACATAAATGTGATTATGGGGAAGTGTCTCATCTTTTGATATGGTCACATTTTCGATAAATAAGGACATATGTCCATCCAAAGCAAATGTGGCATGAAGCTATCAGTTTTGAGATATGAGAAGTTTGTCCTCGTCAACAGATCAAGTAGAAGGTGGCATGGAGTTCCAAGGAGGAGACCTAGTGGATAAATAAGGACAATGGGCATTCATTTCTATTAAAGAGCTTTTAAAAGATTGATTCCTTCTTGATAAGATCATGACTCAACAGCCTCAAATTGGTGCTAATCCATCACATCTTCCCCTCTCTTCTCCCCATTCTCTATATATGTTCCATATTATAGCTCTCTCTGGAAGTTTTTTAGACAAGAAATATTTAAGAGTTTTTAGAGAAATAAAATCTTGTGCTTTGGCTTGCTCAGGTAATGCCAAAATTTATATTGTAACACCTTTTGATATAATAAAGACTGAATCCCATCATTTTGCAAACTGGATTGAAGTGTGTTCTATGAATTCATGTATTATGGTTAAGTGAATATATGCTTTCTTTGCCTATGTCTAAGTTTCCTCACCTTCATTAAGTGCTTTGTAATCTTCACAGGGGATTTTAAGTGCAATATATAGTTATTGATTAGCTTGAAAGTGGATATTTGCCCTCTCTTGCTAGTTTGATAGTTGGTCAATGCCTTATTGTGAAATATTTATGTGGGATTGATCTTATTTGGTCTTGAATATGTCTAATAGTGTGTCATGTACAAAGTATAAGTGTTCCAATTACTGGTGCATCACCTCATTTTATATGCTTTCATATATTGTTGTTACTCTCTCTCCCATTTTCCAAGCAATTGTTAGTTTAGGTCTACTTTAAGTGATAGATTCAGAAGGAAGCCAACATTCTCCAGAGTTTTGACTTAAGTTTAGGTGACCCACAACCTAGGTTCATTCCCATGTTAAACTATATTTGTGTAAGAGGACTTGAACAATCTCCTTACTCAGGGTGCAATCTAGGACACCAACATTTTTGGCATGCTCAGTGGGACAAAATTTTTCTTGGCATAGTTAAGTTTAAAGATTGAGAAGAAGAAATTGCAGTAGGAGGAGATATCTACCATCATAAAAAATTGAAGATTCTTCAAGTTGCATTAGCATCATCCAGACAAGGTTTTCATGCCAAAGATTACTACAAGATCAACAAGTAAAGGTACTCCTTTTGAACACATTGAATTGCCTTCAACTTATTATAAAAATGCAAGATTCAATAGGACAATTCCTTATCCTCAAAGGAAATATTCATCTCTTGGTCATCCTATTATCTTAGTCCAAGCTATTGTCCCCATTACCCAAATCCCCATTACCCAAATGATTATCAAGATTCAAGTTTTTATTCTATTTAATAGGGGCAATCCCCTGAATTTAGCCCAATATGATGACATTTTTATGTTTGCCCTTAAGTGTATTCCTTTCTTTTTATGAGAATGGGATAAAGCAACTGCTATTGAGCATATCCAAAATGTTTTCAACCTTTGTTAAATTCACAATGTTGTTAAAGATAATGTGGCTATCAGATTGCTTGCTACTTCCTTCAAAGGAAAAGCATTGCAATGGTATAGAAATTCCTTTGATCTCTATTGCTACTTGGGATGAGTTAGGTGCAGCCTTAGTCAAGCAATTTGAACACAAATTTGATTATTTATCCTTAGTTGAACAATTGACTACCATTTAAAGGGACCCCCATGAATTCATCTCTGATTTTAACTTGAGATTCTAAAAGACATGGACTATGATACCTACATTGGTCAGACCATCTCCAAAATATGCATTCTTGTACTTTCTAAAAGCCCTTAATTTTGATATTATTGTGATGATACAATCCATGGGTGGCAATACTTTGCCAAATGCTTATGAGCTTGCACTAAGATCAAAGAACAACTTGATACAAGCTAGTAAATTTTTTTCAAGGCCCCTAATGCTTATTTCCCCAAAACTACAACTTGTTCCACCCCCTCAAGTTTCCCAAATGCCATGTATAACTCAGATTCCATCTCCTAAAGCACAAGTTGTAACCCCTTCTAATTAGGCTAGTGTGATTGGAGATTTAAAAAGTATGTTACAAGCTTTAGGAAATGAGATAGTTCAATTCAAGAGACAACATTACCAAGATAAGATTTATTAACAATAAAACCAAAACGCTTATCAACCTTCTAATAATTAAAGGCCTTCTTATCAACCTTTTAGAGAAAAAGACCACCCTATCAATTTTAAGGAGTCATAACCCAAGCTAAACCATATGCATCCCTTGAACTTAATGTACCCTCCAATTCAAAAGCCATTGTTTCCACACCCCCTCAAAACAACTTGATGCAAGATTTAGGTATGCAACCTTTTAGTCCCAATGAAATGCAAAACCAAGCTTTGGTATCATAGGATATTACTATGCCACAAATGACACAAGTAGAGTTTTCTCTTTAATTAAGTCAATATCAACATAAAAATTTGATTCCCCTAAGAGAGGTTCAACAAGTTCAAGGGCAAATTGATTCCATTAATGTGAATTGGCAAATAGATGATCATGTTGCATTCAATCAGAATGGTGAGATTAGCAACACAAGTGGTCAAGTTGCATCTCTAACTAGAGCTAAAAGAAGAGCTATTGAGGAAGCTCAAAATATGAGCAATACTTCTAGTAATCCTAATATTGTTCTCAAGAGTATCAAAGATCAACGTGCTGCCCCTATAGCACAGAAGAATCATAATGCAGAAGCTGGGAAGATCCCTTAAGTACTTTTGATTAGAGAACAACCAGTGGTTCACAAAGTGTCTCCAAAGGTTAGTGGAACCTCATTTAGTATAATAGATTAGATGAAGAAATCCAATGTCAACATTAGCATGTGGGATTTCTTTGCTATTAGGGCAAAAGGACATGCTCATCCAAGAGCTTTCAACTCTCAAGGTGTCTCAAGAACCAATTGAGAAAAAGTGCTATTTTAGCTAATTTAGACTAGCCAACCAAGCAACAAGATTTGAAAGTACATAAAATGACAAAGGTAGACAAAACCAATGTCAAATCAAACAAAACTCTTATTTTTTACCTCTTTTTGATAGTTGGTGGCTGTTTAGTTCATAATTGTATGGTAGATAGTGGAGCTAGTAGCACTGTCATGCCTAAACAAATTGTAGATAAGCTTGGTCTTATCTATGAACCAAATACTAAAGGAGTATTACAAATAAATAGATCACCAACAAAGACAATAGGCATCATCAAAGATCTAAAGTTGACACTACATGCTTGTCCCAATATTATCATTCAACAAGATGTTGTATTGGAATTGCCTTCCTATTTTGCCATGTGTCTATTAAGGGACTTTACGTCAAAGATTAGAGGATACTTATTAGTTGATTGGACATATTTGATGTTTAGGATTAGGTATGGTACTAAGGTAACAATACGTTTTGAATCTATTGTACTTTTCCATTTGGAGTAATATATGCCAAATAAGAACACTAATTGTGTTATCTTAGACAAGGTACTAGAAAATAGTGAAGTGAAGACTGACTCACCTTTAGATGGAGTTCCAAATATATTCCTTGATGAATGGGCCTCTGATTTGCATGAACATGATCCTTATAAGTTAATTGAAGGACTTGGTGTTTATTTCCTTCATGAAAAAGATACACCCATTCTAACTTTGATGAAAGATGATGAGTTTGGTAATGCCCTGTGGCAACTATACTTTGATGGATCAAGGAATAAAGATGGCACTGGGGCTAGAATGATGTTGATTTCTCTGGCTAATTGAAGGTATTTATCTTCTCTCAAGTTTTAGCTTGGTTGTTCAAACAATGTTGTTGAATATGAAGTACTAGTTCATGGTTTACAATGGGAAAGAAAGATAAAGGTCAATACCTTACAAGTCTTTGGTGATAGTGAACTGGTAGTCCACCAAGTAAGAGGTCGAAATATATGCAAGAATCTATTGTTTAGGTCTTATAAGCATAGAGTATGGGAGTTACTTGAAGACTTTCAAGCTTTCAATATTTATGTCATGTCCAGAAATGAGAACAAACATGCAGATATGTTGGCTGCCATTGGGTCACCATTTAGTATCCCAGATGATATAAATAATGAAAAGGTTCAATCACACATCAAGGTGGTTGTAAGACTATTCCAAACAACCATGACAATTGTCAAGTATTTGAAAATGACAATCAGATTGTCAGGTTCTTGCAAGGAGAAGTTAAATTTTTCTCAAGGAACCAAGATAAGTTCTTGCACCAGTATGGTGCCCAGATTGTGCCTCTAAAAACAAATAAGTTGCTTAAAGGGTTGGCCACTCTTGAAATATATTTATCAAAGATGATAAGTTGAGAAAAGAATTTTTTTATTGTCAACAAAAGAGGAACACCATACAAATGTGGAAATTGTAACTGATAAGAACTTGAAGTTGGACAAAGTTTACACTCCTTCAGGAAAAGAAACTTTCATCGAGTTATGTTCAAGTTTTGTAGATGTCTTTGCATGGCAGTGCAATGACCTCAAAGGATTTGATTCAAGTCTCACTCAACACTCCATTGAGTTATAAGATGAGACTAAGCCAACAAGACAAAGACAAAGGCCTATTAATCCAAAGCTTGAGCCTTTGATGAGAGCCGAGCTTCATAAACTCATTGAGTCAACTATAATATTTCTAATTAAGCACTCAATTTGGATGGCAAATCTTGTTCCAGTATGAAAAAAGAATGGTGAGAATACACTGTGTGTTGATTTTTTTGACTGGAACAAAGCTTCCCTTAAAGACCACTACTCATTACCATCAATAGAACAAATTTTACAATTGGTTACAAGTTCAGAAAGGTTCTCTTTGTTGGATGGCTATAGTGATTACAATCAGATTTTGGTCAAAGAAGAAGACTAATTCAAAATAACCTTCACCACAAAGTGGGGGACTTTTACATATAGAAAGATGCCTTTTGGTTTATCCAATGCTGGGATAACTTTATATAAAGCCATGGATATGGCATTCCAGGGTCTCCACAATAAGTTTATACTTATTTATTTGGATGACATAACAATGTTCTTTGAGAATGTCAATGAGCACATGATTCATCTCAGACAAGTGTTTGAAAGGCACATGAAATTTGGGGTGTCTCTTAATCCCAAAAAGTGTGTTTTATCCATTCATGAAGGTAGGTTTCTTGAAAATGTGATTTCAAAACATGGTACAAATATAGATCCTGATAGGATAGATTCAATTCTTGTACTTTCCTTGCCTAAACACAATAAAGCTTGTCAAAGATTCTTAAGTAAGATCAATTTTATAAAAAGGTACATTTTAGATTATGCCACTTTAGCTAAGCCACTTACAACCATGTTAAAGAAGAGTTAGAGTTTTAGCTGGTCTAAAGGAGTGAGGAGCTTTGAAGAGATCAAGAAACCCATAGCTAGTGCTCCCTCCTACACTCCTGAACCCTGATTTCATAAATGATTTCTTCTTTTATACCTATGCTAACATTGACACAAATTTAGGTATTCTCATGTAGTAGAATCAAGAAGCTTTAGAGAAACTAATAGCCTTCTTCAGTCAAGGCTTCAAAGAATATGAAACAAGGTACTTTTTTGTTGAGAAGCATGTACTTTCAGTTATAAGGTCTTTTAAAAAGTTTAAATACTTGTTGTCTGATAATAGGATACATCTGATGGTTGCACATCCAAGTATCAAAGATTTTATCTTGAACAAAGATATACATGACAAAAGAATTGGTTAGATAACCAATGTAATGGAGTACGATATGGAAATAAAAGTCACAAAGCTGGTTAGAGGCAAAGGACTTTGTGAACATGTAGCCCAAGACTTGCAAGAGGCTAATGGAGTGGTTATGGTGTCAAATGATGAAGACGTTGCAAATGATCACATCTCACCTTCCAGTTGGTTCCGAAACATGGTAAGACACCTCTAGAATGGTATTTATACTTCTTATTTGACCCCTTCAAAAATGAGGTATTTCAGATTGCAGTCAATTCTTTTTCTCCTTGTTGATAGTGTTTTGTGCAAGAAAGATATTAATGGCATGTTGCTAAGATGCATAGAGCCAGGTCAAACATAGAGATTGCTTGAGTAGTTCCATGATGGACATGGTGGAGGACATTATTCATCTAGAGCAACAACCCACAAGATCATGAAAGGTGGGTATTATTGGCTAAACATATTTGGTGATTGTCATGCATGGGTTAGGAAATGCAGACAATGTGCTATTTTTTTTAGAAAGGTGAAACTTGCAGCGTTACGTCTCCAACCAATTATAGTTAATCAACCTTTTTTTCAATGGGTATTGGATTTTATTAATCCCCCTTCAAGCTTAGGGCATAAATGGATATTGACTGTTATGAATTATTTTACTAGATGGACAGAAGAAGTGGCATTGAAAGAAGCCAATGAGTCTAATGTTCTAGATTTCTATGAAGGTTTGCTTACTAGATTTGGAGTCCCTTCAACCATTATTTCTGACAATGCTATGGCTTTTGTGGGGTCTATAATTAGCTAGTGTACAGTTCAAGATAGTGTTTTTCTTTAGTACTTCATTAAATTATTATACACAAGGCAATGGCCTCACTGAGTCCAATAATAAGACCCTGTTAAAGATCATCAAGAAGAATATTGAAAACAATAAGAGGTCATGACATCTCAAATTGAATTCAGATTTGTGGGCTAATAGAATCACCTATAAGAGATCAATAACCAATTCTACATACAAGTTAGTATATGGTAAGGAAGCAAGAATGCCCATTTATCTTGAATTTTCTACTATGGAACTAATGCATTGACTTGAGATTTTTGAGAATGAGCCAATGAAAATTAGATATGCTGAGCTCACGGATCCAAAAGAGATGACATTAGTCCATGTTGGCCATGGAAACCCATCAAGCACAAGTGAAGAGATCTTTTGACAAAGGAGCTTCTTCATGAGACTTAAAAGAGGGAGATTTGGTCGTTAAGTGGGATGAGGATAGAGCTAATCCAGGAAAGCATACAAAGTTTGATTTTATTTGGAATGGTCCATACACAGTCTCTAGATGCAAATCTCACAATGCCTTCCAACTTGCAAAGATAGATGGCGAAGAGCTTCCTATCCCAATCAATGGAATACATCTGAAGCACTACTGTTGAGGAAGCTAAGTTCCCTTTACATAGTTAATTGATCTTGTTTAACTCTAAGTGTTATTCTAACACATTAGTTTGTTCTATTTTATCCCAAATAAGGGAATTATTTGCACATCTATTTTGTTAGGTTAGTTTTCCTTGTTTTTTTTTCTATTTGATGGAATTCATTGTCCTTGCAAGTCAATAGGGTTTCTGGCAATCATGGATCAGAGTCATGTAAATGGTCTATGTATCATGTAAATGGTCTCAGTTCTCAAGTATAGCAGGTATGCTACCCAACCAAGTCACCAAAAATGTTAGCCAAATTTGGCCTACATGCCTAGTTCAGAATGAGAAGTTGAGCAATGCCCTAATTGAAGAGTGACCCAATGTCACAAGGATCATATAGACTTGAAGAGAAGATCACATGGAATTTGAAACCTTTTGAAAAACTTTAAATAGGGTTAAAATTTACGAATTTGGTGATCTTAACAGACTAGACCGTCATCAGGACAACATGAAGGAAATAGTGGAACAAATTAGTTTTGCATTTAATAAGTTCACCTGGAGAGCTTTGTAGGCCAAAAAATTGTGTGAACATGAAGTCCTTCATGCCAAGATCATGCTTTGTAAATTTCATATCTCGATGAGTTTTCTATCTCGATATATAAGCATTCAAAGTTGAACTTGTAGAGTAAGACATTTGCGTAGACATCAAGTTCAAGCCTCAACAATTAACCATTGGGGTTCAAATTATTATGGGCGTACATACATTAACGATGGGTGCATAGACATCAAAATAAGGTCTCATAAAATAGCCATTTGAGTTTAAATGGAGATAGATCCAACGGTTGGCATTCAAACATACCTCTAGATACAACGGTGTAAGCTAAGTCAAAAGGTCAACATAGAACGTGTAGGTGACAAGTGGCATGATCTTGCTAGAAAGATATTGATCCAATGGTATGTGGTACAAGCTCAAGATAGTAGGCCAAGACGGATCTATGGTACATGTTTATTTTTACATCTAGATTTAACGATGCGAGTGTAAGTTAAAGAGTCAGAGGATCTAGATCAAAGGCTTGTGTTCATTCATACCTCTAGATCTAATAGTGTGAATTAAAGTCAATTGTATCTTAGGGACCAATAAAGAGAATATAGTTTGGCATAAATTGATAGGTCTGAGTTGGAAATTGACAACAAATAAACAAAGGGCAAATCCAATATATTCTAGTAGAGGTCAACAAAGCAGTTTTCAACCCAGGCAAACAAAGGTTTCAAAGAGCCATGTCACCATTAGAGCTCGATCAATAGTAGATGTAATCATACAGGCAAGATGGTCAAGGATAAAGCTCTATCGCCACTAAAGTTTAGACAAGACCTCCAGTCAATAATTTAAAACCTGTCGACCCTATTGTAGGATTACTCTATTGATGTGTTCATTGCTCTTCCAAATTGAAGATCCTCGCATGAATTAAATTCTTAGATCTCACATGGCTTAGAGGAAAAATAGGTCCTTCTGGCAGAGGTCAAGCAAGACTAAATGTCTATCAAACTTTCATGGATATTGTGACTATGTGAAAAATGATAGATTGTGTTGGTTTTCGATCTATGATAGACCTATGTTCAAGTTGGAGCAAATACATACATAAATGTGATTATGGGGAAGTGTCTCATCTTTTGATATGGTCACATTTTCGATAAACAGGTACCTATGGCTGCCCAAAGTAGATGTGCCATGAAGTTGTTAATTCTGAGATATGAAAAGTTTGTCCTTATCAACAGATCAAATAGAAGGTGTCATGGAGTTCCAAGGAGGAGACCTAGTGGATAGATAAGGACAATGGGCATTCAATTATATTAAAGAGCTTTTAAAAGATTGATTCTTTCTTGATAAGATCATGACTCAACAACCTCGAATTGGTGCTAATCCATCACAACTTCCCCTCTTCTCCTCCTTTTCTATGTATGTTCCATTTTATTCCACATTGTAGCTCTCTCTGGAAGTTTTTTAGGTAATAAATCTCTAAGATTTTTTATAAAAATAGACTTTTATGCTTTGACTTGCTTAGGCTATGCCAAAATTTATATTGTAACACCTTTTGATGAATAAAGATTAAATCCCATCATTTTTACAAACTGAATTAAAGTGTGTTCTATGAATTCATGTACTGTGGTTAAGTGAATATATGCTTTCCTTGCCTATGTCTTAGTTTCCTCACCTTAATTAAGTGCTTTGTAATCCTCATAGGTCATTTTAAGTGCAATATATAGTTTATTGATTAGCTTGAAAGTGGATATTTGCTCTCCCCTGTTAGTTTGATAACTGGTCAATGCATTATTGTGAAATACTTATGTGGGATTGATCTTCTTTGGTATTGAATATGTACTATAGTGTGTCTTATGCAAAGCATAAGTGTTCCAATTATTGGTGCATCGCCTCATTTTATATGTTTTCATATATTTTTGTTACTCTCTCTCCCTTTTTCCAAGCAATTATTAGTTTAAGTCTAGTTGAGGTGATAGATCCAAAAGGAAGTCGACCTTCTCTGAAGTTTTGACCCAAGTTTAGGTGACCCACATCCTAGGGTCATTTCCATGTTGGACTAGATTTGTGTACGAGGACTTGAACAATCTACTTACTCAGTTAGGGTGCAATCTAAGATGCCAATAGTTATTATTACTTGCTTCACTCATACATCTATTTAGATATGATGTTTATATACTCTGCATTACATACATTGCATACATTACTTGATTGATATAGACATTAATATGATAACATACTTTCCACATGTTCATATGATTATACATGATATTATCTTTATACATGACATGATATAATTAACTTTTCTTTTGAAGTGAAAAACTTAAGAAAACACATCACTCATCTCAAATGGAGGCATTAGAGTTCAAATATCATAAGTTTAGTTACATGCCAAGTATTGGCACATCGGTATAGATTATAGAATCATATGCCATGCATATGTATTTACTTTATAGAGACTTGAGTATAAATTCATACAAATTTAGATGTATATGCATTGACATATGCACATAGTTTACACGAACATGAATTATAGGGTCTCATATGCACATACATTTGAGATACATATTATCAAATTTAACATATAGATGCATAACATTATATATCAGTTGATATAGATTCATGGAGAATTATACTAGTTCTTCCATATATATACATTTTCAGATTCATGAGACATGATACTGGTTTACACACATACATACTATGACAACTATAATTTGTAAAATTATAAAAGGGGCATGCTATTAATTTATGTATATTTATACATTTTGCAGTGAGCACTATTACAATTATTTATTTACAGAACACTTCTAATTTCGTATCGAATAATGAACAACCTTGAATCTATAAAATCTATTTGCAACAGTTGATTTATATTTTTACATGTAACACATGGTTTAGTGGCACTCAACAACCATAACATTACTTCTGATGAACCCACCATGTGGTTTCTATGTTTATTATATCTAAGTAGCTATTTGGGTTAGTACGTCACGTATTTATCCCTTTATTTATGAGAGTTGGGGCATGTCTTCCCAACCCAATGGCTTGCATAGTGATAAAAAATTGGGGTTTAATTACCTTCAATTTATCCATGGTTTAACAAAAAGAACTAATCTCCAAGTGCTTCAGTGGAAAGTATATTTTTTAATGTTTTAACAAGTAAACATCATCTCCAACAAGTTTCAAGAGCAAGATGGTTTTCACCAACACACAAGTGTACTCATTTTTTGCTCTTTAATTTTTCAATTTTCAATTTCAGATTTTAAATTTCAATCTATGGACAATGACTACCATATATTTTTTCTGAGGTTTGTTTTTGACTGACTTGCATAATTGGAGCTTCCTACCAAAGACAAAGTGTGTTTTATATACTTTTATATACCTTTTATTGTTACTCTAGTAATTTCATTACTAAAATAAAAGGTACGTATTTGTAGATACTAAATATGGTATTAAGTACTTGACAATGACAAGTTTGACATACATTTACCACATATGACTTACACAAGTATGGTCCTAACTCACTATTCTCTCACACTTACATGCTATCTTATGAGCTTGAACCCTTTATTTTGTTGTTAAACACCGACATGAACCTTAATGTCTATTTCAAACTTGCATTACTATCTTGCTAGACATGCCTCTTGAAACATAGTTTATTCCTCCTATGCACATGTCAGTAATGTTAGACTAGGTCAATATTGCTAATCGATATTATCCGGACCCTGACATTACCGAACGTCTCCCAACAATGTCTACTTTTTAAAATAAAATATATTTTTAGAGTTGGCCCATCTACCTAGCATGTTGGTGGCATGAGAAATTATCTAATTGGACTCATATATACAAATCAAGGCCTCACTTGATAGATGACTTGACACCTATTTGGTACACATCTATACACTATTGTACATTGATCAAAATTATCTTATTCTTGCCAATTTGTAAAAAAATCACTAGGAGGAACCCATAACAAAGTCTGAAGCATACCAAATCCAAGTTAAAACAAACATTGTCAAAGTATCAAAGCTAAATCATTAGTTGTATTCATTTAGTGAAGGAGAAAAATTGCACAATCATATTAAGTGGAAGAATTGTGTGATTTAATTTTCCTCTTTGTAGTATCAGATACACAAATATCAGTCAATCATCAAGGGAAATGATTGGGGTCAACTCAACCCATTACATTTTGTCAAATTTTGTAGGTTTATATCCCTCATAAACACACCCAAGCTTTTAAGATGAATGAGGTGAATTTCTAGAGTTGGGCACATCATCAGGGTTCAAAATCACACACATATATCTTTAAGAGATACAATGGTCACAAACCCTCTTTTCCATAAAGGTCACTATTGATTACTACAAGTCAATATCGATAGTTGATACTGACCCAAAGCTGAAAGAACTGACCCTACATAAACAAAAGGATATTTTTTGGATCTACACAAATCACATGTTTATTTTAATTTGTTTTTCATTGTAAGAAGTTAATCAAGTCAAATAGTCAATCAAAAAAGTCAAGTATTTTGATCTCTTCAGTAATTTCTATATTAGCACATGCCACTTTTCAAATTATTGCAATCTATTTCAAGCTTTTAAATTTAGATTCATACTTAAATGTTATATTTAGTTTTTTAAATTCATATACAAGTTTCTATGATATTAGGGTTTCTAAAATCAAATTGAGGTAAACTAGGTATGGAGAGAATAATTATGTACGGCTAATGAGGACAATGAAGAGCACTTTAGACATTGAAGAAGAGAATAATTACGCATAAAACATGAGTAAAATGATGAAAATGAAGAACACTTCAAAGACAAAAGAAGAGATGTATATAAATGGTTTTCATAGCAAATATTTAATAGATAAAATATATCATTTCATAGAAAACCCTACAATTGATTTTATACAATGATAACCAGAAACACTAAAAAAATAGTATACAAAAACCCTCACAAAACCTACTGAAAATAACACACAAGCCCAATTTTTTGTGTAAAAACAAAGAAAAAACCACATTGAAAATAAATTGGAAAAACTTAAGGGAAAAAGCGGGTCAAAACCCTAAACCATAATAAAAAAAAGTATAAATTAAAAAAATCATACAAAAAAGTAGAAATTGCAGGGAAACCCTACAAAAAATAGCAAGCATAAATCTTACAAAAAATAATACCAAAATTCTTGAATTTATGGAAAGAGAAAAAAATTAACATATTTTTTTTATATTTATTAAATTGTCTTTTTTCAATTGTTTTAAATTTATGAAAGATATATAATAAAAAAGTTATTTTTAAAAATATTAGGCATGTAAAAACAAACAAACAATGTGATCATAGTTTTAACTTTTTGAAAAAAAACATTCAATAATGTGGGGTGTGGTGGAACCAATGTTTGTGAAGCCGATACACAAGATATGAAAGAGAAGTACCACACCCCACATTATTGCATGGCTCAATGATCAAATGTATGTCACGATTTAAATGTGTACATCCTTGAGGTGCTTCAATGGTCTACGGATGGTGAGACTCTTGAAACAACACACAATATTTTGTCTCCTTTAAAGAAGCCAAAGAGGTAAGATTTTTTTTTTATCATATTTGTTGGGTTTTTTAATTTAATTTATTTTCTAGTTTATTATGTTTTAAACTTTATTATATAATTACAAATCCTTTTCTTTCATCTTAATTTAAGAGAGCTAAGAAAGTAAATATTTTATTTTATTTTATCATATTTGTTTAATCAATTTATTTTTAGTTTTTCCCTAATTAATTGGGTTTTATTTATTTATTGGTATTTAATCTTATTGTATACTTAAAAATTCTCCTTTTTTATGTTAGTTTTCTCGCCACATTATTCATCTCGTGTTTACCAGTTTAAATGATATGAGACCACCCCACAAGCCTCGAGGAGGTGTTCCCTATAATGTTGAGGGGATATCGATTCTCCACTTGATTCTGACGATGATTGACCATCTTGTCTAACACTGGACGAGTATAGATATCGAGTGTTGGAGAGTGTCAAGGTGAGTATATATATGAGACTCTTTAGGTGAGTATTTTCATGTTTTCTTTCTATAATGTACTGGGGATGGAACCAACAACCCTTCATTATCAATTCAACATGAACTAAATGAGACTCTAGAACTCTTTCATGTAATGTAATAAGCATTTAGAGGCATGTGTAAGAGAGCATGTGATTGTATTATGTTGTGATGTTATAATATGAATGTAATGAATATGTATTAAGTGTGTCAGGTTTGATAATGTGTTGAATGTGTGACTATGAGTGAATGTTAGGGCCTAACAACATAGAGATAAAAACATACCTTAATTGGTTTCCCTCTCTTGTATTTGCACTAAGAGGCATCAAAGTAAGGTTTTTTCAATGTGGGTTTTTATGTGTGAAACAACTGAATGAGTTAGGTACATACAATGAAGGATAGGTCTATTGAGTATGTTGCGAGTTGTGAAAAAAAAGCTTGCATAAGTTGTTTCAGGTGTGAGATAAGTCCTGCAAGTTGAGAGAGAGTTTGAGATACTTTATTTTGATTCTATTGTAGGTTGGAAAGAGAAGTCTGTTGATTGTAGTGAGATATGACATGCAAGGAAAGAACATGAGATGTGGATGATTTGACAAAGATATTGAAAATATTTTTGATAAAGACTGGATATGATGGAGATGACTACACAAAGTGGATATGTTATAGCTAATAATGAAGACAATGAAGAATAAATAATGGTGGGGTTGATGTTTATATAAAAAAGATTAGATGCTTTAGAAAGAGACCAAAAAAATAGAAGAAAATATTCTCACAGAAGGAAAAGACTAACAAAGGTCAAGGTGAAAAAAAATGTTAAGTCTATTTGTGATATTGAGTTTTTATGTAGTAAAGAGAGCCCTAATAAGTTTATGAAATGGGTAGGGGACTTATATGTTTATTTTGAAGATGAGAATATTTAAGATCTTATGATGGTAAAGGCTACAAGTAAGAAATTATGCAGAAGTACGATTGTGTATTGGAAATATCTCGAACCAAGGAAATAAAGAAAAGATAAGACAAATGTGAGTGGATATGAACATATGGTTTCCAAGTTGTTGGGTCATTTTTTACACCCAAAATTACAGTAAGAGTGGTTGTATAAACTTTATGTGTTACGGTTTGAGAGACAAGAAAAGAAGAAGAATATTGCCTAGAGAGGTAATGAGAATATGAAATTTCCATGTGAGCAACTCAAGACTACTTTGAGAAGTAACAAAGATAAACATGTGTGTGCAGAGAAGAAGGTTGTTTTGGAAGACAAAAAGAAGATGAGATTTTCGTGTGAGAAGACCAAGTATGTTTTGGAAAATAACAAGGTGAAATAGTGCTGTGAGCAACCTATCGAGGCAAAAATATGCATGGAATAAGATATGGAGGTGATAGTAGTGGACGCAGAAGAAGGAGACCCATTGTGCGATGATGTAAATGAGTTTGTGATGTCCCATGAGTGGAAATATTTAGAATTTAACTTGGTGAATGATGATAATACATTTGTCTTTTTTATTTTGGAGGGTAGAAGGGTTGAGGACAACCAAATATAGTTACATGTTTATGTAGATGAAACAATAGAGATGAATGAGGAGAGCAACCATGAAGAGTTGTAGGTATCCATGAAGGAAACAATAGAGGTGGTTGTTGTGAAAGATGATACACACAAGGAGAGTATGGTTGAAGACCATCCATTTGAAGAACATATAAAGAAGAATAAGAAGAGAAAACCATAGAGGTTGTTGGAAATAGGCTTTTAGGATTCCATCACGAGGGATAAATCTATGAGAAGATTGAGTAGTAGATAAGACTTGGACAACATGTTCTTGTGGTGTGAAGAAGATATAAAATAAGTGATTGTGCGAACTTTTGATTCTCTTAATATATTTGTTCAATGTTCAGGTACAAAAAAGGAGTTGGAGAAAGAGACGGTGGATAATTTTAAACCAAGAGAATTGAAAAATGAAAATGGTATTGCATATGTGAAAGCAACCCATATAGATGTTGGAAGAGAGAATTTTATGAGTTAAGGTTTGCATTGTTCTAAAATGAACAAGGAGAGTGCAAGGTTTTTTGCACATAGAGTGGTTGTGGAGTGAAAAAGGTGAAAACAATCAGCCTAGAGTTGATATAAATAATTTGAAAAGTGAAGATGGGCTATCACAAGAGTAGCTGAGTACTATTTTGAGGAACAAATAGATTGATAAAGGCTTTGTGAAGCCCAAGCTTAAGGAAAAGTAAGCTTAAAGTATGGATATGGAAGATGATATGGGGCAACTGAGTTTGATATCAACCTAAGAGTGTATTTAAGAGGATGAAGTTGTAGGTATAAAGATGAAGATAATGGATGTATTAAAAGAGGCCTTCCAAGGGGAAGAGAGTGAATTTATTGAGCTCATTAATGTAAGGATGATTCACTGATTTATATGAAATCCACAACATGTGGATAATAAGATGATGTTGCAATAGAGATGGAGAGGTTGCTTGAGATAACAATGTATACAACAAGAGATAAGAAGGTAAATACTATCCTTGAGGTGGTATTATAAGTTATGGGTTATCATTTGGATGCCCAAATGTATGTTGAGTCTGTTGTAATGATATTGAGAATGAAAGAAGATATGTCAGCTATGAAAGAAGAGCTACAAATAGTGAAGGGTGATAAAAGGATGAATCCAACATTAGGTTGGATAGTGAGTAGCCAAAGCCAAAAATACTTTAGGAGGAGGTGGTCGGTTTGCAATGGGTTTAAACCTACAAGGGAGAGTAATATGGAAGAACAAGCATCTTTGTGGAGGTGGTTGAATGAAGGTGGGTTTCAACCGAGAAAAAGATGGAGAACAGAAGGTTGAGCCTTTGGTGGAAGAAGACAAACTATGATGGGTCTAACCCCATAAAAGGAGAAGTGAGGAGAGATAAGAAAAGATGGAAAAAAAGAGTAGAGAAAATAAGAAGAAGATTGAATTAAAACCAACGAGAATGAGTTGGAAATGAAAGAGAAAAAAATGAAAAACAACTTGGTGTGTTGGAAGGAAATTTTATGACCATTTTACGTCATGGTCAAAAGAATGTTTTTTCCATTTATTCTATCTATGTGAGTAGGAGGTCACATTTTATAAACCTCAAGTGTTTGATGTAAGAGCATCCAAGGGTTCATGCAATTTTGCATCAACAAAAAATAGTGTGGTGTGTTTGTTTGGCTTGTTGGGTTGTAGTCTTTTTGGTGTAAGCTTGTTAACCTCTCAGAGTAATGTTGCAAAAGTATTCCATTGCTGTGAGAAAAGTGCAGAGATATTTCATCTATTTTATCACTCTAAATGGATTGTTAAAGTCACAAACACTTGTCAAAAATGGTTGTTCAACTATGGTAATAATTAGATGATGAAATTTTGTGAAGTCATAACACTTGACACTTACATCTGTACCAAGTTTTAGACTATTTGGAGTTATCACGAAAACATACTGACTATTTATTTCAAACTATGTATGAGACACTTTACATGATGGGTCTTCACATTTAGTGAGAATTAGATGATGAAACTTTGTAAGATGATATAACATGACATGTGAAATCTACATAAATTTTTTTAGATAATTTGGAGATACAATGGTAATGTACCATCAATTTATATTACACCGTGTCATCTACCTAGTCTACAACATCTGGTAATATGTTTTTTTAGCTACAGTAATACTACAGTAAGAATTTAATGACCAAATTTGATGAGATTTTATTAATAGTAGTTAAAAAGTTGTGTTTAAAATTTCATATCAATTAGATAAACAATGGTAAAGTTATGATAGTTTTGGTAATTGGTGTCAGCGTAAAAATGCCATCTATGTACCTAAGAGCGATTATTGAAAGTTTGGCATTTAATCACAAGAACTTAAAGATGAAAAACTCTTGTACATTTTGTGGTATGTTAGGGAAGTTGAAGAGACACCCCATTAATCTTGAGATGTCAATAAGGATAAAAGATTTAGATAAATGAGAAGTTTTGGATAGAGAGACGAGCTATGAAGGAGCAGAACAAAGATTTGTATCAGTTCAGGAAGAATTGTATGAGTCTAAAACTCTTTCATGTAATGTAATAAGTCTTTAGAGTCATGTGTGTGTGTGTGTATTTAAGATTGTGAGTATATTTCATTGTGATGTTTTATTATGAATGTAATGAAGATGTATTAAGTGCGTCAAGTCTAAGTATGTGTTGAATAAATGACCATGATTGAATGGTCAGTCCTAAAACACAAAGATAAAAATATACCTTAATTGGTCCCCCTCTTGTGTTTGCACCAATTGTTATGCAATCCAAAAAGTTGTTTTCAAAAAATTTCTAGTCGGGATCCAAATTTCAACCAATTAAGTGTAAAAAATGGTTGGTTGCTTGCATTTAAAAAGAGTTATGTCATGCCTAATATGATGCAAGTGTAGACATATAAAATTGGTAGTAAGTACTTGACAATGTCAATTATTAACACAACCCAAGCCACATGATTTGCACATAAATACATGACTCTTATTCGCTATTCCTCTAAATCTTTTATCAATATGTAGATTTGACTCTTTGTTGGCCAGCACTATTATACATAAATTTTAATGTCAAATGCTCAATATCACCCTCAGACTAGCCCATGCTAAGGACAACTACCTATGATATTTTGGGATAACTCTATTTTAGGTGGACAAGGGCACTGTTGCGCTCCTATACACCTACGCTGGTTACATCTCGCACAAAATAATGATTAGTTTATAAAATTCAAATCATTCTTTTGGGTCATCTAACATGTTTCAAAAAGTTGGCTAAAATAAATTGTCAAAATATTCGCCTATACATACATATCAAGTCATTCATTAACCCCACTTGCTATTCACTTAGTTCAAGCTTACATACTTCTACATATTGAATAAATATTTCATATTCTTTCCAAATTCAAGATCATTCACTATGAGCAACCATAAGCCAAATCAATAACATTCCAAAGCAAGTCAAGAGATATCATTATCAAGTATCAAAGCTATTTTTTTATTGTATACACATAGTTAAAAGAATACAATTTTACAATCATTCTAGGTTGGAGAACTGCATAGTTTTGATTTCCCTCCTTTGTGTATTGGATACATAGCCAACAATCAATAATCAAGGAGAGATTGAGGTCATCTTGGCGCATTACACTCCTCTTTTTTTTGTAGGTTTTAAAATTATCAAAGTGCCTTTAAAGTTTTAAACACAAAATAAAATAAACAATGATATATATGTAGTATAATTCAAAGCACAATATCTTAAATTACTTAGTAGACGTAGGCACAATGATTTTTTTTGTCATAGTCAATTGGAACAAGTATCTGGTTAATGTACTGAAGCAACCAGTGCTACTATCCACTCACAATGATCTTGTCTAATAGTATTCTATGATTATATATCCGATCTTTCATTTCAAAAATTCTATTTCTTTTTATATTTTTTTGTTAGTCAGTCATCATAATCAATTTTAAAAAGTTTACGATCAATGAACTCCAACAACCTGCATTCCTATCCACTTATAATGGACATGTCCAGAAGCTGTTTCTAATTTTACATTTGATCTTGAATCTTCAAAATCATCTCCCTCACTAGTTTTCACTGTGAGACATATGAAATAATCAACAAATATTAGTGTAAGCTAACTATATCTCTTCTTAGTATTTTTCTAAAATAACAATTTTTTATATTTATAAATTTATCAAAATCAAAATTATTGAATATTATCCATCTTTAACATTTTGATATACTCTAATTTTACACCTATTATCACTAAAAAATTTATTTGTTTTATAAAAAATAATGTAAAACATATTGGTGATCTTGAATTGTTGTTTTTGAGCCTTTACTTTTTTGATTTAGATTTTTAATTCATTTTTTTCTCTATTTTCTTAGAAATTGTGTTGTAATTTTAAAAATTATAAGATCTGTCGTTCTGGGCAAATTAGTCTTGAGTTTTCCTTGAGCCATGGTTTGAGGGGTACTGCCCCAATAATCAAGCCATTAAACAACACTATATGCTGATTTTAGTTACCACATACCTCAGTATATCAAAAACTCTTTGGGTTTTATTTTTTAAACATATGAAGTCTTTAACTATTTGTTCTTGAAATGCATAGGGAAGTGGTTATCCTAAATAATTAACTCTCAACATACCCTAGAGATGAGTCAGTACGGCTACAAGATGATGGAATCCTTCGTAGTTAGTGCCTTCTTGATGGTATTTATGTCTAAGATCAGTATATCTGAGAGCCTACAAAATAAATACACCTTGTTTAGTTTCACCCTTCACCCTTCTTGCAAATTTTAAAGTTTCATAATACAAATCTTAATAGTCATGAATGTATTTTACTTACATTTTTTGAATTTCACTATTACATTCTATGTCAATGTCCAAGTTGTTATTTGGATTCATTATATGTTTGCATTAATCAAATTCAAATACAATAAAAACACTAAAATGTACAATGCATAATCTCAAGCCTTAATCAGATCACATTCTATAAATAATGATTCTAAGGTACAAGCACTATTAAGGCAAATCTTTGTAAAATAAAGCATGACTTGGGAACAAAAATAATTGTACATTCAAAAAACTATAAGGTATACTATGCACCCCATTAATGGATTTATCATGACTCTTGAGACTGATAAAGTTAATCCAAAACAAATAGATGAAGCTAATAAAAAATAATTAAATGAATATCTTAATGTCAACTCTCATAATATAGATGCATTATTATACATTGCATGAAATGAACAAAATAAATTTGCTCAAGCTTCCAATTTTGGTGTTCAAATTTCTACTATTGCTTCTATTCTTGTATCAAAACTTATGGTTACATACGTGTAATCATTTCTAAGTATGAGGGCATCATTTGGTTTACAACAAATTCATATGCCTATTTCTACACAAGCATATTATAACTCCCTTGATCACTACAAAAGGTCCTTAACAACCTTGCCTAATGCACATTCTCCTGAGCAAACTTGTCTAGTTTTACATGCTAAAATATTACAATTAGAGTAAGGTATTTCTAAAGCTACTCACTTAATTGATTCTCATACTATGTTTCATAATCTTTTAGCACTTGAAATTACCTCTTACACATTACCAACATAGTTTATGCCTCTGAAACCACCACTTTATGAGGGTAAAGGTGATTCTAAGCAACATTTTTGATTATTCCATGCATCATGCTTGGACCATGCCTACAATGAAAAATTACTCACCAAAATCTTTTCAAGAATCCTCAAAGGTTATGCTTTATGATGGTTCTATGATCATGCTTTTCAATTAATTAGAACATTCAACCCTTTGGCAAATCAATTCCTAACACACTTCTCAATCAATATTGGTGAAAAGCTATCATATGTATAAATCACTAAACTCGAGCATGGGTCAAATGAGTCAATTAATTAATATGTTCTTTGGTATAAAACCATGCTAGCTAATATGAAAAAATATATGGAAATCAATGAATTACAAGATATTTTCACACAAAATTTAATAGCATGCTCCATTAATCAATCATGTTCGATAAATTTAAATCTTTTGATGAGTTATGCTATACACTTAAAGAAAGAGAAATTAAGCTCATAACATTGAACAAGCTAAATTATGCACCAATCACTCCTTTTACTTCAAATATCAAGTTTTAAAACAAGATAAAGTACAAGGTTAAATTTATTGAACACACAAATGAAGGAAAAGTAATATTTAATGCAATATCATAACTATTGAACAAGCTTCAATTAATAACTCCACTAAGGAGACAATTTACAAGGTTACCACAACCTCCTTATATCTTGTTACATAAATTAATTGATTTCAATCTCATATATCTACCTCCACCATTTGAGTTTGTTTTGACCAAGCTTCAACTTAAGAGCTTTGATAATAATGCATATTGTGACTACCAAAATTATATTGGACATTCTATAAATAAATGTTATAGGTTTATGCATAGAAAATAAGATTTTATTGATAATAATACTATTGAGTTAAAACAAGCACAAAAGAAGTTAGACCACAACAAAATAAAAATACAAAGCTATAAATATTTATTAATAATTGTTAAAATCATGATACAACATAAAATATAGATAATTCAGAGGTACATCATGCTTATAATGCGCATCCTCCTCTTAAGACATGGGTATTTGATAGAAAAAAATATTGGTATATTTATAGGTACATCTCCAAAATATATGGTAGTCACATTCGATGATAGCGAAATCAATGATGATGATTCAGATAGACATGAATAATTTATTTGAATTTAATGTAACACTAAATTTGTCACTTGGAGACTGCTTGTAGATGTAACTAGCCTGAACATATATAAAATTCCTTATTTGACTCCAAAAGTAAATAAAATTAAAGGTCATTAGAGGAATATAAATTAAATGTATGAGAGATGGATTTGCATAGGGGTCACTTGGTAAAAAATATTAGTGATCACACTAATACATTAAGTAAAATTTTCACCATAAATTAGTTTATTTTTATATCATTTTCATTTTTAATATATTTTATAACAGTGAAATTAATGATGATGATTCGGATAGACATGCACTTTTTATTCGAGCTTACATCAACATAAAACCTATACACAATAGCATGATTGACAAAATGTCAAACAAAAATATATTTACAATGGCACTCTATAATCTTGGATACATAGAGTAAATCTATACGCTACATCAAGAGTAGTCAAAGCATTTGATGGTCATACACATGATACTTTGGGACATATAGAGCTATCTCTTCAAGTTGCTTTAACAATAATGACCAATTCATTTCTAGTCTTACCGAGTCCAAGAGTTTTTAATATGTTATTAGGATGCCTTTGGATACATAAACTTTATGTAGTACCATCTACAATACATAAATACCTCAAGTACATACATTGTAATCAAGTGGTCAAACTTCAAAACATTCAATAAGAGTACTCTTTATAGTCAATAGTAACTCCTCCTTCTCCCCTACCACCACTACAATTAGTTGTGGCACCTATCCAAGAACATAATAAAAAGTTATGACACCTATTCAAGAGCATAGTGCATAATCAATCATTGTATCTATGCAAAATATTTCTATGCAATTAGTTCCAAGGAGATTGGTACACTCTCGTAAACAATAAGATTCATATTAAAGAGTTACTTAAGGTTCCAAAAAATCTAAATCTTCTATAGTGCGTCATACGTGCAATATCACAAATAATTTAATATGTTATACAAAAAATATAAGCAATAAGTCCTACCATACAACAGACTCCACCAAGTCCTGCACCTTCTTAAATTACATATCCTACAAAAATCCTATAAGTAATGATCACGATAGTTACATTACAACACTTGATGCATTCTTAGATTCAGATTACATGTATCAAATTTCATCTACAAAAAATTATCCTTTAACTCTATGATGTAGGCACACACTTTGGTCCCCCTATTGATGGAATCATAAGCCAGCTTATTTTCCTTTCAAAAACATCAAAAATTAAAATAAAATTAAACACATTTTAAAAACACAAATTAAAAAATACATAACATTCAACTTATTATCAAAAATAAAAAATCAAGACTCGAACATGAAAAATGTTCGTAGTTTACTTCTTTACACATGTTATTTATCATATATTTTGGTAGATAGCATATTATTTTCAATATAAACATGCATTTCATGAGGTATATGAATGTGATATAAGATATACATATTAAACATAGACTCTTAGATGCTCGGTTCGATTCTACCTAGTGACCATGCTTATGTTGGGGACATCTTATTTTACAAGTTACATTATAACATGTTATATCTATCTATGACCTCAAATGCAATATTAACCTTACAATTGTTTTGTTAATTACTTATATTTTATATTATGTTACATGAATACACTACTTTGTTATAATATGAAATTGATACATATGGATGGAATAAACTAGTTTTCACTTGTTCTATGATCTTTTGATACTATTTAAATTTTTACATGATAGGCTAAACATTTCTTGCTTGTTGTGTGTGGCCTTTGGCACTTGTTTAAAAATTACTTGAACATCTCTGAGTTTTTTTTTGGTATGTGCGACATTTTAACATTTCCTTTATTTTCAACATTCTTAATACCCTTTGTATGTGCCCTTGGCCTTGTCTGTGGTGACATATTCATGTCTGTTGATACGACCTTTAGATTTAGTATATGACATTATGTGTTATGTTTGATGTGTTTGTTGAGCTTAATTAATGGTGCTATGATACTTATTATGCACAATTACTGCATTATCTATTTCAAAGATGGTTATTTTACTACATGATTCATTGTTATATCTATCTAGATATGACACTTGCATGCTTCACATTCAATATTTTATAGACATGCTTCAATAATAATTGTATTTTTATGATCAAATACTTTACACATGTGGACATTATACTACATGATTATATTTTTATCACATGATATATTTAAATTTTATTTGGAAACAAGGGATTTTCATGCTACATCCTTCATCTCAAAATGATGGCATTGCAATGGACTTATCTTAGGGATCCAAGTGTTTATGAACAAGCAAAAATAAAATTTGTTACAGATTACATATTTTCAAAGATTCAAAATAATGCAAAATCACATTCTATAACAAAATACACGTTTTTAAAGATTTAAAATAATTTAGAAGTCAAATACATGACATATATTGACACAGGGGGCATATGGCATGCATATACACTCACTTTTTAAAGACTCAAAGTATAGAATCATACACATTTGAATGCATATGAATGGATACATGAAAAAAATTACAAGATCAAAGTTATAGGTTGCAAATATAATTACAATTGTGTATATAAGTGCATAAAATTCTATATCATTTTGGCACAATTTAAGAGGCATAATACTCATGCTCATACTTATTCAAAATTTCAAAATTCAAAATTTTAAAGTTAAAAGTTGCAATTTCAAAAGCAAAATTTTCATTTCAAAGGAAAATCTATGAGCAATGCGATAATTATGGGGGCACAAATATTCTTCTTTCTCTTTCCACCATACAAATATAATATAGATCCATCTGCATAGAGTGATTCAAATATGCTCTGGGTGATGTATATTCAAGTTCAGTGACACTCATCGCATTGGCATTACTTATAGTGAACCCATCGTGGTTTCACATTTTTAGATTAGTATATTACATACTACTCCCTATTCATGAGAGTTGGAATAATGCACAACTTAAAAGCTTGATTAGTTATTCAACATTGAGACTTTATCACTTTTAATTCATCATTTGTTCAAATTCTTCAAGTACTTCAATAAGAGGGAATAGTTTTCCATCATTAGTTACATGTTTCAGGAAATTTTAGTTTTGCCTACATATAGGTATATTTCTCCTTGCTCTCTTCCATTTTTTAATTTTTAAAGTTTTAACTTTTTCAAAATTCATAATGCACAAATGATTACATGAGTTGTTGTAGGGCTTGTTAAAATTGAGTGCCCTCTATAATTGAAGTATCCTTTCAAAGACAAAGTATCCTATCCACTTATAATAGACCTGTTTAGAAGTAGTTTTTTAATTTTGGTCGTAATCTTAAATTTGTGCAGTCATCTCTTTCACTGTTTTCACTATCAAGTTTTTGAAACGATTATAAATTTATGTGTAAGTTAAATATATCTCTTTGTAGTGTTTTCCAAAAATAATAGTTTTCCATATTTAATAATTCGTCAAAATCAAAATTATTAAATATTGTCCATTTTTAATATTTTGATATACTCTAGTTTTACACCTATAATCACTAAATAATTTATTTATTTTATCAAAAATAAAATAAAATAGTGAGAATTAATAAAAAATAATGACAAAGACATTTATAAAGATGAGGTGACATTAATGGGTATGATATCATAATTAATTCAAGTAATATTTTTTATTTATTTATATGTTTATAGTAATGTATAAAAATTTAATGTGCAAGAGAACTACAAAATTAATATGCATGAGGAGAAAGTAGCTTATCGACCTCTAAGTAAGAATTTAGTTGCATGAAAAATACAATGTGTAAAGTGGGGCATACATAATGTAGAACAACTTTTTGGTAATTTTGAATAATAAAACTTTATAATATTTTTTTTTGTTACTTTTTTGGTTTATTAACTACAAGTTTCTATGTTTTCATATCAATATAGGGATTGAAAGTATCTACAATAAATCCTACCAAACCAGAATGAGTCCTGAAAAGTTGGTGACTCATTGTTTGAGACAATTAAGTGTAAAACATACAACTTACAAATTTATAAGTTTATTTAAATAACATAGCTTGTTACTTTTAAATTGTATATTATTATTTTTAACATGTGTTTATTTTTGTAGAAGGTATATGGCTTTAAAGCCATTAAACAAGTGCAAAAGCAGCTAAAATCTTTTGGATAAAATATCGATGCATTCAATGAGTGGGTACATTCTATGAGGTTTGTATCGGTATGACGTTAATATTTACTATTTAGTAATAATTTAATTTATAATTGAAATTAGTTACTTGACATAATTTAAATTTATAATTTTTTAATAATTATTAAATAATTTTAATGTAAGTGAATAGATCATCACTTTTAGTTGATGGCTTAATTTTAGAGGAGGATGATGATGATACCAACTACGACTATGATAAGCCATCATTGCATGGACTTGAGTATAATATAGGTAAATATTTTAATATTGCAATCTAGATTATTTATACAAGATTTGAGAGGAAGAACTCTTCAACAAGCCTTTGACATGGTTATTTTGGCTGAAATGAACCTTGATCCTGAGGATTTTCACTCTTCATAGTATTAATATCCTATTTAATAGTATTTTTTATTTTACCATGGGATAAATATTTAATTAATTAATATCTTATTTAATGATTTTTTTTCAAATTTTACCATGTGATATATTTAATTAATTAAATATCTTATTTAATGATATCTTTATTTTACTATGGGATATATATTTAATTAATTAATATCTTATTTAATGATTTTTTATTTTACTATGAGATATATTTAATTAATTAAATATCTTACTTAATAGTTTTTAATCCATCATTGGATATTTTATTTATCCAAGTCCCAAAAATATATTATTCCCACTCTCACGTGGATAGTTATTTAAAATAGCCATAGAATATATTTTTAAATCTTTATCCCATAAATCAAAAATCCTACCACTCATATATTATCAAAAAGACATAAAGATTCTTTTAAAGAATTGATGTGATAGTTTAATCATGGGTTATTTAAGATAAGCATGGTTGCATGTTTTCTTTTAAATCCAAGTCTTTACTCCATCATGGTTGACTTTTTGGAGGTTTGTTAAAGAAAGTCATGAAAATATTTTAATTCTTTAAAAAAAAAAAATTAAACTCCACTTTATTTCTCGTACTTGTAATGAATTATATGGTTGGTGGAAAGATATTTGGTTCTTGATTTATTTTAGTGGAGAGATTTTATTTTTATTTTGGTGGAGATTTACATGTATATTAATTAAAAAAAGCTACATGTGCATATATTCTTGGCAACAATACATGGCTTAAGAAAGAGTCTTGGCGTGGTAATCTTTTTAAAAAACATGCAATACATTGTTTCTACATTTAAAGTGGGAATAATTATTATTATTACTAAGTTGAAAAATATGTGGCATTGATTATTTTTAATGTCAATCTTGATCTTAAAATGTCAATCTTGATCTTTACATATAGTTGGTATATTGGCATGACAATTTATTCTTTAAAATTTCTCGAAGATTCTTGACAGGTATTGTATGTGAAAATATTGACAGTAAAGGGTTTATCGTTGGCAAAGCTTATTTAAGTTTGCTTTAATTACATAATTATTTTTGGCACCAGAATTGTATATGGCCTATTTTTAATAGAACATTAACCCAAAAAATGGAGAAAACTCACCATTACGAAAAAACAATAATTATTCTCAATCAACATGTGAAGGTAGAGGAAATACCAAAAAGCCATGTTGTCAAAATAGGAAAAACTTGATTTGAAGAAATTATTGGTTTTCTTAGAGAAATGTGTTAATGTCTAGCTAACGTCAAGTAGCATTGAGAAATATATAACTGCAGGTTATTTTACATAGCGCTTACGGAGAGTAGACAACTTACATAGATGGACATGTTATTTTTTCACAGATAAGGAATGTTACTGGGAATTTTAAGCATGGATGGTCCATATAGATGAAGGTCTATTTTACTTGAAGAATACATGTTATTTAATTTACTGAATTGATTGTGTTTAATTTTATTCTCGAGTCCTTTTTAAACCTGTATAAATTATAAAGATTTGTAAAGCCAAAGATATATTATAAATCCTTTGAGAGTATTATTTTCTCATGTTGAGAGAATTAATTAGTTTATTCAGGAAAGATATAAGCATTTTTAGGTATTTATTTGGTTGGACAGAAGAACGTTTACATGTTATAAACAAGTTCTTCATATCACAGAACTGCAAGTTTTCTTAAAACCATTTAGGAATGTAAGTTTTACAAACTGTATTTACATCTTGTTTATAATGGCATGGTTCAAATGAACTCAAGGACGTAGCCAATTGATGAACCCCGTAAATAATCTCTAGTCTCTATTTTATTTCAGTTTTCCATCGGTATATCATTTTTTAATTATTATTAATATTTAAAATTTAATTACTAAAAATTAATTAAGAGACTATTTGCAAAGATAAAATATGAATGAAATATTTTATCTAAATAATAAAGTTAGATGAGTTTATAAAACACTCATATTCATAATTATTCAAATAATTTACATTTATAGTTTAAATTTTAATTCTTTTTGATTAAGTTTTGGAAAATAACTTATTATATTTTGAAAATCCGTTTTGAATAAAATATTATTTATTATTATGAGGTTAATTACTGTTCATGAATCAATTTGAAAATAAGAGTTTTGATTTAGAAATGAGTTTTTAAAGTTTTCATTCACTCATATTCATTTTTAAAATAATAAATCCAATTTCTATTTATTTTAATTAGGAAATTGAGAATTTATTATCCAATTCTATTTAATATTGAGAAATTGAGAATTTCAGTATCTGATTATTAAAAATTATTTGATTTACCGAAAAAGTAAACTCAATTTTTAGATCATTTTTGGTATCAAAGTAGTTAGAATACAGGGATTAACTTTTTATTGTGTAAAAATTTGAATTCAGTTTTAGTATGGTTGGATTCTTTGCAAACTATTGTTTATTCTATTTATAGTGTTGTAAGCAAAGGTTGTTTACATGAATAGGAAACCATGGGTAAGTTGTTCAAAGAACAAAAACTTGATGAGTTTGAAGTATTTAATACGCAGATTTAAGAAGAGAACTCTTTTTTGAGAGCAAAGTTTTACTCCTTAGAAGAGGAGATTAAAAGGTTGAAAAAAAAGTTACAAGTCAAGGATGAGTTCTTGTTGAGTTTGTAAAATGATGATGGCATGAAGAAGAAAAACAAGTCCATTATGCATACAGGACCTTCCTTTCTGACAAGTGCATAAATAAATTCATTAAGTACTGTAATTGAATGTGAGTCCCCAGCTACTTTTTCTTTCCATCAGGAATTTGATAATTTTTTTTGTAAGTTTAAACAATATACTAGAGGTATAGGTTTAAAATTACTTATGGTCAAAACATTACTAACCTCATTCAGATAGAGGATAAGCCTCATCATGTAGGTTTGGGATACATATATGATATTCAGAATGTAATAGGTAAATGCTTTAAAAAAATAGAAGCAAAAGGTGTTACAGAGAAGTGTAAACCATCTCGGATGGAAGGTAAAACACATTCTTTTCATTATACTTGCAATAATGTTGATTCTAATTCTACCAAACAATATAAATATTCTAATATATTTTTTGATTATGGTACACAAAATTTGTGGTATGTTTATACATGTAGTTTTTATGGATTGTTTAACCACTATGTAGTTAAATGTTGGAAATTTAAATCTTTGTTAGGAAAGATTTTGAAAGACCACTCTTCTAAACGGTGTTTTGAGAATGGTAAGAAGAGTATATTTTTCAAAAGAGTGGACAAACATTTTTTTACTCATTCTAACAAGAAAGGACATGATATTAATATGTGTTGACAGCTTCATTCTAAACAACATTAAAAAGTTGGAAAAAAAGAAAGCATTGTTAAATCAACAGTTTCAAATATAACCCATGCAAACACTCAGATAAAATCTAAGGATAATTTGATTAAGCAGTTTGGAAAACAATTTCTTAATTTTATGTTTGCATAGTTGTGATAGTTTATTAGCATGTAAATGTTCAAAACAGTTTTAGAATTCTAGTAAAAGGAATATATTTTGAATAATTTTGGAGCTACCAGCTGTGAGGAAATTCGAGTGATAGGTTTATCATACTTAGATTATTTTCTCATATTTATGATTTTGCTAAGCTCTGTTTATTCTCCTAAATACGTTTTTGAGTTCTTGATGCATTGGTAAAAGAATTAACTCATATTTAAACATGGAGATATTTTCAAATAATTTTAAGATTTGAATTTGGTTTATTGGAGTAACCTGAAGAGAAAAGCCAAGAGATATGTTTATCATACTTGAATTATTTTTCTCACATTTGGGGTTTGGAAAAACTTCATTTTTAGACCTTGACAATAATATATGCAAATTATATGGAGCATGATCAGTATATTTATTTTGAGATTTGCATTTCAGTATATATATTGAGTAGGCACTTTAATTCTATCTACACTTTGGTATTGGGTAGATATTTCTTTAACTGGTATTTCAAGGATTCAATTTGATTTTTGAATTGTTATCATGATATTTTACAAAAGAACTATTTGCAGCTTTAGAAAATAATTTGACCTTTTGGGGATTAAAAGGGTCTTATTGGAGATGTTTGATCTGGAGCATTTTCACTCTTCATATGATTCAGAATAATTAATTAATATCTTATTTAATGGTATTTTTATTTTACCATAAGATATATATTTAATTAATTAATATCTTATTTAATATATATTTTTATTTTGCCATGAGATATATTCAATTAATTAAATATCTTATTTAATAATATATTTTATTTTATCATGGGATATATATTTAATTAATTAATATCTTATTTAATAATTTTTTTATTTTACCATGGAATATATTTAATTAATTAAATATCTTATTTAATGGTTTTTAGTCCACCATTGAATATTTTATTTATCCAAGTCCCAAAAATATAGTATTCCCGTTTCCCTGTGGATAGTTATTTAAAATAGTCATGAGATATATTTTTAAATATTTATCCCATAAATCAAGAATCCTACTACTCTTATATTATTAAAAAGACAAAGATTCTTTTAAAAAATTGATGTGGTAGTTTAATCATGGGTTATTTAAGATAAACATGGTTGCATGTTTTCTTTTAAATTCAAGTCTTTATTCCACCAAAAATATGTGACGTTGACTTTTTGGAGGCATGTTAAATAAATTTATGAAAATATTTTAATTCTTTAATCTCATAAATTAAACTCCACTTTATTTTTCTCACTTGTAAAGAATCATACGATTGGTGGAAAGATATTTGGTTCTTGATTTATTTTAGTGAGGAGAATACGTTTTTATTTTAGTGGAGATTTACATGTATATTAATAAAAAAAACTACATGTGGATATATTCTTGCACCAATACATGGCTTAAGAACTATAGTTTTGCCATGATAATCTCTTTAAAGAACATGCAACACATTGTTTCTACATTCAAAGTACAAATAATAATAATTATTACTACATTAAAAAATATGTGGCATTGATTATTTTTAATGCCAATTTTGATCTTGAAATACCAATCTTGATCTTTACATGTAGTTGGTATATTGGCATGGCAATTTATTATTTAAAGTTTTACGAAATTTTTTGATAGGTATTACATGTGAAAACATTGACAACAAAGGGTTTATAGTTGGCAAAGCTTATTTAAGTTTGCTTTAATTACATAATTGTTTTTAGCTCCATAATTGTATATGGCCCATTTTTAATGGAACATCAACCCAAAAAATGGGGAGCACTCACCATTATGGAAAAATAATAATTATTCTTAGTCAATGTGTGAAGGCAGAGAAAATACCAGAAAATCATGTTGTCGAAACAAAAAATACTCAATTCGAAGAATGGTGCCCCTAGAGTGAAATTTGTTAATGTCTAGTCAATGCCAAATAACATTACAAAATATATAGCTGCAGGTTATTTTATAGAGAGCTTACACAGAGCAGGCATCTTATAGAGATGGATAGGTTGTTTATTTTTTCACAGAGAAAGAATGTTATCAAGAATTTCAATTATGGACAGTCCATATAGATGAAGGTCTATTTTGTTTGAAGAACACAGGTTATTTAATTCAGTGAATTGACTATATTTAGTTTTATTCTCGAGTCATTTTTCAGCGTGTATAAATTACGAGATTCGTAAAGCCAAGGATATATTATGAATCCTTTGAAAGTATTATTTCCTCATGTTGAGAGAATTAATTAGCCTATGTAGGAGAGATATAAGCAATTGCAGGTATTTGTTTGGGTGGAGAGAAGAACGTTTACATATTACAGACAAGTTTTTCATATCACACAGAGTTACAAGTTTTCTTAAAACTATTCAGGAATGTAAGTTTTACAAACTATATTTACATCTTATTTATAATGGAATGGCTCAAATGGACCTAAGGATGTAGCTAATCGGTGAACCTTGTAAATAATCTCTGGTCTCTATTTCATTTTAGTTTTTTATCGGTATATCAATTTTTAATTATTATGGATAGTTAGAATTTAATTACTGAAAATTAATTAAGAGACTATTTACATAGATAAAATATAGATGGAATATTTTATCCAAACAATAAAGTTAGATGAGTTTACAAAACATTCATATTCAAACTTATTCAGACAATTTATATTCAAAGTTTAAAAGTCAATTCCTTTTGATTAAATTATGGAAAATGACTTATTATATTTTTAAAATCTATTTTGAATAAAACAATATTTATTAGTAAAAGACTAATTACTATTCATAGATCAATTTAAAAATAAGAGTTTTGATTCAGAAATGAGTTTTCAAAGTTTTCATTCACTCATATTCATTTCTAGAACAATAAATTCAATTTCTATTTATTTTAATTGAGAAATTGAGAATTCTGGATCTAATTCTATTTAATATTGAGGAATTACAAATTTTAATATTTGATTATTAAAAATTATTTGATTTACTAGAAAGGTAAACCTGATTTTTAGATCAAACCTCAGATAGGTTGGTAAAATTACCCCTATTATGTCAATGTCACTACTTCACCAACATTGCAGCCTCTATCAAGCTCCCGAGTGTCCCTGATGTAACTCACTCATCCACCCACTTCCCCTTGGGTTGCATATTTTGATCCCAATATGATATCTAAAATGCAAAGCCTAATATGAGATTTTTCCAATGAATTCATCGACTTTAAAAGGCATCTAGCCTTCCATAAATTGTAAGATTAGCTTGTTATCCTAAATTATTAGGAGCAAATGCATTATGCTATCCCATGGACTTATCAAGAATATAATTGTAAATTTGAGACTAAAATATCACAACAGTCTCTCCCATATTAGCCCAACATATTTCAACTTCCCCATACCCATCTTGTAGAAACGATGGGAGATTTCAATAATTCTAATTCATGCTCTTCTCATATCACAAAAATTTATAGCCATAGTGTAAGAAGTTTTTGGTGGATAACCATGTTTTTTGCTGATGTAATGTAGGGGAAGAGTTTATGCGATGAATAAAATTATAGATGTGCAAAGATATGTTGTTCAAACAGATTGCTCACAAGGAGATGGAAAGTTGAGTGTGGAGGAAAGCATAAAAGCTGAAGACATGGATGGATTATAGTATATCATGGAGAATGATGTCAAGTAATTGTCCACAATCTATGAAGCTATGTATCCCATTAAAAATCTCATGTGGAAAGAAATATTTGAATAGCTCCAAAAATCTGACATTATTGTCTCTCAACATGTGCTGCGTTTCTCTCTTGAGGACATTACCAATGAAGATTATTCTGGGCTCATAATAAAATCCATCTTTGAATATCATATTGGAGATTAACGTTCAATTTAAAATCATGAAAAAAACATGGAAAAAAATGATTATAAACATGAGGAGATTCTTTCTAGTTTTGAGTATGAAGGGTAGCCTTTAGGTTGATTATTTAGTGTAATGGAGGTGATGGAAGTAGAGAGTGTGACTGAAGAATAATCTACTAAGCATTCAAAGAATTGAATTCTTGGGAAAAATATTTGATGTTTTGCAGCATAAATAAGTGGCCATTGAGATTCAATACACTTTTGGGGAGCATAGTGCAATTCAAGTCCAATATTGGACATCCTCTAGGAAGTATTGGTATGTTGATGTAATTAGTGATGTTAAATTACTAAATATGCTCAATTTTGAGCATAAATAAGAGCCTCAAGTATTTAATCTCTGGTCAAGCTTCCCACCTGGGATAAACAAGCAATCAGATGGTTGTGCTAAGGGGATGCACAATAAGTTGGAACCTTGCTTTTAGAAAAGAGAACAGCCAAGAGGTATAAATTTCTATAATTTATATTGTTCTTTTTCATCTACTAGTTATGGCTAATTACTGGAGCATCAAATCTTATCTCATTACATGGTCTAATCCAAGGGGGTAACTACTTATATGAGCCTATGAATGGATGTGTTCCATTTGACACTAATCTACTACTGTTAGGATATGACATCCTTTTCCATAAAATAAGAGGCTTTGGCATCATCTTACATGGTTGACATTGGGCTATGTATGTGTTTTATTTTTGGTATGTTGAAGTAGATTCATGGAGGCTTTGAGTTTCAATGATAAGGATGGAGAAAATTCTAAGAGATGATTAAATTTTAAGGGAGGAAACCAAGTTGAAAATTGGAGCCATCCACTTCCAATTCCAACATACCACACCATATTAGTTGAATTATAGAGTTTCCAGTGGTCGAATTACCTATCAATTTTACATTGATATGTCATTGGTTATGTTGACACAAATGGTGAAAGATTCATATTCAGTATTTCTATCAGCTTAGGGGAAGAAATGATCTAGGCCAAAATTCAGAGTCACCTCCTTTAATTCAATCATGTCACATCACCTTGGTGAAATTTGAAGGAAAACACAGTGATTGGATTTTTAGACTCCATGCTAAAATGCCTTTTTGAAGGAAAAAATATGTTAAGGATAAATTCGGGCTAGTGGATGGAAAGGCAATGAATGCTCTTTGTTATTTCTCTCAAACCAATCTATGCCATTAGATCTAGGCATTAAATTAAATTTTGTTATATTTCATTTTCCATGGATCTTAGTAGCTATTTTGAGCTATTAGATCATTTATAAAGGCATTAAGCCTTTAGCAAGGCATAAAGTAGCCAATGCCACAACTCCACTCCATAATAAAAAGGTGTCAAAATAGCAAGAGGATAATATAGAGCATGAATTTGATGGCCGCTTGAGAGTCACCATTCAACATAGAAGGCCAAGAATGCAAGATTTTTTAGAAATCTATGTAGAATTTGATGAAAAATGAATTTTCAAAAAAGTTTGATGGTTGGATAAACCTCATTTTGGTTTTGGCTATCCTTAGACCCTACAAGGGGTGTTGACACTCGAACCTATTGGGGGATGCTTCCCGTAGAACCCCACTCTGAGATTAAAAAAGAAAAATCATAATTCGTTTAGAGCTACTACCAAAAAAAATAAACTCAATGCCTAATGGATGCAAGCCACATAGATTAATGCACAACATGCATGCTTCTATGAGAGCCATCAAGAATGTTATAATTTTCCACACCTTGGAATAATTGTAATATTTTCTGCCAAGCTTGAGCTATCAACTATGGCATTTGTAGTAACTCTGCCATTTATTTGATTTTTTGCAAAATTTAAATAAGTTTTTATTTTATATGCCTAGTCCATCCATTGATTTAAATTAAGCCAGTCCACCATATTTTTTTATAAACTTTTATTAAAGTCAAGGTCATATTTAAATTAAAAGATTCCCGAAGTTTTTATATATTTGAAGTCAACAGACAACATGTGTATCATTCTACGAATCCAAATGAGCCACTAGGGTTTGGTAGAGGGGGTACCAAGGGTACTAATCAAACACCTACTAGGCTGAAGGATGCAAGAAGCCACTAGAAGTCTAAGGTAGCTATCAATTTTTTTGGCTTGCACTAGGCCAAAGATCAACTTGAAAACTAGGTTAGGGTTAGCGTGATCAAGCACATAATGGATGCAAGTATCTTTAACTAGTCCAACCACATATTTGCACGTAGTTAAGAGGGGGAAACAATGTATTTTAAGCAAATGAGCTATGCTAGTTGAAAAATTAATCACTACCAAACAAGGAAAACATTTAAAAAACATGCAAATCTAATGAATGAATAATGATTTCAAAGAGAGAGAAAACATAAAACTTCAAAAAAATATGATACTATATGTTCAAATGAAGCTAATCTAACATATAATCACTAACCCCAGAAAATACACTACTCTAAGCTAACTAAAAGGTTTCACCTTGTGAGCAAGGTGCCCTCATATCATACTCAAATACAATGAAAATGTTCTACCAACCATGAGTCCAAATTTGATCCAAATATGGAGGAAGACTGAGATTCAAAGTAGAGCCTTGTCTAATCTAATTTCCACAAGCAAGGAGAGAAAGTGAAACAAGAACAAGCAAAGGGTGTGGAGGCCAATCCAAGTGCAAAAATAAGGTGCAATTCCAATTTAAGGAGCTAAGATCAAGTAACAATGAAGCAAGAAGAAATGGGAGTAGTAATGGTGTATCCAACTCAATAAGCAAGTATATATATGAACCTCTATCCAAGGAAGAGAAAAAAATCCACAATGGGATCTCAATGATCAAGAATGAATAAAGAGATAGTCAATAAGATCAGGAGAGCCAAAGATAGAGAGAAGAGAGGTTAGGATGAATATTTTCAAGTCAAATAGGGCAGCCCACGTCTCAAATCTCTTGAAAAGTGGCCATTTTTTACTATTTGGCAATAAAGAAAACACATAAAGCCCTAATCTAGAAGAGTTGCAACCTAGGTTATAGAATTTTGGCCAAAATGTGTGGCCTGGGCCATAGGGTTTTATAAAATTATCAACCTAGGTTGTCCGTCTTCTTGAAGGGTCTCCAAGGTGCATAGAAAGGATCCTACAAGGTGTAAGTGCTCCAATAGAGTGTGTGGAAGGTCCGAAGGGGTGCACAATGGAATTGAGATATCTCCAAGTGTTTGGGTAGGATCAAATAAGAATCACAATGATGATAAAATGATGGTGAGCATATATGCAATCATTAGGAGGAATAGGTTAGAGGAATCATGATTACATATGCCCCTGAGGTACAAGCAATTAGTGTTCAATAGAACAAGGAGTGCTGTGAAATACTTGAAAGCCACATAAAAATAAGAAAGAGATAGGAAAAAGGAAAAAAAATTTATCTACACTTACCTGATTGCAATAGTGGCAGAAGAATAGTTTACAACATAATGTAAAGGGTACTAATGTGAACTGTACATAATCTAGACCTAGTTTTAGCTCCAGATCCAACATAGAATGGACAACAAGTGACATAAAACTAGAAAATCCAAGATGAAATTCAATAGAGTGTTTGATCTAGTGTAATATGCATGAGGGATGTGGGATACATGAAATTCCTCAAAAGAAGAGAGCAAATTATGCACTGCCTCAAAGAGGGTGAACAAATTAGAGCTAAGGACATTCCAAACCTTGATGATCTGAGACACGACTAAGAGTGAGCTAAAAAATAACTAAACATAGTATGTGCCTAGAACATGAGCATTAGATAAGTCTATGATAATTATGTGATAGTTAAAAAAATTATTTGTATCACTAGTAAGGAAGTAACTAGTTGTAATAAGGTCGTGGCCCCATGGGTCATATATAGTCCAAGTTGCAATAACAGGACCTGGGTTGTCTCAACTACCACCATTGGTGTGGATCACCACTAAAGGGTGCACCATGATGGGGTTCAAGGACACAAGACACTAATACATAAGGACTATCTTGACATGGTGTGGAACATGCAATTTACATGAGGGAGATAGAGAATGTGACCAAGCAATAAACATGGAGGTGACAAATGTCGGTCATGATGAGAGGTAAGGGAGGGTGATAGGAGGCTCATGAAAGATAAATAACTAGTCAGAGAAGACCATATTAAGTCCTAAAAAAATTTTAACGATGAACTTGCACACCTATAGAAACCATGATAAAAGAGGAAAAGGGAGTCGGTGAGGAGTTAGCTATAAAATAGCAAGGAAACTATTGATTAAAATAAACACAAAGAGCTACTTCTATCCTAGGGGTATTTGAGAAGGAGTACAGAGGCCCAAAAAACTAAAAGATTAGGGAGGTCTAAGAGACCAGGCTAATTAAAAATGTGGGAAATGAGAAACACAATGGAGGTCACCATTGCGTCTAGAATGGGATAAAACCCATAACATGAAGATCTAGCAACCTTCCTAGCAATGACATGAAACCCACCCACAAAAGGCTTCAAAAAGGCATGAAGAGAAAGAAAATGAGAGGGTAAAAAGAGTATAAAAATACTTTTCCAAGTCATTTCCCCGTGACACTAACCAAGAGAGAGCCTAGAGATCCCAAAGGACCATGCTGAGGAGATTCAGACACATGAGAGTATATGAGGAGCAAGCATCATGGTTCATATAACTCTTTTAATTATCAATTTTTATATTTTTTTAGTTTTGTGGGTTTTGGGAGGCCATATAGGTGTTTTTTCTATATTTTTCTCAAATCCATGGATGGATGAAGGTAAAATGCAGGCCAAAATAATTAGGAGGGGAATCCACATCTCTAGGGACAAAGGGGAGGCTGAATGAAGATCCGAGGTGGGCATTTTGACAAGCCCTAGGGTTTGCCTAACACCCACGATCTAGGCTACAATTTTTTAGGCATAGTGTGAAACTTAGCCAAAGCCCAAGTGTAAGTTATTGAAAACTCATAGCCTTGGCCTAGGCAAGGCCACAAAAAACATAAAACATTGTGACTTGCACCTAAAGAACTAAAAAATAGCTTGGCAGGGTCCAAAAAGAGGTCCACAAGCCCATAGAGGGAGGGAAGTAAAAAATTAGGTTTACACTTGTATTTTATTTAGTTTGCATTCAATAACATCTTAGTTTTATGTGTATGATTTCAAAAGTGAGGAGGAGTTAGTGTGCCTAAGGCATAAAATTCATCTTGGTTGATAGAACCACCACTGTCTATATGCTACAAATGTACTATGAGGTATCTAACTGAGAGAGTCTACATGGATAAGAACTGAGGTGGATGTACTATTTTGAGCTGATCATGGGGCCTATGGGATGAAAGGCTATGGAGGCTATCCCACATGTACACAATACATTACTCTTGAGAGTTGGTCAATGCATTGGTGCTTTGATGAGACCTAGAGAGACACACTTTCTACCTAGAGCTAGACTTAGAGGCCAACCTCATAACAAAGGATGTTTACTAGCTCTATGATGTAGATATTATAGGGAGAGAGGTGTCACCATAGTTGATACATGATGTTTTAGTGATAGGGGACTACTTAGTGGGACAAACTAGGGTGTTTATACATCATATGGCTATGATAGTGTAAGGATCACTTGGGGTACCACTACTATAGATAGTGATAACATGTGTTTTGGCTAGGAGAGTATACATGATATAGAACACATGGGTACTACCATTATCATGGACTAACATAGTCTAGGGTGTGGAGAGAATATGAAGGTATGCCTAGGGCCAATACATCTTTGGGGGAATATACCAGTAGCTAGATTGGGTCTGTTGATCAAGATCATGAGGGATGACCCAAACTATGATACTATAAACATGGGCATATGAGAGACTGCCACTCATTTGCCTAAATAAATATTTTGGGTCTTGGTCATACCATCACTTATAGAGGATGTCATGTGGGCATCAAGATTCATAGGCTAAGGGCTTGGCCAATGACATGATCTATAAAGGATGTCCAAGAGGGATACATCTGAGATCCATACAGGTCAACAACATGGGCTAAAGATGTCTAGGTAGATACTCTCCTTAGGGAGATCAAGTTATTAGTCCCTTAGGGGGTTTATAAGAATTGAGGGCCACATGTCTTATTGTTAGGTTGTGGAGCTAAAAGCTTCACTGATGCAAACAGGGGAGGAGGTTGCTGAAGGTTGCTGAGTTGCAGAGCAATCGATGTCAGTCTGATCAGCCAACATCGGTCAGGTTAGTGAAGAGAAGCAACTGACGTCAGTCAGGGATCAACTGATGTCGGTCACCTCTAGGCAGACAGGGACCGATGTCGGTCGCCTGTGCAGTTCAGAACTACAAGTTTTACGGGTAGTTAGTTAACGAACCAAGTGTTTGCATGTCAAGAGCCAAATTTAGAATAGAAGCTGCAGATCTAATTATTGTAATTAGATGTCTAATTATTATTTGGATGATATCTATATAATAGACTCATGGGTTGTATTGTAAAAAGTGTTCTAGTTTGAGTTGAGCAAAGTTAGCTCCTTCTATGTGTGAAGTGAGCAACGGTGTTCCTCCTAGTTCCACAACAGTGCCAAGTGTGGGTGTTGGTTTTGGAGAATCAAAAGGGTTCTTCATGTATGTATGATCTTGGTCAGCAGGTGTGTATGGTTACATTAGGAGATCTGCATGGTAAGTAAGATCATTGATCTGCAGGTGTATGTGTGTGCATGATCCAGGTTTACAGGTGTGTAGAACCAGATTGATTTGTAGGTGTGCAAGATCAGGGAGGATAACAACACAATAGGGAGCAGGATCAGGCAGGATCTACTTGGAGTACAGTGTGTACTCAGTTGGAGTGCGTGGAGCACTGGTGTACTGGCAGTAGTGGATACTGACTGGTTGGAGGTGAACACCAACTATGTGTTTGAGTTGTGTGTTGGGACCGTAAGAGAGAGAGATTTGAGGAAAGAAGTACTATACACTTGAGGTGTGGGAAGCCTCTGTAAGGTGGAAGAGTGTGGCGTCTCTTTATTGTATTATTTTTTGGATGAGTATTAATACAAGTTGTGTATTGTCTCTCATGTTCTATGTTGTTTCTGGTTTCTAGTTACTTGTTGCTTCTGGTTTAATTCCACATGTAAGTTGCTTGTATATGGTAATCAATTGTGTGCTTTCATATTTCCCAACAAGTGGTATCAGAGCTAAGGTTGCAGGGAGCAGGTTTGTGTTTGGTTACAGGTCACTCTCAGGGGTTTCTGATTGAGTGGGAGTATAGCAACGGCAGAAGAAAGTAAGCTAAGAATGGAGGAATTGAAAAGCACGAATGGTTAATTACGGTCCTATGGAAAGAAAGAGCAGGTAAAAAGAGATTGTTGGTTGGTAGCAGATCATCATGAAGAAGTAGATGTTGTAGGTGTTTTTGCACAGGATGCTCTAGATAAAGTTGAATCTTGGCTAATAGATTCTGTTGCATCTTTCCATGCAGTCTGAAATAGAGTATTTTTCCATGTTAAGGTCTTTGGAGACTTTGGAAAGATTTATTTAGGGGCTGGGGTGCCTTGCCAAAGAATTGGCAAAGGTGAAGTGAGGCTGAAATTGCAGGCGGCCAACACATGGGTGTTGAAGGAGGTCATACAGGTCCCGGTCTTGAAGATAAGGCTAATTTCTTTAGGGAAATTGGGTGATGAGAGATGCACAAGAACTCTCACAGTGGATGCACTTGAATTAGCTGGTGGTAAGAAAGCAGGTACTCTTTATCTACTTGCTTATATTACTGATTCTTCTTCTATTGTAGAGATGTGGCTTTGTAGGCTTGGTCACAAGAGCAAGAAGGAGATGCATGTTCTTAAGAGGAAGTCAGATGTGTTTGACAGGCTTAAGAACTGGAAAGCCTTGGTGTTTATGGAGGAGATGATAGACAGAGATCAGTGGAGAAGGTTGAGTAACTCTGAGCAGAGCAGTTTGGACAGGGATTTGATTCAAAGAAAGCTCACGGGTAATAACTCATCATTCACAAGAAAACATAGGTACCGGTGTCGGTCAGGAGGAACCGGCGTCAAACAGATAGGTGCTGATGTCGGTCATGTGCAGACCAAAGCTGGTGATGTCGGGCAGGGTAAGACCGACGTCGGTCAGGAGGACTGACGTCGGCAATATGTAAGACTAACATCGATCAGGAGGACCGACGTCGGCAATAGGGACACTGACGTCAGCAGAGTTGGTAGTCAGGACAGGCGCATGGAAATTGATGTCTATCAGATGCAGATTGTGTAGTGATCGAGGTCGATCACTGTAACAGATTTTGGGTGGACAACAAGCTGTCAAGGAGTCTCAAACACCCATATGGAGGACTGAAATGGTAAGTAAGCCTCAAATTCATTGTTCCTCTTCTTTATACTCGTTGCTCACTATAGAGTAGGAAGGATCCAAAAAACAGTGGGAGCATGGCATGATGAGAATGTAGAACCAAGTAAGAGATTTGGTAGGGTTGCCAGCTGGTATGAAAGCACAGAGACGAATGGATACCTTAGTTAAAGAATAGAGAGAATGGACACGTGAGACAGAAGACCAGGTCATATGGTCTTGAGGAAGCTGCAGGACAGTGGTACAGGTTTGATAGGTGGATGACAAAGCATGGCTTTAGTCAATGTCAGGGTAACTACTGTGGTTTGTCTTACCAGGTGGATGATGGTCACCAAATTATCTAGTTACTGTATGTGGATGATATGCTAGCAAAAGATTCAGACATACAGGGTTTTGCTGAACTAAAGGTAAGGTTAGTTCAGTGGTTTGTCATGAAGAATTTGGAGCAACAAAATTCTTTGGCATGAGTGTGTTCTAGAGGCATGAAGATCACAGGATGATTTTGTCTCTAGAGGATTGTGTGAAGCCGATTAGCACGCCGATGGGTTGGACAACAGTGTCTTGATTCACATGATGAGGTTAAGTACATGAGTACTGGACCTGAGTTTTCCCAAGCAGTGGGAGCTGTCAGAAAGTTTGGATTTGATTTGGGAAAGAAGCACTGGAGGGCAATTCAGTGGATTCTCAGGTATCTGAGATGGACCAGCAGCAGGTATACATGTGATGCAGGGTCAAGTTCTTTTCTACATGTGTTTTTAGATGCGAATGTGGTAGGTTACTTGGATGACAGGAGGTGCACCACAGGTTGTGTGGTGGGTGGTCTTCAAGATTGATCTTGAAGAGGGATACAAGTCAGGAAATAGATTAGATGGGGTACAGTTACAGGTACAATGTAGCTATTTATCTCCAAGTGGGAAATTGTTAGGTTGTGGAGCTTAAAGCTTCACTGATGCAAACAAGGGAGGAGGTTGCTGAAGGTTGCTGAGTTGCAGAGCAACCAACGTCGGTCTGATCAGTCGACGTCGATCAGGTTAGTGAAGATAAGCAATCGACATCGATCAGGGATCAGTCGACATCGGTCACCTCTAGGTAGACAGGGACTGACGTCGGTCACCTGTGCAGTTCAAAACTGCAAGTTTTACGGGCAGGTAGTTAACGAACCAAGTGTTTGCATGTCAAGAGCCAAATTTAGACTAGAAGCTGCGAATCTAATTATTGAAATTAGATGTCTAATTATTGTTTAGATGCGATCTATATAATAGACTCATGGGCTGTATTGTAAAAAGTGTTCTAGTTTGAGTTGAGCAAACTTAGCTCCTTCTGTGTGTGAAGTGAGCAAGGGTGTTCCTCCTAGTTCCACAACAGTGCCAAGTGTGGGTGCTGGTTTTGGAGAATCAGAAGGGTTCTTCATGTATGTATGATCTTGGTCAGCAGGTGTGCATGGCTACATTAGGAGATCTGCATGGTAAGTAAGATCATTGATCTACAAGTGTATGTGTGTGCATGATCCAGGTTTACAGGTGTGCAGAACTAGATTGATTTGTAGGTGTGCAAGATCAGGGAGAACAACAACACAACAGGGAGTAGGATCAGGTAAGATCTACTTGGAGTATGGTGTGTACTCAGTTGGAGTGCGTGGAGCACTTGTGGAGTGCGTGGAGCACTGGTGTACTGGCAGTAGTGGATACTGACTGGTTGGAGGTGAACACCAACTCTGTGTTTGAGTTGTGTGTTGGGACTGTAAGAGAGAGAGCTTTGAGGAAAGAAGTACTGTACACTTGAGGTGTGGGAAGCCTCTGTAAGGTGGAAGAGTGTGGCATCTCTTTATTGTATTTTTTTCTGGATGAGTATTAATACAAGTTGTGTATTGTCTCTCATATTCTGTGTTGTTTCTGGTTTCTAGTTACTTGTTGCTTCTGGTTTAATTCCGCATGTAATTTGCTTGTATATGGTAATCAATTGTGTGCTTCTGTATTTCCCAACACTTATCAATGAGAGGGCACTAGAATCAACTGATAGGGGGAGAGGGACTAGGACAAAAAGTTAGTTGCAAGAGGTTTTTGGGCACTAGGAGTAATAGGTTCATCTCAAGGATGCAAATTAAGGTAAGGAGTAGGTCCATCCCACATATGGAAAGCCCTAGGTAGAGAGAGCTTGCCACATGTAGGACCTCTACCACCAAGAGGATCACATCAAATAAGAGCCTTGCAATGAGTAGAACCACCACTAGGTATAAATTGTGATTTGAGTCATGAATTTATATATGCTTTTCTCTTCCTACACAAGTTAGTATGTTTCTAAAATACTTCACCCTATGCATGTGTGTAAAAAACCCTCCAAGTAGGATTTTTCATGAGGTGGATTGGTTATTTCTTGAGCTCTTTCTAGAGGTCATAGTAGCACCAACTAGGGAGTGTATACCACACTTACCACCAGGTGTGATCCCACATATGTGCCACTAGAGATTAGGCATGTGAATTGCTATAGAGCTATGGGGAGTTTGACATCAGATCTCAGGACTGGAGGCCAAGATTATGAGACATGAGGCCATGAAAACACAACATGAGGTGGTGGTAGTGGGGCATGAGATGATAATGTGGATTGAGGCTACAACAACACTAGTTGAGGGTGAGGCAACTAGGTTGAGAGCAAAGCTAATACAATTGAGAGGCGATAGAGCCAAAGGACAATTGATTGCAAGAGACATACTAGATAGGGTAGCTACCCTAGATTAGGACATAACTCAAATAACTGAGCCTCAGAGATTAAGATATCCACCATGCTAGGGTACCCACTAGATAGAGATCCAAGTCATAGGTTGACTTGGGCTACTATGTATCTAGCCATGTGTATGGTAGTTTTAGGGATTACAATCTCAGGTGTAAATTAAGCCAGATGATGTACCGAAAAAAACTCATATACTTTGGTAGTGTGTGTGTGTGTGTGTGTGTGTGTGTGTGTGTGTGTGTGTGTGTGTGTGTGTGTGTGTGTGTGTGTGTGTGTGTGTGTGTGTGTGTATCATTGTTAATACATGTACATGGATTTGGTGTCTATTTGTGTACTTCATCCTATGTAGACTACTAGATATATATGATTAACAATATGAATTGCTAATAAAGAACACACATGCACACATATATACATGTGGCACATAGGTTAATGGTGTGAGAGGAAGGGAAATATCCACTGTACCATCATAGGTGGGTTTCCAAATAGGGCCACATAGGCCTTAGACATGGAGTGTATTGAGGTAGAACCCATTGATTGGGTGACGTAGGGATTCATCTTTGAGAGTTGAGAGATGATAAACACCATTATCAAATGAGGCGGTATTCACAAATGGGCCAAAAACCTTATGAGCTAGTTTATCCTCTTTGTGAAACTCCTTATAAAAAATAAGTACCGTATCACCTACTTGGAAAGGATGTGTCCATACCCGTTTCTCTAATTGATGGCATTGGAAACATTGATAAGCATAATTATGATCAAGACCATTAATGCAACACTGATTTAATTTTTGAAGCTCGGTGAAGTGAGAGATGCATTCATATTCATTAGGAAGTGACTGGAACATATTAACTTGTATAAATGGGATTAAGACCTCCAAAGGGAAAATGACCTTAGACCTGTATACAAGCACATAGGGGTTGCCCCAGTGGCTATATGGAAACTAGTCTAATAGGCCCAAGGGGTAGGGTAGAGCATGAGATGTGAGTCATGTCTAGACTCAACAATGGTTCAAAGGAGAATCTTATTCACCATATTGTTATAATATTCTACTTGTCCATTACCTTTTGGGTAATAAGTAGAGGAGAAACAGAGATTGGAGCTAAAATGTTCAGCTAATTCATGCATCTCTGAGATTTGGAAGCTCAGGTCATTGTCAGCCATGATCATAGTGGGAGCCTCAAACTTATAAATGAGTTAGTTTAGGACAATCTTGGATACAATCTTCCCACTCATTCCATAAAGGGGCATGGCCTCAACCCACTTTATGAAGTAATAAATGGCCGTGATGACCTAAATGTGTTCATAAGATGAAGTGGGTTTGAACTCACTGACAAAACCAATATCCTAAACTAATAAAGCCCATGAAGATGGGAAAAAGTAAAAAATGCCAATGGGGGCATTAATAGCATCCCTAGTCAACTAGCAAAGCTTACACACCTTGGCATATCCTATGGCATCCCTAATATGAGTGGGGCAATAGTAATCCATCCCAATAATATGTTGGGCAGTGGCCTATCCTCTTGGGTGGCCACCACAGGTACTCCCATGAGACTCATTTAGAGCTAGAGGTGTATTTTTGGGAGAGACATTGCATCAAGATGTCGTTAAGACCTTTCTTGAAAAATACTCTACCCATAATGATGTAGTGAGTGGTGAGCTTGCATATTCGATAGCATTCTTACGAAGGAGTGTTATTGGGATAATATTGGATCTCGAGGTAGCGGATGATGTTCTAGTACCAATCATAATAAGAGAATTCTCTCTACTATACAAAATAAACCATCTCATCAGGAAAGGCATTTTAAAACCAATTCCCCATTAAAGTTAGGTAATGGGAATTCAAAAAGCTACTCTGCTATCGCTAAGCCCTTGGTGGAATTTTGGCTAATGATGTGGAGGTCAAACTTTTGGAGAAACATGATCCACCTCATGGTCCTACCTACTTTTTGTGTCTTGTCAAGCAAGTAGTGAAACATATCAGATTAGATGATTACATTGGTGGTTTGACCCAATATATAATGTCGTAACTTCTTCATCATGAATATAAGGTCAAGGAATTACCTCTCCATAGTAGTGTAGTTGAGCGCAAAGCCAACTAACATATGAGAGATTTAGTAAGCAACTCTCTCTACCATTTTCATCTTTTTGAAACAACATGCACATAATAGAAAGATTAGTGAAAAAGGTGTACAAGATGAAGTTGCAGCGCCCAATGGGTGCCATCAAGATGCGAGGATTGTGAAACATACGCTTCAACTCTTCTAAATCCACCTGGACCTCAGGGGCCATAGGAATGGGGTGATCTTGTGCAAGTGACATGTGAAGGGTATGGACTTTTATGCATACTCCTTGAAGAAATGTTTGAGAAAGATGAGCTTGCTAAGGAAATATTGTAACTAGACCAAGTTGCACAGGGAGGCATGCCAAGGATCATTTTTATCTTCTCAAGATCCACTTCAATGCCTCATTGTAAAATAAGGAAGCCAAAAAGCTTTCCAATGGAAATGTAAAAAATGCACTTCCCAGGGTCGAGGCTAATGTGATAATCCCTAAGATACTAAAATATGATTCTAAGGTCTTGCACATGCTCATACCATTTTCAAGATTTACCAAAGAGGTCACCAACATAAATTTCCATAATCGTGTAGATGAGGTCATGAAAATCATGGGTCATGTCGCATTGATAGTAGCTTGGAAATTATTCAAACTGAAAGGCATGATGACATAATATAAGGTACCCCAAGGGGTAGTGAATGTCATCTAATGTTGGCATTCAAGCACAATATAGACTTAATTCTACCCCAAGAATTCATCCATGGGAGACATTATCTCGAAACCAGCTATGGAATGCATAATTTATTTGATTACAGGCATGGGCAAATTGTCCTTTGGGCAAGCCAAGTTAAGATCATGGAAGTCAATGCATATATGATTTGCCCCATTATTCTTGAGAACTGGGACAATTATAAACAAATCATAGATAGTCAATGACTCTTATAAAGTCGATTCAGATGAGCTTCTTTATCTTTGAGTTGACCAATTGGGAAACTTGGACAACCACCAGTCACTATTTTTAGTGAATGGGATGGACCCAATCATCTATAAGAAGATTATGGATGAAGATGACATATAATGAATTCCATTAACATGGTGTGTGCATGGGTTCTAGCCATTCCTCTATCGTCCCCTAACACCTCCATCTACATCACCCTCTTTGATGATGTTCTCCCTTCATCATGCTCTAATGAATGAATATCTCTTGCGTCCAACTCACAACAAGAAGGTAGTTAATTTATAGCATTGTGACATATATCATAAAATATTATTGTAATAATAAATCAACATGATCACAATATAAGGAATATACAATACAATTAAAATCATAGCAATGTAATCATGAAACCAAAGCAACATATATCTATCCCATAACAATATTTGACTTATAGCTTAGTTAATAATAATCAAATCAAATTATCAGCCATAAAAATACATGAACAATCAAGTAAATTTATATGATATCAAGCAAAAAAATAACATCCTTTCTCTCTAAAGATGGTCATTGTAATGATGACACTTATTCAAATATTAGTTCTGAATTAAAAACATTATTTAACATAAAAATAACATAGTATGAAGCATCAAATCAAGCAAACAAATGTGGAAATAACCTGTAGAACTCATCATAATCCTCCCAAATAACACTATCCTTAGAGTATTGGTCTCACAATACCTTGCATTATGACATCTCTCTATTATGCAAACAAAGTTTACGAGTGTTAATTAATCTGATTGGTTCTACCATGACCACCCCAAGATCCAAAACCTACAAATCATTTCAATCTAACACATGTGAAGGATCAATTATATACTTTTTAAGATAATAAACACATAAGACATTATGTAATAGAGCTAAGGTTGGTGGAAATACAAGTCCATACACTACAGGATTGACCACTTCCAAAATTGTAAAGGGTCCCACATATCTCGCTGAAAGTTTCATTGACTTTCCAAATTTAATTGATCTTTTTTGTGGCTTAAACCACAAGAATACTTTATCACTTACTAGAAACTGCTTATATGTTCTCTTCAAGTCATCATAACTCTTCTGCCTATCATTGGCCTCGACTAATATCTCCCTAATTAATCTGACTTGATCTTCTATTTCTAAAAGTATCTTAGGTCTATTAACTGAAATTTTTGCTCCTTGTTTTAAAATTTTTTGAACCTCAAAAATTATGTCATTTTGATAAAACATTTGGTAGGGTCAATGACTCATATGTTCTAGTCTTGTTATAGCTTTTCATTTTGTGTGATTAGATTAAATATGAATATTGAAATGTTTTCATTACTTTTTCACTTCACATTAAGTTATTTCAGATAATTCTGGTTATCCACTTCAAAGAATAGGACCGTTGTCATAGTTGTCTCTATTGAATAATAGAGTGAGTTAGGTTGGTAGTTTGTTGTTCGATTTTCCATCATGAGCTTGGCCAACATCGTAATTTCCTCAATTTTTAGAATCAAGCATCTGTCATAAATTTCTTTGCACGAGGTAGTGGCATCATTATACATTTAGTATAATAGGATTATAATATCTTCATTTTATATAATCCATGGATCCGATCTGCTTGCCAATGAGATAATGTCTCAACAAAATAAGAAAAATCAACATAAGTTTTAAATCAAATATAACTTATATGGATAAACTTCCAAAATGCATGGTGTTATTTGATTAATGAAGTTTTAATAATCGAAGGCATCAAGTTTATAGGTCTAATTTATAATGTAAGTCTCAAATAAAGTGTGGCCTATATGGGAAAGCCCCAAGTGCATGGCATTGCTTGAGTAAATAAGGTCTTTTGATTGTAAAAGACAAAAACATCAATTCTAAATCTTAACGTATACCCATTCTTAGGGGATGTGATCACTAAGTGAGTGTAAATAATGTCATGGCATAAGTTTCTTTTCCCCCTCTTTATTTTCATATTGTGCCAAAGAGACATATGGACATTTGTCTTGAAGGAATAACATGAAGAGGGTAAAACACGTCATGATAAAGGGACATGGATTTCAAATGTAGATAATATTAATATCAAGAAAACATAACCTCTCCATTTAATGACTCAGCCAAAAGACATCTGGGCATGTTGCACCTAAGAAATAACTTGAAGGAATACATGTTTCAATGAGATACCAACATTCAATGAATACTTAATGCATTTTTTTTGGAAGATGGGAATTTTTGTGGTTGTACTTTATTTAAAACCACTAAGTTGAGCAACAAATTAAACAAGTAATGATTTGCATCTTAGCTAAATTGGAGATCTGCTAAAACTTTGACTTAAGCTAAATTTTAGAACTCTACCAAACTTGGTTGAGCTATTTGGGCGGCATGAGAAGTACATTTATCTTTAACACTTTCAGCCTGTTTTAATTATAGAACTTTATCTCTCCTATGGAAGTTAAACACACAAAAAAAGCTCCTTCCTAGTATTAATTTTGGAAGGTCTCCTTCAAGGTTTTACTGCAATGGTAATGAAGCTAAGAACTAGGCCTTCCTGAATTTGTTGATGCAACTTTACAACATAGACATGATATGATTATATGGAGATTTGATTGGATCTACAGAGGTGCATTTTCAGTGTTAAAAGGTGAGTTTTTTAACAACAATTCACTTAGATGGTTTGATTTTTCTTTATGTTTCCAGAAACCTATCATGCATAAAAAATATGGAATGGGATTTGGTAAAGGTTTTTATTTATCCACATCATTATCAATAAATTTTAGGTAATATGGATGAGATACAGTTGGGGTTTATTGGGTTCTTGTTTTCTCTCTATTGAGCCCATTTTGTGATATATAGTGATAATGCTGGAGCTTTCATCTTGAGGCAACAAAATATTTGGGGTCAAAAATTTCAATCTGGGTACTTGAGAAATTGATTTTTGGGCAAAATTTTGTGATGCTATGGTTTAATGTGCTTTGAATTCATTAAAATTTTACATGATGGAACAAATTTCTTAGCTAATGGTGGGTATTTTTCTTATAATATTTGTATTAATATTCTTGGGGTTTCATAAAAAAATTTTTGGCTAAATTTTTGGGTTTTCTGAGATAAAAAATATTTGCTGGAGTTATTTTTGAATGAACCTTTAGTTTCAAAAAATGAGGGTTTTGATCATGAAACTTAAAATTTGTTTTATTAAATGAGTTTATGTCAATGTTTTGCAAACAAAATCTATAGATTTGATGACATGAAAAGATATCATTTCAAATTTGTTCTTTGTGACGGATTTTCCCTACACAACAGTAAATTTCGTTGTTAAATTCTTTCAGTGTTGGTAAAGCATATGTTTTTTTGAAGTCAGGAATAATGTTGGCTTGTGCCATTTATGTGAGATTACAAAATGGTTATTATAGTTTTTTTGTGAGTAATATTCAACATGATTGGTCATAAGTTGATTCTATAAACCTGGAAGAGAATGTTTTGATTGCTAAAATGCATCTTTAGAATTATTTTGTCTTTATTGAAATCCCATTTGATGGATTTGGTGACTTGACATAGATTATCATAATTCAATGGAGCTAAGCATTCGTAAAGGACACATAGATTTATTTTTTTGTTTTGATCATTTTAGAATTAATTATTTGACAAAATATTCTATTTAGGCATACAGATGAAATTATTGTTTGATACTCTCAGTTGTGATGAGGCATAGTATACAACCTAGTGTATGATTTGAGTCAATTGAGTAATTTCAATTTTTGATTAAGTAAATAAAAACATGTATGGTCTAGTTATATTTATTTTTATCACATCATTATGGATTGTTATTTTGAGATTACTTTATAAGAGTCATTTAATAGTGGGCCCCCACTTGAGTGTTTATTTGATCTTTTCAAAATAAATGTTTAAAGAGGTTATTTGAGTTCATTATGAACTTTAAAATTTGCTGAAAACTTATAACTTTATTTTATAAAGTTGACTTAACTTTATTTTAGAAAGTTACTAGTCTTAATTTAATTTATAAGTTTAAATAAAGTTAGTTGTTGAACCAACTAACTGCTTGGCAAAAGTTATAAAGGCAAGCAGCCTCATTATCAAAGAAGGGAGGAACTCTTACAAGTAAATGCGAGAACTCTCATTTTCATTTGTATTTTTTTTTGAGAATAAGTCTCTACGATGATCATTGTTTGCAAAAGATCGACACTCACTCAATCTGACGACATTGGTCTATCTCATTTATTCTAGGTATATCTAGATTTACTTTCAATTATTTAGTTAATATTTGAGAAATTTAATGCTTTGATGAATACAAATTTGCAATCATGTATGCTAGAACCTGCTATCACCTGAGTACTGATGAACATATCATGCCTAACATGACATAAGTTTGATGTTTATATATCCTGCAATTATCTCTTTTCAAAACTTGTAATCCATGTATTTTCTTTATTAATAAAATCATTCCTCATTTGGGGTTTCTCAATCATCTTTTATTATTTGATTTGGCTTAATGCCTCCTTTATGTATTATATATTTAATGTAATATTTCTTTGTACTATTTAGTTAGTTCTTTTTCTTTAGTTAGTTGTTCTATTTTGTTTGTTTTCTTTGTGTCTTCTCACTGTCTTCTTTCTCTCTTTTTGATTTGCAAAAACCCTCTTTTCATTTGGAGATTCATTTATGACATTTGTAACTGAAACATCATTTTTAGACTTGAAGTATTAATATGTTTCTAAATATAGGCTTATTTTGACTCACACTCTGTCACTCGTCTCTTTCTTAGATCTATTTCATTATAATTTTGGTTTATTTTTGAGGTCATTTGGAAAATATTAAAGTCAGAATATAGAACATTATTTAAAATACATACTTTTTGAATCAGGCCTCTATTCTTCAAGAGATTATCTAGTTAATATATTTTATCTATCAGATAGAATAGAATATAGATTCTTATCTAAACTGATTCATAATCTAGTAAAGTAAATTTCTGATTGCTGTAATGAAATTTGTTACATTGGATGATTTATTAGTAACATTCAATTTATCTTCATAAAGTATATCGAATAAAATTGCATCTTTAATATTTATGAGTTATAATTTAGGGATATTGGAATACATGTGTATTCATGAAATCATTATCCGAGACTATGCTCTTTGTGAAAACACTACATCCACCTATTACTCATATCAACTGAAACAATCTCTTTTAAGAAATATATTATTTTCCCAAAACTCGATCAAGTGTGTAACTCAATGCAATTTGACTTTAAAAAAATCCATTATACACTTTGTACTAATTTTTTAGTCATATGACTCTTACGATTAGATTGGTACGATTCTAATTTGAATTTCATGATAAGCAAAATGGTTGATTCATTGGTGTGATAATTTTTAGCATCAATAAGGTCCAAAGACCACCCTATTTTCTAACCTATCCCAACTGATTGGTGTCCTACACCTTCTTCCATACAATACTTTAAATGGTACCATATTCAAAGCTGATTGATATGAGTTATTGTAATCAAAATTTTAGAGTAAAAAAATACTCTACGTTTCATTCTATTTTTCAGTTGCGCACTACAAAATTTTGTTCCCGCATACTTTGGTTTGAAACAGTGAAGTTTTGAAACAGAGCACGGGTGCTAATTTTCCTTTTGATTCATTTTTGTCTAAGTGTCAAAGTTAAGTAGAAGTTGCCAAGTGTCATCATCCGAGGCACCTTTCATATTTTCTATGAGTTAGTCGGGATGTGCCACATATCTCATAGTGACTTTGCAAAAAGTGCCAAGTGTGGGCATCTATGTTTCATATCGGCACCCACATTTCATCTCTTTTTAGTGAAATGTTTTAACAAGCTAAGTATTAGGATCAGGTGAAAAGTGCCAAGTGGAAATTGTGGAAGGTCTCAATTTTGCTTTTCTAAAAGCGATGGAAGACGCCACGTATCCAGCAGAAGAGAGTGAAAGCCACCATGTGTCAAGATCTGAATTATCTTCATTTTGCTTCACTGATATAACAAAGACTATGGGTCTTATGTTTTGTTTCTAAAGCAAACAGAAGCCGCTAGGTGTCGCTGTCTGTGTAAATATGAAATGAGACTCAATTGTTTCTATGATATAAACAAAGTAAAGTGGATACCGCCATGTGTCACCTTCTATAAGTTTCTAAAAAGGTAGGTAAAAGAAGTGGAGACCACCACATAACTCCAGATAAGTAAAGTAGAGATTGCCCCATGTCCTTTGATGAAGCAGTAGAGATTGCCACCTGTCCCTGTGCCCCTTTTAAAATTACTCGAGTAAGAAATGCTGTGGGTCTTATTTTTGTAAAGTTGTTAAGGTTTTGAGGAAGCAGATTGCGACAGGTGTCAAAGGTGGACCACTCATAAGCAAAGACACAAAAAGAGTATAAATTACACAGAAAGTGCCACATGTATTCAGTAGGTGCTGCGGAACATGCCAAGTGTCATCCTCTGGTATCTCTTAAGTTACAAGAAGGTTTTCAAGGAATTGGCTAAGTGTCATCTTTCATTTAAGAGAAGGGAGTGTCCTGTAATTTTTTTTGGCCAATGAACTGCCAAAAGACAAAGCGTTTTAGAATCTATGAAATATCTTCTGTTAGACACTTCCAGTTCTGTTAGATTTCAGTTTGGCTGTTAGATTGGGAACAAGAAGACAATCTGGAGTGAACCCAAGGCTATAAATAAGGGTGCAGAGATCACCAAAAAGGGGAATCAGATACCAGAGAGAATTTTTTGAGAGAATTATTGTCAAGAATTTAGACTTTCTAGAGCTGTGACTAGGAATATCATTTGCCTTTGTCCTATTTTCTTAAGTTGGAATGTTTATGTAACTGTGCATATTTCTGTGCCTCTTATGTGACTGGAGAATTAATAAGAAGATTGAATCCTGTGCCTTTGTTGATACTTTCTGTGTCATTGCAAAAGTAGTCTAGGCTGTGTTGTCAAGAGTTTTAGACTTTTTAGAGCTGTGATTAGGAATGTCATTTGCCTTTGTTTCATTTTTTTGAGTTGGAAGGTTTATATAACTGTGCGTGTTTTTGTGCCTCTTATGTGAGTGGAGAATTCAAATAAGAAGATTGAACCTTGTGCCTTTGTTGATTATTTTTGTATCAATGCAAAAGCAGTCTATGTCGTGAGCCTCTATTTCTATTTTTTTCATCTTTTACATTGATCATGCACTTGTTTGCTCTTAAATGTAATTGAATCTTACATATAGTCGCATTGTGCTCAAGATTAAGGTTGAATTACATTCAGGTGCATCGCCATAGTTAGATTTTCTTTCTTGCATTTGTGTTTCTGTTAAAATTCCTATCCCTTTTCTCAGTATACACGTGATATAAAGAAGAGACTAGCTTCTTAAAAATCTGGAGGTTGTTTCAAGTCGCAAGTCTCACATCTTGAAACTTCCCATTGTTGATGTTAGAACAAGCACAATTTTAAACATCAACAAAAATCAACCAACATAAGATAATATTACCACTTGTATTGCTAATCCATATAATACATAGGAATAAGATCCTCTAACACTTGATTAACTTGCTTAGTTTGATCATTAGTCTATGAGTGATATGCAGTGCTGAAGTTTAATTAGATACCCAAAGTTGAATTCAGAGTTATCCAAAACCTAGAAGTCATTTTTAGATCATGATCCAAAATGATATTATCTAGAATTCCATGTAAACGATACACTTCCTTTACAAACCTCTTTGTAAGAGTATGTGCATCATCTATCAAATTGCCTGGTATAAAATGAGCCACCTTGGTTAGTTTATCAACTACTACCAAGATCATGTCATGCTTATTCCATGATAACATTAAACCTTGGACAAAGTCCATACTGATCACCTACCACTTCCATTTCTATATATCATGTGGATATAACAATCCATCCGGATGCACATGTTTAGCTTTCACTCGTTGACATTCCATACAATATGACACAAAGGCCACTACATCTTTCTTGATTCCCTTCTAGAAATAAAGTGGTCTAACCTCTGCCATGACCTTGGTTACTGTTGGATGTCCTAAATATGGGGCATTTTGTAGTTATTTTAGCACTGTGATCCTTAGATTCTCTCGATCTGGCACATACTATCATAAAAAATTATCATTCTCTAATCTAAATACTTTATGCCTAGGATTCTAAGCATTCTTAGATAATGCTTTCCTAACCTGATCATAAAATTCATTTTCTGATAATAATTTGATCACATGATCCTTGAAAGTACTCCTGATAGTAGCCATGGCTACTATGTACCTCCTATAACTTAGGGCATCAACTACTATGTTTTTTTTGCCTTTGATATAGTTAATGTCGAAATCATAATCAAATAAGAACTCTAACCAACATCTCTGATGAGCATTCAAATTCAATTGGGTGAAGATGTACTTGATTCCCAAGTTATTAGTCTTGAGCTCAAATGGCTTTCCCAAAAAATAATGACTCAAACTTGCAAGGCATGCACAATTGTAGTAAGTTCTAGGTCATGAGGGGCATTCACCTCATAAGGCTTCAACTTCTTTTTCCTAAATATATATTTTTCTTAGTTATTTATTTATTTACTAATTATAAAAATAAATACAATTACTTTAATTATTTTATTTTCTATATGAGTATTTTCTATATATATATATATTAACTTTATAATGACAATTAGCTCATTAATTATTAAATTTGAATTAACACTATTGACAATGCCTCGATTTAGCTCATAGGTTAGTCTTAGGATAACAATATAATTTTCTTACTAACTTAGTATAGCTGATTGACATCATGACTTGATGATAATATGACAATTATATTCCTTTATCAAAAATGGTAAGTCAACAAATATTATATCAAAATAAGATGGCTATTATAACTACATTATGCCGATTATCTATGTCTTATATATATATATATATATATATATATATATATATATATATATATATATATATATATATATATATATATATATATATATAAAGGCATTTAAGCTATATAATGATATTCTTAATATCATAAAGATAACAGCTAATGTTCTTAGACATTACTAGAACATGATGGTTAGTCTACATATGGTAGTACCAAACACTATTCACGTAAATTGACATTCTTGTAATCATTAACAATCATGGATTCAATAACATGACATAATCATACCACAACATTATACATCTAATCTACATATAATATCCATAATGAAATCACACAAGATTAATTATATAGAAGCAATAAATTGAGTTAACACACGAACAACATGCATAAACAATTATCTAAATATAGACAACATCAAAAAAGTAATAACACTAACCATTCAAACTAGGCATATAATGAGTGCCATTAACGTGGTGTGTACATGGGTTCTAGACATTCCTCTATCATCTCCCAATACCTCCATCTATGTTACCCTCTCTGATGATGCTCTATCTTCATCATGCTCTAAGAGATGAATCTCTCCTATGTCCAACTCACGATAAGAAGGTAGTTAGTCTGTAGCATCGTGACATATATCATAAAATATTACTATAATAACAATTCAACATAATCACTATGTAAAGAATATACAATACAACTAAACTCATAACAATGCAATCATGAAACCAAAGTAACATACATTTGTCCCATAAAAACACATGACTTAAAACTTAGTTAATAATAATCAAATAAAATTATCAGCCATAAAAATCCATGAACAATCAAGTAAATTTTCTTAATGAGAAATCAGGATGTAACAGTGTTCCATCTTGGTGTCAACATTTTGAGCCCCCTATTAGGCTCATCATTAGGTCAAGAATGATGTTGAGAAGAATATCCAAGTATTTAGTGCATATATAGAAAAAAATAAAATAAAAATGTTAACGTATCTGACCTCCATTTAATAGATCCAACATGTAATCAATTAGATAGTCAGCCTCCTATGCAATAAACTGAAATATATAAAATTATTTTGTAATTAATGGTAACCAAGTTCGACTAATTGTCAAACCCTCATCACAATTGAGATAATTTGGGTTTTCTTCTATTTCTATGGCCCGTCTTATTCTCCTTTTAGACCAATTCTTAACTTTGGCCAAAATTTTCATGTCTTCAATTTTAATGGGATGTTTTGAATTGTGAGAATGCTCTGCTAATGCTGATTTATGAGTTCTGCTATTCATATATTGGCACTATGATCTTTAATCTATGTATTAATTGATCTCAAATTTTCACCAATGTATGATTTCCCATAAGTGCAAGGAATTTTATAAACACGTTTATGTGATCTTGGGTGAACAAGATCTTTTAACAATCTTAGGAGTTTTTTAATGTTATTCAAAGGTTAAAAAATAGTGTAAATGTTATTTTTATTTATAATGTTTGGAAATATTATTAGCAACACCATGTACATCGAGTAGAAACACCTTTTATTCTTCTACGTTATTATCCTTCATAGACCCATGAGTTCTCAATTATTGATTCTCTACTTTGGTGAAAGCCTTATTTTTTCGTGAGGTGGTGTATCTATTGCTGATAAAAATGTGGCATAAATGTTCCTTTTCTTGTTCAATGTAATATTTATCTGAGATCCTTATGGCTCTAGTAATCCTAGTGTTTAGAAGCCCCATTTTTTGACTCGTGATGCTGAGATTTCGCGTTAGCAATCAGTTATAATTATAATTTTTGATGCATACACAAAACTTGAGAAAGAGAACAAAACATAAGCAAATTAAACTTTCTTGATAATTCTAAAACTTTTATTGATATTAAAAAATATTCTTCCCATTGGGAGGTGGATTAAAAAGTATAAATAAGTGAAAAATGGCACCACCATGATAAAAATAAAGTACATGCAATGATCTAAGAGTGATACAACTAAAATTAAAGTGTCACTTTAACTTAAAATTAGATTGGACTATTATAATTATAAATAGAACTTCAAATGACTATAGCTAGCTTTATGCTTGAATGGTAGAAGGGGCCACTAAAGTGATTGGACTTGTAGTTACAGATGGGCTTGGATGTTGACTTCATAGAATAAGTTCCACATTTGTAAACTGCTTATCCACTTGAGCTAAGCCCACAATGGGCTGTTTGAAGAGCACTTTAGCTTTTTTCAATAATATTTCATGATTTATATGCAGATCATGAAAGACCTCAGTTACTATAGTATCTATTTTTACCTTTTATTTTGCATATGTGACCAAATCAATCACTTCACTTTTACTCCCTTTGTTTGCATGCATTTTTATCTCTTCAAAACTTGTCATGAAGGAAACTAGTTAAGCAATGAAGTGATCATGTGGAACCAATTTTGCATTTGACATCAAAATTGTATATATGCTAGTCTCTTTATTTTTTTCCAAAATTATGTAAAAAATTTAGAATAATCCATGCATTACATTGTCCCATTCTTGGAAAGATGTTTTCATGCACACAACCCAAGTATGAACCAAATTGATGTCCTCTAGAGCTATTACCTCAATGTCAGGGCATTGACCTTATTTTACTGCCTTGGCAAGGGTGGCCAATCTATTCTCTAATTATACCAATTTGTCATGATATAGATTAACTTTATTTCTCAAAGGGATGCTTTTTCTCTTGGCCTCAACAAGCTCAACTAGTAAGCTATATAAAAAACTCCAATGCCTTCTCAACATCAATTGTTACTTTATTAGGGACTGTAGCTTTTGTTTGAGTTTATAAGATCTACATTTTAGATTGTAATCCCTGGGCAAGTTTTTTATTCAATTCCCCTATGGTAGCTATAATAAACTTAGGACATTTTGCATATTCATCTTACTTGTTTTGGTTTTCATATTCTTTGTCAAAGTGAAGAGCTACTTCTCAGTTTTAAAAATCTCTGTTTGTGAGGCCCAAGTATATTGTATTCTAATTACCTTTTCATTAACCATATACCTTATTCAAATCTCATCATAATCTCTAGGGTGTCCATAATCACCAAGTCTAGCCTCTATAATTTTGTAATTTGTAATTTATGTATCTAATTCTTACATCTAGTAGGCAAGGTAAAGGAAGCAATGGTAGGAGGTGGTGGAGATGTTAGAACATGCAATGGAATTGTGGAATCATTCAAGATAGAATCAATGCTTTGGGATGATGTAGTGGCTTCAGGGGTAGGAAAAGGCCTAGGTGGAGTGAGGAAAGAGGCTCATATGGTCAAGATAAGTGGATTGTAAGTAGTAGATGATTATCATGTTGAAGGCTGGGTGTTACCACCCTATTTAAATACTACCTTCCTTATGTTTAAGAAAACCTATAGTTGACCTTGAAACATTTTCCATTTTCCACCAAGGTCCTTAGGTTTTAAAATGGCTTTGATTGAAAGGTTTGGAGTTGCTCACATAACTATGGCATTGGAAGTAGAAGTGATGTTGATAAGGTTCATATTTGGAATTTAAACTTATGGAGGGACTTGTCTATTCAATGTTTCCATTATGGTGATTGTAGAATAAGTGGTGGAAGAAATAAAATACATCGAAGAGACTATTGTTGCAAAATAAGGGAAGCTTGGGAAATAAGAGCTGTGGATTCTGATATTATAGGTTGTGTTGGTGTCTGAGACACACTTATTTCAATATATGAAACAAGAGGGGTGGAAATAGTAGTTTAAATTGGTGTAATAGATGTGGTAACTTTAGGACTAGGATCCACCTATAAACATATTCTACTATAAAATTTTGTAACAAGAGTATCCTTCCTGGGAGTAATGGCCTTAACACTTGGTTATTGGACATGACTGTGAGGAGGAGAATCAATGGGTATATATTTTGGATTTGGAATTGAGGGAGAAGGGGGAATAACATTTGCATATGATAACATAGAGGGAATTGATGGGTTACTTAAACTTGATCTTATTCAATGGCTTTTGATGTTTATCCTTGAGATGTAACATGAATTTGACTTGGAGGAACCATAGGAGGTGATTAAATTACCTAAGGTGGAGGAGTTATTCTCTGTGAAGCAAGCGTTAGTGAAAGTCCTTGCAATATCCTTATATTTAAATGTTCATCTGTTGACAAAACATCTTCTTCAGGTTCTAGTGATTTTTTGTCTCTCCTCTAATCCTCTAAATTAGATTGTCTTAGTTTTTTCCAATATAACCCCAACAAATTATATGACCTCCTCTTCATCTTGACCATTAATTAATATTATGTACAATGCATATGGATCATGATAATTTTCATATTAGTGTCCTCAAATGGGTTGCCACTTTTCCATTGGGATCCCAATGTCTAAGATCATTAGCAGGCAATTCAAAGGATAATTTGTGAGTTGTTGTATTGGTTAGTGATGACCATACCATGAAATTACATCTAATAAATTGAAGAGATAGGGGATGTACTATAACATGATTTTATCTTTTACAAGCCCCATCTATTTTATTGACCATTTGGTGTGTAATTTCTTATTTTGTCAATTTGTCGGGGACAAATTTAGGGAGTGTCAATGGTGCTTCCATTATGCCTCCCACTATAATTATGGTGCAGTTTGGGTAATACTAGTAAGCATTAATTTTATTCAATCTCTTCAGATAGCCTTAGCATGGGATTTTCATTGATGACTGCATACACTATTGGACAATACTTATTAGAAATCATCTAAATATTCTTCATGTATCTATGAATTTAGTGCCTTGAAAAAATTGAATGAACTATTACTCCAAAATGAGGGGTCCAATAGTAATACTTAGATAATCCAATATAGCACAAATTACATCTATTAGATATGATAGAATGCAAAAATTTCCACCCCGCTTAACCATGTGAAACTATTAATCTATATTGTAACAAATGAGTTCTATGAACACTTGGGTCTTCTTATCATCAATTATCATGGAAATTAGAGATATCCATTTCTTGCCAACCCTAGTTATGTACATGGTTCCAAATAATATGTTCGTCAAATCCATACCTAGTCTAATACCTTACCTAAATTGTCTAATATGAATTGAGCCAATGTTTTGTTCACATAAAAATATGTTGTAATATTCAGCCACATCATTGAGTACTTATCTCATATCATTTTTTTCCATTCAATTTAGGGTAATTTTTTTATTATAAATAGTGTCTAATAGGGGTAATCCATAATAACCTTCATAGGATACATCTACTATGTATGCCATTGAGTTCTTCTTCCTTGATTCCTTTACTATATCATTAATACATGTATTAGCTCAAAAAACATTATAGATAAGGTTGACAAAGGGTTACAACTTAGGGTTTGCTACTTCATGGTGTAATCCAATTACCCTGGTGGTTACAATGTCTAATAAGTATTATCTTATAGCTAGAGAAAGCTTGTCATTATCACTTGTGTTTTTATGGTGTTTAGTTTCATCAAAAAAAGCACTATAGTGTTTCAGACCCATACCTAATGCTTCAAATTCAAATTTTGTATATGTCAAGATGTGATCGAGTCCAAATGAGCATAGGTATTCCATGGTTTCCTGCACAATGAATTTAAATTACTTCATAAGTTAGAATGATTATATTTTCTTTATCAAATGCACAATCTAAATTTGTGTGAAAGTTATAGGTGTTAAAAAATTTGGAAATCAAGAGCCCTATTCATTTTTATGATTTTAATTTTTTCTATTATCCAATTACATCCCAATGGTTTTGATTATTTTAACAAGCAGGTTCATTTATTAGCCTTGATTGCATTAAACAACCCCTTTTTTAGCTTATATCATTCAAATTTTACCTTTAAATTCATTTATTTTATGGGGAAATTTGACCTAGACATGTGTCTTCAAGTTCACACTTATATGGGGTATTGAAGTGCTTAGTTAGCCTTTCATGGTAAGTGTGACCTTTTTTACTTATATTTTCTTTGTGATGAGTTATATCATTGAGTATTTCCATCTTTGACATTTGGATGCTATTGCATCTTTATTTTGATTGATGATGCTTGGTGTCATATCATAAAAATTATCTTTGAATGTTTGAATATAAATCCTTCCTTTCATGTGAGCATGCATGATGATGACAAGTGGAATTATTCAATCGGATTGTAGTTTATCAAGGTATGAGTAGTAACACTATGTATTTCATTTTAACTAGATAATGTTGTGGTGTTGCAAAATCACAAAACATGGAATGATGTGATGGTATCTTCATTACTAACCTGAGATTTACATTATGAAGGTGCAAGATCATGACATGTGTTAGTGTATGATTAGGTTGTAATCCTGCAGGTTATAACATTACCTTACAAAATTACTATGATCAATAGACTGTGAAGATGCAAGTGAATATAATATTGAAAAGTGACACACTCTAATTTGGTCACAAACCTGTAGTATAATTTTTTTGAATATATTTAATCACCAAGATGTGAAGCTATGAGGGGATGCGAAGTCAACATTTGGCATAGTTTGAATGACTTGGACATTTTGGGATAAACACTTATTAGAATGAATTTAAATGATGATGAGTTCGTATCATGTGACTAAATAAGAGATTGACACATGGGACCCAATTGAATTTATGGATTGGAAGAATAATTGTGTGTAATATGTAAATGGTATGATGAGTGTGAATTTGTAACATGTGGAATGAACCAACTTCCAAATTAAGGAAAAAACTTTTATGTGACCCTATCTGAGTAGTTGTGAAAAAGTGAGATTTTGTATGTCAAAAAGACAAATCGAAATTAAAAATACCAAGGTCATTTAACAAATACTTTTTTAGAATTTTTTTCCAACAAGACCCCTTTGTATTTTGATTTTGAACCATGAAATGGATTGACGTATGAAGATACGTCTTATGTCAAAACACATAAACATGAAACTAGAAGTTAAAAAAGAAAAACAATTTAGGAAAAGATGTTGACTTCAAATTGGTTCAAGATATAAATTAATTATTTCCTAAATTAAACCCCAAAAACATACACTTACTAAGACAAATTCATTAAAATCTAAGGGGTTTTTATTTTAAAAATGAATGAGGTGTGTTGGTGACAACACTTTTAAAGAAGGAAAAAATTAAAGATTAAATATATGTTTAATATAAACTAAAATATAATTTTTTATAAATCTAATAATACACCCAAATTTTCCTCTATGAGTCCTATAATGATATTATTTATCATGATTTGAACAAATTTAACACAAAGAAATCACACTCAACAAACTATAATGTTAATCTTGTTTTCTTTAATTCAAATCATATAGTCTATTTTATTCAAATTGGAAAGGGATATTTATACATAATTTTGTTCCTAATAAAGATGATTCAAAGCAAATTATAATCTCCTAATATCTCTCTCATCACACCTATATCTCAACTACCCCCTAAGATACCTCCTTCGTATCCTCACACAAACTATTATACAAAGTTGGTTTACCAACCAAATAACTCAATTATTTATTTTACTCTAACTATTACAATATTTACTCACCCGTGTGAGTAGTAATAATACTTTTCCTAACATTAGCGCCTAGTGTGATCATGGGGAGAAGATAAAAACATATTCTATTGATTTTGCTCTCTGAAAACACTACATAGACCATGTAAAACTTCATAAATTATCTCTTTTATAACATCCCCTCTGGGATATACCTAGAAATACGTAAAGTTTAAAAAAAAAACATATATACAATAATAGACTACATCCCGAGAATCTATCAGATATCATAAAAGTATGCATATGCAACCATGACAACAATTCAGATTACATCATAAATTATGAATCTCTAATATCATGAGAGTATGCCAAACATAATATAGAAAGTAATTATAACATCTCAACCTCAGCTAATCTAAATACATTATCACCACTGTCAATGTGTATTAATATATAATTACAACTCTTCATAACAATTTTCAATAACAAGTACAATATAATACAATGTATAAATAAGATACTTGGCTTCTCCAGAACATAGTTCCCAAACTTCAAGTATCTATGGCAATCTTAAGTATTGTCTCAATAAGTAGTAATGTTGTGGGGAGAGATAACATTATCCGAGTGCTTTTCCACACCAACCATAGACCAATGATCCCCTTCACTAATCCCATTAGGGAATGGCCCTCCCTTCAAGGATGAGTAGATAGTGATGACATGGGAATCTAGAGAGACAAGTAAGTACTTATGTGCTGTATAATTTTTAACTAACTAAACATGTAGTGTAACATGGAAAACACAATCTAGTTTAAGATATCAGACATACATGTAAACCCTACTCATGAAATTATAATGTCTCATTAAACATACTATGGCCAAAGATTTATGAATAGTAACATAAAATTGATCTATAGATCAATCAAATTCATAAACACAACTTGATCATATCGTCTTCATCTAGCATTACAATGCTAGTAAGCTAGTGAAGTCCATCTCACTCCTTACTCCATATTAGCATTACAGATTGTTCAAATACAATTCAACCACAAGATTTAAACAACTTACATCCTACTAGCAAATGCATCACATGACATGCTAAACATAGGAGTAAAAACAACATACATTTAATCTGTTAAACATATGCATGAATCTTACATTATATTCTATCCCATACTAGAAATAATGACTATAATTATACCATCCAAGTAAATACATAATTAACTATAGAGTTCAAACAATACAATTTATTTCCAATTAGCTACACCCTATGGCAACCCATATTACCATAGTCTCGTATTTAAGTGTAAATACTAAGCATTGAAATCAAAATAGTGAAGTAGTTATAAATACATGGAAACACACATTGCATATAATAGTTAGAACATCTAGAACTTTGTTTCTTGAAACACAAAAAATCCTGTCTAACAATTGATTTATATTTATGGGTTTATAAGCAATCATTTGCTAAGTTAACTTTAATCAATTCTTTCAATTTTTAGTTGATATTTCAATTGAAAATAATAACTAAAAGAATCTAACCCAGGTTTCTAAATATGATAATATTCATAAACACATAACATAATACAATGTCAAATTCCATGTGATAGTTTCCACATAATAAGAGATATAAAAGCTCCACAAGTTTTAACTCACGATAGGAGGTAGCTATGTTTAAACATTCAACTCTTATGATTAATCCAATCCATGTTTGACAAGAGTTTATAACCATATATACATTGTGATGTCAGGAAATACAACCTTTATGGTTAACTACGTAATAAGGGCTAAGAACTTGGATGGTCCTATATTATCACTCCAAGAAAACAATCACAAACCACATGACTTATGCTTATTTGAGCAATTATAAAACTAATTTCACTTTAGCTATTGTGAAAATCTTTTTACAAGACTAGAGAAGTTTATATTAAAATCTGGATTTTATTTTTGTTATTCACACAAATTAAATCAATAGAAACTATTCAAGTTCCACCTTAAAAGTTAAATAATTAATAAATTTTATCTATAAAACTTCCCTTAGTGTTGACCAACGCCTACACAAAAAACATGTTTACTTGATATTTATCAACTATGTTCAAGGTTTATACTACATGGGTCAATAAATGACAATAATTATGGATGCTTTAGTTTTGTTAACTAATCATGATTCCTCCACTTTAACTAACGATTGATGGTTTATAAAAATCATTTTAATATCCAGCTCACCCATATCACTAAATTCCAATGATGCTATTGTTTTTGAATACTTATCTAAATATTTGGCCAACATTATTATTTTTGTACGACTTTAGATAAATGTAACATGACTTATATAATTTTTTGCTACTACCTTGAGAATCATAATGAAGAATATATATATATATATATATATATATATATATATATATATATATATATATATATATATATATATATATATATATATATATATACTTATCTAAATATTTGGCCAACATTATTATTTTTGTACGACTTTAGATAAATGTAACATGACTTATATAATTTTTTGCTACTACCTTGAGAATCATAATGAAGAATATATATATATATATATATATATATATATATATATATATATATATATATATATATATATATATATATATATATATATATATATATATATATATATATATATATATATAATTGTTTCAGAATATTCAACTTGCTGGTAAGAATGTAGGGTGATGCCATACCTATGTCAATGTTTTGCTCACAATCTTTTTTTTTATGCATAACATAAGTATACTACGCTATGTTTTAACTTCAACAGAAATATTCATAATCTTGACTAAGGAATGGCTGCAACTAGGTATATGGTAACACCATAATTTCAATAGACTAGCTATTACTTTCTTTCTTGTAAAACCATTATCAGTCGCCTGAATATATTTCTGTATCTATGCCATAATAGGGTGCAGATCTATTATTTCTATAACAACATTTTTTATCACTTAGATCTATTTAGGTAATACTCTATTATGCTATTACTACCTAATTTCTTTGATATATAAGCAATTTAATATAGCATGTTATCCATAATGTTATTCATTTTGCATGCATAGTTGAATATTCAAAATATAATGTATATAATAGTTGAAATCATATTTCAAATCATTTAAACAAACATGGATCCAATTCATACAACCATATTCCATATGGTGGCATTGATTTTTTGTAGACTAACTCCCACCAATAGTTTCACGTAAGTAGGTCCGAATTCATTGCCCTATTTTAATAGATACTTTTAATAGACTAAGGGATCAAAATTATGACTACATGGTCTAATTATATACTTAAGATATACAAAACTATAGACTAATGACCTTCCTAAGGCTTATATAGGTTTTAAACAAGATAAATCTTTTTGAAATGAAATCCATATGGTTGGAAAATGTTAAAGTGTGATGCTATATAAGCAGCTATCCACCCAAGTGTGATGCCTAATAAAAGAGGGTATGTTGAAGGAATCATGGTGTTAAGACTACACATGGTTGAAGTGTTACGAGTATATTTTGTTCTCAAAGCATACCACAGGTTTAAAAGAGTTTATATATATATAAATATATATGTTTTCATTCTCCACATAAATTTATTATGACTCAAATATGCAGAAAACAAACATACATGCAATCCACTAAACACACAAATCAATGAGTTGAGTAAATATTTGACAATCGAATTACAACACCTACCTGGTAATCTCTATCTTCTTTTCTGAAATCGAATCCCTTGCTTCTTTTCTATTCTCATTTCCAAAGTTGTGCCCTTCTCCTTTTCTTCTCCAATGTATAGGAGAAATCTTCCTTCAACTCTCTCCTTATGCAAAGGTAGATGTATCTTTTCTTTTTTCAAGATTTTTGTTTTTGTTTTCTTTATTATTTTTTTTGCTAAATTTAAAACCTTTATTCCTTTTTTTTTTTTCTTAGTGTTTAGTCATTTCTTTAATTTTATTGTTTTCCCCCATTTTCTTATTTTTCAAGATAATTCCCATTTTAATATATAAAATGCCTAATTTCATATTTTTAATTAAATCAAATTAGCATCTAAACATATCTGAGCAATTTAAATGATAAATTTCACAATTTATAAATAACCTGTATTTTAAATTTACCTTTGCTAAAATTAATCCTACCATTATTAATAAAAATAATATACTAAACACGCAAAGGAATTCACTTCTATATTTTACCTACTCTAGCAAACCATAGAAATTAACACTCCAAACAAGTATCAAACACACCATAAGCAATTATTTTTAAATGCATTTCTACCATGACTAACTACTATGGTGTGTTCAAAATTTCACTAGCTCTCTGTTGACCTTCGACGTCTCCATATATATCACCCTCTTTGATGATTCTCTCCCTCTGATACACTTGAGGGGTGAATTCTCTTGTGTCCACCTCACAACATGTAGGTAATTAGATCATATCAGATGATAACTATAAAATAATAATATAACTAAAATAATACATTAATATGATTAAAATGTAAATGTATACATTAACCAACTCATGATAAGCAACCGTGTATCATACTCTAACTAAGAAACATTTTACTATCTCAAATTAACATAAATTTCAAGCTTAGTCAAAAATATAACCAATATCATGAACATCCACTATAACCATCTATAAATAGTCAAATAGTTTGCTTAGTAAGGAATCGAGATGCAACATTCTTCCCTTTAAAGCTAGTCATTATCCCAGATGACTCTTATTCAAACATATGTTCTAAAATAAAAATATTGTTCAACTAAAAATAACATAGTATAATAATATCTAATCAAGCAAATAAATGTAGAAGTATCCTGAAGAACTCACAATAGTCCTCCCATATAACACTATCCTCAGAGTATTGGTCCCTCTGGACCTTGCACTGTGACATCTTTCTGTTATACAAATGAAGTTTGCATGTGTCAATTACCTTGATTGGTTCTACTATGACCAACCTAGGATCCAAAACCTGTAAAGCATTCCAACCCAACACATGCATATGATTAGCTATATATTTATTAAGATATGAAAGATGGAAGACAATATGAAAAAGATCTAGGGTTGGTGGTAATGCAAGCCTATACATAATATGATTGACCACATCTAACACCTCAAAAGATCCCACATATTTTAGTGATAATTCTACAGATTTCTTGAATGTAATCAAGCTTTTCTATGGTTTTACCTAAAAAAGCACTTTATCACCAAATACATAATGTTAGGTTGTGGAGCTAAAAGCTTCAACTGTTGCAGACATGGAGGAGGTTGCTGAGTTACAGGGATACCGACATCGGCAGTGGGACCGACGTCGGTCATCTACAGTGCAGAAGGGCAACCGACATCGACAGGAGGTCGGCCGACGTCGGTCACCTCTAGGCAGACAGGGACCGACGTCGGTCGCCTGTGGTAGTTTCAAAACTGTTCGTTGCACGGATAGTTAGTTCGTTGAACCGAGTGTTTGCATGTTAAGGGCTAATTATAGTCTCGAGCTGCATATCTAATTATTGTAAATTAAGAGTCTAAGTTATTGTTTAAGTCTGGGATCTATTTATAGACCCATTGGCATGTATTGTAATTAGTGCAAATAGAGGAAGGCAAGGAAGATCCTTCCAAGTGTAAGATCATTTTAGTTACAGGTTGTTGCAAGCTCATGGGAGAAGATCTACATGGTAAGTAAGATCACTTTGAGATCTACTTGAAGTAATTTGAGTACTTGTGTAATGGCAGGGTTATTATTGACTGGTTGAAGAGGTGAACACCAATTCTATGTGTGAGTTGTGTGTTGGGACCGTTTTTGGTAGGAGAGTGAACTCTTGAAGAAAATTACTGTGTACACTTGAGGTGTGGGAAGCTTTTGAGAGGTGTGGAGAAGAAGTGGCATCTTCTTTATTGTATTTTCTTTCTGGATGAGTATTAATACAAGATTGTGTATTGTCTCTCATATTCTGTGCTATTTGTGAATTCTAGTTACTTGTTCATTCTGGTATAATTTTGTGTTTAGTTGCTAATACAAGGTAATCATATATACTCTTATTGGTGGAGTAGGATTCTAACAGTTGGTATCAAAGCTTTTGGTTGAGTTACTAACAGGTTGTATCAGATCTGGTTAGTGTGTGTTGATTATAGGTTACTCACAGGGGTTTTTGTTTGAGTGGGAGTATAACAATGGTAGAAGAAAGTAAGCTACGAATGGAGAAGTTTAATGGCAAGAACTATCAATTATGGAGGATGTAGATTGAAGATTATCTGTATCAAAAAGATTTGTACTTACCATTGGGTGCGATTGATTGCAAGCCCCGAGATATGAAGGATGAAGAATGGGAGGTTTTTGATCGGAAGGCTCTGGGATCTATAAGGTTGAGTCTTGCATCGTCTGTGATTTCCAACTTATCACAGGCTAAGACAATGGTAGAGTTGATGGAATCTTTGACAAATTTATATGAAAAACCCTCAGCTTTGAATAAGGTATTTCTTATGAAACAATTATTTAATTTGCAAATGTTGGAAGGTGGATCTGTACATAGTCATCTTAGTGATTTCCATGGTTTGGTAAACCAGTTAAATTCAGTCAATATTTTTTTTGATGATGAAATTAAGGCTCTCTTAATCTTATGCTCATTACCTAAAAGTTGGGAGAATTCGGTAATGGCAGTTAGCAATACTGCGTCTGCGTCAAAAATCTTAAAAGTGGATGATGTTGTGAGTGTAATCTTGAATAAAGAGATTCGCAAGAAAAGCACAGGTAAATCATCAGGGAATGCTTTGAGTGTTGAAGGCAGGGGAAGGCAAAGAGAGAAGATAGAGCATGGGAGATCAAGGTCCAAGATAGGCAGGAGATCCAAGTCTAGGTATGGCAGAATAACCTGCTAGAAATGTGGAAAGCAAGGGCACTTAAAGAGAGATTGCAGGTCAGTTGAAGATTAGCATGAAGGACATGAAGAAGTAGATGTTGCAGATTATGTTGCACATGATGCTCTGGTATGTTCTTTAGATAAAGTAGAATCTTGGGTTTTAGATTTTGGTGCGTCTTTCCATGCATCCCCAAATAAGGAATTTTTTCATGAATATGTCCAGGGAGACTTTGGAGAAATTTGTTTAGGGGATGGTAAGCCTTGTCAAACGGTTGGCAAAGGGAAAGTGAAGCTGAAATTGTAGACGAGAAACACATGGGTGTTGAAGGAGGTCATGCATATCCCAATTCTAAAATAGAGTTTGATTTCTATTGGAAAGTTGGGTGATGAGGGTTGCACAGTAACTCTCATAGCAGACTCTTGGAAAGTTTCCAAGGGTGCATTTGTTGTAGCAAGAGGTAAGAAAGTAGGTACGCTTTATCTATCTACTTTTATTACTGATTCTCTTTCTGAGTTATCTACTTCAGCTGTAGATTTGAAGATGTGGCTTAATAGGCTTGGTCACATGAATAAGAAGGAGATGCATGTCCTTGAGTCAAAGGGTATGCTTTCAGATTTGAAAAGCATGAATCGAGATTTCTGTATGCAGAAGAAGAAGGTAACGTTTCTTGAGAAATCCGATGTTCGTGATAAGAATAGGAAAGCCTTGGTTTTCAAGGAGAAGATGACAGATAGAGATCAGTCAAAGGGGTTGAAGAATTCTGAGTAGAGCAAGGTTGATTTGGATAAGGGTTTGATCCAAAAGGAGCTCACGGGTAAAGGTCATCGCTCACAAGTAAAACACAGAGACCGATGTCGGCTAGAAAACTGACATTGGCATCCAAATAGGGACAGACATCGACTATGTGCAGCCCGACGTCAGTGACTCTAGATAGATAAACATTGGTGTCGGTCAGGGGGAATCGACGTCGGTGATGAGGCAGTCGCATAGAACCGACATCGATTGGGTGCAGACTGAGATGTGACCGGCATCGGTCACTGAGACAGATTTTGGGCAGATAACAAGCTGTCAAGGAGTCTCAAGCACCCATATGGAGGAGTTAAAGGGTAAGTAAGCCTCAAATTCATCATTTCCCTTCTTTACACTAATTTTTGCTCATTGACAGTCAAGAACCAGGAAGTTATTAGAGAAGCAGAGCAGGTAAATCTAGGAAACAGTGGGAGCTTGGCATGGATGAGGAATGTGATTCCTTGGAGAAGAACCAAACGGGAGTTTTGGGTGGAGTTGCCAGCTGGAAGGAAGCACTGTGAGATAAATGGATGTTCAAGATAAAGAAGAGCAAAAATAGACATGTGAGACGGAAGGCCAGGGTATATGGTCTTGAATAAGCTGCAAGACAATGGAGGTTTGACCATTGTGTTTCTCTTTACCAGGTTGGATAATATTAGCTACATTATCCTATTACTGTATTGTGTGCTTGTTGCAAGGTTACACTTACAGGGAGTTACTGAACTAAAGGTAAAGCTAGTTCAGAAGTATGTCATGAGGAATCTGGGAGCAACAAGATTTTTTGGCATGAGTGTGTTCTAGGGACATGGAAGGTCACAGGTTGACTTTGTTTCAGGATGATTGTGTGAGACCGGTTAGCACGCCGATGGTTGGACAGTTCTATGAACAATGTTTTGATTCACATAATAAGGTTGAGTAAATGTGTACTAAACCTGAGTTTTCCCAAGCAGTGGGAGCTGTCAGAAAGTTTGGAGCCAATCTAAGAAAGAAGCACTGGAGGGCAGTTCAGTGGAGTCTTAGGTATCTGAGAGGGACCAGCAGTAGGTTGACATGCTATGCAGGGTCAAGTTCTTTTCTACATGGTTTGTAGATGTGGATGTGGCAGGTGATTTGGATGACAGGAGGTGCACCACAGGATTTGTGGTGGTTGGTCTTCAAGAGTGATCTTGAAGAGGGATACAAAGCCAAGGGAACAAACTAGATGATGTATAGGTACAGGTACAATTGCAGCTATTTATCTCCAAGTGGGAGATTGTTAGGTTGTGGAGCTAAAAGCTTTAACTGTTGTAGACATGGAGGAGGTTGCTGAGTTCTAGGGATACCGGTGTCGACAGTGGGACCGACGTCGGTCATCTACAGTGTAGAAGGGCAACTGACATCAACAGGAGGTCAGTCGACGTCGGTCACCTCCAGGCAGAAAGGGACCGATGTCAGTCGCCTGTGGTGGTTCTAGAACTATTCATTGCATGGACAGTTAGTTCATTGAACTGAGTGTTTGCATGTTAAGGGCTAATTATAGTCTCAAGATGCGTGTCTAATTATTTTAAATTAAGAGTCTAAGTTATTGTTTAAGTCTGGGATATATTTATAGACCCATTGGCATGTATTGTAATTAGTGCAAATAGAGGAAGGCAAGGAAGATCCTGCCAAGTGTAAGATCATTTGAGTTGCAGGTTGTTGCAAGCTCATGGGAGAAGATCTACATGGTAAGTAAGATCACTTTGAGATCTACTTGAAGTAATTTGAGTACTTGTGTACTGGCAGGGTTATCACTGACTGGTTGAAGAGGTGAACACCAATTCTGTGTGTGAATTGTGTGTTGAGACCATTTTTGGTAGGAGAGTGAACTCTTGAAGAAAATTACTATGTACACTTGAGGTGTGGGAAGCTTCTGAGAGGTGTGGAGAAGTGGAATCTTCTTTATTGTATTTTCTTTCTAGATGAGTATTAATACAAGATTGTGTATTGTCTCTCATATTCTGTACTATTTGTGAATTCTAGTTACTTGTTCATTCTGGTATAATTCTGTGTTTAGTTGCTAATACAAGGTAATCATATATACTCTTATTGGTGGAGTAGGATCCTAACACATAACTCTTCTATCTATCATTGGACTCAACCAATCTCTGCCTGATTAGTCTACCTTGCTCTTCCATCTCTAAGAGCATCTCAGGTCCGAAGACCCTATTTTCCAACCTAAACAACTAATGGGTGTCCTGCACTTACTCCCATAAAGTGCCTCAAATGGTGCCATCTTCAATGTTGAATGTTATGAGTTTTTATAAATGAACTCAACTAATGGAATATAATCTTCCCACTTATATTTATATTCCATGCAATATATTTGGAAAAGATCCTCAAACACCTGATTAACTCTCTCAGTCTATCCGTCAGTCTCTAGATGGTAAGTTGTACTGAAATTAAGTTGTGTACCCAAAGCTAAATTTAGAGTCATCCAAAACCTTAAAGTCATCTTCAGATCATGATATGAAATGATCTTTTTTAGAAAACCATGTAACCTATACACTTCCTTTACAAATATCTTCGCAAGGGTAGGTGCATCATCTATCAAATTGCCTAGTATGAAGTGAACCACCTTGGTTAGTTTATCAACAAATACCAGGATCATATCATTTCTATTCCATGAAGTTAATAACCCTTGGACAAAGTCCATATTGATCACCTACCATTTATATTCTGGGACATCATGTGGAAATAACAATCCAGTTAGATGCACATGCTTAGCTTTCACTTGCTGACACTCCAGACAATGTGACACATAATCCACTACATATTTCTTGCTTCTTTTCTAGAAATATAATTGTCTAAGCTCTACCATGAGCTTGGTTACACCTAGATGTCCTGAATAAGGGGTATTGTGCAATTCCTTAAGCATCATGATCCCGAAATTCTCTTGATTTTACACATACATTCATCTATTGTAATGCAATAGACCATCAGTCTCCAAATTGAATCCTTTATACCAAGTATTATGATCATTCTCTAACAATGATTTTCTAACTTGACCATAAAATTCATCTCTTGGAGATAACTCAATCGCCTGATCCCTAAAGGTACTCCTAATAGTAGCTATAGTAGCTATATACCTTCTATGATTGAGGGAGTCGACTAATCTATTTTCCTTACCTTTGATATAAATGATATCAAAATCATAGTCAGATAAGAACTCAAGCCAACATCTTTGATGAGAATTCAAATTAGGTTGGGTGAAATATAGTTGAGTCCCAAGTTATCTATCTTGAGCTCAAAAAGTTTTTCCAACAAGTAATGTTGCCATACTTACAAAACATGAACAATCATTGCAAGTTCCAAATTATGAGGGACATAATTCACCTCATATGGATTTAGATTTTATGACTCATAAGCTACAACTTTACCATCCTACATAAAGACTCCACCTAGTCCATCCTTAAATGCATTCATGACCATTGAAAAAGGACCATTGGGGTCTGTAACTCTCAACACTAGTGTAGACGTAAGCCTTCTCTTCAACTCTTAGAAAGATAACTCAGACTTCTTGACCAAACAACTTGTGGTTCTTCCACTGTAAGGAAGTAATCATATTAACTATCTTGGAAAAGTTCAAAATGAACCCTTGTAGTAGCCTGCCAACCCCATGAAGCTTCTAACCTCATGCACATTATTTGGTGTGTCTATTCCATAATGGCTCTAATATTACCTGGATCTATAGAGATGCCATCTATAGAATAATGTGTCCCAAATAATGCACCTTTTTATGGAAAAATGCACATGATGATAACTTAGCTTATGCTTCCATAACCGTTATAGAACCAATTCCAAATGCTAAAGGATCTTCTATTCATTATTTGAATAGATAATAATGTCATCTAGAAAAACTAATACAAAGTGGTCAAGATAATCTCTAAAGATGCTATTCATGAGACTCATGAATGCTACTAGAGCATTAGTCAATCCAAATGGGAACACTGTAAACTCATAATGCCTATACCGAGTTCTAAATACTATTTTTAGAATGTCATCATCTCAAGTTCTCAACTAATGGTATCTTGATCATAGGTCAATTTTAGAAAATACTATTGCTCCTCATATTTGATCAAAGAGGTCATTTATATGAGGTAGCAGATACTTATTTTTGATGGTTGCCTTGTTCAACATTCTATAATAAATACATAGTTGAAGGGTACCATCTTTCTTCTTGACAAAGACAACTAGTGCACCCTATGATGATACATTTGGCCTAATCAACCCCTTAACCAACAAATCTTGAATTTGAGCCTTCAGTTCAACCAAATCTATGATTTTCATCTTGTACGGTGCCTTAGACTATACTTTTGAACTAGGTATGATGTCAATAGAAAAATTGAACTTATGTCTAGGAGGCAAACTTGATAACTCTTCTGGGAACACATCATAAAAATATTGAAGAAATGGGTAATATTTGAGAGATGGTTCCTTAAGTTCTTCCATTTCATTTATCTTAATGATAAATGTCTGGCATCTTTTTCCTTGAGCCTTCTTAAACTGCATAGCTGAAATTTGCCTAAGCTTCAATCTCTCTTCTCACCTTGAATTTGTGTCCATTTGACTTCATGTTTTGTGATCCATTTGACTCCTAAGATCACATCATATGATCCTAGAGGTACTACATACAAATCCACAACTATTATAAATTCAAGCAACCTAATCTCTACTTCGACTAAACACTTATCTACCATGATTTTTGCATCATTCTTGTACTATACTGACCATGCATTTGCCATTACACTAGCTCTTCTAGTAAACTTACTAAGCATATTCAAAACTATAAAATATTTAGTGGCTTTTGTATCTATCAAAATGTAAATTAGATGGTCAAATAAAGTACCTGATAGATTAATAGGTAATGTCTAATATTTGGCCTATCAAGTGTCTACTACTACATGAATCTGTTGCTAAAAACTACCCTACTGAGGATTAGGGCCTTTTCCCTTTGACTTGTCCTATTGAAAATCATGAGAATAATGATCCTATATGCAAATAAAACATCCTTGTAGTGGTCTTTCCTGACATTCTATTGGTTTCCCTTGAAACTATCTTTGGATTCATTTCCCTATTTCTTATTTCTTGAACCATTGTTAAACTTAGCATCATGGTTTTTAAAATGTTTCATAGAGCTTTCAATCCTTTGTTTATAATTCTTCTTCTTGAAGGTTGACTTAGAATTCACAAATCTCTTCTTGAATTTATCCTTGGCTCACAAAATAGACTTTAGCTTCTGCTTTTGTTTGACTGCCTTGTCAAATACGTAGTTCATGATGGAAGGTCCATACACATCTACCTCTCGACCAATCTGGGGCCTTAAACCCATGATAAACTTCTTGATCCTAAATCAATCATCACCCTGATACTGAGGTACATACTTCAATAGTTTAGTGAATTTATCCTAGTACTTGTTCACTGACATATCACCATGATTTAGATTTTAAAAATTTGTGGGCTTCTGATCAAAATATAGTTTTGGGAGCCATCATGATCTAAATAAAGCCACAAACTAATCTCAAGTGGTGGTGGTCAAATTCAGATTCATTTCTAACCTTTTATTGGCCCACCATGTAGTTACCTCACCACCCCTCACCACCCAATTGGTATGCTCCCCAAACTACCTTGGTAACCTTAGAGTAGTTTTGAATTTCAAAACACTTCTCCATCTTTATCAATCATGCCTCAGCTCCATCACCTAGAATAGTTCCATCAAACTTAGGTGGGTTCACCTTCTTCATGTCTCTAGATAACTCCATAACAACTTATGCTCTAGCATCTTATGGATTATCTTACTCAATCAGATGCCCTTCAGGTTCATCCTACTATTCCTCTCCTTCATGGCCATGAACCACCTACTTTAAAGTTGTAATCCAATCTCTGGTCTCATTCACGACTACAAAAATCTGGTCCATCTTTATTGGCTGCTTAGTAACAAATTGACTAAGATCAAAAGGAGGGTTGTTATCACTATCATTCAAAGGCCCCTCTCCAAAAACTCTTACTTTCAACATCCTTCTTTATATCAATACAAGGATATCAAAATGTCAGTAGATTCATTAGGTCCTAGGGTTTGAGTTACAGTTCTGATACCACATGTAACATACCCATTGGGATCTACCTATAAATGCATAGAGTTTTTTTTAAATAAACATATATATATATATATATATATATATAATAAACATCCTGAGAATATATCAGATATCATAAAAGTATTCATGTGTAACCATGGCAAAAATTGGGATTACATCACAGATTATGGATCTCTAATAGCATGAGAGTATGTCAAACAAAATATAGAAAGTAATTATAACATCTCGACCTCAGCTGATCTACATACACAATCACCACTATCAATGTGCATCAATATATAATTACAACTATTCATGATAATTTTTAATAATAAGTACAATGTAATATAATGTACAAATAAGATACTTGGCTTCTCTGGAGCATAGTTCCTGAACTTTAAGTATCTATGGTTATCTCAAGTGTTATCTTAATAATTTATACTGTTGTGGGGAGGGAGAGCATCATCTGAGCACTTTTCCACACCAACCATGAACCAACGATCCCCCACACTAATCCCATCATGAAATGGCCCTCCCTTCATGGATGAGTAGATAGTGATGAAATGGGAATCCAGAGAGACAAGCAAGTACCTATGTGTTGTATGATTTCTAACTAACTAAACATGCAGTATATTATAGAAAACTTAATTTATTATGAGATATCACACATACATGTAAACAATACTCATAAAATGATATTGTCTCACTAAACATACTTTATCCAAAGTTTTATGATTAGTAATATAAAAATGATCTATAGATTAATCAAATTCATATACACCACTTGATCAGACTACCTCCTTACATTCTACTAGAAAATACATCACGTGACATGATAAACATAGGAGTTAAAACAACATATATTTAATCCACCAAAAATAAGCATGAATCTTATATTATATTCTATCTCATACTAGAAATAATGACTATAGTTATACCACTTGGGTAAATATATAGTTAACTACAGAGTTCAAACAATACAATTTGTTTCCAGTTAACCACACCCTATGGCAACCCATATTATCATAATCTAGTGTTTAAGCATAACTACTAAGCATCAAAATCAAACTAGTGAAGTAGTTATAAATACATGGAAACATACATTTCATAGAACAATTAGAACATTTAGAATTTCATTTCCTGAAATAGAAGAAATCCAGTCTAACAATTGATTTATATTTAGGGGTTTATAAGCAATCATTTTCTAAGCTAACTTTAATCAATTATTTCAATTTTCTATTAATATTTCACCCAAAAATAACAACTAAAAGAATTTACCCCAAGTTTCTATATATGATAATAGTCATAAACACATAACTTAATACAATGTCAAATTCCATGTGACAGTTTCCACATAATAAGAAATCTAAAAGCGCGACAAGGTTTAACTCATGATAAGAGGTAGCTATGTTTAACCATTCAAATCTTATGATTAATCCAATCCATGTTTGACAACATGAGTTTATAACCACATACACATTGTGATGTTATGAAATACAACTGTTATGGTTAACTACATAATAAGGGCTAAGATCTTGGATGGTCTTGTATCACCACTCCAAGACAAAATTCACAAACCATATGAGTTATACTTATATGAGTAATTATAAAACTAATTTCACTATAGCTACTGTGGACACCTTTTTACAAACTAGAGAAGTTTATATTAAAAATTGGATTTTATTTCTATTCTTCATACATCAAATCAATATAAACTATTCGAGTTCTACCTCAAAAGGTAAATAATTAATAAATTTTATCTATAAAACTTCCTTTGGCATTGACCAATGCCTACACAAAAGACATGTTGACCTGATATTTATCAACTATGTTCAAGGTTTATACCACATGGGTCAATAAATGACAATAATTGTGGATGATTTAGATTTGCTAACTAATCATGATTCCTCCACTTTAGCTAATGGTTCATGGTTTACAAAAATCATTTCAATACCCAACTCACCCATATCACTAAATTATATCAAATGCTATTATTTTTGAACACTTATCTAAATATTTGGCCAGCCTTGTTATTTTAGCATGACTTTAGATAAATGTAACACAACTTACATAAATTTACACTACTACCTTAAACATCATAATGAAGAATAAATAGGTATATAATTATTCCATAATACTCATCTGGATGGTAGGAAAGTAGGGTAATGCCATACCTATTTCAATGTTTGGCTAACAATCTTCTTCCTTATACATAACATAAGTATACTATGCTATGTTTTAACTTAAATAGAAATATTCATAATCTTGACCAAGGAGTGGCTTCAACTAGGTATATGGCAATGCCATAATTTCAATAGACTAGCTATTACTTTCTTTCTTATAAGACCATTATGAATCGCCTGAGTATATTTATATATCTATGTCATAATAGGCATAGATCTGTTCTTTCCATAATAACATTTGTTATCACTTCATTTTATTTAGGTAATATTCTACTATGCTATTACTACCCAATTTCTTTGATATGTAAGTGATTTAATATAGCATTTAATCCATAATGTTATTCATTCTGCACACAGATGAATATTTAGAATATAGTATATATAATAGTTGAAATTAAATTTCAAATCATTTAAACTAACATGGATCTAATTCATACAACCATCTTCCATATGGCGGTGCTGATTTTTTGCAGACTAACTCCCACCAACAATTTCACCTAAGTAGTTCCTAATTCATTGCCCTGGTTTAATAGATACTTTTAATACACTACGGGATCAAAATTATGATTACAGGGTTTGATTATATAGGTTTCAAACAAGACAAATATTTTTAAAATGAAATCCATATGGCTGGAAAATGTTAAAGTATGACACTATATAAGCAGTTATCCACCCAAATGTGATGCATGGTAAAAGAGGGTATGCTTAAGGAATCATGGCATTAAGACTATACATGGTTGAAGTGTTACCGGTATAATTTGTTCTTAAAACATACCGCATGGTTAAGGGATTATATATATATATATGCTTTCATTTTCCACATGAATTTATTATGACTCAAATATGCAAAAAAAAAGATACATGTAATTCACTAAACACACAAATCAATGGGCCGAGTAAATATTTTACAATTTAATTACAACACTTACCTAGAAATCTCTATCTTCTTTTTTGAAATTACGTCCCTTGCTTCTATTCTAATCTCCTCTCCAACACTATGCCCTTTTAAAGATAATTCCCATTTTAATATATAAAATGCCTAATTTCATATTTTTAATTAAATTAAATTAGCATCTAAACATATCTAAGCAATTTAAATGACAAATTTCACAATTCATAAATAACATGTATTTTAAATTTACCTTTACTAAAATTGCTCCTACCATTATTAATGGTAAAACATACTAAACATGCAAATGAATTCACTTATATATTTTACATACTCTGGCAAACCATAGAAAACAATACTCCAAACAAGTATCAAACACACTATAAGCAATTATTTTTAAATGCATTTCTACCATGACTAACCACTATGGTGTGTGCAAGGTTTTACCAGCTCTTTGTCGACCTTAGACACCTTTATCTACATCACCCTCTCCGATGATGCTCTCCCTTCAATACGCTTGAGGGATAAATTCTCTTGTATCCACCTCACAACACACATGTAATTATATCATATCACATGATAACCATAAAGCAATAATATAACTAAAATAATACATTAATATGCTTAAAATGTAAACACATACATTAACCAACTCATAATAAGCAACTATGCATCATAATCTAACTAAGCAACATTATACTATCTCAAAATAACATAAATCTCAAACTTAGCTAGAAATATAAACAATATCACGTGCGTCCACTATAACCATTCTTAAATAGTCAAATAGTTTGCTTAGCGAGGAATCAAGATGCAACATCCTTACCCTCATGAAGGTGTAGCTATGAGCTGAATTATGTAAGAATATTCCATTCCTCTTTGAGTTCATGTGGGGCATTCCCTTCCTTCTTGGGTGTCCAAATTCTAAATCTACAAGATTCACAATCTCAAAACTAGTTGGACAACCATCTACTCTGTTTACCTCAAAATCTTTTCCTGCCCTCGAAAAGTGCTTCTTTAAAATATGTGTCTTTCCCAAATGTTGCCTATAGGAGTTTATTGAATATACAATAGAAATTACAAGTGAAAAAACATGTAATTATGTTCTTATTCACATAACACATAATACATTGAAAAATAAAAACATGAAAAGAAAAGCCACTAATACATCAAATGACCTCATTGCTAGTGGCTAATGGGAGGATGCTAAAAGTCCTCCAACCTCCATTTCCTCCATCCTCTTGCAAATGATACTCAGTATAGAAATTCTTCAGAATTATAACCACTGTCCTCATTTTGTTGATCATATTCATTAACTAATTCCTCTTTTATCACCATATTGGCTTCATTTGTTTTCAATTTTCTTTTTAGAATATCATTAGCTCAAATTCCATAATATTTAGATGTATGTCCCTTTTTCTTACAATATAGACACTCAATTTCATCCTTTTTTTTAGAGATTTTTTTATGGTTATTTTTTAAGTATAATATAGTTTCTTCTTCTTCATCTTCTTTAGTTCTTTTTGTTCAGCTAGAAGAGCTGAAATCATATCTTCTAGAGCTTGAGAAGGCATATGACCAAGAGCAAAAACAATATTACCATATTTGTGTGGAAAACTATTCAACAATATGGATTTTGCATCCTCATCATCTAGTGAAGCTTTGAATTTTGGTAGTTGTGTTAGAAGAGATCTCAGATCATTTATGTGACTAGACATGGTTACCCCTTCATTCATTTTCAATTTGAATATTCAAGTTTTAAAGAAAACTTTGCATTGAATGCTTTTGCTCTAAAAAAATTGTGTAGGTTTTCCCACATTTCCTTTGATGTTTTCTCAAGATCTACATAATGTAACTTTAAATCTGAAAGAGTCAGGCCAATAATGGCTTTACCTTTATCATCCCTACTTTTTCATTTTATTAGCTTGTTTGGTTATGTTGGTGTTGTCTTTGCTCCATCTTATCCTCCACAAATTTTCATTCATTAGTTGCATTTGAATTTTGATTTTTCATGTGTGAAAATTAAGACTAATAAATTTCTCTAAAGTAATATCCATGCTAGGAAAGGAATAAGATCATAATTTAGGACATCAGTTTCTACAGAGAATGCATCCTTATAAGAGAATGCCCCCCACAATATAGATGCTGGGTACCACCAAAAATACTTTCATGAAACAATATTTTTATAATTTTGACACTCTTACAACAACATTGACTGAATAAAATGACACACTAAATTTTATGACATACATTATATAATAACCCAAATACGACTAAATAACAATTTGTTACACAACATAACACAAAACAATGTTACAAAAACTATGTAATCAAAACCAAGTTATAAGACTTATAAAACACAAACCAAAAGACTTCTAAGAGGATAATAAAACATAGAATAAAAAATGACAAAATTTAAAAACCTAACATAAACACACGATGATTAGTAAGCTAACATTTTTTTGATGGTTTTTTCACTCTACTAGGGTTTTATCCATGTACGCCATTGAGTCAACCCTTGCTTCTCTAGTTGCCTAGCCTTGTGTCATACCATAGCCTTAGGCACCTATTGGACTTAGAATTTGTTGCCATTTAGGGTTTCTTGCCTTTGAGTGAGTCCAACCTTTATAATGTCTTCTCCACATTCTACCCCAACTATTTTAGCTATGGAGAAGAATGGAGGAGCATCGAACAATGCCCCCTGTAAGCACTTGAGGAAGTTTGTCCTAAAGGTTTACCATGAGGTAATGATTTGGAACTTGATGTTATACTACTTATTTCTGAATTTAATTCTACATGTCAATGGTTAGAGAAGTTTTGTTCAATAAGATATTTTTCAAGGAGAATCCTCTCTAAAATTATGCTATGGTCTTGGGTTCAAACTCATTGGGCATTTCATGACATTAAGCTAGAGAGAATATAGAACATGACTAAGGGTTTCTTCTTCTTTTGATTTTTTAACCCATCTCATGCTGGAGGAATCCTCCATAAGTTTGTCACTTGGTATGTCAGAAACTCGCTTATGGTTATCTCCCCCTAGACAAGAGACTTTGTGGTCTCAGAGCTCTCTACTCTTAAAGTCCCAATGTGGGTTGAATTTCCAAGCCTCCCACCCCCATGATGGAACTTTATCACTAGATATCATCCTCCATAGGCCATGTGGTTTGTCATGAACAAATTTAGTTTTACTCTGCCAGACCACAAAAAAGGGTCTACGTAGAAGTAGACTTCTCTTGGGACCTTAAGGAGTTTTTGAAAATACAAGTCAAGGATGCAATGCACTCTTAGTGAGTCCCATTTATCAACTTGCCTAACACTTACTTCCAGTTCAAAGCCATAAACCATAACATACATGATTATCCCCTTTAATGGCTTGTAATAGTGCATTCAATCACTCAACCTCTTCCCCTAAGGCCTCTCTTAAAGCTAACAAGACACCAATTGAGGCAGGTTGGACTATGGTTAAGAAGAAGAACACTCACACCAAAGCCATAAACTCAGCTGCGACTCTAAAAGGAGGTAATCCATTTTTTAGTAATGGCCCATAAGAGTAGACTCCTATTACTAAAGAGCCCTCTGTGATTGCAACCCTAAAATTGGTAGATAAGCCCAAGGTGTTCAAAACTTCTCTAGCTACTAACATTTTATCCCAAAGTTTCGAGGCCTTTGTGGCCAATTCTTCAAACTCACAACCAAGCACTCTTCCACTTCTTACTTGGTGGGATATGCCCAGATGCTCTTGTATCCCTCCTTAGAGGATTGATGAGGTAGAGGAAGGAGTGTTTCTAGCTGACCCTAACTTGAGGAAATAATATGAGTTATTGAGTGCCAATAGTAGGCACTTTCTACAGAATTGGTATGATGCCCTAGAAGGGATGGACTCGAAGGACATGTTGTCAGGAAACCTACAACAATCAATATGCTCTGATACCAACTGTTAGGTGACCCCTTATCCAACGGAAGCACAATTGATTACTTTCTTATAAGCAATTAAACACGGAATTATACCAGAATGATAAAGTAACTAGAAACTTGAGACAACAAAGAATTTGAGAGACAATACACACTCTTGTATTAGATATTAATAGAAGAAAATACAATAAGGAAGATGCCACTTCTTCCTCCACCTCAAAGGCTTGCCACACCTCAAGACCTTCTTCCCTCTCTTTCTTTCTCAACACAAAACCAACTCTACAACCTGAGTTGCTCTCCCTCCTTGAATGATTCCACTGATCTCCTTGACCTTACACCTATAGATCTCCTTGACCTTGCTTGCTTCAATGCTTTTACTTGCATTCTTGGTAATTACAATACATGCCTCATGGGTCCTTAAATAGAATCCCATGGTTACAAAAATAGAAATCTAACTACAATAATTAGACACGTAGCTCGTGACTATAATTAGTCATTTGACATGCAAACACTCGCTTCACTTAACTGACTGTTCGTCAACAACAGTTCTGGAACACACAGGCGACTGACGCCGGTCCCTGCTTGCCTGGTTCTGCCAACGTTGGCCAACTATCTGCCATCACCAGTTGCCTTCTGCACTGTATTTGATCGACGTCAGTCATGCTACCGACGCCGGTGCTTCTGGTTCTTCAACATCCTCTTCTTGTGTCTACAAATAGTTGAAGCTTTTAGCTCCACACCCTAACAATATCCCACTTGGAGATAAATAGCTGCTACTGTACATGTACCTGTACACCATCTATTTTGTTCCTTTGGCTCTGTATCCCTCTTCAAAGTCACTCTTGAAGACCAACCACCATGCAAACTTGTGATGCTATACCTGTCACTTATGCCATAAGAATTTTGCTGCTCCCAAATTCTTCATGACATACTTCTGAACCAACTCTACCCTTAGATTAGAAAACTCCCTGTATATGAAACCCTGCAACAAGTAACACAATACAGTAACAGGATAATGTAGCTAATATTATCCAACTTGGTAAAGATAAAATACAATGGTCAAACCTCCATTGTTTTGCAGCTTAATCAAGACCATATACCATAGCCTTTTGTCTCACATGTCCATCCACTCTCTTCTCTAAAATGGGAATCCATCCCTCTATCCAGTGCTTCCTTCCAGCTGACAAATCTACCAACAAATACCTGTTTGGTTCTTCTTCAAGGACTCACACTCCTCATCCATGCCAAGCTCCCACTGTTTCTAGATTCTACCTGCATTACTTCTTCCATCTTCCTAGTTCTTGACTATCAGTAAGCAATATAAAGAAGGTGAATAATGAATATGAGGTTCACTTACCATTTTTGACCTCCATATGGGTGTTTGAGACTCCTTGACAGCTAACTGTCCACCCATCATCCGTTCCAGTGATCGATCTCGGCCATCTCCCAGTCTGCTCCCGACTGATGTCCATTCCTTGCACTGACCCTGACTGCCGATGTCATTTCCCTGGCTGACGTCGATGTCCCTCCTGTCGACGTCAGTCCTTATGATCGACGTCAGACTTATCCTGCCTGACCTACCGACCCTGCTGGTCTGCACATGACCGATGCCAGTATCTGGATGACCGACGTCGGTCCCATGTGACCGACATCAGCGTCTGTGTGTTCCTATAAGTGATGAAATTTTCATCCATGAGCTCTTCTTGGATCAAACCTCTGTCCATACTACCCTACTCAGATTTATTCAGCCCCTGTGACTGATCTTTGTCCTTCATCTCCTCTATAAACACCAAGGCTTCTCTGTTCCTATCAAAAGCATCAAATTTCCTTTTCCTGCAATGAACTCTATCTATGCTTTCTGAATCTAAACACATACCTTTTGATTCAAGAACATCCATTCCCTTCTTATTCATGTGACCAAGCCTATTAGACCACATCTTTCAATCTACACCAGAAGTAGAATCAGTAATACAAGTAGACAGATAAAGAGTATCTACTTTCTTACCTCTTGCTAGAACAAGTGCTCCCTTGGTAACCTTCCAAGAATCTGCTGTGAGGGTTATTGTGCATCCCTCATCTCCTAACCTTCCTACAAAAATTAGACTCTGCTTCAGAATTGGAACATGCATGACCTCTTTCAACACCCATGTGTTGTCAATCTGCAATCTCAGCTGCACTTTCCTTTTGCCAACTATCTGACAAGGCGTACCATCCCCTAAATAGAGCACTCCAAAATCTCCCTGTTCATACTCATAGAACAAATCTCTATTTGGGGATGCATGAAAAGATGAACCAGAATCTAAAATCCATAACCCTACTTGACTATCTAAAGAAAGTATGAGAGCATCCTGTACCACAATATTTGCATCCTTTGCTTCTTCAATACCTGCATGTTGATTCTCTTTATCTCTCAACCAACACTCCTTCTTTGTATGTCCATTCTTTCCACAAAACCAATAGGTAATACTTTTGGATTCGGATCTCCTTCCCGACCTTGATTTCCCTTGCTCAATCTTCTCCCTTTGCCTTCCCCTGCTTTCTGCACTTAGCGCATTCCCTGATGATTCACCTGTGCTTCTCCTGTATATTTCTTCATTCAAGATCACACTCACAACATCATCAACTTTTAATATTTTAGAAGCAGATGCAGAATTACTTACTGCCATAACCAAACCGTCCCAACTTTCAGGCAAAGAACATAAAATCAAGAGAGCCTTTACCTCATCATCAAAAACAATATTGACTGAAGCTAATTGGTTTACCAAACCATGGAAATCACTGAGATGAGTATGTACCAATCCACCTTCCTGCATTTGCAAAGTAAATAGCTGCTTCATAAGATATACCTTATTAGAAGCCGAGGGCTTTTCATATAAATTCGCCAAGGACTTTATCAACTCTTCTGTTGTCTTGCACTGTGATAAGCTGGAAATCACAGACGATGCAAGGCTTAACCTTATGGAACTGAGAGCCTTCCGATCAAGAACACTCCATTCTTCATCCTTCATATATGTGGGCTTGCATGCAACCCCACCCAATGATAAGTACAAATCCTTCTAATACAGATAATCCTCAATCTGCATCCTCCAATGTTGATAATTCTTGCCGTTAAACTTCTCCATTCATAGCTTACTTTCTTCTGCCATTGCTGAACTCCCACTCAATTAGAAAACCCTGTGAATGACCTGTAATAAAAAAATAATAACCTGCTTCCTGCAAACCATAGCTCTGATACCACTTGTTAGGAAACCTACAACAATCAATATGCTCTGATACCAACTGTTAGGTGACCCCTTATCCAACGGAAGCACAATTGATTACTTTCTTATAAGCAATTAAACACAGAATTATACCAGAATGATAAAGTAACTAGAAACTTGAGACAACAAAGAATTTGAGAGACAATACACACTCTTATATTAGATATTAATAGAAGAAAATACAATAAGGAAGATGCCACTTCTTCCTCCACCTCAAAGGCTTGCCACACCTCAAGACCTTCTTCCCTCTCTCTCTTGCTCAACACAAAACCAACTCTACAACCTGAGTTGCTATCGCTCCTTGAATGCTTTCGCTGATCTCCTTGACCTTACACCTATAGATCTCCTTGACCTTGCTTGCTTCAATGCTTTTACTTGCCTTCTTGGTAATTACAATACATGCCTCATGGGTCTTTAAATAGAATCCCATGGTTACAAAAATAGAAATCTAACTACAATAATTAGACACGCAGCTCGTGACTATAATTAGTCATTTGACATGCAAACACTCGCTTCACTTAACTAACTTTTTGTCAACAACAGTTCTGGAACACATAGGCGATCGACGCCGATCCCTGCTTGCTTGGTTCTGCCGACGTCGGCCGACTATCTGCCATCGTCGGTTGCCTTCTGCACTATATTTGATTGATGTCGGTCATGCTGCCAACGCCGATGCTTCTGGTTCTTCAGCATCCTCTTCTTGTGTCTGCAAACAATTGAAGCTTTTAGCTCCACACCCTAACACATGTCCCTCAGCACCCATCATGTATGAATTGATTTTAATAAAATGTTCAAGGTCTCATAGACCTAAAATGCAAGTTTGTTGTGCATGATTTTAGAAGGAAGTTTCCTAACAAGGACATTCTCTATCTGCAGGAAGTCAAGGTGGTGGGTTTTTTATTGATGGATGTCAATAATTATATTTGGCACAATAGTATAATTTTCATAGAAATCATGCCATAGGATGTGGAGGGGTGGTCACATCCATTTCTCCAAGGTGGTGGCCATACTTAGTTTAATCTGGTGTGAGGCCCACCAACTGGTTAGTTTGGGCTCTTTTTAACATTAAAATCCACTCCTTTGGCTTTATTAATATTTATGCCTTGAATGATGTTTTGGAGTGTACCGATTTATGGTGATGGATAGAAAATGATCTCCTTAATGCCCATTGGGTATTATGTGGTGACTTTAATATGGTGGCATCTCCTGAGGATAAAATGGGCCACTTGCCTATGAGGTGGGTAGCTAGCAAAAGGGAGGTATGGTTTTATATGTGCACTAAATGGGGCCTTTATGACCCCAATTTGACATGTTGGCTTGTAGATGGAGTTTGGTACATCTAGAGTCTCTTTAGGTAAGGTCTCACTCAAATTATAAAGCATCTAGATAGGGTAATGATATCAACCCAATCGTACTTCTCCTTTGATAATGGTTTCTTTCTTATGGTGTAGGCACTGCTATATTTTGGGCTTTTAAATCACTTGCCCATTTAGTTTTGTGTGACATGGTAGTTCATGAAACCCAAAGTCCACATAACACAATTCTTCCTTAACACCTCCTTGTTCAAACATGAGCCCATGGTGGTACACATTAAGAGAGTTTATAATTTATATCCACATCCTTCCTAAGAATCTAGTTGGATTCTCTAGTGCGATGATGCCATTAGAGGACCTCTTACTTTTTATAGATCTATGGCCACCAAATTTCCATAATTTGAAGACATTCTTACTCTACTACTATGTCAGAGCTAAGTCATACATCTCCAGCTCTAGAAAAAGATCCCTTTAATGAGGTCTTGTAGGTGAGAGTTACATCCTTGAGGCACTGCATTGTGATTATATACAACTACAATGCCCAAGTGTCCCAAGTCAAAGCCAAGATTTATTGGCTTAAAATAGGGGACAAAGCTTCTAAGGAGTTATTTCAATTACTATGAGCCAAAAACTCAAAGCAATAAATATAAGTCATTGTTAAGGTTAGTAACAGACTCACAAAGAATCCATAGATTGTATAAAATTTTGTGCATGATTATCATCAATTTTTCAAAGATCAAGCATCTTTAGCTGAGCATGAAACTGCCCTTCAACAATGCGTTTCAATGGTGCCATGAAAACTCAGTCCCACCTAGTGGGTGATTTGTGATAGGCCCCTCACTGTTGATGATTTGCATGAAGTACTGTTTCACACGGCTAATGAAAAATCCCTTGGCATTGATGGCTTCCCCTATGAATTATACAAAACTCTTTGGGATCTTATGGGTAGTGATTTACATAAGGTATCAAGAAGCATTTCATGAACATTCTCTGGGTAAAAATATAAATTCAAGGAAATATCAAATTCATACCTAAGCAGGGAGATCCTTAGTTGATCTACAACTAGAGATCCATCACCCTCCTAAATTTTTCCTATAAAATTATTACCAAGGCTCTAGCAATCTAACTATGTAATATGCTACCTCTCATTATATGTCTAGAATAAACAAGCTTCATTAGAAGATATTATATCTTGGGTAACATCATTGCTGTCTGGGAAGGGATGGATTGGGCCAGATGGTCTAAGGAACAAGCTATGTTCATCAAAATTGACTTTGAAAAATATATTTATTGGATCGAATGACCTTTTATCTTAACCATGCTTCGAGCTTTGGGTTTTGAGCCCATCTTCATTGAAACCATTCAAATGCTTTTCTCTGATGCCTCGACTATCCTCTCTATTATTAGAGTTACTTGTGAGCAATTTGGCTTATTCTAGTCCATTTTCCAAGGGTGCCCTCTGGCTCCCACCTTGTATGTTCTTGTAGTTAAGGGTTTTGGATATTTTTAGCAATGCCCAAGCTAGTGGCCTTGTTAAGGGAATTTATCTCCCTCTCTATGCAACTACTCTACATGAAGATATGCAATTGCTTAATGGCCAATTTGTAGATGATTCCTTCCTTACCCTCATTGAAAATGAAGCAAATATGGAAAATGATGTACAGTGTCTTGACACCTTCTACTTGGCCTCTGGCTCTAACATCCAAAGGCAAAAAACTCATTGCTACAGACAATCATACCTCTTTATGCTAGTGTGGGTTGCTAAATTTGGTTAGAAGTGGATCCAATATGATGAAATCTTTAAATTCCTTGGCATCCCCTTTGATTTTGATGGTTCACCACCTATACTATGGCAATATGTTGTTGATAGAGTTGTTAAGAAGTTATATTAATGGGTGATGAAGTCTCTTTCGTTGGCAGGAAAATTTCAGATTTGCTAAAAAATTCTTACATCGACCCATGTGTACTACTCGTCATGTTGGATACCTTCCAAAAAATCTTACTAGAAGCTGGAGAAATTTCTCAAACATTTGTTTTGGGCCAATTTTCCACAAGGTAAAGGATTCCACAGGGTAGCCTAGGAATATTACTACGTCATGCATGAAGTACGAGGGATGGGACTCATCGACATAACTCGATAAGGATCTACCTTATGCACCAAATGGATTATCCAGGCCATTGAGGGCCCAATAGCTTGGAAGGTGTTATTCAGACACAATATCTCCTTAGGCTTTCCTAAGGGTAATAAATCTTGGAAAGGGCCCAGCTTCCCTAATTTATTCTTCATCTAGTCTCCCATCTAGATCACTAGGTCCTTTGTGGCCAAAATAATCTGGAAGGCTTGGTAAAAGATTAAGCCATCGCTGCTCTGGAATGGTTCCAATTTCTGTAATGGGCTCTCTACTAACTCCCACTCTCTTTGGTGGTCTTTCATATTTTCTCTCAATGAAGTACCCCTGCTAGAAGTCCCTTGGATCAACACCCTCAAACTTTATCATAGAGGAATTCATTCCATTTAGGATATCTTTTATAGGTGTTCTCTCTCTTGGCTATCTTAAGAGGAGGCAAAAGATAAATTTTAATTAGCTAATGAAAACCAAGAATCCTACTAGGAGATTCTCAATGCCATCCCATATTCCATGCTCCATAAAATCTCAGTCCATTCCACTTGGCCATGGTGGAAGGATTAGAAATGGTATGTTGAGACCCATTTTTGCAATTACATTCCTTAGCTTGGATATGCATGTCTCACCCCCCCATTTGCCATGGTTGGCAAGATTAATGCCTGCTAGGGGCTGCACTCATCTATTAAAATGTGGAGCTTTCAATTCAACACTATTTGGGGGCTTGTGTGGAGCCCAAGCTTGCTCATTTTACTTGGTGTATCCTACACCAAGGCGTACCTATTGGTAGAAGACTTGTTCAGCTTGGAGTCCACCTACCTACTTGCCCCTTCCTCATCTCTTCAGGCCTTTTTAGCTTAAATTACTCCTTGGAGACAAACCCACAATGCCCTTGCAATACATGTAAGTCTAGCATACTTTCAAAGTGGAGATTATTTTTTGGATTTGGAAAAAACTAAATTATTCTATATTTAATCATGCTTTTACTAATTTTAATGTTTCTAATTTGCATAAATTTTCTATCATTTCCAATGTTCTTTTGTAGATTCAAGTTCAAGCCAATAAAGTGGCTATAGAGCTTGGGTATCTTCAGGATCTCCTCTCCCATTAGGGAGATGCTCCTTGTACTATGGCTTGGGATCTATCTTATCCACCTAGGGATCCCAGATGGGATGATAGAGTGCCTCATCCACCTTATGGTGGGCATCATCATAGCTGTTATAGGCACCACTCTTACAACAACACCTTGTACCAGTGCATTTCCCCTCCTGGGTAGAAGTGAGGTTGACAACCACCACCTCCTTCCACTACTAGGTTGGATGGTTGGGGTGATCCTCCTCCTCCTCCATACCTAGATGCTTGGTGGTGCCTCCTAGAGGCCATGCAAAGATGGTGGATAAGTTCTGCAGGCTCTCTTTGGCCATCTCACCTACTCAGACACAAGCAAATGATGATACAAACACTGTCTAAGTTACTGGTTGGGAGCCTATTCTAGATGGCAATGATTTGCCAAGCTTGGGTTGGGGTTGTCAGGAACCTAAAACAATAAACATGCTCTGATGCCTACTTAGTCAAGATCTTGCTCTACCAATAGAGCACATATGATTACTTCTTGTATTAGCAACTAAACACAGAATTTAACCAGAATCAATAAGTAACTAGAAATATGAAACAACACAGGAATTGAGAGACAATACACAATTGTATTAATAATCACTCAGAAGAATATACAATAAGGAAGATGCCACTTCTTCCTCCACCTCAAAGGTTCGCCACACCTCAAGACCTTCTTCCCTCTCTCTCTTGGTCCCAACAATCAACTCCAATACATAATTGATGTTCACCTCTCCAACCAGTCAGTAACACGCTGCCAGTACACCAAGTACACAACCGTACTCCAAGTAGATCTCTTGCTCTCTGCTACTACCTGTAAATCACTAGACCTTACTCACCATTGTAGATCTCCAAAAGAAGCCATGCTAACCTGCTGACTAAGATGATACAAATATGAAGAACCCTGCTGATTCTCCAAACCAATACCCACCTTGGTACTGTGGCACTAGGAGGAACACACCATTGCTCTCTTCTCTCAGAAGGAGCTCATTGCTCTCTTACTCTCTAGCTATAGTTTTACAATATAACCCATGAGTCCATATATAGATCTCATGCTTACAATAATTAGACTATCTTAATTACAATAATTAGACACGCAACTCAAGACTACAACTAGCCTTTGACATGCAAACAAATAGTCCAAAAATAGACTCTCTGGGATCAACATGCAAATTGCCTGTTCACATATAGGCTGCCAACGTCAGCTCCTCCATGACCGATGTCGGTCGACTGGTGACCGATGCTACTTTCTTCCTCGCTACTATCTGACCGACGTCGGTTGATCAGACTGACGCCGGTTGCCCTGCAACTGACTCTGCAACTCTGCATCCTCTGTAACTTTTCCTGTTTGCATCCTGGTGAAGCTTTTAGCTCCACAACCTAACAATCTCCCACTTGGAGATAAACATCTGCACCTGTATCTGCACCTGTACCTGTACACCATCTAAATTATTCCCTGGCTTGTATCCCTCTTCAAGATCAATCCTGAAGATCAACCACCACACAACCTGTGATGCTATACCTGTCATTCAAGTAACCTGCCACATCCGAACCTACACATCCATGTAGTGAAGACCTTGACCCTGCATAACAAGAATCCTTGCTGCTGATCCCACTGAACTTCCCTCCAGTACTCCTTCCCCGAATTGGCTCCATACTTTCTGACAACTCCCACTGCTTGGGAAAACTCAGGTCTACTCTAGACCTCATGTGATTTCAAACCCTGTTCTAAGCTCAGCTTGAACTGTCCAGCCCTTGGTGTGCTTTCTGATTCTACATCCTGCATCATGAACCCCGCCAACACCGTCTTCACATTAGCTCCCACTGGAGATAAAATCTCCATGTCTCTTATGCCAAAGAATTTTGCTGCTCTAAATTCTACCTGACATACCTCTGAACTAACCTTACCCTTAGCTCAACAAAACCCTGTATCTCTGAACCTATAACTAGTATACCATTCACATACAATAACTAGATAATGTCGCGACTCATCATCCACCTGGTAAAGAAAAGAACACAATAGTTACACTGACATTGACTAAAGCCATGCTTAGTCATCCACCTGTCAAAACCTGTACCATTGTCCTGCAGCTACCTCAAGACCATGTACCTTGGCCTTCTATCTCACTTATCCATTCACTCTCTTCTCTAATAAGGGAATCCACTCCTCTCCCAGTGCTCTCTCTTAGCTGACAAATCTACCAAATCTCCTACTTGGTTCTCTCCTAAAGAATTCATGCCATGCTTCCACTGTTTCTGGATTCTACCTACATTGCCTCTATACATCTTCCTAGTTCTCAACCATTAGTAAGCAATAATAAAGAAGGTGAACAACAAATATGAGGTTCACTTACCATTTTTGACCTCTACATGAGCATTTGAGACTTGTTGACAGCTTGCTATCTGCCCAACATTCGTTCTAGTGACTGATCTCAGCCATCTCCCAGTCTGCTCCCAACCGATGTCGATTCCCTGCACTGACCCTGACTGCCGACGTCGTCTCCCTGGCTGACGCCGGTCTCCTTTCTACCGACATCGGTTCCTTCATGACCGACATCGGTCTTCTTGTTGCTGACATCAGTTACTGTCTGACTGATGTCGGTACCTGTGTTCGTCTATGAGTGATAACTTTTTACCCGCGAGCTCTCCATGGATCAAAATCCTGATCAAATCAACCCTGCTCTGCTCAGAATAATTTAGTTCCCTCACCTGATCTCTGTCCGTCATATCCTCTATGAACACCAAGGCTTTCTAGTTCTTTAGCTTGTCAAAAACATCTATCTTCCGCTTGAGAACCTGCATTCCCCTCCTACATATGTGACCAAGCCCATGAAGCCACATCTCTGCAACATAAGGTGAAACAGTAATATAAGTAGATAGATAAAGGATACCTACTTTCTTATCACCATCTAATTCAAGTGTATCCACTGTGAGAGGTGTATCTCTCATCACCCAAATTTCCTGAAGAAATTAGACTCATCTCTAAGACTAGTAGCTGCATGACTTCCTTCAACCACTGTGTGTCATCCGTCTACAATTTCAGCTTCACTTCCCCTTCGTCAATAATCTGACAAGGCTCTCCAACCCCTAAATAAATCTTTGCAAAGTCTCCAAAGACATATCCATTAAAAGATGCTCTATTTTGGGCTGCATGGAAAGAGGCAAAAGAATCTGTAAACAAAGATTCTACTTTATCCAGAACAACCTGTGCAACATCACCTGTAACATCTGCTTCTACACGCTGATCTTCTGCCGGCCAATAATCTCTTTTTATTTGCTCTTTCTTTCCATCAATCAGACCATTCATGCTATTCAATTTCTCCATTCGTAGCTTACTATCTTTTGCCATTGCTATACTCCCACTCAATTTGAAACCCCTGCGAGTGACCTGTAATAAAAAACACTACCAGATCTGAAACCACCTGTTAGTCAACCCAACCAAAAGCTCTGATACCACTTGTCAGGAACCTAGAACAATAAACATGCTTCGATGCCTACTTAGTCAGGATCTTGCTCTACCAATAGAGCACATATGATTACTTCTTGTATTAGCAACTAAACACAGAATTTAACCAGGATCAATAAGTAACTAGAAATATGAAACAACACAGGAATTGAGAGACAATACACAATTGTATTAATAATCACTCAGAAGAATATACAATAAGGAAGATGCCACTTCTTCCTCCACCTCAAAGGTTCGCCACACCTCAAGACCTTCTTCCCTCTCTCTCTTGGTCCCAACAATCAACTCCAATACAGAATTGATGTTCACCTCTCCAACCAGTCAATAACAAGCTGGCAGTACACCAAGTACACAACCGTACTCCAAGTAGATCTCCTGCTCTCTGCTGCTACCTGCAAATCACTAGACCTTACTCACCATTGTAGATCTCCAAAAGAAGCCATGCTAACCTGCTGACTAAGATGATACAAATATGAAGAACCCTGTTGATTCTCCAAACTAGTACCCACCTTGGTACTGTGGCACTAGGAAGAACACACCATTACTCTCTTCTCTCAGAAGGAGCTTATTGCTCTCTTACTCTCTAGCTACAATTTTACAATACAGCCCATGAGTCCATATATAGATCTCATGCTTACAATAATTAGACTATCTTAATTACAATAATTAGACATGCAACTCAAGACTACAACTAGCCTTTGACATGCAAATAAACAGTCTAAAAATAGACTCTCTGGGATCAACATGCAAATTGCCTGTTCACGTACAGGCTGCCGACATCAGCTCCTCCATGACCGATGTCGGCCGACTGGTGACCAACGCCGGTTTCTTCCTCGTTGCTATCTGACCGACGTCGATTGATCAGACTGATGCCGGTTGCCCTGCAACTGACTTTGCAACTCTGCATCCTCCACAACTTCTCCTATTTGTATCCTGGTGAAGCTTTTAGCTCCACAACCTAACAGGGGTCTTAATGATATGGATTCACCACCTTTTGACCTTGCTCTTGCTACATAAAAGTTATCTCTTTTTATGACCTTGTGACTTAGTGACTTATTTCTAGGCTTTGCCTAGATTATGTTACTTTTTATTTTGCTCCTAGGCTCTGCCCAATGTGTCATGGTGTGATCTCATACCACTTTATTTATTTTTGAATTATTTGTATAATTATATTAAATTTATATATATATATATATATATATTTCATCAAAAAAATATACACATGACATTATCGAAAGGAATTAAACCTAAATAAGAATACAACGACTAGAATTATTACTCTAACAATTTTTAAAGTAAATAAATATACCTAAATTAGGAACACAGATTGCATGATTACTTAGACTAAAGCTAAAAACTGAGCATGTGAGAGCCTTTGAACATATTGGCTAGTGGCGCACTCAAATGAGATGTTAATTGGTCTACAAATGTTGTAGAGTGAAAATAATTATAAAAGTGGGCTGATAAATTATCTACATACATGAAATAACTCTCCAAAATCAATAAACATGTAGTGGGTCATGAGGCATATCAAAACTTCATGAATCCCTTGAACAATAAAAATAGTCAAGCGCTATTAATAAACACCATGTTACATATGGAGCCAAGGTAAGAAGAAGCCACAAAATTGAAAGTAGATTGATATGTAAGATACCTCCTTCATATCCTCGCACAAACTAATCTATAGGAGTTGGTTTACGAACCAAATAAATCATTCAGTTATTTATTTTAATCTAACTATTATAATATTTACTCACCTATGTGAGTACTAACAATACTTTTCCTAACATATACTAACTATTTTTTGGGTTTTTTGAGGTTGGGAAAATGATAACATCATTTTTATTTGATTTTAATGTGGTTGATATTTTTTTCATTAAAACTCAATTTATGATACCCCAGAGTTACTTTGGAGGTACCTCTAATGGTAGGTTTTTCTAAAGTAACTCCATGCTACTCCTTGTATAAAATATACTGCCACACACATTTAACATTATTTTGATTTCCCTTATTGTAAAGATGGAAACTCTATTTCTCCCTCTTTCAGACCATCCACTCATAAATCATTATGTATGACATGTTCATTATTATAATAAGACTTAGACAATAACCTAATGATGGTGTAAATAAGTAAATCAACAAAGGGGAAGACTCCTACTAGCTAGTAGATTATTTTAATTACTCAATCCATTTTATAACATATGGGCTACATCTTATATTCAATTATTTAGCTCACAATTTTAAAGTTGAAATTGAATATTGCATTCATATGATCTAGTTTGAGTGGAAACATCTTAGAGAAAATGATGGGTGTCAAATGAATGTGCAATACTTATGCAATTATTTTTCATTGTTGTTCTTTATTTGGAATTCCTATTAGTGTTTTATCAAATTTTGGATTTATAAAAAACCCTAGATGACAATATTACTGTGGAAAATTAGGAGAATAATATAACAATAATAATATTCATTGATTTGAAACTATTGTATTCAGGAAACTTATTAAAAATAGTAAAATTTAATGAGAAACAAAGACTTAGTTGGAAACTATATCCACAAGAGGAATCAAAAATTGAAACTCATTGTGCTAGGAGGTTTGATAGTTGGAATTAGGAATCAATAATTGGATTTGGGTTTGGATGATAATGCTAAGCAAAAGAAACTAGAGGGGTGGTGTTCGTATCCCATATGGGGTGCTATTATCCACTTACAATGAGGAAATAAGGATTTTTGGGTTCTCTGTGTCTTCATCTATGGAGCTTGTATCTAGAAGGAGAGCTTGCGATCACTTGTAGAGACCATTGTATGATTAATTTTCCTTAAAAAACCCTAGATATTTAACATGTGAAGACTAATCTAAATAAATGGGAAAATATATCAATAATCGAAGTTGGGCAAGACCTCAACACCCCATGTATTGAGCATTGCCTACATACTAATACTTTGAAGAGGGATCAAACTTCATGTAGTTTTTTCATGCTATGATGGTGTGTGAATAACTAGTGCAATATGTTAGATGTTAGTGAAATATTAATGTGATTAAGTTCCTTAACCATTAATTGTGATGCCTTGTGACCTATAATATGTATTCAAATTTGAGCTTTGGTTTCCTAAGGCTCCATGTAATAAGAATTGGGAGAAAATAAATACTTTGCTCTCAATGCGCAAACATGATTCTGGGAATTTTTGATGTGGAATCCTCTTGTGTGAAAAATGGCTTGAATAAAATTTATATAGTCATATATTTAAAAATCCTTTGAATGGGGCTCATTAGGGACGTAGGTTGACCTTCCTATATCTTTTGATTCTATAAATTATCCATTATTTGGTAGGAAGATAGGGGAGGGGGCAAGGGTACTAGAGCGATGCATTATAGTCCCTTAGGGAACTATTGTCTAATGGGTGGTTTCACTATGTGAAGTGTAATGCAAGACCTAAAATATGTCTAAGCTTGATAAGAATATAGATAAGTAAATTCAAGGGTCATCTATCAACTTAAAAGAGTGTGCAATCAGGTCGAAAGTGATCAAAAGGGGCCCTAAGATAGGTTTGGGGCTAAGTGTGTAAAAGAGTGATCACATTTGCATGGTTTTGGCTTAAATATTAATTTTGGTGTCTAAATTTTCCCATATTTCATTCTAGTAATGCAACAAAAGAGAAAATTCTAGAGTAAAAGGAAAAAGAGTGTGCACCTAAACTTACCTATGAAAAGGAGTCTTAGATGTAGGCCACGATGTTGAATTGTGCTCTATGCAAAAAAATGCAATGAAACATATGTAATATCAATATTTACTAAAGATAAATATAAAAAAGTAATATACAAATAACTAGAGAGTGATAATGAATGAGTACACTCAGTTGGGTATGCAAACCACTGTGCTTTCCTAGTGTAAAGTTGGTAACTATAGCGTGTTGTACCCTTGGAGTTTTTATTGACATTAAATAGCTTGGATTGGAATGTGCATTCTCAAATTCTCATTGATAAGTGGGTGTGATTAAGAATTCAAAGTGTGATTTACTCCATCATCGCCTACCCATAGTAGTGAAGTAATTTAGAATCCTAGTATGAATCCCAATAGACATTTTTGGTGCAAACATTGGTGTGAAAACTAATTTAAATAGTGAACCGACCACTAAAAATGAAATAAGGTTTAATTATGGTGAAAAACTAGTGAAAATACTGAGTATAATCTGGGTTTGGTGTATACAGTGCAAAGAATGACATGAATTTTCCATTTTATTTGCAAGATTAACACAAAAAATTGAGCAATGTGGAAATAATGTGTTATGCACATAACCCCAATTGATATTTAGTGCATATAAATTATGAGACTAAGTAAAATAATTATGATTCTAAGTAAATCTATGTGCTAACTTGGAATAACATGTCATGCATGATTGCCCCTAAATTGAGCAAATTTTAGATAAAACTAAGTAATTCTGGAGACTAATACTATGAAACTATCAAGCACTGTTTGAGGTAAATTGAGGTTCTAATAAATTCTATAAATGCTTTTTTTTTAGGCATTTGGATAATAACTATAACAATGATCTCCTAACCAATGTGGTGCTCCTATCCAAGATGACTTTCTATGTATTTTCTAAGCCTCAAAATACGTGAACTATGTAATGATTATTAAATCCTATTTGTGTACTAATATGAGAAGTCTAGTCTCTAAGACAAACCTGTGTGAATGCCCCTTCTTTTGAGGGTAGTTTTGTAACCTATAAACCTATAAAATAATTTAAATGAAAATAAAAATTTATGCAATAGGTTGTTGTGATGTTAGAAATGTAAATTTGAGTAATGTTGACAACATGGAAAGAGCATGGTGTCATCATGTATGTAAATTGAACATAGTAATTGTAAGATGCATGTGGAAATAAACATTCACAATAAGTATGTATAGATATATGTGATAAGGAAGCACAAAAATAATTGATCAACTAAGTATATAATATTGATCAAAATTGTTTAGAGATAAATACATGATATCCACCATGACATTGGAAGGTTGGGTGGATGCATGATGTCCATCATGGCATAAAAATCTAAGCAAAGAATCAAGTAAGGTGTCATGGCCATGATGCACACAATCAAATATTACATGCACAACACACATAACAAATAATAGAAGGCCAAGGGGACACATACAAGGGACATGTTCAAATGTCACTCACTTGAATAGAAAACACATACAGAGACATGCTCAAATGCACTCACACCCATAGAAAAAAGTAATGAAGGCATATATGCATGTAGAAGGACATGTGAAAATATCCACCCACATGAATAAAGTACACACATAAGCACATGTTCAAATGTCCTCACATGCATACAATTATAGATAAATGGGCTTTAAACCATTTGGAAATGACATATTCAAATGTCCTCAATGCAAATAGATAATGCATACAAGATGTAAAGATATAAAAAATAATATAAAAGTATGAAAGATTATGTAATTTGATTAATAAGAGTTAATTTTCAACCTAATTATATTCAATAATTGATATAAACATTAGTATATTATAATATTAGTGAATGAGCAATATCGAAAGATGTATTGTGAGAGAAAGATTTGAGCTTTGAGTAATATAATGTGGGCAAAGAAGGATAAAACATGTATGTACCATGCCTCCAATGAGCTAATTAATGAATACACATGTTGTATGAAGCTTATGTGTAGTCTGGGATTGAGTGGTGAAATCTTAAACTCACTCAGACAACAACAGGGTGATGGATACTAGAACAATACACTCATGTCATCCCAACACTCCTATCTAAATGCATTTTCTGAGTGTGTAACAATGAAAGTACCCACGACTAAATCTAGGGATGGTGTTCTGTGTAATCTAAAATCACTCATATGCACTGGTGAAGTATGTATGATATAAATTTGAGTAAAACATGTATATAATATTGTGCACATCTGAACTAATGTATGACAAAATACATATAAACATGTATAGGTCCTAGTTCTAGCATTTTTGGAATATTTTACTATTTTTGTATTTCTACATATATATGAACTGAGAAATAGAGAGAATAATACTAACCGATTACTCCCTTAAGAGTCTTACCATCAATAGATCTTGTGTTAAACAAAGTAACGGTGATCTCTTTCAAATGAAGAGTATCATGCAATTTTATAGGTTCTGTATCATTGCCATATTCATATTTTGTATAATTAGTATCATCAAGATCATACCAATTTGGATTGTTATAATCGTCATCTAGATTTTGAACTTATGATATGGCACTCTGGTCTTCTATTATATCTTGATATGAATAGTGAGTTATCTCATACTCTGGTATTGACCTTTCTAATTTCTCCTTTACAATGTGTATTGTGTCATGTGCCTTTAGTGACATGCCATTACTTGTATTTTTTATGTGTTAGATTAAAGTATGATTATTTTTTGTTGCTTTTTCTCTAAATATGTCCCTTCTTTGGAAAATGATGTGACCTTGCTTTCACGATCAATTATCAATCATTGCTCCTATTGATTTTAACCATGATCCTTCAAGCACAAAATTGTAGGCGTTTGAATTTGAAATAACATGAAAAGTAAGATAACGTTATTTTGAAGAAAAATAAACTCTTAACTTGGTTGATCCCATACATGTTGTCAATGCACTAGTTTTATTCAATTGTTGATCCTTATTTCTAAGAGATGTGAGAAATGGTATAGAACAAAAATTGATTTCTTGATATTCCTTAACCTTGACATCTGTAAAATGTTTTTCATCTATGTGTAATGATAGTGAAAGGGTATTGATATGAGAAAAAGCTTGGAATTTACCCCTTTGTGACCACATAAGAAATTGTATCTTTTGTAGGTATTTCATGCTTTTGACTTTATTTTGTTAGAAATATTCTTTTACTTGAATGATTTTTTACTTATCTTGACTTTGTTTTCTAACTTATCTTGTAGTAATTTCACCTTTTCTTGATGTAGCTTTTGTAACCTTTGCTTTTCAAACTATTTTTTGTAATTGATCTTTTTCGTCTTCTACCTTTTATAATATTGCTTTCTCTAACTCATCTTTTTGAATCTTTTCTTGTGTTAATTGTGCCTTTTGAACCTTTTCTTGCTTTGATTTGTCTTTTGGTAACCACTTTTGTACTAGTTCTAATTTTACAACTTTTTGTACTTGCTCTTGTTCCACTATGGGTTGTTTAATTGATGTCTAACTTATAGAGTCACCACTATAAATTAATTTTTAGATTTTATTTGTAAATTCAAATGATGATCAGTATGATGCCCATACATTCTATGATATGCACAATAATATTTTGATCTCCTTAGAGGATGTAGTTTGATCAACATATTTCAACTTATTGCTCTTAGAATCTCACTTGAAGTCTTATTATCCATTTGCATACTTTTTGAATCACTTATTGTATATTTATTCTATTTTAGTTTCTCATTTTGATATAAAATATTGTTAGGTACAACATTTCTAGATGGAGATGCACATACATGAATAATATTAGCATATTCTAGATTCTTTGCAATATGATGTTCTAATAATGTGATCTTCGCACTAAAAAATTGATTTTTATTTTTCAACTCTACTATTAACTTTCCCATGGTGATGATTTTGTCCTTTAGAGCCTCACAAGCAAAAATTGTACGTGCTTCATATTGAACATGCATACATACACCCTAAAGAGGAGATGTGGGCCATAGAGGGGTTTGAGAAAGGACAGGTTGATTAACTTAATTTGGACCTATGGGCTAGGCTTATATACCTATTAAGATAGTGATAACATGGACCTGGTTAGATGTAAAGTAGCTATCAAAACCTTGAGGGTTAGGAGGAGGAGGAAGATATTCTCTTCTATCCATAAAATATGACACTAAAACTTTAAAATTGATGTTATAAAGGAATATATCATATCTAAAAATCTTAAAAAAAATAAAAAAAGGAAAAAGAAGGATATAAACCCTAACAACATCCATAGTTAAGGTTTGACAAAATTTGAATAAGAGATGAGTTAAACAATATATTTTATCAAATTTGAGATTAATAGAAAACCCTAGATGATAAACCGATGTGCAAAATCAAGAGAATAATATAAAAATAATAACATCCAATGATTTAGAATTAATGTATTATGAAAATAAACTAAAAATAGAAATTGTAAATGATAAACAAAGACTTAGCTAGAAATTGTATCTATGGGAGGAATACGAGGCTAAATTTTTTTATGTAAGGAGGTCTAATGGCTAGAATCAAGAATCAAAAACTAGATCTAGGACTAGAAAATAGCATTGGGAAGAGGAAACTAGAGGGGTGGTGCTCCTGTCCAATATGGGGCACTCTTGTACACTTGCAATGAGGGAATTGAGTTTTTTGGGTTCTTTGTATTTTTATTTGCATAGCATGTATCTAGTGCAGAAGCTCGTGATCACTTAAAAGACCACTATGTGACTGATTTTTGTTCAAAACTTTAGCTTCTTGACATGGGAAGACCAAAGAAATTCAATGGAGAAAAAGGGGTCAACAGTTGAATTTGGATGAGACCTCAACACCCCATGTGTTGAGAAATTCCTACATACCAATACTCCAAAGAGTGATCAAACTTCATATATTTCTTCCATGTTACGGTGGTGTGAAAATAATTGGTGTAATATACTAGATGTTGATGTAATACTAATGTGATTAAGTACATTAATCGTGACTTGTGATCTATGATATGTATTTAGACTTAAGATCTGGGATACTAGGGTTGTATGCAATTAGAATTGGAATAAAATAAGTACTTTGCTCTCAATGTGCCATCATGATTATGGTGCTTTTCAATATGTAAGCCTCTTGTGTGAAAAATGTTTATATAGTCATATATTTGAAACTGCTTCAGATGGGGATTATTGAGGACATAGGTAGACCTTCCTATAACTTTTGATTGTAAATTAACCATTATTTGGTGGGAAGATAGGAGAGGAGGAAATGCCACTATAAAGATGCATTATAGTCCCATAGGGAACTCTTATCTAATGGGTGGTTTTATAATGCTAAGTGTTAGACATAACCTAAAATTTGTCTAAGGTTGATAAGAATATGGATGAGTATATTTAGGGGTTGTCTATTAATTTAGAGGAGTGTGCAAGGTGGTTTAAACTGATAAAATGGGACCCTAAGATAGGTCTACAACTAAGTGTCTAAAAGAGTGGTCACAAGTGCACGATTTTAATTTAAATGTTAACACATGTGTCTATAGTTATCAATTTGTAAAATGATACCTAAGAATATTGTAAATAAAAATTTGAATGCATTGTTTGATTTGCATGAAGTACCAAGTGATCATTCAAGTAGGAGTTACAACACCATTTTTTATCTATGAAAATTTTTAGTAGGTATAAAATTCACCTCATGTATTAATACCTTTTGTCCACTTTTTTAAACTTTCAAAAGGTTAAAGTTTATATTATTTTTATAATTTCCACCAGGAATGACCCTTAGGGAAAAATGTCAATGCCAATGAATGATAAACACTTGACTCAAACAATTACACTCACCATTTATTTTGATAGATATAATTATGGTGCCATGAGGAGGAAAAAAGGAAGTAAAATATTTCCTTTCAAGAAGATTGAGGTGTTACCTATGGGAGATGGGAAGAATGATCCTGCAATAGGTAAATTTGTAGTTATTATGGAAGTAAGAAAGAGTGATGTTGTAGAAGGTGGTGTGGAAAAAAGTTTGATTGCAATTAAATAAAAATTTAAATTCATTCAACAAGGGTTAACTTACCATGGCTGAATCAAGGAAGGATCTAAAGGTGGTATTATGGATCTCCTCTCTAGTTTTTTAAAAATTGAGTAATCTTTTGGGTAAAAGTTGATTTTTCTTTACTAAAATAACTTTCTAAGGAACAAATGGATATTATTACTAGAAGTTATGGATCAATGTGAGAGATGTTTAAACTTAAGTCTTAGATTGAATTTTAAACTTAAGTCTTAGATTGAATTTTGTCTAAGATTGAAGCTTTAGAAGTGTTGAATGAAGATGTATATTTTAAAAAAAATATTCACATGGGATTTATGAAAGAAATGGATTTAAAAATGCTGGGAATAGATGATGATTCTTTTCCTTCATCTTACTTTTCTCTAGACTTTGATTTTTCTATTTTTGAATCTCAATTATTTAAGATAATCAACATTCTTTATGATTTAATAAAAAATGAATTTGAAGATCTGACATCAAAATTAGTCTCAGGGAAAATTCCTATGGGGCATTAGAAATGGAAGCTTATAGTGGATTGGTTGAGGGAGTATTAGAAGGATTTTGAGGTAAGTGATCTTTGTTATCTTTTGAAGGGTTGGTTTTTAGTCAAATTTATTAATAATTATTGCCAAAGATCAAAATATTAACGTTGAAAATAAGTAATGAAAAGGATTAAAGGAATAATGTTACTTTGAAAAATGACCAAACCATAAAATGCAAGATAAGAGATTTGTCAAGTGGAAAAGACATCAAATGGATAAAAATTGTACAATATTTTTAGAAGCTTTGTAGTAATGAATCAACTATAAATACATAGCAAGTAGAAATAAGGAGAGAGAAAATGACCTTAAACCAAAAGAGCATTATAAAAATACAAGAGCAAGTCAAGAAGAGACTAGATTATGTTGTTGAATGGGATATGAGTGCTCAATTAATAGAGCCAGAGAAGAAAAATGAGTTACATAAAAAAGCTTCATGTGTATGCCAAGTGTCATAATCATTTTATAAGTGAGGAGAATATGTGGGGGAAGAAGTTACTTGTATAAATAACTCTCAAATCTAAGAAGTAGATAAGAGAGGTGACATCCACCTCATAAATTTGAGATAAAGTACATTTATAAATATAATAAATGCACACATAAACAAGAAATAAGATAAACCTAAACTAGCCTAAAGGACCTAAATAAGATTAATTCTTCAACACTCACCCTTAAACTTAATTTGGGGTTATAAAAGGGGATAATTTTTTTTACAAAAAAAAAAGAGAGTTGAACTTGCATAATACTCTCGCTTGATAGAAACTTCATTTAAGAAGAATTAAAATAGTTTGAGGAAAAAAATAAGAGAAGGTGTTATCAAAAGTCACAAGAATAAAAATGTGATCATCAAGATTTTCCAAAAATTTTCTTTGAAAAATGTGGTCGATCCACAATAAATTAAATACCAACAAGAAGGAGATATGATCTATCAAACCTTGTAAAACAAACAAGCTAACATCAATAGTTTAAGTTAAGTAATCAATATACCATAAAATATGATCTACACATATAATATAATAAAAATATATGTACAACAAGACAAAGGGAGCAAAAAACAACTTTTATCACAAAGTACAAAATCTTACAGAAAAAGAAGTTAGTCAAAAATAAGTTCTAATTAAAACATATGTTCTTTGCAACAAAAAACAATAAATGCATAAAAGAGATGAGTCTATCAAAATAAAGAAAAAGAAGATTTATTATTTATAAGAGATAGCACCGTGAAATAATATAATAATTATCACATAAAGACACAACAAAGTCTCTAAAAGATACATTGTCTTTATGTATTGGAATATTTTTGACCTTAAAAGGTAGGTGTTTTAGTCATTTTCAATAATGCAAAGTGTCACGAGTGAATTTACCACAAGATTTGTATGGATATAATTTCTAACATTTAGAGAGACGATGTCTATGTTTTTTATAATAAGCATAAGTTTGAACATTTTAAACCAAAGCATGAGCATTAGAAGCATTATAATCAAAATAAAATACATTATAAATCATTTGGTATGGAGAACAATACAATATCAAATTTACATTGAAGTATTTGAAGCATTTAACTAAGACATTTACAATTTACATTATGCTTAAATTAAAGATGTTCAATAATACTTTTTTTGCACTTACCTATATGTCCATCCGCATATCCCATGAAGTGCATTATTTTTAAGCTCAGGTTTGTAGGAGTATCACTGTTCAAAGGATTACAAGTTGATTTAAGAACACAATGAAGTTCATTATGAGATATATTATTAGGTGTAAAAGATATAAATTTAGTATTTAAACATTAATATAAAATTGTATAGTCATCATTTTCTCATTTAAAATATATCTTAAAACATTAAGAGTATTATCTTGACATAATTTGATACTTAAGAGTATATATCTTATCATTTTTGAATCAATTTAATGTGTAAGCTTCTTAAAGATAAAAAATATAATTAATTTGAATACTATTTAATTATGATATTAAATAAATTTTTACAAAGTGATTAAATTTTAATACTAACATAAGTTTTAAGATTTAAAAAAATTAATAATACTAAATTTTAAATTGATTAATTTGTAAATGTAAATTTATAAAAAAAATACTAATAAAAAAAATTGAAAGAAATTATTTGATTTTTCTTTAAATAAGAGAAACTTAAAATTTTTAAGTTTTGGGAAAAAAAAATCCAAAATATCAACACTTATGTGTTGATTTAATTTTGTTTGAAAAAGGTAAAATTGATAAAAAGTTTTTTTTAAAGCTATATCATGATTTTTAAATATATCATGTACTTAAAATTAAAAGTTTTGATAAAAGATTTCTTTGCTATTTATTAGAATTTTTTTTATATGAATCAAAATTAACATATATAAAAACAATTTCGTTGTTTTAAAAATTTTAATAAATAGATTTATTTTTATAAAAGAAGTATTGATATTATTTTTAAAAAATGAGTTAATAATTCAAAATAAATAAAGCAAATCACTTTTAATTTTTTTTTTAAAAAAAAAAATCAAATGATTATTATGTAGTATGATAATTTTTAATCATTTCAAAAATTTATTTAAAATTATTGAAATGCGTTATATATGAAAGAAAACACTAAAATAAAAAAACCAAAACTTTTAACCATGTTTGTTTTAAAACAAAAGTCAACAAGTATGTTTTTGATGATTTCTAAAACATAGTGACCTATATTTTATTAAAAAAGTGTGATCTTAAATAAGAGATTAAAAAAACTCAAAGTTTTTAAAAACTCGGGTTGTTAATAAGAAGATATGACCCCTTTTTAAATGGATTTTAAGTTTGAAAACAACTCAAAATGTTAAAAAATTGAATTATAATTCTGAATTCAGTTGAAAACAAACTAAAAGAAAAATGAAAAAAACTTCTTTTAGAAACTTAAAAAAAAAGGTTCGAAGGAAAATAAATGCTACTCTTAATACATTTTTAAAAAATGGTTAGTTTATTGTCACAAAAGATATCCAAATATTTAATTTTTCACCCAAAACTTTAAAAATTAATTAAATAATGAGAAAAAATAGAATGTTAAAAGAAAAATCTTATTTTCTACCTCTAAACCTAAATTATTTTCAAGAATAAAATTTAGAAACCATAAATCTCTGATACAATAATAGAATTATTGTCAAAGACTAACATTGAAAATATTTAAAGAAAAAATGTTACCTTAAAAAGTGAGTAAACCACAAAATGTGAGATAAAAGATTTGACAATTGGAGAAACTTTCATATAGAGAAAAATCTTACAATATTATTAGAAGTATTTTATAAATGAATCAACTACAAGTACGTAACAAGTAGAATCTAGTAGAGTTAGAAGAATGACCTCAAGGCAAAAGAACATTATAAGAATATAAGAACAAGTAAAAAAAGAAACTAAATTGTGTTAAATAATAAAAAGAAGAACTCAATAAATATAGTTAGGAGATAAAAATGAGTTACATGAACAAACTTCATGTATGTGCTAAGTATCATAATCCTTTTAAAAGCGAAGAGAATGTGTGCGACATGTAGGGTAGGAATTGCTTGTGCACGTAACTCTAAAATCTAACAAGTGAACAAGAGAAGTGAGAGCCACCTCATAAATCTAAGATTAAATAAATATATGCGTAAATAAGACTTAGGATAAAATTAAACTAGCCTAAAGGACCCAAACAAGATTAATTCTCCAACAAAAGAAGGTAGAGATATGATTCTTCAAAATCATAGTTGGTTGACTATGGCAAAGAAGATGAAGATCTATTCTTGGTAGAAGATTTTTTTGAAGGATCAATTGGATCCTAGATCCAAAAGGTGTGGGTTAGACTATACTATTTACCTTTGGAATATTGGAGAGTGGACGTGTTTACAGTTTTTGAGGATGCTTTAGGAAATTTTTATGAATTAGATCCTAGGACCTTCGGTAAAATGTTACTTTTGCTTGGACCAAGGTAGAGGTAGATTATTTTATTTTGGAAACAAAGGCTCATTTCAATGTGGAAGGAAAATATATTTTATAAACGTTTGAGTTAGAGGATCAAGGGAAGATATGCTTTAATTATTCCAAGTAAGGTCACATTACTAAGTTTTACTCTAAATCTAGGATGGGTTGTTTGGTGAACTGTCAATTTGGGAAGGATCATTAATAAAGCAATTAGATCTTGTAGATGCACAAGGGTTTTGTCAAATAAATGAGGAAATAGATTTGGAGTTTGAAAAAGGAAGATATTGATTATGCTTTGAGGAAAAAGTTTCTTGTGGAAGTTGGATCCGATCTTATGGCCAATAAGTTTGAGCCAATTTATTTATAGTTTATTTGAGCCAATTTATTTACAGTTTATTTTGCCTCCATTAGAGGGTTTGGTTTGGATTGAACAAGTGGAGAACTCCATTTCTGTGAAAGAAGGCTTTAGATATGTTACGAAAGATGGAGTTTTTTCTCTTTTGAGCTATAAGGTGTTGGAAGGAAATCCTGAAAAAAATTGTAGTGTTGGTTTAGTCAAGGATCTGGATATAACAAGTAATAATCAACCAAATATTAAGAGTTATTATAACCTATTTGAAGGGTTGAATAAAGGGGGTGAAAATAAGTTTGTGAAGGCTTTTGAGGAAAAAATAAGTATTAGTTGTTTCAAAGGAGAGATTTTTAGATGATGAATTAGTTACATGGTTTCAGGGGAAGGATGGAGAGGTCATTTATACTTGTACAATTTCCCAATCAATATATGACATTTTAAAATCATCTTATCTAAAAATTTAAAGAAAGGATGGAAAAATAATGGTAGAAAAACCTTCTTGAGTCCTCATTGGAGGTTGTCAAATCAGGCTCCCAAAATATAGTGGTGTAATTATTTCCCAAAAGAAGGAAGAAACTCTTTCTTTGAAGATCTTCCTTTAACTCCTAAGGGTTTTGGGGGTAATGCCCCTTGTTGGGTATCCTTGTGGATGTTGGGGATCAACCAACAATAGATTACACTTGTGAAAGCAATAAACGCGGAAATAAATCAGATAGACAAGTAACTGAATGAGAAATAGCAAGAACAAGAGATACAAGAAACCACCCTGAAAACTTGTATTAACAAACTCTTTACTAAAGGAATACAATTGAAGAAACTTCTTTCTTCCACACCTCTCCTAGATGTATAGATCTCTCACTAGATCTCTATTCCTCAAGAGCTCTCTCTCTCTCTCAAGAACAATCAACTCCAACAAGCCTGGATTGATTCAATTCTGTACTGTTCTTCAACATACCAAAAATATAATGAACTACTACAATAATTCACACAAAGCTAAGAAGATCTAATTCTACATATAGAATTAGGAAACTTGAGCATGCACTTGCAACAAACAGTTAAGCCACTTGAACAAGGGCTCTAAAAATAATATTGCTAATAATAGAGATGCGAGCTTAAGACTACAACTTAAACTCATCATGCAAACACTCGCTTCTGTCCTCGGAAATAGCTTTTTAGACGCACAGGTAACCGACGTCGGTTCCTGCTGCTTGCTTGTGACCACCGCCAGCTGATCCACTACCGACGCTGGCGCCTCTGCAACTGCACCTGGCCGACGTCGATCGCTCCTGACCGACGCCGGTGTATGTGTAGACCCAAAACTGTCATAGTGTGCTCCTTGGTGAAGCTTTTAGCTCCACACCCTAACAATCTCCCACTTGGAGATAAACAGCTGCACCAGTACCTGTATAGCAACATCTTCTAGCTCCTCCATCTTCAACTCAATCATAAAGACCAACAGAAGTTGAATGAAGATTCAACTTCTCCTTTGTAACTGACTTGGTTAACATATCAACAGGATTCCTATCCGTATGGATCTTCTCCAGCTTCAACTCACCATCTTCCAATACCTGTCGTATGAAATGGTACCTTAGCTGTATGTGCTTTGTTCTTGAATGAAAGGCTAAATTCTTAGCCAAATGGATTGCACTCTGACTGTCACTGTACAACCTACAACTCTCATGCTCCCTACCAAGCTCATCCATGAACCGTGTCATCCATATCATCTCTTTGCTAGCCTCTGTGGCTGCAATATACTCTGCTTCTGTAGTTGACAAGGCAACAACTTTCTGCAACTTAGATATCCAGCTAACCACCGTTCCACCTACAGTGAAAACATAACCTGTAGTGCTCCTCCTGCCATCCAAATCACCTGCCATATCTGAATCTACATAACCATGTAGAGAAGTATCTGAACCTCCATAGCACAAGTGCCTACTGTTGGTTCCTCTCAGATATCTAAGGATCCACTGAACTGCTTTCCAGTGTTCCTTACCTAGATTGGCCATATACTTACTTACCACTCCCACTGCTTGGGCAATATCTGGTCTAGTACACACCATTGCATACATCAAACTCCCTACTGCGAAAGAATATGGAACCTTACTCATGTACTCTACCTCATCATATGAATTAGGACATTGTTCTTTACTCAACTTAAAATGTCCAGCCAAAGGTGTGCTTACCGGTTTAGCATCCTGCATATTGAATCGTTTCAACACTTTGTCCACATAATCTTCTTGAGACAATATCAACCTGTGATTTTTCTTGTCTCTCTTAATGCTCATGCCAAGGATTTTCTTTACTGCTCCCAAATCCTTCATAGCAAATGTTTGAGCTAATTTCACTTTAAGCTTAGAGATATCCTGCATGTGTGAACCTGAAACTAGCATATCATCTACATACAACAATAGAATAATATATCTACCATTATCAAATCTCTTGAAATACATGCAATGGTCAGATTGACACGTACTGTAGCCATGCTCAGTCATAAACCTGTCAAATTTTAAATACCATTGCCTAGGAGCTTGCTTGAGGCCATACAAGCTTTTCTTCAATCTGCACGCAAACTTCTCCTTACCTTTGACCTCAAATCCTTCCAGCTGTTCCATATAAATTTGCTCATCCAAATCTCCATGAAGAAACGTTGTCTTAACATCTAGCTGCTCAAGATGCAAATCCTCAAAAGCAACCAAAGACAATACAACCCTTATAGAAGTCATCTTAACAACAGGAGAAAAAATCTCACCAAAGTCAATACCTGGCTTTTGTGCAAATCCTTTCACTACCAATCTGGCCTTATATCACATCTGTCCATTCTCACCTTCTTTCAACCTGTAGGTCCATCTGTTCTTGAGTGTTCTCTTTCCAGCTGGCAATTCAACCAAATCCCATGTTTGGTTCTCTCTTAAGGACTCCAACTCCTCAACCATGCCACGCTCCCACTGACTCTTGGACTCCACCTGTATTGCTTCTTCAAAACTCTCTGGTTCTCCACCATCAGTTAGCAATAGATAAAATAAAGAAGGAGAATATCTAATTGGAGGCTTACTCACCCTTTCTGACCTCCTGATGGGTGTCTGAGACTCGTTCACAACACGTTGTCCACCTAAATGCTCTGACAGTGACCGACCTCGATCACCTCCAGACCTGTTACTGGCCGACGTTGGTTCTGTCTGACCGACCTCGGTGTCTGTCCTGCCGACGTCAGTCTCTGTATGGGCGACCTTGGTTTCTGTTCTGCCGACGCCGGTCCCTACCCTGCCGACGTCAGTCTTTGTGTTTTCCTGCAAGTGATTATTTCTTTTTCCCGCGAGCTCATATTGGACCTTCACCTTGTCCAATTCACCATTGCTCTGCTCAGATTGATTCAGCTTCCTTAGCTGATCACAATACATCACTCTTTCATTGAAAACAACATCACAGCTCCTAATTACCTTGTTAGTTTCTAAATTCCATAATCTGTAACCAAAATCATCTGAGCCATAGCCAATAAACGTGCACCTCATAGACTTAGCATCAAGCTTCTTTCTATTTTCTTTATCTATGTGCACAAAGGCTTCACAACCAAAAACTTTGAGATATGAGAGATCTACCTTTTTACTTGTCCATGCCTCTTCTGGAATACCACCATCCAGAGCTGTGGAGGGTCCTCTGTTGATCAGGTATACTGCAGTGTCAACAGCATGTGCCCAAAACTGTAAGGGCAAACTAGCATGCAATCTCATACATCTTGCACGCTCCATTATTGTCCTGTTCACCCTTTCAGCAATTCCATTCTGCTGAGGTGTCCTTGGAACCATCCTTTGCCTGCAGATTCCATGCATATAAAAATAATCTCTGAACTTATAACTGCAGAACTCACCACCATTGTCAGATCTCAGGCACTTCAATCTTTTACCTGTTTCATTCTCAACCATAGCTTTCCAAATCTTAAAAGTCTCAAATACATCAGATTTTCTTCTAATACAATAGATCCATACCTTCCTTGTAGCATCATCTATGAAAGATACATAGTATTGTGATCCTCCAATGGAAGCAACCTGAGCCGGTCCCCACACGTCTGTGTGAACAAGCTGCAACTTATGCCTCTTCTTAGTAGACCCAGTCTTGAGAAAACTAACCCTTTTCTGTTTTCTGAATACACAGTGCTCACAAAACTCTAGATCTATGCCTTTTAAATCTGAAAGCATACCTTTGGACTTAAGAATTGACATCCCCTTCTCACTCATGTGGCCAAGCCTTGAGTGCCACAATTTAGCATCCACATCTAAAGTAGATAATACAGAAGGAGATTTGTTAGTAACACAATTACACAAATAGAGAGTACCTTCTCTCTTACCTCTGGCCATAACAAGTGCACCCTTGGTCACCTTCCAAGATTCTGCTGTGAGAGTTACTGTACAACCCTCATCCCCTAACTTTCCTACAGAAATCAAATTTCTCTTCAAGCTAGGAACATGCATCACATCTCTCAACACCCATGTGTTGCTATTCTGCATCTTCAGCTGCACTTTACCTTTGCCAATTATTTTACAGGGCTCATCATCCCCTAGATACACTATTCCAAAATCTCCATGGATATAGTCACTAAAATATTCCCTGTTAGGGGTAGCATGAAAAGATGCACCAGAATCTAACACCCAAGATTCTATATTATTATGCAGAGAGAAAATTAAAGCATCTTGTGCAATACCTGCAACCTTGGCTTCTTCCTTTCCTTCGTGCTGATTGTCCTCCTTAGGCTTTGACCAACAATCTCTGCTTATGTGCCCCATCTTTCTGCAATTCCAGCATTGTGGCCTTCTGCCATTTCTGGATTTAGATCTGCCTTTCCCCTTAGACTTGGATCTTGATCTGCCTTTCTTGCTCTTCTCTTTCTGCCTCCCCCTGCTCTCAAAACTTAAAGCATTCCCAGATGTCTCTTTTGTGCTTTTCCTGCGAATTTCCTCATTCAAGATAACACTAACAACATCCTCTACTTTCAAAATATTTGATGCAGATGCAGTATTACTTACTGTCATTACTAAGCCATGCCAGCTTTCAGGTAAAAAACATAATATTAAAAGAGCTTTTATTTCATCATCAAACACTATATTGACTGAACTTAATTGATTCACAATTCCATTGAAATCATTCAGATGAGTAGAAACAGATCCACCTTCATTCATATGCAAATTAAATAACTGCTTCATAAGATATACCTTATTAGAAGCTGAGGGTTTTTCATACAAATTTGCTAACGTAGTCATCAACTCTACCATAGACTTTGCCTGTGATAAATTAGATATCACAGTGGATGCTAGACTCAGTCTTATAGACTCTAGAGCCTTTCTGTCAAGAACTTCCCATTCTTCATCCTCCATGTCTTTGGGCTTCTTTGCAACCCCACCTAACGGTAAGTAGAGATCTTTTTGATACAGATAATCCTCTATCTGCATTCTCCAATGTTGGTAATTTTTGCCATTGAACTTTTCCATTCTCAATTTACTTTCATCTGCCATTGCTTCTCCCACTCAAACAGAAATCCCTGTGAGAACCTGTAATCAATACTACATAGATCTGAACCACCTGTTAGTGAACCTAAGCTCTGATACCACTTGTTGGTATCAGCTCTTGAACCTGTAACCAAGGCTCTGATACCACTTGTTGGGGATCAACCAACAATAGATTACACTTGTGAAAGCAATAAACACGGAAATAAATCAGATAGACAAGTAACTGAATGAGAAACAGCAAGAACAAGAGATACAAGAAACCACCCTGAAAACTTGTATTAACAAACTCTTTACAAAAGGAATACAATTGAAGAAACTTCTTTCTTCCACACCTCTCCTAGATGTATAGATCTCTCACTAGATCTCTATTCCTCAAGAGCTCTCTCTCTCAAGAACAATCAACTCCAACAAGCCTGGATTGATTCCATTCTGTACTGTTCTTCAACATACCAAAAATACAATGAACTACTACAATAATTCACACAAAGCTAAGAAGATCTAATTCTACATATAGAATTAGGAAACTTGAGCATGCACTTGCAACAAACAGTTAAGCCACTTGAACAAGGGCTCTAAAAATAATATTGCTAATAATAGAGACGCGAGCTTAAGACTACAACTTAAACTCATCATGCAAACACTCGCTTCTGTCCTCGAAAATAGCTTTCTGGACGCACAGGTAACCAACGTCAGTTCCTGCTGCTTGCTTGTGACCGCCGCCGACAGACCCACTGCCGACGCCGGTGCCTCTGCAACTGCACTTGGCCGACGTCGGTCGCTCCTGACCGACGCCGGTGTCTGTGTAGACCCGAAACTGTCATAGTGTGCTCTTTGGTGAAGCTTTTAGCTCCACACCCTAACAATGGATACTTATTAATTTTGTTTAAGGGACATCATATAAGTCAATTTTTGGGATTTAATATTCCCTTTCTATTACTTGTTTAAAATTTATTTAAAGTTTAAAGTGGTTGGTATAGTGAATGGACTTATGTACTTGGGAAGTGATATTTTGAGATTATAAGGAGTATAATTTTTGGTAAGGGAAATGATGTTGAGTGCTATAAATCTATGTCTTGATTAAGGTCTTGCCTAAAGTATACACTTTTGCTGTATTTATTGGTGGCTTAAGGTATACTAAGAAATTAAAAATTTATTTTCTATTTTTATTGATTGTGTGTCTTTATGATGGCTCATTTTTGGGGTAATTACTTGTAATCATATAGGATGGTGGTAATATTCATGACTACTACAAATGTAAAATTTGATCGAGGTTTGGTACTGATTCTAATTTCATATTTATCGTTGTTCCTATTTCACTTTACCCTATTTCACTCACAACATCTTCACTTTATGGTCCTTGAAATGGGAGGGGAAATCAATAGATTTGAACTGAAGGATCATTACTTCATTGGGAGTAATAAGAAAGTTATGGATATTTTTAGAGATGTACTGTGGTTGAATTTTTTATATAAATTTAACGAATGTGATCCACTTGTGGCCATGGATTTTAATCTTAATTTCAAAGATGGAGTGATGGATGTAAGAAGATTAAAATTTAATATCAATAAAAAATGTTCTCTTTAGGTTACAAGCCTCCTTGTAAAGGGTGAAAGTTGTTACGTTATGAAAACTAGAGGTTTGCATTTTAATAAGTCATTTTTACACTATATAGAATAATTTCATGACACTGAGAAAGGTATCTATTGTGTTTCTTTACTTGGTTTATGGCCATAGGTGGCATATGTAATCCAAAAGGGTAGGTACTCTATTATTTTCTCTTATATTTCAAGCTTATTTCTCGCTTAAGTATAAGTAAAAAATTAATTTGCTCTTTTAAAAAGTTGTTAGAACATATTTCTAAGGGGGTGTAGGGAGGGAAAGTAAATTTTATGGCCCATCATAGACTCAAAGTTATTAATACTTGATGCTCTAAGTTCTTTGGGTTTAGATCTTTCCTCGGGATTTTTATGCTTCTATTCAAATATTTATGGTTTATCCTTGGGTGGTAGGAGAGGGAAAAAAAAGAAATTAGTATTAAAGAAGGTGTTAGTATTAAAGAATATGTTGGATGAGGATAAGGGTAGTGATTTTTCTGCTTTAGATCAAGATGGGGTTTAGATTTTAGAGGGGAACCTACCAAACGAGCCGCTTATAGGTGTTGCTTTAAAGAAGAAGCATACAAGGGATGAGATCCACTACGAGGGAGAGTATTGTAAATTTAGAGTAGGCTTTGATTATTATATAAAATCAAATAAGAATTTATCTTATTTATTTTTGAATTAATGTGATCATAATTGAATAAATTAGATTGTTAAAGATATATAATAATTACACAAATTTTATTGTAACTTGTTCAATATATCTATTTATTATTTCTATAAATCACTAAAGATAAATCTACTTATCTTTTTTTAGATGAATTTAGGTCTATAAGAGAGGTAAATTCATCTAAAATGCATTGGAATAAGCTTGTGAGTGCTTAAGCCTCGAAAAAAAGAGTTTGTGTCTAACTAGATAAGTCTGTGTTGGCTGGACAAGTCTACGACTATGATATTATCTTATGATTGTAGATATGTCCTATATAAATTTATTTTTATATTAAAGTATTGGGCATTGCACCTGGTTCTAATATGTATTCCTCTAGGTTAGGATGCTCGTCAATTTTTGCAAATGTCTTTGTTTATCTTTTCTTTACTTTAAACCCTAGCTTTTCACTATAAGACAATTATGAATTGGAAAAATGAGAGAAAAAGATAGGTTGAGATAATCTTAGCCACTCCATTATGACTAAATGTTGCCTACATATTCAGTAATATAATAATATAATCAAACCAAATGTATTTATCCAACCTAATTGTGTGCAATTTTGAATATGGATTACAACACTTGAAAACCTTTGACTTGACCTTATAAATAGTGATTTAGAATTAGCTCAAGTTTTTATCCTTTGACGAATTTTAGATTTGGAAGATTTTATTAATTTTATCTCAATGTGTCTATAGGAGAAGAGGTATCTCTAAATGCTTAGACTTGATGTGTTTATATAGGGAACTCTTTTGAGTAATTTCATTTAACCAACATTCAAAATGTGTGGGTTAACCCTTATGGACATTTCAAATTTCAAAAACTAGTTGTTAAAAGGGCACAAACATAAGTCCACTCTTAGTGGACAAGTTTGTGATAATGAACCTATCTATAGAGCACATACCCATCCTATAAAAGTAGGAACAACTAGCTTGAGGACGGAAGATGGTCTGAGAATGATATAAAATAGTTTGAACAAAAGACTTAGAAATTCCTATGAAGTAGTAATGACATTTTAAGGGATCAAGCCTATATATACGTGAATGGTGACTAAGAGTAATGTAAATGAGCATAATGCAAGTGGGTTAATGTTTTTTCAAATTAAAAAAATTCAAGTGCATAATACAAAATATTAGTGCCTAAAATTGTCCCCCTTTTACTCTATTAAATGGAATTTGATAGAGTAAAAGGGGGAGAGCTTTAGGAACTAATATTTTGTATTATTAACTTGAATTTTTTAAATTTGAACAAACATTAACCAACTTGAATTATTATCATAGACATTACTCTTGATAGAGTAAAAGGATAAAAGTATACTTTAATGCGTACAACATACTTTGTATTTAGAATAAAAACTCCAATTTGTGAATGCCACTCAAATCAAAACCTACAATGATTTTTTTTAAATAATCCTTTAATTATGATCTACAAAATAAATAACTTTAAACATGTGTGAAAATAAATTATTAAAAGGAATGAATACACTTGTGTGTATGTGAACAAAACTTGTCTTTTGAAAGATAATGGATAGGGGTTATCATGCCCCAGAAAGATGTATGAGTTGTATTTGAGTAAGAATATGGTTTGAATTGAATATGCCCGAACCCTAATTTGAAATGGAGAAGTGTCTAGAAGTTATGTTATCCATAACTTCAGTCCCACACAACTCCAATAATTTGAGTAAATGGAATCCACTAAGGGTTCTAATAAATATGAGTAATGCCTTAGTAAAGTCTGAGAGTCTGAGTATAAATTTATGAATCATCTATTATAGGAGGATATATGATTCAATCTAAGTAATACCTAAGTATAATAGGTTTTTGGAATAAATGTGAGTAATATTGAGCATAGAATGACATGAGTTGTCATTCCCTTTGGTGATATGAGTAATCTAAGTCACATAAACTCTGCCAATTTATCATGATATTTACAAAAATTATGAATATATATCATGCATATGCCCCCACTGTATTAACATTTGTAAACTAAATCTATAATCTGTGTGATATCTCATAAAAATAAATGTAATCATATGAAATATGTGACATATGCCATGCATATGCCCCAATTTGAGTCAAATCTATCATAATCTATATCAGAAACTGTAATATCTATATAAACATATATCATTTTGAAATGATATGTACCATAAATTTTAATTTTTATATATCTATGAAGGCTTAGTCTTTAAGATAAGTCACTATGTATGCCCCCTTTTGAGGTGAGGGATGAATCTTATGAATTAATTATCTCAAAAGATAGTAGTTAAAGACATCATGTTATATAAAAAAGGTGTAATATGAGTTTAATAGGAGGAGAATATGTCAACATAATAATATTAAAACATCTGAGTATGTATAATACATATCCTAAGTAGACAAGTTTCATGCCAAGACATATACATCAATGAACAATATAGTGAATAGTTAACATAGTAATGAGTATCCATAAACTAAGTAATAATTACATAGAGAAAGTGCATGATATGAATTATGGCACTACGTACAAGAAGCGAAGTGCACAATGTATATCATAGAACTAATAAGCTCAAGAATCTAAAAAAACTCAACAATTTGTTTTATATTTATCTACACAGCAAACAAAGTCTAAGAGTCATACATAATGAACAATCACATGTCACACAAGGCCAAGGGCCACACTCAATAGACAATTTAATGCCACACATGTAAAAGGATAATGAAATTTCCTACACACAATTGATATTTTAATGCCACACGTGTCAAAATACAAATTAATGTTCCAAATAAATAGAGTCAAACAAGTAACAATCAACATCATCAATCATGCATAGAACAATCAAGGCTAATCTACACAATTCATGTATGTCATCATTGCATATAACAAGTACAATATCTAGTGTAATAACAATGTATATAGTACGAGTTAGATCAAGTCATGTAAAATCAATGTGATTAATATAAAAAGATAAAACCTATGTAAGGTATAAATATGCCCCCATTGAACATGCATTAGTGTAGGAAGGTAGTCATGGGTCTAGGAAATTCCTGCATATGTGTGTCCATGTCATATGACATCTATATGTCATACTTGTCACTAATGTATACCATGAAATACATGTACAATAATATTGGATATAAAATGTACTATATATGACAAAGCATAAACAAATCATATAAATAAGAATTACATGTCATGCATAGGTCCTAGTTTTTTATTTTTTGAATATTTTATTTTTTTGAATTTTTTAGAGTAATATTTTCATGAATTAATTATATAAGTCATCCCAGTCATAAAATGGGTCCATGCCACTTGATGTATCATTCGATTTTGTAATTTTTTGACGATTGTATAAATGTATTACCTTTCTCTCCAATGATTGACTGCGTATTATTTTTGTATTTTTCTTTAAAGGTTGTCTGTCTTCATCATCATTGTTACTATCAAATGACATATGAACTGTATGTCATTTTTATAAGATTAGATTGGATGTGAAATCCAAGAGGTTATGTACATATATTACATTGAATCTTAACCAATAATTCCAACAATTAACATTCCCATGGAGTTCATACATACAATATGCAATTTCCTATTGAATTATGTGTTAAATCATTAATTGGAATGTGATGTTGATTTGTAGGACCTGTGTCATATTTTGAATAAATAATTTATGCTTTATTTTCTTGCTTTTAAGAAGTTCCCTCTCTTGAAATAGTAATAATTGCACATTCATGCTCAAATGTAATAGACATAATCTTTACCTAGTGTTGTCCCCATTGATCTTAGCCATGGTATTTCTAATTTTACATTATATTGATATAAATTAGGGTCAATGAAAAATATAACTTAACATGTTTTGAGCCCAATTATTACTTGAAAATTGATAGATATGATGCATTGCTTAGGTCCAGTAATCTTGTTCAAGTGTTGAATGTGATACCCAAGAGATTGGATAAGTGTTATGCTACATATATTGACTTCATGAGCATTAGTAATCTTGACATTCATGTCATCTATGTAAGGAATAATAATTAAAGGCTCAAAATATGAGGAATGAATTTTATTTACCTCCTTTGAAACCATGCTTATGACATTAGCCTTTTTGGGTATATCTTGCATTTGAACTTCCTTATTAAGAAACCTTTTCTTAAGGATGTTTTCTTGCTTAGCCTACACTTTTTTTTTGGAACTTCTCTTGTTATAACTTTTCTTGTTCCACATATTCATTTTATGACATTTTTTTTGTATTTTTTATTTGTGCGACTTTTTTTTTTTTTTTTATTCTTTTTGAAATCTTTCCATAGAAGATGTAGTCATAGTTTGAGTAGGTTGCTTAACTGTAGGAGGCATTCTTGAATCTGGTGGTGTTTTTATGGATGTATCTAATCTAATGATCACCATTATCAATAATACTTTGTATTTTGATCTTTAATACCCAATAATTATCTATATGATGTTCATATATTCTATGATAGACACAATAGTATTTTGATTTCCTTCGAGGATGTATGGGAGACTTGAACTCTTATTAGCCTTATGTAAATTTTTTAAACCATTAATAGTAGATTATTCTTTCACTGAATATTTTCTTGAAATAAAATATTTTGAGGTACAAATCCTTTAAATGCAAATGTAAATACTTGATTGACATTGGAATGCTCAGGATTTACCATATGTGTAATTTTGCCTTCAAGTAATGTAACTTTTAAATTTAAAATTTTATTTTTCTTTTGTATTACCTTTATGGATTTTCCCATGGCAACCATATGATCTAGAAGGGCTCCACAAGCATAAATCCTAGGTACTTCTAATTGAATATGCATTCAAGAACCCTCAAAAGGATGTGTGGGAGGTGGAAGAAGGTGAAAAGGAACATGTTGATTACCTTTGTTCTACCATGCATGATGGGGCATCCTACATCATCTAGTTTTGACATGGACCATGAAATCCAAAATAAGTTGTGGGTAAATAATCAAAGCATGATGGTAGCTAATACGACCTTGAGGTCTAGGGGTAGAAGCAAAAAAACAAGTCATGTATGTCTTTTGACGTCTAGTGGTAACAAAATACAACTCCGATTGAATGTTTCAATAATATGATTTGAGGAGGGCTTGAGATTGTTCATTGTTAATTTTAGCCTTATTATTGTTATATTTGATTTTTATCATTACATGTTTATGCATTTGTTTTACATATTAAATGGAAACATGCAATTACGAATATCATGGATTGAAGTATAAAATAAACATTATGCATATCCATTATAGCCATGTGTAATAAAAAGAATTTAGAAATAAATCCTTAAAATTAGAATGAAATACTAAAATGGATATGCTAAGAAAATATAAGGAAACCTTAAGGAAAATAGGGTTTGGTATTCTCACTACAAGGAACAGGGTCACCAATATGTTTTATCTATTTTTAGATTAATGTGACCCTAATCGGACAAAACTATTGAATAAATAAGATTGTTAAAGATATATAATAATTACACAAATCTGATTGCAATTGACTAAATATAATAATTTATTATTTATAGAAATCACTAAAGAGGAATGTACTTAACTTGTTTCAAATGAATGTAGGTATATAGAAGAGGTACAATCATCTGAAATGCACTAAAAAAAGTCTTTGAATGTTCAAGTATGAAAACAAAGAGTCTGCGTCTAATTGGATAAGTTCATGTTGGTTGGATAAGTCTGTGGTTGTGGTACTATCTTTTGAGTGCAAATCTTTCATGTGTAAATTTGTAAGTTTGTGACAATACTACATGCTGCACCTATGTTTGTGATGTATTCATGTAGGTTAAGATGCCCACAAATCTATGTAAATGTCTTTGTTTTCCTTCTTCTTGATTCAAATTATAGTTGTACACTGCAAGACAACTGTGAATCATGATAATGAGAGAAAGAGATGGGTTGAGCTAGCCTTAGCCATCTTAACATGACTAAATATTGCCTACATATCCAATACTCAAAGGAGGGAATTAAACCACATGTATTTCTCCCACCTAGTTGAGTGTGTGCAATCTTGTGTAATAATAATATGTCATTTGATTTTGAATATAGATTTCAACACTTGACAACCTAGCACTTAAAATTTTAGATAGTGATTCAAACTTAGATTAGAGATTTATCTTTTGAGGGTTCTTAGATTTGGAAGTTTTGTAAAAATTTCTCTCAATGTGCCATTAGGTGAAGACATATCTAAATGCTTAGACTTGGCATGTTTTTATGGGGACCTCTTTTGGATAATTTCCTTTAACCAACTTGAAAAATGTGTGGGTTAAACCTTATGGACATTTTGAATTTTGGAAGCTTGATGTTAGAGGGCACGGGGTCAAGTTTACTATGAATGGACAAGTCCGTGGTAACAGATTTGTCTACATAGTGCGAACCTATCCTAGAAAAGTAGGAACCACTGGCCCGAGGTTGGGAGAGAGTCTAAGAATGATATGAAATAGTTTGTGCAAAAGACTTGGAGATTTATTTGAATCAATAATGGTATTTTGAAGGGCCAAGCCCATGTATAGATAAATGGCTAGGGGGATGATGAATAACAGTCATGTATATGAATATAAGTTAAGTGGGTTAAGATTTGATCAAATTACACATTGTCAAGTGCCTAATACCAAATATGAGTGTTTACAAACTTATAAAATAATTGTAGGTAGTATAAAGGACTTTTCAAGTGACAAAGGCACCCAATTTAGAAACCTTGGTTTCTATGACTGAGTATTTGGTTATGAAGGATGAAGGAAATGTAGTTAAGGATTTAAACCAAGTTGTAGAGCCACAAAAGTAGTCGAAGGATACCATGGATAACGTTGCTAAAGAATGTAGGATTAAAGATAAATTAATCCTTGATCTAAGAGTTGTGGTGACTAAGGCTAGTGTCTTGGTAGAGTAGATGAGGGATTGTATACCTTCAAGAAAAAAATAAGCTTTGTATTTGAAAGTGTAGTGGTTGGGTTTTTTACTTAAAACAGTTATACCTTCAGTCTATAGATTTAAGTTCTTCAGATCATTTTTTCCATTGGTTTGTTTTTGCTTCAACCTAGGGGAAGAACCTTTTGTTTGAAGCCTATCTTCACAATCTTTCCCTCCCTCCATGTTGTCATTGGAAACCTAATCCAACTGTAGGTGACATAATGATCAGGGCTTTCTTGTCTTGCTTAAATAATGAATCCTCTCATAGGATAGAAAGGATCCTTTATTCTGAAGTTGAAGTGTTTGCCCCTCTTTGGATTAGGAGTAATCACCCTTGCCCACAAGATCTCATTAGAATTATTATTTTTTGTATAGACAAGTTTCTCAAAGAAATGGCTTTTGAAAAGATGAGGATTGTTCTAAAAAAATATGTAAATATCCTTATGGATTGGTCATCTCTAGTTTTCAAGGATCTTTAAGCAAGGTGGGTTGAGCTCACTACATTACCCTGGTTGAAAGAACCTCATTTTCCAATAAATTTATTGGTTGCCTTTGCAAGGATTAACTTGTATGCCAAAGCAGTGGTGGAAGCAAAGGTTGAATGGATTAGGCTAAAGTTTCATCCCCCCTCCCCCATCACTCCCATCGTCCCCCAACTTTGGTACCTTGTTATGGACTGGTAGAGCTTTACCCCTTTGAGTGATGTGCCTTTATAGGTGGAGTGGAAATGTTTTGTGGAAGCTAAAGGTTACTTTGCACCTTCAGATGTTCCAAGCTCTTTTCCACGTGAGTTCAGAAAGATTTGCCAAGAATATTTGATAAGAAGCTTTTGTTAAATTTTGATTTTTTAAGGATGTTTATCTCGTTGTTTGTTGTGTTCTATTGAGATTGTAACCTATTCCTCAACTTTCTTTCTATTTATGGTGAAAAGTTTAGCTCTATAGGAAGTTTTTTCTCAAGATGTGGCATTGTTTTCTTTTGCAACATTGTGTTTGTTAAGAACGAAATCCAAGTTATGTTGGGCTATTTTTTGGAGACTTTAATTTCCTAGTTTGTGTAACTTTTATGATATAAGTAAAAAAGTGAGGGACCCTTTAACCCTATTTTACCAAAAAAAAAGAAATTAATCCACAACATCTTTGATATATCCCGATTCCTCACTAAGCAAACTTACTTGATTATCCGTGGATATTTATATTTAGTGATTTGATTTGATAATTATTTGATTAAGATATAAGTCAGATGTTGTTATGGGACATATGTATGTTGCTTTGATTTCATAATTACATTACTATGAGTTAGTTGTATTGTATATTCTTTATAATGTGATCATGTTGATTTGATATTTCAGCAGTATTTTATGAGATATGTCATGATGTTAAGGACTAACTACTTGCTTGTTGTAAGTTTGACGCATGAGAGACTTATCCTTCAAAGCATGATGAAGGAAGAGCATCATCGAAGAGGGTGACATAGATAGAGGTGTTGGGGAATGATAGAGGAACGACTAGAATCCTACGTACACCACGTTAGCTAGTATACATTATATGCATAGTTTGAATTGTTAGCGTTAGTATATTTTTTATGATTGTTTACATTCAGATAATTGTTTTATGCATGGTTAGTTGTGTGTTAGCTTAGTTTAATGATTATGTGGAAGTAATCTTGTGAGATTTGTGTTGTGATTGTTATAATTCAGATTTGAATAATAATGTGTTATTTACCATCTTTAATAATGAAATGTAATTGACCTTACATTTGTCATATTATTAAGAAGTCATTATGATTATTTATTTTTTAAGTCATTATTATGAAATAAAGCAATTGTATTTTATTTATAAAAAAATACATAAATATCAAAAGTATTAGAAAGTATATATTTAGGATAAAGAAAATAAAAACAAAAAGAAAAACATAAACAGAAAAAAATATGGAATAAAATAAAACACAAAAAGAAAGAAAGAAGACAACTTTAAAGGAAGCACCATATTTATACAAGGAAAAAGAAGCAAAATCTAAAAAAGAAAAGGAGCGAGCTTTAGATAAAGGATAAAGGAGGAGTTGGAGAAAGAAGAAAGGGAGGCACAACATAGGAGAATAGAAGAAGGGACACGAAGTGGAAAATGTTTGACAGATCGAACCACTACAACATAGAATGCTTGACAGGGAGGTGAACTAATTAAAATTATTATTTGGAATTTGGCAAAGAGTCTGTATGAATTGTGAGGACATTTATTAAACTGGCTGTGTGTTTATTCTGTGTTTTGACCTCTAAATATAGTGAATATAACCATATCAATATAAACAATGACTTATATACCATTAACGCATTCTCTACCCAGTGAGAACAATTTGCAATGCTAGAGAGTGTTATTTTGAGCTCCTTAGCTTTGTTCTGATTGTCAACCATTTATTCGAAAATACCTTGGTCAACAAGGTACTTCTAATCAATAGCAAAATCAAGGTTTCAACCGCCTTCATCCTCTCTTGGGGATCGAACCCTAGACCTCTTTCTTCCATATTCATCAACTAGTGTGGTTGTTTGTTTTATTATTATTATTCTTCTTCCACTGCGGCCATTTTAATCAATGGCTTTATAAACATAGTTGGCAATTAAGAGAACTTTACTTGTTATTTAATTGTATTCATACGAGGTATAACTTGGGTTATGAGTTATTAGATTTTTTGAAATTATTATTCCTGACTGTTTAAAATTGAGTAGTGTGTACATGGAAATGATGGATTGTGATATTATTGCTTGTTATATGTATGTAAATCTACGTACAAAAATTAGTAGTATGTAGTCTAAACATAGATTATCCCTGATTGGTATAAACTGTATTTGTTATGCTTATTATTAATGTGATAAATCATATGGTAGAGATTGATTCATACATTTGATGGACTAAATGTATGCACTTTGATTATTCTTATGTTTAACATGTTTTATGACTGCTAGTAGAAAGTAATCTGTATGAATCTGTTGGTTATATCTATATTAACTAAATCTCACATTGTTGGTACTAAGTAGTGAGACGGACTTCACTAGCTTATTAGTATCACCAATGCTAGATCAAGATAATTTGATCAAGTAATGTATGAATTTAACTGATCCTAGAGATCAATAACTATTGAAAACTTTGGCCAAAGTAATGTTAGTTAGACATTGTCATTTCATATATATGATTTATATGTTTGTACGATATCATGTTAAAACATATTTCTTTATGGTACACTTCATGTTCTTGTACAAGACACGTGGATTAGTTTGTCTCTTTGGATTCCCGCACTATCATTATCTACAAGATTGAAAACTTTTGGCTCATGCAAAATTGAGTTCAAAAGAGAACAAACATGATTCTAATAATGACTAGAATTGGAAACATGCTATAATATCACAAGGATAGGAAGCCACTAAGTAATTGAGGAATGCCAACCTAAAAAAACAACCTTTTGAGGAAGAAGGGAAAGCCTCAAAAAGACTAACAATCAGTTTTATCACCATTCAGTGCTAAAATGCACAAAAGATCATTTATTAGCTTAACCAACCACCATAGAGGAGAAGGACCAAAACCTTTCACCTCAGATTGGTCAAGAGTCCAATTGGCAAGAGCATTTGCAACATTAGTGAGACCCTTAGGACTATGTGAATAAACGAGCCTATCAAAATTCTTTTGAAGCCATTGAATTTTGTTGAGAATTCTGCAAATTCTCCAATCCATGGAGATATTAGAGCTAGGATCTGAGAGCAATGTAATCCAAAACTTAGAGTATGCAACCAACTAGACTTTCTTCCATCCCACCTTCTAGGCGTTCTTAAGACCTTCCACAATAGCTTGTCCTTCGTCTGAGTTGTTGGTGGTAATTCCAATTCTGGTAGAAAAAAATGAAAACAATAGAATTGTCCAACTCCCTACCAATACCTCCAATGCTTGCATAACCAGGATATTCTCTTGACGCACCATCCGTAAAAACTCTATTGATCCCTACGATGAGAACCAATGAAGAACCCTTGGCTCTAGAATCTGTTGGGATTTGAGGGGGAGATAGAGCAATGTGAAAATCCTGAATAATAAACATCCAACGCTGAGAAGGAATCGAAGGAAGTTTCATCAAGTGCAAAATCAATTCTTTAGTATCAAACCCAAACACTATCCATGACCATTTCCCTGCAAATTCTTGCATTTCGCTTCTTCCATATATTCCATAAAATGAAAGCAACCCCAGCCCAAAGAATCCGATAAGAGAAGACATCAAACGGAAATATGTGACTCCAATCCTGAAGAGGTTGAATCAGGGACGAAAAAACAGTGCATTGGATGCCCAAAAGACACGTGAGATGCTGTGATTGTCTATATATGTATTTTATTTGTTTTTGTTTCAGAATTATAGTATGCCATGACATAGCCCCATGAAGAAGTGAGAAACAACCTTTATTCATTGCTGTTTTTTCAGTTTTGTAATTGTCATATGAAAATACACAACTGATATGTGTTTTGGAATTGTAGAAACCTGTTTATTAAACTTGTAAGAGCAGAGTGCACGCCATGCGCACTGTGATAGGTTTAAACAACCTATCAATTTCATTACTTGCCTAGCAAAACTATATCAATGAATAAGGTAAGAACAGGCACAATGATCAATAAGACAGTGCTGAAATTAGAGGAGTTATTGTTTTTATGCTTGCAAGTGAATCAATACTCAACTGTATTTATGCAGACCCAGGGTCAAAGGATCCAATGATAGTCATATTAATTAGCTTTAAGCACAAGAAAAAAAATGGTGGACGGACTTCAAGATACTCTTCATGCTCGTAGTTCAGAGTACTAACAATACCTTCCAAAAGATTGAAGCATCAATGATAGATAACATTTACTCGTGATGACAGTCTGGATGCCTCTTTCAGTTAACATAGTTGCAAAACTTCATAAGATAAGGTACTCGGATCAAGTTTAAAGACTATGCCAACAGTGCAGGACTTCGAAAGGAACCTTCACAGCGTATTAGTGGTCCAGATGATGAGATCCAGACTACCAAAATGGGATTTGGTTAGTGGCACTGGGGATTCTATTTCACAGCATGCTTTTTTTTCCCCCTAATTAGTTCTGGCTCCCAAACTCAGGTACAACAGTAGCATTCCAAGATTATAACTGCAAGGTCATCGATTATTTTACTCACCGTAGGGTATTTTAATTTGATAGTTCAGCTGTGGGCAATGGACATTAATCCACATTTAGCATATACCCTGCTCTTTTCTTCTCTGCTATTAAGAGACATTTAATTTTTTTATTGGGGAAATATATGCTGCAGAGAGTCCAAGTGGATTTCCACGGTGATGAAAATTTTCGGAAAGAACAACTAAAGCAGAAGTTAGTGAGTTGGTTGAGGGAGTATAAACAAAGATTTTCTGTATGGGATAAATAGCCATGTGATTCCTTGATTTAATAAGAATTGCAACTGTGTAGAACTGGTGTTTGATAACTCGTAAAAGAATATCGGAATTGGCAAGATTTCGCAATGCACAAATTGGGTTTTATGCAGCTTCATAAAGGTCTTTCATGATTCCATAATTCATCAAATTAACCCCTTTCATGTAATGGCAGGGATTTTAGGTTTTGAAATTTTAGCAAACTTAAAGTGGTTGTAAAAATGTCAAAGATCACCTTAACAGAGATTACACATCAATATTATTTCCTTATATATTTCCCCATAAAAGAAGACAACAAACTAAGATTTGGTATATTTGTATGTTTCTCAAAGTTGGTCAATCCTCAGCAAATGATGGTCATGGAAGCAAATGAAAGTCATGGAAGGACATCATCACATTGTCTAGGATATTATAATATTGTTCTCAAATAGTAAAGCTTTGAGAATAATATGAAACATAGTTAATTCCATTAATATGGTGTATATACAATGGAACACACACACACAAAACAAAAGCCACAGAGGCCAACCTATATTAGATATTAATCAGAGGGACATATGTCTTATCAATTTGTTTCATATCATCATTTGTTCTGGATTCTGAGGTGTTTTCTAATGACCATTGTTCTGAGGATTGAGTATTAAGGATTTTGATGCTGATGCTAAAATCTATACAGCTGTTTTCATTTCATTCATATGTTGATAAACAAGGCAATATTTTTGGCTCTGTTGTTACCATTGTTTCCTCTTTATTTGCTCATTTAAAATAAGTATAGCAGATAGGTTCTGCTAAAAACATTTCTTTTTGTATACCTCCCATTGCACAATAACAACTGTGATGGGAGTGGTGGTGCACGCGGGGGAACTGCCGTGTGAGTGCAGTAATTCCACCTATGGTTGAGGTTAGAATTTGGAAAATGTTAAAAACCTGTTGAAATTAGAACTTGGAAAATGTTAAGAAACCTGAACAAGCGTTGTGCCCTGCTAAAAAAACAAGCATTAATTAATTCACTTGATGGAACCAACCAAATGGTGTAATTATTATTACTCTCATCAAATGTGTGGGGTGTGATCATATTCAATGAATACACAGACAATATTAATTCGGGTTGTCCCAATCAAGTCACTACGAGAGTATGGATGCCATTAAAGAGTTTTAGATACGGTGTACATATCTGGTAATGAATCTTGCCAAGAAGTACATTATAAACTCCCATAAACCACGAGTCTTAGGCTTCATTGAAAATCAAATAGCACCTAGCGTTATTGACAATTTCTATGCTGTCTCATTCACCATGGTTGAATGTACGGAGCAAAAATCTTTAGAATTATATTTACCTAACTGTGCTTTCCACTATTCAACTATACTATGTAGTGATAGACTGATTGGAGTTGATGTTAAAGTCCACTTTTTATTGATACTTTAATTCCTATACCCTGTGAATTGCAACCTACTGATTTAGGTACAAAATGGCATAGGATTCCATTCCAAGTAACAACTCCCTCTTCCCTATTCCCTGTGGTGCATTCCAAAGTTTGTGGGCAAATGTCACAAATTACCTACCAAATGAAAAATATCACCGAGACTGATTTTTGCATTCCTAAGTTGAAAGTGCAACCTCACAGATGTCCATAATCCATAAGATTCTGCAATAGTACTTGACAAATAGAAAGCCTTAATTTACCTCTTTAGTACTGCAGGTTGATCCAGTAATCCCAGTAAACATAAATTCCCCACACCTTATACTCTGAAAACCCAACCACTCTAGTAAAACCTCCAACTTCCATAACCTCTACTTATTCTCTAGACTACGGAGCAGTGGAAACATGAAACACCACAGATAACAAAAGACAACCCAAAATTGATACAATTCGCATTCCTTTATTCCATTGATGTTAAGATCTCATCGAGGCATTTGTTTTAAAACCTTTTTGCCTCATCAAGAACACCATTTTCTGCATATGCTGCACTAATTATTATCTCAGTCCATGAGATAAAATCTCTTCTAGTTGTTCCGAACAAAAAAATGCGTGCATTCTACATGCGTTCACATTTTGTCAAACAGTTCACCTACCTTTTATAAGATTCCACATTCATACATGTCTATCAGGTCATTTACAACAACAACATATTGTCTATAACACACAAATATTTATTTACAAAGAAGAACGGCATCCAAAATTGAACGGCTGCTCTGTGTCAATCATATTGACCTGCTATCTGTCAATCATATTTTCCGTAACATGTCCATTTCTGTGAGTGCCTGTGCTGCCTCTATGTGAGATTAATTCCTGAATTCATGGGTGAGTGTATGCACATCACATGTCACAGAAGCGCTGAAAGCAATGGTACTGTAAAAACTGAGTATTAATTAGAGGAGTATTACACGATGGAATTGCTAATGATCATTTAATAGGTTGCATCGAATGAAGGAGGATATTAAAACAGAGGGTTTCATGTTTGGGGTTACTGATTCTATAATTTTTGAAGAGCGATCCCATACATCATCACAAGTTTAGAATCTGCTTACAAAATACTTGCACCTTTAAGAAGCAGCTACTGTTTGGGAAGAAACTTTTGAAGGGTGGGAAGCAGTAGGTGCTGAAGATTTGCATGAAACCCCTAATAGAAGAAAAAATTCCTATAATTTCTTCAGCACCCTGGACCCTTAAAAATAATTAACTAACGCCCAACATGAAACCTATGTTTCTCTTTACATTCAGTTGTATTGGATTTCCTGTTGAAAATATAATCTGGAGGTACTTCATTTATTACACCCAACTCTGACATTCCAAAGTCCTCATTGGCTCTGAAACTCTTCATCTACGTACAAAACATTAAATGATGAATGGGGGATATGACAACAAGACAGCAGTTGAATTAAAAGCGCAGCAGTTTCAAAATTTGAACCAGCAGCAGTTTTTAGAGGTGAGCAGGAAGAATTTAGAACAACAGTTTTGAAAAGGAAGAATAGAACGCAGGGTATAAAGTGAGTGCAGAAGAGAAGAACAGAGCAGAACATCAGTCATATTAAGTGCAGAACAGAGCATCTGTAAGCATAAAAAAAACAGAATATTGTGTGTGTGCAGCAGAGAAGAGAACAAAACAGCTGTAAGAGTTATACAGAGCAACAGAAGAACAGAGCAAAAAACAACAGTAGCTGTTAGTAAGATATTTAAAGAATATAAGTTTTTAACAACAGTAAATTAATCTTTATTACAAAATATATATATATAATCTGACTATTTCTTTCTTGTTGCAAATTTTTTTATTTACGTTTGGTTCAATATTTATGTTAATTTTTTATTAAATCTAAATTTTGAAAAATGGTTAAGCCTGCCTTAATGTTTTATACCTTAATGTTTTTATGAAGGTATCAACGTAAATGGAGTTGAATGTTCAAAAGTTTGAACATTATATTTCAAAAGCACAACATGACTATTAATATGATTATATCCACATAGTTATTTGTGGGTACTTTATCAATAAATGTTGATCATTTTTTTTTAAAAAAGTTATCATTTTAAATGAGTGTTTAAATAAGGGAGGGGATCTAGTAGTTGTGCGTTTTAACTTCGCACTTACATGGTATTAAGTCATATCATGTTGACTTAAAATTGATATCGATTGATAGTTTAGCATTTTTACTTTTTAATTTTAGATTTTTATCGTATGACATGTCAATATGGTCCCAAGGTTTCGATTGTCATGCAACGAGTCACTATTGAGCTGTTTTGAAGGTCAAATTGATTGGTGATAATAAAACTGAGATATAAAAACTTTAGTTAATAACATCGGGCCCATGCTCCTGCATGCACCTTGTTTGAGGTGACTAAGCATTAACACCTCACCACCCTGTATCGAATACCTTGAAGTTGGCATTTAAGGAACCCATCTCCACGTTAATTCACACCTACCTAATTTCATCTTGGTACCAGTCACTTTGCATTTGTGTTGCTTTTGAAGGGAAGCGCAGATGTAATGTATTTGCGATGTTGGGAAGACTAGAAGCCAACTCCTCCCCTGCGAAAGAAGATCTTAGACAACTTGCGACGCTGGGTAAGGAATAAAGCCACCATTCTGTGATATTTTCTTTTGTGATATCTATTTTTCTTGTGTATAACATTAATCTACTAGGGAATGACACTGGGTTTTGCCTCTTGCAGGGATTAGGCTTTGTGTACACAGAGATTTCATAGCTTATTGGTGAGGTTTTTAAAGCCATGAGCCAAATGATTAAAATAAATAAAAATGGCTTTGAACGTTTGTTAAAAAATAAATATTTTTGTCAATCTGTAAATTATTTTGTTGATTATTGGGATTAAATCTACCCATGACGGATTGAAAAGAATAGTTTTTTTAGTGGTCTGAGTTTTTTTTTAACTTATCTAGAAATGGGGAATTGGGTGAAGGTCTTTGGCTTCACAAACACAAATATTTCATAACTCAAATCAAGTAGAGCTTTCAAGAGAGCCATCTCGATTTGCACTAGTATTTTTCAACATGATTAAGCTTTGGATTTTGTTTAGCCATTACTATTTACAAGGGAGGTTTTTAATACCTCACTAAGCCTATAAATGAAATGGTTAAAAAAAGGTGATATGGCTTCGAATGTTTGTTAAAAAATAAGTAATTTTGTCGATCTGTGAATTATTGTGTTGCTTCTTAGGATTAAATCTACCCCTCACAGATTGAAAGGAATGGTTTTTTCTAGTATTCTAAGTTTATTTATTTTGACTTTTGTAGAAATGGTGAACTGGGTATAGGTATCGGGTTTACAAACACATAAATTTCATAGCCCAAATAAAATAGAGCTTTCAGGAGAGCCATCTAGATTTCAAGCAGAGCTTTTAGGAGAGCTATATAGATTTATGTTAGTGTTTTTCAACATGATTCACTCTTGAATTTTGATTAGCCACCACTGCTTACAGGTGAAGTTTTTAATACCTCACTAGGGCCATGAGCCAAATGGTTTAAAATTTGTGAATATGGCTTGGAATATTTGTTAAAAATTAAATAATTTTATCGATTTGTAAATTATTTTGTTGATTCTTGGGATTAAATCTACTCCTCATGCACTAAAATATGATTTTTTTAGTATTTTAGTTTTATTTCTTTTGACCTCTGTACAAATAGCGAAATGGGTGTAGGGCTCCAATTTTAAAAGTTTGTTAAAAAATGAATAATTATGTCCATCTGTGAATCATTGTATGAATTCTTAAACTATAATAACTGTAGTTTAATTTGGTGTAGTCAATCTAGGGCTTTAAAAAGATAGTGACAATTTAAGGTTAACTTATGTAATCGATGACATGAATAATATCGTAACAACAATCATTTGCATGAATGCAACTCATACAAATAAGCATTTCAATTATATGTATGAATTACATTCATACAAATATCATGTTGTCATTGAGGATGACATTTTGGACATGAATGAGCCCATCTCTGCACTCAATCACGCGAAATTTTGGTGAGGGTGATAAATCTTTGTTTCAATTCATTACAAGTAAGGTTATGCTAATGTGAATTATACAAACATGTTTATTTCAATTGTATAACAATACTCAATAATTCAATTGGAAAAATCTTATTATAATATTATTTATATAATATACAATTTACATAGCATAACATTAGATGTGACTAGACAAACTAAGGTGCAAAACAAAGCTACTCTCTCATACTTGCTCATTATGTATAACAAAAGCCTTTGTCCAGTGTTCCAAATTAAGATAAAAAGTTGCATACTTAAATTTTTTCAAGAGTTTGCCCCTTCAAATCTTTTGTTGGGATGTTTTTCACTGCCATTGATGTTGTTGGAGTGTTTATTATACCCCCTATCATTGCTTACAAATTCAGTGATCACTCTTGTTGAAAACATGTCATCTGCAATTGATTAGTTGGAGTAAGTGGACTATCGAGATGATAATCCCTGTACTTGAAAATGAAGGAGCAAAGATGTTCATCATTTCCATCATAGTTGGATGTTCTGGAAAATGATTTGCCATGTTTTTAACCTTATTTGTCTCTCCTCATTGATTTCTCATACTCTTTCATCTTTTTCTGATGCTTCTTCTTCTGCTCAATTTCATGTTTTTCCCTTTCCCTTTGTTCTTCCTTTTCTTTCCTTTTTAACTCTCTATTCAAAATTTTCTACGCCTTCAAATCCATGTTAATTTCTCTTAATGTTTTCTTGTCTTTCATTTGTTGTTTCCTCCTAGCCTTAATTTATTCTATTTCCTTCTTTCATGTTTCTTGGTCATGAAGCTTTTCTAAAAAGTCATCTACAATTAAAATTTAAGACTCCTTGCTCAATCTCAATGCACCATTTGATAATCGAAGAGAATTTTGCACAACCCTCTATATTGGTAGTTTAAGGAAACTACCTAAACTTGAGATTGCTGAATTCTCTTTACTCTAACTATAGTCAAGTTCTTCATTTTTATTTGCTACCATATTTTCTATTTCTGTAAGATTAATTACATCATCACAATCATGAAAATCACCTGTAAAAACATAGTAGTGCACCAATTCTTCATTAGGTACAATTGTGTGATGGGATGGCATTGAAAGGCCCACATCTGAATTGTAAAATTTTAAGTTTAAACCTAGTTTTGTTGCCCCTTGATCCAGCCTGGTTAGTTTATTTGTAAAGATATGCTTAATCCCTCTCGAAGAACATGTTCTTGAATGTTAGACACATGTTTTCCTTGACCTATTTCTTCACCTTCTTCAATAAATGTTGTAGAAAAGGGTGCAAAAAGTTGTCTTAGTTGGTTCTTAGCTTCTTACAACTAGGTGCAAATATGGGATATTCCCTTAACACTCAATAGTTTACACTCGACTGTGCTGACATCAATTCACATAAGGCATAGGCCTTATGCACTCACCCAAAGTGCAGTTGAGAAGGAACCAGGGCCTAGGTTGGGCTAGTTGTGCCATGGTGCAATACATCAATTATGGGACTTGGTCAATTCAAGAGGGCATTAAGTGGATTCATGGGCACAAGCCTCTGATGGGCTAAGCCTAGTGGCCTATAAATGCAAGCCTTTTCGTGGACTAATGATTGAGTCATATGGGTGCAAGCCTTTGTTAAACTAAGCCTAGCATTATGTTGGCGCTTGAAGGGTCAAAATGCTGCCTTCACTTTGTTATTCATAATAGGATCATGCTTCTAGCAAAGATAGGCACACTTGGTGCAGGATCTATACTCATACTCTATATATTTATGATGATGTCACTTGATGTTTGTAGGGATGCCATTAACACTATGAATCAGAAGCACGCATGAACTCTACTTAGCATAATTGAATTTAAACAACACAATATTACATCCATTTCATCAATAAAGCAAAAGAAACTATAACTAGAAACATTGGATAAGTGCAGCAACCTTCATTGTTAATCCAATTTCAAATAGAGTATATAGTTCATGGCCAAGTATATGTTCAATTCCTTCCACCTAATGACCTAGAGGATCACAGATGAGCTTGGGCACTTACAAAAAGAGCTTCATGATGTCCAACTATTCCTATGCCTTAATGGCTATCCTACACAAATGCATATAAAACTTCTTAGATTAATTTTCCAGAGCTTTGTTGCACTATTTTATGTCCCTTTACATCAACTAGTTTGAGTTCTTTTTATAGCTCCTTAGGAACATATTTGTCAGGGTGGAATGTGCATGCTAGTGTCGAGTTGGAGCTTTGGTGATCATTCCCATTGGTTCCATCATCTTGAGAACTCTGTGTAGTAGTCACCACGTATCATCAATCTTGGAAGATGCCTTGAAGATCTGAGAACTAGCTAATCACCTGCCAACTAGCGCAAGGTATGAGTTGCACCCTCTAGCTGGCACCAAAATGCCAAAATATCATCATCACTTAAAATGATTGCATCATGCTAATGTGGATGTCGTGCTGGTGCAAATCCTTACTTACCTAAATAAGGGGCCCAAATTACACTCTTGAATTTGGGTTACATGTGTAACCTGACTGATATGAAGAGAAATTGGATATATATTGTCATTTTCAACTACTCCATCTCCATTTTTTTAATGTTAAATAATTGCATCTATCTCATCCTCTTCGTATCTAGCCAACTGCATGATGTTTTGAGTTGGTATGCTTCACTTGGTGCCATGTCTTCTACAAGTGCATGTCTGTTAAGAGGCCACATACCTGTCCTCTTAAAACTTGACTTTATATTTTCTACAAAAAGAGCATTTTTGTAAGCTATGTTACCCAAATCAATCAATTTAGACATATGAATCTCAAGTTTTTGTTTTCAATCCATCCACTTTGACCTTTCAGATTTGAAATAATTATTGAATGGTGAGAATACACTCACATCCAATGGTTGTAGCTTGTGGGAAGTGTGTGTTGATAAAGTAACAAGATCAATTCCCAAACTCTTAGCCTCTTCAATAATTGCCATTGTTGCATGACTCCCATGACCATAAAAATTCAACAGGTGCTTATTAGGAGAAACTCTACCTAGTATTGGTCTTTTGAAATGGTGTATCTAATTGAGAAATAATTCTTTCATCATCCAAGCATGAGGTTGGAATGCCATACATGCTCCTGGTTCGCAACATGTAATGTAGTTTTTTCGATATCTTTTTTCCTTGAAAATATAGAATTTAGGGATGTTTTAGTCTACTGTATCAATACAAGAAAGAATGGTGATATATTCTATGCTCTTGAGAATTATGTGATGAACACTTTGACATCCTCTTTTTGCTATGACCTACATACTAGTGTTCCGACCAGTGTGCAGTCTAGTTTCATCAAAGTTCCAAATTTGTTAGGGTCCATGGTGGTTAGCTTCATAAACCTTCTAAAAGTTATTGTAAAATTTATCTACAATGAAATTTCTTGGATGGAATTCTCTATCTCTATCCAAGCCTTCTGTTGAACTAATGGACAAGTCTAGGTCACTCTTCTTAAAGCCATCCCACCAAGACTTGTTGAGCATTTCATCCTTGAAAGGGTTGAGCCTATTTTCACATATGTGGGTTACATCTGACTTGAGTTGTATAATTTTAAGTCCATGACCAAGTTATGTGATATATTTTCACCATTGAACAACCTCAAGTTCTTCCTCATCTTCCAAAATGGTTAGTGGGCCCTTTTTTTAGTAGTTATAATGCTCAACAACTAATAGCTGAGTGTGGCTACAGGGATTCCCCATATTTTTGTCATAACTCAAGTGGAGTACCCATTATTTTCAACATCCCTCATGACATGCTCCATTTTAGTTACAGTCCATTGAGTTTAGATGAATACCTTTTTAGTTAATGAATGATGTATTATCATGTGTGTAGTAGTTTTAGGTTGTTTATGTGAATTTACAACTTCTTCACCTTCTAAATTTACAACATCCATTCTTCCTCTTTTTGTATTAAGCCTTGTCTTACAAAATATTCTCTTTCTCTTTGAATTTATCATTTTGTTTGCATCATAAAATATGAAAAAAAATAATAACATGCACTATAAAATGATAACATATATACTATGTTAATAATGTTACATCAGTTCTTCCCCTTCAACAACAATGCAAATGCAAACTGGTGTGATATGATGTAGGTATGGAACTATACAAATTCAAACTATTTGAATGTGATTCAACTCATGTATGGGCTCGTTTAATGTCGAAAAAAAGATGTTCAATGCAGGATGGTGAGGTGTTAATGTTTGGTCACCTTGAACAGGTTGCATGCATAACGTGGACTGAATGTTATTAACTAAAGTTTAAATATCTCACATTTGGTTCCCATTAATACATTTTTTGTGATTTTAATTATCACGAAGAGTTTAAATGTCCCACATTTGGCTCCCACTAATAGATTTTTTGGTTGCATAGTCAGATTCATTAAAGTGATGTGCTTCACTTGTTAGTTGTTATAATATTATCTCTACAAAATTCACATTAGTGTTTAGTTTGGAGGTATTTAATCCATTTTTGATAGTATTTTGATATTGTCTTTAGTTAAATGGCTTGGTGGATTCTAGTTAAATAGTTGATATTGTTTTGATATTGTCTCTAGTTAAATTGTCATTAGGACTAGACTATCAAAATAGGATTTTTAGAGTCAAATAGTGAGAACCCAAAAATCCTGCATTAACCTAAGCACTTTATTAGAATTGTAGACTTGATATTTATTATAATTCAAATCCATACATTATACATTTCTATTAAAATTTAGACATGTTGAAACATAATCAAGTAATCTATTAATTAGCTTAGGAATTTAAAAAAACTCATAGCATAGTTACATCTAAAAAGCTATAAAAAATGTGGTATGATCTTTTGATATCGCTTATATTAGTGTTGTTTGTTACAAAAATTGGATTAAAACCTCCAAGTTAAAAACCAATGAGAAACAAAGTGTATAAATTATAAATTACAAAAAAATGGATCAAAAGACTAAATTATTGAATTATGTCTAATGTTTGTTGTTGTTGGTGTAGTTGATGGAATGACTAGCAAAATTATCTAGAAAGAGTGATATTCAATATTTTATATCTGTTATCTACTTACCTATTGTTGGTGCAGTTAATGAAATGCCTAATATAGTTCTTTACAAAGAGTGGTATGGGAATATGAATACATAATAAGGATTATTTATATAGGCAACTTAAGATTCAAATTTGAAAACTCTCATGCTTTGTAGACTTGCATCCTAATGGGTCATTTAATTAAATTTGGATTGGTTGGATATTTTTTCATCCCATTGGTTCATTTAATTTTGTTTAGATTGAATTTTTATTTTTTTCAATTGTTTTAGATTGCATTAAATAACTCAGCAAGCCTTATGCCTATTTGTAATTATGAAATATACTTATTTCAGTAAGGAGTGGATGTATACTTTCAAAAGTTGTTATGAAATTTTGCACATGTGAAAGGTAGCCAAAGTCAAATAATTTGAAGTTGTGAGAGAGTGATGAAACACAACTATGGTTTGATAGTGGTGGAGTATAATAAGAGATGAAGTAGCTAGGGTTTGGTGGCAGCTATACTGTGATTGTTTTTTCCCATGCTATTTACCATTTTCCATACCCTGCATCATCCTTCATGGCACCATCCAACAAGGTTGAGAATAAACATGGTTCAATTTTTTGGCTTTCTCTTAAAAGGATGTTGCTTGCCCACCTTTGACCTCTCCTCTAATATTTCTAAGCCCGTACATTGTGTAAAAATTGGTAGTGGAGATCATTCTTCCAGAGGTAACTAGGTTAATTTCTTTTTTTGAACATTTTATAGTTATTTGTAGGTTCAATGAATTTTGGCCTTAGTCAGAGGAGTTGCATCAATGGGCTGCTACTACTTGGACCAAAGACTATGTGATCCATTTATGTTCTAAAGGATTTTTCATAGTCCAGTTTATGGAACTTGAGGATCGTTGGAGAGTTATTAAGGAGGGACCTTGGTTTTGGGGAAGAGTTGGGTTCTTTGTTACCTTATGGTTTTTCAATTTTGATCCCTCAACAATGGTGGTGGATAAAATGTTGTTTTAGGTTCGATTCCCAAATCTCCCTTTTCCCTTTTGGCACCCCTCAGTATGTGAAGCTACTGGTAATATGCTTGGAAGATTCATCAAGATGGATGTTGAGTGCTCTATGCAATGGTTATTTACCTATGCCTATATTTGTGTGGAGGTTGACCTTAACAAAGGTCTTCCAGATTGAATCTAGCTAAAACATGAACATTCCCATTAGATTTAGATGTTGAATTATGAAAACATTGCTTTTACATGTCTCCTCTGTCATCAAACCGACCATCTCCATGGTGTTTATCCACATGTAGGCAAGCCAAAAAAGAAAAAAAGGAGTCGCATCCTAAACATTGACAACTGTATGAGCAAGCTCTTCCAATCGAGGTCATGGAAGAATCTAAAAGTGGCACAAGGAAGAAAGTAGGTTTAGATTTTCCTTGCCAAACAATATTTGTAGATAATGCTATAGGAGGTAGTATCAAGAGATCACATGAATTTGAAACTTCAAAATTTGACAAGGATCAACCCCTATTTGATCCTTAGCATAATCATGAGATTTTGATTGCTATTGTTAGTCCGATGGACCTTAGTCATCTAGAGTGATGTACTGAGGTTAAAAAAAAAGGTAAAAAGGTCATATTGTGGATATGGGCTTTGGCCGTTATTGAGTTTTGTCTTTTGTTTCTTTCTTGCTAGCCTTTTGGTCTATTTCACCCGATGAGGCTTAGTTTCTAGGGTGTGACTTCTCCACTCTTATTTTTTTGTTTGACTAACTTTATACTATAATTTTTTATATCAATAAAGGTATGATTTTCAATCAAAAAAAGTTTACACATGTTGAAATACTTATTAAGTTGATAGGATTTTGAGTGTAAGATGTCTAGAGTCAATGGTTTGAACTTTTAAAATTAAAAATGAAGATAAAATAGATGTATACTTTACACAAGTTGTTTTGAAAGTTTACACATGTTGAAGTATTAAGTTGGTAGGATTTTAAATTTTGATAATAAGTGAAAGAGCATATTGTATTTGACAAGATATATAAAAATCTATGTTAGTAAAGTTAATTTTTGTATTTATTGATACATATCTTAAATTGAGATATTTTTAATTGAATATTGTGTATTAAAAATAGTACAATATCTTTTATACAAGTTTAAGATTTCATTTGAATCAACATAAAATATCAGTGCTCAACTATTGGGTATATATATATTGGTAATTAATAAAAAAATCATTTACTTGTAGTTAAAAATGTGTTCAAGATTTTGGCCCCACATCCTCAAATATGCTTTAAATTATTGGACCCCATTCAACTATTAAGTCCTCTCCTTTACATATATAAAGAAAATATAGAATCAAATGATTTTCAAACGCTGATATTTAAATTTACAAATAAGATGACACTTCTTACTAGATACAAATGACAATTCTTAGTAGGTACTATAAATTTAGTTTCAATCTGTCTATAGCCAGCCTAGGTATAGGATAAGTATTCACATAAAAATAATAAAATTAAAATAATGTATAAGCAATTAACATACTAATCATTGTAGTGTTATACAACATTTTGATTCTTCAATTCCAATTCTCATGCTACAAGGATCCAAATAAGGCAATGCACTTTCAATATTTCATTCTTACCAACCAAAGCATAACAATAATAAAATAACAAAATCACCTTAAGCTTGATTAGTTAGATAAAGATAATTCCAAGTGTTTTTCCACTTAATAGGCCAAACAAGGAGAAATTCTATTGGAGAAGCTTCATGGAAGGGTGTGATCTTTGGTCAACTTGTACATTTTATTTTACTAGCACATTTGCAATAGGTATACCACGTCATTCTTGGGCATACTTGTAAGTGATAAATAATAATAAAGATCTTGGTTCGTTATATTAATGCCAAGTATTTGTTTCTTGCTGAGTTAAATGTCCTTGTGTTTTATTATTGCTATTAAACTACATTGATCGCCTTTGACTGCCAATAAGAATCTACTGGTGGATATAAATGGAAACCATTTTGAAATGTTTAGTGAAAGCTACCAATAGTTTATTAATTTCCCCTTTTGTAATTAATAAGAGAATAATTATCCATCCATTAGTGAATCAGATGTCGCAATATAAACATTTGAGGAAAGAAAAGATAATGTCAAATGAAAACATTTAACAAGGGTTGCAGAAGTGTGTTTACCATAGGTGGATTCTCTTGTAGAACAACATCTATTATTTTTATTCAAACTAGAAAGACACTTGTTTCCTATTCTCATCTCTAGCACCTACACTCGATGGCTGAGACATGATCATATGTCAGTCACTAGAATTATATTGTGAATGCCATGTTTAATATTTCATTTTAATGCTTGTTAATGAATTCAACATATATGCTTTACTATGAACAGTCTTAAATATTTTGATATTGGCTTATATCAAGATATAAATTTACCAACATACATGAATTTACACTACAAGCTGAGATACCCCTGCCTGTAGGATTCCATGACAATTTAAATCAATAGAAAAACCCAAGGAAATCGAACCTTCTCTTGATCTTAGCATCTTACCATATCCTCTTAAGTATAATAATCCCTCTTACCATAGCTATATGCTTCATAGGAAAAGAAAAGTATCTTAGGTAATAACTTGGTAATAAAACATCCATGTGGCTTCACCTTAGATTTATTTGCTCAAATAAGATTTAAATATGCAATTTTGCACCATTTTTTAGAGATTAATTTTGTCAAACAGTATGCAAACAACTACCTATAGACTAGGCTTTGTCAATCATAAGTATGCCCAAGAATGAGGTACTATACCTACTACAAATGAGCTGGTAAAAGGAAAATTATAGGTTTCTCAAATGTCACACCCACAAGCTTATCTAATATAAAATTTATTTATCTATGCTCAAAACAACACAATCTCAATTCATTAATATTATTTAAGAGGGAAATTGATTCAATGAGACTAGATAAATTATTTAGATAGAATGCCTCCTAAAATAGAGATAAAGGAAAGCCTTCTTTGTATCTACAATCTTCTTTTTGGTGTCATCATATGGTTCTATTTTATAAAATTATTGTCAAAATTGAAATTTCACTAGTAAAACTCATTCTGATTTATTATATCATATAAGAGTTTGTCAAAAAGAAATGGACAAAAGCAGTTGAAATTAAATAGTTGATAGGAAAGAATGCCATTACCTGAAAGAGCTTTGGACATTCAAGAACATATCTCCAGAGTTAAGGGTGAGAAGGTTAGAGTTTGGTTGAAAAAATAAATAGTTACTTATTAATGAAATCATTTTATTAAATTTGGAAGTAATTGTAATGCACTAATCATAATGGTTAGACACATACCCCCTAAAAGTTGTGTTTTTTAATAAGAAAGTACAATTTTTTTATGTTAGATCTTAACTAACCTTGGCATTTAGAAAACATAATTATAGAATTAAAATCATCTCCACCCATCCAAAAGAGACAATAGAGAGCCTCACTCGCGAGCATGGGTCAACCATATACCAATAGAATAAATCACATAAACTGGACACATTCTAACATGGAAGACTTAGATATAGATCTTTTATGAGGTAATTAGCAACTCTAAAAATATGATTACTCTCTTAAAAATATTATTGTCATTTATGAAACCTACTTAAAATTGTGTTAATGGCTTGTGCCACATTTTAAACAAGTAGTGAAATGTAATAAAATGTAATGGCCCAACTAAAAAAAAGTGAGAGGTATGTTATAAGGCTTAAACATTTTTCATACAGTCATTTTTTCAAACAATATGCATACAATTACCTCTAGACTAGGCTTTGTCAATCACAAGTATGCCCAAGAATGAGGCACTATACCTACTAAAAATGGGCTGGTAAAAGTAAAATTATAGGTTGCCCAAAGATCACACACACAAGATTAAATAATATAAAATTTATTTATCTATGCTCAAAACAACACAATCTCAGCTCTTTAATATTATTTAAGAGGGAAATCAATTCAACAAAATTACACAACCAAAATGGTAGCATTAATAACAAATGCATTAACCAAATCCATGCTTCATTCTATTCATAACTAAACAAATTATGTAGAATATCACTTGCTTACCCCAAAATACATTCACCCTTATTGAGGTATAGGCTCACATATGCCTGTTTATACATGCATATCCAGACCTATATCCTAATAAAGTCAATAAATGATTACCCTAATGTTGTATAAATCAGAATGCAAAAATATTTAATCAAAGAAGGGTGACTTTCTTTAAAATTATGCCCCTTGCTACAAAATAGATCCATTCTCCCCAAACTTATCCTCATGGTCATGAGTAGGTGACATTTGATGAGGTGCCTAAAAGGTGAGTAGAGCAGGGTATGGCATAGTGGATGCTGCAGGGAGTGTAGGGAATGGGAGAGGGGAGTGAAACTAAAGATGCCAAATCCATAGTTCCTATAGCTTATTGAATCTAGTATCATTATGCAAGACCAATCACAATGAATGACATATGTTTTGGTCTTAGATTTTGAGTGCAGGAACTAAAGGGTATCCTACATTACCAATTGAATTCACAAGAGTTAATCAAGACAATCATAATCTACAAACAAATATGTCAAAACAAGGTCAACACATAGCTGACAAGTCACCTTTCCTACTAAACAGTCTGTGACACAAATTTAAACATCATGGAAATTTAGATATATACATTTTTTTAAAAGTATAGGACAATAAAACATATTTAAGATGGCAATTTTATTTTACAATAATAAAGCAATTTGTGGTAGCCGAACACATACATAATTTGTCTATATAACAAAATATAATGCTATGAGCCACTTATTCACTTAATAGGATGCAACTGTTAGTAAACACTTTTACAAGAAGTATTCACATAAAAAGAATATAATTCAACTTATGTATAAATAATTAAGATACTAATCATTGCATTGTCATACAACACTTTGATTTTTCAATTCTAAATCTCATGCTTGAAAATATAGAAGGGTATATGTCATGAAATAACGAGGAGAAATCCACAGTACCTACAACTTATTCAAGACATTATCAAAATATGCAAGACCATTCACAATAATTGACAAATGATTCCATCTCAACCTTCGAGTGCAGATCCTAGAGGTGACAAAAGGAAACAAGTGTCTTTGTAGCACCAAGGAAAATGATAGGCACCATTCCATAAGAGAATCCACCTGCACTCAACACACATCTGCAGCCTTTGGTAAATGTTTGCATTTGACATTGTCATTACTCTCCTCAAATGTTTATATTGTAACCTTTGATTCACTATTAGACAGATAATTATTCACTTTTTAACCATAACTAGGGGAATAATAAACTATTTCCATCTTTCACCAAACAATACAAAATGGTTTCCATTTATAGCCACCAGTGGATTCCTATTGGCAATAAAAGGTGGTCAACATACATTAATAGTAATAGGTGAAAACAATAGTACATGATGGGAAGGGATTTTTTTTTTGTTTCAGTAAAGTGGGGTTTTGTAAAGCAAGGGAGTGTAAATCCACAGTTGTACCTCACTCAAATATATGACTATTGAGATAAGGGTAAATGTATTTTGGGGTAAGCAAGTGGTATTCTTCAGCAATACCCAAGGAAATTATTCATGCATTTAATGTTAGAAACTTTCTGAAAGTTGTTTGAGAATGGCAAAATTTGAAAAGTGAAGGCATTGTTCAAAAGGGACTTTTTTAGTTTTTGGTTTCATGTAGTATGAAGTAGGTATTATTTAAATTTATTTAAAAGTGTACTAATTGATTTGATTTTGACATATAGTGGAGAAAAAAATAGTTTTTAGAAAATTGAGACATATGTGAAATGTTTGCCTCACATATTTTAGGGTATAATCAAAGTAATTGTTATCTCATCCCCTTACTGCATTATAGCATAGCATTTTATATTAAAATGCTATGGTAAGAGGTTGGGATCTTTAATCTATTTTTCATAAGTTACACATGCATGTATTTTCCCTCAATTTTCAAAATAAAAATTTCACATATCTTTGCTTTCTGCGTTGGAGCCAAAACATTCATTCCTTCATGACTTGTTATAATAGCTATGGATCTCTACACATAGGTCAAAAACATTAGAGATTTTTTTAGTACAAAAGTAGATCGTGGCCCATGATATTTTGTAGTGTATAAAATGAAATCATTAACAATCATAAAATCATAGTGTATACTAGAGATGGATCTACACTACATTTAAATGTAAATGAATTGTGTTGTTCTAGTTTGGCTAATGTAGTTTGATTGGGTGGATTAAATGGCATCAATCTATGTGGTGTAATTTTTTGGATAGGATGACTAAAAATTCCCTGTATTGAGTTTGTTGATGCAGTAGAAATAGGAGAAGAAATAGAAACATACTTCATCAAATTAGTCAATAAAGTATTTTAGGTAGGAAGACTAAAAATTGCCTATATAAATCTAGTCGATGTAGTAACAATAGAAGAAGAAATAGAAATAGACTGCATCAAGTTGATTGATAGAGTTTACTGGACAAGGGGATTAAAAAATACTTTTATTGAGATGGTCGATGTAGTAGCAACATGAGAATAAATAAAAATAGACTACATTGAGTTGGTCGGTAGATTTTATTAGATAGGATGAATAAAAATTACCTGTATTGAGTTGGTTGATAGAGTTTGTTTGGATCTCAAAAAAATAGGCTACATCAAACTTGTCGATGTAGTTTGTTCTGATTTATCTAACAATATCAGGGTAGTTGATTCAATAGTAATAGAAGGATGAATTATAACAAATTTTATTAGGTTGATCGATATAGTTGAGGAAATATTTTAAAATTGCATTGAAGTGTTTAATATAATTTGAACTATTGGAAGTATCAATGATTATATTAGGTTGATTTATTTAGTTATAGGGTGTGATCTGGTATTGATTGTCGTATTCTCAACATCCATGAAATGAGATGGATATGTGTTCTGCATGGTTCTGTAAGTTATAAAATTGTTATAAGTGAAATGTGGATAAGGGTCAATGTAAGATACTACACCCTCATGTTCATGTTGACCATATTTTCATCATTTGTTAAATAATAAGGATTAACCAAGGATTAAACAACATTGGAGGAAGGAGGTTGAGTATATTAATGATTTGGAAGTGGGTCCTTATAGATGGCAAGGTAAACATTAGCCTGATTAAGAGTATCATTCATAACTTTGGAATCATGGGATTTATCTACCTTGTCATAAGCTTTCTAATTTTCATAGATTATGGTTTCATGATTAAAATTGGTACCAAAGAGAAACTCAAGGGAAAAATTCTTAATTTGCCTACTTGTTTCATGAAAATTTCCCTAACTTGCATGATACCAAAAAAACTTTTGCGGATCATACTAGTGTTTGGTAGGGAAAATAGGGTCAAATTATCTTGATGAATATTTATGAATACATTTTTCAATTTCTACTAAGGAAAGAATTTTATGAACATCAACATTGTTTATTTATGATTATGAGGAGGAAGGAGGCTAGGAGGGAATTTCCATGAAAGGTTGGGAAATATTTAATTTGTTGGTGCCACCAGGATGTATAGCATGAATGGCATGTATAGAATCATAAGTGTTTGTAACACCATCATTGGTAGCATGTTTTTTAGGTATCATAAACATAAAAGTTATGGCGGTAGCTTGGGAAGGCTCTATTTAACCCTAAAATCTAGATGTGGGGAATCTAGGGTTAAAAGGGCAAGAGATAGCCTTGAGCACAAGGATAGTAGATTATCTCTAAACTAGGCCAATTAATTGCAAAATTTAGATAGAATATATACTAAATTTATTATGTTGATATTATAAACATTTAAAGTACATTTATGATAGATATTGTAATAACAATGAAATAATATACTTGGTTCTAATGTTAATATAGATCTAGATCTACAATAGGTATAAAGTGGACTATATTTGAATTCTGGAATAATCACCTGATTATATAAATTTGACTTGTATAGCTACAGACACTTACGTCAACCTGAGATGGTTACATTGATGTTACTATCTAACTTGGACATAGGTGTCTAGTACATAATATCAACTAAAACTAGATGTGACCACCTAGATTCTTTTGTGTTCTATGTCACCTTCACTCTAGGGCATTCAAATCTAGGTCACGGACTGTCATTTGTTATCAAATAGCAAAACTCTAGTTATTCATCTTCATAGTGGTTATGAGAAAAATAAGTTAGTGGGCACATGATGTTGAGTTATCCCAATACCCCTCTATCAATGAGCGCTACCTACATAGCCAATACTCTGAAGAGGGCCTCAAACTTTCGTAGTGTTCCCCTACATGTTGGCTTGTGTGTGAATCATGCAATGTGTGATAAGTAATTAAAATAGTGACCTATCTTGTAACTTGGAAAATATGGCTCATGGAATGCTCCTTCAGTACTTTAGACCTATAGATATGATGTGCCCATGGCTGGTATGGAAATATGAGAAAATAGGGAATATTTTTTCACTTGAGTGCTTGATTGAATGCTTTTGGTAAGTTACCTTATGAGTTTTTAGCTATGTGGTAGGTGAGAAATGAATGAGGTTTGATCTTATATTTATACCAATTGATTTGGAGAATATATCTCATTAAATGACTTAAGTCTATCATAGGAAAATGTTTCATTTATAAATTGAATGACTTTAGGGCACTAGACACTTGTGTTGGAATAGGACACTTGCATCAACATAGGTATTTGACTAAGATGTAAGTGTCCAGAGAGTTATAAAATAGATATAGGTCCATAAATTTCATAGATGAAAGATAAATATGTTTATAATAATCTTGGCAAGGTAGAAAGCATGAGTCATCATAATAACATTGATAAAACTAAGAGATAAGCAATTAGGCACAAAGATATAGTGTATGCAAGTATTTTGGTAGTGAGAAAGGTTTAGAAATTGAAGGTACATTCATGTTATGTATTTTCCAAGTGCACAAGATTGAGGTGATATATAATTTGGAAATAGTGTCTACATTTCTCCCCCCCTTTAATCTAGTAATTAAAATATTAGTTTAAATGAGAAGAAAGGCATACCTAGGTGTGTATAACACACCTTATCTTTGCTTGAGTCCATCTTGAGTGGTTTTTTGGTGACTGAATTGTAACCAAGAACATGTTACAATATATAATCAATTCATATAATGTAAAACTAAAAGTATTGAAATTGAAAGAGAGTAAGGTTTAGGAGTACACATGTATCGATGCAACTATCTTTCCTTTTGGCAATTTACTTTTAAGGATATATCATTAAAACTAAGATTAGGAAAAATATAAATTTAGAAAGTGCATAATATATAAAGATACAGATAGAGATATTTGAGGGCACATGCCTCCAACCTTAGATAAAAGATGAGTTTCCACCTAACAATTGCGATTAGCTCAATTGTGCAACCCAGTCACTTATAACCTGGTGAGTGTGAGTGAATCAAGTAAAATCACACTATAAAAATGGTGAGGCTAGATGATGTAATTAAGTCCAACCTATAAACTTGGTAAGATTAACTAATTTAATCACCTCAACCCTACCAGAAACTAAACCAATTAATATAGTAGATTGGCTCAATACACTCCTTAATAGTCCAATATGGTGGGTGGTGATAGTTCATAAAAGTGTTTGAACTATGAAAGTAATTATTCCTTTTTGTTTCTTTCTCTTTTTTTTGAAATATCTTTTAATATATATTTTTTTAAAGCATGGTTTTTATTTCTTTTATTTCTTATTTTCATTCCTTTTTAATTTTTTACATGCCATCAAATAATTTATAACATTAATTATAAAAATTAGTATATTTACTAATTAAATTAACATTTCCATATAGGTATGGCAAGGAAATGTCAAGGGAATATTCATACCATTTATATAAATTTGAACAAGTATATACACATTATAAGTCAATCATAGACAAGCTGCAATAGTCTATTTTGATTTTGAAATATTAGGTGCACATTGCATATCATATACACCTTAGATATCTTTCATGTTAAAATTATGTCTAACAATGGTACCAATGTATATAATTTCACCACAAATATGTATCTAAACCATATAACTATGCAATTTAGCCAATTAGAAACTATGTAAGTTTGGATAACATGATTCTAAAACATGCCCCCAATATAGATGGATAAATATAAAAATTCATATAAGTACCAATGTGGATAACACGTTTCCAAAACATTCCCCTAATATAATCTAAATCTATGAAATAATGTGGAAATCATGCCTCTATGGCATGCCCACACTAATATGACCCCATTTTGAGGTGAGGGGAAGTACAAATTGGTAGTTACCTGACCTCAAAAGGATAAGATAACCATCTAATTTTTGACTGTATCACGTAACATATAGAGGTAACATGTCTAGGTAGATATATCATTGAAGCATAAAAAATGTGATCACACCAAGTCCTAAGATACATGATGTAGATCATGAAAATGTCTAGATAGTAATAGTAAAATCTCAACAAGGAATCAAGTAGACACATACAAACACTCAAAAATAAAATCAAGAGACAAAGGTCCAAGGAGATCGTAAAAAGGGGGCATGTTCAAATTCCACACAATCGATGGGACATGACCTAGTCAAATATCCACAAAATCAAGAATGACATATTTAAATGCCAACATACAATAAACAATGACATATTCAAATGTCAAAGATATAAACAAAGGCACATGGGATACAAATAATGTAGCATATTCAAATTCTCAAACAAGCAAGATAACAACAAGTCACGACACTCAAGGAAGCGCATACATGAAAACATAAGTAACCAACATAAACATATCATACTAGTCACCAGATATATGTGTTAGCAAATAATGATAAGTACATAACATATCAAATACATTGAAAAATATATTTACATGGATAAATGCATGTGTAAGTACATATATGAACTCAAACATGATAATGTAAAATGACCATACAATGATATAATTTGGATGTATCATGATCAAAGAGGTGGATTCCCCCAATGTCCTGGTGAGGTGAGTAGAGGGAAAACCCAACATCCTAAAGTGCATATATCATGTATTTGTGTATGCTTAAATCACACTAAAAATATGTGTATATAGGAAATAGTGTTATGACATCTACCAACATGGAACTAACAACATAAATACCAAGGAGCTAATAGGATATGTAAATTTTGAACATATTTTTGGATTTTTAAAGTTTTTTTTTTGTATTTTTAGTATATTTAAAATGAAAACACTATCCTATGAATTCATCCAAAGGATGCTCAAAGATATCTCCCCACTGTGAACCTAATGTAATAAACTGGAGACATTATCGAGGAACATGTATAGGTGCAATATTTGTCACTATAGAATATATCATGCTCTATGGTTTCTTTTAAGTAAAAGTAATAGGAACATGTTTAGGTGTTATTGATATCTTCATATGGTTCATAATAGAGTTACAAATTATATCATGGTCTTTTGCTAAGTTCGTATTTGGTATCTTTACTTCTCATGAATGTGTATTTTTAGTTCATTTTTCATTGTGTATACATTACTTGCACTTGTTTTGCGTAATTTTTATTGGGACATGATAAAATACATCTTAGTATAAAATATTTCAATTTAATGAGACTTACAATTTAGTGATAATGAAGTAATCACCATCTACAATGAAACCCGATTAGAAATAAGAAAGCTCGATTGTAATGACCAAATAGTATGGAACTTTTGGTTTTACTTCTATCTTTGATTCTAAAGTATCTATATATGAATAAGGAACCATGCCAAACTTTGGTTGACGCCTTTTGTAGGCTATTATTTGTGTAAGTGTGTACCTTATATGTTAATAATTTATGAATATCCTAAGTTATATGGTTTACCTTACCTTTATTTTCATTTAGTTATGTACTTTATGGAGATGGATTCAACCGATATGTACCAGGTCCTATAGGTATAAATAGATCATTTGGTAAGATATCGAGTGGATCAAGATAAAGTTTGCTCAACTATTCATCTACCATATTGGTATTAATAATAGTATCACCATTATCATAATCATTTGGAATTGTGCCCTTTTGTTTTTAAGTGTTGATCAACAAAGGGATCTCACATGGTTTAGTTTTCTCATGGTTTGAATATTATTAACTCATTTTGTAATGGTATTTTATCTATTTCTTTGTTCTTTTGACCCTTCTCTTGCTTTGAATTATCTTTTGGTAACCATATTTATTGTTTTGGAACTTATGTTTTAAGAGAGGTAATCTTAATGTGAGTTGTTTTCTTGGTTGATGTACTAATGATATGATCACCACTGCCTTTATTATGAATTTGTATTTTGTTTTTCAATGTAAAACAAAAATCTATATGATTCCCATGCATTCTCTGATATGCACAATAGTATTTGGATCTCTTTATCGTATGTGGATGAGGTAATTAAAATATATTTTTTGAAACATCTCTCTTAATACATTGGTTGATGAGGATGAAAACACAAGATTAACACTGTCATGGGTTGGATTTTGTAAATATGTAATCTAATTTTGTAAGTCTTTTATTAACTTTCTCATACTAGTGATTTGATCTCTTAGGGCTTCACAATCACAAACCATATGTACCTCAGATTGAACATGTATATATATACCATCTGCCTTATCCATTTAAAGAGTGATAACATGGACCTGGTTAGAGGGATGATAGTTATCACCCTCCTTGGGGTTAGGATGAGGAAGAGGCTCCTTTATATCCATTTTAAATCTTGTAAAAATTGATATGAGAATAAAATAAGAAAGACATATAAATGCAAAGGATTAATCAATCATGATAATAAAAATTAGAATTAAATAATTATTTCATTTAAAAATTAGAAAATAGGAAACCCTAGGCCAACTAAGGTTTGCACACAAAGACATAGAGGGTGGGTTCACTAAATGTTTAACCCTAAAATCTAAATGTGGGAAATCTAGGGTTAAAGGGGTAAGAGATAGTCTAGGGAACAAGGATGGTGTACTATCTCTAAAGTAGTCCAATTAATTACAAAACTTATATAGAATATTTATTGAATTTATTATACTGAGATGATAAAGATAGAAAGTACAACTATGCTAAATATTGAAATAACAATGAAATAAGATACTTAGATGGTTTTGATACTACTACAAATCTAGATCTATAACAAGTAAAAAGTGGATAGGATCTAGATTCTATAACACTCATCTAATTCTTTAACTTTGACCTCAATAGTCATAGACACTTATGTTGACCTCAGATAGTTACGTCGATGCATCTGTCTGACTTGGATGCAAATGTCCAATATAAAATACTTGCTAAAACTAAATACGACCACATGGATACGTCTAGGTTTTGTGCCACCTTCAATCTAGGGTATTTAGATACAAGTGATGGACTATCACTCCTTATTAAATAAAAAAACCTAACTTCTTCATATTCATAATAGATGTGGTAAAAATGGGTTAGTGGGCACATGGTGTTGAACTACCCTAAAAACCCCTTTATCAATGAGCTCTACCTCTATCTACAATACTCTGAAGAGGCCATGAGACTTATGTAGTTTTCCCCTATGAGGCATAACTTATTAAAATGAATAACTTCTTTGAAATTTTTTTTTTCTCATATCAAACTTTAAATTCCATTTTCTAGATAAAAGGTGAATATCTATGGGGAACCTCCAGAGAAAATTAAAACCTTCCCAGTTAATCTAGAAAATGCAAAGCAAAGCTTTAAATCCCCTTAGATTTAAAATATGAATGTTTTTTTTTTTACTTCTTTATCAATGATGATGACACAACTTGTAATAGAAAAAGGTTAACCTTTCATGGAGAATGGCATTGAGATTTAACCTTTTTCTATTACAAGCTTGTCAGTTATTAATTTATAAAACAAAAATTAGGTAAATCAACTCACTGGGTTTATCCATCTATTAGAACTTATTTATATATTGACATCTTTATTTTTGGTGGAACAATAATGGAAATGACACCATCAAGTTTCTCTCAAAATACTTACGCATCACGCTAATATATATATCACATTTGTATTATAATCCGATTCGACTCCATCTAAATGGAGTATTCTCTCTAAAAATAAATATTAACTCTTTTCAGGATTATAATGGCATGTTTTACAAAACTGTGCAATATGCAACAAATAATCATAATATTCTTCTAACTGGTCAAAGCACCAATCCTCTTATGACCGGAACCAAATATGGAAAAAATGTTAAATGAAATACATCACTATAAATATGTTTTGACGGACAAAAATATTTGCATTAATGATTGAAAGCTACAACAAAAATGGGGCTCATGAACCACACAACAAAAATATTTAACCTCATGAAAAGCAATTTCAATTACTAGTATATAAATAGAAATAAAAACAAACAACTCTTCAATGCCTCCTATTGTAAATCAACATCGTAGTCTTCTTTGGATTTATAAAATCTTTAATTTTATCATTATTACATGCAAATGATTCAAATGGCCAATTGCACCATTAAAACATGCCAATTTATATCTTTATATTTATAAAAATCTTAGATTTACAACATGCAAGTCACTTATAATAGACAACACCACTCATGATAGAGAAGCATATTAAAAAAAATAAGTACCAATTCACTGCAATATATTAATCCCTCAAATTATGCAGAGTAGAGGCTGGCCATATTCACAAATTAACTATCACTTTTATTTATTGGGATTTGGAGTTCTCCCCTTTTATTCTTCATAATCAAATTTGAGCTCATACAAAAATATACTCGCACAAAGATATTATTTTTATTAAATATCTCAAACACTATATATTTTCAAAACACACAACCAACCCGGTAAAATAATACATTTTTAGAATTTGTACTAACCTTTCATCCTTTTTATTTGGGATAAAAATTATCGATTTATTTTGGAAGAAATACAAAACTTAGACTTTCAGATATAAATTATCTGAGATTATTTATTATCTTAATACTATCTACACAACTTGCTAATTCGAATATTCTAGACTCTTACAAATATTGCCAACTTGACACCTGACTAAGTTTTTAATTTCTACCCTTTTTAATTTTAATTTTTTTTACATACATAATAATTTTAAAATTTAAAAGTATAGAAAAATAAAATAATTTAATACTACCCCAAAAATGCACCTGCATCAAACCACTGGAGTAGAAGAAATGATCACTCATGAACTCTTGTTGTTCATGAGTTGTTCCACTATAACACCATACTTGTTAACTTCTAAAATTGACATCCATGTTGAATCCTCAACTAGATGATCTTTACATTTTACTAAATAATGGAAGTAGTCTTTGCCTCTGGTTTTCTTGACAATCTTTTTATCCATAATAGTTTCAAGTTATTCTGGCAGTTTCTTTGGCAATTGCTGCTTCCATAAAATTTTCTATTTTGCTTTATCCTCAAAAATCATTTCATGTTCATCATCTTTCCTGTAAGGATTTATGTTGGAAACATTAAATACAAGTGAGATTCCAATATCTATGGGAAGCTCCAATTCATATGCATTTTTTAAAAACTTCATGAGGATTTTATAAGGTCTAATCTTCTTTAATTTCAACTTATTATATTCCCCTCTTAGGAATCTTTGTTTTCTTAGATTTGCAAGTACAATATCTCCTACCTCAAATTGTACTTCTCTTATTTTTAAATCTACTATTTGTTTATACTTTTCTAAATTTATTTATAGCCTCTATTTTACCAGTTTTTGAAGTTCCTACATTGCTACTATAAATTGTTCTCCTTCAACACTTCTTTTCTCTTGTTTACTTATATTTCTCAATTCATAAATATCTTGGGGATGCATACCATATATAATTTGGAAAGGAATCATACCTTTAATTCTATTTGGGGAATCAATTTAGGTAAATTCAGCTTGTGTTAAGACTTGATCCCACTATTTGGGATGATCACTTACCAAGCTTCTCATAATACTTCCTAAGCTCCTATTAACTACTTCAGTTTGTCCATCTATCTGAGGATGGTATGTAGAACTAAAAGTCAATTTTGTGCCCAAATTTTTCCAAAGATTTCTAAAAAAATTCCCAATAAATTTTGTATCTCTATTTGAAATAATGTTGTTAGGTAAACCATGCGATCTTACTACTTCTTTGAAAAACAAATCAACTATGTGAGTTGCCTCACTAGTTTTATAACAGGGTATAAAATGATCCATTTTTGAAAATATATCTATTACTACAAAGATATAATCATTCCCTTTCTGTGTTTTTGGTAAACCCAAAACACAATCTATACTTATAGAATCCCATGGTTTGTTGGGAATGGGTAATGGTTGATATAACCCTATGTTTTGACTTCTTCCTTTTGCAAGCTGACATATACTAAAATTTCCAACAAAATTCTTTACATCATTTGACATACCTGACCAATAATAAAAATCATTTACCTAAGCCAAATTTTTATCCTACCTAAAATGTCTTGCAAGGCTACCACTGTGCTTTTCTTTGATAAGATTTTCTCTTATAGATCCTTTTGGAATATAAAAATGCTTGAATTTAAATGACATTCCTTCCTATGACATATAATCCATCCAAGGGCTTCTATCCTTGCTTATATGATCTTTGCAAGCTTCACATGCTTCTTTAAAATATGCATCATTTTCATACATTTCTTTTAATGTGTCAAACCTTGCAACATTCACATGTATTTCCCGTAAAACCAAACTTCTGCTCAAAGCATCAACAACCTTTTTAGATTGGTCACTCTTATATTTAATAAAAAATGATTTAAAAAAAAAAGAATTCTACCCACTTAACATGTCTTTGATTCAATTTATTTTGGGTGCTGATGAACTGCAAGGCATGGTTATCAGTAAATAAAACAAATTTTTTTGGCATTAAATAATGCCTCCATTTCTACTATATCATAAAATTCTTGATCATATGCTGATACTTCTTTTTTGCCTCATTAAGTTTTTTAAAAAAATAAGCCACAGGTTTACCTCCCTGACTTAGCATAGCTCCTATGGAAGTTCTACTTGCATCACACTCCACTTGGAATAGCTTACCAAAATTAGGTAATGCCAATATAGGTTTCTCTGTGATTTTCCTTTTTAACATCTAAACAATTTTATTGTCTGATTTAGTCCATCTAAATAGTTGATTGTTCTCTTTAATGGTTTCTACAATAGGGGCACAAATACTGCTACATTTTTTGATAAATTTCCTGTAAAAGCAAGCAAGGCCATGAAAACTTCTTACCTCAAATGGTTTCTTAGGTATATGTCATAATTATATAGGTTTCACCTTATCTTTGTCCATCTTTAATGCTTCTTGTGATATCAAAAAACCTAGATAGATTGACTTTGTTTTAAAACAAATACACTTCTTAAGGTTAATCAGTAACTTTTCCTCCTACAACTTCTTCAAAACCAATCTTAAATGTTCAAGATGCTCATCTCTTTCTTTACTAAAGACCAGAATATTATCGAGGTAAATAATAAAAATTTTACTTGTGAATTGCTTAAGTATTTCATTCATAAGCCTCATAAAATTACTTGGGGCATTTGTCAACCCAAATGGCATTACCAACCATTCATACAAGCCATAATTTGTTTTAAATGTTGTCTTCCATTCATCTCCTTCTCTGATTCTTATTTGATGATATCCAATTTTCAAATCTATCTTTAAAAAATATCTAGCACTACTCAAACAATCCATTAGATCACTACTCTCGGTAAATAAAATCTATACATGATAGTAATTTTATTTATAATCCTTGAGTCTGTGCACATCCGCCAACTTCCATCTTTCTTTGGTGAAAGTATAGTTGGAATTACACAAGGACTTAAGCTTTCTCTCACTAATCCTTTATCTAATAGTTCCTAAACCTGTCTTTTAATTTCTTCATTTTCTTTTAGAGTCATCCTATAAGCTGCTTTATTTGGAAGGTTAGCCCCTGGTATTAAGTTTATATGATGGCTAATACTCCTTTTAGGAGGTAACTCATTTGGTAAATAATATACTACAATATCCAAAAACTCACTGAGAAAATATTGAATTTCAAAAGGTAATTCATTTAACTTAGTAGTAGTGATTACAATCTTTGGCTTACCAATAAGAGCATAACTTACCTCTTCTTGTTTCACCTGCTGAAGAAATTCTTTTCCACTGATAACTAACACCTTCAAATTTGAATTTTCTTCTACTACTGCATCATCTTCTTTGAGAGGTGTTAGAATATGTTTATTACCATTATTTTCAAATGTTTAAGTATTCTATCTGCCATCATGTATAGCCTTCTTGTCATATTACCAAGGCTTACCTAAGAGAACATGACAAACATCCATAGGCATTACATCACAAATAACTTCATCCTTATAACTCCCTATTTGAAATTCTACTTTGCATTTTTCATTAACCAAAATCTTATCACCTTTATGTAACCAAGAAAATTTAAAAGGAGTTGGATGACTCACCTTTCTCAAATTTAATTTACCTACCATCTCTGTGGATACCAAATTGTCAATGCTACCACTATCAATAATTACCTAACAACATTTACTTTTTGTTTTTCTGGTAGTTTTAAACAATTTTTTCCTTTGAGGTGGTTCCTTGATTTCTTTTGTGGGTTTCAACAAAACCCTCTTCATCAGTAATGTTTCTCCTATTTCTAGAGCATCTACATGAGGAGGTGAACCTACACTTTTTGTATTTTAGCTTGGGAATGATGAACATTTCCCTAGATTGTAGATGGATTTTTAGGACACTCAAAGGATACATGTCTAAATTTTCCACACTTAAAACATCTACCAACAAACCCTCTACCTCTATTAAAAGGTCTTCTACCTCTGAAGGAATACCTAAATCTTGGGGTAAACTCTTGTCTTTGAAAGCTACTGTTAGCTTGAGAGCTATTAGATTTTTCTTGATGTGTCTACAATTGAATTCTCCCTCCTTACTGTCCTTTTCATCTGTAAGTCTTGCCTTTGTCCCTTGCATGTTGAGGTTGTTTTCTTGCTAATTTTTCTTTTTCTTTTAAGGCATACTGGTATGCCTCTTCCATTGACTTAGAAATGAGAAGACTCATTTCATCTTGAATGGTAAATTTCAATCCATTCATATACCTTGCCACCTTTTCTACATCATCTTCAACATGCCTTGCTCTTATGGTTAGTCTATAAAATTCCCCAATATATTATTTTATAGACATTGATTTTTGTTTCAAATTTTATAATTTTCTAAAATGATTAACTTGATAATAGTTGGGCATGAATTTACGTTTTAATTTGGTAACCATCTTATCCCAGTTCTTGATTTTTGGCTTTCCTTTTCTTCTTCTTTCTTCCTGCACTCCATCCCACCACAGGGATGCATGACTCTTCAATCTGGTCATGGCAAATTTAACATTTTTATCATCATTAACTCCTTCATATTCTAAATACTTTTTCATTGCACTGATCCAGTTAATGAGCTCTTCCACATTCAATTTTTTCTCATACATGCGAACCTCCATCTTGAGCTTTGCACTCATACACATAATGGTTTGAATCATTCTTTTTTCTATTATTTCTTATTCTTCCACCAATTCTTCCTCTGGTGGCTCCTCTTCTCTATCACTGACTTCACCCATGTCAGTGCCTCTTCTCTGAGCCATTTCTAGATCCTATACGGAAATAAGGGTTTTTGGGTTTTTTACATCTTCATTTAATGTACTCATATGTGAAGTCTAGTCTCTAAGACAAACTTGGGTGAATTCCCCCTCTTTTTAGGGTAGTTATGGAACCTCTACAAGAACTTAAATGAAAATAAAAAGTTATGCAATAGGTTATTTTGATATTAAAAATGTAAATTTGAGTAATGTTGACAACATGGAAAAAACATGGCATCATCATGTATGTAAATTGAGCATAGTAATAATGTAATATGTGTGTGGAAATAAACATTCACAATAAGTGTGTCTAGATAGATGTGATAATGAAACACACAGATAATTGATCAACTGAGTATATAACATTTATTAAAATTATTTAGAGAGAAATGTATGATATCTATCATGGCATTGGAAGGTTGGGTGGATGCATGATGTCCATCATGACATATAAAATCTAAGCAAAGAAACAAGTAAGGTGTCATGGCCATGGTGCACATAATCAAAGAGTACACACATAACACACAATGGAAGGTCAAGGGGCCACATACAAGGAACATATTTAAATATTACTCACTTGAATAAAATACACATACAAAGACATGCTCAAATTTTCTCTCACTCATAGAGCAAAGTAATGGAGGCTTAGAGCCACGTATAAGAACATTTGCAAATATCCACCCACATGAATAAAAGACACACACAAGGACATGTTCAAACATCCTCACACACATACAATCATAAATAGATGGGCTTAAAGCCATTTGGAAATGACATATTCAAATGTCTTCAAAGGATATAGATAATGCATACAATATGTGAATCTATGAACATCAATATAAAAGCATGAATGACTATGCAATTTAACCAATAAGAGTTACGTTATAACCTAAGTATATTTAATAACTGAGATAAACAATAGTACATAACAATATTAGTGAATGAGCAATATCGAAAGATGTACTGTAATAGAAAGATTTGAGCTTTGAGTGAGATAACATGGGAAAAGAAAGATAAAACCTATGTATACCATGCCCCTAATGAGCTAATTGATGAATGCACATGTTATATAAAGCCTGTGTGTAGTCTAAAAATGAGTGGTGAGGGATAACAATGAGGTGAGGGACACTAGAGCAGTGCATTTCTATCCTCCTAACACTCCTACCTAAATATATTTTCTAAGTGTGTAACAATGAAAGTACCTACAACTTAATCTAGGGATGGTGTGCTATGTAATTTAAAATCACTCATGTACACTAGTGGAGCATCTGACTAAATCATGTATATAATATTGTGCACATTTGAACTAATGTATGACAAAATACATATAGGTCCTAATTCTGGTATTTTTAGAATATTTTACTATTTTTGTATTTTTGCATATATATGAACTGATAAATAGAGAGAATGATACTAACTAATTAATCCCTTAAGAGTCTTGCCATCAATAGATCCTGCGTTGAACAAAGGAATGGTGATTTCTTTCAAATGAAGAGTATCATGCAACTGTGTGGGTTTTGTATCATTGCCATATTCATATTATGTATAATTAGTATCATCAATATCATAACAATTTGGGTTTTTATAATCATCATCTAGATTTTGAACTTGTGAAATGGCCCTCTGGTCTTCTATTGTATCTTGATATGAATAAAGAACTGTCTCATACTATGGTATTAACCTTTCTAATTTCTCCTTTACAATGTGTATTGTGTCATGTGCCTTTAGTGATATGTTGTTACTTGTATTTATTTGTATATTAGATGAAAGTATGCTTACTTTTTGTTGTTTTATCTTTAAAAATGTTCCTTATTTGGAAAAAGATGTGACCTTGCCTTCACGATCAAATGATATGTAACTTTTATTTTTCTCAATCATTTCTCTAATTGATTTTAACCATGATATTTCAAGCACAACATTGTAGGCACTTGAATTTGAAATAACTTGAAAAGTAAGATACTATTCTTTTGAAGAAAAATAAACTGTTAACTTGACTAATCCCATACATGTTGTAGATGCACTAGTTTTATCCAAGTGTTGATCTTTATTTACAAGAGATGTGATAAATGATATAGAATACAAATTGATTTTGTGATATTCCTTAACCTTGACATCTGTAAACTATTTATCATCTATGTGCAGTGATAGTGAAAGAGTCTTGATATGAGGAAAAGCTTGGAATTTCCCTCTTTGTGACCATGTTTGAAATTGTATTTTTTATATTTATTTCATGTTTTTAACTTTATGTTTCTAGAAATCTTCTTTTAAGAATGTTTTTTTGCTTATCTTGACTTTGATTTTGTAACTTCTCTTGTAGTAATTTCACCTTTTCTTGGTGTGGCTTTTGTAACCTTTGTTTTTCAAACTATTGTTTTTGTAATTGCTCTTTTTTATATTTTACCTTTTGTAATCTTGCTTGCTCTAACTTATCTTATTGAATCTTTTCTTGTGCTAACTGTGCCTTTTGAACCTTTTCTTGCTCTGATTTGTCATTTGGTAACCACTTTTGTACTAGTTCTAATTTGTCAATTTTTGTACTTGCTCTTGTTCCACTGTGGGTTGTTTGATTGATGTATCACTTATAGGATCACCACTATCAATTAATTTTTGTATTTTATTTTGTAAATATAAATAATGATCTGTATGATGCCCATACATTATATGATATGTACAATAGTATTTTGATCTCCGTAGAGGATGTAGTTTGATTAACATATTTCAAATTATTGCTCTTAAAATCTCACTTGAAATCTTATTAGCCTTTACATACTTTTTGAATAATTTATTCTTTTGTAGTTTCTTATTTGATATAAAATCTTGTTAGGTACAACATTTCTAGATGGAGATGAATATACATGAATAATACTAGCATATTATGGGTTCTTTACACATGTAATATGATGTTCCAATAATGTGATATTGGCACTAAAAATTTGATTTTTATTTTTTAACTCTAGTATTAACTTTCCCATGGGGATTATTTTCTTCTTTAGAGCCTCATCAACACAAACCCTAAGTGCCTCAGATTGAACATGCATACATACACCCTAAAGAGATGTGGGAGGTGGAGGGGTTTGAGAAAGGATAGGTTGATTAAATTTATTTGGAACTATAGGACGAGATGCCTTACCTCTTGAGATATTGATAGCATGGACCTAGTTAGGTGTAATTTTATTATCAAAACCTTGAAGGTTAGGAGGAGGAAGAAGAGATTCTTTTCTATCCATAGAATATGACAATAAAACCTACAAAAATAATGTTATAACAAAATATATCATATCTAAAATTTTTAAAACAACAAATAGAAATAGGAAAAGGAGGGATATAAACCCTAACATCTATAGTTAAGGTTTGGCAAAATTTGAATAAGAGATGAGTTAACCAATATGTTTTTATCAAATTTAAGATCTGTAAAAAACCCTAAATGATAAATTGATGTGAAAAATAAAGAGAATAATATAAAAATAATAATATTCAATGATTTAGAACTACTTTATTATGAAAACTTACTAAAAATAGAAAATTGTAAATGAGAAATAAAGACTTAACTAGAAACTGTATCTATGGGAGGAAAAAGAGGCTAAAACTTGTTATGTAGGGAGGTCTAGTGGCTAGAATCAAGAATCAAGAACTAGATCTAGGCCTGGATAATAATGTTGGGAAGAGAAAACTAGAAAGGTGGTGCTCCTGTCCAATATGGGGCACTCTTGTTTGCTTAAAATGAAAAAATTGAGGTTTTTAGGTTTTTTGTATATTCATTTACAGAGCATGTATCTAGTGCAGGAGCTTATGATCACTTATGAAGACCACTATGTGACCAATTTTCCTTCAAAACTCTAGCTTCTCGACATGAGAAAACTGAAGAAAATTAATAGAGATAAAGGGGTCAACAGTTGAATTTGGGTGAGACCTCAACAACCCATGTGTTGAGCACTACTTACATACCAATACTCTAAAGAGGGATCAAACTTCATGTAGTTCTCCCATGTTATGCTGGTATGTGAATGATTGGTGTAATATAATAGATGTTGGTGTAATAATGGCATGATTAAATGCCTTAATCATGAATTGTTATCTATAATATGTATTTAGACTTGAGATCTAGGCTTTTAGGGTTTATGCAATCAAAATTGGGAAAAAATAAGTACTTTTCTCTCAATGTGCCATCATGATTCAGGTGCTTTTTAATGTGGAATCCTATTATGTGCAAAATAGTTGGAAAAATATTTATATATTCATATATTTTAAAATTATTTAGATGGGGATTATTAGGGACATAGGCTGACCTTCCTATAACTTTTGATTTTGTAAATTAGCCATTATTTGGTGGGAAGACATGAGAGGGGGTAATGACACTAGAGAGGTGCACTATAATCCTATACGGTGCTCTTTTACAATGGGTGGTTTCATCATGTTGAGTGTTAGGTATGACTTAAAATATGTCTGAGGTTGACAAGGATAGGGATGAGTACATTTGAGGGTCGTTTATCAGTTTAGAAGAGTGTGTAAGATGGTTAAAAGTGATAAAATGGGGTTCTAAGATAGGTCTATAATTGAGTATTTAAAAGAGTGGTCATAAGTACACAATTTTAGTTTAAATGTTAATTTATGTGTTTACAGTTAGCAATTTGCAACATAATACTAAAGGATATTGTAAATAAGATTTTGAAGGTATTATTTGATTTGCATGAAATACTGAGTGATCATTCAAGCAGGGGTTACAACACCATTTTTTATATAAAAAAAATATTAGTAAATATAAAATTCACCTAATATATTAATACTTTTTATCCATTTTTTTAACTTTTCAAAAATTAAAGTTTATATTATTTTTTATAATTTCCACTATGAATAACCAACCATAGGGAAAATTGCTAATGCCAATGAATGACAAACACTTGACTCAAAAAATTCCATTCAAAATTTATTTTGATACATATAATTATGGTTCCATGAGGAGGAAAAAAAGGAAGTAAAATATTTCCTTCCAAGAAGGTTGAGGTGTTACTTGTGGGAGATGGGAAGAATGATGCTATGAGAGGTAAATTTGTACTTATTGTGGAAATAACAAGAGTGATGTTGCATAAGGTGGTATGGATTTTTTTTTATTGTAGTTAAATAAAAATGTAATCTCATTCAACAAGGGTTAATTTACCATGGCTTAAGGATGGAAGGATTTGAGGGGGTATTATGGATCTCTTGTCTAGTTTTTGAAAAATTTAATAATCTTTTGGGCAAAAGTTGATTTTTCCTTACTAAAATAACTATCTAAGGAATAAATGGATATATTATTATATAGAAGTTATGGATCGATGTGGGAGACATTTGAATTTAAGTCTTAGATTGAATTTTGTCTAAGATTGGAGCTTTAGAAGTGTTGAATGAAGATGTATATTTTCTAGAAAATATTCACATGAGATTTATGAAATAAATGGATTTAAAAATGTTGGGAATGGATGATAATTCTTTGCCTTCCATCTTACTTTTATCTAGGTTTTGATTATTATATTATTGAATCTCAATTATTTAAGAGAACCAAGATTCTTTATGATTTGATAAAAACTAAATTGGAAGATTTGGCATCAAAAGTAGTCTCAGGCAAAATTCCTTCTCGGCATTGGAAATGCAAGCTTATAGAGGATTGGTTGAGGGAGTATTGGAAGGATTTTGAGGTAGGCAATATTTGTTATCTTTTGAATATTTGGTTATTAGTTCAATTTATTAAGAATTATTATTAAAGATCAAAATATTAATATTAAAAATAAATAATGAAAATGTTTAAATGAACAATGTTATTTTGTAAAGTGAATAAATCATAAAATGCAAGATGAGATTTGTCAAGTGAAAAAATTGTTGAATGGATAAAAACCACTCAATATTATTATAAATTTTAAAATAATGAATTAATTATAAATAAAATAATATTTCCACAATCTATTGATTAATTAGAATTTTTTTTGGATAAAATTGTGGTAGAGTTTTTTTTATTGACGTTTCGGTTCACATTCTATAAACCATTGTCCAGATATGAAAATGAATTAATTGATATTACAGACCAAATTATTCCTTTATAAATCTAAAAATAAAGCTCAATAATATCCTTGTAAATCAAAAAATGAAGAAAAAAAAAACACAAACAAAAAAAAAAGAGAGCTCAAAAATTATAAATCAATAATAAAACAAAAAATACAAATAAAACAAAAACAAAATTAATAATCTCATTAATAAAATAAAAATAAAAAATTATAAATTTTTAAGAATTAAAATATTTTAAAATTAAAATTAAAAAATTTGAAATATTGAAATTTTTAAGATTATACATATTTTCCAATTATATTAATTTGATAAATTATTAATATAAGTTTACATTACAAATTATAACTTCCCTATTACAAATTATAAGTCATGTATTCTAAAGTGTGTATTTTAAGTTGTCAATTTTTATTGAAAATACTTTACTTATAAAATGTTAATAAACCTTCATAAATTATAAATTATTAATTTATAAATTATTAAATTCTAAAATTAGAAATTATATATAAATTAACATAAGATACAGTTATAAATTAACATAGCCAATTATAATTATGATTAAGTTTAACCAAAAAAAAATGAAATTAAAATAATAATTATATATTACACTTAATAAATTCTCAAAGTTCAATATAAATTTGTAAATTATGAATAACAAATTATGAAATGTAAATTGTAAAAATAATATTATATATTATTAAATATAAATGTAAATTTGCATATTGTACTTTATTAATTATAAGTTAGAAATACACATTAATGATCCCAAAAAATTGTGATTTAACAATAATAACCTAAAAGTTGTAAGAAAAGCCTAAGAATTATAAATAGTAAATTCAAAAAAGAAAAGAAAGATATAAAGGTGGAGGTAAGCGAAGGAGGTAAAGTGAAAAATGGATGGGGGAAGGGGTTAGACGAGGGGCACAGAAGGCACAGGGCAAAAGAAAGAAAGGATGGGGTGAATAAACAAGCAGGAAAATCAGGGGAAAAAAAAAAAAGGTAAGGAGTGGGGGGGATTGGGGCGGGATGGTGAGTAGGGATAATAATAAATGATGATGGATTAAGTTTATGATAGGTCTCTAGGTTTGGTGTAACTCAAGACTACTATCTCTGTTGAGGTTGTTATCATATTTATGAATTACAATAGCTTTCATGAGATGGTGTTTGAATAAATTGTTCTCTATGGAAATAATTGTAGTCTCTTCTATACAAATATGATGATGCATCTTGAAGGATCATTCTGCTAGGGTAGACTTGACCAACCTCTCTTTATTTATATCTGCCACATGTTTATTGATCCTAGTCTTGATGGAGCGCCCTGTCTCACCAATGTATGACACCTCGCAGGAACAGTCAATTTTATACACCTCGGTTCTCAGAGTTGGCTCTAATTTGTCTTTTGAATATTTGAGCATACTTCCTAACTTTAATTTATAAAAAAATTAATTCTCAAAAATTCATAAAAATTCATAATTTTTAATATTAATTTTATTTTATTTTATTAATGAGGTTATTGATTTTTTTTATTTTATTTGTATTTTTTATTTTATTATTAATTTATAATTTTTGCGCTCTCTTTTCTTTCTATTTGTGCTCCCCTCCTTCCCCACTTTTTAACTTACAAGGAAATCATTAAGATTTATTATTATATCTATAAAGGAATAGTTTGGTTTGCAATATCAACTAATTCATTCTCATACCCTGATCATGGTTCATGGAGTGTGAACTGAAATATCAACAAAAAAACTCTAACATAGTTTTATCCACAAAAATATCTAACCAACTATAAGTACATAGTAAGTAGAAATTAGGAGAGATAATGATCTTAAACTAAAAGAGCATTACAAGAATACAAGAGCAAGTCAAGAAAAGACTAGATTGTGTTGATGAATGAGAGATGAGAGCTCAATTAATAGAGCTAGGAAAGAAAAATGAGTTACTTAAATAAGATTCATGTGTGTGCCAAGTGTCGTAATCCTCTTACAAGTGAAAAAAACAAGTGGAGAGAGAAGTTACTTGTGTAAATAACTCTTAAATCTAACAAGTGGACAAGAGAGGTGAGATCCACCTCATAAATCTAAGATAAAGTATATTTATAAATATAATAAATGCACACATAAACAAGATATAAAATAAACCTAAACTAGCATAAAAGACTTAAATAATATCGATTCTTCAACACTCCCCTTTAAACTTTATTTGAAGTTAAAAAATGAGAGAAAACCATTTATGAACAAGGAAGAAATTTGAACCTACATAATATTCTCGCTTAATAGAAACTTCCTTCAAGATGAATTAAAATAATTTAAAAAATAAAAAATAAGAGAAGGTGTCGCCAAAAGTCAAAAGGATGAAAGGGTGATCATCAAGAGTCTCCATGAATCTTCTTCAGATAATGTGGTTGATCCACAATAGAACAAAGACTAACAAGAAGGAGAAATGATCTATCAAACCTTGCAAAAAAAAAAGCTAACATCAATCTTTAAGTTGAGTAAGCAATATGCCATAAAATTATGATCTACATACATATGTAATATAAGTATATGTGATCAAGACAAATAGAGAAAAAAAACTTATATCACAAAGTATGAAATCTTACACAAAAATAAGTTAGTAAAAAATAATCTCTAATCAAAAGATATGTCCTTTGCAACAAAAAAACAAGGAATGTATAAAAGAGATGAGTCTATGAAAACAAAGAAAAAGAAAATGTGTCACTTATAAAATATATTCAATGTAAAATAATAGAATAATTAGCACATAAAGACACATCAAAGTCTCTAGACTATACATTATGTTTATGTATCGAAATAGTTTTAACTTTAAAGGTAGGTGTTTTAGTCATTTTTCAATAATGCAAACTGCAATGAGTGAATTTAACACAAGATTTGTATGGATATAATTTTAAACATGGGTAAGTGCATAAAGTTAGGAGATAAAAAGTGGCCTACTCGTGGACATGATTTTTCTAAAATTTTAAAAATCTAAACTTCTGTAGATAATTTGAGATATCTACACTCCAAATTTGAAGATGGTGTAAGAACATGAAATGTAGTATTTTGAGTCTAGTTTCCAAAACACTATTTTTTTTAAATTTTTTTAAGTATAACTAGGTCAAACATCTAAAATTTACAAAAATCCTATTTTTTTAGAAGACATAGTATATAGACGACCGTGTTGTGCACCATTTTTTGAGCAACGTTTACTATTATTTGAAACCCTTTGAGAAAATTTAGACAAGATCTTCTAGTTTGTACCTAAATTTTTTCAATGAATAATTTTTTAATGATTTTTTAAAGTAAATAGATCCTAAAAACTGACAAAAATATGTATAGTCATCCGTGCGACGCACCTACCTACTTCAAAAAAATGAAAATCATTTTTTTTTGAATGTGTGTAGAATTAGGCCTAGCTTGTTAACATATAACTTGTTTTTCACTTGAATCAATGAAAGACAAAATACATTAACATGTACTACCTAAGACAGATATAGTTATAAATCAACATAGTTTGAAACCTTAAATTATCCAAAAATTATAAAAATCATATTTTTGGACAGAGGAGAGCATGCTCTTCACGATGATACTAAGTTTTTGAATTCTCACATTAAAATTATTAGTGTATTTGGAAATTAAAGTTGAAATTTATTGTTTTTTTATCATACCTTTCTAAACTTGGCTGTACATTGACAGTCTAAGCCTTTGGCTCAGGAATCCAAGCCATTCCAAAGCCAAAAGGTGTGGAAATTAAATTCAAATTCAAATACCATAATTGTGTTATTAACACAATCATGTTATTAACATGATCATGTTTTTAATGCGATCATGTTATTAACTATGATAGTAACGTGATCACATTACTTAATAACATGATCATGTTAGTAATGTGATCGCATTATATATTCTCAACACCTTAAAACCTGAATAGGAGCCATTAGGCCCAGTATGTTAGGATCCTACTCCTTAAGAGTACACTTGATTACCTTTGTATAAGCAACTAAACACGAAATTTAACTAGAAGTAAAATGTAACTAGAATTCAGAAACAACACAAAATATGAGAGACAATACAATCTTGTATTAACACTCTTCCAGAAGGAAATACAATGAAGAAATCACACTCTTCCCACACCTCTTTGTTGGGGAATCCAAGAACAAACACACCTTGTTTTGATCCCACTTGTTAGGATCTTGATCCTTAGAAAGAGCACAATATGATTACCAAATATAAACAATTAAACATGCGAAAATAACCAGAAGCACAAGTAGCTAGAATTCACAAATAACACAGAATATGAGAGACAATATACAATCTTGTATTAACATTTGTACAGAAAAGAATACAATAAAGAGCCGCCACACTCTTCCATCTTACAGAGGCTTCCCACACCTCAAGTGTACAGTAATTCTTCTTCAAAACACTCTCCTACCAAAAACTGTCCCAACACACAACTCACACACAGAATTGGTGTTCACCTCTCCAACCAGTCAGTAATAACCCTGCCAGTACACCAAGCACTCTAAAGTACTTCAAGTAGATCTCCCATGAACCTGCAACCTGCAATTCAATGATCTTACAATGGAAGGATCTTCCTTGCCTTCCTTTCTAGCTCATAGTGGAACTAGGAGAAACACACACTTTGTTCTCTTCACTAGCACACTTTACAATACATGCCAATGGGTCTATAAATAGATCCCAGACTTAAACAATAACTTAGACTCTTAGTTTACTATAATTATCCACGTAGCTCAAGACTCGAAATAGCCTTTACATGCAAACACTTTGTTCACTTAACTAACTGTTCGTGCAACGAACAGTTCTGGAACACACAGGTGACCGTCGTCGGTCCCTGCTTGCCTAGTGCTGACCGATGTCGGCCGACTTCCTATTGACACCGATTGCCTTTTGCATCATCTTGACCGACGTCAGTCATGCTACCGATGCTGGTACTCTTGGATCTTCAGCAACCTCCTTTCTCTTCGTCTGCAAAGTTGAAGCTTTTAGCTCCATAACCTAACAATCTCTCACTTAGAGATAAATAGCTGCAACTGTACCTGTACCTGTACACCATCTAGTTTGTTCCCTTAGCTCTGTATCCCTCTTCAAGATCACTCTTGGAAACCAACCACCATAAATCCTGTAGTGTAACACCTATCATCCAAATCACCTGCCACATCCACATCTACAAACCATGTAGAAAATAACTTAAACCTGCATAACATGTGCACTTGCTGCTGGTCCCTCTAAGAATCCACTGAACTGCCCTCCAATGCTTGTTTCCTGGATTGGCTCCAAACTTGTGATAACTCCCACTGCTTGGGAAAACTCAGGTCTAGTACATACCATGCACTTAACCTCATTATGTGAATCAAGACACTGTTCTGTGAACTGTCCAACCATCGGCGTGCTAACCGGTCTCACACAATCATCCTGAAACAAAGTCAACCTGTGACCTTCCATGTCCCTAGAACACACTCATGCCAAAGAATCTTGCTGCTCCTAGATTCCTCATGACATACTTCTGAACTAGCTTTACCTTTAGTTCAGCAATACCCTGTATATGTAACCCTACAACAAGCACATCATACAGTAATAGGATAATGTAGCTAATATTATCCAACCTGGTAAAGAGAAACACAATGATCAAACCTCCATTGCCCTACAGCTTATTCAAGACCATATACCCTGGCCTTCTGTCTCACGTATCCATTTCCGCTCTTCTTCATCTTAAACATCCATTCATCTCTCAGTGCTTACTTCCAGCTGGCAACTCCACCCAAAGCTCCTGTTTGGTTCTCCTCCAAGGATTCACATCCTCCATCCATGCCAAGCTCCCACTATTTCCTGGATCTACCTACTCTACTTCTTTAACAACTTCCTGGTTCTTTACCATAAGTGAGCAATAAGTAGTGTAAAGAAGGGAAATGATGAATTTGAGGCTTACATACCCTTTAAGTCCTCCATATGGGTGCTTGAGACTCATTGACAGCTTGATGTCCACCCAAAATTTGTCTCAGTGATCTATGCTGGTCACATCCCAGTCTGCACCCGATCGATGTCGGTTCCCTGCGACTGCCTCATCGCCGATGTCGGTTCCCCATTGTCGACGTCGATGTTTATCTGCCATGAGTCACCAACATCAGTCTGCACATAGCCGATGTCGGTCCCTATCTAGATGTCGACACCAATTTTCTAGCCGACGTCGGTCTCTGTGTTTTGCTTGTGAGAACTAACTTCTACTCGCGAGCTCCTTTTGGATCAAACCCTTATCCAAATCACCCTTGCTCTGCTCAAAATTTATCTGCCCCTTGTGCTGAACTCTGTCTGTCACCTTCTCCTTGAAAACCAAGGCTTTCTTGTTCTTGTCACTAACATTAGATTCCTCAAGAAACGTCACCTTCTTCTTCTGTAAATAGAAACCTTGATCTATGCCTTTCAAATCTGAAAGCATATCCTTTGACTCAAGAACATGCATCTCTTTCTTATTCATGTGACCAAGCCTATTAAGCCACATCTTTGAATCTACAGCTCAAGTAGATAACCCATAAAGAGAATCAATAATACAAGTAGATAGATAAAGCGTACCTACTTTCTTACCTCTTGCTACAACAAGTGCACCCTTGGTAACCTTCCAAGAGTCCATTGTGAGAGTTACTATACAACTCTCATCACCCAAACTTCTTACAGAAATCAAATTCCACTCCAAAACTGGGACATGCATGACCTCCTTCAACACCCATGTGTTCCCTGTCTGCAATTTCAGCTTCACTTTCCCTTTGCCAACCATCTGACAAGGCTTTCCATCCCCTAAACAAATTTCTCCAAAGTCTCCCTGGACATACTCATGAAAAAATTCCCTATTTGGGGATGCATGAAAAGAGGCACCAGAATCTAAAGCCCAAGATTCTACTTTATCTAAAGAACATACCAGAGCATCCTGTGCAACAAAATCCACAACATCTGCTTCTTCTTCATGTCCTTCATGTTGATCTACTACCAACCAACAATCTTTCTTTTACTGCTCTTTCTTTCCACATTTCCAGCAGGTTATTCTGCCATACCTAGACTTGGACCTCCTGCCATTAAACTTCTCCATTCGTAGCTTACTATCTTCTGCCATTGCTCTACTCCCACTCAAATAGAAACCCCTGTGAGTAACCTATAATCAACACACACTAACCAAATCTAATCCAACCTGTTAGTATCCCAACCAAAAGCTCTGATACCAGTTGTCAGGGAATCCAAGAACAAACACACCTTGTTCTGATCCCACTTGTTAGGATCTTACTCCTCAGAAAGAGCACAATATGATTACCAAATATAAGCAATTAAACATTGGGAAATAACCAGAAGCACAAGTAGCTAGAATTCGTAAATAACATAGACTATGAAAGACAATATACAATCTTGTATTAACATTTATACAGAAAAGAATACAATAAAGAGCCACCACACTCTTCCACCTTACAGAGGCTTCCCACACCTCAAGTGTATAGTAATTTTTCTTCAAAACACTCTCCTACCAAAAATGGTCCCAACACACAACTCACACACAAAATTGGTGTTCACCTCTCCAACGAGTCAGTAATAACCCTGCCAGTACACCAAGTACTCTAAAGTACTTCAAGTAGATCTCCCATGAACCTGCAACCTGCAAGTCAATGATCTTACAATGGAAGGATCTTCCTTGCCTTCCTTTCTAGCTCATAGTGGAACTAGGAGAAACACACACTTTGTTCTCTTCACTAGCACACTTTACAATACATGCCAATGGGTCTATAAATAGATCCCAGAATTAAACAATAACTTAGACTCTTAGTTTACTATAATTATCCATCCAGCTCAAGACTCGAAATAGCCTTTACATGCAAACACTCTGTTCACTTAACTAACTGTTCGTGCAATGAACAGTTCTAGAACACACAGGCGACCGACATTGGTCCTTGCTTGCCTAGTGCTGATCGACGTCGGTCGACTTCCTATCGATGCCGGTTACCTTCTGCATCATCTTGACTGACGTCAGTCATGCTACCGACGCTGGTACTCCTGGATCTTTAGCAACCTCCTTTTTCTTCATCTACAAAGTTGAAGCTTTTAGCTCCACAACCTAACACTCTTGGGTGTACCAGTAATTCTCCCTCAATATTTCTCTCTCTCACACAATCAATTACAACCACAACTCAAATACAAAGTTGTTCCCTCCACCAGTCAGTAACAATACTGCCAATACACCAAGTACTCAAAGTACTCCAAGTAGATCTCCCTGATCTTGCACACCTACAAATCAACTGATCTTACTTACCATGTAGATCTCTCCTGATCTTGCTACACCACAGATCAACTGATCTTACAATTGAAAGGATCTCTTCCTTGTCCTTGATTACAATACAACCCCATGGGTCTCTTAAATAGATCCCATACAAACAATAATTAGACTTCCTAATTACAATAATTAGAAACGCATACTCAAGACTAAAATTAGTCTTTTACATGCAAACTAATTGTCTGTCTAAAATTAGACCAGTTCTGGAAGTGCATGCAAACACACACACACAGGTTGCTGATGTCAGTTCTTGTCTGACTGATGCTGGCTGAACCCTAATCGATGTCAGTTACTGCATACACTGAAGATGACTGACGCCAGTTGATCAGACCGATGTCAGTTACTGTAACACTCAGTAACCTCCTCCATTTGCATCAGTGAAGCTTTTAGCTCCACAACTTAACAATCTCCCACTTAGAGATAAATAGTTTCACCTATACCTATACCTGTACATCATCTAATTTTGTTTCCTGGCTTGTATCCCTCTTTAAGTTCAGTCTTGAAGACTAACCACCACAAATACTATGGTGCTTCTCTTGTCATCCAAGTAACCTACCATATCTGAATCTACATACCCATGTAGAGAAGTGCTTGACCCTGCATAGCATGTATACCTGCTGCTAGTCCCTCTCAGATACTTGAGAATCCACTGAACTGCTTTCCAGTGCTCTTTTCTCAAATTGGCCACAAACTTGCTGACAACTCCCACTGCTTGGATAATCTCAAGTCTAGTACTCATGTACTCAACCTCATCATGTGATTTAGGACACTGTTCTATGAACTGTCCATCCATAGGTGTGTTAACCGATTCTGCATCCTACATATTGAACCTCTCCACTACCTTATTCACATAATCATCTAGAGACAAAATCAACCTTTGACTTTCCTTGTCTCTAGAAATACTCATGCCAAAGAATTTTGTTGCTCCCAAATCTTTCATGGCAAACCTTAACTAACTTTACCTTTAGCTCAGCAATCTCCTGCATGTGTGATCCTACAACAAGCATATACACTACATACAGTAATAGGATAATGTAGCTAAGATTATCCAACCTAGTAAAGTAAACACAATGGTCACATTGACATTGACTAAAGCCATGTTTTGTCATACACTTGTCAAATCTTAAACACCATTGTCCTGCAGCCTGCTCAAGACCATATAACCTGGCCTTCTATCTCATGTGTCCATTCTCTCTTTTCTTTAACCTGGGAATCCATTCATATTTTATTACTTTCATCCTGGCTGGAAACTCTACCAAATCTCCTATTTCATTTTTTTCCAAAGAATTCATGCCATGCTCGCATTGTTTCCTAGATTTTACCTGCATTGCCTCTTCAAAACTTCCTGGTTCTTGACCATCAGTGAGCAACAAGTAGTGTAAAGAAGGGGAATAATGAATTTGAGGCTTACTTACCCTTTCAGTCCTCCTCATGGGTGTTTGAGACTCCTTGACAGCTTGCTATCTGCCCAAAATCCATTTTGACAGTGACCGATCTCGGTCACCTCTGGCCGACCCTGGTCTGCACCCGATCGATGTCGATTCCACTTGATCACCGACACCAATTCCCTAACTAACGTTGGTGTCCACCTACCTGACACCATCGACTCTGGTCTACACATGACTGACGTTGGTACTTGCCTGTTCAACATCGATTCTCACCTGACTGACGTTGGTAACTTTGTTTTCTTGTGAGTGATGATTTTTACCCGTGAGATCACTTTAGATCATAACCTTGTCCAAACTCCCCTGCTCAAAATTATTTAGCCCCTTGAGCTGATCTCTATCCATCATCTTCTCCTTGAAAACCAAGGCTTTCCTATTCTTGTCAAAAACATCAGATTTCTTCTTTATGCAATAAACCCGATCCTTTCTTGTAGCATGAGTTTCAAGAAACCTCACTTTCTTCTGTTGCTTACATAAATCTCGATCTATGCTTTTCGAATCTGAACTCTTACCTTTTGACTCAAGAACATGCATCCCCTTCTTACTCATGTGACCAAGCCTACAAAGCCACATCTTTGCATCTACATCTGAAGTAGATAAACCAAAAGGAGAATCAGTAATACAAGTAGATAGATAAAGGGTACCTACTTTTTTACCTCTTGCTAAAACAAGTGCACCCTTGGAAACTTTCTAAGATTCTGTTGTGAGAGTTACTGTGCATCCCTCATCACCAAACTTTCCTATAAAAATCAAATTCCGCTTTAGGACTGGGATATGCATGACCTCCTTCAACACCCATGTGTTGCCAACCATTTGACAAGGCTCACCAACCCCTAAATAAATATTTCCAAAGTCTCCGTGGACATAATCATGGAAAAATACTCTATTTGGGGTTGCATGGAAAGAGGCAATAGAATCTAAAACCCAAGATTCTACTTTATCCAAGGAACATATAAGAGCATCCTGTGCAACAATAACTGCATCATTTGCTTCTTTATTTCTTTCATGTTGATCTTCTACCAACCAAAAATATATTTTTACCTGCCCTTTCTTTCCACAATACAGTAATTGATAATTCTTGCCATTGAATTTCTCCATTTTTAGCTTACTTTCTTCTACCATTGCTTTACTCCCACTCAAACAGAAACCCCTGTGAGTGACTTGTAATCAACAAACACTTAACACACTCTAAAACCAAGGTGTTAGTGAACCAAGCTCTGAACCAAGCTCTAAAGAACCTGCTCTAATATCAATTTTCAGGATCCTACTCCTTAAGAGTACACTTGATTACCTTTGTATAAGCAACTAAACACAGAATCTAACCATAAGTAAAATGTAACTAGAATTCAGAAACAACACAGAATATGAGAGACAATACAATCTTGTATTAACACTCTTCCAGAAGAAAATACAATGAAGAAATCACACTCTTCCCACACCTCTTGGGCATACCAATAATTCTCCCTCAAGAGTTCTCTCTCTCTCACACAATCAATTACAACCACAACTCAAACACAGAGTTGTTCCCTCCACTAGTCAGTAACAATACTGCCAGTACACCGAGTACTCAAAGTACTCCAAATAGATCTCCCTAATCTTGCACACCTACAAATCAATTGATCTTACTTACCATGTAGATCTCCTCTGATCTTGCTACACCGCAGATCAACTGATCTTGCTACACCGCAGATCAATTGATCTTGCTACACCGCAGAACAACTGATCTTACAATTGGAAGGATCTCTTCCTTGTCCTTGATTACAATACAGCCCCATGGGTCTCTTAAATAGATCCCATACAAATAATAATTAGACTTCCTAATTACAATAATTAGAAATGCAGACTCAAGACTAAAATTAGTCTTTTACATGTAAACTAACTGTCTGTCTAAAATTAGACCAGTTCTAGAAGTGCATGCAAACACACACACAGAGGTTACCAACGTCGGTTCCTATCTGACCAATGCCGACTGACCCCTAACTGATGTCAGTTACTGCATACACTGAAGATGACTTACACCGATTGATCAGACTGACATCGATTACTGTAACACTCAGTAACCTCCTCTATTTGCATCAGTGAAGCTTTTAGCTCCAAAACTTAACACAGTAGTCTTAAGATCAAATATTGGTTGACTAAGATTAATGTTTGGGACCAATGATCTTGTCAAGAATTGATAACATTGAATGATAATTGGAGATTTATTAACCTATGAATCAATTTATTGTTCCTTTGATCCCAATATGGTGTGCAATCAGGCCAATAGATCCCAAATTGACAATTAATATATATATTTCCTTGGATAGAGCTTGGTTGGACCTAATTATGTATCAAACTAAACTAAATACTTGGTTTTTTATAATATGGTGAGCAATTAGAGTCCCAATTGACATCATATGGACATAATTCTTGTCTCAGGGCTCATTTAACCTTGATTGTGTATTAGATTGAAGTAAATATTTAATTAGTTTAATATGGTGTGCTATCAAAGCTCTAATTGACATTATATTGAAGGAATTCCTTGCATAGGGACCAATTACACTTCATTATAGATTATATTGAAGAAAATACTCAATTGGTTAAATATGATGTGCAGTTAAGGAAAAATATTCACAATGGACATTAGATGGACACAGTTCCTTGCATGGGGTGGAAAATGCCTCAATTGATATTAGATGGAAGTAGTTAATTGCATAGGACTTGGTTGTTCCCAATTGTGTATAGTATTAAAAAAAAATTAATTGATTTAACATGGTGTAATTAGAGCCCCAAATGACATTAGATGGATGAAATTCCTTGCTTGGGGATTGGGTATCCCCAATTGTATATCATATTGAACCTAAATACTCAATTGGTTAAATATGGTGTGCAATTGGGGATAATAGAACCCAACCAACATTATATGAAGATAATTACTTTCATGGGGTTAAATTGGCCCCAATTATGTATTATATAATAAAATACATGATTAGATAAATATAGTTTACAATCAGGGCCAAAGAAGTCATAATTGACATTAGATGTATTCAGTTACTTGCATGAACCTTGGTTGGTCATAATTTCATATTTAACTAAACTAAATACTTGGTTGATTTAATATGTTATGTTCGGGACCAATAAAACCCCCTATTGATAGTAGAAGGATGAAATTTCTTATGCAAAGATTATTTAGACTAAATTTCATATCATATTAAACCAAATATTCTTTCAGTTGAATTTGGTGTACAATAAAAATCCCAATTGTTATTTGATGGATGTAATACCTTATAGAGGGTTCAATTGGTCCTGCTTTCATATCAAATTGAATCAAACACTCAATTATTTGAATAAGGTGTGCAATTAGGGACCTAATTAAAATTATGTTGACACAATTCCTTGGGCAAGCCTCGATTGACCCCAATTATGTATCATTTGGAATTGATACTTGATTTGTTTAATATGGTATGTAATCAGGGCCAAGTAAGCCCCAATTTCCATTATATATGAATGTAATTCCTTGCACATAGATCTTTTGGATCGAATTGCTATCAAATTGAAAAAACACTTATTTTTAATATGGTGAGCACTTAGATCCCCAATTGATATCATATGGATGAAATTCTTTACATTGAGGCTCAGTAGGCCCCTAGGATTAATTTAAACCCAATTTAAATCCTTTTTATATAGTAAGAATTAGGTTCACAGGGATGAACTTGGTTAAAATTGCATCACTCATTACCATAATTGACTTCATAGGCTTAATTTGTGATAATGTGGAGGATAATTGATCCCAAATTCCCATTCTTTACTCACAGATTTAGGTTCAAAGAACTCAAATTTCCCCTAATCACCATCATGATTGTACCTTAAACATACCCTACAACCTATATTGTAATCCCTAATCCCTAAATTTCCTAATCCTTAAACTCTAAACCATAAATATAAACTCTTTAAACCTTGAACCAATCATTTTAGCCCAAATTAACATCATTTAGACTAAGAATTAAGTTCACAGGGCTTAGTTTGGCCTAAATCACATGATTGATTACCCCATTTGACTAATTCACTCAATCTGCATGATGACATCCATGGTATAATGATAACTCAAAAACACATTCTATAGTCATAAATAGGTCCAAGTGATTCAAATTATCCTCAATTATCTTTACAATTGACCTTGTGTACCCTAAACCATATATACATTAAAACCTAAGCCATAAACCATAAGCCCTAAACACTATACCCTAAATTGTAAACCATAAACATTCGCTATTTACCAATTTTAATTTAGTCCAAATTAACATCCTTTATAGTAAGAATTAGGTTTAAACATGGTATTGAGTGGTTAGACATTAATATACAAGTGCCTAAACCTAAATCCTATGCCCTAATCTCTAACCTCTAAAACATAAATTATAAGCCCTATGCCGTAATACCCACTACATAATGAAAACATACATACCTTACGATATAACTAATTTTATCATGATATGTCATAAAATATACTTTTTAAATCTATGGCCAAAACTTAGCTTTTGCAATACCAATCTAGCAGTGCATTTGAAGTAAGTTGGGGCTATTTTGAGCCCCTTCTAGAGGAGGATCTAGTTGATTATTTTAATCGAGGAGACATTTGAGGCCAATTTGAACCCCTTCAATAGCAAGATATGATTTGGGGCAAAATCAAAAGATCAATCTTCTATCATGAATTGATCTAATTAGTCAATTTGTGCAATTCCCTATGTGATTTGGGAAAAATTTAGCTCCTAAACCAAATTTATGGCTCAATCAATTGTATAACATGTATGCAACATGTACATGGAATAATTTACCCTAATTTTATGAAAAATGCAAACTTAAAGGTAATCAAGTCATAAATAGGTGAACAAGTAACTCAAATATTCTTCAATTACCTTAGTGATTGAGCCCTATATTTGATATCTTAAACCCTAAACCTTATACCATTTAACTTTAAGCCTAAACCCTGTACCATTTATATTAAACTCTAAGTCATAAGCCCTAAACTTTAAACCCTTTAAATTATAGACCCTAAACCCTAAACCAATTAACATCCTTTATATATATAGTAAGAATTAGGTTCATAGGGATGAACTTGGTCAAAATTGCATCACTCATTAAACAAAAATTGACTTAATTTTCCCAATATGTGATGATGTGGGGGATAATTGAGCTCAAAATCACATTCTTTACTCACATATATAGGTTCAAGGAGCTCATATTTGCCCCAATTGCCTTCTTGATTGTACCTTATATACCTTAAAACCTATACCCTAAGCCCTAATCATTAAATTTCCTTATCCCTAAACTCTAAACCAAAAATATAAACTCTTTAAACCTTGAACCAATAATTTTAACCCAAATTAACATCATTTAGACTAAGAATTAAGTTCACAGGGCTCAGTTTGGCCTAGATAACATGACTGATTGTCGCATTTATAGTAATTCATTGAATTTGCACGATGACATCCAGGGTATAATGACAACCCAAAAACACATTCTAAAGTCACAAATGGGTCTAAGTGCTTCAAATTATTCTCAATTATCTTTGTGATTGACCATGTGTACCCTAAACCATATATACATTGAAATCTAAGCCCTAAACCATAAACCCTAAATTGTAAACCATAATCTTTCCCTATTTAAAAATTTATTTAGTCCCAATTAACATCCTTTGTAGTAAGAATTAAGTTCACATGGCATAGAGCTATTGGAAAAATTATATACAGGTCCATAAACCTAAACCCCATACCCGAATCCCTAATCCCTAAAACATAAATTTTAAGCCATATACCCTAATGCCCATTACATGCCACAAACATACATGCGTTAAGATATAACTAATTTTATCATGAGATGTCATAAAATGCATTTTTTAAATATATGGCCAAAACTTAGCCTTTAGAGTACCAATCTAGCTGTGCATCTGAAGTAAATTGGAGATATTTTGAGCCCCTTTGACATAATTTCATGACTATTAATTGTGATTTGGGGATTGATAAACTCTAATTTGCTACAATCACCATCATTATTATACCTTATATACCCTAAAACCTATACCCCAAGCCCTAATTCTTAAAGTTTCTAATCCCTAAACTTTAAACCATAAATACAAACTCTTTAAACATTGAAGCAATCATTTTAGCCCAAATTAACATCATATAGACTAAGAATTATCTTTACGATTGATCCTATGTACCTTAAACCTAAGCCCTAAACACTATACCCTAAATTGTAAACCAAAATTTTTCCCTATTTACTAATTGATTTAGTCCCAATTAACATCTTTTGTAGTAAAAATTAGGTTCACACATGGCATAGAGTGATTATATCTTATATACACCCTTAAACCCAAACCCTACATGCCCTAATCCCTAAAACCTAAACCCTAAAACATAAATCGTAATCCCTAATCCCTAAATCATAAATTGTAATACCTAATCCATAAACCCTATGTACTAATGCCTTAATCCCTAATCTATAATCCCTTATCTATACTAAGTATAACATGATCACATTATTTAATAATGTGATTGCATCATTATTAATATAGGAAAAACTCATTTCTCATTTCCAACTACTAATCCCAAAGCTTATATTAATAATAATGTGATCACGTTATTGCGTAACACGATGTGGTGCCTCATAAATTTTTGAGTGAAAGATGTTGGAAGATGTTGAACATTTCCTTGTGCACCATCTATATCTACCTGGCATGTGAGTCTTGGAGAAACAGGTACAAAATCATCCACTAATTGTTCCAACAAATCTTTAGCTTTCATTGACTTCTTTTGTGTCTTTTGTCAAAACCACCTTGCATGGAATGCAATTCGTTCCTCATTTTTGTGACAATTTTGAATGTCAAAAAGGCTACTACTCTTCAATTCATATATTTTAATCCAAGCTTCTAAATAGATCTCAATACCTAGAAAATCAATGGTAGTTTTTTTTATCTTTCTTAAACAAACTGGTAGAAAGGGCATCCATGACATGTTGCCTCCTATCCATTATGGTAGAATCAAACAACTTCATCCTTGATGATTTTAGCATTTTAAATGACAATCCTAACTGAAGACATATTTTGTCACAACATTTCTTAGTATACACCTTTTTAATGTCACTATCTATACTAGCATCAAATTTTACTTGGCTGAGTGAAGTGATCGGTTGTAATTAAAGTAATAACCAATAACCAACTATATAATTAAAGTAAAAGGTTATCATAAAAGTCTTTCCATTTTCTACAACTTTCTATATCTAAATTTAAATCTTTAAATTAAGAATATGTTGATTGTTTTGTCAATTTAAATTTATAGAACTAATAATATATAATTAGAAAAAGTTTTGATCACTTACAACAAATTTAAATGATTAATTAATTTTATAAATTTGAAATTAATAATTAAAAAATTTAAATATTAAATCAATAAAATGGAAAGGCACATCAGAGACCATACAAAGTGTTGTGGTTAATAGAGGGTCTAGACAATATTGTGATAGAACAATGAGAAGTGGAGATGACAATTGGTAGCTACACAAACAAGGTTTTGTGCAATGTGCTAGAAATAGATGCATGTCATGTTTTGTTGAGGAGGCCATGGTAGTATGACCGTGGTATATTATATGATGGGAGAACAAATACAGTGGGAGTGAGGAAGGATGGACGACTCCATATCCTAAATCCACTAAAGATAGAGAACAAGGAGGATGCGCACCAAAGTCATTTGATCATGTGTAGTAGCAAAGAGCATTTGTGGGAGATAGAGTGTGCAAAGATGCAAAGTAGCGCCACATAGGGGTAGTTGAATAACAATGTGAAGCACAAATGCATGATTGTTTAGTGGGTAATGTTATAGCAAAAGAGTGGAAGAGCGGATTACATAGTGCAGACAAAGGAGGTCGACCCATGGGGAGTGGGAACTGGGGCAATAGTAAGCTAAAAGGCTTTTGGAGGAGGTCAAAAGAGTGGGTTTCCCACTCAGTGTGTGTAAGCACCATGCAAGCAGCAAAATAGAGCAGCTAATGAAGTGAAAAGGTGCTCAGAATAGAGCACACAAATGCTTGATGGTAGACAATGTTGAATCATCAAACTCCCATGGCACTTTATAGATTAGTATGAGTACAATATAACCCATACACAAAAAACACCAAATGGAAATGGGGAAGACATTAGGATTCACAAAAATAGCTCCAAATGAGGAGACTATTGACCTATCAAACAATCCATCAAGAGAGGTGTTCCAAAAATAAGGGAGTGAAGATGTGTCCCCATAAAAGAAGGTAAGATGTTAAGAAAGGGGATTCAAGGAGTCATGACACAAATACTAGTGTGTCAAAGTATTGATGCATGTCATGCAATGATATAAGAGTGTGTAAAATGGTGTAAAAAGTCATAATGTATGTAAACACACCAAAAAAGAGTCAACAACCAATAACCAACAATAGCAAACTTATATAGCATTTCATCATCTGTGTTATCCTCATCCCTTATTGTGATTTTATAATACTTTAATACTCTTCAAATTAAGGTTTTTATTTCTCTAGTGGCACTACCTATTTTAATACACTCTTTTAATAGGTCACTTGCTCCATCACCCTCATAGCATATAATAGCGCCTTTAGCTAACCTGGTGTAATCAAGAACACTTTCACTCTCTAACTTATATAGCATTCTCCACCATAGCAAATAGATTGCTTAGACCTCTAGACTCATCATGACTCATACTTGCCACATTTGGTTTTTAATGAGTTAACTTGCCTTCTTTCTTGCACTCTAGGAGCTTGATTAAACCTATTATATCTTGTAGGCCTTTGCTTGTATAATCTAATAATGGTGGTGATGGAAAAGACAAGCAGCTAATGAAGTGAAAAGGTGCTCAGAATAGAGCACACAAATGCTTGATGGTAGACAATGTTGAATCATCAAACTCCCATGGCACTTTATAGATTAGTATGAGTACAATATAACCCATACACAAAAAACACCAAATGGAAATGGGGAAGACATTAGGATTCACAAAAATAGCTCCAAATGAGGAGACTATTGACCTATCAAACAATCCATCAAGAGAGGTGTTCCAAAAATAAGGGAGTGAAGATGTGTCCCCATAAAAGAAGGTAAGATGTTAAGAAAGGGGATTCAAGGAGTCATGACACAAATACTAGTGTGTCAAAGTATTGATGCATGTCTTGCAATGATATAAGAGTGTGTAAAATGGTGTAAAAATTCATAATGTATGTAAACACACCAAAAAAGAGTCAACAACCAATAACCAACAATCCTATTCTAGCCATCTTGACATATGGTAATTCCTGTTTCACTCTAGATAAATACATTTCCTCATTTCCTTTACTATTTTAGGTAAATATACCCAATTAACTATTTGAAATAATTATGTTAATTTGCCTATCATACCTATCCCTTTAACAAACTAGGATTTACATGCATTAATTCTTAAAAAATTAAAGCATTTGGTGGACTTGACTTACTCTAAATATTGCTTAAAAATCGTAGTTTCATCCTAGGGTTTACCTTCATTTTTATGCCTTCAATCTTATACACAAGGAATAGTTTCCTTCTCTTCCTCTCCCTCAAGAGGGTGATATTTACTTTCCCTCTAACCAGGTCCATGCTATCACCCCTCTAAAAGGTGAGTTATCCCATAATGGTTTTCCTAATTATAAGCTTCTCAATGTGTAGGATGGAGCAGAACCTTAGATAACACATAACACGATTGTGTTATGATTATTTTAGACTTAGCTCACTTATCAATGACTATTTTTAACCCAAATCAAGAAATCTATTCCCACAAACATTCTCTGCATACTTCTATGAGATCTATGGTACTTGTGTACTTGACCCCACCTTTGAAAAGTTGTCAATTATCCCTTATGATGGGTGACAAATCATATTCAAAGAAGAAGAGGAAGATGTTGAAGAACAAAACATCAAAGGAATTAGAATATTTGTGAGAGAAACACAAGATACAAATGCAAAAACTTCATGGTAGACAAGGTATAAATTCTAATCTTGATGAACCAAATGCCATAAATAATGAGCTAATTGACAATAATGAATTAAACAATGATGAAATTGAACATAATCAATTGAATAATGTTGAAATTGACCATAATGAAATGAATAATAATGAAATTAAAAATAATGAATTAGTTAATGTTGGAAGTTCACATTCAAAGTTCCAAGTTTTTGATTTTGTGGATGATGAGTCTATGTATGATGCTTCATCCCCATGAATGAAGAAAATTTGATGGAAACAAATAATGATGAAATCAAACATAAAAAAAAATTCATGGAAACATATAATGAAGAAATTAATAATGAATAAAATGTCATCCCACCTCTAAACAATGAAAGTAATAATGATTTTGAAACACCCTCTTAACAAATTCCACCATTACCAACACCTCCAAGAATTATGCGTAGAAAAGATAAGTACTTAATTGAAGTCGATGAAAATATTTTAGAACTAATGCATAAAAAAATATTTGATGACCATTCAAGAAGACTGGCTCAACAAATTTAAGATAATTTCTTTCATAATTTGGAGTATGATAGTCAAAGATGTCAATAATTTGTTTCATTGATAAAATTGATTAAGATGAGACTTATAATGTAAACATAAGACTAAGAACATCTAACATGGATGATGAAAATAATTTTTTTTTGAAATTTTACATGATACATATCATACTATAGACCTAAAATCATGCACCAAAGATTTTAATGTTGCCCGACGTATACTTACAACTTGTGTAGTAAGTGACAAAATAGGGAAAAAATGAATGTTTTCAAAAACAAGCCAAACACTTAATATAAATAGAAAAACAATAATGAAAGCAATTGAAAGACATGAAAGACTTAATAAACCTAATACTAATGAGTTCTGGGCATTCTCTAGTACACTTCCATGAAAGGACAAGACTATAGCTGATACTCTCAAAGAGTTACTTGCTCAATTTTGGAAAGACAATACAAGAGTTTCACCCAATACAAGAGATGTTGTGAAAAGATGAGTTGGTTCTTGTAACCATGAACTGCATTCAAAACATTTATTGGATATGAGTCAAATGTAATTGTACTCTAATTTTTTGATAAACATCTATAAATTTCTATTTGTCAGAGATATTTTGAGATGTCAAAACCTTTTTATGTTAAAATAAATCACATATGCACCACTTATTATTATAGGTAACATGTTGAATTTTCAATGCACTAAGATTTTTTTTCCATATTCATTATAATTTATAAACTAACAACATTTTGCAGGAGTGTGGCATTGAATTGCCACCAAAATCAGCCAAAAAATTTATTCCAACTATCTTTTGCAAAAAAATGAATAGACAATTATTTTACAACAAATCATGTTTAAATGGAAATTATAGCATTTATGGTGGATTTCTAAAATTAAAAAAATGTATCCATGAAAAGATTATAAGTGCAATTAGATAGGAATTAGTTGGTTTAAGTAAATATAAATCAGTGATTTATCAAGTAAAATATGGCAGAAAATCTAAAAGGTGTGAGCTTGTTACAAAAAAGATACCTATTTTTGAATTTTTGATCAAATTTAGGGAGAAAATTATTAATGAGTATGCAAGACACACACGCATGGCTAGGTGGTTGGATGAACATTTAAATATAATCAAGGATACATTCCCACTTGATTTGATTGTTTCAATAGTTGATTTTGCTAAAAATTACACATTCAAATCCCAAATGGAAGGTCACTCACAATATTACAACAAATCATAAGTTACCATATTTGTGCATATAGCATTCATGTATGCACCTGATAGTGAAAAATATAATGAAAAATATTAAGGGAGTACCATTTCTATATCAACGATGACATATCACATTGTTCAGAGTATGTGCAAGTTTTTTTTAGAAGTTCTATAAATAGTTGAGTCAGAGGAACATTACTTTCAATCAACATTACATTTGGTCAGAAAATTGTACGTCATGATTCAAAAATGCATAGATGTTTTATTGGTTGAGCAGGATGCATGTTACCACTGATATAAACCACGCTTGGATTTTCATCGAGGCTAGCCATGGAAAAAGGGAGCATAACAGTGCTAGATCATGTGTAAAAAGAGCTATTACAAGGGAGGAGTTAAAATTTGAAGAGGGTGTTCATTTGACAGATGCAAAAACTATGGATGAATGGTGTAATGAGAACATGTGTCATGGTGCTCAACCAAATTTTACTGTTCATAGACATTTCTAGTTAATAGAGGAAGAACACTTGGAAAAGTATGAGAATTATATGACTCTAATGGGTTCAAGTGACCTCCACTCATTTCATAACTCAAATGTAAGTTATTGGACTGTTCATATGAGACACGTGGCATGTTTATGTTTTGCATGCGTGGACTCTGTTTGGAATGAGTGTGAGTCATGAGAGTGGATAGATGATTGGAGTTTCAAACCTCTAATTCCAATCAACACATATCATGTTCCAACAACATTGCAACTTATAAATATGACATCATCATATGACTTTGACCATGTATCTGATCTAGTGTAACTAGGTAGAATATTTTTCATAATGTACAATTTATTCTCATTATATATCTTCATATTATCATTAAACATGATTTTTTGTGATACAAGGAATTTTTTGTATAGTTATTAAAGATGAGGATACTGAAGAAGACACTGGTTAATACTTGTGTCGGTGTGTAGAGAGAAAGAAAAAATTGACTTCCCCAATTATAAGTGGAGAAAACATTGACTATCCCACTAGGTCAGTGGTAGTCACTAGAACTTGGTTTCAGTGATATCCTATAAAATATTCAGATCAATAGTTGTTTGAAGAGTTTGAAATGCAAAGGAAGATACTGCATTATTCAAATTTGATTCTTACAATGGATATTCAATTATAAAAATATCATTGGAGGCTATTAAATAGGAAATTATGAAAAGTTTGGGAGTTGGATCATGAAGCTATTCTTGATACTATCAAGGTTAGAGCAGATCCTAGTGGTTCATTGGATTGAAATACAAAGGTATGTTGAATTTTAAACTGTAGATGTAATCAATTTTTCCAAATGTTTTTTATTTTCTAGGTAATACATATAAATTTCATTTTTAATTACTTGATAACAATTTTTTGTAGGTTAGTGGTGCTAGATAAGCTTTTACCTTCACATGGTTGGCACTGTCAGTAAATAATTCTATATTCATAAAGATAAGAGAAGCTTAGATTGGACATGATCAAAGATCAGGTTAAATGTGATCGAGGCTCAGGAAATGACATACAGGTTTCATTTTATGGGTATTCAAACTTAGGCTAAAAAAATGCATTTTTTTGTGTTGGGGAGGGTGTTCTTGAGGTTGGAATAGGTGGTGGGTTTGTCAATCAAGTCTAATAGAAGGCCAAGAACCTAGTATTAGATAGTATCCATCCCCCCCCCCCAAATGTGCTTTTAGTGTCAATTTTCACTCATGAAGCATCAGAACAAGAGTTATGCAACCATAACTTAAACTTTGACAATATTTGTTGTTAGTGTTTCCACTCTCTAGAATAGTTGTGAAAATGCACTTACAAGTGGATTTGAATGTCATGGTAGTGTGATAAAATGTAATTTGCCTATCTAGATGTGATCAAAGTTATATATTCATATGTAGATGTCCCAGAGGTAGAAATGCTAGTTGGAGCTCAAGAAGTTGCTTGTCTACTAACAAAAAGTTGCATTTTTGGACCCGTCATTGTAACTTGTCTAATAGATTTATCTCGAAGCTTCCACCTAAGTGCTCTAGGATGAGATTAGAGGGATTGAAGAGGTAGGGTAATGATTTGAAGGTTCATAAATATGACTTATAGGTTTCATTTTATATGTGTTTAAACTTAGGCTTAAAAAATGCATTTTTCTTGTATTGGGAAGGGTACTCTTGAGGCTATAATGGGTGTTGGGTTTATTGATCAGACCTGATAGAAGGCCAAAAAATTGGTATTAGACATTATCCACTCCCTTGAATGTGTTGGAAGTGTCAGTTTTCACTCAGGAAGCATCAAAATGAGAGTTTTACAACCACAACTTAAACTTTGACAATATTTGTTATCAGTGTTTCTACTCTCCAGAATGGTAGTGAAAATGCATTTTCAAGTAGATTTGAACATTGTGGTAGTGTGATAAATTTTAATTTGCCTATTTATATGTGATAAAAGTGACATATTCATAGGTGGAGGTCTTAGAGATTGAAATTCCAGTTGGAGCTCAAGAAGTTGCTTTTTCACTGATAAAAAGTTACATTTTTAGACTCATCACAGCAACTTATCTAACAGAGTGATCTCAAAGATTCCACCTAAATTATCTATCATAAAATTAGAGGGATTAAATAGGTAGAGGAGGGATTTGACAGTTCATGGAAATGACTTACTAGTTTCATTTTATGCATATTTGAACTTAGGCTAAAAAATTGCATTTTTCTTTTATTGGGAAGGGTGTTCTTGAGGCCAAAATGGATGGTGGGTTTATTGATTAGGCCTGATGGGAGACCAAGAAACTGATCCTAGATTTTATCTACCACTAAATGTGTTGGCAGTGTCAGTTTTCACTCAAGAAGCATCAAAATGAGAGTTCTATAATCACAACTTAAATTTTGACAATAATTGTTGTTAGTGTTTTTGCTATCTAAAATGGTAGTGAAAATGCACTTTAGGGTGGATTTGAATGTTGTGGTGGTGTGATAATATGTAATTTTCCTATATAGATCTGATAAAAGTGATATATTCATAAGTGGGGGTCCCAGAGGTAAAAATGCTAGTTGGAGCTCAAGAAGTTGCTTGTTCACTGCCAAAAAGTTGCATTTTTGGACCCATCACTACAACTTGTATAACAGATTGATCTTGAATCTTTCATGTTAGTGATTTAGGGTGTGATTAGAGCGATTAAAGATGTAGGGGAGGGATCTAATGGTTCATGAAAATAACTTATAGTTTTTTTATGCATATTTGAACTTAGGCTAAAAAAAATGCATTTTTTTTTGTATTAGGAAGGGTGTTCTTGAGGCCAAAATGGGTAGTGGGTTTATTGATCGGGCCTGATGGGAAGCCAAAAAATTATTCCTAGACATTATCCACCCCCCAAATTTTTTTTAAATTTAATTTTTCTCTCAGAAAGCATCACAACTAGTGTTTTGAAATCACAACTACAACTTTGACAACTTTGATAACTTTGACAACTTTGACAATTTTGACAACTTTGATAACTTAAACTAGAGACCTAGAAAATTAATGAGTAATGAACTATTGACAACTTTGAAAAATTTGACAACCTTGAAAATTTTGACAACTTTGATAACTTAAACTAGAGAACTAGAAACTTAATGAGTAATTGACCTTTTGACCTATTAGGTGGTGGTAGAAACTTAATATACCTATTGACCTAGAAAGTGACTTATTGTGGATTTTACATTCATTATATGTGATTTATTTAGTTTCACTTTATCCTTTAAGGTCCTTGAGGCCATGAATATGTTTTCATTTGTGTAATGTTGCAGGTGGATGACTGACTATAGGTGGTAACCAAGAGGTGACTGTAGGTCACAATCAAGGAAGGGATCTTGGAGTGATTTCACCAGGTTAATAATTTTTGAGTTATCATAATATTATTTTTGAATGTGTTAAACCTAGACATACCTATATAGAAATTATTAAGACATTTCTACATGGAGAACTCAACAAAAAGGGTTACCTCTGCCCATATACCCTGTTTTGCCTGTGACAGTCCAATATGAAAGTAAATGGTTATTTCTCATGAAGGGAGTATGACTTTGGTGTAGATAATGATATATAGATTTAGAATGATCATTGAGGTGGAAATTTAATTGTTATTTATATAAAATATAATGGTAAATAACCAACATACAGTCCTCTAGAACAAAGAAACCCTATCTATACCCTATTTTGGGTTATTAGTCACATTGCAAAGGGAAGTAAGAGTTGTTTATTAATCTTGTCAAGTATGACATTGAATATATAGACTTTGAAGGTGGTCACATGATAAAATGAAGTTTTTAATCTCTTAGAATATGCATGAGATATTTTAAATTGAACTAATACTCCATGTTGTTGTCATAGGCCTGTAGGGTGCCTTGTGCACAATCAAGATAGAGAGGAGAGACTTTTATTGTATAAATGTGTATGATAATGGATATAATGGTTTGTATGGTTGGTGATAGGTGGAAATAAAGTATTGATAATTTGAAAATTGCTTAAGATATTCCTTGACACTCATTGATACACAAATCTTATTGTCACAGTCCTAAATAAAACTCAAAAACCAATGTTTTGATGGTTAGAAGAGAGAATAAAGAGAAATGAGATGTCACACCTATTTTAGAATGTGTATGGATTGAAAAAATACCTATATGTGTAATTTTTGTCCTTTTAAACTTTGTATAACTCAAGATATTGAATTATTTATCCCCTCGGCTTGTGCAGAAGCCTAACTAGGATTTCAAGAGCAAAAACCCCATAGAAAGAGTTTTAATTCATATAAATTAATGAATATTAATAAAATGACATGTTTTGATGTATGGAAAAGGAATAAATTGGTTTTGGTGTGGTTCAAATCTGTACATTATGGATTTGGTGATTGTGGATTTAAGATAGGGCTAATTAGGCCTACTTGAAGGGTGGTTTACAAGGAAAGTGTGGTTTAGGAGTGGAGTTAGGTCATGAAATTAGACACACACCTGTAAGGAGATAGAGGGTGGATATAAAAGGTTTTAAATCTCCATAATAGTTGATATATTTCTCAAACCAATGGAATTTTTACAAAAAAAGGCTACAAGCCTAAGGAGACCATTGTGAGCCCTATATGTGGAATTGAATGTTGAAGTGTGTTTGAGAACTTATAAGAGGTTAAGGTAGATGTGATTTAACCATATAATAACATTTATGATATAAGACTAACTCTTTGAGACCTACATCAACTTTTGATACTTGAAACTTAAGAGGATTGCCTAGTGAGAAGATAGTGAAAGAGTGCGAGGACATTTGTGAATGGAATGTATGAAATGAGTTAGAGAATGAATGTGAGAGGTTTGTAAGAGGTTTAATGACACCAATAAGTGTCCTCAAAGTGTACAAGAATCAGGTACAAAAATAAAAATTCCATTAAGCCTAAGTGATAAGAGTGTCATTAGTCATTTCTACTACACACAATGAAATAAAAGCTTTAATTTAAAAAAATATTAGAATCTGAGATTTATAGCATTGAAATGAATAATTTTTTAATCCTCATTTGTGTAAAATATTAAATATGAGATCTGATAGGTAATAGTTTGGAAGATCAAAACAACACTGTACAATAACACACAATGAAATAAAAACTGAATATAAATTAGATAGATTGCCATGATAGGCATACAATATAGGCACATGTCCAATGCCAATAATACATAGATTTTCATGATAGACATACAAAAAATTACATCTAAAAAAATAGTATATAATGTTGGATGAATATCATATGCACATATATAATGCCAAAAATGCATAAATTGCCATATAGGCATACAAAAAAGTACATCTCATGTGGAAGACATCGTATTCTTCAAATAGCCTCCCTCTCTTTGCCTTCCTTGAAGAAGACTCTCCAAGGATGCCTTGATAGTATATGGAGACCCCTCTAATGCCTTGGATTGCTTCAAGGTTTGACTGTGGGTCCTACGCTCATTGCGAGCTTGTAGCTGAGGCTGTTCAAATACAAAAACTATTACAAAATTAACATAAAACACATTCAAACAATTGTTAGGAGATTAATTTTAAACTACAATTAAAAAATCATTTAAACATGCATTTACTGCAAGCTCATGATCCTGCTCAATCTATTTTTTATACTCAAACAAGTCAATGGCAGACTCAACTATTCAAATATGCATCTCAAATATGGGAGGAACATAAGAAGTTACCCTACTAATCATCTGACTGGAACTATCAAATGTCATAGGACAAATCTGCATACACAATACATTTACATAAGTTATATTTGCCCCAAGTATAAATACTAAAATTATTAAAACAAGTCTATTTTTACAAATCAAAATTATAAAAACTAATATATACCTCTGTCAGTACCTGTGCAGATAACATTGCAACAGTAATGCCTATGTCTGTCTCAACTCCTAGAGAGGGAGGAGTGTCCATTCCAGCCATAAACTACTCATGTAAACAAGGTCTCAATTACTTTTATATAAAGTATCAAATATTATATATGGAAACCATGAATATCATGAAAAGACAATGTAAACCAAGAATCATGGGACTACATAACTACCATACAATATGTATATCATGAAAAGACACTGTAAACCAAGAATAGTAACACTTTGCCAAGACAACTTTAGGGAGAGAAAAGGAATAAGAGACATATCAAGAACTTTTTCCTTACTTGTAAAGCTTCTTTGGATAGAATAAAAGACTATTATATATTTAATGGGGAAAGGTTGAGCTACACATATATGTCCATTATCCTTTTATTATATGCATGATATCAATCATATGTATATTTATATATAATACATGTATTGATATCACATTCATTTATAATAGATGGATGATAAGTGATTTGTGGGAAAGCACCCAAACAATAGAAAGGAGCATGAGCCATAGTGAATCCACCTCTTGACGAAGGTGTGTGTAAATAACATTCTACCAATAGGTCAAGAAAGGGAGGTCCTTGTCCAATATATCAATTTTTATCCATATAAATATATATTGTCTTATTTTGGCTCAAGAGAACAAAATTGACAAATAGTTTGGATGTTGAATTGGAAGAAACTGCAAGGTGTAATTGTTGAGGCTAGCACATATTTTAGTAACAACACAAATGGTGGATCTCCCCCCAAACTAGTCTATTACCTTAAATTATTCTCTTTTAATATGATTAGAAGGTGTATAAAATAGATGTGAAGAATGTGTCCTTGAATTGGGATTTAGGTGAGGAAGTTTACATAGTATAGCCAAAAGGATACATGGTCCCAAAGAGTGACCATTGGGTTTATAGGTTTGTCAAGTCATTATAGGAACTTAGGCATGCTCCACAAACCTATTACAGTAAAGTAGATCAACACCTCCAAGATTATGGAATCATAAGAACTCTTTATGATCTAAATTTACATGTTGAAAGCAACAATGATAGCATAGTGATACTCATTGTCTATGTTGATGATATTGTCATCAGAGATAGCATGGCCACTGCACTACAACAATCAAAAACTAATTTATGTTCTGATTTTGACATGAGTAATTTAGGCCTCCTACATTATTATTTAGGTGTAGAGTTTTCAAAAATTTATCATACTATATGTACAATAGATAAAAATATGCCAAAACACTTTTGAAAAAGTTCATGATGACAAAGAATGATCCATCAACTAAAGCCATGGATATTTATTATCTATAGGCAACATTGCAAGTGGATTGGTGTGGAATATTTATAGCACAGGGCTACCATTATGTATGTATATATATATATATATATATACACACACACATACACACACACACACATATATGTATGTATATATGTGTACATATACATATACACACACACACACACACACACACACACACACATATATATACATATATACATACATGCATATATATATATATATATATATATATATATATGTATGTATATATATATGTGTGTGTGTGTATATATATACATATATATACATATATATATATGTATATGTATGTATGTATATATGTATATATATGTGTGTATATATGTATATATATGTGTGTGTGTGTGTAATGTACACACACACACACACACACACACACACACACACACACACACACACACACACACACACACACATGGATCTTATACAAATGTTGGGTGCACAAATATAAATGGTAAAGAGAGAAAAGGGATTGTTTGTGTTTACCCATATCAAAGATGATGAAGTAAATGCTACATGTGTAGTCATGTCAAGTTTGTGTCCTTATGGTTTTAGATGCAATATGGTCATAGAAAGTTTAGTTTGCATTATTAAGAAAGTCTTTGGGAAAGAGGTATATTAATGAGACTCCCATTTAATAGGATATTATCACTTCCAAGCTATCTTCCACTAGGAAAATGGGTGTATATTCATAAGGAAGCTTCAAATATTTTGTGGAAAAATGTGATTCAAGTTTTCTTCATAAATGATGTCTTATCCCTGGAAGCACGTAATAGATTTTTTTAAAAATAGTGTATTGACCTTGGGTAACAGAAAGAGAAAATGTACCATTTGGGTAATGGGTAGATGATATGAATATGACGTCTACATCCTTAATCAGTGACCCTGTAAGAGCATTATAAGATGTTACTCCTAAGGAAGCATGGTCCAATATAATGCCATTCACGACTTTTATGTTTTCTATTGTGTTATTTTTGTATTAATTCTTGAGAAGAGAAGTAAATTAGATGCAAAGAGCAAAACATATATGTTTTTTTGTGTTATGTCTGTTGTTAATGATGCACATTTCTTCTCTTTTATCTTAAATTCCCCTACTATTGTCACTCATTTTCAAGGGTAACATGTGAATTTATATATAATGATAAGGGTGACATAAGTCAAAATGAGAATATGACTGTATTGAGCTTAACAAATTCATTTAGAAGATAATGTTACCTAGAAGGACCCCTAGATAAGTGTTCTTCATTTTATAAGTATCCTTGTGGCATGTGAACTACCCTTATATAATCTTGAATGAGATTATTCATGGAATATTTGTGGGATTTGCCAAAAGCAATTATATAAATACCACTGAGCCCATTCTCATAGCTTGCAACTATTGTAAATAATAGAGTAAGGATAAAGAGAGAGAACATGATAACAAAGTATGAAAATAGAGAAAGATAAATTTAACTTAAACTTACAAGACAAATATACATAGATTAAATGTACAAAGAGCATAATATTAACTCAAAATTTTACCTTTGTATATGTAAATGGTGTCATCCCAACAAAGAAGGATGTAGTAGTGGATGACCCAATAGTTGGATCCGAATATGTAAACAATGATTGTGATAACTCAAATTTTGTAAATATTGACTATGATGATGATGAAGGAATCGTCACATCCTATGACATAAAAAATAACATATATATTATATTGAGTTTTTATGTAAATTAATCATTAGCTAAATTAAATTTATAAATATAACATGATATTTATATAAAATATAGCTGCATCTGTGTGGTGGCTGATGTTTGCACACCAAATGTGCATGCCAAAAACTCATCGCTCATAAGAATATTATCTAAACCATCTGAACTACCAATGCCATCATCATCAGAAGATCCTGTGCACATAGCTCCATATGAACTGCAAGGGTGGAGTCAGGATCAGGTAGGTGGTATATCTGTAATATCACTCTGTGAAAGTCTACTCATATGTTGAATGAGTGTATTGGTGACTGAACTAAGAGCATGGAGAGTGTTGATCTCCACAACCTGCTGAACTACAAAGAGGATCTTAGGTTTAAGAAGCGTTTGGATACAGATCTATGTAGGTTAATTAGGTGCATGATGTGCACCTAGTTGATCTTGTAAAGAATATTTTCTTCAACCCTGAAACTCACTAAAAGCAAAATAATTGGGAATCTCATTGAGGACAAACTCATAGTAGAGTTTCCTCAAAATGTATAATGCGACTTCATGGTTGTTACATGATGGATAGTCAAAGACCATCCATCATCAATCCTAAAAGTTGATTGTGATTATGTACACATTGATGAATAAGAAAACATTTAGTAGTTAAGGCAAATAGGGCATTGGTGGTCGGATGGATGAATATGGCAAAAATGGAGGATTTTAAAATTTCTTTGTTCTTGCCCTGAAGGGCTAATAAGTTGTCAGCATAATATACCCTACAAGTATCCTTATATGAGGTTCATCTGTCAATTTGACTCTTTATAGAGTCAATTTGACCTAATAAGGTTTCTAGGGAATTGACTAGCTAGGTGTAGTGAGGGTTGGTCAAAGTGGGATCCCTCATTCTACTAATTAACTCTTCAATTTCAAGTTTATTTTCTACAATATTGTCAATCAGAATCTCTTGACTCCCAGGGGGTTTTGGGGAACTATAAGAGGGTTAGGTGGAGAGATAGGAGGAACAATAGGGTTAGGTGAAGGGTTAGGAGGAGGGTTAGGAGGAACAATAAGAGGGTTATGTGGAGGGTTAGTAGGTCAGGTTGTTAAAAAAACAAATTAAAATTAAAAACTAGGGTTAAACAATGAAAATAAAAAAAAATTAACGTTAAATAGGAAATATTTCTATCACTTACCTCTCATCCCTGGTGGCATCATCGATCAACAAGTTTGTGGAATGAATTAGGCAGCTTTCTAACACTCTCTGGTGTATTCCACACAAAACATGATCATAGAAGCTACAGGAGAGCAAGGAAACTCGAATGCAAAATAAGGATTTTACATTTAGGTTTCACTTTTTTATTTTTTTCGATACACAGGAATGTGATCACGTTATTAACGCAATCACATTATTGAAAATGACAATAACACTATCACATTAATAATGTGATCAAATTATTATTTAATATAACATGAACATATTATATAATAACGTGATCACATTATGGCTCGGTAATTACCAAGCCATAATTTAAATAAGACGGCTGCGTTAATTAAATAACGTGATCGTGTTATTAATTAATACAATTACGTTATCTATAATGTTCACAAAATTGTCCCCCAACTCCATGTACTTACCCACATTTAAAAAGACGATGCATATATTTTCTACAATATGCATAAGTTTTAACATTTTAAACCAAAGCATAAATATTAGAATCATTATAGTCAAAAGGAGTTACATTATAAGTCATTTAGTGTGGAGGACAATACGATATCAAATTTACATTAGAAGTATTTGAAGCATTATAACTAAGACGTTTAAAATTTACATTATGATTAAATAAAAGATGTTTAATAATACTATTTTTGCATTTACCAAGACCTCCACCCACATACCCCATGGAGTGCATTTTTTAAGATCAAATTAGTAAGAGTACTGGTGTTCAAAGGAGTACAAGTTAATTTAGGAACACAATGAAGTTCATTATGAGATATATTATCAAGTGTAAAAGATATCAATTTAGCATTTAAAACATTAATATAAGATTGCATAGTCATTATTTGCTCATTTATAATATATTGTAGCATATTAAGAGTGTCATTTTGACATGTAATTTGATGCTTAAGAATATATATCTTATCATTTTTGATCATTTCAAATTTTTATTTAAAATCATTGAAATGTATTATATATAAAAGAAAATATCAAAATAAAAAAATTAAAATTTTTAATTGTCTTTTTTTTTTTTTTTTTGACTTAGAAGTATCTTTGATTTTATTTGGGAGACTGTAATTCCATCCAACGATTTTTATTGGGGTGAGTAGAGGCGAGACTAGTTCTTTGGGGGTTGGGGGTGGGCTTATATGCATCGATCAACCATTTTAACTTGGGTTGTGACAATCGACCTCGAGACTTATATGAGAAGAACCCAAAACCGTTAGCCAACTACGCCACCCATGCAAGCTTTTTAACTACTTTTTTAATGAAACAAAAATTAATAAGCACATTTTTTATGATTTTTAAAAAATGTGACCGAAGTGTGATATCAAATGACAAATTATAAAAACTTATAAAATTTTAGAAACTCAAGTTGCTAATGAGAAGATATGACCCCTTTTTAGGTGGGGGTTTAAGTTTAAAAACTACCCAAAATGTCAAAAAATTGTAAATGCTGCTGAAAACAAACTAAAAGAAGTATGGGAAAAACTTCCTTTGAAAACTTGAAAATAAAAAAAGTTTGAAAGAAAATAAATGCTACTCTTAATACATTCAAAAAGAATAGTTTATTACCACAAAAGGTGTCCAAATACTTGATTTTTCACCCAAAACTTTAAAAATTAAGTAAAAAATGAGAAAAAATAGAATGTTAAAAGAAAAAATTCATTTTCTACCTTCAAAAATGAAAATTTCTCAAAAATAAAATCTAGAAACCATAAATCTCTCAGACAATAATAAAATTATTACCAAAGATTAAAAGATTAATATTAAAAATAAACAATAAAAATGTTTAAGGAACAATGTCACTTTGAAAAGTGAGTAAACCATAAAATGCGAGATAAAAGATTTGACAAGTGGAGAAACCTTCGAATAGAGAAAAACCCTACAATATTTTTAGAAGCATTTCAACAATGAATCAACTCCTAATACATATTAAGTAGAAGTTAGTAGAGTTAGAAGAATGACCTTAAGCCAAAAGAACATTACAAAAATGCAAGAGCAAGTAAAAAAGAAACTAAATTGTGTTTAACACTGAGAGAGAAGAGCTAAGTTAATAAAGTTAGGAGAGAAAAATGAGTTATATGAACGAACTTCATATATGTGCCAAGTATCCTAATCCTCTTACAAGTGAGGAGAATATGTGCAATATGTGGAGGAGGAGTTGCTTGTGCAAGTAACTTCAAAATCCAACAAGTGGACAAGAGAGAGGAGAGCCACCTGATAAATCTGAAATAAAATAGATATACACATAAATAAAACTTAATATAAACTTAAACTAGCTTAAAGGACCTAAATAAGATTAATTCTCCAACATTAAAGGGTAGAGATAGGATTCTTTAAAATCATAATTGGTTGACTATGAAAAAGAAAATGGAGATATATTATTGGTAGAAGATTTTTTTTAAGGATCAATTTGATCTTAGATCCAAACAAGTGTGGGTTAAATTATACTATTTACTTTTGGAATATCGAAGAGTGGATATGTTTACAGTATTTGGGGATGCTTTAGGAAATTTTTGTGAATTGGATCTGAGGACCTTTGGTAAAATGTTACTTTTGCTCGGATCAAGGTGGAGGTAGATTATTTTATTTGGAAACAAAGGCTCTTTTCAATTTGAAAGGCAAATATATTTTATAAATGGTTGAGTTTGAGGATCAAGGGAAGATATGCTTTAATTGTTCCAAGTAAGGTCATATTACTAAGTTTTGCTCTAAATTTGGGATGGGTTGTTTGTTGAATTGTTAATTTAGGAAGGATCATTAACAAAGGGCACAAGGGTTTTGTCAAATCAATGAGAAAAAAGAGTTGGAGTTTGAAAAAGGAAGCTATTGATTATGGTTTGAGGAAAAAGTTTCTTGTGGAAGTTGGATTTGGGCTTATGGTCAATAATTATGAGCTATTTTATTTATAATTTATTTTGCCTCTTTCAGGGGGTTTGGTTTGGACTAAACAAGTGCAAAATTCTATTTCTACAAAAGAAAGCTTTAGATATGTTATGGAAGATGGGATTTTTCTCTTTTGAGATCTAAGGGAGTTGGAAGGAAATCTCAGAAAAAATTGTAGTGTTGGTTTAGTCAAGTATCTTGATATAACAAGTAATAATCAACTAAATCTTAAGGGTTCTTCTAACCTATTTGAAAGGTTGAATAAAGGGGGTGAAAATAAGTTTGTGAAGGCTTTTGAGGAAAAATAAGTATTAGTTGTTCCAAAGGAGAGATTTTCAGATGATGAATTATTTGCATGGTTTTAGGGGAAGGATGGAAAGGTCGTTTCTGCTTGTACAATTTCTCAATCAATATATGTAACTTTAGAAGAATCTTACCTAAAAATTTAAAGGAAGCATGGAAAAATAATGGCGAAAAAACCTTCTTGAGTCCTCATTATATGTTTTCAAATCAGTGTCCCAAAATACAGTGGTAAAATTATTTCCCAGAGGTAGGAAGAAACTCTTTCTCTAAGGATGTTCCTTTAACTCTTAAGGGTTTTCGGGGTAATTCCCCTTATTGGGTATCCTTATGGATACTTTTTAATTTTGTTCAAGGGACATCATATAAGTCAATTTTTGAGATTGGATATTCCATTTTTATTATTTGTTTAAAATTTATTTGAAGTTTAAAGTGATTGGTATAGTGAAGTCACTTATGTACTTGGGAAGTGGTATTGTGAGATTGTAAGGAGTATAATTTTCGGTAAGGGAAATGATGTTGAGTGTTATAGATCTATGTCTTGATTAAGGTCTTATCTCAAGCATACACTTTTGGTGCATTTATTAATGGCTTAAGGGATAATGGGAAATTAAAACTTTATTTTCCATTTTTAGGGATTGTGTGATTCTATGATGGCTCATTTTTGGGGTAATTACTTGTAATCATATAGGATAATAGTAATATTCATGACTATTGCAAATTTAAAATTTAACTGAGGTTTGGTACTGATTCTAATTTCATTTAATTTTATTTCATCTTTATCTTTGTTCCTATTTTATTTTGCCTTATTTCGCTCATAACATCTTCATTTTATGGTCCTTCAAATGGGAGGGTAAAACAATAGATTTGAATTGAAGGATCATTCCTTCATTTATTTCACTCATAACATCTTCACTTTATGATCTTTCAAATGGAAGGGTAAATCAATAAATTTGAATTGACGGATCATTTTTTCATTGGGAATAATAAGAAAGTTATGGAGATTTTTAAATATGCAAGGTGGCTGATTTTTTTATATAAATTTAAAGAATATGATCCACTAGTGGCCATGTGTTTTACTCTTAATTTTAAAGATGGAATCGTGGATGGAAGAAGATTAAACTTTAATGTCAATAAATATGTTTTTTTTGGGTTACAAGCCCTCTTGTAAAGGGGGAAAGTTGTTATGTTGTTAAAACCAAAGGTTTGCATTCTAGAGAACAATTTCATGACATTGGGAAATGTATATATCGTGATTTTTTACATAGTTTATGGCCATAAGTGGCATGTGTAATCCAAAAGTACATCACATGTGAGGGAAAGTACTCTATTATTTTCTCTTATATTTCAAGATCCTTTCTCACTTAAGGTATAAGTAAAAACTTAATATGCCCTTATTTTTTTAAAGTTGTTAGAGCATATTTCTAAAGAGGTTTAGGGAAGGAAGGTAAATATTATGGCCCATCACAAACTCAAAGTTATTGATACTTGATGCTCTAAGTTATTTGGGTTTAGATCATTCTGGGCCTTTTTATGCTTCTATTCAAATATTTATGGTTTATCCTTGGGTGGTAGGAGAAGAAAAAAAATTAAGTTAGTATTAAAGGAGATGTTAGGATGAGGATAAGGGTAGTGATTTGTCTACTTTAGATTAGGATGGAGTTTAGAGTTTGTAGGGGAATCTACCAAAAGAGGTACTTATAGGTGTTACTTTAAAGAAGAAGCATACAAGGCATGAGATCCACTACGAGGGAGAGTATTGTAATTTTAGAGTAGGCTTTGTTTATTATATAAAATTAAAGAATAATTTATCTTATTTATTTTTGAATTAATGTGATTATAATTGAATAAATTAGATCGCTAAAGATATATAATAATTACACAACTTTGATTGTAACTTGTTAAATATAGTTATTTATTATTTTAGTAAATCACTAAAAGGAATGTACTTAGCTTGTTTTAGATGAATGCAAGTCTATAAGAGAGGTAAATTTAACTAAAATGCACTGAAATAAGCTTGTGAATGCTCGAGTCGAGAAAAAAAGAGTTTATGTCTAACTGGTCAAGTCTGTGCTAGTTGGACAAGTTTGCAATTACAATATTAACTTTTGAGTGTAGATATGTACTATATAATTTTTTTGGTCTATGAAAGTATTGAGCATTGTGCCTATGTCTAAGATGTATTCTTGTAGGTTAGGATGCTCATCAATTTGTACAAATGTTTCTGTTTGTCTTTTCCTTACTTCAAAACCTAACTTTGTACTATAAGACAACTGTGAATTGGGAAAATGGGAGAAAGGGATGGGTTGAGCTAACCTTAGCCACTCATATGTGACTAAATGTTGCCTACATATTCAATACTCTAATGATGGAAGCAAACCACATGTAGTTCTCTAACAAGTGTATGCACTTTTGAATATGGATTTCAACACTTGACAAAATTTGATTTGACCTTGTAAATAGTGATTTAGCATTAGTTCAAAATTTTCTCCTTTGAAGAATTTTAGATTTGGAAGGTTTTAGTAAGTTTCTCTCAATGTGTCTATAGGAGAAGACATATATCTAAATGTTTAGGCTTGATGTGTTTATATAGGGAACTCTTTTGAATAATTTCCTTTAACCAACTTTCAAAATGTGTGAGTTAACCCTTATGGACATTTCAAAATTCAAAAAATAGTTGTTAAAGGGCACAAATATAAGTCCACTCTTAGTGTATAAGTTTGTGATAATGAACCTACCTATAAAGCACATACCTATCCTGAAAAAAATAGAAACAACTAGCTTGAAGTCGGGTGATCCTCTCAGAATGATATAAAATAGCTTGAAAAATAAGACTTAGAAATTCCTATGAAGTAGTAATGACATTTTAAAGGATCAAGCCTGTATATAGGTGAATGATGACTAAGAGTAATGTATATAAGCATAATTCAAATGGGTTTATTTTTCATCAATTTAAAAAAAACTCAAGTGCATATAAGATTCCACATTCATACATGTCTATGAGATCATTTACAACTACAACAACATATTGCCCATAACACAAAAGATTTATTTACAGAGAGCCACATTCAAAATTGAACTACTACTGTGTGTCAGTCATACTGACCTGCTCTGTCAATCATATTTTCCGTAACATGTCCATTTCTGTGAGTGCCTGTGCTGCCTCTATCTGAGATTAATTCCTGAGTTCATGGGTGAGTGTATGCACATCACATGTCACAGAAGCGCTAAAAATAATGGTACTGTAAAAACTAAGTATTAATTAGAGAAGTATTACATAATGGAATTGCCAATGATCATTTAATAGGTTGCATCGGTGCATTTATTTCACAATAATGATCTTTACATTGAACCATCATGAAGGGGGATATTAAAATAGAGAGATTCACGTTAGGGGCTATTGATTTTATAATTTTGAACAGAGAAATTTTATGTATTATTACAAATTTAGAATTTGTTTACAAAATATCTGCACCTTAAAATAAGGAGTAGCTATTCTTTACTAAGAAATTTTTGAGAGATGAAAATAGTAAGTGCTGAAGATTTGAATGACTACTATTTTTTTTTCAATTATTGACTGAAGTTTGTATCCAACGACAAAATAAATAAAAAACTTATAATTTCTTGAATACCTGTATCCCTTATAAATAATTAACTAGCACCCAACATGAAACCCTACATTCCCTTGAAAATATAATATGAAGGTACTTCATTTATTATACCGAACTCTGACATTTCAAAATCCTTATTGGCTCTGAAACTCTTCATGTACCTACAAAACAGTAAATGATGATTGGCGGATATGAAAAGAAGACAACAGTTGAATTAAAAATGCAACAGTTTCAAAATTTGAACTAGCAGTAGTTTTTACAAGTGAAAAGAAAAAATAGAACGCAGAGAATAGAGTGAATGCAGAAGAGAAGAACAAAGCAGTAGTTTCAAAATGCAAGAGAGCAAAAAATAGAAAATCTGAAACTAATTGTTTTCCAACCAATGCATGGCTTGACAAGGAATGCAAGAGGGCTAGGAGGAACCTAAGAGAGTCGAATAAAACTAACCTCGACATTAAGGCCTACAAACAGATCCTAAAGAAGAAAAAAACTGATTTTATGTTCACAAGGAGAGAGGAGCTAATTTTCTTGGGCAAAAATAACCCCAAACGTTTTTGGAAAGAACTCCAACCAAGGAGAAAGCAAAATGAAAATAATATTACTGCCACCCAATGGTTTGAATATGCTAAGAAACTTTATGAACAAGAGGGTGGAGTGGGACAGCCACCTTTGGTCAACGATACTACAAACATTTTCACTGTACAAGAGGTAGAGACAGGGATTAAGAAGTTGGGTGGAGGTAAAGCAAAAGATCTTGTTGCACTTCAAGCCAAATATTTGAAGTGGGGCATGAAAACTCTTGCACCGCACATCACTAAAATCTTCAACAAAATCTGCCAAGAAGGGTTTTCGAAAGATTGGACAATCAGCCTTGCAATACCACTTTTTAAGAGTGGTGATGTTAACAATCCCTCCAACTACAAGACTATAATGATCAATCCCCTCTTTGCTAAACTTTTTGGCAGCTTGATAGAAACTAGGATCAGCAAATGGGTAGAAGAAAACCATAAACATGCTAAAGGGCAAGCTGGTTTTAGGCCAAAGCACTCGACAGTGGATCACTGTGTCACTTTGAGACACATTATTGAAAAAGAGTGGGAGAAAAAGGAAGAGGTTTTTTGTTGCTTTGTTGACTTCAAAAAGGCTTTTGATACCATTCTGAGAGACGAGCTTTGGTTCAGGATGGAAGAATTGGGGATTCCAAGGCATCTCAGAGCTGCTGTTCATAGGATGTACGAAGAGGTGAAAGTGAAAATCAAAACTTCAGATGGCATTTCAGAATGTTTCAGGAGCGATATCGGGGTCAAACAGGGCTGCCCTTTGTCTCCTACTTTATTTGGTTTATATATTGACAAAATGGAAGAGTGGTTAAACATACAAAAGGGTGAAGGCATTCAACTAGGTGAATTTGTTATAAAGTTGCTCTTATATGCAGATGATCTCATTTTAATTACCAAATCTGCCTGTGGTTTGCAAGACCATCTATCTTCTCTTGAGCGCTTTTGCAGAATGGTGGGGATGCAGGTCAATATCAGCAAGACTAAGGTTATGATTTTCTCTAATAATAAAAAACAACATCAACATGAATTTTATTACAATGGAAGTCTTCTCGAAGAGGTTGCGGATTATAAATACCTTGGCATCGATTTCAACAAAAAGCTAAGCTGGTCTAGCTGCAGGTATAAAAGGACATTAGGTGGGTGGAAGGCTTTCTATGCTCTTTAGAATAAGTGTCGTGAAGTGGAGTTGTGGGATTGGAAAACTATTCAAACCTTGTTCGGTCTTCTTGTGCTACCAGTTGTTCTTTACGGGTGTGAATTATGGGCCAGCAGCACTACTATAGCACAATGGAAACAAATCGAAGGAATCCAAAAGCGCTTGATTACAAGCAAGATTAAAATCAAAAGCACGGTTCCATATGACATCATGCTAAGTGAAACGGGTGCTGTTCCTATCGAGGCACTTGCTATGGTTCGCCTTTTAAGCTATTTAAAAAGAATCGAAAAAATGGAAGAGGATAGATGGCCTAAAGTTGTTTTTAGTGATACACTATGTAAGCGAAAAAGGACATGGATGCAACAAAACATCACATGGATGAGTAAATGGAATATTCAATTCAATATGTGCCCCACAAATAATAAATAAATAAAAGCCTTTGTTATGGAGAAATTCTACAAGAGAAATTGGGGAAGCGAGATCGGGAGGAAGGAACTATATTATATAAATGAGTTCAACCCCACTTGTGATCAACTCCAAAAAGCGTACATAGGAGCCAACATTTCTTGGAGGGCTAAAATTCTTATTGCTCAGCTGAGAACCAACTCTCACCAACTTCGTTGTGAGACCGGGCGTTGGAAGAGGCCAAAGGAGGCTTGGGAAGAGAGAATTTGCAGATTTTGCTATTTTGGGAAAGTGGAAACTGAACAACACTTTATTCTAGAATGTGAGGCCTACAAGGATAGCAGAGATAAATTTGCGGATACTATATGTGACAGTTCTTGGCATAACCTATTCAACGAAGAGCACATTGAGCAATTAGGGGGGCTCATCATCAGCCTACACAAGAAGCGAACAGTGCTACTTAAATCTGCTTGAGTTGTCTTGCTGTCCCATAGGCTATTTTTAGTCTCGTGGACGTTAAATTATTTATTTATTATTATCTGTAAGCATAAAAAAATAGAATATAGTGTGTGCGCAGCAGAGAAGAGAACAAAACAGCTGTAATAGTTATACAGAGCAACATAAGAACAGAGCAAAAAACAACAGTAGCTATTAGTAAGATATTTAAAGAATAGAAGTTTGTAACAAATGGTATATTAATCTTTATTACTATATTTTTGTTTTTTTGGACTATTTCTTTCTTGTTACAAATTTTTTATTTACTTTTGATTAAATATTTACGTTAATTAGGCCATTGGCTGGGGTGCAGTGGTGGGGTCGGGGACCTACCACCCAGCCGCCCTGGGGGCTGCCTCCTTGATTCTAAAATACGCATAATACAAATATATTTATGTTAATTTTTTATTAAATCTAAATTTTGAAAAATAGTTAACCCTATTTTAATGTTTTATGCCTTAATGTTTTAATGCAGGAATCAACGTAAATGGAGTTGAATGTTCAAAAGTTTGAACATTATATTTCAAAAGCACAACATGACTATTACTATGATTATATTTGCATAGTTATTTGTGGGTACTTTATCAATGAATGTTGATATTTAATTTTTTTTTGGTAATTTATCATTTTAAATGAGTGTTCAAATAAGGGAGAGGATTTAGTAGTCATGTGCCTTAACTTCGTATTTACATGGCACTTAAGTCATGTCATGTCAGTGCTTAAATTGATATCGATTGATAGTTTAGCATCTTTACTTTTTAATTTTAGATTTTTAACATGTGACATGTCAGTATGGTTCCTAGGTTTCGATTGTCATGCAAGGAGTCACTATAGAGCCGTTTTGAAGGTCAAACCGATTGGCGATAATGAAATACCTAAAAAAACTAAGTGGGCACCAAAAATGAGACATTAAAACTTTAGTTAATAGTATCTAGTGCACGCTATGCATGCACCTTGTTTGAAGTGACTAAGCATTAACACCTCACCACTCTGCATTGAATACCCTGAAGTTGGCATTTAAGGAGCTCATCCATGTGTTAATTCACACCTACCTAATTTCATCTTCGTACTAGTCACTTTGCATCTATGTTATTGTCAAAGGGAAGAACAAATGTAATGTGTTTGCAATGATGGGAAGACCAGAAGCCAACTCCTCCCTTGCTAAGGAAGATCCTAGACAACTTGCGACATTGGGTAAGGAATAAAGCCACCATTCTGTGCTATTTTCTTTCGTGGTATCTATTTTTCTTGTGTAAACATTAATCTACCAAGGGATGGCACTGGGGTTTTGCCTTTGGCAGGGATTGGGCTTCACACACATAGAGATTTCTTAGGTTACGGGTGAGTTTTCAAAAACATGAACCAAATGATTAAAAAAAATGAATATGGCTTCAAATGTTTGTTAAAAAATAAATATTTTTGTCGATCTGTAAGTTATTTTGTTGATTATTGGGATTAAATTTACCCCTGATGGATTGAAAGGAATAGTTTCTTTTTAGTATTCTAAGTTTTTTTAACTTCTCTAGAAATGGGGAACTGGGTGAAGGTCTTCGGCATCACAAAAACAAATATTTCATAGCTCAAACCAAGCAAAGTGTTCAGGGGAGCCATCTCAATTTGCACTAGTATTTTTCAACACGATTAAGCTTTGGATTTTGTTTAGCCATCACTACTTAGAGGGGAGGTTTTTAATACTTCACTAAGCTTTTAAATGAAATGGTTAAAAAAATGTTAATATGGCTTGGAATGTTTGTTAAAAAATAAATAATTTTGTCGATTTGTGTATTAATGTGTTGTTTCTTGGGATTAAATATACCCCTCATGGATTGAAAGGAATGTTTTTTTTTAGTATTCTAGGTTTATTTCTTTTGACTCTTGTAGAAATGGTGAATTGGGTGCAAGTGTCAGGGTTGAAAATTCATAGATTTCATAGCCCAAATAATATAGAGCTTTCAAGAGAGTCATCTAGATTTCAAGCAGAGCTTTTAAGAGAACCATGTGAATTTGAATTAGTGTTTTTCAACATGATAAATTCTTGATTTTTTTTAATTGGATAAAGAAGAATAAATCGGATTACATCAGTGAGAAAACATAACTAAAGGCATTGGTGCCAAACAAGCCACCATTAGAGTGTACAAAAATAACAATACACGTTGCTACAACAGCAATAAAAATAGCAGCTCCAGGGCATCATTACATTATATAAAGAAAACAAAACATGTTACTACAACATCAATAAAAACAATAGATCTTCAATATCAAAATGTGCTGCTACAACAACAATAATTGTAGCAACTCATATATCTCTTCCAAGAAGATATTGAACAACACAAACTTGAGGCACTGATCAACAGATCAATGTTAAACAGGTAGAAACCTCTCCAAAACCTCCAAAAAACAACCTCTTTAGTAAGATGTCTATCTGTCAACCGACTATAACTGTGCTTGAACATTGTAGATAGACATTTTAAAATTGTTATTAGTTTCTAAATAATTGTGGAGCATATCAATCAAATTTGTAATTTGTAAAGAGAGATTCCAACAAATTATTTGAGTTTCAATTTTAAGATGCTGAGAGATGCTAAAAAAAATAGCAACACAATGAAACTTCTAAATGAATTTAAGGATAACCTGCCTGCACAGTTTAGTGAGGATATTATGGTGAGGGGAGATGCCAAGGAGCGCTATTTTCCATGACCAATTATGATTGAAGATGCTAGGAAGCGGGGAGAAAAGAGAATGCCACAAGTTCTGAGCATGAGAGCAAAACAAGAAAGCATGTTTTATAGATTTAGATTTAGAGAAAAAGGGGAATGATAATGGAGGATGGATAATTTTGAGGCAATTGCTAATAGGTAACTTAACATGAAGAATCTTCCAAGCCAAGAGCTGAGATTGAGCAGTAGCGTTAGACTTCCAAATTTGATGGCTGATCACATTCCATTTTGCTTGGCTAAACTTGTAGTTCCACTTGAGATTAAGACGAGGTTAAATCAAAATTGAGGGAAGGAGTTGTTTATAGATGGTTTTGAGAGGAAAGAAGTAGATATTATGTTTATTAGGCTATTTCCAATCTTTTATAAAGCTAGAATGACAAGGAGAGGATAGATGACAAAAGAGATCAGGGGGAACAAATTGTTGTATTTAAAGAAGAGGTTGTTTATTGGGAAATGTCAAGTTGAGCTCAGATCATAATTGTTGCCAAGACTTCCAGTTGGCGCTGATGAGATCCCATAAATCATGAAACACTTGAATTCCCTTTTTGAAAATATTCTTGCCTTTAAAACTTTTAATAGCCCCAAGGGGTTTTCCATCCTACTGAATTAGACGATTCCACCATATGGAAGAGTTTGCAAAGTTGAGGTTGTGACTAAATGATTGATCATACCAAACCAACTTCTGCAAGCTGATTTGCCATGCTTTCCAAACGGATTTGAATGGAGCTGACCCATGAGTTTTGAAATAGGGGGCCAGAAGGAGCTTATCATTCCAATTGACCTTTTCCCAGGCATGGCTAGCAGTAGCAGATTTAATGTGGTATCAAACTAAATGTTTCCAAGGAGCCTCTCCTTCCATATCTCGCACAATCCATTTACTGGTGAGACAAATGCCTCGAGTGTAAGGGTTAATAATCCCCAAACCACCTCTATCCTTTGGCTGAATATAGTGTAACCAAGATGTGGCAGGATAGCCCTTCTTGTTTCCCCATTTAGCCCAAACAAAACTTATAATCAATTGAGTTAGTTAGTTATAGCAATTTTTGGATGGCAGCCAACAAGATGAGATGTATACATGACTTTCCAAGAGGATTTTATTATAAATTTGGATGTGTCCAACCATGGAAAGGCATTGATTGGTCTAACTCAAAATTTTGCCTTTGAATTTGGTCATAAAACAATTCCACATATCCTTGAGGGAGACTCCAATCTCAAAGGGAATACCAAGGTAGTTAGTGATTATATCATGTTTAATTTCATGCCATTTGCTAGGGATCCAAGGGGGATGTGGGCTAGGATGAGTCATAATGAATTTGGTTTTATTCATGGCAAGCTTGGATCCTGAGATAGTATAAAATAGATCCAAAACATCAAGAGTATGAGTTACTTCATCTGTTGAATTTTGGATTAAAAACATGTTGTCATCAACAAAATGGGAGTTAAGTGCTTTAACATTACCAGGGAATGAAATACCATGAATAAGATTAGAAGCATGTGCATGTTGAAAAAGGTAACCAAGGGTGTCAATAGCTAAGACAAATAGGAATGGCACTAGAGGGTAGCCTTGGCGTATAGATTTTTGTAAAGGGAATTGGGTGGAAAGGGCTCCATTGACAACAACTCTTGCATTGGCATCAATGAACAACATTTTAATATGCTCTCAAATTTGGTTCTAAAACCTATCCATTTCAACATATTAAGAATGAAAGGCCAATGGATATGATCATAAGCTTTATCAAAATCGAGTTTGATAATTAGAGCATCTTGAGCGGATTGTTGAGCCCATTCAACAGTCTTCCAAGCTAACACCAAATTATTAAGAATAAATCTGCCACCCACTCCAGCCTAACAATCTCTTAGGTTATATACTTTATTCAATGAGCTAAGGCTTTGGCAATAATTTTATATGATGTGTTAAGAAGGGTAATAGGCCGCCATCCATTCACCGTGTCTTCATTTTTGCCTTTGGGGAGGAATTTTATCGAACCTTGGTCTATGATTGCCCCCAAGGAGCCTGTCTCAATGCCCTTAAGGTAAACATAATAAAAGTCTTCGTATATGTGAGGCCAAATATCTCTATAAAATTCAACTAGGAACCCATCAATTCCTGGACTTTTCTCCAAGGCCATGCTAAAGAGAGCCTCATCTAGTTCTTCAATGGAAAGGAAACAATTAAGGTAGTTGCTATATCCAAGGTCTATTTTACAAGGAATACACCCTGTAACACTTTCTTCAATAATGGGAAGGAGAGGATCACCAACAGAATCATCAATAAATAGGCTCTTAAAGTGCTCATAAAAGATTTACAAAATAGTAGATTGCAAGTATGAATGGAGCCATCTGTAGCTCTTATACCAGAAATATGCTCTTTTTTATATTTGTGTTGCAAGAACTGAAAGAAATTTTTTGATCCCCTATCCCTATCCTTGATCCATTGGAGATGAGCATGAATTTGGGCTCCTTTTCCTTTGTAAATAACCAACTTCCAAAGAGCATTTTTAGTTTTTGCCATAGATTATTGGAGGGAAACATTAAGGGGGTTGGATATCAAAAGAGCATGATTATTCTCTAGTTGGCCCTTAAGATATTTTTTTAATCTACGACGTTGGGTTGTATCTCTTCACCCATAGTCATGATGGAATGAATTGCAGCGGGTGATAGATCTCTCCCACCAGCTGATCCACCTATCATGTTGTGGCTTTTGTTCAGCTTTCCATATAGCTAAAAGGCCATCAATGTAATATTGTTGTTTTAAATGGGAAACATTTAACTTGTATGGAAGATCATTAGAAAGGGTAGGGGAAGTAGTAAGGGCAAGGGTGGTAAAGATGGGGAGATGATCAAAAAGAGTGGTTGAGAGGTCAAGGTGAACTAAAAGACCAACATGGGAGGGGAGAATATGACAGTTTGGGGAGATATAAAACCAATACAAATGACTCATTCTCCTTAAACAACCCTCATGATAATTATTCCAAGTAAACCAGTGTGACATATGAGTGCTAACTTTGCCCAAGAGAAGATCATAGACTCCCAGGGAGTTTCGAGCTAAAGTCCAAGCTTCAAATTTAGTGTGAGAGAGTAAGGAAGATCTATCCTAGTTGCTATCAGATGGATGCTCAACCATGTTGAATTCACCCCCTAAAATCCACTCGGTAGTAGGGAGATGAAGACAAATCCATTCCCAAAGTTGAGTTCTCTTAGACGAGGAGTTATGGGTGTAAATAAAACATAAACCATACAAAGTGCCTTGGAAAAGAATAATGGTCTAAATACAACAGTTGTATTGGTCATATCCAGAAGCTACAACATGTTTGGAAAGCCAAGGAGCAAGACCTAAGACTACCCCACTACTGCCCTCGATGTGGTTTGTGTGAATAAAAATAGCCTCTTTCCAAATAGATGCAAGAATGGAATCTAGATGCACTGCATTAACTCTCACCTCCTAAAGCATTATCACATTAGTTTGGTCATTCTAAATGGAGTTCTTGACATGATACTTTTGAGAATGGATAGTTTAACCCCAAACATTCCAAGATTGGATGTGACAATTTATTGTGAAGAGTTGAGAAGAGTTTCCTCATCCGTTATCAACACAATGAACTTGTTCTCTAAGATGCAAGCTTGGGCATCCATTACATTGCCTAAGAGATGTCATTCCCTTGAGGGGGATCTAGATCAATATTGCATTGGACTATTTGGCTTAGTTGGGCTTAATGACTCAGCAGAACCATTTTTAGACAAGGATAGAGACTCTTTTCATCTTTTAGCAACTCTATTAGCATCTACTGATACAACTTATTTGAAGGACTTAGGACTGGTTTGGGGTTTGAGGTGAGGTGAGGACGATGGCATGGAATGTGTAAGGGGTGGGTGGGATGTGGGTGTGGTGTGAATTTTGTTTATCCACTACTGCTTATAGGTGAATTTTTTAATACCTCACTAAGGCTATGAGCCAAATGGTTTAAACATTATGAATATGGCTTGGAATGTTTATTAAAAAATAAATAGTTTTTTTGATCTATGAATTATTTTTTTAATTCTTGGGATTAAATCTACTCGTCACAAACTGAAATGAATGATTTTTTTAGTATTCTAGTTTTATTTCTTTTGACTTCTATAGAAATAGTGAAATGGGTGCAGGGCTTCAATGTTGAAAGTTTGTTAAAAAATAAATAATTATGTCCATTTGTGAATCATTCTATGAATTCATAAACTATAATAAGTATAGTTTAATTTGGTGTATTCATTCTATGAATCATTCAAAATGAGTAATTTTGGTTTAAAAAAGATAGTGATGATTTAAGGTTAACTTATGTAATCGATGACATGAGTAATATTGTAACAACAATCATTTGCATGAATGCAAATCATAAAAATAAGCATTTCATTTATATGTATAAATTACATTCATACAGATATCATGTTGTCATTGAGGATGACATTTTGTGCATGAATGAGCCCATACCTGTACTCCATCATGTGAAATTTTGGTGAGGGTGATAAATCTTTGTTTCATTTCATTACAAGCAAGGTTATGCTAATGTGAATCTTACAAATATGTTTATTTCAATTGTATAACAATAATGAATAATTCAATTAGAAAAATCTTGTTATAATATTATTTATTTAATATACAATTTACATAGCATAACATTAGACATGACTAGACAAACTAAGGTGCAAAGCAAAGTTGCTTTCTCATACTTGCTCATTATGTATAACAAAAGCCTTTGTCTAGTCTTCAAAATTAAGACAAAAAGTTGTATATTATGTCCCTTCAAATATTTTGTTGGGATGTTTTCCACTGTCATTGATTTTGTTGGAGTGTTTATTATACCTGTTACCATTGATTACAAATTCAATGTTCATTCTTGTTGAAAACAACATGTCATCTACAATTGATTAGTTGGAGTAACTGGTCTACCAAGTTGATAATCCTTGTCATTTTTTAGAAATTGATTATTTAGATGTTCTAGAAAATGATTTGTCATGTTTTTAACCTTATTTGTCTCTCCATCTCTTTCATTGATTTCTCATACTCCCTCATCTTTTTCTAATGCTCCTTCTTCTGCTCATTTTCATGTTTCTCCCTTTGCCTTTGTTCTTTCTTTTCTTTCCTTTTCAAATTTTTATTCAAAATTTTCTATGCCTTCAAATCCGTATTAATTTCTCTTAATGTCTTCTTGTATTTCATTTGTTGTTTCCTCTTGGCCTTAATTTCTTCTATTTCCTTCTTTCATGTTTCTTGGTCACGAAGCTTTTCTGAAAAGTCATCTACAATTAAAATTTAAGACTCCTTGCTCAATCTCAATGCACTATTTGATAATCGAAGAGAATTTTTCACAACCATATATATTGGTAGTTTAAGGAAACTACCTAAACTTGAGCTTTCTGAATTTTCTTTACTTTGACTACATTCAAGTTCTTCATTTTTATTTGCTACCATATCTTCTATTTTTTTAAGATTAATTACATCATCACAATCATGAAAATCACCTATAAAAACATATCAGTGCACCAATGTTTGATCAGGTACAAATGTATGATGGGATGACATGAAAGGCCCACATCTGCATTATAAAACTCCAAGTTTACACATAGTTCTATAACCTCTTCATCCAGTTTGGTTGGTTTATTTGTAAATATAGGCTTAACCCCTCTCCAAAAATTTTTTCTTGAATGTCAGACACATGTTTATCTTGACCTATTTCTTCACCTTCTTCAGTACACTCTTGCATTTGGGTTACATGTGTAACCTAGATGATACTAGGTAGAATTGGATATATATTGTCATTTTCAACTACTCCATCTCCATTTTTTTAAAGTTAAATAATTGCATCTATCTTAACCTTTTCATATCTATCCAACTACATGATGTTTTAAATTGCAGCGTCATCATCTACATCTACAACATCATATGCTTCACTTGGTGTTATGTCTTCTACAAGTGCATGTTTGTTAAGTGGCCATATACCTGTCCTCTTAAAACTTGACTTTATATATTCTACAAAAAGAACATTTTTGTAAGCTATATTACCCAATTCAACAAAGTCAGACATGTAAATCTCAAGTTTGTGTTTTCAATCCATCCACTTTGACCTTTTAGATTTGAAATAATTATTGAATGGTGAGAAGATACTCACATCCAATGGTTGTAGCTTGTGGGAAGTGTGTGTTGGTAAAGTAACAAGATCAATTCTTAAACTCCTAGCCTCTTCAATAATTTCCATTGTTACATGACTCCCATGGCCATAAAAAATATACAATTTCCTATTAAGAGAAACTCTACCTGATATTGATATTTTAAAATGGTGTATATAATTGAGAAACAATTCTTTCGTCATCCAAGCATGAGGTTGGGCTACCATACATGTTCCTAGTTTACAACATGTAATGTAGTTTTTTAGATATCATTTTTCCTTGAAAAGATATAATTTAGGAAGGCTTTGACCTGCTGTATTAATATAAGAAATAATGACGATCCATTATATTCTTTTTAGAATCAAGTGATGAACACTTCAACATCCTCTTTTTGCTATGACATGCATACCAATGTTCCTGTCAGTGTGCAGTCCAGTTTCATCAAAGTTCCAAAAATTTTAGGGTCCATGGTGGTTAGCTTCATAAACCTTCTACAAGTTATTGTAAATTTTATCTATAATGAAAGGTCTTGGCTGGATTACTATATCTCTATCAAGACTTTTTTTGATCTATTGTCAAGTTTGAGTGCCTCTTCTTAAAGCCAACCCACCACTTGACTTGTCGGTCATTTCATCCTTGAAAGAGTTGAGCCTATTTTCACATATGTGGGTTACATCTGACTTGAGTTGTATAATTTCAAGTCCATGACCAAGTTATATGATATCTTTGCACCATTGAACAACCTCAAGTTCTTCCCCATCTGCCAAAATGGTTAGTGGGCCCTTTTTTAGTAGTTGTAATACTAAATAACTAATAGTTGAGTGTGGCCACAGTGATTCCTCATTTTTTATCACAAATTGAGTGGAGTACCCATTATTTTCAACATCCCTCATAGCATGCTGCATTTCAGTTATAGTCCTTCGAGTTTAGATGAATATATTTTTAGTTAATGAAGGATCTATTGTCACGTGTGTAGTAGTTTTAGGTTGTTTGTGTGAATTTATAACTTCTTCACCTTTTGAATTTATGCCATCCACTCTTCCTCTTTTTGTATTAATCCTTGTCTTACAAATTGTTCTCTTTCTCTTTGAATTTGTCATTTTGTTTGCATCATAAACTATGAAAAAAAATAACATGCACTATAAAATGTTAACATATATACTATGTTAATAACATTACATATGTTCTTCCCCTTCAAGAATAATGCAAATGCAAATTAGTGTGATACAACATAGGTATGGAACTGTACAAATTCAAACTCATTGTATGTGATTCATCTTAGGTATGGGTTGGTTCAATGTCAAAAATAAGATGTTCAATGCAGGATGGTGAGGTGTTAATGTTTGGTCACCTCAAACAGGGTGCATGCATAATGTGGACTGAACGTTATTAACTAAAGTTTAAATATCTCACATTTGGATCCCATTAATACATTTTTTGTGATTTTAATTATCATGAAGAGTTTAAATGTCCCACATTTGGATCCCATGAATATATTTTTTAGTTGCGTAATCAGATTCATTAAAGTGATGTGCTTCACTTGTTAGTTGTTGTAATATTATCTCTACAAAATTCAAATTCATGTTCAGCTTGGAGGCCTTTAATCCATTTTTGATAGTAATTTGATATTGTCTCTAGTTAAATATTTCATCCTATATGTATTTGGCAGAGCTGAAAGCATCTCAACTACCCTTGCACAGTAGAATAATGACCAACTGGAGATGCATATCACTTTATTTATCTAGGTGCTTAAGGATTATGAGTGCCACTATAGTTTTGTAAAGAAGCACATCCTCGTGATGATAACAACACTCAATAAATCCAAGTACATGCTCTCCATTAATAAGATCTAGCTCATGGTTTCACACTCAAGTATAAAGGAATTATTACTTAGCAAGGCCATAGGCTAAAAGAGATCCAGTTGGGTCACAAAGGTGATGGAGTATGACATAGACATCCAAATCACCAAGTTGGTGCAAGGCAAGGGACTCTGTGAGTAGTTCGTGGAGAATATAAATGAAGACTACACAGTAATTACACTATGTGAGATCCAACCAGAAGACCAAGACACTTAAATTGGGTATTAAACACATATTTCATTTTCAAGACTATAATAAAAGGTGGGGATTTTTAGAGACATCTATTGGGTATTAGACACTTAAAAACATTATTTTTGACATTCAAAACTTGTGCATACACATTTGGATCTTATAAATACTTTCCCATTCCCATTTAAATTTATATTGACTTGGAATATCATTCATATTCAGGAGCTAGATGATTTCCATATTTAAGATCACTATTTTCTCCTTTCAAGACAATATTGGCAATAATCAGATGTTGGATGCTACTGTAGGTGTCTGTATTCATTGATAGTGTCCTAATATCCTCAATGGCCAATTTTAAAATACAAACGTCTCACTTGGGTTGGCCTAATAACATTTCCTAAATTAGTTATTAGGGGAAATATTAAAGGGTCATTTATAAATACAAATTAATCTTGAGGTCTTAGGATATTCACTAACTTGGTCACTATTTGACATACACATTAAGAAATATATTTGTACATTCTCAAAACATTATCCAAAAATAATTCCAACATAAAACCTACTTAAATGAAAATCCTTAGATCCATGTTTGAGAACTAACACAAAGTCAAAGTTACATGTTTTTATGTTTCAAAATCCAAGGAATTACATTGAATTCTAGTGGATCGTGATTGAGTGCACACACATATAGGTAGGAGAACTACATGTATCTTGAGACATCATTGGGTTATTAGAATCTAGTTTTGATGTGTGTTTTATGCACACAAAATACCTTAAGGGGTAATACACTCTCCTTTTAAGACTGATGACTAATCACTTTAAGGCACAAGTTGTAGGTTTTCAATTTTGTAGATAACCATGTGGTAGAATAGTGATTGAGTATAGTGGTTATTTACCTTAGATGATTTAGATGTGAATAATGTCTAATTTATAACCTATATATTCTTAGAGTTAACGTACAATGGGTTGAAATATATAAACTAAGATGGATCAGATTAAAAAATAAAATAAAAAGGAATGGTATGGTATGGTATAAAAGAAAGGACTCTATGACTTAGATTGAAGAATAAACCCTTAAAAATTGTTTGATATATTGAGCTAAGTATGTACAATTAAATAATGTATGTTATAAGTTATTTGTTAGCATAGAGCATAAAAACTTAGTGAGGAGTCAAATAAATAATTGTATAATGACCCTATGATCATAATCAAAAGATATTATCAGTATACAATTGATAATCATATTCAAGTCACTAACAAGATGTAATCATGACTCATAATCATAAGCTAATAAGACTAACACAAGGTTCAATCTAATCACTACAATAAACACATAAAATTTTTCATATAGTAATGTCAACTTAATGGAAATTCTTGAAACAAAACATGTAAACTTAGAGAAGAAAAAAATTACCACAAACTCACAAATAGTTGTAGAACTTTCTTTCTTGCATTGATTTGACAAAATTTGTCCTCTTAAGTACTTTTATTTCTCAGGATGCTTCATTTTAGACCACTCTATCATCTTAATATAAGAATCATATTAAAATTTTTATGCAATCTCCATTGTCATATGGGCAATTTTCATCTTGTTGTAAACGTGAAGGTCATCATCAACACTAACAAAAATGTAATCATGTTCATATATTTTGTTTATATAGGTGCCTTTGAACCTTCCATGAAATCTCTATTTATGCTTAGCTGCTCTAACCCTAGGGTATTAGTATCTAAATTATGCTAGTTTCATATTGAAATAATATCGATGATTAAAATATTTAGACAACTATGCCCATTATTTAAATTGTGCTTTGCCTCTATTGACTAGAATCTTGTGTAGAATACCTTATTTGGCCATTTTGAAATTCTCATCTATGTTCTGAGATATTTGTTATGCTATCTATTGCTTGACTAACTTATGTGGGACCATTCTAGGAAAGTGAAAAGGTACAACCAATGTGCCTTCTACCCTTATAATTGTATGGTCTGGTTAATGCCAATAGTCTCCTAATGACCTAAGTGACCTATTTATCCCATCATACAATCTTAGCATTGGTTGCGATTAAATGATGTATAGACTATAGGGTATAAAGTATCTATAATTTTATGTATTCAGTTTTGAACTTATGAATGTGAAACATGTCAAAGTCATCACATATCTTATTCTTTCCTTTAAAATCCCATGCATGAGTTTGTAAAGCTTATAGTGGCACATGATACATCCAATAGATATGACAACATATATAAATTACTAGTTTTCCTACCTTGGAAAATCCTCTATTGTTTCAAATTATATCTTATTATCTCCCCAAATGGATAAGAGGGGAACCCATAACTCATTGGCATTGGAAATGGAGGCAATTCCATGGATTATGTTTAATAAATCTATTGCATTCTAACTCTTAATTTAAACTGTGAGATTTAGATGGAGTTACTTTTCCTCTTTTTAACAAATTTTTCAAGGTTAGATTCCCAACCTTATCTTTGACCTCATGGTTTTGAAATCATTCATGGATTACTTCTTGGTTTTAAATAGTGTTTAGTTTGGGAAACTTATAATATCTCCTGAAACCAACTCCAAATATATAAGATACTATCACTTGATTGCCTCATTTGTGAAATATTTCATCGACGCATATCAAAACAGTGAACAAATAAAAGAGGGTGTCAATATAGGGAAATAACTCAAGCTTAGATGCCACCTTATGTAGTTTGGCTGCTTCAATGGAAAGTAGATCATATGTGTATTCCCTCTACTAGAGAGATAATATGTATCTAACTTTAAATTCTCGTGATATTCAAATGTCTCCATATATGTTAGAAAAGTGCGGGAATATTATTCCTAGAGCATTCGAGTCAAAGTTTCTCCATATATGTCAGAAAAGTGCTGGAATATTATTCCTAGAGCATTCAAGTCAAAGTTATCTTTGAAATCTATCTAGGTTCTAAAATAAAATAGAGATGGATTAGGAATTTGGTCATCAACTACCATTTTAATAATACATTGAGCTCGGTGTTCAATTTAAATTTTGGGTTGAATAAAAATAGGTTGTTATGGATTTCAATTTATAAGTTAACTATTTGTAAGTGATGTCAAAATTGAGTTGGGGCAAAACATATAGCATGTAATTTTGTTCGTGAGTATTAATTGTTGCTTGACGGTCTGTATAAACTATCTTTCCATTCTTGATAATTTGATTTTATGGGGATTTATTTGATAGAAGTTAGTTTATCACAACATTTAGGAGCTTAGTCACTTCAATTAGCTTTATTATATCCATGTTCTATTATATTTGGTAGTGTATCATTTGGTTGTGATTAGATTTCATATGATTATTTTTATATTGGCAACTAACTTTACTAATAAGGACATGTGGCGGTGTGATGCTTTCTCATTTATCATGAATTTTGATCATTTTCTAATGTTGTGAGTGTATTGAGATGTGATATGAAGACACATGGAGAAATATCACTTAGTCACATTGTCACATGCTTCATAGCTTAGTAGTTTTAATTATTTATCTATGGCACTACAAGATGGTGATACATGGCATAATATAGATTAGTTACATAGTCACAAGCAATTGTGACTTAGATCTACCAAAGAAAGGTATGTGATGCTAAAAAATGAAGACATGTGGTGAAACATCATGATGTGAATAGGCTTGTTGAGATGTCGTAAGTGTGAAAAAGCTAAATCTTTACTTTTAGTGTAAGTGTTGTATAAGGGGTATGGGTACCTAATCTATGATGGGTTGATGCACTGCTTAGATCTCCATAAGTAATTAATAGTCTATCCATTTCCTATGAAGATGATACACGTATCAAAGCACAAATATGACCTGTAAAGTAAAACCCCATTAGAATTGATAATAGAAGAGTTATCTTTGTTAGTTAAATAAAGAAATTTAAAATATTGCAAGCCTTCAAATTAAGTCTTCATGATTTTCAGCCAAATATTTATGAAATAAAAAACTATTATTAAGACTTAGGCTTTGGTATACTCGAGATCTGGGGCCAATTTATATCTTGACAGAGACCAAATATGGGATTTTTAGAAACAAAATGGGTCCCTATTTTGAATATGAAAATGGGGCTTGTTGGTGACTACAAATGGTGATTAAATGGAGAAATACTCATGAGTATTTGAGAACCCATAATTTTTGTTTAACTATCATAAAAATATTTAAACCTTATAAGAAAGAAACAAACAAAACAAAGACTTTTCAAAGAACACTAAAAATAAGTTCAGCAAGCAAAAAATGGATATATGCATATAGATGATATGTAGGTAATGTGCTTCATCAATTTTAGAAAAAATAACACTCTTGGGTTTTGATACTATCTCCAGAGCTCACTCAGAATATCATTTCATGGGGTTCGAACCCCACCCACCGGGTGGTATGGACACTTTTTGACTTTGATAATTGCATTATTATGCTGATAAATTTATACACCTCCAATGATGTTGTGGAGCGGGCTGCCTTGTGGAGCTGGCTAGCAAACTCTCTCCTAGATGCTCACTGGATCCTCTATGGTGACTTCAACATGGTGGAATCACCAAAGGATAATGAAGGACACCTTCCAATGAGGTGGTATGTTGGTAAGCATGAGGCACAATTTTATATGCATAATAAGCTCAGGGTGTTTGATCCCAAAACTTTACTGGAGGAAAGATTTAGATTCCCCCTGGTTTACCTAGTCTAACTTAAAATAGGGATAAGATAGGGTGCTTCAGTGCCTCGACGGAGCTCTACTGGTTGAGCAAGATCTTTTATAGTTTTTTCTAGTCCAAGATAGCCCAATCTCAATCATTCTTGATACCCTTCTCTTAGATCATTACCCTATATGATTTAACTTTGAGTGGACTTCTCCTCAAGTTAAGCCTACCTCTATGCAATTTTATCTCAATATTGCCCACCTCAAGCATGAAAGAATGATGGGGCATATTGTCACAATTTGGAATTTGGTCCCTCGGCCAGAGGGAGACACTAGCTAGATCCAGTGGTGGTCTGATGCTCTTGCTTGCACTTCCACCTTTCTTTAGATCTATAGCAAACAAGTGGCCATTTTTAGATGGCGTCTACATAACATTACAAACTGTGAGTATATTTGAGCTTCATAGGTGCTGGAATAATCACCTTTTAATGTCCACATTCAAACTCAAGTGGCACAATAGAGACATAAACTCGAAATTAAGGAAGTACACAAAGCTAGAGAAGCCCAACTGCAAGCTCGTATTCAGTGGTTAAAATTTGGTGACAAGGTTTCAAAAGACTTTTTTGCCCTTATTCACTCTAGGAGAGTTGTTGATAGAACTAAAGATGTCAAGGAAGGAAAAATAAGACTTAAAAAACATCTTGACATCTTAAAATCCTTTGTTCATCATTACCATGGTGTTTTCTCGATGCAAGCTTCTTCTCCAGAAAGGGAGGTGACTCTCCTTCAATGTCTCCAGGTTGTTCCCTGCAAAGTCCCCAACTCTCAAACAGTTGCATGTGATAGGCCCTTATCTCTGAGTGACCTCCATGAGGCTATTAAGAATATGGTAGTGGACAAATCTCTAGGAATTGATGGTTTTCTATGCGAGTTTTATCAAACTCTTTGGGACACTGTTGGTCTTGATCTTCACCGAGTATATTCTGAAGTTGTTCTAACCAATTCCTTAGGAACCCTTATTAATCAGGGTAACATCAAGTTTATTCCCAAGGCTGGTGATCCTAAAATCATCATAAACTAGAGGCCTATTACTTTTCTCAATGTCTTTTATAAGTTTATCGCTAAATCTCTAGCTCTTAGGGTGAAGCACATTCTCCCTTTAATTGTTAGGAGTGAGCAAACATGCTTTATCCATAACAAGTTCAATTTGGATAATGTCATTATTGTTTGGGAAGGTATGGAATGGGCTAAGATTTCTAATCAAAAGGCTTTGTTTGTTAAGATTGATTTTGAGAAAGCCTATGATCACATCGAGCGGCCATTCATTCTGGCCATGTTGCAAATGCTTGGTTTTGGCCCCAAATTTGTTCAGACTATTAATATGATTTTTCAAGATGCGGGGACTTGTATCACTATCAATGGTACCCAATCTTCTTGGTTTGAGCTTCATCGTTCTATTCGTCAAGGATGTTCTTTAGCCCCTTCTTTATATGTGCTTGCAGCAAGATTATGCTACCTCCTAGCTAACTATGTTGTTAGGTGTCTAGTGAAAGGTATCTCCCTCCCTCAGTCTGATAGACAACTTTTAAATGGTCATTTCACGGATGACTCTTTTCTCACTCTTCAAGAGGAAGAAGAATCCATTAGAAATGCCATGAAATGTCTCCACATTTTTTGTTTGGGTTCAAGCTCTTCTATTCAATGGGGGAAGACCTAATATTATAGATAGTCCTTGGGCCCCAAACCTCATTAGCTTGAGGAATTTCAATGGAAGTGGATTCTATTAGGAGTGCAGTTTAAATTTTTTGGCATTCCTTTTGCCTTTCAGACTTCTCCATTAGACTTATGGTCATATGTGGTGTAGAGAGTTGAAAAAAAATCTCATTTTGGATCAGTAAACCTCTTTCTCTTACTACAAAATTTCAAATCTACTCTAAAGTTTTGGAAGCTATGCATGTTTATTATCCCTTTTGTTGGGCCCCGTCTAATGTTGCCTACAAAAAAATAGAAAAAAATTAATATATTTTATTTGGGCTAACTCTAAGGGACATAAGGGATTTCATAAAGTTGCCTGGAACATTTGTTGTCATCCTAAAGAAGCTAGGGGACTAGGTCTCCTTGATATTAAAATTCAAGAACTTGTTCTTGGTGCCAAATAGATTGTCAAAGGTCTTTCTAGGGATGAAGCCTGGAAGATTCTTCTCTGCCATTGTATCTCTTAGGGACTCCCTTGTGGTAGAAAGGCTTGGTAAGGCCTGGGACTTCATTCCCTGCTCATTAGCCCAGCACCAGTTAAAATTAAGGGCTCCTTTGTGATTCAAAGTTTATGGAAGGCTTGTGAGAAGCTTAAGCCTCACCTTAGTTGGGTAGGTGAAGGGTTCAAGAATAGTCTCCACAATAACTCTCAATCCCTTTGGTGGTCACCTTTCCTAAATTTTTACAACATTTTTTTTGCCTTAGTCCCCTAGACTAAAGGGTTATGACTCTTCAAAAAAGGTGTGAAGGTTATCAGTGATCTCTTTTGCAAAAATAACAGGAATTGGCTCACTTCGAAACAACTTTAGAACAAATTTCATTTAATAAACTCAGATGTAAAGGCTATTGCAAAAATTCAAGGTTCCATACCTGATGAGTATTTGCATAAAATTGGAGTCAATTCCATTGTTCTTTGGTGTAAGGATTGGCACTAGCCTACGGCCACCCCCTTCACCCAATATTCTCCTCGACTAGGATATCATTTACTATGTTCCTCAACATATTCTAGATGATATGCTCAATACTAGATGGAATCTTCATTCCAGATATGGGATATGGGCCCGTCGATTTAGCACAGTGTGGTCTACTATTGAGCCCAAAAAATCTCATTTCTTATGGTGCCTTCTCTACCAAGGCTTGCCTGTGGGAGACAAGCTCAAGCATCTGGGTGTGCTTAACCCCATCTACCTAGTTTGCTGATAACTAGACACTGTTAAGCACCTTTTTTGGTTTTTCCCACATGCATAATTTGTGTGACATTGGATACATTCCCTTTTCTAGCCCTTTCATCCTTAACTCTTCATGTGGGATATGGCTCTCTTGGGGGACTTGACTCTTTTGCCTACAAAATATAATCACTTTTGACAAAACTTTCAAGCTGACATTTTGTTTCTAATCTAGAAAGCTAGAAACTATGCTTGCTTTAATCATGAAGAGTTGAAACATAATTTTTTTATTTCTAACAAACTTATTGTTCTCTCTAATGTTACTCTTCAAATACAAATCCAAACAGACAAGGTCCATCTGGAACTTAACCACCTCCAGCGTTTGCTTAGTGCACAGTCAGTCGAGAACTTCCTAAACCCCCATGGCATCCTTCACCCCCTCGACGATGAGGGTGTGAGCCATGTTGGTAGCAATCCAAAACCAGACGCAGGAGTCACTCTTCACAATGGTCACCACCTCGTTGGTCTTCTCCTTGTCGAGGTGGCCTGAGTAGCTCATCTAGATATGAAGGTGATGGTAGGGGCTAGGGCTCTCCTCCCCATCCCAGGATGTTGATATCAGATGCTGGGATCTACCTCCCTAAGGCAAATTCCCATGCTTGGCTCTAGTAATTTCCTCTCAAAAAAATTAAAATGAGACTTTGGAAGCTCAACAAAACACTAGTTGGGAGCCCTTACCTGTTGACAAGGATCCTCCTGCCTTGGGAGGATGGGGTGATAAGCCTCAGGGTCCGTTGTCTCCTCTGCCTCCTTCAATGTCCGTGTTTGCTACTGTTGCTTAAATGTTCTCATTATTGTTATTTGTACCTTGTTTTATTTGCTTTGATATCAATTACTGATGTGATGCAATCTTTTGTGGGTGTGGTCACTTTCTAACCACTTTTATGACTTCACATGAGGGTTTTTTTAACCTTCGGTGTGTTTTTGCTTGTGGTGTGTGACTTCTCCAGCCACTTTTTTGTATGATTAGCTTTGTATCATATCTTGTTTTATAAATATATAGGTGCTTTTCAATAAAAAAAAAAATTATATTGAGCTCGGTTTTCAATTTAAAAATTGCGCTGAATAAAAATAAATTGCTATGGATTTCAATTTGTAAGTTAACTATTTTTAAGTGATGTCAAAATTGATTTGGGGCAAAACATATAGCATGTAATTTTGTTCATGAGTATTAATTGTTGCTTGACAGTCTGTATAAACTATCTTTCCATTCTTGAAATTTGATTTTATGGCTCATGATTTCGTGGGGATTTATTTGATAGAAGTTAGTTTATCACAACCTTTAGGAGCTTAGTCACGTCAATTAGCTTTATTTTATCCATCTTCTGTTATAGTTGGTATTGTATCATTTGGTTGCGATTAGATTTCATATGATTATTTTTATATTGGCGACTAACTTTGCTAATAAGGACACGTGGCGGTGCGATGCTGTGTCATTTATCATGACTTTTGATCATTTTCTAATGTTGTGAGTGTATTGAGCTGTGATATGAATACACATGGAAAAATCTCACTTAGTCACACTGTCACATGCTTCATAGCTTAGTACTTTTAATTATCTATCTGCGACACTATGAGATGGTGACATGTGGCACAATATAGATTAGTTACATAGTCACAAACATTTGTGACTTAGATCTTCTAGATAAAGGTATGTAATGCTACGGAATGAAGACATGTGGTGAAACATCATGATGTGAATAGGCTTGTCGAGATGTCGTAAGTGTGACAAAGCCAAATCTTTACCTTTAGTGTAAGTGTTGTATAAGGGGTATGGGTACCTTATTTGTGATGGGTTGATGTACGGCTTAGATCTGCAAAAGTAATCAATAGTCTATCCATTTCCTATGAAGAAATTACATGTATCAAAGCACAAATCTGACCTGCAAAGTAAAACCTATTAGAATTGATAATAGAAGAGGTAGCTTTGTTAGATAAATAAAGCAATTTAAAATAACGCTAGCCTTCGAATTAAATCTTCGTGATTTTCAGCCAAATATTTATGAAATAAAAAAACTATTATTAAGACTTAGGCTTTGGTATGCTCGAGATCTAGGGCCAATTTATATCTTAACGGAGACCAAATATGGCATTTCTAGAAACAAAATGGGTCCCTATTTTGAATTTGAAAATGAAGCTTGTTGGTGACTACAAATGGTGACTCAATGGAGAAATACTCGTGAGTATTTGAGAACCCATAATTTTCGTTACTCTTCAGAGAATGCTAAAAACAAGTTCAGCAAGCAGAAAACGGATATATGCATATAGATGATATGTAGATAATGTGCTGCATCAATTTTGGGAAAAATAATACTATAGGTTTTTTAGATTATCTCCAAAGTTTTTCAAAAACTCTTGGTGTTTGGGGGTGCGCATGTTGTCAATAAACCTGTAGAGCACAGGAGAAACTGAAATCTTATCTTTTATAGCGTTTAGGTTTAATCAGTCAATTCTATCTTGTACGGTACATATTGAAGTATAGAATGGTAATAAAGAGGGGTGCATAAGGAAGCTAGAGAGACATGGCTTTATTTTAAAATAAGAGGCGGGAGGAGTATCAATAAGATGTCGGGATTAAGAGACTCTGGCATTTAAGGAGTGAAAGATCTCATAAAGTTGTAAGGGCAATACTTAAAATTGAAATGAAAAACTACAAACTAGTTATACATTTCAATTACTGCAGTGCACTGCACTGCAATCTAATCAAGCACTGCAATCCCACACGAGGTCTCCAACCAGGCTTTCATATTTTCTTAATAACAACGGAACATTTCAAAGATAAATGCCAATATAGGGAAAGTATATGATCCTAAAAAAACCAATAAAATTAACATAAACCTGAAACCCAGAAAACATACATAGTCAATACAATCCCTAGAGTAAGAAACCAAAATGTGTTAAAGGAAAGCTAATTCATAAAGCCTTAAGATAGCATTCCAAAATATGCAAAACAAGCAGTCCTGTAACAAACTTCTCAATTAAAGCTTTAAGCAAACCAACTAAGCAACACTTCAATAGCTTCTATGCAGTTTATTCAGAAAAGCTTCAGTGATAAGTGATACTTGTTGACAGGATTGCAACAGTTACACTCTAACACAAATGCTCATCAGATCAAAACAGTACCAGTTTTTTTCCTGATAGAATAAATGAAGCAAGCATTTACTGGTTGAGCTCCAAAGCATGACCTGAAATGATTTCAAATGGGATTAAATCCCCCACTAAGATATGCATTATTACATGACAGTATAAAGCATTTACATGAGCCCATCAGCTGTCTTTAGAACTCACATAAATAACAATCTAACTTGAAAACCTAGGAGAATGTTTGATGACGAATACCTCCAGCAAGGAAGAAATCCCATCAATTATACTGGCTACTGCATCGAGTTGTTTTGTATGCATTTTGAACTCCCAACAATAATCACAAACTTGGAATACTCAAATGCACAGAAGAGCATCATAGTAAGTATATGATACACAACTCTGATACATGGGTTCTGGAGCAGCTATGGGCTATTTTTTGCCAACGGGAAACTTTTCACAAAATTTCCAAAAAATTAGATTCGTCAATCACCAATTTTTGGAAATCTATTCATCAAGTTTTCATATACAATGTTTGTCAGATTCAGCAAAATATACACATAATAATAGTAAATTCTAAGCTTTTCTACATAATTCGCCTACATTAGATATATTCCCCACTTTTCTGAACTGAAAGATTTGCCCACCATTTAATACTTGTTAAAGAAAATCCATTCCTCAAAATTTTGTCTCCCATTCCCTTTTTCTCAAAGATGGATCACTTTCTCTGGCAGTCTTTCAACAACAGTAACTGCTCCCCTGTTTCCCCTAGCAATCCTCAGATCATGGTCAAGATAAATATAGTCAAGAAAGCCTTTGGCAGGGGGCAGGGCCACTGTTACTACTCCATTCTCATCCATTGTGGGGTTGTGGTGCCTAAAGAGCTTAAGCCAGGATAGGAGATCCTTTTGAGGGTTAAGAGGTACCATACTAGAAGATTCAAATTTCACATCCATTCTGGCCAAATCAGATATACTAAATGAAGCCTTATTGATAAACATACCTTCCATGGGTGGACCATCTGAACCTCCATTCGGGCAATTGACAGAGAATTGGATGAGCAGATAATAGGCATTCTTGGCCTCAATGCCGACATGGTTATAAGTTTGTTTCAGCCGGACTTCAATGTCAGTTGGTTTGAAGGCATTGAAAGTAGCCCTACCAAGGGTAACAGTGTTTTCCACCAATTTGTGGGCTTCTCCGGGCTTGCCAGTGCCTTTGAATGACCCACTGATGCCCTTGAAACAACCAGTGTAGAGATGGGGGGCAAGTGTGATATCAGGGTTGGGATTGAGATTCCCCAGAGAGGAAACAAGAGCCATGGAATCCTCGTTCAAGCTGCCATTGGAGGCTGCAATTGTGCACAAGAGTTGTTCCTTCAGCTCTCTTCTTTTCTCTGCTTCCAAACCAAAGTCTGGAGGTGTTGTTGCAGAGGAGGAGCTTCTTGTGACAAAAGTTCCCCACAGCTTGTGGGTATATAACCCCTTCATTTTTAATGAAGGGGGCCTTGAGAGAGACCATTTATTAGTGGCATTGGAAGATGTACATTTGCATGGAGGTTGCAAAACAGCAGGGAAGCAGCAATATGAGATCAACATGGAAGAAGAATTTGACTGACTGTTGCTTGGTTTAAGATTTGTTCATCCCTTGGTATGAGCAGGGAAGCCTTCAACTTCCAGAGCTAAATATGATTTGCCTAATAATGACCATTCAATATGACAGGTGGTATCAAAAAGTGACCATTTAGGTTGATTTTTTTAATCAGTCTTTGTCATGTTTTATTATTATGTTTAGAGGTGTTCTACAATAATATTTGGGTGGTGTAATGATATAATTATGTTCGCTTTTAATTTTAATATTAAATTTGATATCTATTTGATTGTTATTTAAAAAAAATCTATTTAAATACTAATAAATATAATTTGTAGATGTAATGTAAAATTTTGAGTACATTGAATTATTAAAACATATATGTATTTTCTTTAGTGTTTTATCTTTTACTATGGCCAATGTTTAATAATTAAAAAAATAGACGTATTCAAACTAGATCTATCATATAATAAAATTTTAAAACTTAAATGTTCACTGAGTGAAATTTATTATAAATGAAATTGGAATAATAAAACTTTCTAAAATGACTCCCAATTTTCAAAAGTATTACTATAAATGATAAACAAAGGCCATATACATGATTATAAAGGGTAATTGTATGTACCCGAGAAAATATGTGTCACAAAAAAAATATGAACTAGAAGAAGCAATTTAATAAAAACTTCAATAATTTAAATATTATGTTTGTTAATCTTATCATTTTTTCATATATTTATTTCTTATTTTTAAATTAATAATAAACTAGCATACATATCTTGGATAAATCTATGTAAAAAACACTGAGAAATATCATTCTGAAGGTGCCCCATTCTATTTAGTTCACAAATATAAAATCATGTTCCATTCTATTTAGTTCACAAATCCAAAATTATGTCCCATTATGTTTAGTTTGCAAATCCAAAATCATATAGGCACCTCGAGAATGATATCTCTCGATGTCTTTTACATAAATTTATGTTAGATATATATGCTAGTACTTGTTTCATGTGTATACGTTTCACTCTTTTTGATATACTTTCCTTCTATGCTTTGCTTCGTATTGTCTTTCGTTGATTTAAGTTTTCCTTACAAATTGAATTTCTATTCACTTTGGGTCAAATCTACAATTTATTTTTCCTTATATAATCATGAATGCACTTTGGAATGTTCAAAACATTATTTTAGGATCTTTCTCGGGTTATAGTCGACACATGGTCCTATCCCCTTTGACTTGTTGGTCCTTTCTATCATTAGCCACATTTCTCATGCCTTAATTTTTAGCTTTCAATATATTCTATGTTCAACATATGTGTGATTGTGCCCTTGTGAAGCCTATATATACAAATGTATCTTTAAGCCTTTTATTTATCAATTCTTATCATTTGGATTTCTTACAATTGCTCATTTATCAAGTCTTATCAAGAGGTTTGCACATTTTATCAAATAATTTACGTATTGATTTAATTATGCTCTCATCTATCTTGTGCCGATAACTTGCATCAAAAGAAGATCATAGTAAAGCATACAATTATTTTTATTATCTAAAGAGAGGAGGTGAAGTCATTTCTTTTATTTTGGGTTGAAAACACTAACAAACACTAGAACTACATTGAGCTTTGATTTAGAATTTATGGGATATATAGTTGTAGCCCCCAAGAGGGAGGTTTGGGCCACTAACCCTTGCACAATTTTATTCTTGCACCATTATGGTAAATTAGTTATAATTCAAAGAATAAGCAATTTAGACAATTCAACACATCATCAAACCAAGTGAATCAGAATTCTCAACCATCTGCCTCTACCAAAGTAGCCTATAAGTTTGAGATCTTGATGATCTAGGTCCCAAGAGGAGACCCAAATAACAACCTGCTTAAATAGATTTAAGGAGGTTATGTGTGGAAACAAATTTAAATAGAGTTACATAATTGTAGAATATGTAATGGAATCTACGAAATAGATTCAAAAATGACTATTACACATTCAACACATGAGATTTGTAGAATGGTGCCACTTCTATTCCATATAAAGAATATGTAAAAAATACATATGCGTACAGAAAGGAGTAAACATCCCAACATCATGTGATCAGAATGCAAGTTCTTATGATCATAAAGAGGTAAACATCCTAACTGATTTTTCTGGACTGTAGTGTCATTAAACAAGGTGGCGAAAACAAGGTTTTGTGATGAGAGAGGAGTAAATATCCTATTTGATTTACTTAATTTGAGAAGAGATAATCAAGGCATGTACATATTCATGATGTTGTAGCAAGTTCCTGTGTACATATAGGTAAAAGTACACATCTATACAAAATGTAAGTTCTTGTGATCAGAAATGGGTGAAAATCCTAACTAATTTGTCTAGACTGTGATGTCATCAAACAAGGAAGGAAAAATAGGTTTCCGTGATCAAAGAGGGGTAAACATTCTAACTGATTAACCTAATATGGGGAGAGATAGTCTAATATGAGATGGTCAAGGTATGCAAGTATTTAGGGTGTTGTAGACACGGTTGATTGTGAAAGAGGACAATGGTTTCTCACTTGGTCACTTTGTTAGTCTCCTGTGTGTCTATTTGTCTCCTATGGATAGTGTCTTACTCACTACAAAAAAGCAGTTACCATAGATAGTTACAAAATTAGACAGTTACAAGAATGGTTCATCTTCTACCCATGTGATAGTTCGACTTCCTGGTAGGTGTGATAGTTACACTACCATTGTTGTTGCAAAGCTGATATGATCCATGACATGGTGTAAACTTGAGAAATATCATCTAGCATGACACATGGTAGAATAGTTTTGGTACATGGATGTTGAGTCATGCATTGAGCTAGACCGATGTGTGGTATGTTGAAAGGTGTTTTAGAGGCACATAGGAGTGTCGCGTGTTTGTATGTTTGGTGCAAGATGTTGTGAAGGCATTGAGTCATGCGCATAACTCGAGTGTTGCATGGTGTTCATCTAGATTTTGTGGAAGCACACACAGATACCACATAAGTTGCATGTGTGTTACACATTACTATGATGATTCATCTTGGTGCTTCAAGTGCACATATTAGTGAAGATAGTCTCTATGAGTGCTATAGAGATACACAAGATCTGCAGGTTGCATGAGCATGCATGAAATTGTGTGATGTGCATAATCTTTCCTTAGTCACCAACTTGGGATGAGCCAAACAATTTGAGAAGTGCACAAGGAGATACCAAATATAACAAAGTAAGCCAATTTGCTTGACATGATCTAACTTTTTTGGGTATGCTCTGATTATCGATCATCATACCTTTTCCAAAAGATCATGTCTCATCGTTTAGAAGTTCACTTAGTTAAAGCTATGTGGGAAGGCGTGTTGAGCCCTAAAAACACTCCAAAGACCTTCAAAATTGCCCTGCAAGGTTTGTAGCATTGAACTACATGAGTTGTGAGGTAACATAGAAGATGAGTTAAATCTTTTGCTTTGGCACGTGGGTGCTGAACTGGATGTAGAAACTATTGACATTAACACAAGGCCAAATGAGCAATACCCGATAATTGTGATATGATCTAGTGTCTTATATCCTTCTAGATCACTTGCAAATAATCATATGTCACTTTTGTAGCTTATTGGGTCACAATTGGCCCATGACTCTGAGCTAGGTCATAATCATCAACTTCATGATTTTGACCCTTTTTTGAAACTGCTTTATTGGTCAAATGAAGTTTTATTCGCCTTTTTGTTTGGACATATTTGTAAAAAAATTTAGCCTCCAACTATGTATAAGTAAGTTAGAAATCAAATATTTTTCTATGAGTATACTTAGTCAAGTTTCAAATATCTAAAAAAACTATTTTGGCACATTTTAGATATATATTTATTGTATTTACATAGATTTGCATTGTATTATAGTTTTTGATTAAAAAACTTTTCCAATATATCAAAAGTACATTATGTTATATAAGCTAATCATACAAAAAAAAAAGAGTGAATAAAATCACACTCTGAAATAGTCACATCAATAAATGTCAAGAAGCATTAACATGTTAGTTTATTACATGATTAATTTCCAACCAAAAAAGGTGAATAAACAATTAACTAGAGCCATATAAAGGGAACACCAAACTAGAGAAAATACTAATCAATGGAAGCAATAATAAGCAGTGGTGGAGGAGGCGGAGGATCATCTAATTTATCTCCGCAAGCCCCTCACCCCCCACCACTTCCAACAAATGGGTTTGTCATATCAGGGATATGATCCCAACCATTTGTTTCCATCTCTTTATCTTTATCATCAATAATATCCTCCTTTATTTCCCTTGAGGTGGTGTTAATCACCCAAAATTCCCTAGACCATGATCACCACCATCACCACAGTAGGAAGACTCATAAGGCAATGTTGGAAAACACCGATAAAGGGAGCCATTGTGGCCTCTGCTCCAAGAATAGATTCTCTCCCTTGGGGGTGACCGATTGTGAGAAGATTCTGAAAGGACTCGACTAATAATATAAGAGTAGTCCCCCAATGTTCCACCTCCAGAGGACTTTTTCAGCATAAACCTATATCTAAAACATAACATGATATATCACATTAACCTTGTTAACAACAATAAAGCAATCTTATAGAACAACACGAGAAAAAAGAAATTGTAATCTAGTTTTTTTATAATTGAAAGAGAATCACAGCTCAAAATATGTGCCAAATTTATGTTTATTTTGTAGGAATCATCACTAAATGTCTTAAAAGAACAATCTTCCAAAAAACTATTTATAAATGAAAAGGTTTGAAAAGGATATGAATCCAAATCCAAAATGACTAAACATATTTACGAAATCAAAAAATACACTTTAATGAATGTAAATAATTGTATACTAAATATACAAGATAAATCATTTCAATACGAACCAAATGTGTACTACAATTTTACTTAATTGTACATAATCTGGAACCAAATGTGTACTACAATTTTACTTAATTGTACATAATCCAATCCCTATCATACATCTATAATCAGCAAAATTATCATAAATAAAATTATAACTATTTTTAAACTGAAAATAATTAATAAAACTAAAACCATATAGGCAAAATTATTATAAATAAAACTATAGCCATTTTTTCACTCACAATAATTAATAATTAATATAATATAAGTAAAAGCATTATTGAAAGTATTAAGACGAGAAACCCATAGTAGACAAGGGTGAATTTAGTCCTTTCCCGTGCAATCGCAAAAGTGAGTGAGACACCATCCAATTAATTATATTCACCAACCTCACTCACTCACTCAAACCTCATCTTCACCAACCAATTCTTACCCACATATGTTTCTACGCCTCACCTAAAATTGATGGCCGTATACTTATACTTATTTCTATTAATTTTATTTTTCACTTGAATATAAAAAATATTAGTATGTAAAAATAGGATTGTTCTTAATTTATTATTATTTTGTAAACTTTTATTATTTATCATTAATAAACAAATTTTATATATAATTTAACCAAAAACTTTTTTTACTTTTAAAAAAGTAATGAATTATAAAAATATTAAATCTCAAATTTATTATTTTTATGCGAGTTTATCAATACTCATTTAAAGAATGTATTAATTGATAATTTTAATTTTTAGTTTTAGTGTCTTATACTTTATACATATAATGTGATATCAGTTCAAACTTTAAAATAAAAATATGATTTTTATCAAAGATTTGAACGTAATATTTAAACAAATTAAAATGTAAAGGAGTTGAACAATCTACATGTTATTGTACAACTTGCACCATATACAACTATTAAATACCACTGTGTATGTTTTAGACTATTTTTCAATATATTTTAAATTAATTCAAAATATAATTTCTTTTCCATTTAAACATACCAAATTAAATGTATATTAAAATTTTATATAATTATATATATATATATTAATTAGTTAGCTGTACACTATATTTATTAAGTGCCCAATAAATAATATTTAAGTATTAATTTTTAATAAAAAAACTCAAATAATTTTTAAAAAGACATTACTTAACTAATAATAAATAAAATTATTAAAAATAAAAGTATAACTATTTTTTAACGGACAATAAATATATCAATTTTGAGGTATTTGTATTTGGTTCCTCACAATTTAATCACAAAAATAGACACCTCAAGATTTTCTAAATATGTATATTTAAAATATACAAATTAATGACATTCATAAGAATTTTATTCATTATTAATTATTAATTTAATATATTTGATTTCAAAAGTATTATATACTTACAATTTATTTTTAAACAATATTTAATATATTTAATAAAGAAATGACTTTGATATAAGCAAATTATTATTAAAAAAATAAAAAATCATTTCATGTGAATAGAAATGAATATTTTTTATCAAATTAAATGAGTTCAGTTTATGTTTTATTTTGTGGAAAACATTTTAAGAGAGATGTTATATTTAAGTGAGAACTAAGGAGGTAGCAGGTATTTCTTTTACCAAAATCGTTTAAGGATTTTACTTGACCTGCTCCCTTCAACATATTTAAAGAGCACGTCTAGCCAAAAGAAAATCAATTACATGGTTGTGCATATAGTGGCCAAAAAAACTAACAAATTAATAACTTCAAGCTAATATAAGAATCATGATCAAAAAAGAAAAAGCAAACAAGAATCCAATCAAAACTAGAATTAAAAGCAAGCTCCATTACCACAGATAAGAACGGAGAGGAAGCAAAAACCAACCAAGAAAAACTAAACAACAGCATCATCCCACAAAAGAAAAAAGGAGACAAAAGAGAAGTAAAAATTAATTGAGACTTGATTATCTAAGAGTGTTATTGTCTAAGTTAAACATTTGTAAGACTTTATTTCTAAATTTAGATGATAACTATAAAAGAAGAGGACCATATCCCTTCACATCACATTGATTACAAGTCCAATTAATAAATGCACCAATAACTTTATTGCACTACAAAAGAATATGCGAATAAATAAACCTATCAAAACTCTTTTACAGATATTAAATTTTATAATTTAAAAAAATAAAAATAAATTCTCCAATTCTTAAAAATATTAAAAATAAATCCACATAACATCTAAATCTAAAATTTAGAATCAACAATCAACTAAATATTCTTTCACTCCACTTTCCAAACGACCATAAACCCCTCCATGATAGCTGACCCTTGAGCTGGTCCAACGTATGTTTTAGATAATGCCATTTTTTTTAGTAACAGCTTTCCTTCTAACAACTCTTTTTCTTTCTTCAAAATTTTAATGATCATATAAAAATGAAGGTGAAATTTTAAGTCATTCCATGAATTTTATACGGAAGATAGCGACACAACTCAACCCTTTTATTTATGCATATCTTATACCAAGTATTGCTTCGGTAAAAGTTAGGGCTTTTGATTTTTGAGCTCCATTTACAAGTCCTCCTGTCATCAAATTCATTCTGACGAGTGTATCTGATGAAGTATCAATTATTCTCATTAATAAATTATAATAATTAATTGTTGATTTTGTATTTTTAAAATTAAAAAAAAAAATAATAATAATTTTAATATATTAAAAAAATATAATTTTTTTTTGATGTTAATTATTATTTGTATAAAAATAATGAACTCTTAAAGTGTTTAGGAAAGAATGAATAAATGGAGATTTCAAAGTTGTAAAAATAATTATGATTTTTTATTTTTTTAAGATTATAAAGTTATAAATATAAAATAACAAGTAATATATTTACAAATATTTGAAAGATATTATTTTGAAATTATTTAATATATTTAGAAAATGATGAATAAGTGACAATTTTAATGTCATAGAAATTAAGAAGCCATAAAAATAGAGAGAGAAATATTAATCAAGTAAGCATAATATATTTGGAAGTATTTGAATGATTTTTTTTTTACAATTATTTACCATGTTTAGGAAAGGATGAATGAGTGACGATTTTAGAATAGTAAAATTTATGACGCCATAAAGAGAGAGGGGAAAACATAGTATATTTTAAAATAATTTAATGTTATTTTTTAAAGAATTATTTAGTATATTTAGGAAAGGATGAATGAATGATGATTTTAAAGTTGTAGAAATTTTAAAATCACGAAGATAAAGAGTGGAAAGTTGAGCAAACAAACATATTCATTTTACACCCCATCAATTAATATATTAATAAAAGAACCACTATTATTTTTTTATTACATAGAATCACTAAATTACATAGAATGTCGACATCTCTACCCATATTTTAAAATGACTATCATTTTAAAATCACTCCATTAACAAAAAGATCACAATCTATTATATATTTATATATTACAATATATTTATCCTAACAACCAATTCGAAATAAACTTTTTGAATAAATCTACATTTTAAAGAGAAAAATATTTCTAACCCTTATCTCTTAATTAATTCATTTCAATTCCATCCCATCAATTTTATTTACTATATAAAGAATAATTATTTAATTAAAAATGTCACAATTTTAATATTAAAAGTAAGATGCTTTTCGCTCTGGATGGAAGCTTTCTGGTCCATTCCTCTACCACCTTATGATCCGACCACTTCATTAATCAAAGAGATTTTAAAATACAAGAAAACCATATAAAATGATTTGGACTAATCTCTGGTTGATTGAAACCTTCCATAATAATTACCAATCCAAAGGTTACCTTTATATATGAGAAACAATTTAATATGAGAGAAATGGTATTAGAGGACTTCTATTTAAAAATTAATTATGAGTAATGCCTTGAGGCATATTATAAATAAATTATAAGAATAAATTTATATTATATTTTTCAATATATTAAATAATATGCCATTTTTATTTATATAAAATTTAACAAATATATTTTATTCATGATGATAGATCAAGTAATAGATAATTATCCATACAAGCTTCAAAATAAATGAATAATAGATAATTATCCATACAAGCTTCAAAATATATGAATATTAATAAAGTTTTTTGAAAAATTGTAAGTAAAATTTATAGAATAATGAACATCACGTAAATTTTTTAGGCCTTTCTTATAATGTTATGGTGCATACATATTATTTTCAATATTATTATTATTATTTTTAATTTAATTATTATTGGGATGGTGCTTTAAGGTTAATTTTATATAAAGTATTATCAATAATTATTATTTTAATTTTATCGATAGAGTCAAAGTTTCAACTATTAAGTTTATATTTAATTTAAATGTCATTTTAAATAAGTCAAAATTTGGTACTATTTTTATTGAAAAGGTTTATAATGGTGTAAATGGGTTTATGAAAAAACCTAAAGGCCTTCACCAAAGGGAATTCAACAAATGGAGTGTCATGAAAAATGATAACAAGAACACCAAAAATATTAGGTATTGATATAGATCCAATTACAAAATTATCTCCTTTCCACACAAGCTAGGGTTTGATGGCTTCCTAGTGTTTCCAAATACTTTTGATAGTAAAATTCTGACAACTTTGATAGGTACATGAGTAATGAGGAATGTTTGAAAACTAAGTCCTTTATAAATAACACGACTATACATGTTGTTGGATGACATGCAATGTCTATCGAGCAGTGTCCAAGTTTCTTGACCTTTAATAACTCAAGGAATCAATTTGGAACAAAAAGTAAGACCTTGATTTTTTATGGAAATGAGGCCCATGCCTCTAGTTTCTCTAGGGAAACATCAAAGATCCCAAACCACTCAGTAAAAACCTTATTTTTACTCATAATTGGCCCAAATAAAATCATAAAGAATATCCTCTACCTTGTTATAGGAAACCTTGGAAGGGGTCCAATAGGAATAGTGGTAGAGAGTACATTAGGACAAATATGAAACTTATCGATCAATGAAAGAGGTTTGATAACCCAATAAGTAAGATTCTTCTCTATCCATTGCACTACATAATTTTAAAGCTTAGAGGGGAAAGGCTTCAATATTAAAGATGATTCCCAAATATTTAAATATCTCACCATGAAAAATCCATTTCCAATAAATTTTGGAAAATAATTTAAGTTTGGGCCCAAAATATTGCCTGTAACAATCAGTTTTTACCACATTGAATGTTAGCTTAAAGTAAGGGAAAAAAATTAAAGTCAATTCACAGTTTTTTTTACCACCTCCTCTTCTTTTAAAATAGTGAGGAAAGAGTTATCTAAAAGTTATTATTGCTAATTTGAGATAACGAGTTGGTGAGGGAGATTCCCTTAACAAGTCCTCTTGAAGAAAGTAATATCCAAAATAATATTAATAATATAAAAATAATGTATAAGTGGATGGTCATTTTGAATAGTCCTAAAGAGCTAGAATTGATGGCCATTGATGGTAATAAAAACATGAACATCCTTGAAGAGGGTATGAACAAAGTGAGTACACTAGGGGAAAAACCCTAAAGTTTCTTCACATAAAAAATGAACAACCATTCGATATGATCATAGGCTTTGTCAAAGTCAATTTTAACAAAAAAAACAATTCTAATGAAAGATTCAAGCCCATCCCATACCCTCCCAAATAACAATTGTATTATCCAACATGCATCTTCCATGGATGAAGCTTGTTTACTTATAATGTATAATGGTGGGAGGAAAATGTAGAGTTAGAAGGGCTAATTATATTTCAAATTGATTGGTATCTAACTAGTCACTCAATGCTACCCCTTTTGCTTGGATAAGGAGATTTATCAATATTTAATTAGCCATTGTTGAGCTCAATAAAGCACAATTTTCTTGGTGTATTCTTTACAAATGGATTCCTGAAGGAGATATAATTATTCACATGGGATTTCCCAAGAATTCTATACATGGGCTTTCCCAACCCCAAGTGCCATGCTTATGTGTAGATTAAGCCACTCAATAAATATTTTGGTTTTGTGTTTGTGCTCAATAGGCTTTGAATTTGATTCGTTCTTTATTCAAACCCTTCAAACTTGAGCCCTTGAATTGGAACATAATATTATTATGGGATTCTTCCTTTTTGAAAAATTCAAGCAAATTTGACATATATTTTGCTTGAATTTTTTCAATGGTGGAAAGACAAAAATTATGAAATATATAATCATGAGTATTTGGAAAAATAATTTATTACGACTAAAAATGTTTATTTGATATTTAACTCTATACTATTGTGGACACTGAAATATGGTATTAAATACTTAAAAATGTCATTTTTGACCTACCTTCACCTTACATAACTTGTGCATACACTTATGTCTATTATTCACCCTTATCTCACATATACATGCTTTTCATAGGTCTGACCTTCCTGATTTGCGATCATCCACCCATAGGAATTCCCTAGTATGTGTCTAACTTATTAAAAATTATATATGGGTTATCTCCACATCATCATATTAGTATTCTTACATCTTGGAAAAATCTGTTGGATTTGGACTATTCCTAAAAATCGAGACTTGTCTAAACTTGAAGAACCCATCCTGCTCTGAACAATGGTTAATTTTAAAATTTAAAATCATCTTATGGGTTAGTTTGTATGTTTTACATGTTGGTGGTGTGATAAAGTACCAAAAGAGTCCTATATAAATACACAATAATTCTAAGCCTATTCCCAACTAGCATTTATCAAGCAAGCCTACTATACATATCTACACATTCAAAGGGATCATCCTATTCTTCAAATTCAATCTTCAATCACATGGAGCAGGCCCTAGCCAAGTTTGAAGCACCTCAAATCCAAGTCAAAGTTATCATTTTAAAAGTTTTGGAAGCTAGATCATATGTCAAATTAATTGAAGGATAATTATTGCACACATACACCTAATATAGTGAAATACATGTGGTTTGAATTCCATCTTTAGAGCATTATATATGTAGCCAGTGCTCACCCATTCATTGGGGATCAGTTGGGGTCAACCCAACCCACATTTTCTCCCATCTTTAAAGCTTAAATCAAGTGTCAAAAGTGGACCTAAGATTTTAAAGATAAGGATATAAGTTTATGGAATTGAATGCATAATTATCCCTTGGGATTACACACAAATGATTTACAATTAGGCATGGGCCTATATATAAAAATAAAAATAAATTTTCTTAGAAAAATTCATCCATTTTTAGATGGTAATGTCAATTGGTATTGTCTAGAAGTTGACGAATCTATCTAGATGCATCTAGAAACACAATTTCTGATTTGAGTGACTCTTGATCCAGTTTCATATTATTTATGCCACCTAAAATCATTATTATTCCTACACATAACAAAAAAATGTTAAGTATCTTATCCTTTTAGGTATATATATATATATATATATATATATATATAATGCAATCAATAAAATCACATTCGACCTTTCACATTCAGATTAATGTTTATTTTTATACCATAATATATATATATATATATATATATATATATATATAGAAAATGCAATCAATAAAATCATATTCGACCTTTCACATTCAGATTAATGTTTATTTTTATACCATAAAATCTAAATCAATCCTTAGTTTTATCTTGTTTAGGTTCACTATATAAAAAATAAAGTTAAACATATTGGTGAATCTACATATTGTCTAGAACATAGCCATGCACTAGGTCTACCTAGATGTTTTTATTCTTATTTATAGAGTTTCATTTTTTTGTCTTAGGGTTTCAATTCTAATTTTTTATTTCTCCATACAAAAGGCAATAAATATTTTTCACTTTGGCACTAGTCGTTTATGTATTTGCATGATTTCATTCTATGCTATCCAATACGGTTAGTTCCCTTGTCTCTCTAAAGTGAAGTTATAGATTAAGTGGTGCACATATTGAACATAATGAGACTCATTAGGTTCCATCTGAAATGGCTAAAACAAATGCAATGAATTTTCATTATTATGCTTCTTATTTTGTTGCAACAATTATTAATGAATATGTATAAATATAAGATTATATTGAAATGCTTAATTTAGAACATGTTAATCAAGATAATCATGAATATTAAGATAGAATTCATCCAAATGACCTTAATGGGGTAGATATTACACAAATTAAAGCATTGAATAATTTTATAAATTGAATTGGTCAAAATCCTAATGAATTCAATAAGGTTCTAAAATTAATCCTTGAAGCTAAAGCTACACAAAAAGCTAAGGTTGTCACATCTGACAAACAACAAAATGAGCCCTTTGTTATTACTAACCAACATTTTGGAAGCACTAATTACACCATAGGTGTTCAAAATACTACTATGGATACTATTCTTACATCTAACCTTTAGCTACACATGTGATGCCCATCCAAGGTGTGGGGGAACAAGATATTTCTCTTGGATTACTATGCCCATGCCTACACATTTGAACTATGTAGATCTTATACCGACTACTCATCTTACATCATTATCCTTGCCTACACCATAATCCCTTAAGCATATTGTTACAACTCTATAGGATAAAGTGTTATAGTTAGAGAAAGATTATTCTAGAGCAAGCCATTCAACATATTCTCATGCATTAATTCATAATCCATTAGCCACAGAAATGTTATCTCATCACATACCCATGGGTTTCATATCTCCTAAGCTTCCATTTTATTTTGGTTAAAATGATCCAAAGTAGGACCTAAGATCCTTTCTTACAACTTGTTTGGACTATGCAGCCAAAGTAAAATTATTGACCAAGTTATTTCCATGTAGTCTTAAGGACTATGATTTGCAATGGTTCTATGATCTTCTTTTCAAATCAGTTAAGGCACTCAATCCTTTGGCCAATTAATTTCTATAACATTTTTCAATTAATATCAATGATAAATTATCTTATGCTCAAATTGTAAAATTTATGTAAAGATCTAATGAACTAATAAGTGATTATGTGCTTTGGTATAAGACCATGCTTTATAACATGATAAATCATATGGTCGAAAATGAGTTACAAAATATCTTTAATCAAAGTTTTCTTTCTCCCCTCCATAAATCCATAATGTTAAATAAACTCAAATTATTTGATGAGCTATGCCATATAGTTAGAGATCAATAATTTAAGGTTATAGCTTTGAATAAGCTCAAGTATTTGCCTAATACTACAACTAAATCAAATACAAAGTTTTAAAGAAAACCAAGCTACAAGGTTAAGTCAAATGATAGTAAGAATGAAGCAAAGATAACAATTAGTGTAGTATCACATCTTACTAATCAACTTGTCTTATCCATTCCACAAAGGAGGTAGTTTACATGATTGCCTCAATCTCCTCATATCCTACTACCAAAGTTAGTAAAGTGAAATATTATGTCTATCTCCCCCCCTACACCAAGATAATTTACCAATAATGCATATTGTGACTATAATTTATGTGATAAACATACTATAAATAGATGCTTCAAGGTAAGGAAAAAGAGACAAGATCTCATTATTGAAATGATTATTGAGATTAACACATATACAAATGATTCTGAACTACAACCAAATGGAAATGCAAATTTGAAAATATTTTACGATCCCTTTCCAAATCATGTGACAATTAAAACTAAGGATGCTACTGAGATGCCTATGACATATAATGCACATCCCCCTTATTTAACATATGATCACCAATTAGATGGTATTAATGATACACTTAAAATCACACACACACACACACACACACAGACACACACACACACACACACACACACACACACACACACACACACACACACACACACACACACACACACACACACACACACACACACACACACACACACACACACACACACACAACAAAGATGTTATAACATTTGATAATAATGATATTTTGAATGTTGATCTTACTTATACATCATTGTTTATTCAAACATACATTGATTCATAGCCTATACATAGTGTCATAGTAGATAATGGTTCAAGTGGAAACCTTTATAAAATGACACATTCATTCTCTTGGATACACACATTCAAATTTAATGTATATAAGGATATTCAAAGGATTTAATGGTAAGGAAAAACACCCCCTAGGACACATTGTGATACCTATTAAGGTAGGCCCTGCAATAATTTATACATTTTCCTAGTCTTATTGATCACGTGAGTATTTGACATATTTTTAGGACTCCTTTAGATACATATGCATTATGTAATATTATCTTTAGTAAACTAATGTGTCAAATATATATATTCTAGTCATGTGGTCATAGTTTGTGGTGTTCCATATCAGTATTTAGCCACCTATTAAGGTAGGCCCTAAAATAATTTATACATTTTCCTAGTCTTATTGATCACATGAGTATTTGACATATTTTTAGGACTCCTTTAGATACATACGCTTTGTGTAATATTATCTTTAATAAACTGATGTGTCAAATATATATATTCTAGTCATGTGGTCATAATTTGTGGTGTTTCATATGAGCATTTTATTTAGCCAGAGGCATTTCCTCCTCCACCACCGTAGTTTTTTATTCCACCTATTTAGGATCATTCTACACATAAAAATAATGTACCTATTTAGGTTTATCCTACATAGTTATGTTGATTTGTGGAGCTAAAAGCTTCACTGATATGAAAATGTGGAGGTTGCTGGGTTACATAGTAACCGATATCAGTCAGAGCCAACTGACATCGGTTAGGGGTCGATCGACATCAGTTATCTCTAGCTACATAGTAATCGACATCGGTTATGGTCAGCTGGCATCGGTCAGGCAGGAACCGACATCGGTCACCTGTGCGTTTCCAAAATTAGATTTGTTCTAATTTTAGGTGAACAGTTAGTTTGCATGTAAAGACTAATTTTAGTCTTGAGTCTGTGTTTCTAATTATTGTTTGCTTGGGGTTCTATTTAAGAGACCCATGGGGCTGTATTGTAATGTAAGCAAGATCAGTTAGATCTACAATGTGCAAGATCAAGAAGATCTACGGGTAAGCAAGGTCAATTAGATCTGCAAAGTGCAAGATCAAGAAGATCTGCATGTAAGGTAGGCAAAACAACCATTGAGTTGATTGTCACTAGAAGTAGGCAACAACAACCATTGGGTTGATTGTCACTGGAGGGAACAACTCAGTGTTGAGTTGGTTGTAATTGATTGAGAGAGAGAACTCTTGAAGGAGAATTACTATACACCCAAGAGGTGTGGTGAGAAAGAGATTTATTCATTGTATTTCCTTCTAGAAGAGTTTAATACAAGAATATATTATTTCTCGTATCTCCTATTCTTTGCTATTTCTGATTTATAGTTACTTATTACTTCTGGTTTAATTCCATTTTTAGTTACTTATACAAAAGTAATCAATTGAGCTCTAAGGTACTAACAATTGGTATCAAAGCTACATGATCCTAACAGGTGGTATTAGAGCCAGGTTACCAGGTTACCAAGTTAGCAGGTTCAGAGCAGGTTAGTGTTTGTTGATTACAGGTTCACTCACAGGGGTTTCTATTTGAGTGGGAGTAAAGCAATGGCAGAAGAAAGTAAACTAAGAATGGAGAAATTCAATGGCAAGAATTATCAATTATGGAGGATGCAGATAGAAGATTATCTGTATTAGAAAGATCTGTACTTACCATTGGGTGGGGTTTCAAGAAAGCCCACAGATATGCAAGATGAAGAATGGAATGTTCTTGATAGAAAGGCTCTTGGATCTATTAGGTTGAGCTTGGCATCGTCTGTGATTTCCAACTTATCATAGGCAAAGACAATGATAGAGTTAATGGATACTTTGGCAAATTTATATGAAAAACCCTCAGCTTCAAATAAGGTATTTCTTATGAAGCAATTATTTAATTTATAAATGCAGGAAGGTGGATCAGTATATAGTCATCTTAGTGATTTCCATGGATTAGTAAATCAGTTAAATTTAGTCAAAATAGTTTTTGATGATGAAATTAAGGCTCTCTTAATCTTATGCTCTTTACCTAAAAGTTGGGATAGTTTGGTAATGGTAGTTAGTAATATTGCATCTGCTTCAAATATCTTGAAAGTTGATGATGTTGTTAGTGTAATCTTAAATGAAGAAATTCACAGGAAAAGCACAGGGAAAACATTAGGTAATGCTTTAAGTGTTGAAAGCAGGGGATGGCAAAGAGAGAATGGCAAGCAAGGGAAATCAAGGTCAAAGATAGGCAGTAGATCCAAATCCAGAAATGGAAGAATAACCTGCTGGAATTATGGAAAGAAAGGGCATGCAAAGAAAGATTGTTGGTTGATAGAAAATCAGCATGAAAGAAATAAAGAAGCAAATGATGCAGGTATTGTTGCACAGGATGCTCTTATATTTTCCTTGGATAAAGTAGAATCTTGGGTTTTAGATTTTGGTGCCTCTTTCCATGCAACCCCAAATAGAGAATTTTTCAATGATTATGTCCATGGAGACTTTGGAAAAGTTTATTTAGGGGATGGTGAGCCTTGTCAAATTGTTGGCAAAGGAAAAGTGCAGCTGAAATTACAGAATGGCAACACATGGGTGTTGAAGGATGTCATGCATGTATCCATCCTGAAGAGGAATTTGATTTCTACTAAAAAGTTGGGTGATGAGGGTTGCATAGTAACTCTCACAGCTGAATCTTGGAAAGTTTCTAAGGGTGCACTTGTATTAGCTAGAGGTAAGAAAGTAGGTACTCTTTATCTATCTACTTGTATTACTGATTATTCTCCTTCTATTTTATCTACTTCAGATGTAGATGCAAAGATGTGGCACTGTAGGCTTGGTCACATGAGTGAGAAGAGAATGCATGTTCTTAAGTCAAAAGGTAAGATTTTAGATTTGAAAAGCATAGATCAAGATTTCTATGAGCATTGTATTTTTGGGAAATAGAATAAAGTGAGGTTTCTCACAATTGGGTCAACAAAGAAGAAGCACAAGTTGGAGCTTGTTCACACAGACGTGTGGGGACCAGTTGAGGGAGCTTCTATTGGAGGATCACAGTATTATGTTTCTTTCATTGATGATGCTACAAGAAAGGTATGGGTTTATTGCATTAAGAGGAAATCTGATGTTTTTGACACATTTAAGAACTAGAAAGCCTTGGTTTTCAATGAGAAGGTGATGGAGAGTGATCAGCTCAAGAGGCTAAATAATTCTGAGCAGAGCAATCTTGATTTGGATGAGGTTATGATCCAAAATGAGCTCACGAGTGAAAATCATCACTCATAAGAAAACACAGATACCAACGTTGGTCAGGTAGAGATCAATGTCGATTAGGTAAGAACTGATGTCGGTCAGGTGGAGACCAAAGTCAGTGATGTCAGGTAGGTGGAAACTGACGTTGGTTAAATAGCAACTGATGTCGATCAGGTCGGTCAGGTGGGACTGACATCGATCAGGTGTAGACTGAGAGATGACTTGGATCGGTCACTGCCAGAAGGAAATTTGGGTGGACAACAAGCTATGAATGAGTCTCAAACACCCATGAGGAGGTTTAAAAGGGTAAGTAAACCTCTAATTCATTATTCCCCTTCTTTATACTACTTGATGCTCACTGATGGTGGAAAACCAAGAAGTTTTGAAGATTCAATGTAGGTAGAATCCAGGAAACAGTGGGAGCAGGGCATGAATGAGGAAATTGATTCCTTGGAAGATAACCAAATGTGAGATTTGGTAGAGTTGCCAACTAGAAAGAAAGCACTAAAAAATGAATGGATTTACAGGTTAAAGGAAGGAGAGAATGGATAAGTGAAACATAAGGCCAGGTTGGTAGTAAAGGGATTTACACAGAAACCAGGTATTGATTTTGGTGATTTTTTTTCTCCTGTGGTAAAGATGACTTCTATTCAGACTGTATTGTCTTTAGTTGCTATTGAGGATTTGCACCTTGAGCAGCTTGATGTTAAGACAACATTTCTTCATGGATATTTGGATGAAGAAATATATATGGATCAGCCGAAAGGTTTTGAGGTCAAAGGTAAGGAGAAACTTGTGTGCAGGTTGAAGAAAAGCTTATATGGTCTTAAGCAAGCTCCAAGACAATGGTATTTGAGGTTTGACAGTTTTATGACAGAGCATGGCTTTAATAAATGTCAATCTGACCATTATGTTTATTTTAATAGATTGGATAATAGTAGCTACATTATCCTGTTACTGTATGTAGATGATATGCTTGTTGTAGGTTCACACATGTAGGGAATTACTGAGCTAAAAGTAAAATTAGCTCAGACATTTGCCATGAAGGATTTAGGAGCAACAAAGAAAATCCTTGGCATGAGTATTTCTAGAGACAAGGAAAATCATAGGTTGATTTTGTCTCAAGAGGATTATGTGAATAAGGTAGTGGAGAGGTTCAATTTGCAGGATGCAAAACCGATAAGCACACCTATGGCTGGACAGTTTAATTTGAGAAAAGAACAGTGTCCTAAATCACATGATGAGGTTGAGTACATGGTATGTACTATATTTGATATTGCCCAAGCAGTGGGAGTTGTCAGCAAGTTTATGGCCAATCCAGGAAAGGAGCACTGGAAAGTAGTTCAGTGGATTCTCAGATATCTGAGAGGGACCAACAATAGGCATTTATGCTATGGAGGGTCAAACACTTCTCTACATGGGTATGTAGATTCAGATGTGGCAGGTGACTTGGATGGCAGGAGAAGCACCACATGATATGTGTTCATTGTTGGTGGAATGGCAGTTAGCTAGATTTCAAAGTTGTAGAATGTTGTTGCCCTGTCTACTACAGAGGCAGAATACATTGCAATCACAGAGGCTAGCAAGGAAATGATATGGATGACTCGGTTCATGGAAGAGTTGGGAAAGGAGCAAGAGAGTTCTAGATTATACAGTGATAGTCAAAGTGCAATTCATTTGGAAAAAAAATCAGCCTTTCATTCAAGAACCAGATATGTACAGCTCAGGCACCACTTCATTAGAAAGGTATTGGAGGATGGTCAGTTGAAGTTGGAATGGATCCATATGGATAAGAACCTTGTAGTTATGATAACAAATCTGGTAACAAAGGAGAAGCTGAATCTTCATTCAAATTTTGTTGGTCTTCAAGATTGAACTTAAAGATAGAGAAACAAGCCAGAAACAAATTAGAGGATGTTGCTATATAGGTACAAGTATAAGTACAAGTGCAACTATTTATCTCCAAGTGGGAGATTGTTGAGTTGTGGAGCTAAAAGCTTCATTGATATGCAAATGTGGAGGTTGCTAGATTACACAGTAACTGACATCAGTCAGAGCCAACTGACATCGGTTAGGGGTCGATCGACATCAGCTATCTCCAGCTACATAGTAACTGGCATCGGTTATGGTCAGACGACATCGGTCAGGCAGGAACTGACATTGGTCACCTGTGTGTTTTCATAATTAGATTTTTTCTAATTTTAGATGAATAGTTAGTTTGCATGTAAAGACTAATTTTAGTCTTGAGTCTGTGTTTCTAATTATTGTTTGCTTGGGGTTCTATTTAAGAGACCCATGGGGCTGTATTGTAATGTAAGCAAGATCAGTTAGATCTGTAGTGTGCAAGATCAAAAAGATCTGTGGGTAAGCAAGGTCAATTAGATCTACAAGGTGTAAGATCAAGAAGATTTACATGTAAGGTAGGCAAAACAACCATTGAGTTGATTGTCCTTGGAAGTAGGCAACAACAACCATTGGGTTTATTGTCACTGGAGGGAACAACTCAGTGTTGAGTTGGTTGTAATTGATTGAGAGAGAGAAATATTGAAGGAGAATTACTATACACCCAAGAGGTGTTGTGAGAAAGATATTTCTTCATGGCATTTCCTTTTGGAAGAGTTTAATACAAGATTGTATTGTTTCTCGTATCTCCTATTCTTTGTTGTTTCTGATTTATAGTTACTTATTACTTCTGGTTTAATTTTGTGTTTAGTTGCTTGTACAAAAGTAATCAATTGAGCTCTAAGGTACTAACAATTGGTATCAGAGCTACAGGATCCTAACAAGTTAGCTATACATCCTACTAAGGTTCATTCTATGTAGACAATTTTGATGATAGTAGTTGACTTTCCTAGATGACCAATACTTTAATGACCATTACAGCAAAAACTTATTCAAGATTCAAAACAACCATTATATACAATATCACATCATAAGATAGTGTTATAGACAAATCATTGTATTCCAAAATGAATACAAACACATGTTTCCCCTGCTATACAACAACTTTTGTGGGATACTATAATACCTAGAGTTATTCATCATACACAAGATCCTATGAGTCATGATTCAAATACATATTTTATTACATATGACACTAATCCATCATGAAAGGTTACCATTTACATGTTATATACAAGACATACAAATAATCATCTCCTTAATGGGGTCATTAGTCAGAGTTTTTACATTTTCATTTAAAATATTTAAAAAAAAAAAAAAAAAAAAAACATGACATGTTTTCTAGTTTTCGTTATTTATCATATGTTTGATAGGCTACATATCCATTTTTCATATGCACATGTTTATCATGGTATATATGAATAATATGTAAGATATACAGGATACACATGATACTTGATACATGGATGCACACATGCATGACATTTATATACCCAAGGACCATGCCAATGTTGGGGGCATCTCATTCCATACATTACATTAATACATTTTATATATTTATATGACCTTTCCATGAATCATGTTTAGTTAAATTGATTGACTACACATTCCTTTTTCTTGCATTCTTTAAAGTGCTACATTTTATGGATATGCTACTTTACTATGCTATGACATTGACAAAGGTTGATAATTTAGACTATTTTTGATTATTTTATGCTTCATTAATGTTGTTTCATTTTCAATAGGCTAACCATTGATTATGTTTTTTCACTTATTTCTTAGTACATCATATTGTGTGATTGAGTGTATAATTGGATGCCTCTTTCTTTGGCCCTCGTCCTCTTTTACAAATATTACTTATTGAGATTTTCATTTCATGACTTCTCTTTATTTACGTCCCTTAGAATTGTGTTTTGGGCCCCTTATTTTGATAAGTATATGATTCATGATAGCATGACATACATATTAGTATTAATGATGACATTTTGGCATTTTGGTACTAGCTGTAGGGTTCAACACATACCTTGCACTAGTTGGCAGGTGGATAATTAATTCTAGGATTTATAGGGCAGCTTCAATGATTGGATGATATGTGGAGACTAAAACATGAAATTTATAAGGTGATGGAGCTGACATGAATGATCACAAAGGCTCCATCTCAGCACTTGACATACACATTCCACCCTAGCAGAGATGCTCTTGAAGTGCTATAAAAGGAGCTCAAACTAGTTGATGCAAGATATACAAAAATAGTGCAAAAAGATGCAAAAAGAGTACATCAAAGCTCTGATGAATTGGAAATGATTTGTAAACACTGATATGGTAACCATCAAACTTAGGCTTAGCATGGATGCCATGAGAGCTCCATTTGTATACGATCAAACTCATCTATGAGCCTTTGGGCCATTAAGTAGTATAAAGTTGAACATATTTCCTGTTATGAAATCTATATTTTTTAAATCTTTGATTAATGGTGATGATTGTTGCATCAAACTATACTCTGTCTGGTTGATATATCTTTAAATTGTTATTTAAATGAAAAATGATGGTAATGTTGTAATTTTGACAAGTATATGTTAAGGAATAGTTATGCATGCTTTCACTTTACGTCATTAATGACATCACTACAAATATTAAATGATGTCATTTATAACTTGTATAAAGACTAAGTATATAAATCCTTTGCCAAGCACTCCTACCCTTGCTAGAAGGATGAGCCTAGTATGAGCACTTAAAGTAAAAGCAACCCCTTGACCCTTCAAACATTGATATGATGCTAGGATTAATTTAATAAAGGTTTACACCCATATGAATCTAGGATTAGTCCACCAAAAAGATTGCACCTATAGGCCACTAAGCTTATTCCATGAAAGGCTTATACCTAGGGATTTACTTAAAGCCTTCTTTGAATTGACTAAGTCCCATAATTGATATATTATACCATGGAATAACTAGCTCAATGTGAGCCTTGGTTCCTTCTCTGCTATGCTTCAGGAGAGTGCATAAGGCATGTGCCTTATTTGAATTGATACCAGTGCAACAAAGTGTAAAATGTTGAGCACAAAGGGAATATCCCATGTTTATGACTAGTTATAATAAGCCAATAAATGGCTAAGATAACTTTGTACACCCTTATCTATAACATTTTGGTTCCATTTCTAGGACCCATGTTGAATTTTATGGTTACAATGGTATGGCAGAATGATGTATCGACTCTCCCTTGAAAATATTGAGCGCTAGTTGTAATAGGTGGAAGATAGCTTCACACTGAAGCATCCAACCTGTAAAGGATAAAAACCAAGAAAATGGGGTTAGAACAACCTATATGATGCTATGTATGAGGTATTTTTCTATGAGCTAATTGAACATGTGTATCGATGGTTGGCTACATATTCAACCCATAGAATAAGAAGCTATGGATAATGCTATGAGTGGATGAAGGAGTGATTAGAGAGACATGAGACCTTGGATGCCACTTAGAATAGATTAGTAGATAAATGGTGGCAAGGAGAATTGAATAGCTACATACTCAAGTTCATAGTCTCAACATACTTGTGCCTTGAGGAAGTAGAGTACCAATTTTTACATGACCTTAGAAGCATGTTTGTAAAATAATTCGATGCAAAGATCAAAAATATATTGGTGGATTATGGTTTTGAAACTTTTGGGATGGAAGGTTAAAGTCATTTCGTGTATGAGAAACACAAAGGGGGAAAAGGGGATGTGTAGGTGAGGATGATGGAAGGGGATGAGCAGATCGACACCTAAGAGCTCAGAAGACAGACCTATAATAGGAAATGACATAGACTAATGGAAGATTTGGAACTTGGAAGTGCCAAGTGAACCCATAGAGAATGGGAAGGGCATGGGGAAGGATCTCTTGAAATATAGTAGCACAAGGATGAAAAAGATAATGAAGCAATAGTTTGAGATCAACACTTTTCAGGTGTAGAATTCATTGGGTTCCTACTAGATTTGGTGATTGAAGATATACTTGATACACCTACCCCTTTGAGCCTATGGCACATGTTCATGCATTGGATCCCGCACTTGAATAAAGTATAAAACTAATAATTTACTCTATTGATGACTTTGATTTTAAACATTTTGCAGAGTTGGAGTGCAACTTTGTGATTAAATAGATTATTTCATACAAGGAGGTGAGCACAAATAGCTCTAGACCATTAGGTGATAGCTCATCATAACAAAACTTGAGCACAATCATACTAGCTCAGTTGATGTTAAAAATGAAAAGTGGGTAACATCTCGTAATAAGTGGCCCAATGCCATAAGTAAGTAGTACAATGCCATCACCATCAACAACACCAATAGTAATGATGAGACCAATGTTTAATCCAGTGGCTGGAGGTGTTAAAGGACCACTAACAAGATAGAAATTGGGGGGATAAGTACCCTAGATACTAGATTATCTCACACAAAAAATATAATATGAAATGGCTATGCACTTGACAGAGTATCATAACATGGAGAATGTCGTAGAGCATATGTTATAGTGTGAACTATAGTGGTGCATAGGGTATAACCCAATCAACGCACAAGGCTACCCAATTTTTAACCACTTTACTTGATCATGCCCACACTTGGTACATAAAATTTTACCCTAACTAGGTTATGGTTGACTATGATACCCTAAAGGATGCATTCTTGAAATGATTTGACATTCTAGAGTTTGAACAACATAACATTTCCATGTTAAAAGAGATTACCCAAGGAATTTTAGAAAGTGTGAACCTGTATGATGTAAGGTTCAAAACTCTTGTATTGAAGTTCCCATATGATAATCACCCTTACCATCATTCATAGTGGTTCATTGGAGGGTTTCTAGTGCCATTTCAAAGAGCACTTTCCATGAAGACTTTTAGATACCCTTACAAAGCACTTGAAGGCATGCTTAGAGTTGAGGTAGTCGGAAGCACAAAATAATGATTGGCCCATTTTTGGAGGTGTAGATTACATCTATGGCCTCCCAACTCCAAAAACTTACCACTATCTTGTCACTAGATGCTTAAAGTGGATTATAGTGCACCAACTATGAAGTGGAAGGCCATAATAGGAATAACTTCTCATGAAGGAATGTGCACACCCTACTTCTAAGATATGAAGTCTTTCGAGAGGTTCATGATGTCCATAAATTCCCTTTTTTGTAATGTGCTAGCCAAGTCAACATAGCCATTTATTATCAGTTGTGCAACACCTACACCCATACCACTGTTGATTACCAGGTGATTGACAAAATACATGAGAACATGGAAAGAAATACATGGTAGGTCACTACAATAGTTGAAGGGTAGGCTAACCAAGGAAATGAAAGATACGGTTAGTAGGATACAAGCTTTGGAAAGTAATGAGGCATTAGAGGGTGAGGTTGAGGATGTAGTGGTGAAAGATTCCCACTTCGCTCATGTTATAAATATGGATCCATAAAAAATTATTAGCACAACTTCCCTACACATCTTATGTGTGGGTACTGTCAAGGGTCCCATAAGGTCGAAGAATGCCCTGACTTGTATAAAAAGTTGACCCAAGGTAGGCCTGGTGCAGACAAGGGCATATGAATGATCAGGTACAAGCCAAAAATGGAAAAATAGACCCTAAAGGTGTAATCAACCCACACAGAGATAGTCAAGGTGTAGGCAAATACTCATAATGGATTCACCACTCTATCACCAATTACACCCATACCTGAGTTATACTTAGAATATGGGGATAAGGGTTAAACTAAGGACATAATGCAACCTGAACCCAAAGCTACACCTTACCTAGACCTATCATACTAGAAAGATGTAATGTAACAGGCTATGAGTGTCATCAAAAACCTACAAGGGGAGTTCTAATTAGTGTGAGACCTAGAAGAATAGATCACTACCTCTCAAAATAAGTAAGACAACCAAGAATTTGAGATACAAAAGTTAACTAAGATCATGCACCTCCTATAGATAGAAATAATGTTGCTTCAATTGAAAAGCTTACTACTAGAGCATGCAGGTCAAAATCAAATTGAGGTCTCTATGCCATGCATGGAGAGAACACAAAAAGTTTAGCATATAAAAAATGTGGAGTACGATCAAGAACTCCTAATGAATGCCACTATTGATGGATGGTCTATCTGTGAGGTCCTTATAGACATAAACATCGAGGTTAACATCTTGACCAAAAATGCATGGGAGAAAATGGGTAGGCTAGCCTTTAGGCCTTCCCATCATGTATTATTCATGGCCAATAAGACCCAGGCATAGCCAATCAAAATTTTGGAGTGCATAATTGTAAATATCATGGGTATCAAATTTTGCACTGATTTTAAAGTGATTGAGTTAGCAAAATAGGAAAACTACCCAGTGCTTCTAGGAAGACCATGGTGTTATGTAAATAATGCAAATATGTGCTTCAAAAGGTGCTACATGACATTTGAGAATGGAAAAGAGAGGGTAGTTATACCCCTTTCAAGTGACCAAAGACCCCCTTTATCGAGAGCATGGACATCGAGGATGATATCAACCACATATATAAATTCACAATGCAAGGTACCAGACTCTCAAACTAAATGATCAAGGAGTGCTCTCTTGAGAAGATGGGTAATTAGCCTCAGACACCACTTAAATTGCCTATGACTGATGGGTTAAGGAAGCATATGAGACCACTGGTTGAAGGTGCCACTTGGTATGTGCAAAGGAACCACAAATAGTAAAGATATGATGGGTCTAGATTGATTGCACTTCTAAAAGATGGGTCCCTTGCTCCAAGAAGAAGGGGAAGAGAGTGTTTCACCTTAGTAAGTGTAAACTTGTTACACTCCCAAGATATGAGGGGAGTAATCTAGTGAAAGACTATGTTCATGACCTCAAATCGTGCATCCTAAAAAAGGTGGATAGAATAGGCTCACTAGTGTATACATTAAATAGTAATTCAGCTCATTGGTGGTAAAGGCTTAAATTTCCAACTTGGAAAGATGTGAAGGTATCCATTTGTACTAGATTCAAGAAGACTAATGATGACCAAAATATCTCAGTCTACTCTAGTGACTCTGACCCTATAACACATTTATGCCTTTACAAAGAAACATGGATTGTCTATGGTGAGAGCACCTCAATAAATCAATAGGTGCACACCTTTTATAAGACCTTGAAGATATGGGTGTGGGTATGGTACATTAATAATGAGACATGCTATGAGATAAGCAATTGGGATGCCCTTAAGGAGTGATTTATCCATACCTTCTCCTTTTCTTCATAAAACCTTGAATTGATTGAGCCACTATAGGTAGTTCAAAGGTTAGTCTTTGAGGACACTGTGATATTGGAGGAGCACCTAAAAGATATGTTTGATGAAAATGGGTTAGTGCTCCCAACCTTATTTGAAGAACAAACCCTCAATAATGACTTTAGTGACAAAGATGATGACTTATGGAAGGTGCACAACTGGACAAATTTGACAGGTAAAAAGAAGTTAGTGTGCCAAGTTGAGGATAGTGCCCCAAAAAAATAAAACCCTACCCATATTTGGATAGAAACAACTGAGGTCAGTAGATAATTTGATTATTTACATCAGAAAAACAAGGAACCCTATCATGCACTACTCAAAACTACCAAGGTAGGTATCTATTTATAGGGGGAACCAAAGATTGCTAATCTTGGTGCTTATTGGTCTGACACAAATCTGACACATATTGTTAATCTCCTAAAGGAATTCCAAGACTTGTTCCCTCAAAATTATAAAGATATGAAAATCACACACCCATCCCTTAGGAAGATAAGCATCAAGCTAGTTGGCAGTACAAGACCTATCAAAAAATGACCTTACAAGATGAACCTAAATTTGCATGCCAAGATTAATATGGAGATTGATGGCATGCTATCCATAGGCATCATTTACCCTATGTAGGAATTAGAATGGGTTAGCCCTATGGTCATCATCATCAAGAAGGATGAGCACATCTAGATTTGTGTTGACTATAGATTTTTAAATGCTGCCTACATAACTGCCACCTTTCCAACTCCATTCATCAATAAATTTTTAGATGGCATCAAAGGTCGTGAGATATATACCTTTAATAATGGGTTCTTAAGATACCATCAAGTCTAGATTGAAGAGGAGGACAAGACCAAAACTACCTTTGTGATGGAATGGGGTTGTTTCACATACAACATGATTCCATTTAGACTGAATAATGTGCTAGTCATGTTCTCTTGAGTTGTGATCACTGCTTTTAAGGACTTCATTCAAAAGTTCCTCTAAGTATAATTAAATTATTAGACTATGTATGGATTAGTGAAGGATCACTATGACAACTTGCACTTGATGTTTGATAGGTGTAGGTAGTTGGATATTTATTTGAACCTCAAGAAGTATGTTTTCTTAAAACCATTTGGCACTTTACTTAGACACATCATATGTAAGGATGGTCTACTCATTGATCCAACAAAGATTTCAATCATCCTTCAGCTCTAGACCCCATCAATATGAAAAATGTTCATGCCTTTTTTATAAATTTTGGGTACTATAAGAAGTTCATAAAGAACTATGCCCAGATTACAGTTTCACTAGAAGATCTCTTGCAAAAGGATGGCCCATTCTATTGGGGTGCATCATAGGAAGATGCATTTGAGACTCTAAAGCTCAAACTAGAAAATGCACCAATATTGTGATTCCTCGACTAGGTAACTCCCTTCCACATCCATGTTGATGCATCTACTTTTGTGATCAATGCCATTTTGGCATAGCTAGGCTAAGGCAAAATGGATCATCCCATTTATTTTGCAAGCAAAAAACTAACCAAGGTACAAAAAAACTATGCCACAACTAAGAGCAAGGCACTTACCATGGTCTATGCCCTATAAAATTTTTGGTAATCTTTGTTGGCAACCTATTGAGACCAACACCCCCCATATTTTATCTGGAAAGGGAACCCATGTGATTATTTCCCAAACTTATATATCCTAGAATAGGTGTGAAAGATTGTTTGATCATGTTTTGATGTTTCTAAAAATCATCTTGAAGGTTATTAATTACAAGTTTCATAAAAGAAGGTCAGGGTTCCCAAATAATAAACCCTAGTGATTTGAATTTAAGCATTTATGAGAAATTCTAGTGAGAAATTTTATGCATAATCAGGTTTTAGCTTAAAGTTCATGCACTTTTGCAGATCTAATGCTTTATGCTTGTTCACTAGATTTGATCCAACAGATACGTGTAAGCTCAAAGTCTTTTAGAAAGGCATATATTTAATGATTCAGTGCCCCAGTGAAGATCCAATGGCATGATCGCTTAATTTGAAGGTTTTAAATCTAATGGTGCAAAAGATAAGATTTTATTGCTACTTTAAAATTAATATGTTTGCCTCCTATCATCTGATGTCTATGAGGATCATATTTGACAAGACCAAACCCATCAAATTTAACTTAGACAATCCCCAAAGCTTTGAGGTTTCTTGATGGTTTTACATGTGGCATTCTAGTTATTAGATCAATAAGTTTCATTGTTTTAAAATTGACAGGTTCACCCTCATCATTTGACGTTTGTGAGGACGTATTTGATGGGACCGAACCCATCAAATTTAAATTGAAACAAAAAGATGTCATTGTCTTAAAATTGATAGGTTCACCCTCCATCATTTAACATCTATGAGGACATATTTGACAAGACCAAACCCATCAACTTTAACTTAGACAATCCCCAAATCTTTGAGATCTCCTAGATGTTTTTACACATGACATTCAGTTATTAGATCAATGAGTTTCATTGTTTTAAAATTAACAGGTTTGCCCCCTTATCATTTGACGTCTATGAGGATGTATTTGATGGGATCTGAACCCATCAAATTTAAATTGAAACAAAAAGATTTTATTGTCTTAAAATTGACAGGTTTGCCCCCATCATTTGGCATCTATGAAGATGTATTTGATAGGACCAAACCCATCAAATTTAACTTAGACAAAATTTTAAGCCTAATCAAAGGGGGTATTTCTAAAGCCTTTTTAAGATATGCATGGTTTTTCTGAAGATGAGATTGAGACATAAAATCTTGGCCTAAATCTTTTTACTAATTGAAAGGGTAAGCTTCTTGCAGGATCCAATGATGATCGCTTGTTCACTGGATTTGATCCAACAGTGCATATCAACACGAAAGCCTCAAGATCTCCTGAAGGCTCTAATGGTCGTCACTTACTCCCTGGATTTGATCCAATAGTGTGAGCCAATTGAAGACTTTTCAAAGGCCTCAAAAGCTTGATAGATGGCATAATCAATGAGCTCAAAGATCAAGAACCAATTAAATGCAAAGAACTAGATTTGGCTTTTCAAAGCAAAATAAAAGGGACTTTCAAAAACCAACGGTCACTCTTCAAATGGAATTTGTGAAAATTATCATGAAAGGCATGGAAATTTGTCACATAAGCTCCACATAAGTATGGAGGATCCAATTGAAAGATATTTCATGATTGAAAAACATAGGAGAGATGATAAGAAATGTTTCATCATATATAAGACAAGTATGAGATTAAAGCTGGATGTTTTGGTCATTAAAGCAGAAAAACCCTAAACCCTCCATAAAGAAGGCTAGAATTCAGTTCAAATTGATTAGGTGACGCTTGAGATAATTATGAACTGAATTCGGAGCAGCTCCCTTAGTGAGAACTTTGATAGCTTTGCAATTGCAATACACTATTATCAATGGAAGTATGTAGGTAATAGATGAAGATTGAAGTCAGAGCTTTATTTAACTTCTAGATGGTGAAGGAAGGGTCTTTAGAGATACATAAGTTAGATTCAACAAGCATTGAATGTATAGGGAATTAAGGAATTGGTTTGAATTCTTCATCTTTGTAGAAGAGTTACAACCAATTTCTTAGGAAGAAAGGAGGAATGCTTTAGTGTACCAAAGATACAAGGATTTAGTTTCAATTCAAATGGTAGGCCTTCATCATGCAGATGCTAAATGAGAGCTAATGCATTGACATTGATCTTCTTGTTCCTATTTTCATTGAATACAGAATAGATGGAGAATGGATTATTCATGAAGGAAATGTCAGTAAAGTTGTCATGCATAGCTCCCATGGCCTTTGAGACTTATTACAAGCTCCCTTTACCTCATGTTGATCTTCCTTCCTTAAGATAATGGACAAATTCCCATAGAATCTATGGTTTCAGTTCTTTCACCTTGGTTAATCCAAGGTTCCTATGTTTTTAGGACCCTTAATGGTGAGATTCCTATTACCTAATTCAAGGAAGGTGTTAGGGTAGCTATGACATTATTGAATAGGGCCTTTGGTGCCTCTTCTACGACTTATGTGAGTAAGGTCTAGGTGTCTTATGTCTATTTAAAATTGGAGCAAAACTTAACCCCTCCCATTGGAGACTTGATAAGTTTCTTCCTGGCCAAATAGTTTACAACCATCAAGAGAAATACCTCCAGACATTTCTTTATGATGTCTTACCTCTTAGACTCACTCCTTGCCTCTATTAATTTCCCTGGCATCTGAAATTGGTCCCTTGATGATAAGACTACCATTTCCCATCATTACTCCATGAATTGCATATTTTCAAATATAGGAATCATATGCAATTCATATCTGATGGTGTCTTCTCATTCATTTTTGAGACAATCACTGGTATTCCTATGGCTAGACTTCATCCTATAGTCAAAAAATAAGTCCAGAACATGGGGGATGTGTAGTTCTATCCATATTGCACTGTAATAAGGATAGAAGGAATCATAGTCCAGCCATATAGACTACCCATATGTGTTCCTAGTAAACTTTCATGAGCAAGAAATTGCTTATCAAATCATCTAGGGCATAGATTGGCATTGCAAGAATAATAAAAAGGCTCAAGTTCATCCCTTCCCACTAGACATTGGTATAATTATAATTAAAGATTGGAAGTAGTTGGAGATCATGGTGGTGCATAGAAACTCTTTTGATTTCCAATTAGATGATCTTAAGATGTGGGACCCCAATAATAGGGTGGCTAACCATATTTAGGATAGGAAGGTCCCAAAGACTGAATATAAGCATCAACCAGGTATGGGAGATGGTATTTACACAAGGTTAAATAAATTTGAAGAAGTCTTATCTAGGGTTAAAAAATACAACATAACCTTAGAACATAGGTTGGTTAGGGATAATAAGCCTTTAAGAAAAATATGGTAGTTACATCATTTATAGTATCACTTGTTGCTAAGGCCATCTAGGAATACACATCAAGAACCACCTGTTGAGGGATAATATTCTGAGCCTTAGTGGGGAGAATTGACAAAGTCACCTCAGATTGAGAAACTTGAGGATGTAAAAGGAAAAGCTAAAGCTAAAAGTGAGGAGTCCAAGATTGAGTAGAGACCCATTGAAATCCTCCAGATTTAGGCATCCCCACCAAGACCTTCTTCCCAAATAGAAGTTATTTGTTTAATTGCTTTGGTAATTAGAGAAATAGTGGACAATGCCCTGGTTAACATCATGGCTACTTATGGTTTAGAGAAGGAAGAAAACCCATCTGAGGAAGTAGGCAAAGAGTTGGTTCCATTGAGCAGTGGAAAGAGATAGACAAAATTGGCCTTAGTTCCCCTAGCTCCAAGAAAGAGGCCTAGGTTAAATTTCACTCACCCCACTAGTGAAATAAACCTCTTTAGTGATGAGAATCCTATTCATGGACCAACCATTCTTGATTGGTTTATTTATGGGAAGCTACAAAAAATCCCATCTCTTTCTCCTTCACTAGCTGTGACTTGAGTGGACATAGGTGTTTAGGATAATGTCAAACCATGGATTCAGGATATGTTGAACAAACAAGTAGAGAGAAGCATCCAAATTATTCATAACAAGGAAAGCTAATGTGTTAGTACCCAAAGAACCTATGAAAGTTCAAATGTAGAGATTCCTAAACAACCATAGGTATAAGAACTTGATCCTTTGGTCCAATTTAATCTAGAGACATCAACTCTTAAAATATTAGTGACCAAGAAAGTCACTATTGGAAATGAGGAGTTCACCTTGAAAAGGTGGAGCCATTTACAATCTTAACTCGTATTCTAGGATAAGAAGCAAGGGAGCACCCTATTTTTCAAGATGATGTAGCTAGTGTGGTACTGGCTCAATCAATAATGACCTTGGCTAGAGTTCAAGGATTGAAATAGAGAATCCTCAACTTGGAAAAATAAAAGCAAGATTTGGAAGCTTAGGTCTTCTTGACAATTCCTAAAAATATATTACAAATTCTCAATAAATCCTTGATGGATGCATTTGATGAATTTGAAAAGCATTAAGTCTAGATTGAGTGCTTTAGACCATCAAGTTGAGATGGAATAAACCTTAATAAGTGGCAGAATTCTCAAACTTAGATGCAGGAACTCATCAAGGTTCTTAAGACAAAGCAAGCCTTGAACTTCAAGATTATCAAATTTAGACATCTGTGTTAGGTTGTGGAGCTAAAAGCTTCACTGATGCAAACCGATGAGGAGGTTGCAGAGAGGTTGCTGAAGTGTCATAGACACCAGCATCGGTCAGGCCAACCGACATCGGTAGGGTACAGACAGGAAGAGCAACTGACATCAGTCAGGGATCCACCGGCATCGGTCACCTCCAGGCAGACAGGGACCGACGTCGGTCACATGTGCGGTTCTAAAACTGCCAGTTTTACATGGACAGTTAGTTAACGAACCAAGTTGTTTGCATGTAGAAGAGCCAAATTATAGACTTGAAGCTACGGATCTAATTATTGTAATTAGATGTCTAATTATTGTTTGCATGAGATCTATATAATAGACTCATGGGCTGTATTATAAAGTGTGCTAGTTTGAGTAAGAGAGCAAAGTTAGCTCCTTCTATGAGTGAAGAGAGTAAGGTGTGTTCCTCCTAGTGCCACAGTAGTGCCAAGTGTGGGTGCTGGTTTTGGAGAATCAACAAGGATTCTTCATGTATGTAGGATCTTGGTCAGCAGGTGTGCAAGGCCACATTTGGAGATCTACATGGTAAGTAAGATCATTGATCTGTAGGTGTATGTGTGTGCGAGGTCTAGGTTTGCAGGTGTGTAGAACTAGGCTGATCTGCAGGTGGCAGCAAGATCAAGGTGATAACAACACAACAGGGAGCAAGATCAAGGGGATCTACTTGGAGTACGGTGTGTACTCAGTTGGAGAGCAAAGAGGAAGGCAAGGTAGTTCCTTCCAAAGTAAGATCATTTGAGTTGCAGGTTGTTACAAGTTCATGGGAGATCTACTTGGAGTGCGTTGTGTACTCGATTGAGTATGTTTGTATACTCAGTGTACTGGCAGTATTGTTACTGACTGGTTGACTGGCGGTGTTGTTAATGGCTGGTGGAGGTGAACACCAACTCTGTGTTTGAGTTGTGTGTTGGGACCGTAATTGAGAGAGTGAGCTCTTGAAGGTGAATTACTGAACACTTGGTGTGAGAAGCCTATAAGGTGGGAAGAGTGTGGCGTCTCTTCATTTGTAATTCTTTTCTAGAAGAGTATTAATACAAGTTGGGTATTGTCTCTCATATTTTGTGTTATTTCTAAATTCTAGTTACTTGTGATTCTGGTTTAATTCTATGCATATTAAGTTGCTTGTACATGGTAATCAATTGTGTGCTTTTGTTAGGTTACCTAACAAGTTGGTATCAGAGCTAAGGTTGCAGGGAGCAAGTTTTGTGTTTGATTATAGGTCACTCTTAGGGGTTTCTGATTGAGTGGGAGTAGAGCAATGGCAGAAGAAAATACACTAAGAATGGAGGAATTGAAAAGCACGAATGGTCAATTACGGTGTTATGGAAAGAAAGAGCAGGTAAAAGAAATATTGCTGGTTGGTGGGAGATCAGCATGAAAGAATTGAAGAAGCAGATGTTGCAGGTGTTGTTGCATAGGATGCTCCAGGATGTTTCTTTGGATAAAGTAGAATCTTGTTTTATAGATTCTGTTGCCTCTTTCCATGCAGTTTGAAATAGAGTATCTTTTCCATGTTAAGGTCTTTGGAGACTTTGGAAAGATTTATTTAGGGGCTGGTGTGCCTTATCAAAGTATTGGCAAAGGGGAAGTGAAGCTGAAATTGCAGGCGGCCAACACATGGGTGTTGAAGGATGTCATGCAAGTCCCAGGCTCTGGAGATATGGCTAATTACTTCAGGGCAGTTGGGTGATGAGAGATGCACAAGAACTCTCACAGCGGATGCACTTGAATTAGCTGTTGGTAAGAAAGTAGGTACTCTTTATCTACTTGCTTATATTATTGATTCTTCTTCTATTGCAGAGACGTGGCTTTGTAGGCTTGGTCACATGAGCAAGAAGGAGATGCATGTTCTTAAGAGGAAGTTAGATGTGTTTGACAGGCTTAAGAACTGGAAAGCCTTAGTGTTCTTGGAGGAGATGATGGATAGAGACCAGTGGATGGGGCTAGATACTTTTGAGTAGGGTAGTTTGGACATGGGTTTGATTCAAAGGAGCTCGCAGGTAAAAAGTCATCACTCATAGGCAAACACAGGTATTGGCATCGATCAGGAGGAACAGGCGTCGAATAGACAAATGCCGATGTCAGTCATGTGTAGACTGAAGCCGGTGATGTCGAGCAGGGTAAGACCGACGTCGGTCAGGAGGACCGATGTCAGCAATAGGAGACACCGATGTCGGTAGGGTCGGTAGTCAAGACAGGCACATGGAAATCGACATCGATTGGATGCAGACTATGTGGTGACCGAGGTTGGTCACTGTAACGAATTTTGGGTAGACAACAAGGTGTCAAGGAGTCTCAAATGCCCATATGGAGGATTGAAGGTGGTAAGTAAGCCTCAAATTCATTGTTCCTCTTCTTTATACTAGTTGCTGATTGTAGAGCAGGAAGGATCCAGGAAACAGTGGGAGCTTGGCAGGAATATGATGCAGGACCAAACGGGAGATTTGGTAGGGTTGCCAGCCGGTATGAAAGCATAGAGATGAATGGATACCTTAGTTAAAGAATAGAGAGAACATACACGTGAGATGGAAGACTAGGTCATATGGTCTTGAGGAAGCTTCAAGACAGTGGTACATGTTTTGACAGGTGGATGACAAAGCAGGGCTTTAGTCAGTGTCAGTGTAACCATTATGTTTGTCTTACTAGGGGGATGATGGTCATGACATTATCTTGTTACTGTATGTGGATGGTATGCTAGCTAGCAGGTTTGTACATACAAGGTTTTGCTGAGCTAAGGGTAAGGTTAGTTTAGTGGCATGTCATGAGGAATTTGGAGCAGCAAAATTCTTTGGCATGAGAGAAATGAAGATCATAGGTTGATTTTGTCTCCAGTGGGAGCTGATGTGAATCAGGTGTTGGCAAGGTTCAGGATGCAGAATTGAAGCACACTAAAGGTTGGATAATTCAGTGTCTGAAATCACATGAGGTCTGGTATAGACCTGAGTTTTTCCCAAGCAGTGGGAGCTGTCAAAGAGTTAGGAGCCAATTCGAGGAAGTGGGTTCTCAGGTATTTGAGAGGGACCAACAGCAGGGATTCATGCTATGTAGGGTCAGGACTTCACTATATGGGATTGTAGGTTTAGATGTGGTAGGTTACTCGAATGATAGGTGGTGCACCACAGGTTGTGTGGTGGGTGGTCTTCAGGATTGATCTTGAAGAGGGATACAAGCCAGGAAACAAATTAGATGCGGTACAGGTACAGGTATAGTGCAACTGTTTATCTCCAAGTAGGAGATTGTTAGGTTGTGGAGCTAAAAGCTTCACTGATGCAAATAGAGGAAGGAGGTTGCTGAGAGGTTGCTGAGGTTGTCAGAGAAATTGATCAGTCAGGTCTGATCAGTTGACGTTAGTTAGATACAGATGAGAAGAGCAACCGATGTCGGTCTGGGATCGGCCGGCATCGATCACCTCCAGGCAGACAAGGACCGACGTCGGTCACCTGTGTGGTTCCATAATTGCTAGTTTTACAGACAGTTAGTTAATGAACTATTTGTTTGCATGTAGAAGAGCCAAATTATAGACTTGAAGCTGTGGATCTAATTATTGTAATTAGATGTCTAATTATTATTTGCATGAGATCTATATAATAAACTCATGGGCTGTATTATAAAGTGTGCTAGTTTGAGTAAGACAACAAATATTAGCTCCTTCAGAGTGTGAGGTGAGCAAGGTGTGTTCCTCCTAGTGCCATAACAGTGCCAAGTGTGGGTGCTGGTTTTGGAGAATCAAGAAGGATTCTTTATGTATGTAGGATCTTGGTCAGCAAGTGTGCAAGGCTTCGTTTAGGAGATCTACATGGTAAGTAAGATCATTGATCTGCAAGTGTATGTGTGTGCGAGGATCTAGGTTTGCAGGTGTGTAAAACTAGGTTGATCTGCAGGTGTGCAGCAGGATCAAGGTGAAGATAGCAACACAACATGGAGCAAGATTAGACAAGATCTACTTGGAGTACAGTGTTTTTACTCAGACTGAGAGCAAAGAGGAAGGCAAGTGTTGTTACTAGCTGGTGGAGGTGAACACCAACTCTGTGTTTGCAGTTGTGTGTTGGGACTGTAATTGAGAAAGTGAGATCTACTTGAAGGTACGAATTACTGAACACTGTGGAGTGTGTGGAAGCACTTGTGGAGGTGCGTGAAGAGTACTGGCGTACTGGCTTTATTTGTAATTCTTTTCTGGAAGAGTATTAATACAATTGGGTATTGTCTCTTTATTTTGTGTTATTTCTGAAGCTTCTAGTTACTTGTGATTTTGGTTAATTTTCGCATATTAAGTTGCTTGTACATGGTAATCAATGGTGCTTTTGGGTCCTAACATTAAGTCTAGATTGAGTAATTTAGACCATCGAATTGAGATGGCACAAACCTTGATCATCCAGTGGCAGAATTATCAAGCTCAGATGGAGGAGCTCATCAAGGTGCATAAGACAAAGTAGGGCTTGTACTTCAAGATTATCAAACTCAGACATCTGGACATCTTCATGGTTGTTTTGTTAGATAAATAAGATGATTTGATCACCTAGATTAGTGATGTTAAGGACTTCAACAAGAGAAACATAGATTTGGTAAACTGGATTGAGAAACTTTTGGAAAATCTATTAAACAATCCTTCTCAAACCACTACTTTAGGCTTGATTGATGATGAAGAATACAAGAAAAGGGTTGATACCCACATCTAGGGCATCATAGACAGCCAAAGTCATTCAGCTAAGGATAACAAAAAAACCTTGATACCATTACTTTTTCAGGGAAGCAAATTGCAGAAGAACAATGTGTCAAGGAACTTGTATCTTGGACAGATAGTGAATTTGACAAGTTAGTGGGTAAAGAAGGGGATTGTCTAATGAAGCCTGCAATGGATTTGGAGTTGATCAAGAAGCAATACACCAAGGTGAAGAATTTTTAGATAGGGTTAATTGGAAGGACCCACCAATGGAATTCCTAAAAGAATATTCTTGTTGTAAAATATATGCTGAGTCTGTTAGCATATACTATTTCTTGTCAAGTTGGCATGTTATTTTTTTGTCACATTATGGATTTATATTAAGGATATCTATCCTTATCCACATCTAGATATTTTTGAAAGTTAACCAGTTAACCACCTATGTTTCATATAAATAGGCAGATGGTTACCATTTGTAAGAGATTTTTTTTGAGCAATTGATGCCATGAGAATTTAATACAACTAAAGAATTATAAAAAGATTGTTTGATCATTTTGTTAAATATTTATGTTATCTCTCAATTACAAGGGGTTATCTTGAATTTGAATGATTCTTATTGTTTTATTTACATTCTTTGTCATAGGGGTGTTAATTTATGCTAAATGCTAAATTGACTGTAAAGATCTCAAATATACTTCATTATATTTGCTTTGTATTTGGATGTACTTATGTTATCTAGATCATAACAACAAACCTTTAAAGTAAATTTGGTTCTTACTTATGATTCATATCTTTTCTTTGAATTTTTCTTGATTTGTGATATAATTTGAGCTTATGCTATTTTATAACATAAATTGGTTCAAATGTGCTCAAAGTAATTAGAATTTTGTCATAATATTTGAGATGAAAACCTGCAATCATGTTTCTTTCTTCTTTATCCTTCCTTTTTTATTTATTTTTATCAAGATTCACTCCAGCTTAAAGGTCATTGTTAATAATCATTTAGTTTGACTACCAAATCCTTAGAATTATTAAGTATTCAAATAGTATAGACCCTGGGGGCTCCCAACTACTAAATCAAATAAATATTGTGAACAATTTTCATACGTTGCTTCTATTCCACCACATAACAATCACTAAATAGTCACAAACTACAACTTATGCCATGGATTCTCAAAATCCTAAAAAGAGAAGTGTTCTTCAACACTAAGAGCACCTATGGTTTTATTAGAAGCATCAACAGGTGAAGCTTCACTGGCACTAGAAGGAGGGCCTCTTTAAACATGCTTAATATGTTTAGGAGTGTATTTGGTTAGAATTATCTACATTTTACATAATTATATTTTTTTAACATAAATTGTGTAAAGATTGGTAACCTTAGCAGAAATATGACTTTTATTGTTTAAAATTTATTTGTATTTGGAGTTAGGATGGCTTATTTTGCTCAAAATTGATAATTCTTTGATAATAATAAGTTTATTTGAGTCATAAGTTGTAAATATTGGTCATCTTTGCATAATTCAGTGTATCTTTGAACTTTCTTAGTTAAATATTGATGTCCTTTATCCTTTTATTAACATTTTTTTTCAAATTAAGCTTAGTATGCATATTATTTGTCATTCTTTGTAAATTAATGTGTTACACCATGTTTTAAAATAGGATCCTGAGTATTCAAGATGGAATTACCAAGGATTAGGACCATATCAAATTCAGAGACTAGAGAACCCTTGCACAAACTAAAAACTCATAGAAGGACTAGGAAAGACAGAGGTAAGCGTAGGTATTCTAAATCTCTACCATCATCACCTTTGTAAGGGATTCATGTTCTTGCTTTTCATCTAAACATGGCATGGCTTGGAATTTCCCCTATCAATATACCAGGTGTGGTTCATGATTTACCATGTAATTTGGAAAAATATTTGCCAATATGTAGTCCAACTAGTATTACAACTACTGAAGAACATGTTAAATCTTTCAAATCTGCATTTAGATTGTTGAATGTTATTCATGAAGATGCAACATGTAGGTTTTTCCTATTTACATTTAAAGATGCTACATATGAATGGTTTCTCAATTTCCTTGACAATTGTATTATTTCATGGAATAATTTTGACATTATTTTCATTGATCAAGCTAGAAAGATCATAAGCCCTTGTGTCATTTATCATCAATTCACAATTATTAAGAGAGATATAATTGAACCTATTAGGTCATTTAATTCGAGGTTCCAAAAGATGTTTATCCTGACCATGGATCCATATAAACTTAATGAAGCTTTAACTTTGGAGGTTTATAAAGATGCTGTTGACCCCATGACTTCTGTATTTTTGAAGAAAGCTATTCCACTTATCATCACATTGGATCAAGCCTATTATGAATCAATGGTTATTAGAGACCAAATGAAACCCCAAGGATAGATGGCTTATTTTATCCCAAATGTTAATCCTTAAATGCCTGCATTAAACCTTTTTCCTAGTAATAACCAAAATACTCCAACATTAAACTAGTTTCTTGCTTTGAATGTATTGCCTACTAGTCATGCTACTCCTAATCAAAATATAGGCTTCTTGAGTCATCAAGTTACCAATGGATTTCATGACAATGATCAGAAGGCTTTAGTGTTTGTCAATGGCATTAACAGTAACCAAATTCAAAATGCTGAGGTTTCAAAAAAAGAGAATGAATCTATATTGAAAATGGTACAAAATCTTAGCACTAAGTTTTTGTAATTGCAGAAACAAGTTGGTAATGATAATGACAATTCTAGAAGGAACTTCACTTTCCAAAAATTCAACAGACCCGAGAATAGGTTTCAGAATGATAGTTTCTACAATAACAAAGCTAATAAGTCTTTCCCTAGCAAAAAGAATATGGATATAAACCTCACTGATATTGCCTTACCAGGTTATTGTAGGGTACATGCTACTTTAAAACATGATGAGATTGATTATATTGAGTTTTGTAAAGCTTTTGAATCTTTTCAAGAAGAACTTGACACATTTGAAGTGGTTCCAAACAAAGAGGTTGCTACAAATTCTTCTAAATCTAAACCATCTGACCAAGTGCATATGGTAGAAACATTTAGTTTACCTTTTCAAGAAGATAATGAGCCTAAAAATATTCTAGAGGAAATTCAAGTATTCTGAACATTTTTGAAGACATATCCTTTGAGGAGTAAGGAACAAAAACAACCATTGACTACCTCTACCCCTCCTAACAATAATGGGACCCCTCCAAAAACTATATCAAAGAATAATCTTGAACCTCCTAGCGGAAGTTCTTCTAAGTTAACATTAAATATTGATCCTCCAAGCAAAGCTAGCTACAACATTATGGAAGATATGAAAAATATTAAAACTAATACCACTTTGCATGAGCTAACTCAAATTACAGAACAAAGAGACTTAATCTTAGAATCTTTGTCAAAGAAAAGTGGGAAACCCCCTAAGAATGATAGTGAAAATGTAATTACACAAAGGATCAAAGTAGAGTCCCCACCTTTTTTACTTACAATCATGATATTTGGAAAAAATGTTCATAATTTTCTTTAGATTCAGGAGCCTCAACCAACATTATGCTTGCTAGGATATGTGAACAACTCAGGTTAATTCCAATCAAATCTGATAGGGTAGTCACTCAATTGGATAAATATAGAGTTAAGGTTGTAGGATAATTATTAAATGTGCATATACAACTAGCTAGTGAACCTAGGGTTCAACAATTCATTGATATCCAAGTGGTAGACATGCATAGTGCTTATGGATTGATTTTAAGTAGAGAATGGACTAAAGCTTTAAATAGCTATATGTTTATTGATTATTCACACTTATGGCTTCCTTGAAAAGGTGTTCCAAATCAAATAAGATTAGAAAGGGAACCTAGAATGAAACACATGATAACAGAATATAATGATTTTAATGAAAGGGTAAATTTCTTAGATTCTGATTTGGGAGTTTTCACTTTGGAAATTACAAAAGAACCAGTTTCTGAGAGTCCTCAAATGTGTGGTTTGTGGAAATTATACATTGATGGTACCAATTGCAAATCAATTTCAAGAGCTGGTATTGTATTGGTGAATCCTTAAGAAAATCAATACCATGCAGCTTATAAGTTACAATTTTCTTGCACCAATAATTTAGCTAAGTATGAGGCTCTCATACTTGGATTGCAGTTTGCCATTAAACACAAAGTTAAATAACTCCTTGTCTATGGAGACTCATAACTTGTGGTTAACCAAGTGAAAAGTAAGTACTAGTGAAAATTGTCTTACTTAAAGAGATATAAGTTTAGGGTGTGGGATTTGATCGAATCTTTTGATGCTTTCAACATCTTAGCTATTCCAAGAGAAAAAAAATTACTGATGAGCTTGCCTCTACTACAAGTAACCTCATGCCTAATCATGATTATCAAAGCATTAGTATTGAACTAATACCTTGTCCTTAAGTTCTTGATAATATAAATCATTTCCAAGTTTTTAATGATGATCAACAAATCATAGATTTCTTAACTAATTCTAGGGATTTTGAAGCTCACATTATTGATGAGATTGATGACACTTCTCATGAGGAGGAACTTAAAGGTAAAATCATTCAATTAAGTGATAATAAGATACCTAAAGGGATGATTTCATTGGAAAGACTATTTGATTTTGATAAATTTTTTGAAGCACCTAAGCAACCCAAGGTAAATGGTAAGGATTATCATGCAATGAATCTTGGTTGACATGATCAACCCCAAATGGTGAATATAGGGAAGGCTTGCACTGAAATGGAAAATAGGAAAGCTAGAGAGTTGATTATAAAATACAAGGATGTAATTGCTTGGTCTTAGGAAGATTTGAAAATATTTGACCTGAGGGTCATTACTCATACCATACCTCTTCAAGAAGGTTGCAAACCTTTTAGATAGAAGTAAAATCTAGTCAACCCTATTTTAGAACCCATGATTTTAAAAGAATTCAAGAAGTTTTTGGCTGCAAAGATAGTGTTTCCTATTAGACATTCCACTTGGGTGGCAAACCTAGTCCCAGTCAGAAAAAAGAATGGAGAAATAAGATTGTGCATAGATTTTAGAATTTTGAATAAATTATCTAAAAAGGATAATTATCCTTTACCTTCTCTAGACCAAGTTTTCCAAACTATTTTAGGATCTTCCATGATGTCCTTTTTGGATGGATTTTCTAGGTATAACCGAGTGCTTGTTGCTCTAGAGGATAAGATGAAAATAACTTTTACTACTAAATGGGGAACATACACTTACAAGAGAATACCTTTTGGATTAGTTAACGTAGGGGAAATTTTTTAAAGGGCCATGGACCATGATTTCCAAGGTTTAGTGGGAAAATGTATCATCATATATATGGATGATCTTACAGTATTTTCTAAAAATATAAAAGAGTACTTCATACATTTGAGACAAGTATTTGATAGATGTAAGAGGTATGGTGTATCTCTTAACCCCAAGAAAAGCATATTCTGTGTCACCGAGGGAAATTTTTTGGGACATGTCATTACCAAAGATGGAATCTCTTTGGATCTTGATAGAATAGAGGCCATTTCTAAAATTGGGTTGCCCAACAACCAAAAATAACTTAATTCATTCTTTGGCAAGATTAATTTTGTGAGGAAGCTTATTTCAGGTTTCACTGAGATTGTTAAACCTTTGAATGACATGCTTAAGAAAGATGCTATAATTTATTGGAATCATTAATCCAAGAAGGCCTTCACTGATATTAATAAGGCAATTACTAAAGCTCCAATCCTCATAAGTCCTAATTTTTCAAAGGATTTCTATCTATATTCATTTACTTCTGAGCATACTATGGCTACAGTGTTAACTCAAAAGGTTGATGGGAATGATCATCCTATAGCTTTCATGAGCACCAACTTAAAAAATGTAGAAGTGAATTATTCTATGATTGATAAGTAAGCTTATGCATTAGTAAAAGCAATAAAAACATTTAGACATTACCTCCTTAGAAATAAGGTACATGTTATAATACCTAATCCAGCTACAAAACTTATGTTGAGTCAGAATGAACTTGGAGAAAGAAGAGGCAAATGAATGGTATTTCTACAAGAATATGATATAGAGATGACAATTGCAAAATTAGTGAAATTTTAGGGTCTAGTTTAGACAATTTCTAGTGTTGAACCAAAATTTTATATCATGCAAGTAGATCAAAAAAAATTTCAACCTAATGAGTGGTATGACTCTATTATCAATTTACTTGTCAATGGTGTTTGTCCCCCAGGATTTATAAGATAACAAAAGAGAGATTTAAGGCTCAAAGAAGCTCATTACCTCATTAATAATGGAGTCTTGTATAGGAAGAAATTTGAGAAAATTTATTTGAGGTGTGTGTCCAAGGAAGAGGCAGCTTAGATTATGACTACCTTTCATGAAAAATTAGGAAGTGGAAACCCTTCAGGAAGAACCACAACTCATAAGATTCTTAGGGCTGGGTATTATTAGCCCAAAATCTTCAAAGATGCTTATAAGCATGTGAGGGAGTGTCATTCATGCTAGATATTTAGCACAAAAGAACCAAAGGCAACCATGCCTTTACAACCTGTGATGGTAGATAAAACTTTTGCATAATGGGGATTAGACTTTGTTGGAGTAATAAATCCCAATTCTTCTGAAGGTCATAAGTTTGTCTTGAATGCTATGGATTATTGTACTAGTTGGACTAAGGTAGTAGCCACTAAGCAATGTAGAACATAAGAAGTGATCATTCTATTAGAAGAAAATATTTGTACTAGATTTGGAAACCTAATTTTTTTGGTTTGTGATCATGGATCTGCATTCATTTCTATTGAAATGATGGAATGGGCTTATGACCAAGGCATTACACTAAAGTTTTATTCTAATCAATATCCTCAAGGAAATGGTGTTTTTGAATCCATAAACAAAAATATGATGAAAGATATCAAGAAATCTACTGAAGATAAACCTAGAACATGGCATAAACTTCTTAAGTTTGCATTATGGGTAGATCGAATCAAGATCAAACAAGCTCTAAAATCTTCACCATTATTATTGGTATATGGTCAGGATCCCATCTTTCCCATCACTTTGACGTTTCCTATAGTCACATTCATGCAGGAATACATGGGAGATAGTCAAGAACTTGATAATTTTTTGTTGTTAGACATTATTCAAATGGAAGATGTTAGAGAAAAATCATTTATAGGCTTTAGTAGACACTAATCAACCATGAAAAGATGGTTTGATAAGAGATCTAAAGTTAAGGTATTTAGATAGGGAGATTTGGTCCTTCTTTGGGATAGGGCATCAGAACCCAAAGGTAAACATGGTAAATTCACTCCTTTATGGATTGGTCCTTACCAAATTATAGAAATCTTGGGCAACAATACTTTCAAGTTGAAAGATCTCCAAGGAATAGAGTTCACATTACCTACTAATGGACAATATCTCAAACATTACTTTGATGCTGCCCCACCAAAGGTCTACATGAAATCAATGTGTAAGATTACTAAAATTAGAATAGGTAGGCTAATTAGTTCTCTTTCTTGTTTTGTTTTGTCTTCTTTGCTGGGTTTGTGTATATTTATTTTTTTTACATTTTTTCCCCTCTTCTTCTTGCTTGGTAGTGTTCTTTGGTTGTGGTAAAGTCTCATGTTATTATTATTTTTTGGTTTGGAATTGCTCAAAAGTGTGGATATAAATATTACAAAGGTGACCATGGCTAGCAATGAAGTAGTATGAAGCAACTAGGGATATTGGTATAAATTGGTATAAGAATTCATTGTCCTACAAGGATTTAAACCTTATTCTACATTAGAACTTGGTTTTAAGAAGAATCATATATATACAATGTGAATTCAATTTATTAACTCATATTCATGCTTACACTTAAAACACATCCTTGTCATGGACTAAAGTTTCAATTAAAGGGGAGTGTATCCTAATGTTAAAGCATTTAACCAAATCTTTAAAACTAGGCTGTATTGGTTTCCAACCTTTGCAAAAGGACCTAGAAAATGTAAAATAAAAAAATAAAAAAATAAAAAAAAGAGAGATCATTAAAAAATTAATGGAAATAGAAGCAAAGGTGATTTAGGTAATCTCCATCGGGCTATGGACACTTGGCTAGTAGTGGAGTAAGATCTTGAGTGGAACCAAAGGTATCTCTATCGAGGCTATATATGCTTGGTTGGCAATAGAGTAATGCACAAGCCTCCCCTAAATTAAGATTTATTATGCTTAAAGAATATCTAAAAGCACTCAAATTTAAGTGTAATGGACCAAAAGGATATGAACCTAGACATTGTTTCTTAAAATTCATGACAAATAGTAAGTGGAATCAAATCACACACTACATGTTTATGTTTTAATATCTAAGTTTAAATTTTATACATAAGGAACTTGTTTCAACCAAAAGTTGATTCACAATAGAGTATATGTTTGAAAAAGGGATATAAAATTCGTGTACAAGTTTAAACTAGAGCTCTGTGCTCCAACATTTTTCTATGTTGCCCCTATGAGTCACCCTTTGTTGAGACCAACACCCCCCATCTTTTTTTTGGAAAGGGGACCCATTTGATTGTTTCTCAAACTTCTATATCCTGGAATAGGTGTAAAATATTGTTTAACCATGTTTTGATGTTGCTAAAAATCATATTGAAGGTTATTAATTATAGGTTCCATGAAATAAGTCAGGGTTCCCAAATATTAAACCCTAGCGATTTGAATTTAAGCATTCACAAGAAAGTCGAGCAAGAAATTTTATGCATAATCTAGTTTTAGCTTAAAGTTCATGTGATTTTTCAGATCTAACACTTTACACTTATTCACTATATTTGATCTAATAGTGCGTCAAGATTGAAGTCTTTAAGAAAGGCATACAATTAATGATTCAAGCCCCAGTAAAGATACAATGGTGATTGCTTGATTAGAGGTTTTAAATCTAATGATGTGAAAGAAAGATTTTATTGTCTTAAATTTGATAGATTTTCCCTCATCATTTGACATCTGTGAGTATGTATTTAATAGGATCAAACCCATCAAATTTAACTTAGATAATCCCTGAAGCTTTGAGATCTCTCAATGGCTTTACACGTGGCATTCAATTATTAGATCAATAAGTTTAATTATTTTAAAATTGATAGGTTTGCCCCCATCATTTGATGTCTATGAGGACATATTTGATGAGACCAAACTCATCAAATTTGAATGGAAATAGAAACATTTTATTGTTTTAAAATTGACAGGTTCACCCCCATCATTTGACATCTATGAAAATGTATTTGATAGGACCAAACCCGTCAAATTTAACTTAGACAATCCTTGAAGCTTTGAGATCTCCTGATGGTTTTACACATGGCATTTAGTTATTAGATCAATAAGTTTCATTATTTTAAAATTGATAGGTTCTCCCTCATCATTTGATGTCTGTGATGACATATTTTATGGGACCAAACCCATCAAATTTAAATTAAAATAGAAAGATTTTGTTGTTTTAAAATTGACATGTTTGCCCCCATCATTTGACATCTATGCAGATGTATTTGACATGACCAAACCTGTTAAATTTAACTTATAATTTTTTTAAAGCCTAATCAAAGGGGGTATTTTTAAAGCCTTTTAAAGAGATTCTTGGTTTTTTACAAAGATGAGATTGAGACATAAAATCTTGACCTAAGTTTTTTTACTGATTAAAAGGGTAAGCTTCTTTTAGGATCTAATGGTGATCGCTTGCTCACTAGATTTGATCCAATAGTGTGTATCAACATAGAAGCCTCAAGATCTCCTAAAGGATCCAATGGTGGTCACTTGCTCGCTGGATTTAATCCAATGGTGTGAACCAATTGAAGACTTTTCATAGGCCTTGAAAGCTTGATAGATGGCATAATCAATAAGCTCAAAGATCAAGAACCAATGAAATGCAAGGAATTGGATTTGGCTTTTCAAAGTAAAATAAAAAGTTACTTTTGAAAACCAACGGTCACTCTTCAAATGACACTATTGAAAATTTCTATAAAAGGCATGGAACCCCGCCACATAAGCTCCATGTGAGTATGAAGGATCCAAATGAAAGATATTTCATGATTGAAAAACTAGGAGAGATGATAAGAAAGTTTTCATCATTTATAAGGCATGTATAAGATCAAATTTGGATGTTTTGTTCATTAAAGTAGAAAAACCCTAAACCCTTCATAAAGAAGGCTAGAATTAGTTCAAATTGATTAGGTGACAGTTGAGATAATTATGAACTGAATTCAGAGTAGGTGCCTTAGTGAAAACTTTGATAGCTTTACAATTACAATACACTGTTATCAATGGTAGTGGGTAGACAACAAATAAATATTGAACCAGAGATTTATCTAACTTAAAATGGTGAAGGAAGTGTCTTTAGAGACACATAGTTAGATTCAACATCATTGAATATACAAGGAATAAGTAATTGGTCTAAATTATTCTCCTTTATCAAAGAGTTGTAACCAATTTCATAGGAAGAAAAGATGAATGCTTCAGTGTACCAAAGATACAAGGATTTAGTATCAATTCAAATGGTATGCCTTCATCACATAGTTGCTAAACTAGAGGTAATGCATTACATCGAACTTCTTTTTCCTATTTTCATTGACTACAGAGTAGATGGAGAATGGATTATTTATGAAGGAAATGTTAGTAAAGTTGCATGCATAGCTCCCATGGCCTTTGAGACTTATTATAAGCTCCCTTTACCTCATGTTGATCTTCCTTCTATAAGAAAATAGACAAATTCCAAAAATATAGATTTAGTTCTTTCACCTTGGTTAATCCAAGGTTCCCATGTTTTAGGACCCTTAATGGTGAGATTCATATTACCCAATTTAAGAAAGGTGTTAGGGTAGCTATGACCTTATTGAATAGAGACTTTGGTGCCTCTTCTAAAATTTATGTGAGTAAGGTCTAGGTGTCTTATGTCATTGCATGTTGGATCGAAACTTAACCCCTCCCATTGGAGACTTGATAAGTTTCTTCTTAGCCAAATAATTTACAACCATCAAGAGAAAGACCTGCAGACATTTCTTTATGATGTCTTACCTCTTAGACTCACTCCTTCCCTTTACTAATTTCCTTGGCATCTAAAACTAGTCCTGTGATGGTAGGATTACCATTTCCCATCATTACTCTAAACTATATATTTTCAAACATAGGAATCATATGCAATTCATATGTGATGGTGTCTTCCTAGTCATTTTTAAGACAATCACTTGTATTCCTATGCTTAGACTTTATTGTCTAATAAAAAAACAAGTGGAGACCATGGGAGATGTGTGGTTCTATCCAAATTGCACTGTAATAAGGATAGAAGGAATCATGGTCTAGCCATATAGACTACCCATATATGTTCCCAATAAACTTGCAGAGCAAGAAATTGCTTATCAAATCATCTAGGGCATAGTTTGGCAATGCAAAAAGAATAAAAAGGCTTAGGTTCATTCCTTCCCACTGGACATTGGTAGAATTATAATCAAAGATTAAAATCATTTGGAGATCATGGTGGTGCACAGGAACTCTTTTGATTTCCAATTAGATGATCCTAAGATGTGGGACCCCAATAATAGGGTGGCTAACCATATTCAGGATAGGAAAGTCCCAAAGACTAAGTACAAGCATCAACTAGGTGTGGGGGATGGTATTTACACAAGGGAAAATAACTTTGAATAAGTCCTATCTAGGTTTAAAAACTACAACATAACCTTAAAATGTAGGCTAGTCAGGGATAATAAGCCTTTAGGAGAAATATGATAGTTACATCCTTTATAGTATCACTTGTTTTCAGGGCCATCTGGGACTGCACATCAAGAACCACCTATTGAGGGACAATATTCTAGGCCTCAATAGGGAGAATTGAGAAAGTCACCTTAGATTGAGCAACTTGAGGATGTAAAAGGAAAATGTAAAGCTAAAAGTGAGGAGTCCAAGATTGAGCAAATACCTCTTGAAAGCCTCCAAATTCAGGCATCCCCACCAAGGCCTTCTTCCCTAATAGAAGTTATCAGTTTAATTGCTTTAGAAATTGGAGAAATAGTGGAGAGTGCCATTGTTAACATTATGGCTACTTATGGTTTGGATAAGGAAGAAGACCCATTTGAGGAAGCAAGAAAAGAATTGGTTCCATTAAGCGGTGGAAAGAGATAGGTAGAATTAGCCTTAGTTCCTCTAGCTCCAAGAAAGAGGCCTAGGTTAAATTTCACTCACCCTAATAGTGAAATAAACCTATTTAATGATGAGAATCCTATTCATGACCAACCATTCCTGATCGGTTTGTTTATGGGAAATTGCATAAAATCCTATCTCTTTCTCCTTCACTGGCTTTGACTCAAGTGGACATAGGTGTTCAGGATAATGTCAAACCATGGATTCAAGATATGTTGAACAAAAAAATAGAGAGAAGCATCTAGATTCTTCACAACAAAGAAATCCAAGGGGTTAGTACCCCAGGAGACTCTAGGAGTTAAAATGTATAGATTCCCAAATAACCATAGGTGAAATAACTTGATCCTCATGTCTAATTTAATCTAAAGACATCAATCTTGAAAGAATAGTGACCAATAAAGTCACTGTTGCTACTGAGGAGTTCACCTTGCAAAAGGTTGAGCCATTTAGAGGCTTAACTCCTATTCTAGGGAAAACAACATGGGATCATCCTATTTTTCAAGAGGATGTAGCTAGTGTGGTACTGGTCCAATCAATAATGGCCTTGGCTAGAGTTCAAGGATTGAAACAAAGGATCCTCAACTTGGAAAAATAGAAACAAGATTTGGAAGCTCAAGTCTTCTTGACAATTCTTTAAAATATAATGAAAATGATGAATAAATCCTTGATGGATGAATTTAAGAATTTGAAAAGCACTAAGTCTAGATTTAGTGCTTTGGACCATCAAGTTGAGATGGCACAAACCTTAATCATCTAGTGGTAGAATTCTCAAACTTAGAGGAAGGAACTCATCAAGGTTCATAAGACAAATCAGGCCTTGAACTTCAAGATTATCAAACTCAAACATCTGGACATCCTCATGGTAGTTTTCATAGATAAACAAGAAGATTTGATCACTTGGAGTAGTGATGTTAAGGACTTCAGCAAGAGAGTCATAGATTTGGTAAACTAGATTGACAAACTTCTAGGGAATATATTAAATAATCCTTCTCAAACCACTACTTTAGGTTTGATTGGTGATGAAGAATTCAAGCAGAGGGTTCATTCCCACATCTAAGGCATCATAGATAGCCAAGGTCATTTAGTTAAGTATAACCAAAAGACACTTGATACCATTAATTTTATAGGGAAGTAATTTATAGAAGTAAAATGTGTCAAGGAACTTGTATCTTGGATAGATAGTGAATTTGAATTGTTAGTGGATAAAGAAGGGGATTGTCTAATGAAGCCTGCAATGGATTTTAAGCTGATCAAGGGGCAATATACCAAGGTGAAGGAATTTTTTAGACAGGGTTAATTGGAAGGACCCACCAATGGAATTCCTAAAGGAATATTCTTGTTGTAAATTATATGCTATTTTGTTAGCATATACTCTTTCTTGTCAAGTTGGCATGTTTTTTTGTCATACTATAGCTTTGTATTAAGGACAACTATCCTTATCCACATCTAGATATTTTTGAAAATTAACCAGTTAACCACCTATGTTTCTTATAAATAGGTAGATGGTTACCATTTGCAAGAGAGAGTTTTTGAGAAATTAATAACAAGAGCATTTAATACAACCAAGGAATTATGAAAAGATTATCTGATTGTTTTTGTTAAATGTCTATGCTATCTCTCAATTACATGGAGTTATCTTGAATTTGAATGATTGTTATTGTTTGAGTTACATTCTTTGTCATAGGGTTGTTAATTTGTGCTAAATGCTAAATTGAGTGTAAAGATCTCAAATATACTTCATTTTATTTGCTCTGTATTTGGATGTACTTAGGTTATCTAGATCATAATAGGAAACCTTTAAAGTAAATTTGGTTCTTACTTATGATCCATATTTTTCCTTTGAATTTTGCTTGATTTATGATATAATTTGAGCTTATGCTATTTTATAACATAAATTGGTTCAAATGTTCTCAAAGTAATTGGATTTTTTTCATAATATTTGAGATAAAATCTTGCAATCACATTTTTTTCTTCTTTACCCTTCTTTTTTTCTTATTTTTATCAAGATTCACTCTAGCTTAGAGGCCATTGTTAATAATCATTTAGTTTAAGTACTGAATCCTCAGAATTATTAGGTATTCAAATAGTATAGACCTTGGTGGCTCCCAACCACTAAATCAAATAAATATTGTGGAAAATTTTTATACTTTGCTTCTATTCCACCATAGACAATCACTGAATAGTCACAAACTGCAACTCATGCCATGGATTCTTAAAATCCTAGAATGAGAAGTTTTCTTCAACACTAAGATCACCTGTGGTAAAATTATAAGCATCCACATGGCCCCCTTTATATTTTTCACTAATCATGAGGCATTTAAGTATCTAGTGAATAATCCCATTCTCCATGGGTACCTTTGTTGATGGATTATTTTATTTTAAGAGTTCAAGTTCTCTATTTTAGTGAAACTTAGGCCTAAACCATCTATCCTACATCAACTCTAACGATGTGATAGTTCCTATTAAAGATGATATGCCTGACATGAAAATTTATAGGGTCCAACATGTCCTAAAAGACTTGGTAGAGATTACCATATTTATGACATCTATATCTGTGCCCCAAACTATGATGACTAAAGAGAAGAATCAACTTATAGTTTATGTCACCCCTTTTCAACTCATTGGTAGGGAATTGTACAAGTTGAGCTGAGATTAGGTACTACACTAATGTGTCCTAAAACATGAATGAGACTAAATCTTATAAGAAGCACATGAGGGGATTGCTAGAGGCTATTACACTAGAGATGATATGACATGCAAGGTACTACAATCAGGCTTGTGGTGGCCAAATATATTTCATGATGCAAAATAATGCAGAAAAGCATGTGACATCTACCATCATACATGAAAACCAAACCATTAGGATGAGATGCCTCTCATCTCCATCCTTACCTAGGCACCCTTTGAAAAAAGGGCCATTGAATTTATGTCTTATTACTCTCGCTGTAAGGTGAATAACACACAATATATTTTGGCTACCATAGATTAATTTATCAAGTGGGTCAAGGTAACACTGACCAAATATTGTACCACTGCCACATAAATGAGATTTATCTAGGAGTCTGTCATTAGTCTCTATGGATTCTTGCTTAGCCTGATCAACAACCATGGTGCATGCTTCATCAACAAAACTATGTAGATCTTACTAATGGAATACATGGTGGTGCATCATAAGATGACACCCTACCATCCCTAAGTGAATGGATCCATAAAGGCATTAAATAAGATATTATGAACATGCCTCACAAATATATGCAACATTGGTTGTAAATATTATGATGCTCGTGTGTCCATAGTATTGTGGGACTATCACACTAAGTACAAGTATCTAAACAAGGTTACACCATTTTAATGTTTGGCATAGAGGCCATTTTACCTATGGAATTTCTATTTCCCTTATTGCAAATCATGCATATTGGTTGTTTGGATGATCAAGAGTCTTTGAGCACACACGTGTAAGACTTGGAGAGCTTGAATGAGACATGCACCCAATCAAGATGGAGCCAATAGATAGAAAAGGCATGCCAAAAGCTATGTCATGATAAACACATTAAGTACAAGGTTCTTACAAAAGGTGCATTGGTCTTTCTATATGATTCAAAACACCTCAAGTACCTAGGTAAGCTATAGATTAGGTGAATGAGACCTTACATCATTCACAACATATTGGAGACTGGTGCATGTAAGTTGTGCATGTTGAAAAGTGAAATAATCCCTAGGCATTAAAATTACAATATATTGAAGCCTTAGACTTATTAGGATGGTTCTTGTGCCATCAAACACTGACTTCTCGATCATAAGTCAATTTTTTTGTGTTGACCATAATAAAATTTGGCACAAGTTAAATCTTTCCTTATGATTATTTCATTTGTGTTGAGTTAATAAGGACGACACTTTCAATCTCATAAGATAACTCTTCTGGCACTTACATGAATAAATCTAGTTGGGTGAGTTGAGCATGGATGCTCTCTAAGAGCCTGAGGCTAGACACCTAAGTTCTAGGCACGTAAATTTTTCCAAATTCAAAAATATGATTGATGAAGGGAGGTACACAAGACACTAGTGCACAAGAGATAAATAAGAGAGAAGGAAGAGATGGAGGACTAATGCAAGGATTTATATGGGGTAGGGAAGGTTGAAGCAAGAGACATGGAATCAAAGATAAATCAACCAAGAAATGGAGGAATGCTTGAAAGGAAGTTCATCATTAAGAAGAGATGAAATTGAAGAGGCTGAATCACATGCATGTGAAATATTATACACAGGTTACCATAATAAGGGTGAAGGTCACACCAAGGTGAGTAAAGTAAAATAGAAAGATTGTCGAGATAGCTGGAACCCACCCAAAGGTCGATAGTAAGTGACCGTTTGAATCACCTATCACTTTATTAAATAAACCATTAAAAGAATTAATGCTATGATGATGAAGGCACAAAGATCCATAATAAATGAGAATTTGGCAGCAAGTTTTTATAGATTTCATACATGTAGTAGATTTTAAGAAATCTAGTACTGCTACATAATTAATCACCAACCATTAATGAGGTAGCTAAAAATAAGGTATCAAGGGGTGAATGCAAATTTTTGATAGGTTATAAACCTTGAGATAATTTGAATCTAAACACAAATCCAAACTAGATCTAAATCTACTTAAACCAAAAAAATACTACCACAGTAAAAACTAGAGCATCCACAAACCCCTAAGAAATAATGGTTGAACTGAAATAAGATTGTGTTCCAATTCAAATTGGAAAGGAGGAAAGTGGAGATAGATTGAGAGGAAAACTAGCCAATATAATTTTTTTAAAACACTAAGGCCACCATTAATGGTGTATGAAGCTCATGAACTGAAGACACAATTGTAGTTTTCATGACTATGAATAAGTGTAAAGCACCATTAAGGGTTTCAAAAATATCAACCAACTAAGCTTTAACAACAACTGGTTTAGAATGAGAAAAAATGTTGAGTATAGGTCTATCACAGGCACAAAAGGACACCAGGAAGGCACAAATGGTAAAATAAGTAGCCACTATGAAATGAGAGGCACAATTGGTAGAAAGCAATAGTGTCATTATAATAGACTCTAAAGTAAGCACAAAGCTTGCTTATAGAGAGATGTAGTTTCCCCCTAAGATTATGATGGGGGAGAAATGGGTATATTTTGCACACATGTGAATATTAAAGGAGTAAAACCATAAAACAAGGATAAATACATAGGAAATCAAACAAGACTAGATGAATGACATAGAGAAGAAGACAAAAATGGGAACAACACTCTTTGACATCTCCATTTGAGATAGAATAACAACATGCATGACCTAATTATTTTAGCTACCATGTTTTGGCAAGCCAGAGGAATTGGTGCAATTCCTCCTCTCATGTGTCTATAGTGTCCACTTTTATTTTTTAGGAAGGCACATGAGGATCTCAACAACCATCATCAATAGGATCATAAGGCTCCCAAGAAAAGGGGTAGACCTTCAAAAAATGATGGAGGATGAAGTAGAATTAAGAGGGTCATGAATCTCCTTAGCTACTATAAGTCAAGGTTTACATTACCTATCAAGGACATACATGACCCTAACACAAGGGTCATGACACACCTTGTTAGCTCTAAGCTATGCCCTGGTGGTTGATGGACTGATTTTAGCAAGACATACTTATGCATTACCCATCAAATGGTATAAGGGATGAAGTTCAACATTTCTAAATTCATTTTTAAGGAGATTTTTAAGAATGTGTTGGAATTCCACAAAGTGCATGAGACCTTAAGGTGGGGGTATCTACTGATATAGATATTAATGGAGGATATCAACATGAAAAATGGAGATGATAATAATATATGGGTGTTCCCACCCCATAATGACTCCCCTACAATGAAGTATCAAGACTTCATCTGCCCACCTAGATTTTTTCAAAAATATAAGACAAGGGTGTAAGGGTGGCGTGATATATATATCAAGGCCTTTGGGATTGAATATTTCATCTCTTAGGAGCTCCCCCAACATTTGATAAGAATGATGACCTTTGTCATAATGCAACATTTATATGTATTGTGCTTGGCACTCATAAATAAGAACTTGTCCAGATGGTTGAAGCTACCTTATGCATTTTTCACCAAATATTTCATGGTGGCACTAAGGAGGATTCCTAATGTGTAACAAATAGAGATCCTAATGAAAATTATGGATCAAGATAGGATCAGGTTGAGGTACCAATTTATGTGCCTTAGAGCAAGGCCATCAAAGATGAGGAGGATGACTCTGACAAAATAGATGTCCATCTCTTCTAGAGGGAGATAATAAATGGGTACATCTTCAACCTCTATTATGAAATGAAGATGTACAATAAGGGTGCAGATGCTAAAAAATATGATGATCACCCCTTCCTGATTGATGATAAAGGGAAGCCAACATCAAAGATGTAGGAGAAGACTCTCCAAAAGAAAAGGGGAAAGACACTGGAGGAGATTAAAAAGTGCATCAAGTTGAAGATTTCCTTCGAAGAACAAAGTAAACCCCTAGCCCCCAAGAAGCACATAAAATTTGCACTAAAGAGTGCTTCCTCTAGTAAGAAGCACAAAAAGAAGTTTAAGGGACCCATTGCATTCTTGACTATAACTCTGGTGACCCTTGCACCTAAAATGGAAGTGATTGAATAAGAAAGAGCAAGGACATACATCCTATAGATAGAAGATGAGGAAGAAGAGCCCAATACTAAATATGTATAGGAGGCCCTTCAAAGCAACACAATCACCATGCTTGAGGAAGTAGAGAAGTCGATGAGCTCCTCATCTAGTGAAGAATCCTCCATAATGCTCTCACAAATGGAAGATGAGAAAATAAGGGCATAGAATAAAATGGGGTTGAGCAAGGTGGATATTGATAAGGTGCTAGCACTTTAATAGAAATGTAAACTAGCCTAAGAAAAAATAGAGGCTCCAGAAGAGAAAAAGGCCAAGAAGGTTCCCGTAAGTATGAGACTAGCCATTAAAGTAGCTAAGAAAGTACCCAACACCCCCCTTAGGAAGGAAGAAAAATATATACAAGAGTCACAACTGAGTAGTGAAGGGGTGCCCAAGGAAAAAGAAGGTAGTACTGGTGCCTTAAAAAAGTAAATAGAGACAACTAAAGAACCTTGGCAATAACTTGGTAATTCTAGTGTTGAGGGAATTACCTTAGAGGTGAACATTGAGAAACCCCAGGAGGAAGAAGTGGATTAAGGGGAAAATTATAAGAAAAAACCCTTAAGGATCAAATAGGTGAGTCCTTTGAGGGAAGTGCCAAAGAGAGTGGTGGTGCTAATCAAGAGGAGGAAGAAAAAATAGAGATGGCCATCATTGAGAAGGATGATAAAGAACTAAGCATTAGGGAGAAGGTGTAGAAAGGATAGGGGATAAAGTCCTTTACATGTATGATATCATGCCCCCCAAGCCACCATAACTACGATGTGCAAATAAATTGCATTTGCATTTGATCATTATATGGATGAGCCTCATTTTGAGGCACCAAGAGTAGCTACTTCAAGCCTAAAATAGATTGAGGAAGGGGAGGATTCCCTCCTAATAAACCCTCATACCCTGAACCTGTTTCAATCTAGGAATTCATTGATTAGGATGGCCATCAAGGTTGTGTACCACATTATAATCAATGATGATAGGGTGAGAAAATGGAAGCAACTCCATAAAGAAGCCCAAGAGGAAGCACAAACCACTAAATTCAAACTACAAAAAATCTATGAGTGTATAGAGACATCTGAACCATCCCTGCTAGTTAACATCAATACTTTAGACCTCTCAGAGGTCAAAAAAATCTATGTGCTAGTGGAGTAGATGCTCCCAAGGTTAAAACCCAAGATGGCATAGGAAGAAGAAGATCCATGTGCCACACTATAGAAGGAGCTAGGTAATAAGCTCAAAGAGGTAGAATAACTCTTTACAAAACTATAAGAGGGCATAGATGCAGTCGATTCCATGTTCTTGAGCTTCTCCAAACAACTATAATTCATAGATGTGCACCTAAAGTAGGTAAAGGAGGAGAAGGAGAAGCTGATGGTGTAGGTATACTCGACAAGTAGGTCAGATTGAGTGTAGATCATGAAGAATGCCAATGCACTTAGCACTCAAATCAAAGACTAAAATTATAACTTGGAATCAATCTTTCATGCTTTATAAACTAGTCTTGTGAGCAAGGAGCAATCGTAGATATGAGTGTTAAAAAGGCTAAGGCAAATGTAGATGTTTTCTAGAAGGATTTGGAAAAGATTGATGTGCTTGTGATTAGTGCTACCTCCACAAAAATAGATAAAGACACTGAAGAAATAAAGCTTTCCATTAAGGGATTTGAAGACTTTATCACTAAGCTTAAGGAGAGCACGCCCAAGTTCTGCACCACTAAGGCCTTAATAGCCTAGTTTGAGGGTAGACTGGAAATTTTGTATGGGATAATGTTGGGCCCATTATTTTGATAAATACAGTATTCATGCTAGCATGACATCCACATCGATATGAGGCATCATTTTTCTTAATGATGATATTTTAGCATTTTGGTACTAGCTAGAGGGTTAAGTGCATACCTTATGCTAGCTAGCAGGTGGTTAACCAATTCCAAGATTTCCTAGGCAGCTTTGATGATTGGGTGATATGTGGTGATTATAACATGAAGTTCACAAAGTGATGGAGCTGGTGGGAATGATCATAAAGGTTCTAGTTTATCATTTAGTATATTCCACCCTAATAAAGATGCTCCTAAAGCACTATAAAATGAACTCGAATTAGTTGATGAAATAGATGTGAAAATAGTGCAACAAGATGTGAAAATAGTGCAGTGAAGATTTGATGAATTGAAAATGTTTTATAAACATTGTTATGGTATCCATTAGACTTAGGCTTATCATGGATTCCATGAGGGATCCATTGATATATTCCCAAACTCACCTATGAGCCTCTAGGCCATTAAGTAATATAAATTTTAACATATTTCCTATTATGAATTCTATATCCTTTAAAGATTTGATTAATGGTAATGATTGTTGCATCAAACCATACTCTGTTTGGTTGATATGTCTTTGAATTGCTATTTAAATGAGAAATAATGGTAATGTTTTAATTTCAACAAGTGTATATTAAGGAATGGTTATGCATGCTTATGTTTTACATCATTAATGTCATCCCTAAAAATATTAAATGACATCAAATGTAACTTGTATAAAGACTAAGTATATATATCCTACACCAAGCACTCCTACCCTTGCTAAAATCATGAGCCTAGTATGAACACTTAAAGTAAAAGCATCCCCTTGACCCTTTAAGTACTGAGATAATGTTAGGCTTAATTCAACAAAGGATTGGACCCATATGAATCTAAGATTAGTCCACCAAAAGGCCTGTGCCTATAGGCCACTAGGCTTAGCCCATGAAAGGCTTATGCCTAGGGATCTACTTAAAGCCTTCTTTGAATTGACCAAGTCCCATAATTGATATCTTGTGCCATGGCATAACTAGCCTAATGTGGGCCTTGGTTCCTTTGAAATTATGATTAGGTGGGTGCATAAGGCATGTGCCTTATGTGAATTTATGCTTTCACAACTAAGTGTAAAATGTTAAGCACAAAGGAAATATCCCATGTTTGCACCTAGTTGTAATAAGCCAAGAACTGACTAAGATAACTTTGTGTGCCCTTATCTACAAAATTGTGTGACATTGGGTGCTATTGCATGCATCTTGGCCATGAAAATATGTGCTTATGAGTGGATAAATCTAGGATCATCTCCTAATATTTTTGATTTTTTTGAGTCTGCGATACCATGATACATATCACACACCTTCCCATTTATGTGTGGTGCCATGATTCACATCCTACACCTTTTTATGTAGTTATTTTTGAGTGTTTATATCAGTGATGGTTACTACTATGTGCCTAATTTTTATATATATCTTGATATGACACTTATATGCCTTACTACATGTCTCATAGATGTTTTGATTATTTACTCATTATCGTGATGACATATTATCCACATATTAACACATGTTTCTACATGATTACATATTTTTACATAATATGATATAGTTAACTATTTTATTTTGTGATGAGTAGTTTTTAGGATGAATCTCTCACCTGAAAAGGGGGCGTATTAGTGGGTTTTTCATAAATATTCAATCTTCCATGTATACAAAAATATTTTTTTTGGCATAGGTTACAAGATTTATAAATTTTAGTTTGATTTAGATTTTGGCACAAATTACAAGATTTAGTAATTTAAGAATGGTTCAAATTATTAGTTTAGTTTAGATATGACACATATTTTTAGATTCAAACACATTTACATGAAAAAAAGTTATAGGCTTTCAGATATTTACAAATTCATTTAGATTTTTGGGGCATATGTAATGCATATGCACACACTTTTCAGTAATGAGTTACAAAGGTTTTCAAAATTTTTAGATTTATATGCATGATATTATATATAATGTTAGAACCTATTAGATTATACTTTGGATCATGGAAATTATTCATGCACATACACACTATTAAATATATTTATTGTTTGCATCAATGATATACAGAGGTGAGCACTTTAAATCTATAAGTCCATATACAATAGTTGATTTAACTAAATGAATAATACAGTTGAGGTTAAATTATTCTAAATGGATTATGAATTAATCTGTGACCCCAATATGTGGCTCAGACATTTCATCTTGTGGTTCAAGATCAATTATGTGAGTAGTGTGGTTGAGGTTTAATGATGCTCAATGACCTAGGTACTACTCCCTATTTTAGGGTTAGGGAATTTATCTTTACAACCTATGGTCTTGCCTTAGTACACATATTTGGGGTATGATCACCCCAAAATTTTCCAAATGATTCAACAATAAATCAAAACTGTTCAATGCTTCAACAAGGAAGCATCATCTCCAATGACATGACAAAATGAAAATGGCTCACCTACTTCGACATGTATTCCTTCCTTGATTTTTAAGTTTCAATTTCATTTCAAATTTCATAATTCATATATTGACATTGATCATTTCATATTCATTATAGGTTATATGGATTAATACCCACATTCATATCCTTATCACAAAGATAAAGTGTGTTGTACACACTCAAATACATTTACGTATCTTTTTACTCTAGAATTTTACTTCATTTCAATACTAGAATAAAAGGGGAGTATTTTTAGATACTAAAATATTGTATTAGATACTTTGAAATGTCATTTTTTGACCTACCTTCACCTTACATGAATTGTGTGTACACATATGGATCTTATTTTCCCTTCTCTCTCATCTACATCAATTCCATGTGTATGACCTTCTCAATTTTATATTATCCACCATAGGAATTCCATAGTCTATGTCTAACCTATTCAAAATCATATTCAAACTATCTCAAGTTCATTAGATCAATATTTCTCCCTTTTGGAAAAATATGCTAGACTTAAACTATTCCAAAATTTTAGAATCGTCCAAACCTAACAAACTCATCTTGTGCCAAGAAACATATATTTTCAAAATAAAAAATCATCCTATTGGTTGGTTTTATGTTTCACATGTCGGTGGTGTGAAAAAGAACCCAAAAAGTCCCATATAAATACACAAGAGGTCTAAGCCTATTCCCATCTATAATTTGTCAAGAAAACCTATTATACACATTTTCACATTTAAAGGGGAAATCATATTATTTATAATTCAACCATAAATCACAACGAGTAGGTTCTATCCAAGTCTGAAGCACCTCAAAGCCATACTAAATTTGTCATTTTCCAAGTGTCAAAAACTAGATCATAGGTTGCATTTATTGAAGGAAAACTATTGCACACATACACCTAATAAAGAGAACTACATGCAATTTGAATTCCCTCTTGAGAGTATTGGATATGTAGGTGACACTAAACCATTCATTGGAGAGCTATTGGTTTTAGCTCAACCCACATTTTTCCTAATTTTAGCCCTAAACCTAATGTCTAAAGTAGACCTAGGGTTTAAAAATAAGGAGGCACAATTTTGGAATTATGCACAAAACTAAACCTCGGGATTGTACATAGAGACATTTTACAAGTAGGAATGATGACCTTTATATAAATATAGAAGATAAATATACTTAGATTAATCTATCTAGTTTCAAATGTTAATGTTAGTTGGTACTGTCTATAAGTTGATGAATCTATCCAGGTGCATCTAGAAACATAGTTCCTGATATGAGTGACTCTTGATCTAGTTTACCACCATTTATGCCACATGCAATTAGTCTTAGTCCTTAAAAAATAGAAAAAATGTAAGTATATATATATATATATATATATATATATATTAGATCAGTGTGTGGCTTTTGACTTGAGCTATAACTGATTTTAGGGCACAAATTGGGGCCCCAGTCCCTTAGAGAACTATAGAACCATTAAAACTTTAATCACATTAACACCATTGAGGAAAAAACCACATCCAAACTATAAATGCCCTTTGATATTCAAACTTAGTTGGGGCTGGGCGCAACCAAACCACTTCACCAATCCTTCTACATATCATTGGCTAAAAATGCTAAGTATATTAGCCCTTTAGGTCTTATCTATTTATAACAAGTGCAATCATATTCGACCTTCCAAATTCAAATGAATGGTTCTTATCATATTCCATATAATCTAAATTAGTTAAAAGTTATATATTTTTAGATCATGTTAATAAAAACAATAAGGTAAAATAATAACTACAAGTCCAATTTGATAAATTTTCCTTGGAGGTGGATCAAAATTTCACCTTAATTATCCATTGGATAAATCCCCTTTGTGCGGTTATCAAAGTTCCCGTAACTCTCCTTGGCACAATTCCCATAAGAATGGGTATAGACAAAGAGAGTATTCTATGGCTTGGTGTCACTCATGCAATTGTTATTCCCTTTTTAGTTCTCCTCCCATAGACATTATTTTCTTGAGGGAGATCATGGAGGATGGAATTCTCCTTGTAGTGGATATGGATCAAGTTAGTGGATTCACCCTCTATGGTGTAAGTTCTCACATTTGACATTGAAAATATCTTCACAAAGGTAGAATTTGATAAAGAAGAATGAAAAAAAGAGAGAATAAGATGGTATCCAATACCTAATACAACAAATATAATCGATAACAAGAGGTGGGGAGACAAGTATAAGGATTCTCTTCCTCTTCTATCAATTAAATTGGTGGTGTTTGTGGCCAAATTGGGATTCTTTTTATTATGTTGTATTTTTTTATAAAAAAAAAAAAATTATTTTATAGTGATCATGGTGTACTTTATCATTTGATTTTAATGATGTGAAATTTATATTTAAGGTGTGATCACTTTTCACTTGATTTTTTGATTGAGAATGTATCTATTTGTATTTTCTTAGTGAATCTATTTACATGATTTTAATTTAAAAAACTTGAATCCAACGACTTAGGCTTAATTTTCTATAAGTCACTTGTTTGATGTAGAAAAAATATCCATTCTATATTCAAATTATATGACCAATATATGAAGTGGTTGTGTTTAATGGGATGATCTCAAATTCTAAAAACATTAACTTTCATAATAAAAGTCCAAATAAAAATCCCAAGGTAGCTTGATAAAATGTTAAAATTGTGTGAAATATCACATTGAACTCATTAGTTTCAAAGTACCTAACAAATAATGATGGTACAAACCATAAGCAAATTTGATGGAAAAGATACCCCTCATTCATGGTAGTTATCTTGATGGTTACAACATAAGACATTTTTACCAAATAACCCAACCACACACCTCATTCCCTCCTCCCACTTATATGTATTAATGTGTGTGTGTGTGTGTGTATCATGTCATACTAATTTCATGACAAACATGCATACAATTTCACAAATTAAATCCATTGTATGGTTGTTGAATTAGTAATACAAGATTTAAAACATAATAAAATTCTCAACTATTTTAGAGGCCTAAGCTCTTACATTTACACAATATAAGTATTCTTGATAATGAACACTTAGATGCACTCTAGTGTAATAAGTCTTGTGCCAAAAAAATTATGATAAAGAAGGAAAGAAAAAAATAGAAAGTGTAAAGTACTACAAAAGTACTAAATTGGACTCTATAAAAAAGCCTTTTTGTATTATGAATATGATTTCATGATTAAACTATATAGTTTTGAGTCAATCTACATTGACCCATATTTCATTGGTAGTGTTTCACAAGAACCCATCTGTCATTAGTATAAACGTTCCACTCAACACTCATTTCATCCTGGTGAGGATAATAATAGTGAAGTACTAGGACTTCTTAGGAGGTCACCCATCCCAATACTACTCCAGTTCAATCATGTTTCATAGTAAATTTCCCCCCACAATAAATGACACTTAGCTTGTGATAAAACTCCTCATATTTAGTGCCACAAAAGTAATATATAATAAAAAATTCTCATATAAGGGAAACCACTCCATTTCACACTAGACAATATTACCCAATTTAGAAACTCAATAGTATAAGTACAATTAATAAATTATAGCCATAATTTCCCAGCACTGTGGCATATAAAGATAAATGCAACTCATAGTATAAATAAATGGAAAATCAAATAATAATTATATATTAGATAAATTTGTCATTCCCTAATATAATGTTTTATATATATCAAAAGTAAAATGAAACATTATATTTATTGTAGTATTTTATTATCCAACATAACATGTACAATTTTTTGGACAAAATTCATAATTCTCAACAATGAAAACCTATCATTGGTGCAAATCAATACAATGCATGAAAAATTAGAATATGCATGGATATGCACCCATATTTACACAAAATAAAAGGCACAATCAATGGAAGCTGCTTAGGTTCTTTGTCTTGAATGAGTGCATGTTTTATTCTCCTTATCTATGGATCAAACATGGCTTTGATACCAGATAATGAGACTGGTTTAGATTTGCATACAATTAACACAAAAATAATGGAGAGAAAGAACATAGAAATAATGATATATTTCTCACACTGTAAATATTTCCTCTATAACATATTCATTCAGGTGTTTACAAATATATAGGAATGCCTTTCTTATAAAGAGGGTGAACTGTATCACCACAAATATCTCCTCATATCCATATAAATACTCATAAACCTATATGCATAATATTGTTGTAATATACAATAATATATCTAACAAACAACCTATTTTAACAACTAACCAAATATATTATAATAACTAATGTTCATACCAATATTTCCTATCAGTTTCATCATGGTAATTCACATGGGAAAATCATGAGTTGAACTCTTTAATTATTCCTATATCTCTTTGTTTGTCTACACAAGCCTATTTGTGCCTCATCCTTTACCTTTCCTTAGGTATAAATTTATATAATTGCTATCCATTTCCTTGTAATATATCGATACATAACCAAATCAAAGTGTATTGACTTAGGATAAATAAAAAAATGAGAGGCATAGGATCCATAAATAAAAATAAATAAAAGTAAGTGTGAAATGGTAGTAGTACTAAAATCATTCAAATATTAAATTTTGAGGACACCACCTCTATATGTCATTCTGGTTTTTCATATAATGAGTGATAAGTTCTAGGTTTCAATTTTAATTTAGCAATGTAGATTATAGTATATATTTTTTATAATATAATTATATGAAGGGACTATACCGTAATACATTTTTAGAAAGACATACCCAAACAACCAACTATAATCTAGTTATAATAGTAGAATCCAGTTATAAACAATCCATAAAAACCAACTAATAGCTATCCATTCAAACAACAAACCATATAACTAGTAAGACTAAAGTATACTAATAAACAATAGCTATAATGACAAAGAGTTAAACAAAACTAATGTTATAAAGTTGATTCAAAACAAAACCACCAAAATAGCATCAACCAAACTAAGAATAAGGTTTATAAAAAATCTAATACATAAAAACTAGACCAACTTTAAGAAAAATTAACATCATAATTGTATACACAAAATATTTTCAAAATCTATCAATTAATGATGCTCTCTTTTGTAGAAACCTATCGAGTCTCAATCTCTCTAAGTGCATTCCTTAAAGGGTGCATTGAGAAAGGGGTGGGTAGACCATTGGTGCTTCATAGGATTTTTGTCCTCTATACTACCACTTGCTATCAATACAAACTTCTGCTATGTACTCCCCTAAGCCTTGTCTCCTCTCTTTTACACTCTTAAAATATTTTACTACCTTAATTATCCCTTTCCTAAGCCTAAAACCCTTTTTTATGGTTTACATTACACTATCAGCCCCATCAAACTTTAACTCAAATTAATAAAACATACTTAGGGTCTAGGTTGGCCCCAGGCTGACTTAGACCAAGACCTAATTTGTTTTTATCAATAATGATATATAGTCGATTGGGATGACCTTGTCAAATAAACTTTTGGAAAGGTTTAGGGTTAGATTCATCTATATATACACATGCATTTCACCATTTATTAGAGAGAAAAGAGAGTTAATTATTCATTTGTGCTTATTTACAATATGCTCTTCCACCATTCTACTTGAGGATTTATAGCTTAAGATCTACACTTGGAGAAGAATCTTGTCTTGTGGAAAAGTTTTGGATGATTTAGCATTTATTTGTAATCCTTACAAACCACAAAAACCTCTTGTGAAGCACCTTTGGCTAAGGGAGAGATTGAGTCTTGACGGGTTCATATTTAAGGTAAGTATCTCTAACTTTACTCTATTTTAGGAGATAGAAGTATCATAAGTAATGGATTTTGAACATCTTACTCTCTCGATACATTAGGATTTTACCTATACATAACTTAATTAGGATTCTCCTATGCATGCTTAATTTTATCTTTACTAAACCTAACTTTGTGCCAAAAGATTTGGTAAGCACTATATTAGATTTTACTTTACTTGTGTCATTTACTTTATGAATATGAAAACATAAGTCCTAGCTAGGATTATTGCATAGTGTTACTTGAATGGAGGATTTGGAACCCTCCCTAGTGATGTTATTGTGGTAAGATATTGTTTGGTTAGGTCTAGTGGATCCATCTTAGTCGTGACCCTGAATATCTAATGTATGAACAATCAAAAGTGTAAGTAGTATTTATATTCTCTGAGATAGGATTGATTAATATATCAATTGCATTTTCTTTTGCATACATTTTGGTGAACCTGATGTGAATTAAACCTTTATGGGTTTTCTTTCATGATTTCATTTTTTCATCATATTTTTATTTTTTATTTTTACAGTAATGTATCAAACCAGTCAGTATAGTTCTAATAGTCTGTGTTCAGGTTTAACACATAGTCATTCAAAAATGAATCTGTTCTATCTATGTAGGTCTTCTAAAAATATAGGTTATTGGGTCAATTAGTTTAACACAATATTATTTTTTATCTCCACATTTGCATACTCAATCGAACTAGTCAAGTATGTTCATAATTCTCTTCTTTCAACATATAGGTCTGTAAACATTGTCGAGCCAGTTGACTCTATTCACAACTTCTTCTTTAGTACACAGGTTTTGCAAACTCCATTGAACCAATTGAGTCAGTTAATTTTTTTTTAAAATCAACATTTAAACATCACAACATAAAAATTTTCAATCTAAGAATCATCCAACCCACCAAGGTTCATTTTTTCTTTCTCTGTCATTTTAATTATTTCTTTTCAGTACTATTTTTCATAAGTTTATAGTTTGTAAAATTGCAACCCTACAACCAACTAGGTTAACCCACTTGACACAGTTCTATAGCCTGTATTACATCTAGAAGACATAGTCAACCTATTTAACTATGTTCTTTTAGATCTTGATTTTTTAGAATATTAGTGACCTAGTCAACTCTATTCTACACTATTTGTATATAGTGTCACCTGAACTGATTCTGTGTTTTTCACAATCAAATAATTAACCTCTTTTTAATATTAATTAATTCACATTTCTTTTTAGTTGTTTGCATTCTTAGAGTAACAAACATAGATTAAATAGGTGGTTTTATAAATTATTGATTTAGTCACACTATTTTTTTCTCTTTTGTACACACATACAAATAACTTTACATATAAAAATCATTAAACATGTCTTCCCAAGGCCTATCTATTTAGATTTCATCACCAAGGGGGAAGCTGACTTGGTTTTTTGGCTAAGTATAAACATGTGGTTGATTGTATTTATTGGAAAAGCACCCGATGCCCTTATCACTGTAGGATTATGAAGTAAGGAGGTAGTCCCCAATACCAAGCTAATACAATCAGTAATATAGATCCATTTCAACCTAAACATCTTAAAACCAAATTTAGATTACTTTTTAGTTCCTCATCATAGCTAACTTTCTAACCACATTAAAATTAAGCTTAATTATAACTTAATAACACTTATAATGACTAATTAGTTAGTATTTAATTTCAATTTTTTGCTTGCTCTTTGATCATTATATATTATATTATAAAACTTGCATCAACTGGTGTTGGTGCAAGGTTTATGTTGTGTGTTCCAATTAGATCAATTACATTGATCCAATTACTAGTGTGATTAATTTCATTTGCTTAGATTTTATCTTGCAAAACCTTTATTTGTTTTAGAAATATATCATTTCTACCAATAAAATATCTTATAGGCTATTTAGACTCTCTTCCTGCAATACACAATCGATCTATTTGACTGTGTTTCCTTATCTTCTTGTTTAGCCATTATCTAAGCAATACACAATCAACCTGTCTGATTATGTCTTCTTGATTATTGGCATATTCCCTATTCAACAGTACACCATCAATATATACAATGGTGTATTCTCTTTAACCTATTCCAATTCTATCCCTTACATCACAAAGTTAACCAACTCAACTATGTCCTCTTGTTTTCCTATTATGTGAAATTTTTCATACTCTGTCGACCTAGTCAATTTTGTACCTATTGGCCAACACTGTTCTCTAATTGGTTAACTATGTCTCTATTTTTCATTCTTATTTCTTTATCTTAGACTCTTTCCTCAAGCATCATGAAAACCCCTATTAGATTCTTTTTGGACAACCTGAATCTATTTAGACACTATATGGGGTGCTCTTTTCTTCCTATCTTTACTTACCAATATGATCCTCACTCTTGGAGTACCTCTTCTCCTCCCTCATATTTTTATTGTAACATGGTTCAAATTAATCCAATAGATGAGATTGGTGGATCCTATCCTTTTCATACCTATTAAGACAATTCCCATCTTCAAACATCTCACTATAATGTGGGGAATTTTGACACAAGTCTATCTAATAACCCCTAGCAAACCTCCCCCTAATACCAATTTGAGGAATCTTCCTAAAAATACTAACCCACTAATTGACACCACTCAGATTCTTCCACAAATAGTGTAACAAATGAACATAATGCAAAAATTTAAAACCTCCTAAATGATGCAACTACACCATCATTTGATCAACATGGCTAATCAACCTCATGTTCTTCTCCCTTAAAATAATCAAAAATTTATTCCTCCACCTTTTAGAGATGCTATAAGAATGCCATCCCTCAACCTATCATGCACAATAATATGCTTCAACACATCCAAAATGAGCCTTTATCCCATTTCATTGTTTATATTGATATTGGTAATATATTTTAAACTATTAAATATGATAGGACTAAAGACTGGATATTTTCTTAAGGCATTTGACAATATTTATAATGAGTGGATCCAAACTAATACTTTTGCCACAACCAAGATTTTAGTTAAATTTTTCATCAGTGAGGTATTTAAATGGTACAACCAACTTACCCAACATTCTATATGGTAGCTAGAGGATTTAGTCAATCCTCTAGTTAAAGAGTTTAAACACAATGATCTTCCCAAAAATTGCCTTAGTCATTTCATCAATGCTAAGAAATCTCCCACCAAATTAGATCATGATTTAATCAAATGATGGAAATATTTGGATCACAAGGACAATCACAACATGATTGATGAAAACTTATTTAAACTATTTATAACAACATTAACACCTTCACTTTAATACAAAGTTTGAAATTTTACTCCTCAGACGTTAAATGAAGCTCTTCACCAAGCTAAAAATCAAGACTTCTTAATGAAACCATTTGACCCTGATACTAAAATAATTAAACGATCTTTTCAACATTAAACTAATGAAATAAATAATAATCCTCCTCAACCCAAACCTGGAGTATCTAAAGCCAACAATCCCTAACCTTCTCATATGCCATTAACCTTGCATCAAATGAAATAATTTTTAGCACCCTCTAAACCATTCACTTACCTCAATAATCCCCCTAAATGGTATGAACCTAATCAATTTTATTGGTTCCATGCCAATATAGATCATTACCATGAAACATGTAATGGGCTTACCAAATTTATTGTTTCCTTTATGCTTGGTGATTCATTCAATCATGAAGCTATGATTCAAATCCATCATCAAGATTACATTAATGCTTCTCAAAAGAAACAAGCTTCGAAAGCTTCTTCTTCTAATAACCCAAAATAATTTTTTACATCTAATGCTCAATAATCTAATAAGGATATTTATTAGATTGATGTTGATTATGACCAATATTACACCAATTCCCAATACATAAATACGATTAAGGTCAATTTGATTTGTAAACCTTACAAAACAAAAGAATTTTCTAAAAATGGATTCTACATATCTCAATTCCTTAGTTGATTAGAATTGGTACAAAAATCTAGGATTAAGTAGAATTAATCAGATAACTTTTTAAACTCATTCCCACATATAAAAATTTCTGACTCTATGTCATTTACAACTTCTCATGTTTATTTTTAGTATTTTTTCAATCCATTTACAACTGAATTAAAACAATATACATAATAACCTGAAAGTAAAAATGACACCGTAAGTGTTAATGAAGTTCACCCATAATTTGGTCTATGTCTTCAGGATTTTAGTTAACTACAATCTAATCCACTATAAAATGATTCAAATGTCAACAATTACCAAATTACATCAATATGGATTTAATGAACATGTAATAGTGCTAAAAACCTAACTGCGTAAAGAATCTGCAATTGCTCAACAAAACATCTTCTTCTAGTTTGTAGTACTTCTTTATCCTTCTCTATACATATGGGCAATTCTCTATTTGAATACATCTGTAAACTCTTAAATGGGCATAATTATGAATATAATTGCCTCTTCATTCTGACAAAACTTCAACCATGATAATCTCGCTGTAGCTATATAAATACATCCCTCATGGCCAAAGGCATTTAAAAATAGACATATTAAAGACACAATTTACATGTTTCTCTATATCAATATAGAGTTAAAAAAATACATCCCTTCCTTGTCTATCACTATATATATATATATATATATATATATATATATATATATATATATATATATATATATATATATAAGAAATGATTGAACTCTGGGATCAGATCTTGTGTGTTTGTCAACACACTACAAATAAACTCTGTAACCTCATTAACAACCTTACAAAATAGAAAGGTCACTAATAAATGAGTCTTACATTTCTTTGAGTATTATCACACAACCATTGCCATAGCTTAGGTTTATGCATTATCTATAATTCCCAAAATGTGTATATAAAGAAAATTATAGACTCATTACCTTTCTTCCATTTTATCTCAGTTTGAGTGCATGTAGTTATCCCATAGAATAAATAAATGAAGTAGATCTCATTTTTACCATGGATTCATGGATTTGTAAACTTGGATAAAAGCAAACTTGGATTAAAAAGGATGTCTCACCAATATACATGGCTTTATCCCTCACCATTGAGCTTGGCCTTCAAATAGACATTTTCATCCAATGCCAATGATTTTATTAAATAGGCAAGAACATCATCCTCTATGCCCAAGACTTAGAATCCTTTCATTAATACACAACTCAGTGGTAAGCTTTGGTGTTCTCATTGAATTCGATGTACAAATACCTATTTTTTTGTATTTCTTCCATGGTTGAAAAGAGGCCATATTAAAATAGAATAAAATAAAATAACATAGTCTACAAATATATCCTTCCCTATGACCCTTATAAACTTTACAACATGGATGATGAAACCTTATAGATATATCTTACATCGACCAAGTGGATTGGATTACATGCCTTTACAAATGAAATGTATCCATAGACTTCCAAAATATATGAAATGTCCATCATTTGGGTTGCTATGGGTATCTATAGGCACATCTATAACCATACTTATTCCCACGTATCTAAAATAGCCTCGGCTCATAATATATTTATAACCTCTATCCTCTATGAAAAATAGACAATTTATCTAAAATAACAGGTCCTTCAATTTTATTTCATCATCATAGACTCCATGAATGTGACCAACACCTTTCAATTTCATGTATAGAGGTGTGGGCTTATCTTTAATTGATGCTAATGGTTAAAACCAATGAACTTTGTTTAAACTATGTTCATGTTCCTGATAACCAAAAACATATGGTCAAGGTCATTCAATGGTCGAAGGGCCATTCGAAATGGAATGAAAAAACTGATGTCCATTTGGAATCCATATATTTTTAATAGACTCTACTTGGCTTGGGTAGACTAATAGAAAATGTGTCAAGCCATGTTAATAGAAGGATGTATCATTTAGACTCAAGCTTGGATCCCTATTCCTATACATCTTTCATGGCTCAGTATATTTATCCTTCATGACCTCACTACTTGGCCTCTCTATATCAGTTTGTGTCTCACCCATGGCTTTACTAAGAATGGATGACTCACCCTAGCTTCACTATAAACCATTGAAGGGTCATCAGGTCCCCCTTACTCTTCTCATGACATGATATCCCTTTATAAACAAAGATCCCACCTTGTTCGGTTGAAACATTAAGAAGCCTTTAAATAGGCTTTTGAAATAACTATAACCATGGCTATGGCCATGTATGACATCTTTTTATTAAAGAAATCTTGAAGCTAAGTTTAAATTCAAGTTGGTTATTATTCGATTCACTTAAGTTGGGTTCCAAGCTATCACCGTCAAACTTGGTTAATTATATAACCTTCGAACTGGCCAAAATCTAACTTAAAATAGCCATGTTGAGTTGGTACTTGAGCTGGTACTCAGGTTGATTTGGGGTGCTAGGCAAGTTGGGGTGTCAAGTAAGTTGGGTTGACTATCGATTTAGGTTGCATTATCGAGTTGGGTTAACAACTTATCAAATAGAGGAGGTGGTGGCAAGCCACATGATGGCCTAAGGATCCACCATGTGGGCTTCTCCAATTGTTCCTTACCATGATGATAGAGTCTCCTTCCATCATAAAAGTGGATTCCACTAGCTAAAATCTTCATAGTTAGCCTTTTATTGACAAAATAGTGACTCGAGTAGTCCTCCAGACCAAACTTCCCCATAAAGAGTCTTTTATCCTCAAAATTACCAAGAATCCAACTAAACCTATTACACGGCTTTTTGTATCACACCAACAAAAAAAATCTACAAAAATTCAAATATCAAACTAGAATTTCAACCTATATATGAAGAGTAAAATAAACTCTGTATCTATTCTACCACATGACCTGTTACCCAAAATAGTCATACTATTTGGTGGCTTCTCTCAACCCCTGCACTACATGACGGTTAAGGTATTGTCCTTGTTATCACACAAGGGAAATCATTGTGATACATACACCTAAGGATTTACAAATAACTTGCACATTTTTATACCTACATTTTTACAAACATTTCCCATCTATGGGTTTTTAAAAGTACACTTACATGACATGATAAAAAAACATATATGTGTGTATAGAGAGTTTGTAATACAAACATTGCCCATATTACTGTGAGACTTAGACATATACAATGTCAATTATGAAAATGTGTAATAGATTAATATATCTCAAGGTGAATAATACACATTACTTGAGGGTAATCAAGGGAACAGTAAACAACAAAATTAACTCCTATGTCCCTCAAATCTTTCCCTATACCTATCAACTTCAAGGTTAACTTGGAGAGTTTTCCATAATAAGAGATAATATACAAACACACAAATCTATAATTAACTATAAGTAAATATCATTTAAAAGTGAGAAGAAACCAAGAATTTTAAACCTATCTCAAGGTTCCCTTCACCATCTGACTGCTCCCTAATTCATATCCCCATAATTCATCCAATTGAGTTAGTTTCTGAAATCTTATCACAGTAGAAAACTTGAAAAAAGAGATAACAAAATCTTATAAACATAAGGGTTATATATTTATTTCCTAAATCTATTTAGGTATTATCTGAATAAAGTGTTTGAAGTAAAAGTTAAGCATATAAAATAATATCATAGTCATGCTTATCCAAAACTATCTAATTAAACCCTGTAATCCATAAGGGTTGTTCCCTCTTGATGGATTTAATCAACTAAATAATAGTGGTTTCATATTTTCAAATCTATTTACCAAGATTTAGATGATCCATTAAACATTCAAAAGGCTTTCAAAAGTAATTCTGCATAAAAGGTATATTTTATATCCAGAGTACCCGACATAAAGGTTATCCTAATTACAACCAAAATTATGCAAATAGTTACTTTGAAAATAAATCATACCTCTTTGTAAGACTAAAAAATGCACCTATTAAGTATTGGCTAGTTCATGTTGGTGTCTTAAACAACTTCCTATTTTCTTCTTGCAACTCTTAACAAATCTGTGAACATACCAATCTATAAACCAGTTTAAAAAATTAACACTTAGATTGCAAAAACTTGTCCAATACTAAACATCACCTTTTTGCCATTTCCATATATTCCCATGGAACTGGTGTTTTCACTTATTCCAATAATCAAGGACATAGGTATCCATAGTATGATTAATAATCCAAAATAATAAGGCTACACAACTAGCTAGCTAGACCAAAATATTATGTCAATACCAATATGAAATCAGATCATAACCATACCTTAATCTGCCCTCTGTGTAAGATTGGTAATCAAACTACAATAGATTCCTCTTAGAGATGTATTACTAAAAATGCCTTGTATTTTATTTGAATGCTTCCTGAGGAAGAAAGGTTGTTCATTTCACAAAACCATCTCACACTTCAAGTGACCATATGTTGTTCTTCATCTATGTTGATCCTATAGAGCTAGTGGTTTTAGAACCTTGACTGTTAGATACTTGTCTTCTTCCAGTGAATTGAAACACCTTCACACTAGCCTTCCTACATGGTTAACTTAAACAAAAGAATCAAAACCACAATATGATATTTAAGAAAAACTCCAATAAAAGTATATCATAATCGAAGCAAGGCCCTGCAATTAACCTGACTCTGATATAAAATTTGATATGTAAACCATACAAAACAAAGTGGTTTTCTGAAAATGGATTCTACATATCTCAACTCCTTAGTTAATTAGAATTGATGTGGAAATCTAGGATTGAGTGGAATTAATTAGATAACTTTTTAAACTCATTCCCACATATAAAACATTTTGACTCTGTGTCATTTACAACATTTTGTGTTTATTGCTAGTATTTTGTCAATCCATTTACAATTGAATTAAAACAAAATATAGAATAAATCAAAAGTAAAAATGACACTAGATGTGTTAACAAAGTTCACCCATAAGTTGGGCTACATCTACAAGATTGCAGTTAACTACAATCCAATCCATTATAAAATGATGCAAATGTCAACAATTACCAACTTACATCGATATGGACTTAGTGAATCTATAATAGTGTTGAAAACCTAACTACATAAAGACTCTAGAATTACTCAACAAAACATCTTCTAGTCTATAGCACACCTTTATCCTTCTCTATACATATGGGCAATTCTTTGTTTGAGTGCATAGGTAAACTCGTAAATGGGCATAATTATGAATAGAAGTGCCTCTACATTCTGATGGACTTGTAACCTCGATAACCTCCCTGTAGCTATATACATACACTCCTCATGGATAAAGGCCTTTAAAAATAGATGTATTAAAGACACAACTTATAAGTCTCTCTATATCAATACAGATTTATAGAAATACATCCCTTGTCTATCACAATATATAGAAGAAATGATTGAACTCTAGGATTAGATCCTATGTGTTTTTTAACACACTACAAATAAACTCTGCAACATCATTAACAACCCTAAAAAATAGAAAAGTTAATTATAAATGAGTCTTAGATTTCTCTGGGTATTATCACATGACCATTTCCATAGCTCTGGTCTCTGTATTATCTATAATTCCCAAAATGTTTATATAAATAAAACTATAGGTTCATTACCTTTCTTCTATTTTGTCTTGGTTTGAGTGCATGCAATTATCCCATAGAATAAATAGATGAAGAATATCTCCTTTTTACCATGGATTCATGGATTTGTAAACCTGGATAAAAATAATCTTGGCTTAAAAAGGATGTCTCACCAATATAATTAGATTTGCACCTCACCATCGAGTTTGGCCTTTAAACAAACATTTTTGTCTGATGTTACTAATTTTATTAAACAAGTGAGAACATCATCCTCTACACCCAAGACTCATAAGTATTCTGTTGATACACACCCTGATGGCAAGTTTTGGTGTTCTTATTAAATTTGATGCACAAATACCTATTTTTTAAATTTCTTCCATGGTTGCAAAAAGGCCATATTAAAATAGAAGAAAACATAATAATGTAGTCTACAAATATATCCTTGCTTATGACCCTTACAACCTTTATATAGGCATGATAAAACCTTGCAGATATATCGTGCATCGACAAGGGGGACATGATTACGTGCCTTTACAAACAAAACACATCCATAGACTTTTAAAATATATGAAACATCCATTGTTCACATTTATGTGGGTATCTATAGGCACATCTATAGTTGTAATTATTCCCACATATCTAAAATGGCCACAACTCATAATACATTCACAAACTCTATGAAAAATAAGCAATCTAGTTAAAATAATTGGTCCTTCAATTTTCTTTCATCATCATAAAATCCATAACTATGACCAATGCCTTTTAATCTATATATAGAGGTATGGGCCTATCTTTAATTAACACCAACGAAATTTATTAAAATCATGTTTGTGTTCTTATAACCAAAGACATATGGTCATAGTCATTCAATGGTCAAAGGGCCATTGTAAATGGAATGAAAAAACTACTGTCCATTCAGAGTCCATATATTTTTAATAGACTCCACTTGGCTCAACAAAACTAATATAAAATACACCGAGCCATGTTAATAAAATAACATATCATTTAGACTCAGGCTTGCATCCCTATTCTCGTACATCTTCTATGGCTTGGTATATTTATCCTTCATAGCCTCACTACTCAGCCTCCCCATCTTGGTCCATGTCTTGCCCACAGATTTACTAAGAATGGACGACTCACCCTAGCTACACCATAAATTGTTGAAGGCTCATCAAGTCCCCCTTACTCTTGTCATGATGTGATATCGCTTTATAAACAAATATCCCACCTTATTCGGTTGAAACATTGAGAAGCCTTTAAATAGGATTTAAAAATAACTATAACCATGGTTTTGGCCACATATGACATATTTTTATTAAAGAAATCTTGAAGCTAAGTTTAACTTCAAGTTGGTTGTTACTAGCCATGCTGAGTTGGGGTGTCAGGGGAGTTGGGTTGACTACCAAGTTGGGTTACACTGTCAAGTTGGGTTGACAACATGTCAAATAGAGGAGGTGGTGGTAGGCCACGTGGTGGCCTGAAGACCCACCATGTGGGCTTCTCTAATTACTCCTCATCATGGCAATATAGTCCCCTTCCATCATAAAAGTAGACTCCATTGACTATGGTCTTTGTAATTGGCCCTTTTACTGATGAAATAGTAATTTGAATAATCCTTTGAATCATAATTATCATCATAACCAAACACATAAATATCCCATCACCAAACCTAAAAAACCATCATTAGAATAAAAAATTCTCAAAGATACCACCACTACTCACTTATCTTTTGAAACTAATGAGGAACCATCTCCTCCTTCCAAACCTCCAACTACTTATATTCCTCCTAAACTTATTTTACCTTCTAAGTCTCATACTGGTTCTCCATCTTTCAAAACCCATAGGAAATTCCTAGAGGAGCTCAACACTATGCCTTGAAAAATTCCTCTCATTGAGTTAGTTCATATCTCTACTTATCATCGTAAGTTCCTTCATGTAAAAAATTCAAGAAATTGAAGAGCCATATCCTTTAGAAGAGGAACCATCTTCTCACGAGACTCAACCAACTAAAGTGCATACCATTGAATCCATTTATCCTTCTTCAAAAACCTCCATAAAGTTCCTCTAAGAAGACATGATCAATGATGAAATCCTCTTTTGAGCCAACGATCCACCCCTCTTCATTAAAATATCCATTAATACCACCCTCATTCACAAAGTATTAGTATACAAAGGGTTTGGTATTAATGTGACATCTCTTTAGCTCATACAACAACTTAGATATAACAAAGATCATTTCAAAAAAACTTGTTTGACATGTCATAGATTTGACAAAACTAATCAAAAGCCACTTGGTTATATTTTGATCCCTCTCACTATTGGACCTAAGACTATATGAACTAAGGTTATGGTCTTCGATTTACAATTATCTTATAACATAATCCTATGACACCCATGGACTCATTGAATGAGGGATATTGCCTCTTCTAGTAGCTAATGTATCAAATTCCTTCATATTGGTAAAATGTATAAACATGGGGTTGATCCTAACCCATGGAGTATTCAGCTTGCAAATCCCAAATGTCAATATTAGATTCCCACTATTCCAAAATTTAATAGTACCCCATTACTCAAGTTCATCAATATGAATCTGGATTTACATGTCACTCTTGTTGATTTTGATGATGATGAGCCTAATGACTTCTAAAATACCTGCAATACTACCAAGCTACATCCTTACATCTTAGAGTGGCTAACTCCTTCCTTATTACCTGATGGATGTACCATCCCTCTCATCAATGAGATCAATGTTTTCCCCCTCCATAAAATGCTCATGAAGCATCTTATATAGAAGATGACTTCACATGTAATTATTATGGAGTGGATACATTATTTCAAAATCCTTTAATAATGTCTCCACGTGAATTTAGAAATTTAGGCATTTCACCTTTTGAAGTTCCTCCTAAATCACAAGCATGTACAATTTCTCCAACTTATGATGATAACTACATCATGTCCCAATCTCAGTCATGAAACTTGGATGTTAAACATTATCAAAATACTTTAGCTCAAATACATGATATCAACCATGATGTTCATACCATTTACACAAATTTTGACTTATCACCTAAAGGTCATGTACCTCCTACTTATTCTCCACTTCTTGATACTAGAGTGGTGGAAAAAATCTTACCTTTCACACCTCTATAACTTCCTACATCTTCTATACGTCTTATCAACCTAGTCATTCTATCCAATCCTCTCCCCATTAATAATGCTAAAGATAAACCAATTGAATCTGATCAACCTTCCTCTATAGTTCCATCTCCTCTTAAGATCACCATTGATGCCAAGGCCATAGATGTATGTCAAATACATTTTGAATATGACCACCATGGTAACAAAATTATTAACCTCAAAGTTGATGAGGAATATTATGGCCCTCTTCCCACCTTGCCTTATGATGAATCCATTCTTTAATTTCTCCATGCCCAAGAACCTCAACTCCCTTAAAAACATCATAAAATTGGTAATTTCAAGCAAAAAACCCCTCATTTTAACAACTTCACCACTATAATTGATCGTAAAACAAACCCCATTTCCTCTTTGTCTAATTCACTATATCATTTCCAAGATGGCAATATTATGCTTATTGAGAAAACTACATAAATCAAATATGGCACCCCATCATGCCCTTAACATATAAAAATCTCTCAATAAATCACACCAAATGAACATGATAACTTTAGTTTATTCTTCAATAAATATCATGAGACTTTCATTTGATCATATGAGGACATGCCAAGCATTGATCTTAGTATCATGGTGCACAACATAATCACCTATCTTGACACCAAACATATGCATCAAAAATATCATAAATTTCTTCCCAAACTTTCCAATTTATGCCTTAAATAAATCATTAAACTTTTAGATGCAAAATTTATCAATCTTATGGACTATTCTGAATGGGTCTCAAACATTATCCTTGTTCATAAAAAAGTCACCATCAGATTGATCATTCACATTTGCATCGATTTCCATAACCTCGATATTGCTTATCCTAAGGACAAATTCCCATTACCATTACTTAATCCTTGTCCTTAGGATAAGCAATATTTGGAAAGAATCATTACTTAATCCACCTACCCTCTAATGACTGTCCTTTAATCTTGTACACTTATTCCATACCTATATCAGTTGGGGCAATGCTTGTCAAACAAGATGATATAAGAAGAGAGTATGTCATATATTATATTAGTCAAGGTTTAATTGATTATGAAAAATTCTATACAAAATTCGAATGTGATTTCCTTACTATACATTTTGCAGCTAAAAATCTCTATCATTATATGTTTTATAAAACAACTTATGTTATAGTTCATTCTAATTCACTCTGTCACTTTTTATCTAAAGACTTTCTCCCTAGAGATAGAATTTGCAAGTGGATGGTCATTTTAAATGAATTTTATCTCTACATTATCATGCAAAATGCTATCAAAGGATAAATCATTGCTGACCAACTCACAATAGATCCCATACTTGATATTAATCACATTCAAGATCATCTCCCTGATGACAACATCTTCTTTATTGAAGATCTTAATCAGGCTATATATCTTAAATATTACTTCCATAATTTCATTGCTTATCTAAAAGCTAGTAATCAATAAGATTATTCTATCCTTATCAATACTACTAAATCTAAAGTAGTCATCAAGGAACTTCTTAAAATCAATGTTGATTTACACAAAGATACTTGAACCCTTCATTTTGATGGTGCCAAAAGACTTCAAGGAGTTGGGGTAGGTTGTATACTCACTAGTCTTCATGGAAAAATCATTCCTTTGGCATTTTGACTTACATTTGATGTCACTAATAACATGGTGGAATACAAAGCATTAATCCTAGGCATGAGAGCAACACTTGACTTAGACATTACATAACTGCATGCTCTGGGTGATTCCCAACTCACATGATGATAGGTTAATGGTGATTATCAATGTAAAAGTGAAAATATCATTATTTATCATCAAAAATACACTACCCTTTCCAAAGGCTTAACTTATTTTACCATCAAGCCCATCCTTAAAGATGAAAACTCTATCACTATCTCCTTTGATACTTTAGTATATTTATTTCATTTGCACCAAGTTCTTAATGATTCTACCTTTTTTATTCAAATAAGAAACTCCCCATCTTACATTGAATCACATTATTCACTCATCTATCATATTGAGGTTGTCACCATTTGAAAAATCCCATGGTAAAAAGACATCATTCAATTCCTTGAGCATCAAACCTATCCTCCAAACATGGATTCCCATGAAAAGACTTGCATTCACAAGTAATCTTTCAAATATGTTTTTTGATATAACATCCTTTATTATCATAATGATAAAGGTACCCTACTTTTTTGTGTCATGAAAGAAGATGTTCCTCTCTCCTTTAACAATCACATGGGGGCATTTACGATGGTCATTATAGCAAAACACTACAACACACAAATGCTTATGTATGAGATACTTTTATCTCACTCTTGAAAAGGTTGATATCGAGTTCTCTAAAAAGTGTAGTCCTTTCCAAATTCATGGTGATCTCATCCATTCTCTACCATCTGAGCTCTAAAATATGGAATATCCTTGGCCATTCTCAATATGGGGGTTAGATCTCATAAGCAAACTACCCAAATCATTGGGTGGGCATGTATTTATCATCATGGCTACCAAGTATTTTAACAAATGGGTCAAAGCTATGCCTCTCATTAATGTCACTAGAACCAATATTTATAAATTCATCCTCAATCAAATCATTTTCTATTTTGGAGTTCCCCATACTATCATTTTTGATAATGGTGGTAATTTCAAAAATAAAGATGTGAAATAGCTCTGTGCTAAATTTAAAGTCTCTCACAAATTTTCCTCACTTTACCACCCACAATGCAATGGTCAAGATAAGGCCAATAAAAAAATACTCAATAAAATTCTCCAAAAGACAATTCATGAAACCCACATAGATTGGCATCTTCATCAATATCCCACTTTTTGGGCCTATCACATTGCCACTGGGGCAGTACCATTTTCACTAATCTATGGTTCTAGATCTATACTCCCATTAGAATTTGAGATTCCATATCTTTTAATATATATTTATGATATCATAACTGATGAGGAATTATGTGAAGCTCATCTTCATTCTCTTGATCTTCTTGATGAACATTGTATATCCACTCTACAACACAATCACCAATACAAGGCTCACATCACTAAACAACATAATAAAAGGGTTAAAGTTCATAATTTCAATGTTGGTGATCTTATCCTGAAATTATATTACACTAGTGTTAAATAAGTTAAACACACCCAAAATTGGTAGGGTGCTTATTTAGTAAAAGACATACTTGGTCCTAGTACTTATCACCTTCAAACTAATGAAGGCCATATTTTTAAAGAGCCCACCAATGCATAATTTTTAAAGAATTACTTTGCTTAGATCTTTACCTTATTATCATGATTTATATATTTTATCCTCATAAAATATTTTGTAGGATATGTACATGGGTCTCACCCTCTACAACAATTTATCTATCTACAAACCTTAGTTCCTTCTCTTGGTCCTTTAGTTTCTATTTTCTCATGAGTTACATTATCAAACCCTTGATATGACCCAATTTTCTTCATGAATTAATTTAATATTATTGTTTAATTATTTTCCAATGCTTTTTACACCCTTTGGGTTTTTATTTTGTGAGTTACAGTGTAAGACCATGGATAAGACTAGGCTTTCCTCACAAATACCATATTTCTCATTTATTTTATTTTCAAATGTTTTGATCACCCTTTTGGGTTTCTCTTTTATGAGTTTCAGTGTAAGACCATGGATAGGAGTAGACCCTCCTTATAAAATAACACATTTAATTAATTCAATGTTCCTTTTTTATAATGTCAAGCAATGCTTATATGTTTATGATCCCTTATTCTCAACTTTAGATTTTGCTTCTTTTGTAGATAAAACTTGCACAAAAAACTATGTTAGCATGTTTCCCTACACTTTCCAACATTCTTATGATAAAGAATCACACTTCACTATCATGGTATACCATTTTGACAGTTGTCACATTTTTTATGATTTGAAGTAATTTAAAATGTTTCATGTTCCTTTCCTCTTGATTTCTTTTCCTTTCATTTCACATTGGATAAAACAAGGTTGAATTCAAAACAACACTTTTATTTCACATGAATAAATAAGACTTTTAGACACCATGCTATCCAAGTTATCTTTCTTATCAACTAAGTCCAAAATATTCAAATGATAGTCATCTTTAACACCCATAAACTTGATTTTTTGAATTTATATGGTGGAGAAATAGAAAAATCTATCAAAATTTAAAATTCAAATCATTTAAAACAAAAGGAAATGATACCAAAGGTTACATACAAAGTCAAAAGTTAAAATCACACCAAAAGATATGATTAATAACATATCTCATATTCCAATTAAATTTCAAACTCCATAGTTGGTCTCATGATAGATTTGAGGTCCATTTAGGTGTGGAAGGATAGTAGATTGGAATAGGATAATTCAAAATAATCTATGGTTTTACCTAATTTTTCACACAAGTACCCAATCTTCATAATAGACTGACGACTTTGTAAGGGGTCGTAAGGAACATGGAACACTTTGTGGGAAGGTAGGTTCATTTTAATTTTCATGCATATAGCTTTTATGGGATTACATTAATACTTCATTTGATTACCTAAGATCTGTGTGGCTAGGAGAAGTTATTCAAATCCCTTAATGTAAAAAGTCCTCTTATTTTGACAAACCTAATTTAAGTGTCTTGACTTTGATAAAGACTTTATCTACCTTACTTTTTCCTTCATTTTCCCCTCCACCCATTTCATTTCCTCCCTTAATAGGTAAGTATGATCTAAATTTGTTTTCCCACTTATATATTCCCTCTTATTCATATCTTAAAACATTCTATAACTACTTTGTTTCAGTTTTATCTATCCTTAAAACAAAACAATATGCTTGAGTAAATCTAGATTACTTTATTTACACCAATGCTTTAGATTTCCATAATTGCTTTAGTTTATTTTATCATCTTCCATTATTTTATCTTCCATTTTTTTGGACACCTATATCTGTTTCTACTTTCATGTAACTTTTCTATTGTTGAGAGAGGTTGGCTTGTTACTTCTCACTCACCAATTTATTTTCCATTTTATGGTCTTTTTCCATTGATGATTGAGTAAGGATTATTACTGTTCACTAATCAATGTTGTTTTACCATTATTTTCCCATCTTTGTTTATGTAAGGATTGTTACTACTTTCAAATTGATGTTTGATTACAATTTATTTGACATCTATCATTGGTTTGACTTGGTTGGTTTGCCTTTCTTACTTAAGGTTTACTTATTTGAGTTTTTCGATCATTTAGTAGCATTGAATTTTTGGCTACCTAATTTAATCAATTTTGACTTGGTAATTTGGTCCTAACTTATCATTTATCACCCCATATTACCAAAATTCAAGGTACATCTCACTTACATTGCATCAGTTCTTGAAATAACTACCACTAAGACTAAGCAACACGTGAGTGGCCACATGATCAGTGTAAAATTGAGACATTAACCCACACCAGGCTGCAATGAGACCATAATGATAATATTATATTATGAAACACATATTACATGTAACCTCAATGTTTCAATGTTTCTGCTTTGTGTTACTTGTGTGTATTACTCATATAAAAGCCTTGCATATATAGGTGATTACAACCAAGATGCAAAATATCCTAAACAATGTGGGATAAAACCACAAGTAGATTAGTAAGGAATAGTGGCACATGAGTCATCAATAACTCATGTGTTCACACACACTAACCACTAGTGGTTAAATCTAACCTAAGTTAACTTAAAAAAAGTGTAAATAAACATTTACAGTAATAGTTATATTGGCTTTTCTACATTTGTTTATTTTTGCTCTTTATTTTTGTAACCTTGGGGTTGTCCAAAGTAGTCTTTGTGCCCTCCATGATCAAAACCACAAGTATATTACTAAGGAATAGTGGCACGTGAGTCATCAATAACTCATGTGTTCACACACACTAACCACTAGTGGTTAAATCTAACCTAAGTTAACTTAAAAAAAGTGTAAATAAACATTTACACTAATAGTTATATTGGATTTTCTATTTTTTTTTTGTTTTTTATCTTTAGTTTTGTAACCTTGGGGTTGTCTAAAGTAGTCTATGTGCCTTCCATGATGAAAACTACAAATTCATGAGATAGCCATCCAAAGATAAATGTAAGTCAAGGTATACATACATTACTTTTATTTTAAGTTATTCCTTTTTAGTCATTTACTTTCATTTATTTTATGATTTAAGATGCTACAATTTATTTATCTTAAATTTTGTGTGTTTCTATGTTCTTTTCTCAAAGCACCATCCCTTATTGAACTTGAGTGACATGTGATGAGCTTAATGTGGGGAACATGCATACACATAATGTTTTCAATCTTTATCAATTATTGATGCTTTCTCTCTTACAGGAACCTATCCAATTTCAATCTCTCTAAGTGATTGGGAAAGGAGTGGGTAGACCATTGGTGCTTCACAAGATTATTGTCCCCTATACCACCACTTGATATCAATCCAACCTTTTCCTATGTACTTCCCTAAGCCTTTGTTTTAGTATTTTTTTGATTCATTTTATTAATAAAAAACTTACTAAAAATGAAAATGATACATGATTTTGAAAGAGGAATGTCTATGATAGGGATGTGCACCATTGATCCAATGAGGTAGGAACTCCTTTTTGGCTAAGAAGGACTACCTACACAACAAATATAACTTGGACAAGATTGATTAATAATAGAGATGGGTGGACTGCCTGATATAAGATCAATTCTAGGAAGTGGTACATTTCCTTAGAGGGATGTTAGTCCACTATTTATGTAATTAAATGGATATATAATAAGATAAATTACAATAAATCATGTGATAAGATTATGAAATTGAAATGAAGAAAATCAATCTACTCTATTGATTTTATAAAAATATTCATTCCAATATGCTACTGCTAACTCCTCTTATTCTTAGATTGCTTGTAGTTGCTCAGGGATGGATTCTAGAGTTAGGGTGAAGAAAATCATGCAAAGTCATAACTTGAAAGAGATATCACTTTGATCAGTGAATAAAGAATGAGGAATTATGGGTAAGTCATGAATTGAGACCACATCATGTATGACACTAGGCAAGGTCATATACAAATAATAATACATGATTTTAGGGATTAAAAATAGTAAATTGGATATATTCAAGATTGTTAATCTAGTCTTAGGTTATAGATAAAAGTGAAAACATAGGGATCGGTGCTAATTGTCTCAAAATAAATATCAATCAAATGATCGATGTTAATCTAGAAAGAATCATGGTCAATCCTTATAATGGGTACCAAAAGACTCATAAAGGTGCCTACATATGGATTTTATAGATCTTAAAAGGCTCTTAAACTAATCACCAATTTATGTGAATAGACTTGTAATAATAAACATTAATAGAAAGGAATAATACAATAATTTAAAACTAATCAAATACACAATAAACTTATCTCTACAAAAGCTTCTCGGGTTGTAAATAAATACCTCATTAATAGGGATATGGTTGGATTTGAGTAGAGTGTGCGTAAACTAGAATTGGGATGGAATTCTTACATAGTACTCTAGGGGAATTTCATCATCATTTTATTGTGTAAAAATTAGGATCTATAACCTGACATTGGATTGGTTATAAATCAATGTCAATCCTAACAAAATTGGTGATGGTCATGGGAAACACTATCAATTTTATCTGAGTTTGAGTTGTTGGTTCCAACAACTCAAGATCTCAATTAAAAATTAGGTCAAATTCATTTTATTGGGGTTTAGGTATGTGAAGGTTATAATAAATGTTAAAACAACTTACCCTTATTAGGCTTGGAGAGATTTAACTAGGATTTAGGGATGGTTAACTAGTTACCTAGGTAAAATAATAATTAGTTAGATTATTTACATAATGGTAGAAGGTAAATAGTAAATCTAAATTAACCAGCATAAAATGGTAAGAAAGGGGTAAGATACATTTATTCATAATAAAATGGTGTAAATTTATAGTGTCTACATTTGTCCCTTTTTGTTGAGCGATTTGTGATAACCTATCATGAGACAAAAACTAGGATGGGTCTAATACCATAGGTTTTAATGAGGAGGTATTCCCCCTATAACTAGGAGATATAAAAGGATAATGATATGGATACAAGTTTAAAAATGAATATGTTAACGGATAGGGTAAATAAAAAATGAGTGTTGAAAATGCAAGGATTGTTATGATGTGTAATATTGCACTAATAAGATATAGGATATCTTGAATAGGAATTCCCCAAGGCAAAAAAGTAATGGATTACCACAACTAAGAATGTGTGGGATATATTGAAGGTATTTAAGAGGGAAAAGGCTAGGATGGGCTGACCAAAGCATCTGGTGTGCTGGTATGCATGCACTACCTAGGGACACATTGCTCTCAAGATGAGGTACATTTTTAGGATCCACAGGGGCTATACACTAAAATAAATGTAGACCTCTCAAAGGATATGGGGCCATTGGGGGGCTTATGTCCACAAGCTAATAATTCTAGGTAATATAAGATAGGATAGTTATAAAAAAGGATTAATTAAATGGCCTTGGAATAGGGTTGCAAGGATGCAAGATATTTGTAAGTAGTGCTAAGTAGCCTTAAATGGACCAAATCACTATTGATCCAATATATCAATGTTCATTAAGGAATAATCAATACTTATTTGAAAATAATCACCATTGATCTAAAATGGATATAAATAAGATGCCAAATGACTTTAGTGCTCATTTTATAAATGGGATCGAATGAGTTGAGCTAGAGCCAAACAATTTGACACTTGTTAATGGATTGAGTGAGATATATATGATGGAGGATAGCAGGAGTGGAAAAAACCAACATCTATCTCATGATGAGGTAGGGTTAACTTATTTTTTGGTTTTTTTGTAATGTTTCAATTTTTTTTGAATTTTGAGCTAGCTTAGGATAGGGTTTAAGATAGTTAGGGTTTTACAGGGATTAACATCAATACTAAAAGGATCAATGTTGACTCTATAAAGATCATCCACTGATTGGTGAGGGATATGATTTCCAATGTTGATCCATAACCAATTATGATTTATCCACTAAGGGTTGATATTGATGCCTTAGGTTTAAATAAATCATAAAGGTTAAAATTATTTGCTAGAAAACTAAGTGAATCTAGAAGGAATATAAGATTATAGGAATTTGTAATGATGATGATGTGAGACTGAGTGCCACCTTTATTGGAGTGATTTTGAGAGGTTATGGGAGATGTAGACCAAGAACATGTCAAGGTATTTAGTTTAGTAAGATTGCACCATTATTATTAGGTACATAGAGATGAGAGTCTACTAGTGACAATGCTAAAGCTAGGGATCCAAATATAGGGACATTTTCCAATAGGGGAGATGATAATGACCCTGGTGAAAATATAAAAGATACTCTAGATACCAATTCAAGGTTCATAGATCATCCCAATAGATGAGAGAGGATGGACAACTACTTTGACATGGTTATACAAGGATGATGATATAGAGATTGGCTTTACAATATGAGGATTTAGTTTTGAGGCTTTATATGATCGAGATTGGGATGAGAAATGAGTTATGACCATGATTATCATATCCATATCTTATTATGCATTACCAGACTCAGGTGGAGGGAGGTTCACATGGAGCCTGATAGGGGTGCTAGCAGATTTGTGGGAGCACTAAATAGTTTTTTCATGGGCTCCTAACATATTGGAAAAAATATATAGGGATCTATGGGGGTGGTAGACATAGTGATGATATGGACTTGAATTTACCTATGTTCTCTAGTGTTGGGCCTCTCAACATATCCAAGTAGTATAACCACCAGGGTTGCCATGAATGGGCTAGCGTAGGTTTATTTTTAGTGTCAAATTTATAAGATGGAGGGATGAATTTACCTATCCTCATGGAGATAGAAGAGTGTAAGAATTAGATTTTTATAGATAGGTAATAGAAGAGATAGAGGAGCATGAGGTTCTATGGAGACCTTAGATTTGATTACCAACATGGCCAAGGATGGAAATGGAGCTGGTGGTAGGGCAATGAGCTAGATGGGTATGGGGGAGATGCTCAAAACATGTGGAGATATTTAAGTTTGGAAATGTAAAAAAAATATTTTTGGATATAATAGGATCTACCTAAGGCACCTCAGGTTTATAGGAGAGATGATTAGGAGGTAGAGCTCTTTGAACCAAAGGTTATAGGGCTAGAGTAGTTAGCAAAAAAGGAGACAGAGGGAGAGGGGATAGATGATGTTGGGGGTGATGGAGGAATATTTATTATGGTGGGTGTTAGAATCACAATAATTGAGAGGGGAGGGATGAATCAATGTACCAAAAAATTTCTTTCAATTATATCCAATCATTCATGAACTATGAAAGCAACATTGATATCTAACAATGCATGAAGACCATTCACATGAGCATAACACAAGAAAACACACATATGAGTGGGAAAAACTAAAGGAAAAAAAAACCAATATGATCCCTAAAAATGGAATATAGTCCTATAAAATAAAATATCAAATTATATTTATCACCAACTCAACTTGGAGCACTAACCTCGATGAAGTCAAGCACCCACTTGACTAGGCTTTAACAAGTACCAACTTGCAAGGAAGCACCAACTCCCTAAGTGAATTAAAAAAAAATAGACAAATCATCAATTTTGATCACCAAATCTATGATTTTATATTATGATCTCATTTCAAGACCTACTTCTTCTCTACCAAGCAAGATCTTATTCGTTCATTTCATACTTACTCAAATAGGCCTAAACTACCTTGTATATATACAATTCTCATGGTCACACACCACTTGGTCAACCACACACCTTTAACCTATTAGTTTTGACATATAATAGGTCTTATAAAATGTTATGAACATGATTCAGATGAAATTTTGACCCCTTTTGGTCTGTAACAACTCAATTAGGCCTCATTTCTCTTTTAGGTCTCATGAAGACCTAATTGCATTAGGTCTATCTTAGCATCATAGCTTGATCCTATTAGGCCTAAATGGAATTATAAAATAATAAAAAACTATTAAATAACTTAGATAATGACCTTTAATGACCTTCTCCATGCTTTTTTAGACTTGTATCCTTTGCTCAAACCATGAAATCTCTTTTAGGAAAAACTATCCTATTAGGCCTGTGTACCTCAAAAATCTATATTGAAAAAATAAAGATTATACACCCTTAAGATATTAAAAAAAAACACATGTAGATAGATTATCTATGACCTTAGGGTCATCAAAAAATTCTTGGACCACTTTCATTTAGTAGATAAATGCTCAAGAACATCTCTGCATCTTACTCACTTAGAATTGCCAATTTACCTCAACAACCAGTCATGGTGACTTAGACCTCCAACACCTATGTAGACACTTGTCATGAATTATTATATATGTAAATGGTCTTATGATATATATATACCATCCTCATATAGAAATATTATATGGTTTAATGGTAATTTCTTGACCTTACATGACACAATCTCATCTAAACTAGATAGGTCATTTTGTGAACAACTTTTTCACCATATTCACTAACCTCAAAAATTTATTCCATGAATGAAAATGACTTAAAAGTCATAAATAAATTCTTCATGCACTTTTTTTTTTATCAATATGACATGTTTATACCCTCAAATTCATCTTCTCATCTTTGCCTAGGTTTTGTACTATTTGCACCATTAGGTCTGTTTATGACTAGCTAACTTTGATGACCAAATTAGAAAATTTGAAGGCTATAACCTATATAAAATTCATCATGGAAATGAAGAATGGGTCTCTATATTCTTCTACCATCCATTTTATTTTCTTTACCAATACAAATTTTGAGAGCTATAAAAACTTCTTAACAAATAAGATTGTATCTATGCTTTATCTCTCTCATCTAACTAACCACCACCACTTGGAGGTACTTAGGAGAGTTTAATACATGATCAATTAGATTGTCTAGTCATTCAATTAAATTATAAGCTGATTTGAACAAGATATTTCACATCAGGTCTTTATTAGGGTTTTAGGGAGGTTTAAATTAGGTTTTGGTGTTAACAATTATTTAAAATGGACTTCCCCTTGAATCCAAAATCAATGCCTAAAGATATTATTTAATACCTTTCCCCATATATCCTTAACAACTTAGGTTCTCATGTAGAGGTTACACATGCCAATGAACATATAAAAATGATTCTCGGGTCTTGAGATCTCATTATGTGAATTTGAGAAGGCCTAAAACATTGATTCATGTAATTTTATTCAAACCATAACCTCAAAATTTATAAACATGAATAAATTTTTTTATCTCACCTCTGTTCATGCTCACATATGCATACTTTCCTTAAAATATGATCTTCATACCTCATTAAGCCAGGCAAGGTCTAAGAGAGATTTAGGTATATGCTTAGTTTTAAGGTCCTATACCTATAGGTTCACCCTAAAACTCTCATGAATGATTCAATGTCTCACATACATACTCAAATAGTGCCAAAAAACCTTCACATACCTGTGTTCATTAATTTTCATACACACACCTCTTCATGTTATGACTAGGTTGATGACTACGATTCCTATGCACTTTGCCATTAATGACCTATAACTTCATGCAACCATAATACATTATTTGACTTCAAATTATCTCCCTTGCCTTAAAATTCTCTCTTTACTTAAAATTCTCTTTTTTGACAATCATCCTTCAATGACAACACTCTCTCAATGCACCTTGTCACATCACACACTGCCAACTACGTTTAATCACCTTTGACATCAACCTTCATAGGATACACCTTTGAAATAAATGACAATACTAAATAATCTCCCCCTTTTTCATTAATGGAAACCACCTTCAAAAAAATATCTCAATAGGTAACTTCTCCCTCATTCTAAACTTTTTCCCCCTTTGACATAAATGACAAAGTGATGTCTGCAACTTCTTGGATCACACCTCTTTCAACCAAAACACTCAACATGCACGATTATGAGTTTATGAAGCACTATACAAACATGATCCCCATATCTCCATGCATAACTTCTCAACTCTACTCACCTACTCTTAGATATAATGAACCACATAATTATCTCCCCCTAAGCACTTGGCTTCCTTAATGATTGCTAGGGCCAGAAATTACACCCAATTTATGTCTTAGATGTTCAAACATTACCTTTGGAAGTGGCTTGGTCAAAATGTTTGCAATCTAATTTTTTATAAAAACATATTCAAATTTAACACTTTGTTCACTTACCTACTCTCTTAGGAAATGATACTTGATGGGAATGTGCTTAGTTACTGAGTATATGACAGATTTTTTTGAGACACTTATGGAAATTATATTGTCATAATAGATAGGGAAAAGACTATCATACTCAACCTTGTAGTATTTTAAGGTCTTTCTCATCCATATGACTTGAGTGAAACATGAAGCTATTGTAATTTATTCAACCTCACAAGTAGATAATGCCATATATGGTTGTTTCTTGCTTATCCATGATACTAGGCACTCCCCTAAGAAGAAAGATCCTCCACTAGTGCTCTTATTATCATCTAGATTCCCTACCAAATCTACATCTGTATAGGCTACAAAATCAAACTAATTTCTCTTCGAATACCATAACCCAAAATTCATAGTTCCCTTGAGATACCTAAGTATCTTTTAAACCGCTTGAAATTGATTTTCCTTTGGGTCTACTTGAAATCTTCCCACAAGACCTATTAATTGTATAATATCAAGTCTAGAGGTAGTAGTATATAGTAAAATTATAATCATTTACTTGTATGATGTCTAATTGACCTATAGAGATTCATCTTCTTTGATCAACTTACACCTTATGATCATAGGCGTGATAATTGCCTTAAAATATTCCATTTCAAACTTATTCAACATCTCTAATATGTACTTAGCCTATGAAATCAATATAAATTTTTTGATTGATTATTTTGTAACCGAAGAAAAGATGATAGTTTTCCTAGCATGGACATATCAAACTCCTTATTCATTACATCTACAAAGGTCTTAGTCATATTATCACTATTTACACCAAATATTATGTTATCCACATAGATAACTAGTAATAACTGATGGTCATCTTATTTATTTATGTATAAATTACTATATGTAACTCCTCTTTTGAATCCTTGGTCTAATAGATACCTATACAATCTAGCATACCAAGTTCTAGGAGCTTGCTTTAGACCATAAAGATCCCTTTTCAATCTTCAAACATAGTCCTTATTACCTAATAGTGATAAATACTTATGTTTTTCTATGTACACTTCCTCTTCCAAGTTCCCATTTAGAAAATCAAATTTGACATCCATCTAGTACATCTTGAACCCTTTGAATCCTACATATGCTAGAAACAATTTGATTGCCTATAATCTTTCTATTGGAGCAAAGGTTTCTTCAAACTCTAATCCTTCAACTTTTGAATACCTATTGCATACCAATATATCCTTGTTCCTAGTGACTTCTCCATCTTTATTCAACTTGTTCCTAAACACCCATTTTGTGCCAATAACATTCTTGTCTTTAGGTCTAAGAACTAGTTCCCAAGTCTCATTCTTTTCTATTTGGTCTAGATTCTCATTCATAACACCTATCCAAAATTTATCTTTTCTTGATTCTACAAGGTTATTAAGCTAAATCTTATACAATAGAGTACCATTCTTTTAATTTATGTTACTTACAACCTTCTTCTTGTTTGCATACCTACATATTTATTGCCAATGATTTGTGATTTAGGACGATCTATTTGAATCTATGTTGATGGGCCTTTTGAGTCTTGTCTTTCCTCAAATTATTCTTATTCCTCATCAATCTCTATTGTTTATTATTCATTTTTGAAGTCCAAATTATTTGATGTATCCTTTGAATCTGAGTGTGATTTCTTTGTCTCCTCAATCTTCACATTAGTGTTTTTGACTATCTTTTGCAACCTCTTATTATATCATCTATAAGCTAATATCACTAATGAGTATACCAATAATATACCTTCTTTAGACCTAGAATAAAAATTACCTAAGTATTATTCATCTCTTTTGATGAAGAATTTTCTCCCAAACACTCTAAAGTGTTCCACATTAGTAGGTCTACCTTTTCATAACTCATAAGGGGTCCTATTTTCATTAGTCATTATCTATCCTCTATTTATAATGTAGACTATAGTACTCATTACCTCTTTCTAGTATCCATCAATTAATATTTACTCATTTAACATAGTTCTTGCCATCTCTTGAATTGTCCTATTCTTTCTTTCCACTACTCCATTCTGTTGAGGTGTCCTAGCTACTGAGAATGTCTCCCTATCCCATGGACCTCATAGAAATCATCAAAATCATTGGAAAAAAACTCTCCTCCTCTATTAGATCTTAGGCACTTGATCTTCACATTATTCTCATTCTGAATAAGAGCCTTGAATGCCTTGAACTTATCAAGAGCTTCCAACTTTTCTTTTAATAATTCTACCCAAGTCATTCTTTTGTAATCATCTATGTGTAACATGAAGTAGTGATCTCATTAAATAATTTGAATTCATTATGCCCTTAGAGATCAATGTGTATTAAATACAAAGGTCTTTTAGTAGAGTAAGTATTAGACTTGAACCGTCTTCTAATCTTCTTACCATGTTAAGATTCCTTGTAAAGTATGCTTGTTGATTTTAAGCATGTTCTTCATCGACTTATTAGAGATTATCTTGACCATATTATCAAATCTTAGGTCGAATTACCTTCTATCCCATATCTAAAATTCATCCATATTAATCATAAAGCATATCTCCTTCTTGATCTCATTCAAGACATATAGATTGTTCTCATTCCTCTTAGCATTGGCAATTAGCCTTCCCGATTTGTCTCTCCTTATATCACACCTTCTGTCATGCAAGTTTAGTGTGTGTCCTTGGTTGTACATTTGACTTACAATAAGCAATTTATGTTTCAAACCTTCCACATACCACACATTATCTATATTTTTCTTCCCATTGTCAAAACTCAATATACCCTTGCCAACTATATTAGCAGTTGTGTTATCTCCAAATCTCACTGTTCCTACAACATTCTTCTTCAATGAGATGAAATTGATAATATCTCTTATCATGTGGATTGAGTAACCAATATCTATATACCATTTCATGAATTAATCTTAGATATGAAAGGTAGTGTGAGTTAGCATAAAATATTCTCCTTTAGTCTTCTATTCCTCCTTCACCTTGTCCATAGGGTCTAACTTCTTGATTCAATTCTCAATGGTATAAATGTATACCCTTTTATCTTGATTTACCTTCCTCAAATGACTCATATTAAAGTACCTTGAAATATGTCCTCTTTGATCACACTTATAGCATAAAATTATGCTTCTATTGTAGATATGTGTATTCATCCTATTCCTCTATGAGGAATTTATTCAAGCATGATGTCTACAATCCATAACCCTATGTCCATATTGATTTCATGAGAAATAGTAACCATTAAAGGGATTCACATACCTTATTTGTTTGATGTTCAATGATGCACCTCTACCTTTGTTTTCTCTCGAAGGATTCAATTTATTCTTGATTTGTTGATGATCAACTTGAGTCTTAGATTTGAGAGTTTATAAATAGGTCTTTTCTTTGTTAGTACCATCATTTCTTGATGATCTATTATTCTTTGAGGTCTGACTCTCCTTGTTTTCTTTTTGGTCTTCTTTGAACCCGAGACATGTCTTATCATGTAGAGACATTTGAATATTCAAAATATCACCAAGGACTTCATTAATATTTTCAAATTTTTGATGTGTCTCTAACTTAACCGTTGCTTGATCCAATTATGCCTTCAAACACTCCATTTCTATTCCAAACTTAATGCATTCTTCCTCAGTCTTAAGACTTATAGTGACAATTTCAATCTAAATTTCTAACTATTTGATGATATCCTCAAGCTCATTAGTGTTGTTACTTAGTCTCTCTTCAAATATATTGGTTTATTCCTCATAAATCTTAACCAATGATCTCAATTTTTGATTCTTCCTTCTTTAGAACTTCAAATCCTCTAGAACACTCACCAATTATACCTAAAGGTTCACTTCATCCTCTTCTTCATCTGATTATTCATCATACATAGGATTTTTCCATTTTGAAAAACCCTCATTAACTATTTATATAGCCATAATAAGGTTTCATTGCTATCATGATCATTAATATCATCATCACTATCAGATGAGCTAGTGTCTTTTTTGATATAGAAACTTCTATTGTTCTTGAATGACTCTTTCTTGCCTTCATACTTCTTTAAACCCTTTTTACTCTTGTTAGGCATATAAAACTTCTTATCATCACCATGATGTTTATATTTTTATCCATCATGCTCATTCTTATCCTTTTTAGGACATTTATATGCAAAGTGACTAATCTTACCACAATTAAATCACTTGAATGACAACTTTCCCTTATACTTATCTGATCCTTTCCTTAGTTTTTTGACAAACATGGCTTCTATTATTTCATCATCAATGTCTATGTTAAAATAATCCTTGGCTTTTTTACCTTATAACTTTTTCTCAACTCTGAATGTAGCTTCCTTCTTGGAAGATCTTCCATCACTTGTTCTCATTTCATAGGTGGTCAGGATGCCATGAAGCTCATCCATTTGTAGTGTGTTAAGATATTTAATCTCCTCAATAATAGACACCTTTGAATCAAACTTAGATGTTAGGGATATTAATACATTTTTTATTATTATTGATTCTTCCAACTTCTCTACTTGACCTTTGATGACATTTACCACTTCATCTACTCTTAACAAATGGGATGCAATGTTTTCATCCTCCTTCATTCTTAGACTTTCAAACTACCTTCGGTGGGTTTAAAACTTTTCCAACTTGAATTTGGTGTCTCCTTCATAGATGGTCTAAATTTTTTCCCAAATCCCTTTGGCTGTATCATAATTCATGACATTTACAAATTTTGCCTCTGAAAGACCACATAGGATGGCATTCATTGCCTTAGAGTCACTCTCACTTGCCTTCTTGTCTGCTGTGTCAATTGATGGTGTAGAAGGTGGAGTGAATATATCAACAATATATTTCCATATTTCATAACCTAGGACATTAGATAAGTATTCATTCTAATGCTCCAAACTTCATAGTTAGTCCCACTGAAGAGAGGAGCCTTTGATTTGTAAACTAGGTAAACAATTTCTGAAAATGGATACTAAAATTCTTGATTCCTTGAAGTATATAAAATTGGATGTGGAATTATAGGAATGAATTAAAGTGTTTAAAAAACTTTGAAAATTCATTTCCCACATAAAACTCCTGATACATGTCATTTTATAAAACTTTTCATATTTTATTTAGTGTCTCAGTAACTCTTTTACATACTAAATTAAAAACTAAACATAGAATAAAATAAAATGGTAAAGTGACACCAAAAATTGATAATGGAGTTCACCCATTTGGGATACATCTTCGAGATTACTAAACTACAATATGATCCATTAAAATAATCTATGTACAATTAATAATACAACTCAGAATAATGATAAATAGATCTATCACCTATAACTAGAACTAAAAATTAGATGTTGAGGACTCTAAAACTAATCAAAAATCATCTCCCTCTTCATTTGTAGCTTTGTAAGTACTTTCTCTCTCTAAAATGGGTTATTTTCTCCATTAAGATTATATGAAAAAATCTTAAAATGGGCATAATTATAATTATGAGTGTCTTTAATTATTACAGACCTACAATTCCCAAAATAATAATAATAAAAAATTATAATGAGCTCCATGGCCAAAGGCCTTAAAAAATATGAGCATTATATCATTACATTCTCAGGCCTATGCATATACATCCTCACATTCAAGGCTGTGCATCTTTCAATTAAAAATTCATGCATTAAACATCTCCCATTATGGCTAAAAGGCCTTACAGAATAAAAGAAAGCATAAACACAGTCATACCTCATGTTTATATCTTTTATTTAGGACTCTTTGCACAATCATTTCTATCATTTGGGACTCATGTTTTTCTCTATGGCTCAATAATATAATAAATATTCATCCCCAAGCTTAGTTCCTATTCAATCTAACTACCTTTGCCCTCATTTTAAAACCTTACAAATGGATGTATGTAACCTCCTGACTAAGTTATGTGTATGAAAACATATAGACATACACCAAATTTCAAAAGCTTTGAAATCGATGCCCTGACTAACAACATAAATATGTCATTCACCTAATGTTAACAAATTCCTTTACACAATAGGTAAATCCTCCTTTGAGGACTATGTATATACATTCTCTATTTAGGACTACATGTACACCATCATAATCATCTTCACCCATAGCCTATGGCCTTTCAAAATAGGTGAACTCCTCCCATTCTATGTTTGGGACTATATACCTATAATTTGCTTTATATGCCCATGCCCTATGGCCTTTGAAAATGGCAAGTAAAATACCTCCTACCCATGGATTTAAAATCTCTCACTAGGTGTCTATCTACAACTTAAGTATCTCATTCAGCATGGGATATAATGGCTTTGTAAATAGGCATCTCTATCCTTCGGTTCAAGCCTAGTCTTCATGCTTATAATATGAGCCTTATCAATTGATGCTTACACATCAAAATGGATCCATTAAAAAACCTTCACCCATGGCTTAAGAGCCTTGTAAATAAGCAAATTAATCTTCAAGACTGAAACACCATTAGATTATCCATGCTCAGATCAAGGGCCTTACAACAATAGATGTCAAAATAGGTTGATTATTCATTAATTACATAGTCTCCTCACCCATGATCGACCTCCAACATCGATATCCTATTATTATGAGATCTTTTTACCATTCATATCCTGTGTCAAATAGAATCGTGCTATGTATTTTTGCCTAGTCATAATACAATGGCTTTTTTCCAATGGGATTTGAATCTACCCAAAATCCTCCATCACCAAACTGAATCTACTTTTAACAATAATGTGTCAATGCCATGTATAATTCATGGCTATGACCTAATGGATAGGCTTAGCCATTTTGGTAGGTGAGGTCATGGGTTTGATCCCCTTCTATTGATGTCACCTTAACAAATGTTTGGGAATAATAATCCCACATTCGGTGGGGAAGAACATACTAAAGGCTCAAAATAGCCTTGTCAATAGTTTCTAACTTGTGGCCTAGGCCATGCATCTTTCCATTTTACTCAAGTCAATTTACATGAGATGAGATTGATTTAGATGCTAAGTTTAGGAAACTTTAAGTTGACTATGAGTTTGGCTTGGAAAACAACTCGAGATCAATTGTTGAGATGACACCCTAGACTCAGTTTCAATCTCAATCACATCGAGTTAGTACTCAATTTTTATACTTTGAACTCAACATAACATTGTGAATTAAAAAATGACAAGGTCATGGTGGTAGGCCATGTGGTGGACTGAAGACCTGCTATGTGGTCCTCTCAAAAAATGCCACTTAAAATGCTCTTCCACCTGATTTTTTTTAACCTATTGACACAAAACTTCAACAAATGATATCTAGAGCATACAATATCAGATTCACATGTTCCAATAGGTATTTAAAATATATCAGAGTGCTCTTATGTGCTAAATTAATTTTATGAGACCTTGTAAAAAATAAAGAATGAAAAATCCTTCAAATCAAAGCTCCCCATAAAGAGGCTTTTGGTCTTCAAAAGTCAAAATAATCCAATTGACCCAAAAATATCTCTGTAATACAACTCTATTTACAAAACATTAGTGAAATAAGATGTTATAAAACTTCTCTGTAAGAATTCAATTATCCAACTTAAAATATAACCTACTTATGGAGAGTAAAACAAACTTTGTACCCATTTTGCTAAAATGACTTGTCACCCAAAATACTCATAACATTTGGTGGATTCTATCAACCCTACATTGAATATAGGATAAGGTGTTTTCCATGTTATCAACATTACATAAGGGAAATCAAAATGTGCTACATACCTCTATAGGACTTGAATAAATTGCACACATGTATACTTTCATTTTTATAAACATTGCCCATCGATGGATCTTTGAAAATACATCACTATGACGTGAATGACAAAGATACATGTGAATTTACAATTTTTTTTTAATACAAACATCTCCCAAGACACAGTGGGACTTAAATGTATCTGTCAAGTATAAAAATGTGCAATAAATTTGCCTATCCTAAATTTATAATTATACAATTCACAAATAAGAGCTTTTTTATAAACTCACAAACCTTGCAAATATTTGTAATCAAAATATTTTAAAAAGGTGAGGATAAAACTAATAATTTTAAACCTATATTGAGGTTCTATTCACCATTTGACTTCTCCCTAATTCATACCTCCACACTCATCCAAACTGAGTTAGTTTCCCAAAATGTTTATCACAATAAAAAAACTATAATAGGAGATAAAAATAACATCCTTCCACAACACCAGGATTATCAAACTTCATTCCTAAATCAAATAATTAGGAATTTCCCTAAAAAAATATTTTGAAGTGTAACTAAACATCCTACTAAATACTATAGTAATGTTTTATCAAAACTATTCAAGTAAACCATTTAACCAATAAGAGTTGTTCCCTCTTCATGGTTTCCATAACTGAATAGGTGGTGGTTTCATCTTATTTAAAACTCTATGTTACTAAGAGTTAGATGATTCATATTTTAATTTAAAAAAGGCTTTAAAAACAATTACAAACAAAGGCATATTTTACTCCCAAACAAACCTTACATAAAAGATTCAACCAAAAATTTTACATAGCTACATTTGAAAATAATTTATACCTCTGAAGAAATTGTGAAGTGCACACCTATTGAGTTCTAGTTGCCATATTGTTGGTGTCTTAAAAAACTTCCTATTTGCTTCCTTTAACTCTTAACAAAGTTATGAAACATAAGCCAACTTATGAACCAATTAACAACTTAATCCATAAAGTGCAAAAATATGTTCAATACTAAACAATGGCCTATTGCCATTTCCATATCTTACCATGGAATTGGTCTTTTCACATGTTCCGATAGTCAAGGACATAGACATCCATAATATTATTAGTAATAAAAAAATAAAGGCTACACAACTAGTTATCAAAGACCAAAATATTATGTCAATACCAATATGAAATCAGATCACCATCATACCTTAATCTTTCCTCTATGTAAGAATGGTAATAAAAATGCAACTGATTCCTCTTGGATGTGCATCAATGAAAATGCCTTGAATTTTATTTTAATACATCTCAAGATAGCAAGGATGATCCTTTCACAACACCATCTCACACCTCAAGTGACAATTTAATGTTTTATTCATCCATATTGATCTTGTAGGGCTAGTGATTTTAGAACCTTGGCTATTAGAAGCTTGACTTCTTCTAGCAAATTGGAACACCTACCAGTTTTCCTTTTCACTAGCCTTCCTGCATAACCAAATAAAAATAAATAATAATACCAAGAATTTGATATCCAAAAACTCCAAATTAAAGTATTTCAAAATTTGAAGCAAGTCCTGTATAACCTACTTTGATACCAAATTTGATCCATAAACTAGGTAAATAGGTAATGAAAATGGATACTAAAATTATTAATTCCTTGAAGTGTATAGAATTAGATGCAGAATTATAAGAATGAATGAAAGTGTTTATAAAACTTTGAAAATTAATTTCCCACATAAAACTCTTGATACCTATTGTTGTCCCCAAAAAAAATGTCACTCTTTTTGGGACAACGTATGAGCCATTTTGGTCCTGCAAGACCAAATTTGCCTCTTCCCTTTTTAAAATTTCTTCTAAGCTTTCAAGTTCCTCACTTTTCAAGATTTTCCAAAAATCTACGAACTCAACATGCTTGAAATTAGCAGGTTCAACTATTTAAATGGCTTCTTCAGACGAGTTCAACCAAAAAAGGGGCTCATCGACAAGTTTCTAAGCGAAGATTGAACATGGTTCAACGAGTTCAAGGTTCAACATCATTGACAAGGTTAAAAGAGTTAAGTGATTCAGCCAGATTGAACCATTTAGTGACATCAGTAGGATACTCAACTGCTTTGGTAAGTTCATCGGCTTTCCAAAAGACTAAGCTTCAAGGAAGGAATGAACCATTTAACCAAAGTTGGTTTAATCAGTTATTTCAAAGCAAAGGTTCAACATGGTTTAGAAACTATTTCAAATGATCAAGACTTAGCCAAAACAAAGACATTGAACCATTGAACCAAAGTTGGTTCAATCGGTTAGTTCAATCAAAATGGTTTAAAGGAGCACCCCAAAAAGAATGAGTCAAGCGGAAGCCACCACATGTCGTTTGCCGATCCCCATTGCACTTTGTTTCTAATCACAACGAAAGATGCCACCTATCCCTGCTAAAGCTTGTCAGGAGCCTCCAAGTTTCAATATCTGTAGTCTCTTCCCTTAGCTTCACTATTTTGAGTAAAGACCATGGTGGGCTCGGGGATGAGTGACTAAATGAAGCAGAATGCACCAAATGTTTGCATTTGTGTGACTAACAAATATATTCAAACCGCACCATGTGTCCCTTGCAAAATTTGACAGAAGTTGACAAGTGTCAATCTCCATAATTTCTCCCTCCTACTTCTTGTTTTCATAAAGACTATGGTGGATCCCCAGTGAGCTACTGAAGAAAGTAGAATGCGCCATGTGTCATCATCTACTTGAATCTCCAAAGATGAGCGAAAGCCACCACCTATTCATTTATAACTCTACAGAGAGTGACACGTGTTTGCATCTGAGTTTTGAACAAGTTTCTAAGCTCCTCCTAAGCATTTCTTGAGCATAGCAGAGACCACCACGTGTTATCATCTGTGTAAATCCAAAAATAAGTCTCAAGTGTTTTCAAAGGTCGCTAAAGCATAGCGGAGACTGCCATGTGTCATCTTCCATAGGGCTCTCAAAGGATATGTCATCTTCTGAGTCTCATTTCACTTTACTTCTAAGAGCCGCAGAAGCTGCCATGTGTCCTTTGTAATTTAAGTGGAACATGCCAAGTGGCATCGTCTACATGAATCTAAATGAGTTCCACATAGTTCTATAGTGTTTATAAAATGCGATAGATGCCATTATGTGTCATCTTCCATAGGACATTCAAAAGGCATCCAAAGCTTCTACAAGTTCAATAGATGCCGCCACATGTCCTTCGTCAAAGTCACAATGGATGTTGCCATGTGTCATCCATTGAGACACAGTATCAAAGCAGTGGAACCTACCACATGTCTCTCATCAAATGCAGTAGAAGCCACCACATGTCATCTTCCATGAGAAACTAATATAAGTCTTAAAGACTTTTTAAAGGTAGTTAAAATTTTAGTGGAAGTCACCACATGTCATCCTCCGCAGGATTCTCAAGAGGCAAGTGAAAGCTGCCACCTTTTCTGTTGTAACTCCGTGGAGAGTGACACGTGTCTGCATCCATGATTCTAAATTTCTAATAGGTTTCAAAGCCTCTATCAATAAATGTTTCTTAGAGTCCCATGGAAGTTGCCACGTGTCTTCACCTATTTAGCAGTGGAATGTGCCATGCGTCAATTGCTAAAGACTAGTAGAAATTAACTAAAGAACAAAGCATTGAATTGAATCGAAGACCCAATTCAAATAACTAGAAAAGAAGGAATGATGAAGAAGGATCAGATCACCAAGTGGACATTGAAAGTGTGACCTATTTCTCTACATTGAGAAACGTAAATAGGTAAATGCCCCTAAATTCCAACTTGTCTCCTTAACAAATTTCAATGCAACATGATGTGTTACTATTCCCGAGTCCTTCTTGAAGAGGCTATATAAGGGACTCTCTTCTATTGTAAATGGATCTCTTTTTGACAAGAAGAATGAAACTCTGCCCAAATTGAATGGCACTTCTGAGACTTTAAGCTCAGTTTGTTGATCATATTTTGTTATTGGAATAAGAAAGCAAGTGATTTTTTAGACTTTGTGCTGTAATATCTTTGTTGTTGAGGAAACTGTTCTTATGTATTTTTCCTTAATATATCTTCTATTCCTTTAATTCAACAAGCAAAATTAGTGACAACAGTCAGGAAGGTGTCCTAAAGAGTCAAGTGTGGAGAGAATTTGTGCCCCCATAATTGCCTTTAGTGTGTTTTCTTTTCATTTCTGTGTAAAGGACCTTGGGACAACTTTGTGCCCTCATTGTCCTTCGTATCTTATTCTTGAGCCATCCAGGTAGAGACTTTGTGATGCATCTTGATTTGCTGGTTATTACATCTTTTGCTACATTTTGCTGTTACTACCTGGAGTGTTCTTGTGGCTTGGTGAATAGTACTTCTGAAAGAAGAGGAGTGCTTTCTATTATTTTCCTTGAGTTTCTCCTTTGATCCGCACACATCATCTCTGAAGAAAGAGAGATGGATGGTTTGTCCTACCCTTGAGTATTATTTTTTGTTTATATATATACATAGCCTATCTATAGGGAACCTCCCCTTGATGAGAGGAGAGATCAGTCCCCTTCTGATGTGGTAAACCTACACATTTGGATGACTACTCTTCCTACTTTAGTTGATCAGACCTATTTTGTTTATCAGTACCCTGATCGACAAAATATTCAACCAACAATTTTTGGTGACTCCCTTGGGGATATACATAATTTTGTGCAATTTGGTACCTCAAGTTTCAGATTGAAACATCACCTATATAACCCATTATCGTTATAACCCTTCTCCATTATAGTTTTTCGTGACTCCACTGGGGATATAATATCCATTATCCATTTATAATCTATCCATTCACCTCCACACTAACCAAGAAAGAACACACAGTTTAAAGCCTTAAGCTTTAACTGAAGCAAGGTCAATTCTTTTCCATTTTTGTTTCATAATCTGGCAGATTCAAGGTATACACAAAGCCAAAGGGCTAAAGGTATCGTTGACCCTGTATTCAAGTTGGTAAAATAAAGTGATTTTGATTTGTTTCCTTCACAATATCATCTCTAATGAACCAAGAGCTTTCCTCCTACTAAAGTAAGATCTCCATTGCCAGACGAAGTATCTATTTTTACTATTAATAAAGCTTTGCCAATAATTACCCCTTTGAGATTTTTTATCCCCCAATTTCATAATCTTATAATGGTAGTTCAAGGCCCCTGGGGTAATGATTTTGGTCCTCTCAATCTTACTCCACCTCTACATGAGCTTCCACATAGTTCTAGGAAGAATTTCCCCAAATTGTATGGTGATGGGAAAGTTCATCCTGATGAACACATTGCAGCCTTCAACATAGCTTGTGGAGTAATCAGAGTAGAATTTCAAGATGTAGCAGTCAGGCTATTTATAGAAACACTACATGGTGCTACTATAGATTGGTTTTATAATCTATAAGCTCAGTTAGTTACTGATTGGAATACTCTCAAAGATAAGTTTGAAGCTAGATTCAAACCTACAGAAGATGCACATGCACTTCTGGCTCAACTTACACAGATGAAGAAAGAGCCTTATGAGCCTATGAGAGATTTCATAGCCAAATTTGAAAATTTGAGAAACATAATTCCAGTAATTGCTTGACCTATAGCTAAGAATCTCAAATGCCTTTTCATTAATTCTCAACTGCCTAAAGTGAGTTTTCTACTGAGACGTGCTGGGCAAATAGATCTCATTGTAGCTCAAATTTTGGCCACTGAGGTAGAAGATGACCTTATCTTGGCAAGAAAGATAAGGAGAGATCTAAATAGAAGCAAACCCTCTTCATCTTTTGAATATTCATCTACAGGCACCACTGATCTATTGATACAAAAGCTGGCAAATGAATTGCTAGCCTTGAAAAGGCAAATGACACAAAGTATGTCTTTTGCTCCTCTATATAAAGATATACCAAGGAGGACATTCCCTAATCATCCATATCAAGGCAATGCTGCCAGAAGTCAAGGGCAACAAAATCATCTTCCTCCTCCATAGAGGAATCCTACCCTTGAAGCACCTCCAATAAACTCGATAGTTAGATATCTAGAAATAGAGCATGTTTCCTATTTCTAACCTGAGTTAGAACAATAAAATGACACTAATATCTTTAGGGAGGATCTAGAAGAATCAACTAAAAACTCCCACATTGGTTTCCTAAATTACCAAGATGAACTCAGAAGTGAAGGTGAAGCAGTCAAAGGATCATACGTAGTATTCACCAAGTCCTAGAATCAGTCAGCCTAGCAGGCTAACAAAGAGAAGATAGAGGAGCGACCCCAACCAACAATTTCAATTTTTGAGTAGAAAACCCCTCTTTTTTTTCAATCAAAGGACCCAATGATTACCAAAGAAGTAAGTACATCAAACATCTCTGCACCTTCTACTTCAACTTCGCAAACCAGCCTTCCCCCTCCCAAAAATCAAAAAGATGAACTCCCATCCTCTCTTCCAAGTCCATTACAGTCATTTGACATGATTGATCATGTCAAAAAATCCAAAATTTAGATGACTGAGTTTGAATCCCTGCAAGTCAATCCTAAGCAATTAGACATTGATGGAGAACCAAGTGTGGACCTATCTAAGGCAAAAATTGTGGTCACCCAAATGTCAGCCCCTACAGCTCAAATTCTGTTTAAACCTTCAGGCAGGGGTAATGACTTCTTGACCATGGATGATGCTCCTATCTCAACTAATGAAAGTCCTATAGCTAGAAATCTAGGATTCGATTCAAACAAGGCATCATAAGAATTAATAGGGCACAATACAAATCAAGAAAGATCTTCCATCTCTAATGAAGAGAAATATGCTAGAAGATTAGCTTCTGATGATACTTGGATCTTAGAATCTGCTGGCATCATTTCTTCCATAGCTGGATATAGATATCTATTGCTAGGATTGAACACTACTCAAGGTGAAAAGGTCAAACTCCTTCACATCAAAGGAGATGTTGAATTGATGGTTTGTCAGGGGTCTGATGCTGACAATCAAAGCATGTGATGGACTAGACTAGCTGAACAATAAGTTATGATGGTGGACCATGCTGCTACAAATCAAAATCAGGCAAAGGAACCCTTCACAGGGAGAGTAAGGAGTTATGGTTTTTAGTTTGAAGACCACGTCCTACCATGGAGCAAAAAGAAGAAAAGACCAAGAGGAAGACAAAAAATTGGTTTCTTGGTGGAGAGCTCCATTCGCCCGTCACCATTTTTGGGGACAAAATGTCTTCTTGCTAGTTTACCAAGATGGCGTACTATTTTCACTATCTCTCAAGAAGCAACATCTGAAATACTTCAATTCTTGAAGTATCAGGTCATTTCATCTATACATATGTATATTTGTATAGTTTTTAATTCTATTTTGTTTTGTTTTTTTTCATTTTTGATGCCTTCCATTTTTGGATAGCATGACTCTATAGCCCAATGGCACACTTCAAGGCATTGGAGATTTCGGTTTCTACTCCCCTTAGTTGTTCCAAGTTCTCATCTAAAGGAAGTTCCCTAATAGGAGCCAACTGTTGTCCCCAAAAAAAATGTCACTCTTTTTGGGACAATGTATGAGTCATTTTGGTCCTGCAAGACCAAATTTGCCTCTTCCCTTTTCAAAATTTCTTCTAAGCTTTCAAGTTCCTCACTTGTCAAGATTTTCCAGAAATCTACAGACTCAACATGCTTGAAATTAGTAGGTTCAACTATTTCAATGGCTTCTTCAGATGAGTTCAACCAAAAAAGGGGCTCATCGACAAGTTTCTAAGCGAAGATTAAACATGGTTCAATGGGTTCAAGGTTCAATGTCATTGACAGGGTTAAAAGAGTTAAGCACTTCAACCAGATTGAACCATTTAGTGACATTAGCAAGACACTCAACTGCTTTGGTAAGTTCATCAGCTTTCCAAAAGACTAAGCTTCAAGGAAGGAATGAACCATTGAACAAAGTTGGTTCAATCAGTTATTTCAAAGCAAAGGTTCAACGTGGTTTAAAAACTATTTCAAACAGTCAAGACTTAGCTGAAATAAAGACATTGAACTGTTGAACCAAAGTTGGTTCAATCAAAATGGTTCAAAGGAGCACCCCGAAAAGAATAAGTCAAGCGAAAGCCACCACATGTTAGCTGCCGAGCCCCATTACACTTTGTTTCTAATCACAATAGAAGATGCCACCTTTCCTTGCTGAAGCTTGTCGGGAGCCTCCAAGTGTCAATATCTACAGTCTCTTCCCTTAGCTTCATTATTTCAAGCAAAGACCATGGTGGGCCCAGGGATGAGTGACTAAATGAAGTGGAACATGCCAAATGTCTGCATCTGCATGACTAACAAATATATTTAGACTTTACCATGTGTCCCTTGTAAAATTTGGCAAAAGTTGACAAGTGTTAATCTCCACAATTTCTCCCTCTTGCTTCTTATTTTCATAAAGACTGTGGTGGACCCCCAGTGAGCTACTGAAGAAAGCAAAACATGCCATGTGTCATCATCTCCCTAACTCTCCAAAGATGAGTGGAAGTTGCCACCTATTCATTTATAACTCTATAGAGAGTGACACGTGTCTGTGTCTGAGTTTCAAACAAGTTTCTAAACTCCTCCTATGCATTTTTTGAGCATAGTGGAGACCACCACGTGTTATCATCTACGTGAATCTAAAAATAAGTCTCAAGTGTTTTCAAAGGCCACTAAAATGTAGCAGAGACTGCCATGTGTCATCTTCCACAAGGCTCTTAAAGGATATGTTATCTTTCGAGTCTCATTTCACTTTGCTTCTAAGAGCCGTAGAAGCCACCATGTGTCCTTTGTAATTTAAGTAGAACACCCCAAGTGGCATCATCTACATGAATCCAAATGAGTTCCACATAGTTCTATAGTGTTTCTAAAATGTGACGGATGCCATTACGTGTCATCTTCTACAGTACATTCAAAAGGAATCCAAAGCTTCTACAAGTTCAATGGATGCTGCCACATGTCCTTCGTCAAAGTCACAATAGATGTTGCCACGTGTCATCCTTTGAGACATAGTATCAAAGCAGTAGAACCTACCACATGTCTCTCATCAAATGTAGTGGAAGCTATCATGTGTCATCTTTTGTGAGAAACTAATATAAGTCTTGAAGAATTTTCAAAAGTAGTTAAAAGCTTAGTGGAAGTGGCCATGTGTCATCCTCTGTAGGATTCTCAAGAGGCAAGCAAAAGCTACCACCTTTTCTGTTGTAACTCCATGGAAAGTGACATGTGTATGCATTCGCAGGTTTCAAATCCTCTATCAATAAACATTTCTCAGAGTCCCATGGAAGTTGCCACGTGTCTTCACCTGTTTAGCAGTGGAATGTGCCACACATCTATTGCTAAAGACTAGCATAAATTGACTAAGGAATAGAGCATTGAATTGAATCGAAGACTTGATTCAAATAACCATAAAAGAAGGAATGATGAAGAAGGATCAGATCACCAGGTGGAAATTGAAAGCATGACCTATTTCTCTGCATTGAGAAAAGAAAATGGGTAAATGCCCCTAAATTTCAGCTTGTCTCCTTAACAAATTTCAATGCAACATGATGTGTTACTATTCCCGAGTCCTTCTTGAAGAGGCTATATAAGGGACTCTATTCTATTGTAAATGGATCTCTTTTTGACAAGAAGAAAAAAACTCTACCCAAATTGAAAGGCACTTCTGAGAATTTGAGCTCAGTTTGTTGATCATATTTTGTTATTGGAATAAGAAAGCAAGTGATTTTTCAGACTTTGTGCTGTAATATCTTTATTGTTGAGGAAAATGTTCTTATGTCCTTTTCCTTAATATATCTTTTGTTCCTTTAATTTAACAAGCAAAATTAGTGACAACAGTCAGGAAGGTGTCCTAAAGAGTCAAGTGTGGAGAGACTTTGTGCCCCCATAATTTCCTTTAGTGTGTTTTCTTTTCATTTCTATGTAAAGGACCTTGGGATGACTTTGTGCCCTCATTGTCCTTCGTATCTTATTCTTGAGCCATCCAGGTGGAGACTTTGTGCTACATCTTGATTTTCTGGTTATTACATCTTTTGCTACATTTTGTTGTTACTACCTGGAGTATTCTTGTGGCTTGTTGAATAGTACTTCTGAAAGAAGAGGAGTGCTTTCTGTCATTTTCCTTGAGTTTTTCCTTTGATCCGCACACATCATCTCTAAAGAAAGAGAGATGGATGGTCTATCCTACCCTTGAGTATTATTTTTTGTTTATATATATACATAACCTATCTATAGGGAACCTCCCCTTGATGAGAGGAGAGATCAGTCCCCTTCTGATGTGGTAAACCTATACATTTGGTTGACTAATCTTCCTACTTTGGCTGATCAGACCTATTTTTTTTATCAGTACACTGATCGACAAAATATTCAACCAACACCTATCATTTTATGATACTTTCTATATTTTGTTTAGTGTCTTAGTAGCTCTTTTACAATCTACAATAGAAACCAAACACATAATAAACTAAAATGGGAAAGTGACACCCAAACTTGATAAATGAGTTCACCCAATTGGGATACATCTCTAGGATTGCTAAACTACAATCATACCCATTAAAATATGCTATTTACAAGTAATAATACAAATCACAATAATGATAAATGGATATATCACCCGAAACTAGAACTAAAAATCAGACATTAAAGACTCTAAAACTCATTAGTAATCATCTCTCTATTTGTTTTTAGCTTTGCAAGTACTTTCTCTCTCCAAAATGGGCAATTTTATCCATTAAGAGTATATTAAAAACTCTAAAAATAGTCATAATGAGAATCAGGAGTGTCTTTAATTATTACAAACCTAAAAATCCTAAAATAATCCCAAAAGAATAATAATTTTAATGAGATCTATGGCCAAAGGTCTTAAAAAATAGGAGAATTATATCATTACATTCTCAGGATTTTACATATACATCATCACATTCAGGGTTGTGTATCTTGTCAGGGAACCTACAACAATCAATATGCTCTGATACCAACTGTTAGGTGACCCCTTATCCAACGGAAGCACAATCGATTACTTTCTTATAAGCAATTAAACACGGAATTATACCAGAATGATAAAGTAACTAGAAACTTGAGACAACAAAGAATTTGAGAGACAATACACACTCTTGTATTAAATATTACTAGAAGAAAATACAATAAGGAAGATGCCACTTCTTCCTCCACCTCAAAGGCTTGCCACACCTCAAGACCTTCTTCCCTCTCTCTCTTGCTCAACACAACAACTCTATAGCCTGAGTTATTATCCCTCCTTGAATGCTTCAGCTGATCTCCTTGACCTTACACCTATAGATCTCCTTGACCTTGCTTGCTTCAATGCTTTTACTTGCCTTCTTGATGATTATAATACATGCCTCATGGGTCTTTAAATAGAATCCCATGGTTAAAAAAATAGAAATCTAACTACAATAATTAGACACGCAGCTCGTGACTATATTTAGTCATTTGACATGCAAACACTCGCTTCACTTAACTGACTGTTCGTCAACAGTAGTTCTGGACCGCCACAGGCGACCAACATCGATCCCTATCTGTCTGGTGCTGCTAACGTTGGCCAACTTCTTGTCATCACCAGTTTCCTTTTGCACTGCATCTGACTGACGTCAGTCATGCTACCGACGCCGGTGCTTCTGGTTCTTCAGCATCCTCTTCTTTGTGTCTGCAAATAGTTGAAGCTTTTAGCTCCACACCCTAACAGTCTCCCACTTGGAGATAAATAGCTGCTACTGTACCTGTACCTATACACCATCTATTTTGTTCCTTAGGCTCTGTATCCCTCTTCAATGTCACTCTTGAAGACCAACCACCACTGAACCGGTGATGCAATACCTGTCTCTTATGCCAAAAGAATTTTGCTGCTCCCAAATTCTCCATGACATACTTCTGAACCAACTCTACCCTTAGCTCAGAAAACACCCTGTATATGAAACCCTGCAACAAGTAACACAATACAGTAATAGGATAATGTAACTAATATTATCCAACCTAGTAAAGATAAAATACAATGGTCAAACCTCCATTGTTTTACAGCCTACTCAAGACCATATACCATAGCCTTCTGTCTCATGTGTCCATCCACTCTCTTCTCTAATATGGGAATCCATCCCTCTATCCAGTGCTTTCTTCCAGCTGACAACTCTACCAACAAATACCTATTTGGTTCTTCTCCAAGGACTTACACTCCTCATCCATGTCAAGCTCCCACTGTTTCTAGATTCTACCTGCATTGCTACTTCCATCTTCCTAGTTCTTGACTATCAGTAAGAAATATAAAGAAGGTGAACAATGAATATGAGGTTCACATACCTTTTCTAACCTCTATATGAGTGTTTGAGACTCCTTGATAGCTAACTGTCCACCCATCATCCATTCCAGTGACTGATATCGGCCATCTCCCAGTCTGCTCCTGACCGATGTCAGTTCCCTGCACTGACCCTAACTGTCGACGTCGTTTCCCTAGCTGACGCCGGCATCCCCCCTGCTGACATCAGTCTTTATGACCGACGTCAGACTTCTCCTACCTGACCTACCAACCTTGATGGTCTGCACAAGACCGATGTCGGTATTTGGCTGACCGACGTTGGTCCCATGTGACCGACATCGGCATCTGTGTGTTCCTGTAAGTGATGAAATTTTCATCCACGAGCTCTTCTTGGATCAAACCTCTGTCCATGCTGCCCTACTCAGATTTATTTAGCCCCTATGACTGATCTCTGTCCTTCATCTCCTCCATAAACACCAAGGCTTCTTTGTTCCTATCAAAAGCATCAAATTTCATTTTTTTGCAATGAACTCTATCTATGCTTTCTAAATCTGAACACATACCTTTTGATTCAAGAACGTCCATTCCCTTCTTATTCATGTGACCAAGCCTATTAGACCACATCTTCGAATCTACACCAGAAGTAGAATCAGTAATACAAGTAGATAGATAAAGAGTATCTACTTTCTTACCTCTTGCTAAAATAAGTGCTCCCTTGGTAACCTTCCAAGAATCCGCTGTGAGGGTTATTATGCATCCCTCATCACCCAACCTTCCTATAGAAATCAGACTCTGCTTCAGAATTGGAACATGCTTGACCTCTTTCAACACCCATGTGTTGTCAATCTGTAATCTTAGCTGCACTTTCCCTTTGCCAACTATCTGACAAGGCGTACCATCCCCTAAATAGAGCACTCCAAAGTCTCCCTGTTCATACTCATAGAACAAATCTCTGTTTGGGGATGCATGGAAAGATGAACTAGAATCTAAAATCCATGATTCTACCTGACTATCCAAAGAAAGTATGAGAGCGTCCTGTATCACAATATTTGCATCCTTTGCTTCTTCCATACCTGCATGTTGATTCTCTTTATCTCTCAACCAACACTCCTTTGTATGTCCTTTCTTTCCACAAAACCAACAGGTAATACCTTTGGACTCGGATCTCCTTCCTGACCTTGATTTCCCTTGCTCAATCTTCTCCCTTTGCCTTCCCCTGCTTTTTGCACTTAGAGCATTCCTTGATGATTCACCTGTGCTTCTCCTACGTATTTCCTCATTCAAGATCACACTCACAACATCATCAACTTTTAAGATTTTAGAAGCAGATGCAGAATTACTTACTGCCATAACCAAACCATCCCATCTTTCAGGCAAAGAACATAAAATCAAGAGAGCCTTTACCTCATCATCAAAAACAATATTGACTGAAGCTAGTTGGTTTACCAAACCATGGAAATCACCGAGATGAGTATGTACCGATCCACCTTCTTACATTTGCAAAGTAAATAGCTGCTTCATAAGATATACCTTATTATAAGCCGAGGGTTTTTCGTATAAATTTTCCAAGGACTTTATCAACTCTTTCGTTGTCTTGCACTGTGATAAGCTGGAAATCACAGACGATGCAAGGCTCAACCTTATGGAACCGAGAGCCTTTCGATCAAGAACACTCCATTCTTCATCCTTCATATCTGTGGGCTTGCATGCAACCCCACCCAATGGTAAGTACAAATCCTTCTGATACAGATAGTCCTCAATTTGCATCCTCTAATGTTGATAATTCTTGCCGTTAAACTTCTCCATTCGTAGCTTACTTTTTTCTGCCATTGCTAAACTCCCACTCAATCAGAAAACCCTTTGAATGACATGTAATCAAAAAACAATAACCTGCTTCCTGCAAACCATAGCTCTGATACCACTTGTTAGGGAACCTACAACAATCAATATGCTCTGATACCAACTGTTAGGTGACCCCTTATCCAACGAAAGCACAATTGATTACTTTCTTATAAGCAATTAAACACAGAATTATACCAGAATGATAAAGTAACTAGAAACTTGAGACAACAAAGAATTTGAGAGACAATACACACTCTTGTATTAAATATTACTAGAAGAAAATACAATAAGGAAGATGCCACTTCTTCCTCCACCTCAAAGGCTTGCCACACCTCAAGACCTTCTTCCCTCTCTCTCTTGCTCAACACAACAACTCTATAGCCTGAGTTATTATCACTCTTTGAATGCTTCAGCTGATCTCCTTGACCTTACACTTGTAGATCTTCTTGACCTTGCTTGCTTCAATGCTTTTACTTGCCTTCTTGATGATTACAATACATGCCTCATGGGTCTTTAAATAGAATCCCATGGTTACAAAAATAGAAATCTAACTACAATAATTAGACACGCAGCTCGTGACTATAATTAGTCATTTGACATGCAAACACTCGCTTCACTTAATTGACTATTCATCAACAGCAGTTCTGGACTGCCACAGGTGACTGATGTTGGTCCTTGTCTGTCTGGTGCTGCCGACGTCGGACAACTCCCTGCCGTCGCCGGTTTCCTTCTGCACTGCATCTGACCGACGTCGGTCATGCTGTCGATGCCAGTGCTTCTGGTTCTTCAGCATCCTCTTCTTTGTGTCTACAAATAGTTGAAGCTTTTAGCTCCACACCCTAACATATCTTTCAATTAAATTTTCATGCATTAAACATATCCCATTATGGCTAAAAGGCCTTACAGAATAGAAGAAAGCATAAACATAGTCATCCCTCATGTCTATATTTTCCATTTGGGACTCTTTGCATAGTCATTTATATCATTTGAGACTCATGTTTTAATCCATGGATCAATAGTCTTATAAATAGGCATCCCCAATCTTGGGTCCTATTCAATCGAACCACCTTCACCATAGTTTTAAAACCTTACAAATAGATGTATGTAGCCTGTTAACTCAGGTTTGCGTATGCCAACATATAGTCATATGCCAAAGTCAAAATTTTTTAAAATAAATGCCCTGACCAATACCATAAATATATCATTTTCCCAAGGTCAATAAATTCCTTAACATAATATGTGAATCCTCCTCTTTGGAATATGTATATACATTCTCTATTCAGGACTACCTATACACCAACATAGTCATCTTCACCCATGGCCCAAAACCTTTCAAAATAGGAGAACTCCTCCCATTCTATATTTAGGATTGTATATCTATAATCTGCTTCATATGCCCATGGCCTATGGCCTTTGCAAATGGCAAGTAAAATACCTCTTGCCCATGGATTCAAAATCTCTCACCAAGCATCTATCTACAACATAAGTATCTCATTCACTATGAGTCATAATGGCTTTGAAAACAAGCATATCTATCCTTTGACTTAGGCTTGGTATGCATACCTATAATATGAGGCTTATCAACTGATGCTTATGCATCAAAATAGATCCATTAAAAAATGTTTTCCTATGGATTAAGAGCCTTAAAAATAGGTGAATTAATCTTCAGGACTAAAATGCCATTAGATTATCTATCCTTAGCTCTAGGGCCTTGCAACAATAGATGTCAAGATAGGTTCATTATCCATTATTTACACAATCTCCTCACCTATGATCGACCTCCAGTGATAAGCTCCCATTCTGGAAAAATATTTCTACTGCTCACAGCATGTGTCAAATAGAATCATGCTATGTATTTTTCCCTAATTGTAATATAATGAATATTTTCCCATGGGATTTGAATCTTCCCAAAATCCTCCATTGCCAAATTGACTCTACTATTAACAATAATATGTTGATGTCATGTATGATTCATGGCTGTGGCCTAATAGCTAGGCCTAGTCATTTTGGTAGGTGCGGTCATGGGTTCAATCCCCTTTTGTTTCCATCACCTTAGTAAATGTTTGGGAATAATAATTCCATAGTTGTTGGGTAAGAACATACCAAAGGCTTAAAATAGCCTTGTCAATAGTTTCTAACTCATGGCTTAGGGCATGTATCTTGCCATTTTGATTAACTTGGTTTACATGATCTGATCTTAATTTAGATGCTAAGTTTGGGATACTTCAATTTGACTATGAGTTTGGTTTGGAAAATTACTTGAGCTCAGTTGTTGATTTGGCACCCCAAACTCAGTTTTGAGTTTAGTCATATCGATTTGGTACTGAGTTGTATACTTCAAACTCATTATGACTTTGTGACTTAGAAAATGAGAAGCTCATGGTGGCAGGTCATGTTGTGGCATGAGGACCCACCACATAGTCCTCTCAACAAATGCCACTTAAAATTCTACTTCACCTTATTATTATTTTTAACCTATTGACACAATACTTTAATGGATGATATCTAGAGCATACGATATCCAATTCACACATCCCAATAAGAATTTGAAATATATCAAAGTGATCTTCCATGATGAAGTAGTTTTAAGATACCTTATAAACAATTAAGGATGAAAAATCATCTAGATCAGCCTTATTGGTTGAAAAACTTCTTTGTAGCTGATGACTATACATGGTTGTACTTCTAAAATCTCCTTTAAGCTGTTAGTCTTGCTTCAGAAGACTAGTATTTAATACCAATTATTGGAATAAAAATAATTTAGATAGGGGTGGTGAATCATGGTACCAAAAAATTTATTTCAATTATATCCAATCATTCATGAACTATGAAATCAACATTAAGATCTAACAATGCATAAAGGCCGCTCACATGAGCATAATATAAGAAAAATCACATATGAGTGGGAAAACCTCAAGGGTAAGAAAAAAAATGTGATCCCTAAAAATGCAATATATTATTATAACACAAAATATCTAATTATATTGAACGCCAACTCAACTTTGAGCACCAACCCCAATGAAGTCAAGCAACCACTTGACTAGGCTTTAGCAAGCCCCAACTTGCAAGGAAGCACCAACACCCTAAGTGATTCAACACCAAATAATACACATCATAAATTTTTATCACCACATATCTTATCGACTATTATGGTTTCATTTCAATACCTCCTTCTACTCTACCAATAAAAATCTTATTCGCTCATTCCATACTTACTCAAATAGGCCTAAACTGCCTTGTATATATACAATTCCCATGGTCACACACCACTTGGTTAGAAACACACCTTAAAAAAAATATTTCCTTAATATAATAGGTAGTATAAGATTTTATTAACATGATTAAAATGAAATATGGATCCCTTTTCGTATATAATAACTTAATTAGGCCTCATTTCTCTTTTAGGTCTGATGGAGAACTAATTACATTAGGTCTATCTTTTTAACATCAAAGTTTGATAATATTGGGACAATATGTACTTATAAAATAATAAAAAACCATTAAATAAATTATATAATGACATATTTTAACCTTATCCATTCTTGGTTAGACATGTATCTTTTTCTCATACTGTGAAATCTCTTTTAGGACAAACTGTCTTATTAGGCCTATGTACCTCAATAGTCTGCCTTGTAAAAATGAAGCTTAAACACCCTTAATATATAAAAAACATGTATAAATATTGTATATGACCTTAGGGTCATCAAAAAATTCTTGAAACACTTTCAACTATAAGGTAAAGGCTTAAGTCATGGTGACTGAGACCTCCAACACCTATGCAGACACTTGTAATGACTCATGATGTATGTAAATGTTAATATGATATATATAAAACATAATAATATATAAATATCATATAGTATAATGGTAAATATTGGTCATGTAGACCAATTTCTTGACCTTATATCACATAGTCTCATCTAAACTAGACAGGTCATTTTGTGAGCAACTTTTTCACCTTATTCACTAACCTAAAAAAATTATTAAAAGAATGAAAATGAATTAAAATTAATAAATAAACTCTTCATGTACTTTTTTTCATTAATATAACATGTTTAGACCCTCAAATCCATCTTCTCATCTCTTCTTAGGTTTTGCACTATTTGTACCATTAGGTCTGTCTACGAGTGGCTAATCTGGATGATCAAATTAGAAAATTTCAAGCATATAACCTTTTAAAAAATCAAAATTGACATAAAAAATGATTATCTAGTTTATTCTACCATCCATTTGCTTTTCTTTATTAATACAACTTTTGATAGCTATAGCAACTTCTTAACAAATAAACCTGTATCTATGCATTTTCTCTCTCATCTAACTAACCACCACCACTTGGAGGTACATGGGAGAGTTGAATACATGATACAATTTTTTTTTTAATTCATTTGAATACATTTTGATCTGATTTGAACAATATATTTCACATTGGGTCCTTATTAGGGTCTTAGTGAGGTTTAACACAAATTTTGGTGTCAACGTTTGTTCATAAATGATTGCCCCTTGAATCCAAAAACAAATCCTAGAGATCTTATCTAAGACCCTTAACTATATATAATTAATATATTAGGTTACCATGAAAAGGTTACACATGGCAATGAACATCTAAAAGTGCTTTTTGGGTCTTGAGACCTCATTCTGTGAACTCAAGAAGGACTAAAACACTGATTCATGCAATTTTATTCAAACCATGACCTAAAAATTTATGGCCATACCTAAATAAAATTATCTCACCTCTGTCCATGCTCACATATGCATAATTTCCTTTAAATATGATCTTCATACCTCATTAGGCCAGACATGGTCTAAGAGAGATCTAGGTGTAGGCTTAGTATGAAGGTCCTACCCTTATGGGTTCAACATGAAACTATAATGAATGATTTAATGCCTAAAATAAATTCTCAAAAAATGAAAAAAAACCTTCACATGTTTGTATTCATTCATTTTCATGCACACACCTCTTTTTGTCATGAATAGGATCATGACTAGGCTTCCTATACACTTCATCATCAATGACCTGCACCTTTATGCAACCATAATACATTATTTGCCTTAAAATTATTTATCTTAACCTAAAATTCTCTCTTTTATTCAAATTATATTTCATTACAATCATCCTTTAATGAAAACACTCTCTCAATGCACCTTGTCACACCATACACTGCCAACTAGGCTTAGTCACCTTTGATATCAACCTTCACAGGATGCACCTTTGACATCAATAAAAATATTCAATAGTGGGAAGAGAACCATGGATGGAGAGAAGAGAGTGTGGTACACCAAAGGTGGGAGGTAGAGTATGTGGAGATGGAGGATGTGGAGGGTGCATGGGGATAAGAGGAGGGGGACATATAGGTTATCATGGTAGAGAGGGATGCAATTTGAGCACATTAATCTAGAGTAGTGTTTGAGTGCGACCCATTATAGGTGAAATTGATAGAGTTATAGGGGGATATGATACATTATAGCAAATCTATGATGAGTTATTCTAAGTATGGGATAGATATCACAATTAGCATGTGAGGCTCCAAGTATTAGTAGGTGTGGTAGGGGGAATAGTTTCAAGGTCTACTACAGGAGGGGAATAGGGGAGGAGGATGGGGCCTTTAGGGAGTGTGATCCTAGAAAAATATTAAGAGGTGGTAGTGGATATACGATATTATGATAATATTGTTATATATTTGTAATGAAATTACTTCAACAATAAAGTAGAATAGTAGAAATAGATCCAAATATGATTAAAATATATCAGAATATATGATAATAGATAAGCCACTTCAAGGGGGAAACCTCCACAAGCTTCAATAAGAGTAGAATTTACCATATGATGATAAAAAACTACCCACTACATCTTATATATAGTCTATCTAGGCCATTGTTACTCCATAGGCTGACCTACTAACCAAATAAAAGCATATAGAAATGTGATATAGAATCAAAGAGGGATAAGTAAGCCACAAGTAAGCTTTTCCTATCCTAATACATGTGATAGGTTAGGGGTGTAGCATGCCCTTCCCCTTCAAACCAACATTGTTCTCAACATTGAACAACTCTGGATGTTGTTGCAAAAAATCTTCACCTTCCCAAGTTGCATCTTCACTGCTCAGGTTCTTCCACTTGATTAGATATTCCCTAATCTCTCTAGTACCCAACCTCTTAGTACATGTTTTTAGGATCTTCTCTAGTTCCAAAATGACTCATCCTTCTTCATCTAGTTCTGGGAGCTTTGTCTGGGCTAAAAATTTCTATCCAATGACCTTATTCAAATAGGAAACATGAAATACTAGGTGTATGTGAGATGAATGAGGTAACTCGAGCTTGTAATCCACACTTCCAATTTTTTGTAGAACCTGATAAGGGCCATAATACTCAAGAGCAATTTTGTTGTCATTTTTCTATTACTTCAAGGACATCTACTTTTAAGGCTACAAATGTACAAATACCCAGTCACCCACCTCAAAATTTTTCTCACTACGGTGTTAATCTACTTGTTGCTTCATCTTATTTTGTGCCAAGGCCAAATTCTCTCTCAAACTAGCCAAAACCTCTTGTTGATGATGAATGTGCTCCTCCACATCGAAGTGATGGAATGTGGATGGTAACCATATAGTGCTAGAAATGGAGACATTTTAGAAGAGGTATGGAAAGATGTGTTATACCACCATTCTACAAGTGGTAGCCATTTAACCCAATGTTCTTATTTATTTGATACAAAACAACGGAGATACCCCTCTAAACATTTGTTAACCACTTCAGTTTGTCCATCAAATTGGGGGTGGTAAGATGAGCTATGAGCTAGCTGAGTACCCAAACAAGAAAATAGTTCATTCTAGAAATTACTAGTGAAAATTTTTTAACTAAGAAGAGGGGTAAAAATTTATTATGAACGCAAATGGAAATAGAAGTTACAAACCATTATCCTGGTCCACAAGTTGGACCAACTACTGGTATAAACTCATAGGAAGCATCTTTAGCTCAGTAATATTCTAGGAGGGCCCATATTCTGAGGCCCACTTAGCCAAACAATCCGCAACGCAATTCCACTCACGGGGGATGTGGGTGAAGAAAATCGAATACAAAGATGTACTTAATTGTAAAATCTATTGAATAACTCTCTGTAATTGCCAGTTCACCATACCTGAATCACTTCTGTTCAGAAAATTAATAACGATTTGCGAATTTGATTTGCAAATAACCTTATCCCATCCATTTTGACAACACTGTGTTACCGCTTCCAGGATGGCTAAGGCTTCCATAAGGTTGTTTATCTGATGGCCTTTGTAACTGGAGAAGATAAAATGGATTTTTCCATTCCAGTCCCTGCCAATGCCACCTATATCAGCCTCCCCTGGATTCCCATGAGAGGAGCCGTCCAGGTTGATTTTAATAGTCCCCTCTTCGGGAGGGGTCCAACGTCCAGTTCTATTAACAGGCCTTGAGCGCTTCCAATTGCCAGCCGCTCGATGACCACACCCCTCAGTCTTGCGGTAAGAAGTCGGGTCCAAGCCCAGGCAAAAGTAGATAGCGGCCTCATTATGGTCTAAGTCGTTGCGCTCCACTCCCTTTGCTTGCAAGGTCTCTTGCAACGCTCTAACAATTTTTGCCCACAGAGCATTCATATCCAGCTGCACTCCCCTGAAGACCCTGTTGTTGCGTTCAATCCATAAATTCCAGAATATAAAGGACGGGCCAACCAACCAAGCATTTTGGAGGAGAGAAGACTTAGAAAGAGCAGGACCAAGTCGATCCCAAAACTCAGTCAGAGAGTGAACATGCCAGCAAGGAGAGCCCCAGGCGCTCCACCATAGATGCCAAATTTGCATAGCATACTCACATTAAAAGAAGAGATGAGAACCTATTTCCTCATTGCTGTGACACAAGACACACATTGAAGGCCCCTAAAATCCCCTCTTACACAAATTGTCCTAGGTAAGACATCTGTTGTAAGTAAGTAGCCAAAGGAAGAAGTTACACTTGGGCCAGGCAGCGCTGTTCCAAATTTTCTTTCCCCATAAGAATTGTCCACCAACTGGGAGTTGTTTGGTCAAGGCCTTATAACCAGAAGAAACAGTATACTATCCCGTAGCATCTCCCCCCCATGCAAGACCATCACACCCTTGTATGGAGCTACAACCTCTAGATTCAAGAATCAGATTAAGTTCCCTCCTCTCCGCATCAAAACCTCCCGACGGCCAATCAAAGCAATTTTTCCACCTGTAACCAATAGTCATGGCCATGCTATAAGCTTACTTGTAGTGTGCCACATTATGCTAGCCAGCAGTATGAAAAGAATCGCTAAGAGCCTACAGGTGCGGATGAGAAGATAAAAGGGGTGGCGCACCATCCCAAGAGTCTCTCCAGAAGAATGCTTCCGCACCACTATTGCAAATCTAGAATAAGTTGCTTTTAACAAGCTGGGTGCCAAGCTTAAGAGTCTTTCAGACCATCGACCCTCTCCCCTCAAGAGGGAGCCTGGGCAGCTGCTAGGAATCAATGCCTGGAAAGTACTTACCAGTCAAAATATGGGCCCATAGAGAAGAATGGTTGGCACACCATCTCCAATAGAGCTTAGCAGCAAGGGCTTGACTGGCCAAAATAGCAGATCGCAATCCAAGCCCTCCTTCATGCTTAGGATGGCACATAGTAGTCCAATTGATAAGGCTCCATTTAGTATTTTGTAGGTTGCCACTCCAAAGGAATTGTTTAGCAAGGGCATCAAATTCCTTCAGGAAGTACACAGGGGCAGCCTGTACCATGCATCGGTAAGTGGGCAGTGCTTGAATAACAGACTGAAGAAGAGTCACTCTTCCTACCATAGACAGCCACCTATGAGTCCAGTGACTCACTTTTTGCCTAAGTTTGTCCAAAATATTTTGCTAGAATAGCCTAGGCTGCCTTCCCACCACAATGGGAATTCTAAGGTAAATCACTGGGAGGGCTTGAATCTGGAACCTTAATATGGTAGCAATCCTCCTCTGAATAGGCACAGGGGTGTTAAAAAAGTAAATAGAGGATTTATGATCATTAATTTTCTGCCCTAAAGCCTCCAAATAGTTGTCCAGTGTGTGCCGGAAGGATTCCACTTCCCAAATGCGTGCTCTACCAGCAAGGATGGTATCATCAACAAATTGGAGGTGAGTCAAGGTATTAATCTCATGCCCCCACCTCCATCCATGCAGGATATTTTGGGAAACTTGAAGTTTGAAAAGCCATCTAAGCCCCTCAGCCAGAATAATAAACAAGTATGGAGATAGAGGATCTCCTTGCCAAAGGCCTCTAGAAGCAGCAATGAGCTCTGATGGATTTCCATTAATAAGGACCGAAAAGGAAGGCATAGTAATATAGCTCATGACCCATCCAATCCAATCCTGACTAAAGCCGAACGCCAGAAGGACTTTGTGCAGAAATCTCCAGCTAACCCTGTCATAAGCTTTGGCAAGATCAAGCTTGATAAACATGGCGCGCTCCTGAGATGTACTCATAGAGTGGATAGCTTCTGAAGCAATAACCACTCCATCCAGGATCTGTTTTCCAGCCATAAAAGCCCCTTGTTCTTCAGAAATGAGTCTAGGAAGGTACCTTTTAAGCCTCTAGGAAATCAGCTTCGAAATGATTTTATAGACAATGTTGCAGAGTGCAATGGGCCTGAATAAATCAAGTCTTTGAGCATGTTCTTGCTTAGCAATCAGAACCAATAAAGTGGCATTCAAAGCTTTAAGCATTTCTTTGTTAGCATACGATTCCTGAATCACATTCATCATATCTTGTTTAATGATGTCCCAAAAGCCCTGAAAGAACTCAGCAGGGAATCCATCTGACCCAGGGGCTTTTCCTCTCTTCATGTTGAACACCGCCTCTTCAACTTCAGCCAAGCTAATCAGTCTCATGAGGACCTCATTCATTTCTGTCATCACCAACGGAGGTATGCATGATAAAACTATGTTTTCAGCCAGCTCCTCGGGTGGAGGATCTCCAGAAAAAAGGGCTGAAAAGAACCGGACAACCTCCCTGTTAATATCATTAGTGGAAGTAAGACGCAGCCCATCCTGAGTCACAAGAGAAGAGATAAAGTTCCCATTACGCCTCCCCTAGACAGACTTGTGGAAAAAAGTCATGTTTTTATCCCCTTCCTGGAGCCAATCAATCCTAGCCTTCTGCTTCCAATAGATCTCTTCACAAAATTCCCATTCCTCTAAAGTTTTAACTACTTTAACTTCCTCCTCCCGGAGCTCATCCGTGAATCCATCATCTCTTGTTTGTTTAGTTATCCCATCAAGCCAATCTTGCACCTTCTTCTTCATACTATGCAAGTTACCAAAATAGTTTTTATTCCAGATTTGCAACTTTCTTTTAACATATTGCAACTTTTTAAGGACTGAATACATCGCAGTGCCATAAGCAGGACTCCCCTGTCTCCACCACTGCCCAATGAGGTCATGAAGAGATGGGTCACGCAGCCACATTAGCTGAAATTTAAAAGGAGGCTTTTTGGGGGCATCAATATAGCCGGTGGACAGCTTGATAGGCCAATGATCAGACCCCCTCCAATCCAGTATTTCAGAATTAAGAGAGAAGGCATTGGACTGCCAGAAGCAAGAAACAAAAAATCTATCCAAGCATTCAGAGATGGCAATGTTACCTACCCTTCTGTTACACCACGTGAATAGCCCATTTGAAGGTTTAACATCTGAAAGACACAGCCGATCCACATTATGGCGAAGACAATCTGAAGAGGGGCCTAGCCGAGTCAGCCCACCTCTTTTCTCCTCCAAACTCAAAACCGCATTAAAGTCTCCCACTACAATCCACGAAAGGTATGGATGACAGCTTTGAACAAAACAAATATGCGCCCATAGCTGAATTTGTCCCTCAGTATCCACAGGTGTGTATACATTGGTTACCAGAATTAGTTCCCCATTTTCAAGGGAAGAGGCAATCATTGAAATAGCCAATAGGCAGGACACCCAGTGGGTTGGTACTATTTTCCTCGGATCCCAGCACATAGCAATCCCTCTAGAGCTGCCCAAAGCACTTATACATTGACAATGGCCAGAAGTCCAGAAATTTGGCACACAGGTGAACAAAGAATCAACTGACAATTTGGTCTCCTGAATACAGAGTATATCCAGAGAGTGTTCCATAACCAGTCTACGCATAGCTTTTTGTCTGAGGAAGCTATTTAAACCCCTCACATTCCATGATAAGACAATCATTGAGTGGGTTGGGGGAAGTGTTCATCTAAGGTTTTGACAACCCCTGATTCCACCAATAAATCACCTGCAAGTTTGAGCCTTTCTTGCTCCTTTCTTCTCCCTGCTTTGGAAGGATTGGAAGAGGTGCCCTTCTTTAAAGGTCGCTGCATTAATCCAAATGCTGAGGCAGGTCCTTTTTCTTTCTTGCCAGCTTCGTTTTCCTTGAGCAAATCAGCCCATCTAGCTTCCTTCTCTGGAAGGTCATGAGGCACCTCCTATGCCTCCTCCTCCGCCTCAAGTAGGTCACCAAACTTGGTTAAAACACCATGTCCTGAACCTCATTAGGTCCCAAGGGTTATTTTTCTGCCTCAAGCACATCCACCTGGGGCTCTATTGGAATGCCATCCTGAATGGCCATACAATCAAGAGCTTCAAATATGTTGAAGCCCAATTCAACCTGTCGGTCAGCATTCTTACGTTTCTGACTTCTTCCTTTCCCCTGCCGCCTAACTGGTATGAAACCATCCATCTCCACATCCTTGTGTTTAGCTGCTCCCTGCATCATACTAGCATTGATAACAAGATTTTTCCCTTTATCCCCCCTGTCTGGTTGGGATTTTGCATTATCAATGAAAGTCGAGCGTCCAGTTCCTTTGCCAACACCCACAGCTAATGGCGTTGAGGATTTAGGACCAGTTTCATTGTAGTTGGTAGCCCGAGGGCATTGGTGATGCAGGTGCCCATATATATGATAGATACAGCAGCGGAATGATAATAGATTCATAATCTATCTGTTGTATCTAGGATGAGGATCCCATACAAATTTCTATAGAGTCTGGTAAAGGATTATTCAAATCAATGTCTACACAAACACGAGCATATGAAATTACCTTTTTTTCTAGCGATTGATGGGCTATAGCTGTTGGGGTTCCTAGCATGGCAGCAATCTTCCTGAGGATGTCTTCTTGCCAGAATTCCAGGGGTAATCTAGGTAGGCAGACCCAAACTAGTACACGAGTTGGGAGCTCATCTACCGAATTAAACCCTGCATGCCAGGGTTTGAGAAAAAGACCCACCCATTCATAGAAGTAGGGACCTCCTTCAAAAATTCTATTTTGATCTGAGACTGAAGAGAAATTCACGAGAAAGTAACTATTACCTGCCAGCATAATATTGAAATCCCCTTCTATGTGCCGGGAGCGCCTGATCCAAGCTTCCAGGGCAGTCAAGGAGATTTGAATACCCAAAAATTTACATATCAAAGTGTGTGAGGAAAGATACTCCACGTCTTCCTACACTATATCAGGGGGAATGATCAAAATAGGGCAGTCCTGGCTTCTCAAAAGACATCCATTGACTTTACTCAGATTTGAGCGGTCGCTGTTAATAAAGTTTTCCTATCCTGAGTAATCCGCCCCAGGCAAAGGCACATCCTTCCTGGGGCCTGTCGATGGGCCGCCTAACCCTTCTTCGCTCGCTGCCATCGCCGATTGAGTCCCTACCACACCCAATAGAAATTGAATGCTTCAAAATTACTAGTGAAAATAGGATCACGTTCACTTACAATTATTTTTGGGGTTCCATGTAATTTTAGAACTGATTCTAGAAAAATAGTTGTTACTTTACTTACTAAAAATGGGTGTGAGAGAGAAAAAAATGGGCATATTTTGTAAGCCTATCCACAATGACCAAGATAACATTCTTACCTTTAAAACAAGGCAACCCTGTGATGAAATCCATGGAAACCTCCTCCCACCTTTGACTAGGAATTGTTAATAGTTGTAACAAAGCTGGGGTCTTAACTGTCTCACCTTTATTCTATTGGCATATCAAGCATTTTTCCACAAACTTTTGTACATCTCCCTTGAGTCCTTCCCAAAATAATTATTTCTTAATTCTGTGATAAGTTTTCAAGAACCCTGAGTGTCCCCCAATTGGAGATGAATGCAACTCTACAAGAATCTTATGCTTAAGCTCTAAATTTTTGCACAAGTATAACCTACCCTTATACCATAGGACATTACCTTTCCATTCAAATTTGTCAGAGGCTAAAGTAGCTTACTAGAGATTCTAAATCAAAACCTGTGTATCCTTGTCTTGCTCCCATTCTAACCTAGCTTCATCCACCCAATTTGTTGCAACATGGACATTGCACAAAGTAATTCTTCTATGGATGTATCCCATTTGGATAGTGCATATGCTACTACATTATATTTACCCTTCTTGTAGATGATTTAAAAATCATAACCCAACATTTTGGTTACCCACTTTTATTGTTCCTCAGATGATAATCTTTGCTCCAAAAAGTACTTGAGACTATCATGATCCATTTTCACCTTAAAGTGTCTACCCATCAGATAAGGCCTCCATTGTTTAACTGCATGAATAATAGCCATCATTTCTTTATCATAGATAGGCTTTTGTAGATTCTTACCTTTGAATTGATGACTCTAAAATGCAATGGGTCTTCCTTCCTACATTAGTACCACTCCCAACCTAGATCCAGAAGCATCACATTTAATAATGAATGTCTTTGAGAAGTTTGAAGTAACCAAAATTGGAGTGGTGCACATATCTAATTTTAGTTTCTCAAATGCTTTGGTGGTGGCATCATTCCAATGGAAGGCATCCTTATTTAACAATGCAGTGAGTGGAGTTTTTATGCTGCCATAACCTGTCATAAATCTTCGATAATAACCTATTAGTCCTAAGAACCCTTAGAGCTTTTTGAGAGTTTTTGGCATGGGCCATTCCATCATAGCTTTGATCTTCTGGGGATCAAATTTGACACCTTCATGGGAAACAATGTGACCTAGGTACTCTACCTCATATAATCCAAAAGCAAATTTGGATGGCTTCGCATAAAGCTGATGCTTCTCTAAAACTATCAACACCTATTTCACATGTTGCAGATGTGCTTCCCATGTCTGACCATAAATCAATATGTCATCAAAGAAAACTAGCACACAATTCCTTAAAAAAGGCTGAAAAATAGTGTTCATCAACCTCTAAAAAGTAGATGGTGCATTTTTAAGACCAAAGGGCATTACCAAAAAATCATAATGGTCCTCATGTGTTCTAAAAGCTATTTTATGAACATCTTCATCCTTGATTCTAATTTGATGGTACCCTGAGTGAAGATCCAATTTTATGAAATAATTAGCACCATGTAACTCCTCAAGTAAATCATCAATTAATAGAATATGAAACTTATCTTTGATGGTGTACTTATTGAGTTCCCTAAAATTTGGGCACATCCTCCATGTGTCATCCTTCTTCCACACCATGACCACTAGTGATAAATATGTACTTTGGTTGTGCTTGATGATCCCTGCCTCCAACATCTCATGGACCATCTTTTTAATTTCACTCTTCTATGCATATGGATATCTATATGGTCTGATATTTGGTGGTTAACTGCCTAGAAGTAGTTGAATGGCATGATCATGTTCACTTTTTGGTGGTAGTCCTTTTGGCATGGCCCCAAAAATAGATGGGTGGTCATCAAGAATCATCTATAGATCAAGATGTGAAGATGCCTATGTGGGTTGAGCTTATATGGAACATAATCATGTAATAATTCCCTCTGCCCCCTTTTTTAGCATCTTGGTCATCTGATGTGAACTAATCAATTATGGAGATTTTGCCTATAATCCATGTGGTTTAATTTTATTACCTTCAAAATGAAAGCACATGAATAGTTCCTGGAAGTTCATCTCAATGGTACCCAAGGTTGTGAGCCATTAGACTCCCAAAATAATGTCTATGATACCCATGGGAATAACAAACATAGGAGAATCGAGATTGTTCTCACCCATAGTAAGATTAATACTATGGCATTTGCCTGAACAATTAATTATTCCACCATCTACAATCATGACCTAAAATTTTAGTGCTAGGCAAATGAAATAATTCAATCGAGTGGCCAAATTATGGTTGATGAAGTTATGTGTGCTACCTAAATCAATCAACATTGTCACCTTCTGTTTCTTGAGAAAACCCACCACCTTAAGAGTTTATGGAGTGCTAATACCTGCAAGTGCATGACAAGAGATTATAGGTTGGGAATATTTAGGTACCTCCTCTATCTCTTCCTCATCATCATTGGAGGCATCATCTTCTTCTTCATCTTCATTGGATCCCTTAATGTAGAATAACTTCTTCTTAGTGCATCTATGTCCTTTGCTCCACTTGCTATCATAAGTGAAACATAATCCTTTTACATGCTTCTCTTCAATTTGTTGAGGGGTCAATCTGGTAGGTAGAGGAAATGTCGGTGCCGATATACTATGATCTTTGAAGTGAGTGAATGGCTGATTCTTATTGGCTATGAATTTTTCCTTAGCTCTGCATGCCATGATAATAGAACCAAAAATATTAAGTGGATTAAACATGCATACCTCATGTTGAAGGTCGTCCTTGATTCCACCCAAAAATAGGTCATTCAAGTTCTCCTCAAAAATTATCTCCACACGTAAGGATAGGTTCTAAAAATGATGAATATAATCCTTGACAGAGCCAGTCTATTGCAATTTTTCTAGTTGGCTGAAGTAATTCTCTATCACACTATTTCCATAGTGTAATTATAGCTCCTCTATAAAAATTGATCAGATGACACTGAGAGTCATCTTTTTATTTTGAGCACACAACTATCGATACCAAATGAATTAATTAGGTTCAAGATATAAGGATTCCATGGTAACCTTATATCCAACTAGGATCTAATGAGAATTAAAAAAATTATCCATTTGGTTGATCTAATTGAGTGGATATTTTCCATCAAATTTGTGCATATCCACCTTTGGTAACAGGTTCCTCTGTGGCAATGTAGTTGGATTTGAAGTAGACTGGTTGGAGGAACCACCCTAGTGGGGTTGTGCAATAGAGATAGCTAGATGATTTAACTAATTATTTTAAAAATCCATGATGATATTTACCAAACTATCTTGTATGGATTTCATATTAGATTGTATGCCTTGCACCTCACTTTGAATGCCTTGCACACTATAGTTAAGCTGGCTCAATTTGTGAACTATGTCAGAGAACCCTAGTAAAAAGGATCTAGTAAATCCACCTTATGACTCCATATCTTCCTTGTTATGATTTTTACCTCAAGTTTTAACACCCTTTCCTCAGCCTCGAGTTTGTGGACCTACCATAAAAGGGCTTTACGATGTTGACCCTGATTGACACTTTTGACCCAAATTTGACCAAGTGATTTTGGACTTATGTCGGCCTCAAATCATAACATAAGAAGAAGATACCCTAGCTAAATTTTTATAATATTTCCAAAAATGTAAATAATTCAAAAAAATTCTTTGAATTGCGCACTATAGAGCAATTTTATGAAAAACCCTAAACTAGCAATAAATTTTGTAAAATAGATCTAATTGAGATGAAATTTTAATGGAAGATTAATTTAATGATTTATCACCTCCAACAAAAAAATTATATAGAAGTTTGCAACATTTTTTATGATATAGCCAAAATTTAAAAAATTAGGGTTTCACCCACAAGATTGCCCAAATTGTAGCTTTGATACCACTTGTAATGAAATTACTTCAACAATAAAGTAAAATAGTAGAAATAGATCCAAATATGATTGAAATATATTAGAATATATGATAATATATAAGCCACTTCAAGGGGGCAACCTCCACAAGCTTCAATAAGAGCAAAATTCAACATATGATGATAAACAACTACCCACTACCTCTTATATATAGTCTATCTAGGCCATAGTTACTCCATAGGTCGACCTACTAACCAAATGAAAGCATAGAGAAATGTGATATAGCATCAAAGAGGGATAAGTAAGCCACAAGTTGGCTATTCCTATTTTAATACATGTGATAGGTTAGGGGCATAACAATATTATTTACCAAAGAATCCTAGATATGCCAACCACCTAACTAGGCAAGGTCAGACACCATGGGGGGCATAAATGACTAAAACTAGCATGGAGAGTGTGCCATAGAGGGACAAGAGGGATGGAACAGGAGATGTAGGGGAGAGTGGGGGAGGTAGGTTAGATATATACCTAATCTAAATCTAGTTCACTCAGTAGTCATGTATACGTCTACCATAAGGATTGGCTCTTTGTATATATTACACATTATGACACTTAATGATGTACATTTGACTTGTGTATATATCTTGATGATTATATGTTTTATTGACATTGATTACATGAGCTTGTGTTACATTATTATGGATTTGTATTATGTGGATTACATGTATATATAATTTGATTTTAGTTGTATCATGGATGAATTATGCATGGATTATGATATTTAAATTATATGATGCAGTTTTTATTGTGATTATGGATTTGTATGTGTGAGATTTAAATGGATTTATAGTGGATTTATGAATTTTTAATTAAATGTGATAATTTATGATGTATCATGGATTAATGACATATTATGCTATGGATGTTTATATTATATGGATAGTGTTTGCATGGATTTTATTTTTGACTATAATTATTAGATTATATGGATGGAATTTTATATCATGGTTGATTATGGATTATGTAAAATTTTTCATAAATTTTTGTATAACTAATTAAAGATGCAAGTTTGATAATTGGCTAGGACCCTAACTAATGCTAGACCACTTGTTGCTTTTGTATACACTTTCTTTTATCCAATGTTAATGAAAATACTTAACAATCTTTTGTCAACCAAATTCATAAATCCTTGGCTTGAAATAAAAAGGGGATTATAGGAATGGGGAAATGCTTAACTCTCTAGAAATATAGATGTTGCTTTATGTTTATGGACCTTTTAACCTTAAGCTAATTCATAGATAAATATATATCGATCAATTTCAGTAAGTCTACGAATGAAAGATGATGAATGCGGGAAGTTTTCATGGGATGTAATTTTGATTTCATAGATTTATGCATGATTTGGCTTTTATAAGAAATTTATCAATGTGGGAAGTTTCCTGAATCATAGGCACATAGCCATCCTTCAAGGGAGTGGTCTATTTATTTAGATATATCTTAGCAGTAGTCCTTTGAGGGATCAATTTGTAACTTTGATTTTTATTTTATTTGGATAAAATTTATCCTTTGAGGAATTGGTCTATCCTTTACTCTTTTATTGATATCCCAAACCTTTTTTTGTCATGGATTAAACTCTAAGGCATTTTTTAAGCTAGGAAATAGATCCATGTGATGTTCCCTTTGAACAAGATTTTAGGGTGATGGATTGCTAGGATATAATGATTTGTGAATCCATTTTATTTCAAATGGATTTAATCTATGAAAACATGCTATGAACAGATCTAGGGTGTTCATATTTAAGGATAAAAATGGTATAGTATCAGAAATACATAATTTTTTTTTATCATTATGAGGTATGTTAAATATAGGGAATATGATTTTTAAGAGAATTTATGTTGACTAGAGTGTGTAATAGGATTATTAATAGTAGAAAGGACACATATGAAAAACATTAAGAGGCTCACATTTTGGTTTTCCATCAAGGGAGGCCAAATGATGTGCCCTAGATCTATACTTACGAGTGATAATATAGGGTCCAAGTAAATTAGGAGCAAACTTTCCCCATTTAATTTGTTCTATATTTGTGACAATTTGATTTTATTTAAGGACAAGGTCAATGATATTAAATTCTTGTTCATTTAAATGTTGATTATATGCTTATTTTATTCATTCTTGATATACATGAAGGTGATCAAGTGTTGTGTCTTGATGCTCATCTAAGAGTTTTAGCTATGTTAATATTCGAAAATGATGTATTTCAGAGAGATTCTAAGGTATGGAATTTAGACTTCAAGGGGTATAACTACTTCAGTCCTATAAACTAAATAAAAAAGGGGTAACCCCTATAGGTGTGTGAATATTAGTTTGATAATCCTACAAAGCAAAAGGTATGTGAAGATGATGATCCTTTATAGACTAATTGACTATTTTGGTTAACATATTGATAAGGGGTTTGTTAGATGCTTTGGCTTGTCCATTAGCTTGTGGATAATAAGGTGATGAGAAACTCAATTTAATGCCAAAGGAATCACACAACTTTTGGACTTGCTTATTTTAAAAATATTTCACATGAATTGTAATGATTTTATGTGGGACACCAAAATGACATATGATGTTATGATTAAAGAAACCAAAAATATGATCTAATTTGGTTGATGTTATGTGAATGGCTTCCACTCACTTAGTGAAATACTTAGTAGTGGTAATGATAAATCTATGTCACTGGGAAGATTTAGGATTAATCTACCCTATAAGGTCTAAACCCCATTGAGAGAAAGGCCAAAAATCCTTGGATACTTTTAAACACATGATTAGGGATATGAGATAAGTTAGTTTGTTGTTGACACTTCATGCATTTTTTGACATACTCATAACAATCTTGATTCAAAGTTGGCCAATAATATCCTAACCATGTAATTTTCTTGGTGATAGTTAAACCATTGAAATCGCCACCACAAATTCCATCGTGAGTTTCTTTTATTGTGATATTTGCTTCAAAATTATGGAAATAATAGAAGATAATTCCATCAAATCCTTACTTATAAAGCACACCCCCTAGTATTACATACCAGGAATTTCACTATTGAAAATCACTCTTAGCATTTTTGGATAGATCTGAAGGGATGATACTTTTAAACAGGCAATCAAAAATCTATGTGTACCATAGATAAGCTTTGGGAATGGTAACTATATTATGGATAAAAATAGAGGGATCAATTCTAGACATATCACTATAATACCAAGAAAAAGATTTTTTATGACTAGTAAGGAATGCCTCAAAATCCTAGCATTCTTGAGAATCTAAGGACTGACTCACTTTGATATTTCATGGGGATTTGGGTGTCCCTATGTTATATCATTTGTGACCTTATTTAAAATACTAGGAGATTCAAATGGCATAATATTCTTTAGATATGAATCTCTTACCCCTAAATATATTAAAATGGAATCATCATCCTGACACTCAATTACATGGATTGAGGGAGAGTATTCATCTATTAGGTCATGGATGGCTAAAGGAAGGGATATGGTTTTATCAGTGCTTTGATAAGATAGTGGTTCTGGGTAAATGGTGATAATTAAAAAAAAGGTAGGTGGAATGGAGATGGTGTCATCAATTGCAATAGGGGAATCGAGAGTGGATGAGAGAGTTTCATCATTCACATCCATAAGGACATGGGATACTAAAGTGTGATTATCATTATCTTTAAGATCTTTCTTGGAACTAAGACCATGTTTATCACGAGGTTTTCTATGATTATTTATTGTGACCTCATGGGGTCCTTGTTTGTAACATCCTAAGCCAAAACCCTTCCAAGCATAACATTGTAAGTAGGCTTGTGCAAAGTGGGGTTTGTCAAGGAAGGAGAAGTTAGATGTGGATGGTTGGGCATGCATTTTGATTTCTCTCTATAAAAGAGATTGATCAATTCTTCCATAGGTTAGGTGTGTTTGGAGATGGAGAGGTCCAAAAGGGATAATGTCTCCTAGATTGGGTTGATAGGTATGTTGTCGATCATGTCATCCATATTTTTGAGGGATTGATAAAGTGATAAGCATTAGTAATTGATATTCCCCTTATAGAAAGTTATTAGAATGTTGAGTTAAAAGAGTTTACATCATAGATGTGGGATGTAGGTATAACAAAGTTATTAGATGTTTCCCCCAAATAGAATGGATTCAAGTTATTCATAGGTATCAATACATCGTTAGGTTGATAAGTCAAATAACATGTCTTGAATGGATGTGGATAGATAGGGACACTATGTAATTTACTCTCATGTTCAAATTTATGACATCTATACAAAGTGGAGGGAATACAATGCATAACTTGTATCCAAGGACATCTTAATAGGATATTTTATTGAAAATCCCCTTCTATTACATAAAATAACTTAGGGATGGTATGTACACCTACTTGGATGGGAAGGACAACCTTTCCTAATGTAGGGTCCATAATATCATTAAATGCCTATAAGATGATGGGAGATTGAGCTAAAATAGTCTCAAGTAACTGTATTTGCTTAAAATCATGTGAGGATATAATATTTATGATTTCTCTATTATCAATAATTACTTTTTTGATTCAAGTTTGATTAATTTGGATAGTGATAAATTCCTAGTCATCATGCTACAATGGTGATACTTATAAATCATGGAATGTTATGGATGATGACTTTTGAAATGATGTGATAATAGATGATACATGTCAGGGTTCATCTGATTGTATCTTGGTAGCTTGCAAGGCCTTTATCATAGCCTCATGATGCTGTGAAGAGTTTTGTACAAGTTCATATAAATAAATTTTGATCAGGAGTTGATGTAGTTATTTTAGAACTGATATCTATATTGACTTTGAAGCATTATTACTTTACACTTTTCATAAAATATAAATTTTAGGTTTTGGGATGGGCATTGTAGGACTATCTATAAGAAGGAACTTTTGTAATATTCACCTTGGATTTATTGGTTATTTAGGTCTTATGACCCTAGGTCTAAGATCATGTAGCTATGTGTATCACATCTATATAAAACAATGGGGGATTTATTGTGTTTTTAGACTCATCTGAGTCTTGATGGTTTATGAGGGGTTGATATTGAGTTCTATCAAAAATTATATCTTACTTTGAAACTTATTCTTATCCTCTTGATAATATACTAGTTCCTAAGGTGGAAGTGACCCTAGTAGTTTGATAATGAGGATATTCATGACCAAATTGTTCCATTAAAATATTATCTTCTTGTAATAAATTTTAGACCATAGCTTTTAGAGTATTAAAACTTTCAATTTCATGTCCTATTATTCGATGATACATGTATTTATTATTTTCCTAATACCATGCCAATTTTTGAATAAGGGGGTTAACAAGTTTTATGGGTGGTAGTGTGACAGGGAAGATTGAAGGAGTTGATCAATAATCTTAGAGTAAGACCCCCTTAATAGATCTTGGTTTGGTTTTTTGACCTTTTGAGGCATTGGTATGGAGGTTGTATTTACTTTTGAGTCTTGATCCTTCACACTGGTTGTTTGAATATTTCCCATAGTAGGTACTTTGTGTTTGGGATTAGAATTTACACCTAGACCTTGTGGGTATTTAAAAATTTAAAGGTTTATGAATTGGAATTATTATAGTGGTAAGATACCTTTGTAATGGTATATGCTCTTTAAAAGAGGATTCTACAATGGTGGTTTTTAGTCTTGTTGAAGGATGAGGTCCTAATATAGATGCTCTAGTTCGAATTGGTGGTAGAGGTGTCTTTACTTTTTGAATTTGATCAAGGGTACTGGGGATATCCTATTTAGGGAGTTCAATCCTTATGGGATTATGTTGTAAGAATTTTACTCATGATGACTTGTGGTTTTTATTTCTACTTTCTAAAGCATTTCCCCTAATTTCTCTCTTTATAAGATTTAGCTCTTCCCGAGGTATGAAGGAAGATGGTCTTAGGTTTGGTTGAGGTAATGAAAAAATAATTTTAGGAGGGAGTAATATAGATGGGATGGGTATGATAAAAAAAGGTGTTTTAGTGACTAAAGGAGTGGTATACATATATTCTGTGATGTATAACCAAGTATCCTCCTTGATAGCTTTCTCATCCTTTGTTTCTAGTTGATTATCTTGAACAGGATCCCAAATAATTATTGGAATAAAAATCACTAATAGGGGGGTAAACTAGTGTACCAAAAAATTTCTTTCAATTATATCCAATCATTCATAAACTATGAAAGCAATATTGAGATCTAGTAATGCATAAAGAACATTCACATGAGCATAACACAAGAAAACACACATATGAGTGGAAAACCCTCAAGGGGAAGAAAAAACACTATGATCCATAAAAATGGAATAAATTCATATAAAACAAAATATCAAATTCTATTGAGCACCAAATCAACTTGGACCACCAACCCTAATGAAGTCAAGTACCCACTTGACTAGGATTTAGCAAACACCTACTTGCAAGGAAGCACCAACTCCCTAAGTGACTCAACACCAACTCAACCACCTCATAAATTTAAATAAATAAAAATATACTCTTTTGTTATGGTCTAATTTTAAGATCTCCTTCTTCTCTAACAATCAATATTTTATTCACTTCTTATACCATACACATTAAATCGGCCTAAATTACATTGTATATATACAAGTCTCATGGTCACACACCACTTTTTTGACCACACACCTTAAAAATATTAAGTTAGACATATAATAGGTCTTATAACATATTATTAACATGATTAAAATGAACTTTGGATCCCTTTTGGTCTGAAAAAACTCAGTTAGGCCTCATTTCTCTTTTAGGTTTTATGAAACCTAATTGCATTAGGTCTATCTTCTTAACATCAAAACTTGATCCTCTTGAGCCTAGATGGCCATATATAACAATTAATTTTTTTTAAAATATATTATATAATGACATATAATGACCTTATCCATGCTTTGTTAGACCTATATCCTTCACTCATACCATGAAAGTTCTTTTAGGACAAACTATCCTATTAGGCTTGTGTACCTCAAAAGTTTGTCTTGAAAAAATGAAGCTTAAACACCCTTAAGATATTGAAAAAAAATGTATAAATTTTTTATATGACATTAGGTTAATCACCAAATTCTTGGAACATTTTCACTTAGGAAATAAAGGCTTAAGAACATCTCTGTAACTCACTCACTTAGAACTGCCAATTTGCCTCAACAACTAGTCATGGTAACTTAGGCCACCAACACCTACGTAGACACTTGTCATGAATAATAATGTATGTAAATATTAATATTATATATAAAAACCATCCTAAAATATAAATATAATATGGTTTAATGGAAAATATTGGTCTTGCAGACCAATTTATTGACCTTATGTCACACAGTCTCATTTGAACCAGACAAGTCATTTTGTGAGCAAATTTTTCACCATATTCACTAACCTCAAAAAATTATTCCAAGAATGAAAATGACTTAAAATTAATTATTAAACTCTTCATTTAATTTTTTTTCATAAATTTGACAATATCAGACCCTCAAATCCAGCTTCTCATCTCTGCCTAGGTTTTGCACTATTTGCACCATTCGGTCTGTCTATGACTAGCTAACTTGGATGACCAAGTTAGAACATTTTAAGTATATAAAATATCAAAAAATAATAATTTACATGAAAAATGAGTCTCTATATTCTTCTACCATCCATTTTATTTTCTTTTCCAATACAACTCTTGAGAGCTATAACAACTTCTTCACAAATAAGCCTGTATCTATGCATTTTCTCTCTCATCTAACTAACCACCACCACTTATTGGTACTTTGGAAATTTGAGTTCATGATCCAATGGTTTATAAGAATTTTAATCCATAATAATCTATTTTGAACAAGATGTTTCATATGGGGTCCTTATTATGGTTTTAGGGAGGTTTAACATAGGTTTTGGTGTTAATGATTATTCTAAAGAACTACCACTTGAATCTAAAGCCAATGATTAGAGATATTATCTAGGAAAATTCCCCATATATACTTAACATATCAAGTTACCATTCAGAAGTTACACATGACAATGAATTCTTGAAAGTGCTTCTCAGGTCTTGAGACCTCATTTTATGAACTCAAGGAGGCCTAAAACACTGATTCATGATATTTATTTCAAACCATGACCTCCAAATTTGTGAACATGCCTAAAAAAAATATATTCCCTATTTACATGCTCACATATGAATATTTTCCTTGAAATCTGATCTTCATACTGCATTAGGCTAGACAGGGTCTAAGAGAGGTCTAGGTGTAGGCTTAATTTGAAGGTCTTACCCTTATAGGCTAACCCTAAATATCTCATGAATGCTTAAATGGATCTCATACATGATTAAATAGTGACATACAACATTAACATGTAAATTTTCATTCATTTTCATGCCCATACCTCTTTATGTCAAGACTAGGCTCATGACTAGGATTCTCATGTACTTTGACATCAATGACCTATACTTTCATGCAAACATAAGACATCAGTTGCCTTAAAATTATGTATTTTGCCTTCAAATTATATCTTGCCTTAATTTTTTTTTTGTCTTCAAATTATTTTTCATGATAACATCCTTCAATTACAACACTCTCTCAATACACCTTGTCACATCACACACTGCCAACTAGGCTTAGTCACCTTTGACATCAACCTTCATAGGATGAACCTTTGACATCAATGATAATACTAAATAATATACCCATTTATCATTGATAGAAACCACTTTTATAAAATTATCTTGATAGGTAACTTCTCCCTCATTCTGAACTTTCTCCCCTTTTGACATAAATTACAAAGTGATGTTTGTAACTTCTTGGATCACACCTCTTGCAACCAAAACACTCAACATACATGATTATGAGTTTATGAGGAACTATAAAAAAATGCTCCCCCTATATCCATTCCTACCTTCTCAACACTACTCACCTATTCTTGGAGCTAATAAACTAATGATTAGCTCCCCCTAAGTACTTGACTTCCTTAATGACTACTAGGGGCAAGAATTACACCCAATTCCTATCTCAGATGTTCGAAAGTTACCTTTGGAAGTGGATTTTTAAAAATATCTACAATATGATCCTATATAGAAACATATTAAAGTTTAATACTTTTTTCACTTACCTTCTCTCTTAGGAAATGATACTTGATGGTAACATGCTTAGTTATTGAGTGCATGACAAGATTCTTTGAGACACTTATGGCACTTGTATTGTCATAATATATAAGGATAGGACTATCATACTCAACACTGTATTCTTTTAAGGTCTGTCTCATCCATAAGACCTAAGTGCAACATGAAGATACTATAATATATTTAGACTCACAAGTAGATAATGCCATAGATTGCCATTTGTTGCTTATCCATGATACTAGGCACTCTCCTAGAAAAAATGATCCTTCATTAGTGCTCTTCGTATCATCTAGACTCCTTGCCCAATTTTAATTTGTATAGGATATTGATTTTAACTCCATTCTCCTAGGATACCACAAGCCAAACTCTATAGTCCCCTTGAAATACCTAAATATCCTTTTGACTGCTTGTAGATCATTTTCCTTTGGGTCTGCTTGAAATCTTCTCACAAGGACTATTTCCTTCATGATGTTAGGTTCAAAGGTAGTAGTGTATAGAAAAATTCCAATCATCAACCTATATGATGTCTAATTTACCTTTAGATACTCATTTTCCTTGCTTAAATTACACACTATAATCATAGGTGTGCTAACAACCTTACAATCTTCCATCTCAAATTTCTTCAACATCTCTCTTATGTACTTAGCATGTGAAATGAATATACATTTTTATAATTAAATGATTTATAATCCAAGAAATAATTATATTTTCCCTAGCATGGACATCTCAAACTCCATCACATCTACAAAGGCCTTAATCATATTATCACTATTTACACTAAATATGATGTCATCCACATAGATAACTACTATCAATTTATGGTCATATTTTGTTTTCATATACAAATTACTATATATAAATTCTCTTTTTAATCATTGGTCTAATAGATACCTGTGTAATCTAGCATATCAAACTCTAGGAGCTTTCTTTAGACCATAAAGAGCCTTTCTCAATATACAAACATAGTCCTTATCATCTGATAATGAGAATTCCTTAAGTTTATCTATGTACACTTCCTCTTCCATGTTTCTATTAAAAAAATTATATTTGACATCCACCTATTACACATTGAACCAGTTGAATCTTGCATATGCTAGAAATAATCTAATATTCTCCAATATTGCTACTATAACAAAGGTCTCCTCAAAATCTACTCCTTGAACTTGTGAATACCCCTTACATACTAATCTAGACTTGTTCCTAGTGACTTCTCCATATTCGTTCAACTTGTTTATAAACACCTATTTTGTTCTAATGACATTCTTATTTTTAGGCCTAGAACTAGTTCCCAAGTCTCATTCTTTTATATTTGGTCTAACTCCTCATTCATATCACCTATCAAAAACTTGTCTTTTTTTGCTTCTATAAGGTTCTTAGGTTTAATATTATACATTAGAGAAACATTTTATTGATTTAGATTACTTACCATCCTTGTTCTTGTTTGCATACCTGCATCCTGGTTTCCAATGAGTTATGATTCAGGATGATCTTTTTGAATTTGTCTTGAGGGGCCTTATGAGTCTTATATTTCCTCAACTTATCCTTATTCATATATCTCTATTTGTTCTTCTTCATTCTTGAATTCTAGATTTTCTGATGTATCCTTTGACTATAAGGGTGAATTCTTAGAACTTGTCTCATCAACCTTCACATTGGTGTTTCCACTTTCTTCTATAATTTCTTATTATAACATCTATAGGCTAAGCTCACTAATGAGTATCCTAAGAATATACCTTCATCAGATCTATAATGAAACTTACCTAAGTCTTCCTCATCCCTTTTGATGAAGTATTTCTCTTAAAGACTCTAAAGTGTTCCACAGTAGCAGGTCTACCTTTTCGATGCTCATAAAGGGTATTATTTCCATTAGTACTTATCTATTCTCTATTCAGTATGTAAACTATAGTGCTTACTACCTCTCTCCAATATCCATTAGTTAACCTTGACTCATTTAGCATAATTTTTTCCATTCTTGAACTATCTTATTCTTTCTTTTCACTACCCCATTTTGTTGAGGTGTCCTAGTTACTGAGACTATCTCTTTATCCCATGAAACTCACAAAAAATATCAAACACATTGGACCAAAAATCTCCTCCTCTATCAGATATTAGGCACTTAATCTTTCCATTATTTTAATTCTCAATAATAACCTTGAATGACTTAAACTTATCTAGATATTCTAAATTTGCTTTCAAGTATTATACCCAAGTCATTCTTGTGTAGTCATCTATGAGTAATATGAAGTAGCTATCTCTTTGAATATTTAGATTCTTATAGGCCCATAGATATCAGTTTGTATTTATTCCAAAGGTCTTGTAGTAGAGTAATCCTTGGAATTGAACCTTCTAATTTGCTTATCATTTTGACATGCCTTGCAAAGTATGTTTGTAGGTTTGATGATTTTAAGCATGTTCTTCACAGACTTATTAGAGATTATATTGACTATATTATTAAATTTTAGGTGGCATAACCTTTTGTGCCATAGCCAAATTTCATCCATATTGTTTATAAAGCATCTCTCCTTCTTGATCTCATTCAAGACATATTTATTATTCTCAGTTGTCTTAGCATTAGTAATTAACCTTCCTAATTGGATCTCCTTATATCACACCCTCTATCATGAAAGGTTAGTGTGTGTCCTTGGTTGCAAATTTAAATTACACTAATCAGGTTATGTTTAAAACCTTCCACATGAAACACATTCTTTGTCTTGGTTTTCCCATTGTCCAAACTCAAGATACCCTTGCCAACTATATTGACAGTTGTGTTATCTCCAAATCTCACTATTCCTGCAACATTCTTATTTAATGAGATGAACTTGATCTTGCTCCCTATCGCTTGGATTGATTAAACACTATATATATATATATATATATATATATATATATATATATATATATATATATATATATAGACACACACACACACACACACACACACACACACACACACACACACACACACACACACACAATTTTATGCCTTCATATTATATATAAATGGTAATCTAAGCTAGCATATATTATTCTCTTTTAGTATCTTTCTCCTCCTTTACCTTGTTCTTAGAGTCCAACTTCTTAATCCACTTCTTAGTGGTATGACTGTATACACAAGTTTTATCTTGACTGATCTTCCTCATATACCTCATATTTCAATCCCTTGCAGTATGTACTATTTTATCATACTTATAACACATAATTATGATCCTACTATAGAGATGTGTATTCATCATATTCCTCCATGAGGAATTGATTCTAGCATGATATTTGTAATCTATAGCTCTATGTCCATCTTGATTACATGAGAAACAATAGCCATTGAAAGGATTCACATACCATATCTATCTGATGTTGAATGATACACCTCTACCTTTTTTATCTTTTAAAAGAGTCAAGTTTTTATTAACTTGTTGATAATCAAATTGAGTCTCAAATTTAAGAGTTCATAGGTTTTTACTTTTTTAGTACCATCATTTCTTGATGATACAATGTTATTTAAGGTCTAAATAACCTTTTTTTCTTTTTGGTCATCTTTGAACCCAAGACCTATCTTGTCATGTGGAGACATTTGAATATTCAAAATATCACCAAGGAATTCAGTAATATTTTCATATTTTTGATGTTCCTTCAACTTGTCTATTGCCTAATCCAATTATACCTTCAAGGACTCCATTTCTATTCCAAAATTAATGCATTTACTCCTTGGTCTTAAGAACTATAGTGATAATTTCAATTTGAGTTTATAACTATTTGATGATCTCCTCATGTTCATTGGTGTTGTTTCTTAGTCTCTATTCAAAGATATTGATTTTTTCCTCATAAATCTTAACCAATGATCTTAGTTTTTGATTCTTCCTTCTTTGAAACTTTAAATATTCTAGATCACTTACCAATTTTACCTCAAGATTCACTTCAACCTCTTATTCATATGATTTTTCATCATCCATAAGAATTTTCCCTTTTTAACAACCCTCATTATCTATTTATATAGCCATGAATAAGGTTTCATTTCTATCATGATCATTACTATCATGATCACTATAAGATGTACTTATGTCACTTACATCAAATGAGATACTATCTTCTTTGGTCTAAAAATTCCTCTTGTTCTTGAATGACCATTTCTTGCCTTCATACTTCCTAAAACTCTTGTTATTCTTTTCATGCTTATAAAACTTCTTATCATCACCATGATGTTCATCATGCTCTCCATCATGTTCATTCTTATCCTTGTTGGGACATTTAGATGCAAAGTTACCATTCTTACTATAAAGCACTTGAATGGCAACTTGCCCTTGTACTTACCTAATCCTTTCCTTAGTTTTTTGACAAACATGGATTATATCTTATTATCATGAATATTTGTGTCAACATTATCCTTAAACTTTTCATCTTGTTTTCAGACTTGAATGTATCTTCCTTCTTGGGAGGTCTTTCATCACTTATTTTAATTTCATAGGCAGTCAAGATGCCATGAAGCTCATCCATCTAAAGTATGTTAAGATCTTTAATCTGCACCACAACAAACTCCTTTGAATAAAACTTAGATATCAGGGATATCAATACCTTTTGTACTAATGTTGATTCTTAAAACTTTTCTCCTAGACATATGATGACAATTACCACTTCATCTACTCTTAACATATAAGATGCAATGTTTTCATCCTCCTTCATTTTTAGGCATTCAAACTACCTTTGGTCAATCTATAACTTTGCCAACTTAGCTTTGGTATCTCCTTAATAGATGGTTTTAAAAGTTTCCCAAATCTCTTTGGTTGTATCATAATGCATGACCTTAACAAATTATGATTTTGAAAGACCACACAGGATGACATTCAATGCCGTAGAGCTATTCTCACTTGCCTTCTTGCTTATTGCATTGGTTGATGAAATAAATTTCCATATATCATAGCCTAAGGAAATTAGATAGGTATTAATTATGATGCTCCAAAAATCATAGTTAGTCTCACTAAAGAGAGGAGCATTATTAGTTGAAAAACCTCCTTGCACTTGATGACTAGACTTGTTTGTGCTTCTAAGATGTCCTTTAAGATGTTAGGCCTAATTCAAAGGAATATGATATGATACCAATTTTTGGAATCAAAATCATTGAGGTGGGGGGTGAATAATTTTACCAAAAACTTTCTTTCAATTATATCTAATCATTCATGAATTATGAAATCAATATTGTGATCTAACAATGCATAAATAAAATTCACATGAACATAACGCAAGAAAACACACATATTAGTGGGAAAACCTCAAGGGGAAGAAAACCCGCTATGATACATGAAAATAGAATAAATTAATATAAAATAAAATATCAAAATTTTTTGAGCACCAACTCAACTTGGAGCACCAACCCCAATGAAGTCAAGCACCCACTTGACTAGGCTTTAACAAGCACCTATTTGCAAGGAAGTGCCAACTCCCTAAGTGACTCAACACTAACATAATAATCTCATGAATTTTTATCACCACACCTCTGATATTATATTATGGTCTCATTTTAAGACCTCCTTCTACTCTAACAAGTAATACTTTATTTGCTTCTTATATTGTACACATCAAATAGGCCTAAATTGCCTTGTATATATACAAGTCTCATGATCACACACCTTAAAAATATTAGGTATGACATATAATAAGTAATATAACATATTAATAACATTATTCGAACTAAATTTGGACACATTTTGGTATACAATAACTCAATTAGGCCTCACTTCTCTTTTAGGTCTCATGGATACCTAATTGCATTAGGTATATCTTCTTAACATCAAATATTGATCCTATTGAGACCAAATGGTCTTATAAAATAATTAAAAACCATTAAATATAATAAATAATAACCTATACTGACCTTATCCATTTTTTTTAGACCTATATCCTTCGCTCATATAACGAAAGCTCTTTTACAACAAACTATCCTATTAGGCCTGTGTACCTCAAAAGTCTATCTTAAAAAAATGAAGATTAAACACCCTTAATATATTTAAAAAATAAACATGTATAAAAATGATATATTACCTCAGGTTCATCACCAAATTTTTGTAACACTTTCACTCAGGAGATAAAGGCTTAATAACATCTCTGTAACTTACTCATAACTGCCAATTTACCTCAACAACTAGTCATGGTGACTTAGACCCCCCACACATATGTAGACACTTGTCATGAATATTGATGTATGTAAATTATCCTATGAGATATATCAAGCATATTTATATATAAATATCATATGTTCTAATGGAAAATATTAGTCTCATAAACCAATTTCATGACCTTATATCACATAGTCCCATCTGAACCAGACAGGTCATTTTGTGAGTAAATTTTTCACCATATTCACTAAGATAAAAAACATATTTAAAGAATGAAAATGAATTAAAATTCATAAATAAAATATTTATGCACTTTTTAAAAATCAATCTGACATGCTCAGACCCTCAAATCCATCTTCTCATCTCTGCCTAGGTTTTACACTATTTGCACCATTAGGTCTATCTACGACTGGCTAATTTGGATGAACAAATTAGAACATTTAAAGGATATAATCTGTCAAAAAATCATAATTTAAATGAAAAATTAGTCTATATCTTATTATACCATTCATTTTATTTTTTTTGACCAATAATTTTTTTGAGAACTATACCTACTTCTTGATAAATAAGCTTATATCTATGTATTTTCTCTCTCATTTAACTAACCACCACCACTTGGAGGTACCTGGAAGAGTTGAATATATGATAAAATATATTTTATATTAATTTTAATCCATTCTAAGCTGATTTGAACAAGATATTTCACATCGGGTCCTTATTAGGGTTTTAGGGAGGTTTAACACAAGTTTTAGTGTTAATAATTGTTCATAAAGGACTTCCCATTGAATCAAAAACAAATGCATATAGATATTATCTAAGACCCTTCCCCATATCTACTTAATATATCAAGTTCCCATGTAGAGGTTACACATGCAAATGAACATCTTAAAATGCTTTTCAAATCTTGAGACCTCATTCTATGAACTTGAGAAGGCCAAAAACATTGATTCATGAAATTTTATTTAAAACATGACGTAAAAATTTGTGAACAAGCCTAAAAAAAATTATGTCACCTTTTTACATGCTCACATATTCATATTTTCCTTGAAATCTGACCTTTATACCTCATTAGGCCACACAAGGTCTAAGAGGTGTAGGTGTAGGTTTAATATGAAGGTCTTACCCCTACAGGATCACATTGAAACTCTCATGAATGATTTAATGACTCACATACATGCTTAAATAGTAACCAAAAACCTTAAAATTCCTATGTTCATTCATTTTCTTGCACATACCTCTTCATGTCATGACTAGGCTCATGAATAGGATTCCTATACACTTTGTCATCAATGACTTGTACCTTTGCACAACCATAATACATTAGTTGCATTCAAATTATATTTCTTGACTTAAAATTATCTCTTACCTTCAAATTATATTTCAACACAATCATCCTTCAATTAAAAAAAATATTTCAATGCAACTTATCACATCATACACTTCCAACTAGGCTTAATCACCTTTAACATCAACCTTTATAGGATGCACCTTTGACATCAATGACAATACTTAATAGTGGGTAGAGAAACACAGAATGGGAGAGGAGAGGGTGGTGCACTAGAGGTGGGGGTAGAGTGTGTGGAGATGGAGGATTATGAGGGTGCAAGGGGAGATGAGGTCTAAAACCTTATCCTAGAGGTCTTGTCCCATTGTGTCATTAAAAATCAATAGGAGGAGTCATTGGGATTTCATAAATAAGGATATATATGTATTCATCCAATCATTTGAGGTCTTCAACCTAAAAAATATATTAAAAATCTCCACTTGAGAAAAGGGGGAGTTTGAAGAATCAATGAGTCCACCCCAATGTAAGTATTTTTATCCATATAATTATTCCTTCACTTAGTAGATTATATGTAGTTTATTAAATTTTATATGTATGTGTGTATCCTTGATTAAGGTCTTCCTTATACTAAATAATATGGTATAAATATAAATTTTTTTAGCTTGCCATTTATCATCTTAGGTTTCATAGACCCCCATTTCATTGACCATTTCAGCTTACCCATTTACAAGAATATAAATCAACATTTGCTTTGCTTTATAACCCTTTAAAATCATTTAATTTAATTTCAAATTTATAACAATTATTACAACCATTTACCTTTTTAAAGATCTAGTGACAATTGATTCCTTATGTCATAAGCTTAAGCTTTAGAATCCATTTCTTTTGACATTTGACTTGTATGTTACCCTATGCTATATCTAATCAATAATTTGTCCTTACCCAAACATCCAAGTATTCGTAGGGCCTATTCCATTAACCTTATTCAAGTCCTAATATATTATCCAAAATGAATATTATCCATCCTTTGGTTGGATTAGTTCAATGTTTTTCCTTTTAGCTTCTTATCAACATATTACAAACCATCATATATCATATAGTTTGAATGAATCAACCAAAATAATATGGTTTACTAGTTTTAGAAACCAAATTGACTTCCCTAATATCATTTCTTATATTTCTGCCAATTGTATCAACTAGACTAATACCATTATGTGTTTTTACATACTATTTCAGCCAACCTGATACATTTCACTATGTGTTTCCAACTATATCAATGAACTTGACACAATTTTATTCGATCAATTTCTAGTTTTGACTATATCAACCAGCCTAATACCGTTATGTTTGCTTGTTTAATTCTATGCACATTGAAAATTTACATTTTGTAATATATCATTTTAGATAAATATTTTTATTGTCTTCTTAGAAACTATGTTTTGGTAGTTTTAAAAATAATAGGAGTTATCTTTTTGGGCCAAATGTTCATTAGTTTTACCTAAACTGTGGTATAATAGGTATTTCCCTAATACTCAAGCCATTAGACAACAATGTATATATATTTTAGTTTCCATGTACCTGATAGTAATTGGAAATGACAAGGGTTTTTATTTTCAATCTTTAGAAATCCTTCCATCCATTTGATTTTGTAGTACATCGATAAGTGATTAGCCTTGGAAGTTACTCTTAATATACATTAAAGTTGGGAAAGTACAACCATAAGAATGATGAAATTATCTATGGTTAGTAATTTTATGTTCATTTTCAATATTTATGACTAGGGTCAATATATCTAAAAGCCTATAAGTTGAACACATCCTTGTCTAATTAAACCTTACTAATTTGATTTTTTCTAGTTAGTTAAATTTTTAGCTTATTTGTTTCCATATTGTATCAGTGAACTTGATACCATTTTGTTTTGTGTGATAATTACATTGGTTAAGCTGGCATAGTTCTATGTGATCTTAAATTTGCATCTCTCAACCTAATATAGTTCTAAAGTTTTATCCAGCTACATTGGCCAAATTAACTTAGTTTATTTTCTATTGCATTGGCCAACCCTATACAATCATTTTTTGTTTCACCACTTATGACACCTTTTTAATATACTATATCAACCAACTTGATATAGTCTATTTTCTTAGAATCATTCATTAGAATATATTTACAAACTTGACACAATTAGTTATTTATATCGAATAACTAACATTATCAGCTTGCCTGATATCATCACTTTTTTGTGACCAATAATTTTCTTTCACATTAGATTTTTAGTTTCTTTTACCATGATGTCATCTCTTATAATATTCCATGCAAGCATTGACCCATTATAATTATACATTGTTTAATCCTTTCTACCTTATATAACCACCATTCAAGGAAATTATGCATGGTACAATTATGCTACACCATTTCTCATCATCAAAGATCCTAATGATAATCTTACCACTTATGATAGTCATTATCACAAGACCCCAATGATGACACCTATAGTGGGAATGAAGGTTTTAATTATGACCCTCCCATTTATTATAATCCTTATGAGTATTTTAATGACATCAATTCACCACTCCTAACATTTAAAATGATTTCCATGATGATCATCCCCTTTATGACCTTGATGATCTTTATTACCAGGGTGAAGACCCCATTGATGAAAATTATAATGGGAGCAAAGATAATAAATATGGTACTTTGATTTATGATGATCCCTATAAATATTATAATGATCCCACCTTCACCACTCATCACATGGTTGAAAATAAGTATCATAATTTCCTCATATATGATGATGATTTTGACAAAGGAGAAGACCCTAAATGGTAATATGTGTTCCCATTGATGATTATTATGACATGGATGAAAATCCCTCCTATGATTTTTTGATATTTATCAATCCTCACTACAAATAAAATAATGATGAACATGGTTTCATTAATGTACATCGACCCTCTACCCTACCCTTAAAATATCTTATATGGATAAATCATCAAACCTCATCTCACATTCAACCAATTATTTTCAACTCATTAGCTTATGAATAACACCTAATTCAAATGCCTACCTTGATATGCATTATAGGTGATTTTAATACTTAGGATTATATGAACATTCAAACCTATCCTAATTTAGCTTAAACCTCCTCTAACCTACCCAAATCACCACTATAATAATTTATTTTTGACTATATCATCAAACTTGATACCATTGAATTTTAACTGCTTTCATCAAACTACACCAACCCCAACCCAAAATGTACTGATATAATTTTTTATATTTCATTCAACTAAACTAGCTATGACCCAAAATGTGTCAATATAGTTCTTCCTATTTTACCTAACTACACCAGCCACTAATCATATAGAGTACCGATATAATTATTTTTCCATCACTAGACTATATCATCTAGGCTGATACAATTCATTTTAAATCTATTTCACTATAGTGTATCAATTAGGCTGATACAATTCAATTTAATCTTATATCACCAGACTAAACTATCGTCACAAATATAATTCATTTCAGTCATGTTTCACTGGATTTTATCAACATGGATGAAATAATCCATTTTAATCTTGTTACTCCATAAAGTATTGACCTAGGTGATACCATAAATCATAACTTGATATCACCTCTTATAGATCCAAACATTGCCTTAAATGCCACATTCTCTATTGTAACATAGATATACAAAGGATTTGGCATCAATAATATGCCTACCAACCTTAATATTAACTCCAATCCACCTACATCCCATAAATTTGGGAATCTTGTGATGCCTATCCTCTTCTTCTCTTACATGTTAGATCAGCTTATGATGCCCATCTTTTTATTACTACACATATTGGGGCACCTTGTGCTTCCCACCCTTTTCTTAATTTATCCATTAGGGCATCTTGTGATACCCATAATTAATCTTATGCATGTTTTTGGGGATTCATAAAATTCCCATCCTCTTTCTCTTGGATTCTTGATATCTCATCTTTACCTTGAGAAAACAAACAAGAACATTTCACACCTTAAAAACAAACAAATTTAGCTGTAATATTTTTTTTGAGAAAAATATGATTGCATTTCATATCCTCTTCTTTGATATAGTCATTAGGATAGATATGTCTTGTTATTTTATCTCATGTTTCTTTACCCTCTTACATTTTATTTTCTTAGCATCATTTTTTATTACACCATTGCTTCCTTTTTTGGTTCTTTGGTATCTTATAGTTGGCTTTAGTCATGGATCTTAGGTGTCACATTTGAGTTTAATTTTAGTATTTATATCACTTTATAGTTGTCCTTAGTTTCCATTGTGGATATTTAGTAGAACCTCTATATTTATATATCACATTAGCTCTTGTACCTATATCTAGTCCTTAGGTATTTAGTCATTCTTACACCTCTTAGTTTTTCAATTTGTATATTGAATTATAAGACCTTAAGAAAAAAAAACCAAGCCTTCTTAACAAATGTTCATCCTTTTTCTATAGTCATCCACTTTGTATATTCAATCATTATCTAATATGAAATTCCTTAGTTTATTTCATACACTCTATAGGTTGTTTATATCATATCTATTTTTATTTCTTTATCCTAATTATGCTTCTTGTAAAATTACATGGTAAGACTTGAGGATTCATCTAAGTTGTTCTAAAAAATTCCCATCATTTTGATACATAGATTTATTTTCACCCAACCTTAACTAGTTATCTTCTTATAAATATCAATAAATAGTCAAGAGTAATATTTTCCTTCACTTAAAATCAATCATATTCTTTTGTGGTAAAACTATATTAGTCTATCTTCATGTCCTCATCCACAATTTACCTTCTCTTATGATGATAATTCATATCTACCTATAATTGTACTATCTTCATTTACAATTTTGTTTGTGATTGGGGTGAACCAATAATTCTATGATGATTTCCATCACTCCCTATCTTTCATTTTCTTTTTAGATCACTTAAGTCAGTTTCAAAGTTACAAAGTTTTATAAGGTGCAAGTATAGGAGTCTCTAGGCACCTTTGTATTTAAGTTCTCACCTCTAGTGGCTAAGTGTAATATTTATTATGATAGTAATATTTATCACCCATGGTTTATATTTGAAAATATATATGGAGGATGAAAATATAAAAAGGAAAAAAAGTAACAACCCATATCTTAATATATGACAATGCTAAAAATCAAGTTAAATATTAAAAGTCAAATCACACCAAAAGATAATATTTTTGGCACACTTCCTGTTCTAGTTAAAGCTAAAACTCCATAGTTGACCTCATGATATATCTAAGGTCTATTGGGGTGTAGTAGGATAGTATGCTAGGGTAGGAGGTCTCATTATATCATTATCTATCTTCTTACATTTGAGTGTCATCTAATTTCTCACATAAGTACCCAATCTTCACAATAAATCAATGGCTCTACAAGGGGTCTTGAGGAGTGGAAAACATGTTGTGGGAAGGTAGGATCATTTATTTTTCATGCATAATAGCCTTCATTGGATAATATATATGCTTCAATAGTTAGAAAAAGATTATTTTTTCTAGGTAGGGTTCTCTAGGAACATTGATGCTGAAAAATCGTAGATTTTCCAACTTGATTTGAGTCTCTTATTTCTAGTAAATATCATGTATTCACCTTGGTGATTCATTCTCTTCCCTCATTTCATTTTTGACTATTTATAGGTAGGTTTATTTCTAAATCAATTTCATCTTCTTTACTTCATATTCTCCATCTATTTTAGACATGGTAATAATATGGTAGTTTCATATTTTCCATCTTTAGAATATAAACTATATGTTTGAGTTTTTGTAAAATGACCTCTTGTTCATTGCCTCATCTCTCTATGATTTTTATTAGTCATGTTTGGGGACTTTGAGTTTTATATATTATTTTTGGTAAGACATTCGGTCCTATTTTTTCCTTTCATGCTTTGATATTTCACATATTTGTTTGAATTCAGCTTGTTACTTATCATACATTAATGTTTTTATCATAAACTAGGTCCATGTGCCCTTATTTGATTTGTATTGTTACTTATCTTACTTAGGATGAATTTTTTTAATTTTTTGGTCTTAAGTATACTTGTAATTTAAGCTTGATGATATTCATTTAGTTTTATCTACTCCTTGGATATTTCGGTTATAACCTATCCTTATTAATCTCATCGTACCAATTTTTCCAATATTTTCAATCATTTTTGAGAGTTTTCCATTAAAATCCATTTATTAACCATCATGTGTATGCGTTTATTATATTCACCTATTTTTAGACTTGTATCCTTAGGGTTTCTCAAATGTAGTTATTTTACCCTCCATGATCAAGACTATGGTATTTGTAAGAAACCACTCAATGAAAAGGTAAGTCAAGGTATGTATATTTTACTTTTAGTTATTTATTTATTTGTAGTTCTTTTAAAATTTATTTTTAGTTATGTTATTTTATATTTCTATGTTTATATTCCAAAGCATGATACCACATTAAATATTGTGACATGTGATGAGCTTTGGGTGGGGCATATGTATACACATAATATCTTCACTTTTATCATTTATTAACACTTTCTCTTGCAATAACTTCTCGATGCATCAATATCCCTATGTACATGCAATAAAGGGTGAATTGATAATGGGTTGGGAACATATCATGGTGCTTTGAAATAGATATTTTAATTATACCTTGTTACACCATCACTATTATTAGTCTAACCTCCTCAAAGTCTCTATCTATCTTTCTATTTTGTCTAATTCTCATCTAAATTTTATATATTTACTATATCCTATGGTATTAGCCTGGTCAATACCATATGTTTTATGCCATTATCCTTCCTATACTATATTAGCCTATGTGATACAATTATAAGTTTTTCTTCTAATATTTGTATTGTATCAAGCTTGTTGATACCATATTATTTTAGCCAACATCTTCCAAATGTATCGACCTAGCAGATATTGTTAACTCAGAGTTTAGGGTTGGTTTTGGGTATTGAAACAAAATATATAGGGGTAATATTTATTTCCTAATAAAATATATCACATTCTTACATTCTGATTGTGCTCACATTTTCCCCCTAAGGAAGTACTTGGGAGAATTAGTGTTTTAGAACCTTATCTTGAAGGCATTATCTCATGTTGTTATTGAAGCTCAATGTGAAGAGTCATTAGGAGTTACTAACTAAGGATATATAGGTACTCATCTAACCATTTGAGGTATTAAAATGCAACATATTTTTCAAAGATACACTTGAGCAAAATGAGGATATTTAAGTGTCGAAGGGTTCACCCCAAGGTAAATATTTCTATCCCTATACTCTTTCTTTTAATTAGTAGAATAGATGTTGCTTATTTATTTTTGGATGGATGTGTGTATCCTTACATAAGATCTTTCATATATATATATATATATATATATATATATATATATATATATGATAACTTAGCTTGCCATTTACCACCTTAGGTTTCATAGAACCCCATTTTGTTGACCACTACACATTACACATTTACAATAATTTAATCCATCATCTAATTTAATTTTTACCCACCATTTACCTTTGTTGAGGTCTAGTGAGAACTATATCCTTATGTCATAGGCTTAGGATTTGGAATCCTTTTCTCTTGACATTTGATTTGTAGGTTATAATTTTATATATCTAGAGATATAATTAATCTTTTCCTAGTTTTACAAGTATACACATGCTCTATTTAATTGACCTTATTTGAGTCCTACTCTATTAAGAGAAAGATGATAGTTGTAGGTCATCCTAGCCCATGCATAAACCATGTACATGAATATTTGATATGTTATTGAGACACCTTTAGGTACATGAGCTCTAACTAGTACCATCATTAGTGAATCAATGTGTTAAGTATATACATTACAATATGGTGATTATAGTTACAAATATTCCATATGAGTACTCTCTTATGCCTCAATAATTCTCTCCTCCACCCCCACCACCAATGTATTTGGTTGTTCCACCTATCCAACATTATCCTCTAGATATAATTTTTACACCTAATTAGGATCATCTTATATATTTAATTACTAAAACTATTCATGATTATGTTGTAAAGGTAGTTACCCCACTTATTTTGATTCATCCTACAAAACTAATTATATAGCCTACTTAGGTGAACATTTTATGCACACCATTCAAAGGAGATAAGTGTAATTTCTTAGGGAGATATAATTACAATGGACATTAGATTATAAGGACATTTAGGACTCACAAAAACCAATATTCACTCTACCTCCTAGACTATAATCAGTGATAGTTCAATATAGTCCATAGTGAACATATGTCTAGGGTTCTCTTAGGATACAATTTTTTTAACTAGATATGTTACATCATAGAGTTACTCACCATACACATGAAATTATGAGTGATAGGTGATAAGGGTTATATTACAATATGAGATCACTTTTCATATTCTAATTTAGATTTGCATCTATATCTACATCATACCACTTGTTCTCATAAGGTGACCCGTCCCATGTTTGATTCCAAACCTCCCCATGACCATCCCTTAGATTGGTTAATTGGTTATCATATTCATTGAATAAAAATTACAAAAAAACAAAAAATATAAAAACATTCAAATATTCTAAAATAGAAAAAAATTAGGACCTGAGCATGCCATGATTTCTAGTTTACATCATTTTCATATGATATTTATCACATGTTTGGTATATTATATATCTATTTATATATACACATGTATTTCATAGTATATATGAGTGATGTGCATGGCATGAAAATACACATGATATATGTATACATATATGTTGGACCTTTCCTATACCTAGGGACCATGGCACTATTAGGGGCATATTATTACACAAGTTACACTATTTTAGATTATATCCTTCTATGATCTTTACATTTACCATGTCGAGATACCTTGATTGATTACATATGCCATTATATTACTCATAATTTATATAGTGTTGAAATGGAAATGTTGTTATACTATGCTGTGACATTTGCATACTTAGATCATGTAGACTAGCTTACATATTATATGATTTTTCAATTTTGTTTCTTTTATAATAGGCTTGTATTATCTTGTGTATTTTTTATGGTTCCTTATCCTTGTGTGTGCAACATTTATTTCCATTGTTTTTTTTTTCTTTAGCCTTGTGTGTGTGACATTTACTACCCTTATTTGTGGTTCCTTAGGCTTGTGTATCCGGCATTTATTTCCCTTATTTGTGGATCCTTAGCCTTGTCTCTACAATATTTATTTCCCCTTAGTTGTGGCTCCTTATCCTTGTATGTGTGAAATTTATTTCCCTTCATATGCAATTCCTTGGCCTTATATGTGACAAGTAATTACTTGTTATGATTACTGATTTTGTGAGTTACATGATCCATATCATGCACCTCCCCCTTGTATGTGGTGTCATGTTCCATATTACATATATTTCCTACATAGTATTATTGAGAACATTTATCAATGATGATTCCTAAAACATGACTACTTTATATATACATCTTGACATGACACTTATATGCCTTATATTTCATATGTTTCATACATGATTTGATGACATATTCTTTAATTTGATGACAAATTCTCCATATGTCTACATGATTAAACATGAGTAAATATTTATACATAACATGATACAATTAACTCTTTCTTTTGAGATGAGTAACTTACATGATATGTCCTTCATTTGAAATGAGGGGCATATTAATGGGCTTGCCATAGAAACTAAAGCCTCCATGAACACAAATTATATATTTTGGCACAAATTATATAGATTATAGATATTTTAAATTGGTTCAAATATCACATTTCAATTAATATTGATATACTTTAGATAAATTTTGAGAGCATGTGCCATGCATATAAACTAACTATTCAATCCATGAGTTATAAGATTTTGATGTATACAAATATTCAAATACATTTGGGGGTATATTAAATGCATATTAACTCACTTTACAAGACATGAGCTATAGGTTTTATAGATTTTTTAGATACATAACACAAATGACACATAGATGCATGGTATTTTATATCATATTAACACTGATAAGTTTAGATTATGGGGCACATAATTGGTTCATGTGTACACATTATCAAAGTTTATCAATGCTATCATATATTATGGGGAATGCATATTGTTCATTCACATTAAATATTGTAATTTATATTTTCTAAATACATTCCATGGTACCCAGTAGTGAGCATACTTGAATCTATAAGTATAGATGCAATGGTTGGTTCATGTTGAAATGAGTAATGTAGTTGATATTCAATGATTTCAATGGCCTTGGCATTACACTATGAGTCTAATATGTCGCTCCGACCTTCCATCTCAAGGTTACAAGATTAAATCAAGATTAGTTAGATGGGTTTGTATGGTTGACATTTCTATGATGCTCAATGGACTTGGCACTATTCACTTATTCATTGTTTTATAGGGACAAGGTAATTTTCATTCCCAATCCATGGCCTTTGCCTTAGTTACATAAATTTGGGATTCATCACACAAAATTATAAAATGGGTTCATAAAGAGGAATAATTCTCCATGCTTCAACAAGAAAGCATCATATCTAATAAGTTACAGTAAAAAATGGTCTACTTGTCTATAGGTGCACTCTTTCCTTGCTCTTCCAATTCATGTTTCAATTTATGCATTTTAAGATTTTATTATAAATACATTAACTAATAAGTTTTCATTTAAGGTTTTCTTAGAGTAGGATACATGTTTAGAGCATCTCCCAAAGATAAAGTGTGTTATATGCACTCAGGTACACTTATTTATCCTTATACTCTAGTATTTTTACTAAATTTTAACACTAGAATAAAATAGGGAAATTTGTAAACAATAAAATATGGCAATTTATACTTGGAAATGTCAATTTTGACTTACCTTCACCCTACATTAATTTTGCATACATACATGACTCTCATTATCCATTATCTCAAATTCACATGCCTTAGATGGGCCTAATAATCACAAGTTGATCTTAGTTACCTATGATAAATATCATAGCCCATGTTAAATGTGTTATTTATCTTATTAGTACATCTCCAAATCATTATATCAATGTTCTTATCTCTTAGAAAATAATGTTAGACTTAGAACATACTATTTGATAATAGAATTTGAATCTAATGGTTTCATCCCATGCCAAACAATAATCAATTTCAAATTCAAACCATCCTTATGAGTCAGCCTGTATGTTTCACATGTTAGTGGCATAAAAAATACCCAAAGAGTCTCATATAAATATAAAATAGGTATAGGTATATTATCTATATTTAACTCATAAAAATTACATCTATACACACTTGCACATTCAAGAGGACTACACGAATCTTACAAATTTTCCAATTAGTCACTATGAGTATGTCATATCCAAGTCTGAAGCACTTAAGATCTAAGCCAAAGTTGTCATTTTTCAAGTATTAAGATCTAGATTATAGATTTCATCTATTAAACAATCACTATTATACACATTCACCTAATAGGAAAATATACATATTATTTGAATTCCATTTTTTGAGTATTGGATATGCACGAAACACTCAACCATTGAACATAGAGTGGTTGGGCTCAAATCAACTCACATTTATTTCCATTTATAGACCTATTTATGTCATTGGAGGTGTACATAGGGTTTCAAGTGAAGGAGATAGATTTCTATGAGTCATTCACATTATCAAACATTGGGATCACACATAGATCTTAAAGATAAATAGGCTCACCTGCCTATATCAAATTAGATAGGAAAAATACATAGAGACAACCATCAATTGGGAACATAGTGTCTAATGATATTGAATTGAGTCTAAAGATACCATCTGGGTGCACATAGAGGTCCATATCTTGATTTGAATAGCTTATAATCTAGTTTTCCATCCTTCCTATTGTCTACCTATAGATAAAAGCCTCAATACTACATAAATAAAATAACTGTTAAATATATTATCTTTGTATTATACTTTAATATTTATCAAGATAGATTGACAAATTTGTTTCAATATTTTACATTCAAAATTTTCCTTTAGTTTATATCTTGAAGAATGACTTAATTTACAATAGTTTTATATAATTAAGGGTTAAATACTATAGTAATCCCCCAAAAAATAAAACACCTAGTAATATTTTTATTTACATCTCTAACTACATGTAAGATTGCATCAACCATATGTGGATTTATTTAAATATGTTTTTTAAGTTCACATTGATCTATATCATCAAATTGATCATGAAAATAAGTATAATCATTTCCTTTATGATTATGTGTGAATAAGTGGAAATAAAAAATAAGATTTAAAAGTAAAACCCTAATGCAAGATAAATCTAAAACCCCAATAGAATATGAAATCCTAAGGTTGAAGTGAATTAGAGTTTTGTGTGTTCAAGTTAATGATTATTTTCACCAAAATTTTTTACTTATTTTGTGATTAATGTGACCTAAATGAAGTAAAAATATGAGTATTCAAACTATGTAAAATTGGGGAATAGTCATAGAAATATGAATATAAAAGTGTAAATCAATATTTCACTTTAATATTTGGAAATTGACAAATCACTATGGAAAATAGGTACTTATATTATTGTAATATTTTACTTCTCACTATCTCTAAAAATTATTTTTATCTACTTTGTAACTGCTCATATTATAAAATAAGAGGTTGAAGCCTAGGTAGACATTTATATCAAAACTCAAACCCTTATGGTGTTATGTACTATCCAAGCCTTATCAGTAGTGTCCATGCCCTAATTGTAGTGCCCCTACTAAATGTGCATGTGTATAACCTCTCAGACCACTACGTTTGTACCTATAGATTCCTCCTGTGTGTTTTCACCTATGTACTAATCTAAATCTAAAACCCCAATAAAATATGAAATCCTAAGGTTGAAGTGAATTAGAGTTTTGTGTGCTCAATTTAATGATTATTTTCACCAAAATGTTTTACTTATTTTGTGATTACTGTGACATAAATAAAATTAAAACTATGAGTATTTAGACTATGTAAAATTTGGGAATAGTCACATAAATATGAATGTAAAAGGGCAAATCAATATCGTACTTTAATATTTGAAAATTAACAAATCAATATGGAAAAGAGGTATTTATATTATTATAATATTTTAGTTCTCACTGTCTCTAAAAATTATTTTTATCTACTTTGTAACTGCTCATATTATAAAATAAGAAGTTGAACCCTAGGTAGACATTTATATAAAAAATCAAACCCCTATGGTGACATGTACTATCCACGCCTTATCAGTAGTGTCCATGCCCTAATTATCATGCCCCTAATAAATGTGCATGTGTATAACCTCTCAGCCCACTACATTTATAACTATAGATTCCTCCTATCTGTGTTTTCACTTGTGCAATAATCTAAATCTAAAACCCCAATAAAATATGAAATCCTAAGGTTAAAATGAATTAGAGTTTTGTGTGCTCTATTTAATGATTAGTTTCACCAAAATGTTTTACTTATTTTGTGATTAATGTGACCTAAATGAAGTAAACCTATGAGTATTTAGACTATATAAAATTGGGGAATAGTCATACAAATATGAATATAAAAGTGTAATATCATACTTCCATATTTAGAAATTGATAAATCACTATGAAAAAGAGGTACGTATATTATTATAATATTTTACTTCTTACTATCTCTAAAAGATATTTTTATCTACTTTATAACTGCTCATATTATAAAATAAGAGGTTGAACCCTAGGTAGACATTTATATCAAAACTCAAACCCCTATGGTGATATGTACTATCCAAGCCTTGTCAGTAGTGTCCATGCCCTAATTATAGTGCCCCTACTAATGTGCATGTCTATAACCTCTGAAACCACTACGTTTATACCTATAGATTCCTCCTATGTGTGTTTTCACCTGTACACTAATCCATTTTTCCTTCTCCTTTATTTGAAATCATAATCTCAATTTTGAACACTAGATAACCCTTGGAAAAAGGTTTAGTATGTTTGGTTAGATATGCACAACCAATATCAGAAGAATGATTGATATTTTCTTGCATTTCAATACTCCAAAGATGGCTCAAACCACACATAATTATCCCACTTAGGGGTGTGTGTAAGTAGAATCATGATCAATCCAAAATGTAATATAATGGTTGGCTTTCAACACTTGGAACCATCTAATTTTGACCTAAATTTGTATGCATACTTGGATCTAGGGCTTATTTTTTGAGAGATACTTAGATATGTATGCCTTTGTGATAATGTCTTGAGAGAGTACTAATCATTTCTCAATGTGATTGCCTAAGCATTCATCAAATTACCATATGAGTATAACCTTAGGATTGATTTGTATTTATAGTTGAATCTTTGATATTTACATCTATAAACCCATGAAATGTGTCTAGGTAAACCTAATGGAGACTTCCAAATTTGAAAAATAGTTGTTGAGTGTTCTTGGATAATATCAGTAGAGGAAAATACCTAAAAATAACCACAACTATTTTATTATTGTTTGTAATATCTTGAGATTAATAATCAATGATTTGAGAAATGGAGATAGTTTATTTAGGCTTATGGAAGGTTATTGTACAAACTAGGGTGATCTAAATTATGTGTATCAAATAAATTAGGTTGGTCGATATAATATCAATGCAAATGAATAAGGGGAAATTTTCACAAGATTCAAATGTATATGCAAAGTCTAGGTAGGCCAAAGTGTGAAATTTTTTGATGTTGTCGAAGTGTATAATACCAAATTTAAGTGTCTAAAAAGACCTAAAATATAAGGGAAAATGAATCATAATGTAATAAGCCTATAAAATAGGGATCTAAAAAATAAAATTCAAGGAAACTAACATATTACCACTCTTTCTTGTCTTCACCCAAGTACTTAAAGAGGTGGCACACCAAATTTGGTACCAATTTCCATGTGGTGTATGAATAGTAAAACATGAGGTTGGTGGGGATTTCCATTTGGGCTGGTGAGTCTCTCATTTGGGCTAAGTAGTAGAAAATGGGTGCCCTTTATCTTTAAAGAGGTAGGTATCTCTTTTTGAAGGTTGATTTTATATGTGAAAGAAAAATATATGTTGAATGATGGCCCTTTAAGGGGAAATTCATCATATTTCAAGGGGGGGGATATTGATGCTTAAATGAGGTCATTAAGCACATTAAGAAAGGGTCCCAAGTGGGGTATGATGTCCCACATCAAGCCACATCACTTATAAGCCATGTCACTTACCATATCACCTTCCATGTCACTTGCAATGTCACTTTCCATGTCACATGACATGTCACTTACCATGTCACATGTCATGTCATCATGAATAGTGATAGTGGGTCCCATAGTAAATAGTGATAGTGAATAGTACTTTCAATAGTAATTTTGAATAGTATTATGTGACTAGGAGAATAGTGATTTAGTTAGATTAAGAGGGGCTGGTTAAGGGTTAAGATGGTTTAGGGGTGTCCTGAGGCATTTAGTCATAAAAAACAATAAGTGTGTAGTTTTTTAGTGTCTACATTTTATCCTTTTTTGTTATGTAGCTTTGAATTAAAAAGTTTCAAAATAAAAATAAATCACTTGGTTAAAGGTCAGGGTGCATTGAGTATGGGAAGAGGTGTTCCCCCTCAAACTAAGAGTCAATGAGGAAAGGATGAATTGAGCGTAGGTTTGATAATTAGTTAGTGGGGAGGCACTAGGTGGTGCCATAAGGGAGCTAGGCATGTGAAATGCCAATGGGTGAAAGGTGATTAAGCATGGTAGTTGAGATTGTGTAAAGACTAAAGCTACCAATATTGGTAAAAATAAGTTCAATCCTAGAAGGACACATGATAGGGATAACTGGTCCATAGCATTGGTTATAGTTGATCAGTTTAGGCCTATCAAACCATCTAAGTAGGGTTGGTGTTGGTTGAAAGTATCTAAGGTAGGAAATGCTCTTGAAAAATAACACAATTGGTTGGGTCATGCATGAGGTGGTGCAAAATTTTAAGAGTTCAACATGGAAAGGTTGGTTGATGTAGTCAAAATTCATCATAAAACATGCTAATGGTCTAGGTCAAAAGCAACCAACATCGAGGTGGATGTGGGCAAGTGGGTTGGTTGGTTGGAATACAATCGCTAAGTGGACTCCACATGCACTAGGCAAGTGGACACTACTTACATAGTTGCATGGACATAATGTCCAAAATGAACTTCAAGCCTAATGTAGTTTTGTTAATGTGGGGAGCGTTGGTTAACTTGGTTTCCCTAAATGTATATCATGCAATTAGGTTTGATGGAAGGATGTTGGAGAAAGGGAAGCATCAAAGGGTGGAAAAGATGATGATCAAATAGTTTTTTGATTGGTTTGGTAAAAATGATGGATGAGATTACCTAGGAGGCAATTAGATGATTACTTCAAATATGTAAAAGGATTTGTATCCATGGATAAGTAGGTTCAAGCATGAAATTTACACCACCATTTTAAATAAAAAAGGGAGAAATATGCTTTACTAGGCTTTGAAGAATTTGGTATGTCCCAGATTGCCATAGTGACCTGATGGGTTCTTTCATCACCATCCAAATAGGTTGACATTATGCACACTCCACAACAATGTCATTAACAAGATATGAAAGGGTATCATTTAATGATTCAAGGAAGCAATGTAGTAGAGTGGGTAAACAAGAAGTGGTGAAAATTTGAACCTTTGACCCTTGAGCTAGTAAGGCCTCAAAATAAGTAAGCATTGATTTTTTGAGGGAATTTAGAGAAATAATTTGAGGGGTTTTGGAATATGGAGTGAGGAAAATAATAATGATATTAATTAAATGAGGGAGTAAGTTGTGGATTTCATACATTAAAGTAAGTGCATAGAGGACATTAGGAAACAAACAAGGAGATGTATGTAGAAGTGGCACAACTAGTGATCATACTCTAAAGAGGTGGAGGTTGAATTAGAGAACATAAGGGAGATCCAACAAAGGATGAGGTGAAGGAAGACCAAGAGATGGATGAAGAGATAGCTAGAGAAAACAATGAGGTTACATATAAAGATGAAGGTGGGAAGGATAGAAGGAACCAGGCATGGACATATATATAAAAAGAAAGGAAGGTCAAGAAGAACAAGGAATGTCATCAAGGGAGACAAAAAAAAAAATAAATGAATAAAAGAGAAGAAAAATAAGAGGTATAAGATGGGGGGAGTGAGGGATGCACTAAAGAATGATAGAGTGGAGAATTTGAAAAAATGTTGTAAATAAGGGTTATGGGTTTTGGTGAAGGTGATGGTGAAAGTACATGGTGTAAATTGGTGAATAATTAATATAATTATCCCAAATTTATTAGGATGAGAGACATGGATAGGTAAGGTAGGATAAATAAGAAGGGAACACAATGATAAGCACCATAAATGACCTTCAATGGAAATAATCCATAGAAGAGGTGCCTTTGTGAGGAGATTGCACCTTTTAAAATTATGTGAGGGTATAAGCATATTGTTGGCATCTATCGCTATGAGCTAAGTTTTAGGGGGTGGGTGTCTATCTAGATCGACGTAGTCACTTTGGCCAAGGTTCATCACCACTATGAGCTGAGTTTTAAGGGTAGTAGTGAAGTGATGACCTGCAAATATTTTTTTTGATAGTAAAGTAGATTCTATAAGGTAGAAAATTGGTAAGGTGGTGAATGATAGAGGATAGATCATGCTTGACCCAATTGCTACATGGGTAGGCTATATGAAAGGTGTCCATGTCTACATCCTCTATCCCAATTCCTTGGAACTAATGACTTGGGGTTTCAATTAGAAGCAATCCCGATAGTAAGGAGCTATGTGGTCTAGGATATTGGTTATATAGTTGGAGAAAATGACATATCCTTTGCTATAGATGAACTCTTAGTTAGCATAAAAGAAAATAATTCCATATTCTAATAGGCACTACCAATGGTTAGGGTCTAACATTTAGAGCTTGTAATAATGGGCTGGTAGTAATAGGAGGGTAGAGGGGATAGGAAGGTGAATGTATTTTCATGAATTCATGGTGGCCTAACTCTAATGGAAGAGTTTTTATAGTGGCAAGCATTTGGGAGTTACCACCACCAAAAACAATGGTATTTGTGAAGGTGTGATTATTATAGTGACCCATAGTTAAAAGCCAATTTATGTCAATTGGGCTAAAGGTGACAATGACGTAAATGACCACTAGGCCTATAAGGATCACAAGACGAGAAAGTAAGGAAAGACATTAGATGCAGATCAAATGATAAGGGTAATAAAAATATATCATGATGGTGCATAATGGCTTCATCAAGATGACCAATTAGATTGAGGGTGACATGTTCATACAAAGAGGTAAGTAGACATGACAATTTCAAGTGGGAAGAATGTTAAAGGGAATCAATGACATCATATGACCTTCCCAATCAGTGGAATGGAGAATCATGTCAACAAGGAAGGATGGTTAGGTATTCTATTTAAAGAATCATGATAAGGATGAATGTCTATCATTGAGTTATTTGGTTTTTTAGGTCATAGAGAGTGTAGATAACTACACAAGGTTGAAGATGGTAAACAATGGGAGTAATGGTGGAGATAATTAGCAACCCTTACAACTCGAAATAATCAATATGGTGAATATATGGATCTATCAGATACTACAACATGTAATGGTGATAATGGAAGTACTAATAGATAAACAACAAGGGGAGAGGCACCCATGGATCAAGCTTGAGGCTAAAATTTTACCTCTACAGCAACAAAGAAGGCAAGAATTTCACTATGCAAGATACAAGGCTAGAGAACATGACCATCGACCTGTTTATGGAGGAAGCCCTCATTGTCCAAAGGGATGTACACTAAGGAAAAAAATGGTAGTACCTATATGGGAAAAACAACCAGATCAGAGGGATGCAATGGTTGTAATAGGTGAGCAGGGTTGAAGACCCAAAGTGAAATATGATTCTTGTCTTGTGGGGATGAATGTGGGAGAGGAGAACATAGTATACACTTTAGCAGTTACTCTGATAGGGAATTCTACAGATGTTAGTTTAGGGAGTAACTAAGTATAAGGATGGTTGAACATAAATCTAGAGTCACTAGATAATCGATCTAACACTTAGGTAGGAAAATATTGTATGCATGTGATTTAGGCAATGTGTGTGTAATTTGATGACTATGTATATGTCATACGACTCCTCACACCCTAAATAAAATATTGCATAGTTTGTTGTAAACATGTACAAAATGTGGTGGATGGCACTAATTGAATGTTATCATGTTTAAGGTTATGTGGATACCTATGAATGTTATGGTTATGGTTATGGTTGATATGTTTATGGTTGTTGTATTCTTGTTTAATGTAAAAAGAATGATTATTGTTGTTGCAACATTGGATGGTAAAATTCATGATGAAAATATCAACCAAGCATAATAAGATAAGAATAGGGAATGATGCTTTGTTTTTGGTAAGAACCAAAAATAGACCCAAAGTAAGATTGGCTTAATGAATATAAGCCCTTCAAATGCTACACATGAATGGTCGTTAGTTGATAAAACAAATTTTTTTATCACATGGTGTCAAGTAAGCTCTAATCCCTTGATTTATAGATAGTTTAAAGGGAAAATGATTGATAGGTGGTGTGAAGGGTAATGGGTGATATGTATGATAATCTCATGTGAATTAGTTTGCCCCTTCTATATGTGACCTAAGAATGGTAACAAACAAGTCCATGCCATATGCTAGATGTAGACTGATCAATGTGGGAAGTCTATATGTGAAAATTGATTGTGGTTTCCAACTTATTATGTTACTTAAGAGCTGATTATGACTTTAGAATTGTTAGGATAGTGGGTATTTTTCTATATTTTATATATATGGGAAGTTGATCGATACGGGAAGCTTCCAATAAATTACTCTACTTTTGATAAAGTGAACTTAGCCATCCTTGGAGGGAGTGGTCTAAGCTTATTGGCTTTGTTTAATGTTCTTGATAGCTATCTTTCAAGGGAGCAGTCTACCTTACATTTGGTAAAATTTATTTTGTTTTTGGGTAGCTATCCTTTAAGGGAATAGTCTACAATGCTTAATATATTAACCCAATTAGTATTTTGGTATCCAAACTATGTCTGGATGCAATGTGTTTAGACATGGACAAGTCTATTTAGGTTCAGAGGTTTACTTTTATAAGGGCAAAAATTTAACACAATAAGGTCAATGATATGTGAAAAGGTGTGGTTTTGAGAGATAATGACCATGGGATTCCATCTTGTTAGAGATGAAAAGTATCCATGAGAACCATGTTATGGGTAGAGCCATGGTACCCATATTGAGGATTAGGCTAGGAATATGATGGTTAATTACATGATTTTATGTTGTAATCAATTGTCCTCAAAAGGAGAGGAGAAAGATGGGTGAAGGTTAAAATCTTGTAACCAAGGGATGAGCTTAAGTTAGACAAAAGGAGTCAGCTTGATCCTTTTTAATAGAAAAATGGACATAAATGTGAAGCATTGAGGGGCTTAAGTTCTAGTTTGCCTTTGAGAGAGGATAAATGATAAGCTCTTGATCCATACTTATGGGTAATGATGTAAGGTTCAAGCTAATTGAAAGAAAACTTGCCTCGTTTACTCTTTTCCATATTGATCATGTGTTAGCTTTCCTTTAGGATAAAGTCACTGATATTGAATTCCCATTGTTTAAGGTGCTTGTTATAAGAATGTTTGATATGCTCTTGATTGATGTGGATGTGGGTGTGGGATGCTAAGTGATGCCCATCAAGTAGGTCAAGTTGAGGTAAATGGTGCTAAAAAAATCTTCCTAAAAAATATTCTCTTGTAAATATATGTGAAGAGAGGGGATTTGGACTTCAAGAGGCAAGACTACCTTTGTTCTGAAGAGTAAAGATAAAGGGGTATCACACATAGAGGTTTGAATGCTAGTACAATAGGCCCATAAAGTGAATGAAATATGCAAGTGTCAATCTTGAACTAAAGCACTGACAACTTTAGTGAGCATTTTATTAAGGGTTTTTTTAGAGGTTTCTGCTTATCCATTTATTTGTGGATGGTAAGGTGAAGAAAAGATTAGCTAGATGCCAAATGCATCACATAGCCCTTAGACCTACTTGTTTTGTAAATATTTACCATTATCAGTGATAATATTATGAGGAACACTGAAGTAATAGATGATATGATGGTTGATAAAGTTGACAATCTTCTTTGATTTGGTCAAGATAAGAGGGATAGCTTCCAACCACTTGGTGAAATATTTAGTGGCCATGATGATGGAGCTATACTGCTATGAATAATGGGGGTTAATTTCCCTAATGAGATTGAGCCCCTATTAGGAGAAAGGCCAAAAGTACTTAGATACCTGGAGGCTATTGGTTGGCACATGATGTAAATTAGCATACTGTTGACATCTTACACACTTTTTTACATAATCAAAATAGTCTTGGTTGAGGGTGGGATAATAGTAGCCAAGGTGAAGGATACATTTAGTGACCACTAGGCCACTAAAATATCCCTCATAGATCCCATGATGTGTTTCCTTGATGGCATAGGAAGCTTCATGGCTACGTAGGCAATGAAGAAGGAGACCGTCAAAACCATGTTTGTAAAGGATTCCCCCCTAAGATGGTATAATAAGAGGTACTCTGAACAAAGTCTCTTCAAGCATTCTTAGAGAGGTTGGGAGAAATGATGCCTAGGTTAAGGTAGTTAAGAGTTTGGTCATACCAAATGTTGGGTGAGGATTCCTCTACACTACAAATGGTATGGAGATTAGATTGGTTATATGAGGGAGTGGTAAAATGATGAATAGTGACAAGGATTTTAGAATTAGAAGGTTGAGAAGGGATTTGGGAAGCAAGGTAAGCTATCGTATCTATGAATTTGTTGGTAGATTGAGGAACATATTGGACTAGGTAATGTTCAAAAGATGTTAAGAATTTATCAACTAAAAGTTTATATTTTTGCAAGACATCATTCTTACATTGATAGGATCTATTGACTTGGTTGACCATGAGCTAGGAATCACTAAAGACATGGATTGTCTTATCAGAGACCAATCACTAGGGCTTCATACTCAATCATATTATTAGTGCATTCAAAATCAAGTTTGAAGGAGAGAGGAAGGGGTTTGACATCAAGAGGAATGAGCATAAATCCAACACACCCTCTTTGTTGTCACTTTGAGCCATCAAATAACATGGTCATTTGGTAGGTTATGCTATCCTCTTGAAAAAGAGTCACGATGGCTTCATCTAAAAAGGCAAGAGGAGGTGGTTGGTTATTTGGTAAAGGAGCTTTAACAAATTGGTCAGTAATGACTTTCCCTTTAATTAACTTCTATTGGAGAAATTCAAGGTCAAATTCAGCTTAGAGAATGAGCCACTTAGCCATATGCTAATTTTGGTATGGTTTAAAGTGCATGTACTTGAGTGGGTTGGTATTAGTGATGACATAGGTTTTATGGTTAAGAAGGTAGTGACAGAGTTTGGTGGTCATGAAGATCAATGCTAAGCAATGTTTCGCAGTATGTGTATATCAAGTCTTGTATTCTACAAGCATATGGATAATGTAGTATTAAAATTTCTCTTTGTGTTGTTCATCTTGGTGAGCCAACATTTCCCTTAGGGAATGGTTGGTGATAGAGATATATAGGTAAAAGGGGTGGTCATCCTTAGGAGGGGTGAGGATAGGTGCTGACAAAAGGTAATGTTTAAGAGAATCAAAGGCCTTTTAACAATCACCATTCCATTTGAAAGAAACATATTTCTTTAGAAGGTGATGGAAAGGTTATCACCGGTCTAAAAGTTGGGAAATGAAATGACAAATGGATTGAAGTTTTCCTTGCAGGCTATGTAGATACTTAAGGTTGGTTGGAGGAGGCATGCTCAAAATTGATCTAACTTTAGCAGGGTCTACTTCAATTCTATGAAGAGATATGATAAATCCAAGAATCTTTCTGAAAAGAACCTCAAAATGTATTTTTTGGGAATGAATCAAACATGGAATTGGATTAGTCAATCAAAAATGATAGAAATAACAACTAAATGGTCATCTCAGTGCTTATATTTTTTGAGGAGATCATCCACACAATCCTCTACAAACTTATGAATAAGGTCATGAAATACATAGGTCATGGGTCATTGATAAGTCACTCCTACATTTTTTAAACCAAAAAGCATGAGTCAATAATAGAAGGTTCCACAAGGAGTAATGAAGGTTGTTTTTATGTTGATCTAAGGAGGCAATCAGGATCTGATTATATCCTAAAAAACCATCCATAAGGGATAACATCTCATGGCCCATAGTAAGGTTAACTAGTTAGTTGATGTTGGGTAAAGGAAAATCATCTTTGGGGCATGCAAGGTTTAGGTCATGGAAATCCACATAAATATGGAGTCCATTAGTGGGTTTGGTAACAAAAATGATATTAGAGACCCATTATGGATAATAAATGGGTTGGATAAAGTTGATGGATAGAAGATGTTGAAGTTCTTCCTTAATGAGAAGAGTTATATGAGGGTATATTTTATTAAGCTTTTGCCATATTAGCTTAGCCTCATGATGGGTAATGATGTTATAGAGAGAGATGGAGGGGTCAATCCTAGGCATATCTTGATAAGACTAGGCCAATGTGATGCTATGGTCTTGAAGGAAGGTGGGATAATCTTGTTACTCATTTGGGTTCAAGGATTGGCCTAGTTTAATGATAAAAGGATCATCTTGGGTCCCTAGGTTAATGTTGATAGGTGATTCATTAAGCATGGATTGGTTCTAAGGAGGGAGATATTTATGGATAGAAGAATCTCTTATACCAAGGTGGGTGAGGATGGGATCATCATCTTGACACTGAATGGTATGAATGGTGGGTGAATCATGGTTGATCATTTTGGGATGGATGAGAGGAAAGGTTTTGGTTTGGCCACCTTGATGATAGGTCAAGGGGCCTAGACTAATGGTATTGATAAAAAAAAGTTGGATGGAATAATGTCAGAGTCCTCAGATTGGGAAGATGAACTAGGTGAGGATGGAGTTTCTTCTATGGGGATAGTAATAGATTTTAGTGAGGTGGGATCTTTTAGTGGTTCAAACCTAAGCCCAAATAACTCATGAGGTTTTTGAGTTTTGATAATGGGAAATTTTTGAGGTCTTTGTTCATAAAGGCCCATACCAAATCCTTTCCAAGCACAAAGGTGAAGATAGGTTTTGGTAAAGGCTAGATTGCTTAGACAAGAAAATTAGAAGTGAAGGGTTGAATAAATGGGGTGGTGAAAGGAGCAAGTGGTTGATCAAGTCCCCCATAGACAAAATATGTTTTATTTTTGGGAAGTCCAAAGGGGATGAGGGTTCTTATATTAGGGTCATAAGAAGGGTCATTTTGAAGGTTCCCATATTCCTGGGGAGTGGGAAATGCATCTAATGCTAAAAGTTGGTATTCCCTAAGAGAGAGACATTGAAAAATTTGTGTCAAGGAGTCCTCAATGGGGATCTAAGAAGAAGAGATAGAGGCACTAATTGAGGCTTCATCATTAGTGATAGTAGAGGCACTGCGGGTCAAGGTTAAAGGTGCTATTGTGCTTATGGGGTTGATAGATTGTAAGGGAGATGAAGGTGGAAGAAGGACATCATTAGGCCTATAGGTCATGTTTCAAGATGTAAAAGGACTAGGATCAGCCTTGATGGTTATAACTTACCCTTCATTTTCAAATTTGATGCAACGATGTAAAGTGGAGGGGATGTAAGTCATAGCTTAGATCCAAGGGCATCCGAGTAGAATGTTATATTGGAGTTCACCTTCCATAACATAAAATAACTTGAGGATGGTGTGATGTCTCAAACATATTTTAAGAACAATGGTCCCCAAGGTAGTGGCCATGGTGTCATTAAAGGAGTGAAGGATGACTATGCTTTTGGTCATGATGTTCTTTAGTAAATGTAGATAATCAAAAGTATGGGAGGAAATTATGTTAATGCTATCACCTCCATCAATAATCACCTTTTTGATGTGAATGTCATTGACTTATGTGATGCCAAAGAGAGGGGGATCATACTCTTTCAAATGGGCTGGAGGTATCTCAAAATATTGGAAGATGATGATGGTGGAATGCTGGTGGGATTCAACAAAGGATGCAAGAGGTTGAGGGTCATTTGGCTGAACCTTAATGGATTATAGGGCATATATTAATGCCTAGAAATGGTGGGGTGAGGTGTTGATCAAGTCATAAAGGCTCATCTTCACCGGTGCTTGGTGAAGCTACTTCAATATGGTCTGTTGGACATATGTAAAAGAGTTGGTGGGAGGGGCACTAAGGATGGACACTTTGGGTCTTGGTGATAGCATGGGCATTGGTGTTTAAACCTAGTTATAAGGTTGAGAATCTAAAGAATAAGTCCATGGAATGGATGCATTGGCTCTTCCTTTACCCATTTGTTGAGCCCAAGATCAGGTAATCATGTGGATAGTATGGATAATGAGCTTAGTTAGATTAGGTGATTATTTTGGTTCCTCTCCCTTACATGTAAATGAAAGTAAGGAAGTAGGTGTAGTTTGGGATAGTGGTTAGATTGGTTGGGTTGGTAGTTGGGTTAGTAAGGTAGGTGAAAGTGGTTCATCTAGTAATAAATCATCATCCTCATATAAGTGATGAACAAGAGCTTGGAGATATTTACAGTTCTCTATGTTATGTCCTGATGTCCTATGGTACACACAAATATGAGTATCATTGAACCAAGAGGGTTTGGTGTTATAAGGGGTGCATGGCTTAATAGGTGGAAGTTTAATGGATGAGGTTTACAATAGCCTCTATCAAATAACAAAGTAATATTATTTTAGAGGTGTTGAGGGTGTTGAGATGCTCATCAGGGAAATAAGAACTTTCTTAGGCATGATCTTGACCTTATAGAGGGTTGGTGGTTGGGTAATTTTGGTACATGGTTTAGGTTGGGTTGGCTTAGCTATGATCAGGTTAATGGTAGATGGTTTTGAAGTAAAGGATGAGGGGTTGATAATAGGTGGGAAAGTAGAGGGGGATAAATTAGCTAAGAATAATGAAGAAGTTGATGATGTAGGTGGTGGAGGGGTAGGCATAGAAAAGGGCATTGGTTTAATTGAATTAGAATAAATGATTGGGATGGTAGAATGGTGGGGTTCCAAAATAGATGGTAAATGAGAAAGAAGTGGTATAGGTCAATCTTGAGGATGAGGTTTAGGTAACTACACCCTTTGATCCATCTTAGTTGGTGGTTTTCTAGGTGGCCTAGAGGGGCTTAGGTCTAATTTGATGGGGGAATGGGTGATGCTAGGTGTAGGAAGGATGCCCATATTCTTGGCTAGTTTATATAGAAGATTATGAGATGATCTAGGTGGAGGTGTGTGATATGGTTCCCTCACATCTTGGGAGAAAGAAATGTTTGATGATGGGGTGGTAATAGGTTGGAAAGTGGATGATAATAAAGTCAAGGGTTTGGATTTGTTTTGGTATAGGAGCCCCAAATGATGCCAGAAAGTGGTTATATCTAGGTTGGGTTGTGAGGCAAATTCCAAACTTTGCACTAACCAAGAAAAGGGCTTAAAAATAGGTTTTGTTCCTTGATCTATTGTTTCAAATGTCAAGCCTTTGGGTGAAAAAGAGGGGATGGTTTCCTATTCTTTACTTGAGCTAGAAGGTTCCAAAACAATGGTTGCTTGTGATGTGATTAATAGAGGGAATCTTTGTTTGATCAAGGGTGTAGATATGGTCCTAGCTCTTTCCTTTGCTAGGGTATCCAAAGGAGAAGGGAGTTTTATCATTTCATTTTTTGGGGTAGAGGAAGGGGTGGTTAAATCAATGGCTAGTTTTGTGAAAGGAGAGGCAGGCATGGATATGGTTTTTTCAAGCAGAGAAGCGGGGGCTATAGATCCTTCTACTTGGGTCTTAGAAGGGATAAGAGGTGAATTTGATTCTTCCATATGTGAGATTGGTGAAGAGGAAATGGGAATATGAGGATCATCCTCCATGGGCTCATTTATGATGATGTTGATTATGTGTGCCTCATGAGATGAAGATGGTTTAAATTGATTATCATGGGTTTGGGTAGGTGGAGGATGGTTAGGGAATGGTTTGCAAAAAACATCAAGAAAATGGTTGCAGGGTGAGTTAGGGTTGTCAAACATCAATTTTCCATTGTCAATTAGGTTTTAGGCAAGACTTTTAAAAGTGTTACACTAGTTTATGTCATGTTTGATGACCCGATGGAAAGCACAATGGCCATTTTCATTGTACCACCCAGGCACAAGGAGAGAGGGGTAAAATTATTGAGGTGGATTGATTGGTGAAAGTTGAATAATGTTATATTTTAGTAATTTATCCAACACAGAGGCATAATATTTGCCTATAGGGGTGAATTATTTAGGGAAAACCTAGTTTTAATTTTGGTTTAGTGGGTAAGAAGGATTTCAAGGTGTGTTTTGACTTGGTTGGTTAATGGATGGAGGTGGGGAAATTTTCAAGACAACCACATTTTCATATGTTTTGGATTTAGAATTGGGTTGGTTGGTTGTTTTGGTGGAAGAGGGGTCATTGGGTTTAAAAGTAGAATTATTATTTTTCAATTTCAATTTACCCTCATCTATGGTTCCATTCTTGAGTTTGCATGCCATTATGAAATCTTCATCAAAGGTTCTAAAAGTTTTCACTTGAAGGGTGGGAGTGATGTGTTTTGTGTATCACCTAGAGAAAGTTTAATGAGTTCCATTTGGGGTAGTGAAAAGGATAATTGATTTATAAGGCCTCACAATTGTGAAATAAAGTTAAAAATTGATTCATCATCAAACTACCTAATGGAATAGAGGTTAGTTATGGAGACTTTCTTGGATATATTTACAAAAAAATGTTCTAAGAAAATTTAGGTGAGTTGGGAAAATGAAAAGATAGAATGCCTAAGAAGGGCACTGTACCAATCTAAGGCGAGCCTTGATAAAGACATAGGGAAGGTTTAGAGAAGGAGGGCATCGTCATAGGAAATCAAATAACAAGAATGGTGAATTCCCTCAAATGTTGATGGAGATCCTCCTTCCTCTGAAACTTAGAGATTTTGGGGAGCTCCCATTGAGGAGGATAAGAATGAATTGGGACATAAGGGTTGATAGGTTCATTGTAGATTTGGTCATAGGATAAAATATTATGGGACCCAAAGATAGATGATTTAAGTTAGGTCATCTTATCTATAAGAATATTGATTAGGTCAGGTTGGGGTTGGCTAGCTATATAATTTGGTGGTAAGTTTTGTTGCAGTTGGGTTGTAACTATGAATTGGTATGTGGTAAGAGGTACATAAGTGTGCACATATTGGTATGTGGTAATTTTAGGTTGGGATAGTGTCATAACAAGAATGATAGGCATTAAGGGTTGGGTGAAAGGTGTAATATATCCCAATAGGTTGGGGATATATTGATAGGAGGCTATAGGGGCTTGTGGAGGAACTGATAATGACTAGTTTAGGGGTAAATTTAGGTTGGTTGATGGGGGAATGGTTTGGGTTGGTAATGCTAAAGTGTTTGTGGGTTCTTGATGGGTAATGACCCTACTGATAATAGGGGGGAGTGTTTATGGTATGAAGAGTACCAAGTTTTGAAAGGGGGTTGAGGTTGGTATATTGGTTAAGCTGAAGGGAATGGTATAAATGGGTGTGGAAGACACTGTATTGACAAAAGGGGTAGAAGTGACAAGGGGTAAAGTTGAGCCAATGTTAGAGGTATTGGTTGGGGTAATAGGTGTTAGAGTGGAGGTGGTAGATGGACCAATAGTAGAAGATAAAGATTGACTAACAAAAGGGTAGGATGATGCAACACCAACCATGATGTGGTGTGGCATACCATAGAGTGGATCTATGGGAGGAATCAAATACATCAAAGTATGGTAGACTAAGGTATTAAGATAGTGTTTTAAAACAACTAGATTGTTTTCTAGAAAGGTATAAAAATTTAGATCACCTTTAGGGACTATTGAAGGCACCATAGGTGGGGGAAAATGGTGTGATGAAGCATGGGGTGATCTATCAATGTTTGAGGTATAATCCATGGATGAGGATGAAGAAGATGGTGGTTGGATATTTTTTTTTCTCACTTGTTGTCTAGTTAAGACCATAAGAGAAATTTAGAAATGGATAATGAACCTCTCACCTTAAATAATGAGCAAAAAAAGAAAATCCCAAAGCAAACAAAGCACAGACTAAAAGTGCAATTATCCTAGGATTTATTTTAAATCACTTTTGGCTTATGTATTAAAGAGAATGAAAGGGGATATTAGCTTATAAGTTGGGAAGATCCATCTAAGGATGGATTACCTTGCATGAGCTAGATCCTAGAAGTGAAAGCTTTCTAGGATGCTATCAATCCACCTGATTTAAACACTTAATTTGATAGATATAAATGATGGAATTTGCATAAAATAATATAAAATTAAAACTAAAAATATAAAATAACCACAAATAATTAAATTCAAAACCAAGTAGTTAAATATTTTGCCAAAACTATGACTAGATAAATTAATTAGTGCTGAAAATTGATTAAGGTAAAGTGGTGGTTTTTGGTTTGAAAATTTGGTAAGGGTAAAGATAGTTTGTTTGAGGTTGGAAAATGGATAGGATTTTAAAGATGATAGGAATGAATTGTTGAAAAATATAAGGCAATAATTAATTGAGGAGGCAAAATAGGAAGGAGATAAAGAGGGTGAAAATGGAAAAAGAGTAAAGAGGGTAAAGACGGTGAAATGACAAAGATGGCAAATGGAATTAAATTGATAAATGGTGGCAAAGGAGATAAATGGATTAAGATGGAAAATAGTGACAAATGGAGTGAATGTCAAGGTAATAATAACAAAATACTAAAAGGAAATATAAAATAAATGAATATTACCTTCCAAGCTTTGTTGATGGTGAAGTTGATGGTATTGTTGATGATGTTGTTGAAGATAAATTCTTGCAGTAATTTAGGAAGATCTTCATTTTTTTGAATTATTTCAATCCTCCAATATTATGACCTCCAAAATGATGACCTCCTTCAAATACCTACAACAAGATGTTAATAACCAAAGACTAACTTGCTACTTAACCTTGGGTGAAGGAGAGGGGGGTATTTATAGCATTTGTTGTGAAGAATCATGCCAAAAGAGGGTAATATTGAAATTTGGAATTTTTTTCCAAGTGGGGCTTATAAATAATTCAAGTATGAGGTTTGTGGGATTCCCACTTTGATCATAGGTCTTCCCATTTAGGTTGGTGTGTCTCCCACCTTGAACATGAGTCCAATTTTGAATAGGAATCATGCACATGGGTTTGAATGAGGCTTAAAGACTTTTCACCACCCTTTTTTGTCTTCACCAAAGCACTTACAGAGGTGGAACACCAAATGTGGTGCCATTTTCCATGTGGTGCATGAATAGTCAAAGATGAGGTTGGTAGGGATTCCCATTTGGGTTGGTGAGTCTCCCATTTGGGCTAAGAAGTCAAAAATAGGTGGCCTTTGTCTTTAAATAAGTATTTATATCTTTTTGAAGGCTAATTTAATGTGTGAAGACAAACTATATGTTGAATGATGGTCTCTTAAGGCTAAGTTCATCATATTTCAAGGGGAGGCCTTATGATGCTTAAATGAGGTCATTAAGCACATTAGGAAAGGGCCCCAGATGGGGTATGATGTCCCACATCAAGACACATCACTTATAAGCCATGTCACCTTCTATGTCACTTGCCATGTCACATGCCATGTCATCATGAATAGTGATAGTGGGTCCCATAGTAAATAGTGATAGTGAATAGTAATTTCAAATAGTAATTTTGAATAGCACTATGTGACTAGGAGAATAGTGATTTGGTTGGATTAAAGGGGTTGGTTAAAGGTTAATAAGGTTTAGGGGGTCCCAAGGCATTTAGTCATCAAAAAATGTAAGTTTGAAATTTCTACTATCTATAAATACCTCAAAAATATGAGGAGAATTGTACTTGTCACTTACTTGAAGTGGTGTGAACACCATACCAAAGTTCTAGTTGAATTTTAAAAAAATATATATCAAATATTTGTTTATGAAACTTTAAAAAAATGGATTTTAAAAACATGAATCGGAGGAAGTGAACCTCAAACATAATTGAGGTACTATCAAAAATTCTCCAAGTGTAGGTTTCTTATACTTTATCTATTTAGAGTTTACAAAAAGTTTTTAAAGTTTTGGAATTTTATAATTTATAAAAATATAATCCTTGGGAAATAAAACCCGATGGAAAAATATGTGTTTTTAATACATGAGTTGGAATAAACCTGCCTCACATGTACTTGAGGTACTACTAGAGATGCTCCAAGTGTGCAATCTTCTGATAAAATATGTTAAGTCTAGGGATTTAAAACTTTGGACAAAGATGATCATTGGGACAAACATAATACATGGTTACAAAATTTTATGGATTTAAAAAATATGAAGTGAAATAAATGTTCCTCATGCATACTTGAGGTACTACCAAAACTACTCCAATTGCTAGATTATTTTGCTTTCTCCATTTGGATTTTATAAAAAACTATGTTAGGTTTTAGACCTTGACACTTTAGATAAAAATTATCCTTGGGATAAGAGAAAAAATGGAACTAAAAATTTTAGATCTTGACAAAGTCAAATTTTGAGTTCTAGAGTAGCTCAAAACTTTTAATTTCTCCCTATGGGAATAAAGTTTTCAAAAACTTCATGACTTCAAATTATAGTTACAACAACTAGCTCTAGTTAGGGACACGGACTATAAGGAAAATGGGGTGAAATTTAGATTCATTAGATTATAATATTATTTATCCATTAGGAAAGAGGGTCATGAACAAAGACTTAGAATCATATCACAAGGAACTTCTTTGCACTATTGTATTTATTGGAAACACACACACACACAATGTAAAACAAGGAAAGAAAAGGAAAACAAAGCAAAACAAAATCATATATATTGGTAAACATGAGCATAGTTAAGACTACACACACTCATTTATGGGTTCAAAAAAGTAAATTCCTCTATGAAATAGTGATGGATTAGTATAAATGGCATAAATTTTGTCACACCTCAAGAGGAAATTACTATTCACTTTAGGAACATTCAGTGATGATTGTAAAATGGAATAATTTTTATAAGGAGACACAATGAAGGAAATACTTATATGATATATAAATATAAAAAGATAAATTAATTATACTAATTATTATGTGTCATTGAAAGTATAAGTGGGACAAGATGATGTGATGACAATGTAAGAATTCATAAAATAAACTCTCTCAAGTGAAAATTTTCAAAGACAAGTTCTTCAACATTTTTTTTAGTTAATTAATTTCATATCTCACTTATTCCAACATGTTTAACCTTTCATAACATGGCTCCATACATTCTAATGAGGGAAATTATTATGGCTCATCTCCATACCCCTCGGCTAGCTAAGAGTACATTTTTTGAATATGATAATTGGCTTCAAGTTGACCATCCTCCTTCCTTTATACCATATTGTATATTAACTCCTCCTCATGCACATAGTCATTTATTTTGTTTATCAGTGATTTATATAGTTTAGTCTTTTCTCCATTGAAATCTAAGATGAAAGTTTCCATTTTTGGGGAGGAAAGGGACATTGTTATATCACTAATTTTACTTTTATTCTTGAAAAAATGTTTCTAGAAGACTATTTAACCACTATAGGTGGTTATATGAGGCATACTACCAGGTCTTCAAATTTGGTATAGTAAGAAATATCAATTTTAGAGGGAGTTGAAAAAATGTTATTTTATTCTTCATAGGGAAAGATTTATGATTCTTCATCACTATCCTTTGAAAATGATATACTCCGGTAGATTCTTCATCTTTTAGTTCAATCAATTGTCTTATTAAAACTTATAGATCATGCTCCATTCAATTAATAAAGTATATTTTTACGCATGGAAAATGGTCTAGCTTAATCCTATTTTATTCTCTAAGTATGATTGAGATTTATTTAAATATATAAATTTAAATAATGGGCTCACCCCACTATTTAATTAAAGGAGCCAATGTATTTAAAATTTAAATAAATGGAAATCTGCCAGAAAGGAAAATGAGAGCCCACTATTATTTGAATATTCAAAAGAAAGCTTCTCTTCTTTTAAATGTAAGTATCTAAAGTCATAGAAAGAGTAGGCAAAGTACAACACAAAATCATGGGCATCAAGGGAAAAATTAGAGAAGATTTTTTGAGCCACTGAAATGGAAAAACTTGGATAGCAAGGGAAAGATTGTAAAATTTTCATTTAATTTTTGTAATGGGTAGCTGAATATTCATGTATCTTCCCTCTTTTTCCTATTCTTTATCTTCTATAAAATGTAATTTTATCTTTTTATCAAGGTCTATTTTCTTTGACTTTCAAGTCTATTGAACTCCCGAATTTAGATCTAATCCTCTACTATTTCATTATGTAATAAAATATCAAGCCCTCATTGGAATAGAATGTGTTTGTGCATATGTTCTACAAGAAATTTATTAGGGATCTTGTATGTTTCCCTTTGGATTTTTTATTGCTACTAAAACTCCATGGTATGAATGGTTTATTTATCGTTGCATTTTATTTTATTTTTTGTATTTATTTCTCTTCTTTCATATTCATAATATTATGTTCATATAGATCGTATATCCTCTCATTTTCATTTTGTTACATCACAAATTTATTTTCATGTTTCTCACTACCTTCTTTTCTCCAAATTTTAGTTTAAATAACTTTAGTTTAGGTATATTAACACTATGTTAGGAAACAAAACAAACTCACATTGGATGTTGTCTATAATATTAGTCCCACACTATATCTTCTTATGTTTTGGTTGATTTGTGTGCTAAAATAATTTATAAAAATTAAACCATTAATTTGTGTTGATTGGGTAGAAAACCAGGGGTTGCTAGTCAAATATTATCTATATGGACCAAATTTATTTAATTACATACTCAATTCAACATCTTAGTTAATTCTTAATCTAAGCAAATGACTTATTTTGTTAAGGCAATAGGTTGGGTCCATGGTTATCTCATGTATTTTATTTTATTTTAGGATTAAAAGGAGGACCAAATTCAATGTGGGATGTCACCTAACGAAGGTGGATAATATTGGTGAGTAGTCATTTCATCATTATAGTGTAATGGATGCAAAGGAATATCATTTTAATAATCATACCTTACATATAATTAATCCCAAGTGTGTTGGAGGAATTTAATGCATCCTTAAGGTAAAATTTGCACTCTTATTTCTTCTTATTATTGAGAATCACTTGAAGGAGATTATTGTTTCTATTTTAATGGGGGAATAGTGTGAGTCAATCCTCTATCTTGAATGAATCTTAAAGAGTGCAAAAACATTTGAATAAGCTTCATCAAGTCAGGATGAATCCTTTCATTGAGAGAATCTACAGATGTGACCCAATATTATCTTTGGATTTTATGAAGGCACACAATGAGAGAGTACTGTGGATGAGGGATTTCATTCTAAAAATATGCAAGGAGAGTATTTTGATGGTGACATGGATTCCCATAGATGGGGTGAAGGATATAAGGATAGAAGCATGAAGAATAATTTGGTTCAAATGTTATTCAAACTTGAAAAAATAATTCACTATATCAAAACTGACTACCTACTCCTTGGGATGAAATATCTATATATCTCATGAATAATTTTAACACTTAAAGGCAAGTATAGGATCATATATTCCCATCATTTCATTCTTTTAAACCATTTCAAAAACAACATTAGAATTAACTTGCATTTTTTTATTAATGTCTTTGGAAAGTACCATCACAAAATATCAATAGGATAAGAGTGACTATTTAATTCACAAATCACTCATTTTCCTACTAGTTAAGTTAATCATCTCGACCATTGAGCTGATCATGGTGAATAATGACAACAAAGAAGGGAATGCTGAAGGGTTGGGTCTAGCCAAGAGTTGTAAGAATAATCTTGATGATGAATAAGATGATTATGAAGAAACCATTACCCAATTTTTTTTAAATATCAATATTAAATATAATAAGGGCCAACGTTTGGTTAAAGGGGAGGGTATCAAGGAAGGTAGGACCAACAATCCTAGTTTGGACGGGAAGGATCAGATCATTGAGAAGAAATATATCATCAAGATGAAGCAAATATTTCCAAGGACCAAATTAATTGACACTCCTCATGTGGAGGCCTCCCCCATAGATAGAGTGAGTAAAATTGTGCAAACTCTATTGTTCTAGATCAACCTTATTTAATATCTACTCAGAGATTTCAAAAATTCCAAGAAAGCTATCTAGGAACTCTAGTTTAAAATAGAGGAATAGGGAAAAGCTTCCAACTAAGACTTATTTCCTTTCAAACATGCCATTAGTCATGTGAATTAATATACTACTAAGTAGGTATATAAGTCATTGATAATTGAGGAGGAAGTGAGTGACAATTAAGGGTAAGGAAATCACCAAGGGTAATAATATTAAGACAAGATAAACCAAGAAATAAGTCAGTGTTAAATGATATGTTAAGGATCATATATATGGAAAAATTAAATGTACCAAGGGGAATAAGTTGACTGAAGATAAAACCCTTAGAAATTAATATGACATCCTAGATACCATAGTTTCAAGCACTTAGAGAAGAAATGGAAGCATACATCTACCTAGAGGAAACGGATGATACCTAAGGGTGTTATTTTTAATTTCATTTGCTAAAGTATAGGGTATTTTTTTTACATTTTATTGATGTCATTTGGTCTCAATTGCTCAATTAATATTGGGCTTAACTCTAGGTTGTTTTTGCTGATTCTAAATTTTATATCTTTTGGATGTAATCTTAGGTTTGGAATCACCATAAAACCTTTTTATTTACCACTATATAAAAAAATATCTCTTTTAGAAAATATTATTTACTCAATACAATGTAATTGAAATGGCCAATAGGAGGATGAAACATTTTTATTGCTTCATTTTTAGAAATTTATTGTGTATGATTAGGAATATTTTCTTTAAATTTATTCTATGGAGGTTGTGGATTATTTATAATAAATTTGTGTTTATTCATGGTATTTACCATATTATATTCACCATTTAAAGTGATTGAAATAAATTTCACATCTTTTTTTATTTTTTTAGATAATATCAAGTCATCCTCAATTCAACCATTTACTAATGTGTAGTTTCAATATCAAACAATTTATATCTCCTTAGGATGAAATAAATTTATGGGCGTATAGAAATAATAAATAATAAAAATTGATTATTAGTGATTTGTTTCTCAACTCAAGGAATTAATCTTATAAGCTTATTGAATTGTGCTATAATATCGTTCATCTCTTCTTATTTTTTCTTATGAACTTTGATTTTAAAAGAAAAATAATTCACATCCATGTGGACATAAACCATTTTAAGAACTTTGTTTTTAGGTTGTCCTTTAATTTATAATACATCCATTATTTAAATGTTTAAATTAGTTATTAGAAAGGGTCAATGAGGGTTTTAATGAAAAGTTTCATAAGGAAATATTATTCTCTAACACTTACGATATTGTAGGCCATAATGAAGGCTAGGATATGATCATCAACATCTTGAGAGATATCTCCCAAAAAATTTAGGAATTTATTTGTTGAACCTAAAGGCAAGGTAGTATATTTAGTAAAAGCTAAAGGCCCAAATAAATTTCCCCATGGGATGGGGAAAATAATTGGGTTTAGAATAAAAAATTATATTACTTGAATCACAAATATTAAGGCACTACATACCTCTCTTCAATAGAGTTAGCAACCTTAATTCCATGGGAGGCTCCTTGAAACTTATATAAATAAAATGCACATGGCACTTCGATCCCAAACATTATAAACAAAAACTATTACCAATATTTTATGTTGCTATGGTTTCTTTGATTCTTTCATTGAATTTCCCAATGGGGAATGGAATAAACTTGCAACATTGGAGAAATAACCATAGGATAGGTTATTTTCATCCTCATTTTGAAAGGTAAAATTCCATCATATGTTATGAGTTTTTTGGGGGTTTTTATTAATTTTAATATGAAAGTAAAAAATGAAACAAAAATGGAAATTGAGGAACATGAACATGGAAGGATAAAATATGAAATTGGAGGTGAAGGTGAGAAACACATAACAAAATAAACATAGAGGACTACTTGGATAACTCAGATTTGAAAAAAATGGGTTGAAATATTACCTCTTAGAAGAAAAAAATGATTAACACATTAAAAGAGAATAATATGATTGCTTGGAATCCAAAGTATTCTTTAATTCTAGTTGCTTGAATTTGGTACAAATTTTGCTTATGATATTTCACAATACAATGTTTTTAAAACCTATGGTTGTCATGAAATAAATCAAATTATAGAATTTAATGGATTTTATACATATGAAAAAAAATATGACTTAATAAATGGAGGAAATTAAATACCCATAAAAAAATAATTTATCTCACACATTGGCAACCATTTCATTAATAAAATTATTGAAAAGAACAAGTTATACACAAAGTTTCAGCCAACCTTATCTTTGGTTGAGAGAAAAGAAGAATCCTTGTATAATGGAATATATCATAATATTTAATTAACCTTCCAATATTACTCTTATTATTTTTCATTCAATTTTAAATTTTTAAAAAAGTGACTTAAATATTTTTAAAAAATAATATATTGACTTAACATAAACCTACCAAAATATAAAGGACACACTTCCCTTTTAAAAATAAATCACCAACTAGGCTCACCAAGATTTATCCATTAGGTGATAGAGTTTATAAATATTATGAAAACTTATTCAAATCCTTGCCATGTATGTGCCAAAAATTTATACGTAAAATTGGGTCCCTTAGAGGGACATTTGACTATGCTTAAAGTTGAGAAGTGAACCCATCTGTAAATGTGTATGAGGGTAAATTATTTCACATCATTGCATCACACGTTGAACAAGATTTAAATGTCTAGAAAAAGAAATAGAGTGAAAATGATAAATATATGAAAAAATGGAATAATCACCCCTATCACACATTTGGAGTGTGAGTGGCACCTGTTGTGCCCTTAAGGTGAGAATGGTACCCAATTTCTCCATTTGGATTTTACACAAAATTTATGAAATTTTAAACCTTAAACCTTAGACAAAATTAATCCTTAAATAAAGTGATTTACAAATATTTGGTTTGGAATAAAAATAAATTACATATGTGAAATATATTATAAAATGGAAAAATCACATTTGCTACACACTTGAGGTCCAAATGGCACTTATAGAATCCTAGAAGTGCAAAACACACTTGATTTCTCTTTGGATTTTACACAAAATCTATCAAGTTTTAGACCTTAAAACTATATATAAAGTGACTCTTGAGATGAGAAATATCCAATTATTTTAATATAATTTGAAATAGAGTATGTATGTGAAATATATGAAAAAAATGAAAGCATTGTGCCTACTGCACACATGAGGTGACATAAACACCATGATGGAATTTTAATTTCTCTAAAATACAAATATTTCAGGTAAAAATATATAAGAGATTAAAATGATTAATTTTTTGTAAAATTAAGACTAAATTTTGTGATATATAATACCTCTAAAATATTAGGGGGAAAATCATGCATGTCACATACTTGAGGTGGTGCTGCCAAAATGCCAAAGTTCTAGTTAGATTTTAAACAAAATCTATGAATTTTTCTACTTTTGACACTTTGGAAAAATATTATTCTTGGGAAAATCACATGTGATAACCAAAAAAATTGGATTTTGAAAAGATGAACTGGAAGTAATGCACTTCATATGTACTTGATGTACCATTAGAACTGCTTGAAGTGTGCACTTATTTAGCTTCATTTGTTTGGATTTTATATGAATTATGTTAAGGTTTTGACCTTCACATTTTATAAAAAGATGATCCTTAGGAAAATAAAAACATGTGGGAAAAAATAGATTTTGAAAACATGAATTGGAATAAATGAGCCTCATGCATACTTGAGGTACTATTGAACCCAGTCCAAGTGCACACTTCTTTTTCTTTCTCTATTTGGATTTTACACAAAACTTGTTAATTTTTGGATCTTGATATGTTATAAAAATATGATCCTTGGGATAATAAAAATCCATTGGAACAAAACAAATTGGATTTTAAAAATATGAACTATAATAAATGTGCCTTAAGCATACTATAGGTACTATTGGAATTGATCTAAGTGGTGCTTATTCTATGTTTTCCATTTGGATTTTACACAAAATTTATCAGGTTTAAGATCTTGACACTTGAAACAAAGATCATATTTTGGATAATTATAATATGTGTGAACATTATTTTTTAGATTTTGAAAATATTAATTAGAATAAACTCACCTCAATAATATTTGAGGTACTACCATAACTGATCCAAATGTGCACTTATTCTACTTTCTCCCATTTGGATTCTACAAAAAATATGTTGAGTTTTGGAAATGAACACTTTGGAAAAATATGATCCTTGAGACAATGTTGTGTACATAATCACAATATATATTTTTGTGTGTGTGCACTTAGTTCATATTATTTCTATTTTATGTGACTAGAGTTATTAAATAGTTAAGTCATGAGTTAGCTTTGGATTAATTAGGGTTTCTAGTGGCTCAACACAAAAGGGTGGGAAATCCTAAACAATTTATATATTTTAATTATTAACTTAATTTAAGAGATAACTGCCATTATGTGAGATATATTTTGCTACAATTAGATTTACATCTATAATCCACCCTTAAGGAATAGGCACTCCAATATTTTCCATTTATTAACATTTTACTCTATATTTTGTTGCTCTATTTTTTGTTGTTATTTGGAATGTAGCAAGTGGTATTAAATCTTTAGTTATTTTTTTATTTGCAACCACTATCAAAATGCCGAGGGAAGTTTACCCAATAAAAAATTCAAATTTCATGACCAAAGAAGAGATGAATGGGTAATTTGATGTGTTATTTAAGGATGTTTGAAAATAGATTAATTCATTATGAAAATAACTAGATAAAAAATATGATGAAGAGGAAGATGAATCTATTGTGGAAAACTAGACCTAGATCCACTAGATGAGGAAGATGAAGAGCAAGGGGATGAGGAGAAAGATAAAGGAAGATCACATCATCCTTATTTTAACCTACAAATGAAGATCCAAAAATATGATTTTGGAGGTAAGACGGAATCCCATACATGGTTGAGCAAGCTTAAATTGGCCTTAAGGTACAAAAGATAAAGACTCAAGAGGATAAGTTGAATGTGTCTCTACAACATTTGGATGGTGTTGTCCACATTTGGGGAGAGAGATGGGTTTATAAAAATCTAGAGGGGGACTTTTTATAATTTTATAAAGCTTTATATAAGAGATCCAATAGTAATTGGGATGATCCATATGATACTCAATTGATGCACCTATTTAAAAAATAAGTTAGTGGAGGCTTACACATAAAAAAAAAATTTAGAGTCTAAGGCCAAACTTTCTTCGAATCTAGTGTAGAAGATCTATATTTCCAATTTTTGGGCTAATATTAAATCTAAGGTAAGGATGTTGATCCTAAATATTTTAAAAGGGATATTATTATATCTATAAGATAAAGAAACATATTAATGCTCAAAAAAATAAATTAGTAGGACCTACTATTCATAGATCTCTCATTTAAGATAAGAAAGATAAAGACCCTTGTCATGATTATTCCACCATGTTCGCTATTGTAAACCCATGTCATAGATGTTCTAATCCATAGATTTAATTTATTGTATATAATCAAAAAATATTTTTATGGTAGAGGATGTGTGTTCTTCTAAGCTAGGGTCAGAGTTAGAAAATGAGGAAGCCCTTGAGAACACCACTCAAGGGTGTGAATCCAAAAAATTGCCTCTTAATATAGTAGAAATGAGGGAACCATTTATATAAATTTATGTAATGATAGGATTGTACCATTTAGACACATTCAATTTCTTTGTCCATGTCAAAAAAGATCAAGTTTTGGTCATGGTAAATCATAGAAGTACACTTGATATTCTAGATAAAAAGTAAGTCCAAAGATCAGGCCTTTATTTAGACACTTCTAAAAGTTTCCCATTTAGGTTCTAGGGAATAAAAGTATTGAATGTGTAGGAGTAGTCCATAATATGGATCTATCATTAAAAAATTATATCCTTAAAGATAAATTATATGTGGTCTATATTGGGGTTGTGGATGTTGTTTTAGGGGTTCAATGGTTATAGTCACTTGGAACATACTTGACCATTCATAGCATATATTATAGATATTCAATCAAGGGGGCCATGATTATACTATTAAGTCCTTATCCATGAGGTAAATTAAAACTATTCATTCTTGTCAGTTGAACATAATTTTGAAGGAGGGACATTTTGGATTTATGGTTGACCTCTACACTGTGGATGTGGAACCTTCTCACACTCACAAATAGTTTCTAGGGATTCTAATATTGATATTGAAATATAAGGTAGTTTTTCAAGATCTACCAAAGACGTTTCTACTAAACATAAAATTGGAGAACATTATTGAACTTGACCCTATAAATGGGCCAAGAGTGGTATATCCTTAAAGATATGGGCATTTTAAATAGTTAGAGATAGAGAAATGATCACTAAAATCTTAGACTTTGGAATTATCATCCCTAAAAAGATCCTATATGTTTCTCTAATGGTAATAAATAGGAAGAAAGATGGGTCATATAGACTCTGTATCGATTATAGAGCCCTAAACAAAATCACATTAAAAAATAAATTTCCAATGCCAAGGATTGATGATCTATTCTATGAGTTTCATGGGGAAAAGTATTTATAAAAAATAGATCTCATATTTGGATACTATCATATTCCAATTCAAATTCAATATTAGGATAATATGCCATTCATAACACATTAGGGCCACTACCAATTCGGGATCATGCCTTTTGTTTCAAAAATGCTCCAACCACCTTTCATATATTAAAGAGCAATGTATTTATATAATTCTTGCATAATTTTGTTCTTGTCATTTTTTGATGGCATTATAGTTTATATTAATTCATTGGAATCCCATCTTGAGCATTTGGATTATGTGTTAGATATATTATCCAAGGAAAAGTTGTATGCCAAGGTATATAATTATGAGTTCATAAAATAAATCCTTGGAATGCCTTGGTCACATAATTTATATTTATGGGGTTCACACCGAAATTAAAAAGATAAATACCATATGTGATTGGAAAGTACCCAAGACTCTTAAAAAAAAATATGGTTTCCTAGGTTTAGCATGATTTTATTGAATATTTATGTGGAACTTCTCAATAATAGCTCATTCCTTGATTAAAATTACTAGGAAGGATTCCTTCAAGTGGTCCAAATAAGCATAAAAATATTTCAAGGTTATCAAAATAGTTCTCTTTTTAATCTAGTTTTAGTAACCTCTAATTTCTCAAAGTCTTTCATTATTGAATGTGAGTCATCTAGATCTAGACTAGGTGCAATTTTTTATTAGGATGACCACTCAATTGCATTTAAAATTAGGAAATTTAATAAATGTGAGTGAGTAATGTTAAAATGTAGTAAGGAGATGCTTACCATCCTACATGTAGTTTTCATATGGTTCCCGTTCATCTTGTGTAGTAATTTATTTTTTAAAACTGATCATCTTAGTTTTAAGCACTTGTTAACTCAAGGGGCATTAAAAAAAGAGAAACATAAATGGATTGAACATACTCAAGCCTATGAATTTGATATAAATTATAATAAATGGAAGGATAATTTGGTGGAATATTCATTGTCCATCTAGGTATATTTTTTAGTATTTTAGTCCATGTCCATCAGCCACCCTACATGACTACTTAATCACCCCACCTCAAATAAACTCATGAAATAAATTGAAGACATGAGGAAAGGGAGTGCTTGGTTAATTCATAATGGAATAATTATTTTTATATTATTTATTTACTTGAGGGATGACTCTCACTTTGTTCATAAGGTGATAAACAATGATCATGCATCTCCATCTGCATGCTTTATGGGGTTAAAAAAACATATAAAAACATCAAAGGCATTTTTTTTGAAATGGAATGAAGGATACATTATAAAATTTGTAGTTGAGGGTCAAATATACCAATATAATAAGGGGAAGAGTTTTCCTTTGGTATTCCTTCTAAAACCAAAATTGGTCTCACAACAAAAATGGCCAATTATCTCAATGGAATTTATCACAGGTCTTCCTAGCTGTAAGGGTAAAAATGATTTTTAATGTTAAATATATTGATAGAGCATGCCCATTTCATCTTGAATAAAAATTTAGGGATCAATGGTCCTAAGATTGTAAATTGTATTTCCAACATTTGTTTAAACTACATGGGATCCCTAAACAAATAATCTATGACTGAGATTGTATTTTTTAGAGGCATTTATAGTAGGGATTATTTTGACATGCAAGTTTTAAATTTAATATGATCACTTCATAATGTGCCTAAAAATATGTGAAAAATGGTGAAAAAGTGATTGGAAGGGTATTTAATAATGTATGCAAGGGATAAGTAGAATAAATGGGTACAACAACTACATTTGACTAAATATTGGTCCTACACCATGTACCACATAACTATGAAAATATCACATTTTAAGGAATTATATGGTTATGATGCATCATAATTATTAGATAAATTAATTTAGAGGGGGAAAGTCCCAAAAAACAAAGAATTTATGGAAGAAATGCAAAACATTCTTCAACTATTGAGAGATAAATTTCCAGTGAGTGCTAACATGATGAAGAAACAAGCAAACCAATATAGGATAGAGATTTGTTTTGAGATTGGGCATATGGATTTTGTACCATTTTAACCATATAACCATAATAAATTTATTTCATCTTGATTATCTCACTAAACTAATTTACCTATTTATCTATGGATAATGTTATGGTTAATTTGATTAGTTAACTTTTTAACTAAAATTTAAGTCATATGTTGTTATGGGATAAATATATGTTACTTAGATTTAATGAATTCATTATTTGAGATGGATAATTATGAATTCTATATATAATGATTATATTATTTATTATCATATCATTGTTTATGATTTATATCATGATGTACTTGGCTAACTACCTTCTTGTCATGAGTTGGATGTAGGAGAGTTCATCCCTCATAAATATGATGGAGGGAGAGCATCATCAGAGAGGGTGGCGTAAATGGAAATGGTGAAGGATGACAGAGAAATTTGCTAAGACCTATGCACACACCACATAAGGTTTTATATATATATATATATATATATATATATATATATATATATATATATATATATATATATATATATATATATATATATATAATGCATTTTATGTTTGGTTTGATAGAGTTAATATGTTTTGAAAGTGAATTGTAATCGATATTAGAACTTTCATGTTTAAAATGGATAGTAAGTAGTTATTGAGTAAATCTTGTATGGATTTACATTTGGTAGGTACACTCAATGCTTGATGCTGCATAAGATTCATGAGGTTATTATAATTTTTATTATTAATTATTTTGGTTTATCTTTTTAATGAGGTAATTACCTTTGTTTCATTTTATATTCAAGGAAATTTAATGTCCTAAAAAAATATTAACTTAAGAGCTAAGTTCAATGAATGGATTACGTTGAGAACTTAAGGTATAAAATTATCATTTTATAATGACTTAAGTGGACTTAGTTAGTAATTAACTCAGCCTTGAAAATAAATATCATCATGCATGATTCATGAAAATAAAGAAATCTCAAGTTAAGTTATGGTAATTGAGCTTAAATTAAAATAGTAAAGAATGCATATTTTTGTATGGAAACTTAATCTTTAAGAATAAGATTATAATAAGAGGAAGAAGAGTGAGGTGAAAGGATGGAAACAAAATTAAGGAAAGTGAGGTGAGAGATAGAGCAAAAAATAAATAGATAAATTCTGGTTTGAATTTGTGGGAAGCGATTTAAAGGTAGGTGGTGTAATTTCATTCATGGTTATTTATATCATGGAAAATACTATGTATACTCTAACCCTATAAAATATGAGTGAAATATGTGTGTTTTTATTTGTATTAAAAAATATGAATTTTGAATGGATTGTAGATATGTTTCTACACTTAGAGATATTAAACACACTTGTGTAAGTTGTATTATGGTTAAAAATTGTGCCATACTAGAAAACTTATGTGGTGAATTTACTCCATATAGAATTTAAGTTATAAGTATATAAATATATTTCCTTTGGTCTGAGTTTGTTATGCCCAATTATGGATATAACTATTTATTCAATTTGGATGAAATAGGTATTGTTAAAAAACTAGGATTTTGATTGAATATTGATGTCAGTTTTCTATTAGTATGCTAGGGGATTAAAAAAATATATTTAAGTATATGTATAGTTACTTTAAATTATTTAAAGTATATATGAAAGTGTAAATCAATTGAAAAGTCCTTTATGCTTTAAATTCTATAGATTTTTAAGGAAAAATCTTCCCACATATAAACTCTTATTACATCTTATGCAATCTCTATTTCTTTACTAGTCGATTGTGTCGATCCAGTGACTAATCATGAGACTTATAGTTTTTGAGGTTATCATTACTTGAAATTGTGTATTTAATTAATTATACATTAGGATTTCCTTATACCTTAACAAGCTGACTGTGTCGACATAGTTGGTAATATGAAATTGACTTAATGCATAGAAGGGGACTGTCTATGTAATTATTTTACTTAGCGTATGGTTCTTTAATGTTAGAGTTAGTATGTTGACTCAATATGTTTATATATATATACATATCGACATTGTAAACTGTTAAAGGAATAAAATTGTAGACTTATTGAATGGTGGCTTTACATGAGATAAACTTGAAGTAATTGTTGTGTTTGGCTATGTGTTACATTATTATATGTTGGGTACTCAAAACTCTGAGTTAATACCATATTATATATGTGTCAACGTTAAAAATGATAAAGAAATAAGACTTGAAATATTTTATTTCATCTAGTTGACTAAGTCAAACTTGGGGTTAAACAAATGATGATTATTTTAAAGGTGTTTATATTATTTGATAGGAGTGAATTATTTCTTGGAAATAACTATGAGTATTAAGCTGTGCATAGACTATTATTAAGATATGAAAAGTGGAAATTGGCTGTGAGTTGGTTTTATTGTTATAGAGATACTATTTCAATTAAGTTGACCTATTAGTATTATATACATAGATGTTATAATAGTGTACTAGATATTTTAATCTTAAGATAAATCAAAAAAATTGAATAATATGTATTGTTGTATGTATCTTGTTGTATACTTAGAGAATACATACACATCATTAGTTATGGTTGTACAAGTTATGGTATATATGTACTTATGATTAGGATTTCAATGACTTAAAATTATACATAGTATAGATGGATGGATTAACCTTGATGTAAATTTGGACACTAGTATACTTGTATGGTTATATACAACTTATTGTGTGCTATTAAACATTCCCTATCTGACTTAGTTATGGCAAAACTTAAATTATTGTTCAGTAATAATTAAGGGTAGAATATTAATATGACTTACTTATAGTTATTTTGGGCTATGATGAGGACCAAACATGTTGTAGAATGGTCAATGAATTCTTGTGATGTTTATGTAATTATGAACTTGGTATGATTAATACACAAATGATATGATCTTTGGATAGTAATCGATTATATTTATTATATTTGAGATATCACTATGTGTGAGTTTCATTTAATAAATTTGATGGACTAAATGCATAGTTATGATTATTTATCATACTTAGCATGTTTTCATATCAGATAATAAGAATAATATATTTGAATCTTTGGTTTATATATTATATTATATTTAACCAGTCTTGCATTGATAATGTTAAATAAGTAGTGAGATAAACTTCACTAGCTTAGTTAACATCATGAATGCAAGATGAAGTTAATTTGATCAAGTGGTGTGTATAAAAATGACTGATCTTATAGATCAATAACTATTTGAAAATTTTGGCCAAAGTAATGTTAGATAGACATGGTCATTTTATAGGTTTGATTTACGTGTTTATGTAATATTATATTAGAATGTATTTTCTTTATGGTACTATTGAATTTCTAAGTCACCCTCAGATGATGCAAAGCTTGCCAAGGACCTAAAAAAGATTAGCATACTTGTGAAGTCCCAAATGTTTCAAACAAAAGGTACACAAATGCTTCCCATCTATGCCCAAGCCCAAGAAAGAGGTGTAGGCCTATGTAACAATAGAATGATGACTCACGCCTACATAAACATTTTAATGCACATCCTAAGGCAATATTTTAAGGAAAATAGGACCAAGAGGCACACGTATTCAAGATGTGGGAATCCCCAAGTTCTAAATGGTTAAGTAAAGGTAGAGCATAAGAAACATATATGATTTATGATGAGCACACTTGGGATCTCTAATATTTATGCACGCCCTTATTTAAAGTCTTCTTTGCACTTAAATAGCATAGTTTCACACCTACATGAAGGATCCTACATCTATGACCTTGAAGTGTGTAGAGTGCAAACCTCATTCTACCACTACCACATGGATACCCAGTGCTCATTTAGTATAAGGAAGTTCTCAATTTGCATGAGAGAAGTGCCAGCCCTCCATGTGGTCATCCTGACAGAGCTACACCCAAAACCAATTAGGAAGTGCCACATGTCAAGTGGTAGTAGGATATAAAGAAGCTAGTTAGAAGTAGTTGAGAGGAGCTCAATGCATTGTTAAAATTATTAAATGCATAAGCGGCCATTAAAAATAGGGACACAAGTTCATGCCACCCTTTAACCGCATGTGTATCTAGAAAGGATCTTACCATGATCTCCAGGTTTGATTTACCAAATAAACTTCAATAATTAGCCACACAACACCAAAAAGGAATTAAAATATTGCATCTACCACCCAAGTGGCACATTAATTGTAAAATAATTTTGTTTACTATAAAAGCCTAGTTCTTCACTTTTAAAAGGGTTGACATATTTTAGTAACCTCATATTACTGAAATTTTCCCTCCAAGAGCACTTGTATTGGATAAATCTTGTAGATTAATGAGAATTAAGTTCACTTCTTTTCATTCTTATGATGATCTATTTGTTATTTATGTTTGTTAATCCTTTTCTATGGGTAATGTTTTCCCATCTAATTGTAGGTCATATCTTGTATATATTTGAGTCTATGTTAATATGATATGTGGACCATTCATCATACTTCTTAGTGTTGTGTTGTGGTGTCACACCTCTATATGAAGTAATCATGCATTTGGAGTATCCTTGGTGGAGTATATGTGATATCATATTTTTTATTGAAGGTTTGTATTATGTTTATAGTAGTAGGAGCACTCACTATTTTGGGCACATCACCTCTTTTATATTTTAGCATCTCTTACCTTCTCCCTCCATTTTTCCATCAAAACCATAGGTTTAGACTAGAGATAGATACCTTTCTACTCTTTATGCCTCTACACCAGTCTTAGACCAAGTGTATTTAGAATAGAAAGAATCCAACCTACTCTAGAGGCTCATCCCAAGAAGCACAAGTATCCTATGCCTTGGGGACATTTCCATCATTGTGATGAGATACCTAATGCTCATGCACATAGTTGAGTGATGATACTTACATGCCTAGTGCTAAACCCTCTTATGCCCCATGCAATGCCTTCATGCTTATCACATTACAATAAAGTGCCCTCATATTGAAGAGTATCCATGGGTGCATGTTTTGAATGATAACAATTTTTAGCATGCTCGATGGGACTAAGATTAAAGATAAACTAAAGAATTGGTGTTATATTTGGCTAGCAAGTGTATCAAACACTATATAAGAGCACCTAGTGAATTTAAAAATCTCAAGAAGAACAAGATCATCTATGAGAGGCATGGATTTCCATTTATTTGAGCTTATAACATAATCTAGAGGAAGAAGAGTTAGAGCATCTTTGTCCCCTATTAGAAGGAGAAACACAAGATAGTAATCCCTTAGGGCATAGTTTGCCCCTCTATTTGGAAGGATATCCACACCTAAAAGAGGCCTATTCCCTATCCCATTCATGGTTGTACCAAGGAATCAAGTGTTTGTGCCTTTCAATGGAGGCAGTCCATTAGTCCTCACATAATATGACGACATTCTAGTTATAGCTCTCAAAATATTGTCCTATTTTACAAGTGTGAAATCAAATTTTCTAATAGATCACATTCAAGATATTAAAATATCTATTCATTACATCATATTACTAAAGATAAAGTCATGGTAATGTTAGGACTTGTTCCAAAGTCTTAACGTTAGGTTAGTTTTTTGGTAGAAAATAATTACTATTGTAAATGGGGCATGCATCTTTTATAAAGACACCCCCATAAAATAAATAAACTTAGTTTAATTATTAGGTAGTTTTTATGTTTTATGTTTATTAATTAGATTTGTTTTACGGGTTGTTTTCCCGTATTTAGTTGGTTATTGGATTAGTTGTTTTTACCGGTCATTGGTAAAAACTATATAAATCCATATTTGCTTTGTGAAAGGGTTAACGGAGTAAAGGCACCCTTATGTAATTGTTATTTTGAAATTAATAAAATACTTGTGCACTCGCACTAAGCGGGGACAAGGTTCAATCTATTTTGATCCTGGAGTTATCAGTGGTATCAGAGCATGGTTGGGAGCACGGTGAATTCGAAAGAGGAAGGTGTGATTTCTTTTGGCATGAAAATAAGGTATGCCATATAGTTTGGTTTAAATATTTTGAAAAATTATTAAATCATTTTAATTTTTCAAAAATTATTTATATTTAAACCTGTATTCTCCATATACCACTGTCTGGGCTTTTTTTGGATCATTCATACTCCATTTTTTCTGAGTTCAAGCCTCCTCATTTGGCATAAAAATGAATTTTTAATATTTAATGTTATAAAATTCATTGTTTTTTGTCCAAAACCAGATTTGTACAGCCTTTTATCTGAGAAAAACATCTGAATATTTTCAAACATGGCTGCCATTGTGTTTTGAATTCATTTCAGCTCCTTTTAAGTCCAAAACCTCTGCAAATCTTGATCAATTAGCATTCAAAACCTCTGTTGTTGCATTTTTTATTGAAAATCTGGAAAAACCAGACTTGTACGGCCTGTTGTACGGCCTTTCCAATGCCCTGGACTATTTTTGATCCATTTCCCTGCAAAATATACCTTAAAAAATTGCAAAAACACTGTCTAAATATGTTTTAGCAGCCTATACGGACTTGTACGGCCTAGGAGAGAGAAAGCAGGTGAAGAAATTTTTTTCCAGATCAGCCATGGCGTCCCAGGCAAGCATGGCGCAGTATAAAAGTTCAAAAATTTATTATTTGCTGTTTCTATAGTTTTTGTTTCAAATATTTGCTGGGTCCCATCCGGGAGAAGATTGAAGTGCCGGGTGAAAAGAAAGGGAAAAAGAAAAATTTATTTATTTACATTCTCATGTAATTTTTTTTTATTTTCCCTCATACACAGAAATCTGGTACAAATATAAATTTTTGAAAGTAACATTTTGTAAATGCTCTTAGAGCAATTGGTTAAGTATATTTTGGTAAAAGCTTGCAAGGGAGGAGGTCAAGGGTTCAAATCCCTTTTTGGAGAAAGTCTTTTTTGATTTGGAATATACTTTTTTGAAAAAGAAATATTCCCTTTTAATTCAGAACATTGTATAACACATACTTATTGTATTGTGTTATTTATTTTTTCGAAAAAGGGGTGAAATTCAATCTTTTTCTTTCACATTATTGTGGTGAGATAAGGGTGTAATTGGTGAAATAAGGTTGTAATTTGGCGAAATAAGGGTGTAATCATTATTTTTGGTGTGGTTAAGTGCAAAACCCATCAAAAATACTTGTTTTTTTTTACGCTCTACGCGGAGGTTAAGTGCAAAACCCCGTAGAAGCAGTGTCTTGTGCAGTGAGTGTGATATTTGTTTCATTTCTTTCGCATTTTATCGCACGTTTTTTCTACTGCACTTTCATTCATTTCAAAATACTGAAAATTCAAAATTTGCTTTCAGATGGTGATAGATTAACAATTTCCAATTATTCAGATTGGAAACGATTGATGGAGGCTTCACTAGTGTTTAATGAGTTATGGGATATTGTTAAGAATGAAAATCCCACATTGCCAACAGAGCAGGCTAAGTTAGATATTTTCAATTTGCGTGATTCTAAGGCCTTAGCTCTCATTAAATGTTGTTGTACTCGTGATACATATGTTCATATTGAAAATTCTCCTCATAGTTACACTGCATGGAAAATATTGTCAGATTTGTATGATAAGAAACCAAAGCATAAGAAGATAGATATTCATATGCAGTTGTTTACTTTGTCATTAGATGAGGATGGGGATATGGGAGAATATATGTCTAAGTTGAAAAATATCACTACTGAGTACACTAAGGCTGGTTTTGGAAAACTAGATGATGACCTCATAGTTACTGCTGCTTTGAAAGGACTACCGGGGTCCTATAGGAATTTTGTTGAAATGTTGCATGTCTCTGACAAGATCACAGGCATCACCTTTGATAAGTTGGCTGAGTTGCTCATCCAACATGACCTCTCTCTACCCAAGAAATCCAAGAAAATTGAAGAAGCCCATGTTTTAGAGTCAAAGCCTAGTTCATCTTCATCTGGGCATCAAAACAATAGAGGAAACAGTTATAGAGGGGGTCAAGGTTACAGAGGAGGCAGATATCAAAATAGAGGTAGGGGTCATTCACATAATCAACAATCTAATCAATCACATTCACATGAAACAAGTGATCGAGGACATGGTCACAATTCATATAGGGGCAGAGGTCGAGGTAGATCAGACATTCAGTGTCATAGATGTGGAAAATTTGGTCACATTGCCTCACAATGTAGAATTCCTTTTGATAAAATTCAAAGGCCACAAAAAGCGACTAAGACTAACTCTGCTCAGTATGTCGATCATGACTATGATGAATCTAGTAATGTTGCCCATGAATTTGCATTTACTTCTTTGGGGCACATTGATTATGTTGAATATGAGGCTAGAGATGAGCTCACAGATGTATGGGTTTTAGACACAGGAGCAACCAAACACATGACATTTAGGAGAGATTTCTTTTGGTCTTATAAGGAAGCTTCTCTCTCTCCAGTTGCCTTAGCAGATAAGTCTATGCATACACCACTAGGACTTGGTACTATTCGAATTCTTCTTCCTAATGGGTCTATAAAATACTTGGAGGATGTTTGGTATGTTCCCACATTGAAGAAACACTTACTTTCTTTGGTAACTATTCGAAAGAAAGGTTATCAAATTGTGCTTGAAAATGGGCTCATTTACATCAATTCAGTGAAGGATAATTATAAAACCATGTATACAGGATATGAAGATGGAAACTTGGTTAGATTGCATTGTAAGGTGCTTCCTCCAAATATAGAACTTGCAGCAGTTGTTGATACAGGTACAGGTACTATGTCTACATAGCGGTTATGGCATCTCCGCTATGGACATTTGAATATCCACTCTTTAGTGGATTTGCAGAGATATGGTATGGTGAATGGGTTGCCCACTTTTTGCAAAGATAGTATTCTTTGTGAGTCATGTGTTTTGGGCAAACAAAATCGAGAAAAATTTCCTAAACAGTCATCTTGGAGAGCTAACAGATGTTTACAGTTAGTTCATAGTGATGTATGTGACATGAAAAAGTCATCCATTGGTGGGTGTAGATACTTTGTCTTGTTTATTGATGACTTTTCTAGGATGACTTGGGTATTCTTTATGAAAAACAAATCTGAAGTTTTCGCTAAGTTTGTTGATTGGTTACACTTAGTCGAAAAAGAAATAGGTTCACATTTGGCCACTCTTCGTTCAGATAATGGAGGTGAGTATACCTCAAATGAATTTTTAGACTATTGTCGAGAACATGGAATTCAACGACAATATAGTAATTCTTATACTCCACAACAAAATGGAGTATCTGAATGAATGAATAGAACTTTAGAGGGCACAGCACGTGCCATGTTGCACTATAAACAGCTTGATGATAAATTTTGGGCCGAAGCCGTTGGTACTGCAGTGTATTTGAGAAACAGGTCCCCCACAGTTGCACTTTTGGGACAAACTCCATATGAGGCATGGTATGGGTTTAAACCCAAAGTTAAACACTTGAAAGTGTTCGGATGTCTTTGTTTTGCTTTGGTTCCTCCTAAACATAGAACTAAGTTGGAACCACGAAGTCGAAAATGCATCTTTCTTGGTTATTCTGAAAATAAAAAGGGGTTTCGTTTGCTTGCACAGGATTCAAGCAAATTCATAGTGAGTCGAGATGTAATATTTGATGAATTTGGGACTATGAACACTGCAGAGATTGATTCTCAACTTGATAGATTAGAGAGGAAAAATGCAAAAAGAGATAAGGGTTTGAACAATGGGGATAACTCTTCGAAGTTATGGTATGAGACTCAAATTCCTTCACTTTCCTCTCCTTCATCTACAAGTTCACAGGTTGATGACTTAGAAATTGTTGAAAATTCTCTAAGTCCCCCATCGAATAATGCACCTAATGAGAATTCAGGAGTCCCTGATTTCAATAATTTGTCTAAGTATCCAAAATGGGCTCAAAGTACTTTTTCTGACTTGACAGCAGATGAAGTTGGTTTAACAGGGCCCAGGAATTCTCGAAAACAGGTGAACTATGCTATGGTTGTTACTACTTCTTCCACTGAGCCATCCACTTTTGAGGAGGCATCTACTGAACATGTTTGGCAACAGGCAATGAAATGTGAGTATGATTCCATACTCAACAATAATACATGGGTTTTAGTTGATCCTCCTCCACATGTTAAACCCATCGGATGTAAATGGGTTTATAGGACTAAGTATAAATCAGATGGTTCCATTGATAAACATAAGGCACGACTTGTTGCCAAAGGATATGCGCAACAGGAAGGTTTTGATTATGAGGAAACATTTGCACCAACTGCCAAATGACACACTATTCATATGGTACTTGCCTTAGCAGCACAAAATGGTTGGAAAGTACATCAGTTGGATGTTAAAAGTGCTTTTTTAAATGGTGATTTACAGGAAGAAGTCTATATGAAACAACCTCAGGGTTTTGAACAGGTGGGTGCTGAACACAAAGTGTGTAAATTGACAAAAGCTTTGTATGGGCTCAAACAGGCACCCAGGGCTTGGTATGAGAAAATGGATTCATACTTGAAATCCATTGGTTTTCATCGCAGTGAATCAGATGATACTCTCTATTTTCGAGTGTAGGGTAAGAAAATGGTGATATTAGTTCTCTATGTTGATGACTTGTTTATTGCAGGTAATGATGAAAATCATAATAAGTCTGTGAAGAAGGAATCAAAAGATGGGTTTGAGATGACAGATCTTGGACTTCTTCACTACTATCTAGGCATAGAGGTAACTCAGAAAGAGCATAGTATTTTCATTTCACAAACTAAGTATATTTCTGAGTTATTAGAGAGGTTTGGCATGAGTGATTGCAAACCTGCCCTCACTCCCATGGAAAGTAACTTGAAATTGTCTAAGGATGATAGCAATGCCTTTTTTGATGGCACAACATATAGACAATTGGTGGGAGGTTTGATATATTTGATGACTACCAGGCCCGATATTTCTTTTTCAGTTGGAATTTTATCTAGGTTTATGCATGAACCTAGAGAAATTCATTGGCATGCAGCAAAACGAGTACTTCGTTACCTTCAGGGAACGAAAACATATGGCCTTGAATACCGCCGCAACAAGAACTTCAAACTTGTTGGATATTGTGATGCAGATTTTGGCAGATGTGTGGATGACAGAGTGTCAACCACAGGATACACTATGCATATGGGTTCAGCTGCCATTGCTTGGTGTTGTAAGAAGCAGGATACAGTGGCAAATTCATCAGCAGAATCAGAGTATATTGCAGCATGGGATGCTTCTAGAGAAATTGTTTACCTTCGTCGTATTCTTGAAGATCTTCAGGTTTCTCAGTTTAATCCTACACAGTTATACATTGATAATCAGAGTGCAATCAAGATGTCCAAGAATCCAGTGTTTCATGCCAAAACAAAACATATGGATGTCAAATATCATTATCTGCGAATGCTGGTGGCAAAGAAAACTCTTGATCCAATATATTGCCCAACTGCCGATCAGACAGCTGATATCTTCACAAAACCCCTTGACAGAATCAAATTTGAAAAATTCAGAAAAATGCTTGGTATGTGTCCAAAGACCTGACTTTGGATCATAGGGGGGTTTGTTAGGACTTGTTCCAAAGTCTTAACGTTAGGTTAGTTTTTTGGTAGAAAATAATTACTATTGTAAATGGGGCATGCATCTTTTATAAAGACACCCCCATAAAATAAATAAACTTAGTTTAATTATTAGGTAGTTTTTATGTTTTATGTTTATTAATTAGATTTGTTTTACGGGTTGTTTTCCCATATTTAGTTGGTTATTGGATTAGTTGTTTTTACCGGTCATTGGTAAAAACTATATAAATCCATATTTGCTTTGTGAAAGGGTTAACGGAGTAAAGGCACCCTTATGTAATTGTTATTTTGAAATTAATAAAATACTTGTGCACTCGCACTAAGCGGGGACAAGGTTCAATCTATTTTGATCCTGGAGTTATCAGGTAAGACTACTTGCCTCCTAATTTAAAGGAAAAGCCCTCTAATGGTGTCGAGGCTTGAGACCAAATTTTATTCAAAACTGGAATGAGCTTGGAAAATAATTATGCAAATAGTTCAAAGAATAGAGTGAACATTTATCATTGATAGAGAAAATCATTACCATAAAATGAGAACCACACAAAATTATGGTTGACTTCAACTTCAAATCTAGAGAGTTTGGGATAAAATCTCACCTTTATATAAGCCATATCACAACACTACATTCTTATATTTCTTAAAGGCTATTAATAGAGATATAGAAATGATGATTCAATTTATGGGAGGCATGGTCCTCCTTTATTCCTATGAAGTGGTGGTGCACGTAGAAAATTGTTGATCCAAGCAGGGAAAATTATGCCTAGACCACCTATGCCTATATTCATAGATCCACTCCCTAATCAAGTAGCTGTGTAACCTATGATAGCACCTATCCAAACTACAATGATCCCACCTACATCTACCACTTATTATAATGAATTTCATGAATTGAAAATGATATTGCAAAGCTTTGGGAATGAGCTAGTCACCCTCAAAAGGTAGCAGGTATAATATCCTAGATCTCATCAACCTTTTGCTCAGTAATATCGGTCAAATAGAATTCCCTACCAACACATCACATAAACCTAAAATAAAATCACTTATAATAGGATGCCTTATACACAAAATGTTGATGTCACCGATAACTTTAAATCTCTTATTCTAGTATAGAACAATCTATTATAGGATTCTGAGTGGTGCTTCCTATGCAACCAACCACATATAGAGCTATGTGTGAAAATGGATTATAAACCAAGTGATCAATGAAATTTTTTCCTTCAAATGAGAAAATGAATATCATAACTCTGCATGAGGAAGGAATCTAAGTGCCAACTCAACCACATGATGGGTTTGCCTTCCTTAATTAGTAGGAAGAGAACTTTAGCTATGTAAACCAAAGCAATGACTTAGTGGAGGAAGTTGTTTTCAAAAAAATATTCAAAAGGAGAGCTATAGAGGAGGCCATACTAGCTATAATACCCTTACCTTTAGCACTCTAATTCACTCACGTAAGTGTGCAAGCTAAGATTCCAACACAACCTTTGTGCTTAGAAGAGGTCATGCATAAGGAGGGACCACCTCAAGTTGGTATGCTGACACCAAAGGAGACTGTTCCATCAAAGCCAAAATCAAAAGGGTCTCAGGTCCCCTTCAACATAGTAGAGAAAATGAAGAAGATGAACCTTAATGTAACTATGTGGGATGCACTGACTATTCCATCTCAATGAAATCTACTTCAAGATGTGTTGAAAGGATTTTAGAAATGTCAAGACCTTCAACTACCACCTACTACCTCTATGAGTCTATGTTAGCCCAAAGTAGTAGAAGCACAGGTGTGATAAAAATAAACCATCCCCATTCTACATCTCCTTAATCATCAACCATCATCTGGTGCATAATCACATGATTGATTTAGCCATAAACATCTCAGTGATGCCCAAAAGATTTTAGACATATTAGGAGTTGCATATTCCCTTGTGTCAAAAGGAGTGGTCCAAATTTATGGAATGATAGTCAAAGCTATAGGGGTCATAAAATATTTAAATCTCATAGTAACTATATGCCCAAGCCTTTCCATTATAAAATATATCAAAATTATTGACTTACCTCCCAACTTCATCATCTATCTTTTTTGAGACTTCATGAAAAAGATGGGTGGGTATTTATCTTTAAATTGGTCATACATGTTATTGTGAACTAGATATGGGGCCAAAGTGACCATAACGGTAAATCCTATATTCAAAATCCATGTTAAGCCATACTCTCCTAACCTAATTGAGAAAAAATACATGATGTTTAACTAGGAGGATCTTATCCTCCATGAGGCTATAACACCACTTGAAGAAATCCTAGATAATCTACTGGATGAATGGGTGTGTAAAATTTTTAAGTGTGATCCATATGATAATGTGGAGGCAGGGCTAGGCACATATTGCATTATAAAAGAAAATTCTATGCTAATAGAGCTCATAAAGGCATGCGAGAACCTTGAATATATGTGTAAATTGTACTTTGATGGATCTTACACTAGAAATGGCATAGGAGTTGGTGTCATGTTAGTCTCACCTCAAACAGAGAAATATTTCCATGCCTTTATATTGTATTTCACTTTCATGAACAATGCTATCGAGTATGAGGTGCTAATCCAAAGCCTCCAACTTGTGCAGAAGAAAGGAATCAAGGCACTACAAGCACTAGGAGATAGTGAGATGATTGTTAACTAGGTTGGATCATAGATAATGGATAAGAATAGATTGATGAAAGTCTATAAACATAGAATGTGGGATATGATAAAAGGTTTTGATGTATTCAACATCATTTTCATACCAAGAGCATAAATTATCAATGCAGATAGGATTGAGACTATAGGAATGAAATATGTCATCCCACATGAAATTATGAAAGGTTCCAAATAGCTCATCAAATTCATGGTCAGACCAATAGTTCTCGACAACATAGAGAATTGGTAAGTGTTTGAAAGTGATGAGCAGATCATAAATTTCCTACAAGATGAGGTAGAGTTTTACACCATGAACTAGGCACAAATATGAACTTGATATGAAAACCAAGTCATCCAATTAAAGGGGAACAAGATGCCAAAAAGGCTAGTCACCATGTAAAACATCTTCAATTTTGACAACCAATTCAAAGGAGATAAGCATAGCATGACAGTCAAAGAAGATATCTCTACACCCATAATTATTTTAGAAGAGAAGACTCTAAAAGCCAATAGGGTATGCTCCCCACTAGAAATTGAGAGTTTTATTCAATTTAGTAGGAAATATGATGACATATTTGCATGGAGTTATAAATATCTCATAGGTTTTGATCTAGGATTAGTGTAACACACAATTTAGCTCCATCCTAATGCATAACTCATATGCCAAAGGTAGAGGCCTATCAATACAAATATAGAACCATTTATGTACAAGGATATCTTTAAGCTCATTTAGGCCAGTATAATAATTCCAATAAAGTACTCCTCATGGGTTGCCAACTTGGTACCAGTGCACAAAAAGAATGGGGAGATTCGTCTCTATGTGGACTTCAGGGATTGTAAGAAGGCTTATCTTAAGGACCACTACCCTCTCCTACCAATGGAACACATATTTCAAATGGTCATAGGTATGAAAATATTTTCAATGTTAGATGGTTACTCAAGCTATAACCAAATCCTTGTATAGGAGTAAAACTATTACAAAACTGTGTTCACCACCAAGTGGGGAACCTTTGCATACCAGCACATGCTATTTAGTTTGACAAACACATGTGTGACTTTATAGAGAGCCATGGGTATGAAATTAAAATAACTCATCAATAAGGTCATATTGGTTTCCTTGATGATATAACTATTTTTCTAAGCATGCATAAGATCATTTCAATCATCTAGAATAGGTATTTAAAAGATGTAGGGAGTATGTAATATCTCTGAATCCTAACGAATGCATCTTTTTGATATATGAAGGTGCACTCCTCAGGTACATCATTTCTAAGGAAGGACTCATAATTGATCTAGAATGAATCAATTCTATGTCATCTATTCCTCTTCTAAGCCATAGGAAGAGTCTCCAAAGCTTCCTAGGGAGAATCAACTTTGTGAGAAGGTTTGTGCCAAGCTTCACCATCCTATCTAAGTCCCTCACTATGATGTTAAAGAAGAATGCAAAACTTAGTTAGATACATGAGGGTAAGGAAAATTTTGAGGCCATTAAGCATGCCATTGTGTATGTCCCAACCTTGATCAACCCAAATTACAATAAGGATTTTATCTTTTATGCATTTGGTGAAGTCAAAGGCATCTCGACCATCCTTATATAGCAAAATAAGAATTCACTAGAACAATTGATTGACTTCTTCAGTTAGGTGCTAAAGGATTATGAGCTACAATATAGATTTATAGAGAATGACACCTTCATAGTTGTGAGAGTGATCAAGAAATTTATACATATGCTCTGCAACAACAAGATCTAACTTATGGTCTTACATGCAAGCATTAAGGAGTTTTTACTCAATAAGAACATTGACAAAAAAAGAGTTGGCTAGATCATGAAGGTGATGGAATATGATGTGGACATCCAAGTCACCATGTTGGTCCAAGGTAAGGGAATTTATGAGAAGTTGGATGAGGTGGAAAAACTAGAGGATGATATTATTTCTATATGATTTTCGCTTTCACATTCAAGAAGGAAATGAGAAACTAAAATAAATGGTCTAAGGCTTTTATGTACCTAGATGAAGTCTGCACATCATTATCCAGATGACGGAAGGAACTCTTCTTTGGTTGTGGAGGATGACACCTGTAGAAGAAAGAGACTAAAACAAAGAAGGCGTTAGATGAGGAGATGGTGGGCTGCCAAGTGAAAGCTTGATCCTAGAAGTACAATGACTTCCTTGAGGGATGCCAACCCACTGATTGATAAAAATAATGTCTGATAAAAGCTAGAATGATAAAAAGATTGAAATGATTAAAGACTGAAAAAGAAATGGAAGCAAATGCTTACATGAATGCTATTGTTAGCCTGGTCACAGTCGCTGACATTGATTAGTTTGCTGACGTCGGTTAGTCAAGTCTGCCGACGTCGGTTAGTCTACCGATGTCAGTTAGTCAAGTCTATCGATGTTGGTTAGTCTATCGACGTCGGTGAGGGCAGTGGTCTATGCGGCTGGCATCGATCGAGGCAGTAGTCTTTGGATGAGGTCTGGTCAAGGTCTGGATGGGTTTATGATCTGTAGACAGGTCTGAGAAAGGCTATGGGTTTGGTTGAATGGTCTGAGAGTCTAGGTTTGGTTGGATGCTCAGGGTCTAGGCAGAGTTGCAGGGACAAGGACATAGTGTATGTTTTGAAAAGGGGGATAGAGGTGGTAAGGATATGGGAAGGCCTCTTAGCCTTTTTGGGAGGGAGTCAAGTCTGGGATGGATGAATAATAGATAGATTAAAAAGAAGATACTAAAATGAAAATAGTAGAAAATACTTACCTCATACCTGCTAGAGAAGGAATGTTGCAGACTAGTTGTGCCTGTTGCTGAAGCTACTGGTGTGGAAGTCCTGTTGTTGTTGTAGAAGATTGATGCAGAGTCCTTACTATTGTTGTAGCTGGTGCAGAAGCCCTGTGAGAGAGAGAGTGAGAGGTCTGGTGGATTGAAGATTGGAAGATTGGCTAATTGTTCAAGTTTGAAAGGTATATGATTGAAAGAGCCGATTAAAGATTGAAAAATGGGGATGAAGATTGGAAAACTGGATCTTACATTCAGGTGAAGAATGCAATTATGAATGAAATCGACACCAGCAATATCACTGACGTCGATCGACAGTTGACTGACGTCAGCGACTGGAAGTCAGGAAAAAGGCTAAAAATAGCCTTTTATCCATTTTCTCAACTGCCAGGTCAGCGGGTCAGGGGAAGAAATGGTCGAAGGTGGATTAATAGGCATGTGAAATGAGTGGGATAAGGGAAATGGGGTCTTAAATCATTTAAGACTTCGCAAGGGGTAGTGGAGGGCAAGTTGGAATAGGTCATAGGGTAATAAATGAGGGTATCCAAGGGAAAGGAATCCAAGGAGAGGAGAGGTGGCATGGATGAGGTGGCAAGAGGAGAGAGAGAATTATTAATTTAAAATAAGATAATCATTTTAAATTAATAAGACATAGGTTAGGAGTGGTTAAGTGGACCAAGGGTTAGACATGATTTTAGTGTCTACATTTGCCCCTTTTTGTCTTGTTGGTTGTTCTTGACGAACTGCAAGACAAAAATAGGAGTTGATTACCCCAGGTATGGGATGAGGTCGCTTTCATCTTGTTGGTTATTCAAGTGAATAGCAAGACAAAAAACAAGAGGGTTGGTTGCTTCGATTATGGGATGAGGTATTCCCCCTCAAAGCAGGAGTCGAGGGAAGGGAACCTGGAATCGGGTGCTGATTTGACAGAGAGATGGATGAAAATGGTGAAGATAGAGTGAGAATGTTGCAATAGTTGTGATTGCATGTATACCACTTTACAAGATGGTCAGGTTAAATTGTCGTAGGTCAAGGTCGAGGAGTGCCAAAATTGAAAGAACCGAGCCCCAGCATTTGGTCGTAGCTGATCAGGTTATTTAATCTAAGTTGAAGCTCCAATGGTCATTGTGTTCCAAGTATCCTGAGCTCAGGAAGTGCTCTTGGAAACATGAAAATGTCATAAATAGTGGGGATCAACCGGCTTGCGATCCTATACTTGTGAAGGTCAAAATGTGATTTGTGCATAATTTTGCTAACCATTCGTGAGGTAGCATACATGCAAAAATAACCAAGGCAAAGTTTGTCTTGGAAGTGGTCATGGTCAGAGGAGATAGGCATGATCTCCAATGGTCATTGGTCGAGGTGGATGTATGGACAAAGGAATGTGGCCGAGCTAACCTCAAAAGACGTTGTGTGATCTGAGTGCTGCCTACATAGCCCTTGTGTGAAGGGCCTCAGGCCAATGTAGTTCTCCCAAAAGGGAGGAAAAGGGTCAAAGTAGTTGATTGCTTTGGTCGAGGTCAAGTCATGGTCAAAAGGAGGATATAAGGTTTGTCCATCAGAGAGATGAACAAACAAGGGTGGTCGAGCTAACCCCAGAGGATGTCATGTCAATTGAGTGTTGCCTACATAACCCTGGTCTTAGGGCCTTAGACCAATGTAGTTCAGACTAGGAGTCAAAGAGGTCAATGATTGGTTTGGTCATGTGTCAGAATGATGAGGATAAGAAGATGTTACAACGTTTTCCAAATGGTGTATTCTGTAACATTGGTTGAGGGGTCTTTCATCCCTAGCAATTTTCCATATTCATGATGGATGTATGCTAAAAATGAATTGAGGTCTATTTATGCTTCAGCAAGTATTGGTTTATGCTTAACATAAATTGCATCTGGTCAATAGTTTCCATGTGTATTGGTGTCCATAGAAACTATGTGAAATGGACTAGGATGATGTATGATGTCATGATGTCATGTTGTTGGTTTGGTTTGGTTTGGTTGGCAAATGATGTGATTGAATGTGACCAAAGTGTAGGCAGAAAGTGAAAGGCATAATCACCCTTTTATTGACAAGGACCAGATAGATAACATAGATAGGGATTGTTAGAACCAAGAGCCCCATTCATGCATTACATCGTTGACCATAGGTTGTGTTAGAGAAGTAATCAAAGCACTTTGACATTTAAGTGAGTTCGAAGTCCCTTGAGTAGGTGATGTGATAGGTGAGGATAGGGTAACCCATTTTAGAGTAGAGATAACCTTGCCCCTTTTTATAGGAGACCCTAAGACAAGTATAAGCCAAGTCCATGACCCATTTTTTTTTTTTTTTGAGCAGACTGATCAATGCGGGAAGTCTACATAGAGATGTCATTTTGTTTTGTGGTCATTTGTGAAGCTGATCAATGCGGGAAGCTTCTAAGAAAGTGTTGTTTATAGCAAGAGTTAGTCATAGCCATCCTTCGAGGGAGTGGTCTATATGTTTGCTTTATATATGTAAGGGATTTTGAATAGCTGTCCTTCGAGGGAGTAGTCTATTAGCTACATCAATGATAGTACATCTGCCCTTCAAGGGAGCAGTCTGTCTTTTAGAGTTTGTGACCTTGGATATTTTGACATCTTGATTTATTTTTTTGACAAAATTTTGAGTCATGGACAAGACTATAGAAGTGCAAGGGCTCCCTTTTATTAAGACAAAGCATTCATACTTTATAAAAGGGTTACATAGGGCTTGCTTAAGGGGAATAGGGTTGAAAGGAATGAGGATTAAGAGGACAAAGATTGCTCAAGGGATGAGCTCAAGTTAAATGTCAAGTGGATGAGTACTCAACTAACAGTAGCATGGTCACAGATGCAAGGCATTAAAGGGCTTAGGTTCTGATAAGTCCCTGGTCCATGCTCATGCATGATGATGAAAGGTCCGAGCCAATTAGGAGCAAATTTGCTCCATTTCCCTCTTTCCAGATTGGTCATGTGTTGATTGATATTAGATGGTTGATATGGTCACTGATTGGTTGAGACTGGTTGAATGTTTAGTCGAGGGTCAGGTCGATGGATATTTGGTCGATGATTGGTCAATGGTTAGGTTGAATGTTTGGTCGAGGGTTGGTCAAGGTTTGGTTGTTTGATATTTGGTCAATGATTGGTTGAGGTTTGGTTGTTTGATATTTGGTTAATGATTGGTCGAGGTTTGGTTGTTTGATATGATCAATGGTTGGTCGATGCTTAGTCGAGGCTTGGTCGAGGCATGGTTGAAGTTGGTTGAATGTTTGGTCAAGGTCAGGTTGAATGTTTGGTTAAAGATAAGTTGAATGTTTGGTCGAGGTTGGGTCGAATGTTTGGTCAAAGTTTGGGTCGATGGATATTTGGTCGATGATTGGTCAATGGTTGGGTTGAAGCTTAGTCAAGGTTTAGGATTAAAAGAGTGATTGGTATTTGGTCGAGACTGGGTTGAAAGGTTGGTCGAGGCTTAGATGAACGTTGAATTCCCCTAACGGCTAGGGAGAATGTTTGACAGATTGGTCAAGGTCAGTTGAGGCTTGGTGGTCAGATTGACTATATTGATGTTGAATAAGGGGGTCAAAGGTGGCAAAGGGACCATAGTCTGGCGTGGACATCTCGATTTAGGTGATGAGGTTTGATAAGTATGTGATGATGTTGGTGATTTGTCAAAGGGGTGGTCAAGAGGATCCTTGATAAGAAGGGTATCCTTTTTCTAGTGTTGACAAATGACAGCTTTAAGAGCACAACAACGCTCAGTGTCATGTCCCAGAGTGTGATGATAATGGCAAAATTTAGAGTTGTCAAACCAAGATGGTCTTGATCCAAGAGTTGATGAGTGGGATGGTGAGGAGGTTGAAGGTTTGTTGACAATGTGGTCAAGAAGAAGGGTGTCTTTCTCCAAGCATTGGTGAATGACAACCCATAGGGCACAATAATGCTTGGTGTCATGCCCAGGTGTGCGATGATATGCACAAATTTGAGTGTCATCGAACCAGGGCAATTTTGGTCTGAGAGATTGGTATGGTCTAAGAGGTGGGAGACTGATGGGAGAAGACTGCAACAATTACCATAACAACAAGGCATAAGAACCTGCTAATGGGTCTATGTGTCTTATTATAGTGGGGGTTGATGACTTTGGTTTGAGAGGCATAAGAGGCGTTGGTCGTACCATCTTTTTTGTGGGTGGTATAGCCACATGTGTAGATGGCACTTTGGTGGTGATAGGTGTCGAATGCTTGTGAGGAAATATGTGTCTGATGGGTTGAGGGGATAATGGAGGCAACTTGCCCCTGTGAAGTATGGGAGTAGGAAGCACTCCTATTAAAGTGGACAGATGCGGGCCCAAAATTGAAGGTAATGATGAAGGTGGGGGAGGAGTCCTCTGGTGTGGTTTAGTGGCCTTCTTTGGTTTGGGTTGAGGGCCACTATTGGGTGAGGCAAGGTTAGATACGGGTTTGGGTTCAGATGTGGATGGAGGTGAGTGAGATGTAGCAATCTCAGGTAAAAGGCAAGAGAAAACCATGACTGGGTCTTCCTCGGTCGAAATGGGTGAATAGACTGGTTCTTCTCTTGGTGGAGAAGAAATAGGAGAGTGTGGCTCCTCAAGAGGGTAGAGGGCAGGGATGATTGTGCCTTCGACTTGTGTTTGAGGAGTAGGCAAGGTAGGGTCCTTGGATGAAGGTAGGGCTAATGGTGTAGGTATGGTCAAGGCATCCTCTAATATGAGAGAGGTCGATGGAGGACTAACAGGAGAAGAGGATTCTTCTACCTATGGAAGAAGAATAGGGGAAGAAGGGTCTTCTACCTGTGAAGGAGGTTAGTCAAGGACAAGAGGCGAGACCGTGTTGACCGTGTGTATATCATGCTTGTGGGAGCTATCAGCCATGGTCTGGACATTGTTTTGGGTAGGAGGATGGTTGGGAAAGGGTTGTTTGAAGATATCGATGTGTTGATTGGGTGGGGCATTCAGGTTGTCCAAGACGAGATCACCCCTATCTATCATGTCTTGAATGATGTTTTTGAAGGTTCGATAGTTTTTGATGTCATGGCCGTGGATACGATGATAGTGATAGAAGTTGGCCTCCCTATACCATGTAGGGAGGGCTTTTGAAGGGTTGAATTGAGGTGGTCAGATTGGAGGGAGATTGAGGACCCCCTATTTGACATTTTTTCCAAAACGGAAGCGTATGATTCTCCAAGTGGAGTGTATAAACACTGGATGTACCATTATTGGAATTGTTTGGTGATGCTTTGGGACATTGAAGGTTGAGGTTGGTCAGTTTTTGTCGAGGATGGTGATCTAATGACCATAGTGTTGGCCACTCCTTTGGACTTGGAATGGGAAGAAGAAGGTCTGGAAGAAGAAGGGTCATTGGCTTTTGCATTGGTATTACGCAATTTGACCTTATCTTCTTCAATGGCACGGAGTTTAAGCTTTTAGGCCATGGTGAAAGCTTCATCGAAAGTGTAGAATGTTTAAATCCACAAGGTAGAAGAGATGTGCCTGGCACATGCTCGAGAAAATAGCTCGATGAGCTCAGGTTGAGGCAAGGAGAAGGAGAGCTGGTTAATCAAGCTTTTCCAACGGGCGACAAAATCGACTATTGACTCATCGTCAAATTGCCTGATGGAGTAGAGGTCTATGATCGAGACTTGTTTGGTGATGTTGATAGAAAAATGGTCGAGAAATAATTGGGCGAGTTGAGTGAATGAAAAGATAGAATGTCTGGTAAGAGAGCTATACCAGTCAAGGGCGGGGCCAGAAAGCGACATGGGGAACATGCGTAGAAGTAACGCATCATCATGGGCTATAAGATAACAAGCATGTTTGAATGCTCGCAGGTGCTATTACGGGTCTTCCTTACTCTAAAAATGAGAAAATCTAGGAAGCTCCCACTGGTTGGGATAAGGTCGGATAGGGATGGAGGGATGAATGGGTTCATTGCAAATTTGGTCATAAGAAAGGACATTGCTTGAACCAAAAATAGAAGCTTTAAGACTAGACATTTTATCCATCAGCATTTTGATTATATCTACTGACGAATTTGTGGGTGGAGCACCCCCTAGGTTATAGGGTGCTTAAAAGGTGCTAGAAGGGGCATACGACGTAGTTGGTTGTGCTTGTAGGGGCACAACATATTGATAACTAGTCATTGGGACAGAAGTGGAGGCCAAGGGTGGTTGCATTGTGAAGGTAGAAGGTATAAGTTGACTAGATACCGTCAAAGATGGTTGCATGGTGGCATTGGCAAAAGGGGAGGTAGACACTCTTACATTTATAGGCGCAAGAGTGTGTGGAGTTGAGACAATCAAGTTCTGGTATGATGTAGAACTTGGTTGAATTGTGTGTGGTTGAGGGGGTAATGAAACCCCGATGGAGGTTGGTCTAAAAATAGATGGGGAGGCCAAACTTTGCATATTGGCCATGGTCAGGTTAATGGTTGAGGCAAAAGGCTAGGTAGCGGATGGTGTTGATGTCATCACCACTTCACCCAAAAGGTCTCATGTTTGGTTTCTTGTGAGATAGTTTTGGAGGGCTTTGACATTGAGGTCCAAGAATCTTTCAAAATCTTGGTCCCCTTCAGGGACAATGGGGGTCTGAGTCAGGGTTGGTCAAGTTAGAGTTCGTTTGGTCTCCGAGTGGAACTCCATTATAGGACTGGTTATGGACGGGGAAGGCAGAAGCGGTTGTTGCCTCGTGTGGTCAAGAAGAGCCTTAGTTTGACTGCGTGTCAAAACCATTCAAGGCAAAAAAGGGTCAGGTTTTAGAAACTGTGTTTTTTCAATTTCAAAAGCTTAGAATGTGGTTTTTGGCAGAAAAAGGGGTCAGGTTTTAGGCTGTTATTTTGAAAAAAAGGACTAACAGTGACCGACGTCAGTTGAGAAACCGATGTCGATGAGAACAGATGGCCGACGTCGGTCAGATAACTGATGACAGTGAAGAAAGGTGGCTGACATCGGTGGAAAAATTGATGTCGGTTACTGTGTCTTCCAGAACTCAGGAAATTTGAAGATTCTTGGAAAAAAGGAAGAAAACATCCTCACTAGCTCAAAAAACCAGATAGGAACAGAAAAATAAATGGAGACAGGCAGACCCTAAGCGTTAAATCCTAAGAATCAACTTTTAGAATCTATTTGGCTTATGCCTTAAAATGTGTTTGGGAGGTTGGTTGTCAGAATGGGTCCTAAAAGCGGTAGTCTAAAGATGGTTTTAGGTCAGTTTAGGCAGAGTCTATGTTAGGTTCCATACATGACCTGGTACTAAGGAGCAAGCTCCCCTCACTTCACGAGTCCAGTGATAAGCTGGTCTCACTTAACCAAAATATACTTTCCCTAGAGATTATCCTCTGCCAGAGAACAGAGTGGGCTTTCCCCTTGGTGGTGAAATCCAAGTGGGATTTCTGGGATGGGTAAGGTATCCGTTGGGTGCTGAAATCCCAGTCGGGCCTTGTCTCAGGTAAGTTTTGATGTTTGATTTGTGCAAGTGATTTGGTTGTGTAACATAAGTGGCCTACGATTAATTCATGATTCGGTTGTTAATTACTAGATGTGGACTAAGTATGCAGTCAAGAAGAAATGAAATGCAATGTGTTTTAAGCCCAAGTTGAAATGTTAGTTTGTATGAAGACAAGTTGAGAAAGGGTTGAAGAGTATGACTTTTGACTAGTCTAAGATGCAAGAAAAGAAATAAGAGTTCTATTTAATCCTGCTTATGATGTCTTTTGGAAGAGATAGAAGAAAGGTGAAAAGGAGAAACCTAATGCACCCTATATGAAAAGAAAGAAAAGAACCCAAGGAAGACCTTAGGGTCCCACCGGGCGTGCCAAAATGTTTCTATACAATTTTTGCTTTCACATTCAAGAAGGAAATGAGAAACTAAAAGAAATGGTCTAAGGCTTGTATGTACCTAGATGAAGTCTACGCATCGTTATCCAGATGACGGAAGGAACTCCTCTTTGGTTGTGGAGGATGACACTTGTAAAAGAAAGAGACTAAAACAAAGAAGGCGTTAGATGAGGAGATGGTGGGCTGCCAAGCAAAAGCTTGATCCCAAAAGTACAATGACTTCCTTGAGGGATGTCAACCTACTGATTGATAAAAATAATGTCTGGTAAAAGGTAGAATGATAAAAAGACTAAAATGATTAAAGACTAAAAAGGAAATGGAAGCAAATGCTTACCTGCATGCTGTTGTCGACCTAGTCATAGTCGCCGACGTCGGTTAGTCAAGTCTGCCGACGTTGGTTAGTCAAGTCTGTCGACGTCGATTAGTCTTCCATCATCGGTGAGGGTAGTGGTCTATGCGACTGGTGTCGGTCAGGGGAGTAGTCTTTGGATGAGGTCTGGTCGAGGTCTGGATGGGTTTATGATCTGTGGATGGGTCTGAGAAAGGCTATGGGTCTGGTTGAATGGTCTGAGAGTCTGGGTCTGGTTGGATGCTCAGGGTCTGGGTAGAGTTGCAGGGACAATGGACAGAGTGTATGTTTTGAAAAGGGGGATAGAGGTGGTAAGGATATGGGAAGGCCTCTCAGCCTTTCTGGGAGGGAGTCAAGTTTGGGCTAGCTAAATAACAAATAGATTAAAAAGAAGATACTGAAATGAAAATAGTAGCAAATACTTACCTCATACCTACTGGAGAAGGAATGTTGTAGACTGGTTGTGCTTGTTGCTGAAGCTGCTGGTGTGGAAGTCTTATTGTTGTTGTAGAAGACTGATGTAGAGTCCCTACTATTGTTGTAGCTGGTGCAGAAGCCCTGTGAGAGAGAGAGTGAGAGGTCTGGTGGATTGAAGACTAGAAGATTGGCTGATTGTTTAAGGTTGAAAGGCAGATGATTGAAAGAGTCGATTAAAGATTGGAAAACGGGGTTGAAGATTGGAAAACTGGATCTTGCATTCAGGTGAAGAATGCAGTTATGAATGAAATCAATGCTGGCAATATCACCGACATCGGTCGATAGTTGACCGACATCGATGGCTGGAAGTCAGGAAAAAGGCTAAAAATAGCCTTTTATCCATTTTCCCAACTGCCGGGTCAACGGGTCGGGGGAAGAAACGGTCAAAGGTGGATTAATAGGCATGGGAAATGAGTGGGATAAGGGAAATGGGGTCTTAAATCATTTAAGACTTGGAAAGGGGTAGTGGAGGGCAAGTTGGAATAGGTCATAGGGTAATAAATGACGGTATCCAAGGGAAAGGAATCCAAGGAGAGGAGAGGTGGCATGGATGAGGTGGCAAGGGGAGAGAGAGAATTATTAATTTAAAATAAGATAATCATTTTAAATTAATAAGACATAGGTTAGGAGTGGTTAAGTGGACCAAGGGGACGTCGGCCAAGGGTTAGACACGATTTCAGTGTCTACAGATACAATCTTAGTGTCACATGAAGGAGAGTGCACAAGCCTATAAGCCTTGATCAACTGGGCACAATATATGAGATCCTTCCTTTATCATAACTTGTATCTTCTAAGCCTTGATAAATCTAAGCATAGGAATTTTATATTGCATTCCATTCCCTACATTCTTGTAGGCAATACACTTTTCAAAAAAATAAATAATAGAGTCCTCTTGAGGTGCATAGAACCAGAAAGTAAACATAATTCTTTAATAATTCTATGATGGTCCTATGGGAGGCCATTATTCACCCAAGACCACTATCATGAAAATCATGCAAGCTGGATATTATTATCCAACTTTATTCAAATATGCATACACATATGTGTGAGATTGTAAGAAATGCACCTTATTTACAAGAAATCAAAGGCTAACAACCTTACCATTTCACCCAATTCAAGTTGATCAACCTTTTGTGTAATGGGGCTTGGACTTCATAGGCATGATTAACCCACCGTCGAGTAATGGGAACAAATGGATTCTAACAACCATTGAATATTTCAAAAGGTAGATAGAAGTATTTGCACTTAAGGAGGCTAATGAGACATCCATCCTCAACTTTTATGAAGGTATTGTAATGAGATTTGGTGTCCCCACCACCATTATCTTTGATAATGCATTGGCTTTCCTTGTAACCAAGATTAGAGAATGGGCCATCATATAAAAGTTTTTTCCAGGGTCTAAATAACATGAATGCAATGGTCAAGTGATCACACGAGATGAAGCTGGTGCACACCACAAAGAAGCTAAAGCAAAGTGAAAACACTGAAAGAGATAATCTGCAAAAGACAAATAGGAGCAAAACCCAATATTTGATTAACATGAGATGGCCATAATGAAGAATACATATAGGAGAGCTCGTAAGTAAATCCTCCATAAAAGGTGGTCAAAGCACCCCAAGAATAGACTGTAACTCCTCCATGAAAGGTGGTGACAAGATATGAGAGGTAATCAAGTATCTATATGTGATCTTATTAGTTGATAGTTAAAATTGATTTGTGTTAAGATTTAGTTTTGGTATCAATATGCTTGGAGGTAGTTGAGGATGGTCTATTAGTTTTTTTAATTCATATGGAGTGTAATTTGTGAAGACAAAAGGGTAAGTCCCTAATTTTGTAGTTGGTGTCAAGAGTGTGGTAGCCTAGTGAGTGATCAAGAGTTTGATATTATTCAGTCATGTCAAGGAAGGCAAGTAATCTTTAGTTCCTAGTTCATTTGAAGAAGATATGCTTGGTCTAAGGGAGAGCTTGGTAGCTCTAAATTCTTTATCAAGAGAGTGGTTGCCTTTGATATCATAATATAGGTATGCATAAATTTAGTTGGATACAAGGCTAGAGCTAAGTTCTAAGGGAGATTGTTTAGAATAGAGAGGTAGCATATTGAAAAGAGTGGTTTATGAATATTTTTTTCCATTTAGTGTCTTTTATAATTTTCATCATCTTAGGGGGATAAAGTGTGTTTTCAAGGGTTGTCTACAAAAACTAGTATTAAGGTGAGTGTTTGTCAAAATTTCATTATGTTGTTTATTAATGTTCAAGTCTAAGGATTATATAGCAGTTTGTGGAAGACCCTTTGTCATTTATGTCAAGGGGGGAGAAAGACCATAATGGGGAGATTATAATGATCAAGTTATAGTGTTTTTTCCATCAATGACAAAGGGAGATTTTATTGGCATGTTGTTGTTATTGATTTCAAGGTACATATATTGAAGGTGCATGGTGAATGGTCATTGAGGTATGTGATTGATATGACAAGGTGAGTTTTTTGAGATTTGTCTTCTCTATTGGTTTATATCAAGGTTCAGGGCAGCATGAAGTTGTTAGTGTTGCCATTGAAGGTTCTTATGAACGTATGATGACAAGTAGGTTTGCAAGAGTGATGTTGAGAGTAAGGTCAGTTGGCAGTGGCAAGGTCAGTTGGTAATGACTTGTGTTAAGAAGATTAGAAGATATTTTTTATATGAGAGAAATGATATGAGTGTTCTTATGTCACCTTGAGTGATATGATATAGGTCAATATGTTTGAGCATAGTTAAGGTGTTTTGTGAAGCCTAGTTTAGACCTTGTTATAAGGTATGTGTAAGTAGCATGGTGAAGTGAGTGATCTCATGAAAGTGAGAAGTTTTTTGTAATTGTATGGACTTGTGAGTTAGGTTTATAATCATTTATAAGTGTTGTGAGGTAGGTATTTGAGAATAAGGCATTATGTCTTGGTTTGTAATTAGACCTTGCCTAGCCTAATGAGGTATCATGATCTATTTTCAAGGCATGTGAAGGATTTATTGTAGTGTGTAATCATAAAAGAGGTTTTATGGCATGATATTGAGATTTTTAGCATGATATTGAGGTGTTTATATAAGGGAAAGAGGCATGAAGGTCAGGTCAAGGCCTAATATGGTATGAAGACTATGGTGTAGACAAAGAGTATAGCCTAATGGGGTATAAATATTAGTTTCCAAGGAAAGTGTGAGTATTTTATAAATGAAAAAGGTGATTCAAGCTATTTTATTCATGTGCATGAAGTTTAAGGTTCTATTTTGAAGGATGAGGCATGAAAAGTTGTTTGGAGGTATCTTGAGTGATCATAATGAAGAGTTCTCAACCTATAAAGGATTTTATTTCACTCATTATCTCCTAAAAAATTTGAATGGGAACATAATATATTAATAATATATGGGGAAGGGTCCTAGATAAAAATTATAGGCATTACTTTTTGGATTGAAGGGTTATGCTTTATGAACTATCGTTAAGAGTGGAAACTAGTTTAAACCCTCTTAGAGCCCTAATGAAGACTCAGTGTTTAAGATGTTGCTCAAAAGTTATTAGGATGGATTTATTTACTTAGATAATATATTTAATATTGTATTTTAATCTCTTAGGTACCTCTAAGTGGTATTTTTTAGTGAGATGAGAGAGAAAATATGAAGATATAGGCTTATTTTTGAAGAAGTTATTGTAGCTATCAAAATTTATATTGGATAAAGTTTGAAAATTATTTTATGAAGAAGGTAGAGACTCATGTTTCATGTCCATTAAGGTTTTTAGATAGGTTATAATCTTCAAGTTTGTTAAACTGGTCATCCAAGGTAGCCATTCGCTAACAAGCCTAATGGTGTAAATAGTGAAAAATCCAGGTAGTAGTGAGAAGATGAACTGGAATGTGTTTTCATGATAGATAGATTGATTCAAGTTCATGTAGTTGTTTTTAATTAATCATAAGTTATTTACATGTATTTCATTAGTTTTAAATATAGTTTAAGTGGTGAAAATGATGAATCCAAAATGGCTTTTTTGACTTAGTGAGTTTTATGTGTAGTGAGGTCAACAAACTAGTTTGTAAGACCAATAATTGCCACTAAACCATATGATGTTTTATTTAAATATGTTATATATATGTTATAATTGTTTATGGTTGTATTTTCACCCTTGAATATATGTTCATCTCTCTTTATCCAAGTGGCAAAATGGAATCATCTCTCTTGCTTTGGGTGACAATTTTGTTGAGATGAATCTCTAGATTAGGGGATAGCTCCCCTTGATGCACCTTTAAAGCTCTCTTCCTACTATTAAAAAATTAGGGGAATGAAAAGGGTTAAAATAAATATAATTTAAACCTATTATACTAGGGTGGTGCACCATAATATTTTCTCTACTCATACCCTAAACATACACTTGAAACAAGGACAGGTTATATATACACTTCTCTCAATATTGACTCTCTCAAAAAGTGTTTCAACATGGGGTCTAAGATATTGCGTATATTTAAGAATAATTAAGCAATATTCATTCCAATAAAATATATTAAATTAGTTGTTTAATATATCTACACTCTCTTCAGACACTTCTTATTAACCTACAAGAAGGAAATCACAATGCACTAGGTACTAACATAATTAACATGTGAAGGTAAATGAAAATTAAACTAGAAAAATATTAATTCCAAACATGTACACTTAATTCACCAATTTAATGAGGTAAAAAACTTGTCCTTATTGATTCAAGGTAAAATATTGGTAGGGCTTCACCATACTAGGTAGAGAGATTCTTAAAATGAGCAAAGAGAACACATATATATAGCCTTGAGAGAGAGATCAAGCCAAGGGAGTTCAAGGGTCACTTGGACATATATCACCCTGAGAAAAGAAATAGTTACGTTCCATTCTATAATAAACTCCCTTTATGATTACACCAATAGGATCAAGATACTCTGAACTATGTTTTACCATAAATGGGTCCATTGGTTGGAATTTTTTTTGGATGCTAGTTATTATTTATTAGCTTACCGAGCTATGAAATGGTATAACATATCACTCTATCAACCTACCTATTTATATTTTATTTTGCACACATGTTCAATATCTCACCATTTTTCACCTTTATCTTTGCCTTTTGGTTTTAATCGGGCCTTTTTTAAAAACTTCAATGACTATGTTTTGTAGTCTAAGATTGATGTTTTATGGGCCATCACTCCTTTGTTTGAATCCTAATGGCTAATTTACAAATTCATAACTTGATGTTTTTCATGCTGTCACTCCTCAAGAATTTCTTTAGACTTCTTTTTCTTGGCACTTATCTTTAGACTTTTTATTTTCAGCATTCTTTCTAATAATTTTTTTGAAAGAATTCTTCAGGGTCTTCATCCTTTCCTCTTGACTTTTCCTCAGACAAAAAGTCTGAAGGAATTATTTATTTTAGAATTTATCATTTTCCTTTATGCATTTATTCCTTTATCCTTGCAAAAATTCCCTTTGGCTTTACAAAAATACCCTTTGTATTTTTAGAAAGAACCTTTCAACTTTTTTGCATTAGTCCACCTCTTCCCTGAAACAATCCTTTGAACTTTCTATTTGGCCCTTTTGAAAGGAATATACCCTTTGGAAGAAATGTAAATGAACCCTTCAAATTTAAAATGGCCTTAAAAAAAATGTAAGGGTCCTTCAGAATTTTTGTCACCTACCCTTCGAAAAAGTTGAAGTGCCTTTCAGAATTTTAGAATGGTCCACTTTTCCTTTGACTTCAATTCCTTTGGGTTTTTTGTAAGGGATAATTTTTGTGGACTTTTTGTAAATTTACCTTTTCAAAAATGAAAATTTATTTCATATTTTTTAAAAACATCCCTTTGTAATTTCTAAAATTCCCCTTGGAATATTTTTAAGTGTCCACTTTCAGCTTGAAGGAGTCCTTCGAGAAAGTTGTAAATGATCCTTTGGAAAACTGAAAAGGACCTTTCTTTAAAAAACATACCCTTATAAAAAATGAAACATACCCTTATAAAAATATGAAAATTTCCTTTTTGGCTTGAAATATTCCTTGGAGAAATTTACTTCGGACAAAAAGTCTGAAAGAATTCAGCAAAGGCTTTAGACAAAAAATTCACAGATAAAAAACTTGAAAGAATGAACACGTAGCAAAAGACCATAAAAAACCATCCAAAATAATTAATTGAAAATGAATTATACAAAATAATAAATAAAAAATATTTCAAAATTAAAACACTTGGGTTTTTTACATGTAAAAGACTTCATCTTTGTATAAGAACACTTCTTGCATATTGGACATGAAATCTGCATACTAAACTTAGACAAAGGTATAGACTCAGAAATTTTACAAATAAGGGTGCCAAAATTTGGCCTGGGTCAAAAAAAATATCATGTTAATTCATTTTAATTCTTTTAAAGTCCCTATATAGATGTTATAAGGTCAAAATTTCATGACTATGTTTTTGACTGTCTTGGAAGTTCTGAGTAAGCAAGTTACAGTGATGAAAAGTTGGATTTGAGTGTAATTCCATGAAAGAGTGATGAAATGTAGTGCATGGTGTTTTTTTTAATGAATTTAAATTATTTTTAATTCTTTTCAAAATATTTTAAGTCAATGTAAGAGGTTGAAAATTTGAATCCAAAATGGCTTGTCTGATTCAAGCAAGACTATGTGAGATAAGGTCAGGAGATTGGTCTACAAGACTAATGCTTTCTATTATAGATAATGGTTTTTGTGATTGAGATTATTTAAAATATTTTATATAATATTTTTAATGTATTTATAATAATTTAAGTTTGATTTTTATGTGTTCTATGTCAAGTAGTTTCATGATTGGTTTTTGACAATTCTGGCAGTTCTAAGTGAGCATACTAAAAAGATGAGTTTAAGCCTTTTTTCCCTCAATTAAAGTATTTAAATAATATGGTGATGAGCCTGAGGTAATTTATATTATTTTTATGTGTTTTATTTATCATTTTTTAGTGGCTTAAGTGTTTTTTATCTTTAGTATTTAAAGGTATATTTTTGGTGTACATAGGCCTAATAGGACTGAGTATTAATGAGGGGTTTCAAGTAGTTATTTGTTGTAAAATGTCCATAGAATTAATTACATGGGGTATATTTTATTATTATATTATATTTTATTTCCATTTTTGTATTTTTAAAGTGTTTCAAGGTAGCCAAAGTGTAACGTGTGTCTAAAGAAGGACTATAGGCCTCTATAAGGCCTAAAGGAAGATAAGGCCTAGTGAAGGTGTGGATGACTAATTTTTGTGATTGATTATTGTTGATAACATGTGTTAATATATATTAAATTCCAAATATATGTGGTTAATTTATTATGTCCAACCAAGAGGTATGTGTTCATAAGATGTATATATAAACAAGGCATATTAGGCCTATTTGGGTAAGTTATAGGATTAGATTGAGGAAAAAATATGATAAAATATCCTTGAGTGGAAGGAGGTATTATAAACCATCAGAAGAGAGTAAAGGTACTACCATTAATATCTAATAGGAGGTCTGAGTATGAATATCAAGGTCATATGACCTAATCAGTCTTGAAGAGACCTAGTTGAGCAAAGAAGCCTAGAAGGCAGTTTGAGAGGGTTAAAGAGTGTGAAGAGATAAATAAGGTGATCATAATATATTAGTTTAGAAACATATTTTTCTAAAGGTGATCAAATAAATTAGGTGGTTAAGTTGGTGTTGATTCATCTAGGGGGTTGAAGCCTCCTTTCAAGTGGGTGTTTGGCTAGTTGGGGTTGGTGCTCCATGTGGAGTTGGTACTTCACAAAATATGGTTTTTGTCTTATATGACTATAGTAAATTTTTAGAGACCATTGGGTTTTATTTCCCTTGAGGGGTTCCCACATATGTGATGTGTTCTTATATTTCATGTTCATATATATGTTTGTTTATGTTTTAATTGATCTATATGTTTGTATGAATAACTCATGAATGTTAAGTGGAATTGAATGAATGTTTTGAAGATTGATTCCCCCCCCTCTCAATGATTATGATTCAAAAAAATTCACCTCCCCCCACATTCTCACATGAATTTGGGGACATTACCCTATTTGGCTCTCAACCTCTTCCTTCTCTTTGACCCCTTCTCATACTATTACCTCTTCCTCTTTAATTTCCTCCACCTCTATGAATATTATCTCTACTAACATGGTAGGTTGTACATATAGTGGGACTTTTATAAGACCCACTCTTATTAATTATTACACTACTACATCATTTTCTACCCATGGTAATCATGCCTCTAGCGATGCTTCTTCTCATCCCTCTCTTAGTGCATCCTTTACTACACAAGAAAATCATGTTACTAGTACCTCACTCACTAAAAATTACTCTCAAGATACTAATATTATGCCTACTACCACTCATAGTGGTACCCAAGCCACTAATACCAATTCCAATGCTTCACATACTACAAATACCACCACTCAAAACCATAAACTCTTGTAACAAATTCATAACCAAAATAACACTTTCCAAGATAATAATGCAAACCAAATGATGAAAATAAAAAATAATATTAACCATCTCCAAAATCACCCTCAAAAGGTTCCATGGGGAGAGCACAACCAAAATTCCCCCACCTCCCCTTAAGGATTCCCATGGAAATATTATCCCTCAACCTCCTATTGTTAACAAAATAATCAAACACCTTCAAAATGAACCTATTATGCCTAAAATTTCTAACATAGATATAGGATTTATCACCCTACCATTTGTTACAATGGGTCAACCAATCCTACCCTATACTTTAAAACATTTGGAAATCTATACAAAAATTGGATGAAGTTAAACACTTTTGCCGCTACCAATTCATAAGATAAAACTCTCTTTGGAGATGCTTTAGATTATTATAACCAACTCAAATCTAATTCCATCACTAGTTTGTAAGATTTAGTTAACACTCTATTCTAAGAGTTTCAAATTAGTGACCTCCAAAAAAATACTTTGGCCCATTTTATTAATTACAAGAAACTTGAGATGGAAACTGCATAATATTTCATCAAATGGTGTAAGACCTTATATAACAAGTGTGAACATAATATGGTAGATGATAACCTCTTTCATCTATTCACCAATGTTATTTATCCTAAATTATAATATTGGGTCCAGACTCTCTCTCTATAAACTTTGAAGGAGGCCATTGACCAAGCCAAGTTCCAAGATTTTTTCATGCATCAATTTGAGCCATCCCAACCTTCTATGGGTACTCTCATTCTAATAAAAAACAAAAATCATCATGCTTACAATGATTGTGTCACTGATTCTTATGATATCATTCATAATATTCAACTTATTATTCCTAACAAGGCTCTGGGACAAGCTTCCCCTCCCAACCACATCCCTAATCCTCATTTATATTCAAAAAGTAACATAAATATTCATAAAACTTTATCCTTAGGAGAGTTACAGAATCATCTACCAATGCCTCTTCTATGAGATATTGATCCCACTCATCCCATGAAATCTTGGTACAATACAAATAAATTATGTTGGTTTCATGTTAATTGGGGTCATTCTCATGATACAAGTAGGCAATTATGTAATCTGGCTATGGATTTCCTCCTTGGTCCCAATTTAAGCCATGATTCTATCATTCGTAAACATAAATAATCCTATGACATTGCCTTCAAATCTCATGAAACACAAACTAAAAATCAAGATATAAACTAAGATAATGCTCATTTAACCATCTACAAAAATCCTCTTCTGAATCACCAAGACAACAATGATAATCCTACTCCTACCAATAACATTGATAGTCTTATAGACCTAAATCCTAAATAAAATGTGGTCAACATGAATAATATGTGAAGGGTAGTTTCCTTCATTGATTCTGATCCCATTCACACTCATCAATCATCTCACACTTTTTGTGTTATTTAAGATTCTTCCCCAACTCACTTAATAGAGTTGGGGCAAGAATACCTTATATATTTTTATGAACCAATTCCAATACCTCCATTGGATAACACTTATCATACCATTTATACCTCTCCTCTAACCTATTTACCCATCACCAATGAAACTCAATATTCTACTACCACATCTTCAAATTTATCTCAAACCAACCCTGTGTCACCTATCCCATCCTCTCAAGACAATAAAAAAACTTATCCTCTAATTAAAATTCCTACATCCTATCAACATAAATTCACATTAACTTTGGCTCCACCTTCTAAGGACCTCCTTCAACACTATGCACCTCTTTCCAATAGTCTCATTATGGGTTAGATGAATGGGATCCTATCACAGAACGTACTAATCTCCCATCTCAAATCCCATTTATTGAACTTATGAAAACTTCTCTACGTCATCATAATCTTCTTATGAAATTATTATTAGAAATGAACATCCCTCATCCTCACCTAGTAAGATGTGAAGCCACCTTATCTAGATCAGAAGATAGAATTTTATAATAGTTCAAAGAGATGTTCATACATGTTGACAAAATAATGGACACTTCTCTCTCCCTCAAATTCTCCATTTCTTCTATGATTCTTGATGAGATTTTTATTCATGTAGATGATCTTCCCCTTTTTATTAGTGTTTAAATTATTTATATCCAATTCAAGTGTGTCTTAATTGATGAGGGTTTAGGTACTTGCATTGGATCTTTCAATTTTATTAAAACCTTAGATATTCTAAATGTAATCTCAAGTCCACACACAACACGTTTCAAGGCTATGAATGAAGATAAATGCCTCCCTTAGGTTGTGTGTGGCTCCCTATCACCATTCACTTATCACTATTTGAGTGAACGTAATGATCTTAAACTTTCTTCTATCCTAAAACATTTTGCTTGGTAGGCCATGGACTCATCACATGAGAGCAACTACCTTTTCCACTTACCAATGTGTCAAATTTCCTTACAATGGTAAAATTTATAGGATTCAAGGTGACACAAACCATTGGAATTTTGAATAATTCCAAGAACATGGTGTTTTAAAAAATTTAACCCTTTAACCCTTATCGAGTGTTCCATTCTATGAATCTCAATGGTTTAAATTTCTTATCAACTCTACATGAGGTTACCATGGTCACCATGAACTCATTAGGAATATACCACCTAACCTCTTAGATTTAGATGATGATGAGCATGATGAGATCAATCTAAAGATAAAAAACTCTAATCTCTCTCCTCATCTCATTTCTCAACTTCCACCTTCTCTGAAGTCATATTCCCATCAACCACCTAGTGATGATATACCCATTATCTTAACTAATACTCGATACTCCAATCATCACACCAAATTTGATGACAAGTTCAAACCTACCTATGTCATTGATCTTCATACACCTGAATATGATGATGGTTATACCTTAGATGACCCATTTTTAGGAGGTCTTGTTCAGGCCTAAGATGCTAAAATTATCTATTATCATTCTTCCTTGTTTTAGTCTTTCCATCAATCTTATCGTATTCAATATTATATAATTCCTAATTTTAGCATTTTTCCCCTTTTTCATAGGCTAAAAATGGTGTGCACGCCTCAAATTTTTAAAGAACCTCATAAGATCATACTTTTGTATCATGATATGATTGGTCCCTATCATTTTGCTAGAATCCCTCTAGCTGACTTGCCCTTGAGATGCTTGCAATTGACCTTTAGCCTTCCATACATCCCTCCCCTCCCTTAACTAAGTCCAATTTGGATCTTTTTCCCACTCTCTCTCTAGTTGAATCTATTCCTATTTCTAATCCCACTTCTCCTTCAATTGATTCTCATCTAATCACTCCACCATCCCCACCTCCCTTTGGTGATGGTTTTCTCCCTTTACCATAGTTTTATCCTTTGCCCACTAAATGGGTCGATCATCCATATTGTGATATTCATAAATTTGTTGGTCATTAGACTAGAGATTGTTCATTACACTAGTCTTCCCCAGATTTTGTTTCCACTCCCTCTATTAGTACACCTAAAAAATCTACTAACAAGCATATTCGTTACTTCCACAACACAAATAATCATTCCTAAAAGAATTATCATAAGCTAAGATAATATATAAACAACCTACATCCCACTACTCCTCATCCCACAAATGAGGCTATACCTCCCCAAAAATTAATACCTAAATATATTCCCAAATATGGATTGGTATATTGTCTTTGGCACCAATTTGGTACTCATCACACTAATCTTACTACATCCTTTAGTAACATCTCAAGGATCACCTCATGACCATTCCTTCACCTACTACCCTTCTTCCCATAGTCCACCCTCACAAGAAGGCTCCCCCTTATTCACCAATGGCTCCTCCACTTATGGTACTTTATCCACCTACATTTTATCCATATGTGATTTCCTCATCTATGGATTCTCCTTCACTTGTGACCCATTATCCATCAGTGTCTCCTTTATCTCCCATAGAGTCCAGTCCCATTCCTTCTCCTAAGTATCCCCTACAAGATATTCCTCATCAACATGATCCTTTATGCATTCCTACATTTTATGTTGAGGAGATTCGATGAAAAGTCTTTTATAAACTTTCTTTGAAGATCAATGGGACTCTGGTTATAATTTGAGTTCAGCTTCATAGAGACTTGTTGTATGTTATGGATAATGTGTGTAGAAAAATCTATCATTATTTATGAACACAGAATTATGTTATTTAATTTATTTCTTCATTGGGATTAGTCACCTGATCAAAATTTACATTTATTTGTCTTATATAACTTTGACATTCTGTCAAATTCTTATTTATATTACATGATTACTTATGTTTCAGACTACATGGTGCTTATCATGTCATTTTCTTCCTTATATTATATTATGAATTATTTTTCATGATTACATACTTTTTATTTATGAGTTAATTTTATATGGATATATTTTTCATTCTCATGATTGTTTATTACCTTATCCCTATAAACACATATAATTGTTATTGTGACTTGGTTATACAAACCTTGCTCCCTTTAATCATTCCCTCTTTACCATGTGATTCGTTAACAAACAAATCATCTCATTATAATCTCCTTTAATCAGTCCACCTTGGATCTCCCTTTATTCCCCTTATTTCCTTTCATAAATTAAGTAAACACATGATTGAGACTTGAAATAATATGTTGGTTCATAGTTAAGCCTAAGTGTTTTAGTCAGTCATGTCTTTGGATACATAGATTCTTTTAGCCAAAGTCTAAATTTCATTCATGTGTATCACTTTGAATCTCATGATTAGTCATTCCAAATCCATATGGAGGAGGAATCTTAAAATTCATAAAAATTCAAAAGCAAAATCATTTGAAAAGGTAATGATATAAAAAGCAACATTAAAATTTCCAACAGTCAAATCATAATAAAAGATGTGATTCTAAGAACATATCCTTTCTATAATTAAATCTCAAACTCCATAGTTAGCCTCATGATAGATTCAAGGTCCATTAGGGTGAAGTAGGCCAGTAGATTGGAAAAGGAGAACAAAAAAATATTTTAGTGCTACCTAATTTATCTTGCAAGTATGCAATCTTTGTAGTAGACCGATGATTCTGTAAGAGGTCCTAAGGAACAAGGAACACATTATAGGAGGGTAGTTTCATTTTAAATTTCTTGTTCAAAACAACCAACATGATTTGATACTAATACCTCACGTATTTACCTACACAACTTTATGCCTATAATGAATAGGTATCCTTTGTGTATTGATGGTCACTAGTTACTTAGTGTCTTTCTATGTCTTTAGTGTGCCTCATATTTCCTAAGGTATTCTCGTAATATGCCTATGTTGTGATTTTTACATTCCTTCTTTCATTCCATACAATCCTAATATTTACCATTGAGAAATATTATTTTTTTCACTGATCACTCCCCCTAGAGATTCCATTTTTTACTTGCAATGTAAGTCCTTGGATAGGACCATGCATTCCTCATAAATTACCAAATTTTCATATTACCATTCTAGACATCCCATTTTAACATAATTTCTCCATTGTTTCCACTTAATTGGTGTTCCCTTTGTGAGTTTCAGTGTAATACCATGGATAGGACCTACCCTTCCTCACAAAAAAATTTAATACCCAAGTCATAATGAAATTACATGTGTCAAATTTGAGATAAGTCATGATTGATCAGAGTTACATGTCATTGACATGATTCTCATCTTGATATAGTATATTTTATGCTTAATTCATTGATATTTCACTTTTACCTTCTTATTTTTTGATTGCATGTAATAATACAACCATTTTCTTAAGTTTTTCATACTTCCCAGCTTGAGTTAATGTGATCAATTTAAGTTCATTTTGCCAATTTTATTTCTCTTTTATACTTCCTAATGTAATTTAGTATGATTGATTGACTTAATTGTTTTGTCTATATACCATTTGTCTTTCATGTTCTTTCCTTTTTATTACATTATTTTCATACTTCCCAACGTGAGATACTGTGATTTTACTTGTTTTAATTTGGGGCCAATTTTTTTCATGGTTTAAAAACATTTTATATTATTTACCACCTTTTTGGTTTCTTATAATTAGTCATATTTTATTATTACACATTTCCCATTGTGATATAGTGTGTAGTGCATTTTTTTGTGATTAATTATATTTTTCCAAGTCCTTTTTGCCTATTTCTTTTTAACCATGCATGTGCATCACATTATGCTAGAAAATAAAAATCTCCACATATATTTCCCATAGAGTATACAATAAAATGCTACATGTGATATAAATAAATATATCCATGTATAAATAACCACAACCAAAATCCAACTATCAAAATAATATATCTCTATATATCATGTGTTTTATACAACTGTATAAAATATAAAAATCATAGCTCCATTTCTATGGCCAAGCTCCATCATTCCTATCTCATGGCCTAAACATACTACCTCTAAATGCCTCAAACTATCCCTCTACATGGTACACTATAATGAGGCCATCTAGGATATCAACCCTACTACCTGTCCCTGTAGGTTGGCCACCTAGGCCTATACCTATCCCAACTAGATCATGGTAGCCATGTGTGCAATTCTCTCTTGAGCTAGGATCTGCTAGGTATATGCCTCTCCTACTCCCACCCTTGTCAATGGATGTAATCCATCCTTACATGATTTTAGCTACCTTTAAACCATCCCCACTAATCTAAACTATCCTTCTTGATCTGGGGTAGATTATAACATTAGATCATCCAATGTGGTGGGGTTATATGGTTCCATCACCCCATCTAGAATGTCATGGTGCACTGTCATGACTAAGAATCATAATCTGATCTCCTTTGTCATTGGATTTTCAAAACCAAAAATAGATAGATATAATATGACATATACATCTCAAAATATATCTATCTACCTATAAATCATAGACAACTAGTATTCTATCTCATAAAAATGAAGATTAAAACATTTATTACTAGTCTTGATGTCACCAACCACCATCTCCCTATCTACTCATCTATCAATCATAGTATCTCCATATACCCATCCCTCAATCACCTCGTCTCTTGTTTGACTCCCTATCAAGTAAAATATAGGAGTCACCACTCATTCACACCATAGGCCTCTCCTCAAAGGTGCCTTTATTGACTAGTTTTCCCATGGGATGACTATCAGATCATCATATGTGACCACTCTTGTCTATGTTTGATCTCACCGATAACATATCCATATATGGTATGTCCAAGGTGGTCATTTCTCCTCATGTTATGGTACCTATTGCACCCCTACATCCACATCCATACCCTCTCCTCTAACTTTTGGCTATCATGATTGACTAGTCTATGGTCTCACATATCATATCCTGATCACCAGTCTCTCAACTAGTGCTTTTCCTCCTCTCCCCCTAGGATATCTAACGTGTCATGACAAAAAAGTAAGCACTGCTAGAGGATCTACTATGTTTGGGAATCCAAATTACCCTAGAAATCATGCTACTAGTTGTGACTCTACCCACCAAGTATAGTGTCCCATGATTTGCACTCAAGCTAGCCTTAGCACCATGGTCATCCAACTCGGCCAAATAGTATCAATATGTGTATATGGCTACCACATAATCTCCCATATTGTGATTTTATATAGTGTTAGCATGTGGGGCATGGCCCATGCTACCTAGTCCTATCTTCATCTAGTCACTTGTGATAACCTATCATCGACCACATGGGATAACCTAGTCAATAAATACATCAAGAACTTCTTATCTATTGATGCAATAAGAAACACCACTAGATCTATTATCTTTTACCCTATGGACAACATCCCATACATATCATGCATGAGCTGGACTAAGATGATAGACCCAAAATCATAGATTACCCCCTAATCCAAAATATTCTAGCACAAGGATATTATATATAGTGGTACCTTACCATATGACTTGTGACACAACACTTTTTTCTATCACAAGTATGATCATGGCCTTCCATATGTCCAAAGTATGCATAATATACACATCAAATAAACTAACTCTCAGTCTTGGGTAGATCTTATCTAAGTATGTTACCCACCTAACTAGTGCTCATCTCTCCTCCAAATCATTTGGTGTCCCTATGATCATCGATGTCCCTCCTATAAGTAGTCCAAGAAATGCATAGACATCCTCTAGTATGATACCTACCTCAATGGTATCCCTATCCACCACCCATCAAAATATGTTGGTCAACTATTCCCATCCTCTAAAGAACATGATTATGAGATTAACACTTTGGGATGTGCCTCATCTCTATGATACCTCCTAGACCTAATGCAACTAGTCTCTCTTTATCTACATTTGTTAAACACTCTATTAAATTTGGTAACCATAATGAATCAATCAATCACCAATATCTTTGGCACCTTGATAAAATATCAAATAACAAAGGATGTATTAGATCTCCATGTCATTTATAATCAAAATACATTCTTACAAATTTCAAAAAACTTAGCTAATTTAATTTAGTTTGTTCATTTTCTACCAAATTGACCTATTATATACTAAATCAGCCCTATACTTCATCAGGGATACTAAATTGGCCCTGTCAAATTTCTACTAGATCATCCTCTATAGTATTAAGCCATTCACCCTTTAGCATACCAGTACTAAGTCAACTACTTCAAAAATAACTAAGTTGATCTACTAGTACTAAGTTGGCCCCCTTTCTTAACCAACTAAGTCAACCCACTATGATACAGTCAGCCTACTAGTTTTCTTGCCTTCTACATACTAAGTTGACATGGTTGACTATGTTCATCCATAGAGATGAATTTTTTACCAATTGACATAAATGACTTGAGAATTTTATGGTTTGACTCCTTCCTTCCTAATACCCCATTTGACCCCTAGTGTCCCTAAAAATTTCCTAAGATTAATTCCAATGCCTATATTTTTCCTACTGGTTAATTTTCTAAAATTCACTTAATTTTAAATAAAAATATTCAAAAATTTAAAAATTTTCAATTGCTTACCTATGATGCACTCACTACAATTTTTATGTGTCCTCCCCATCTCAACTATCATCTCCTCACCATCATGTCTCTCTAGTCTCTCACTAGGTCTACCAGAGCTGTATTTTCTTAGAATAGTAAAATTACCAAATAAATAATTTTTCATCCTATTTATATTTACCATTCAAAATTATTTACTCAAATATTTACTATCAGATTTATTATTTTACTCATATCTTTGTCTCTACTAACTCTTTCCAAATCATAAAATGCTATGGAATCCTGACATCATAGAGAATATTTTCAACTCTTATATGTCTATATTGTGGAAATTTTGATTTTTTGCTCTTTTTTGCTAATCCCTTTAAGTTCACATAATGTTCCCTATATTGGAAAACTTCACATTTTCTTGCATCTCCTTATTTATCTACAACACTAAGGTAAGTAAGGTATGTATTTTTCAATTCTATTCTTTTCTTTATCTTATTTGCTCCTTATTGCATTTTATTTATCTTTAGCATTATGTATCACTATGTTCTTTTCATGAAACACAATCTTATGTTGTACCTACATGGCATGTGATGAGCTTCAAGTGCGGCATATGTATACACATAATATTTTCAAACTTTATCAATTATTGATTCTCTATATCTTATAAGAACCCATCAAATCCAAATCTCTCTGAGTTCACACCTTAAGGGGTGCACTGGGAAAGGGGTGGGCAAACCATTAGTGCTTTGTAGGATTGTTGTCTTTTATTACCACTTTCTATCTACACACTCATCTCTTAAAACCATTATCATAAGTTTTTTTTTCCTATTTTCACCCTCCTATAGTCATTTACCACATTCATTAGCCTTTCCCTAACCTAAAACCCTTTTTGATGGTTTACATTACATATTCAGCCCCATTGACCTTGTACTCTTATTGATAAAAATTATTCAGGTCTAGGTCAGCCCCTGGCCAACCTAGTCTGTGACCTAATTTTTTTGTCAATAAAGATACTTGGTCAATTAGGTTGAACTTATTGGCCTAAACTTTCAAAAAGTATTAGGGTTAGATCCACCTATAAAAACACATCCATTTAGTAATTTCTAAGAGAAGAGAATAAAAAGTAAGATATATTATACATCTGCTTATCCACCATTCTACTTGAGAGAAAAACATAGGGTCTCATACTTTCTTTGGAGATATAGATCTCGTCTTATGGATAAGTCTTTTGGATGTATTGATAGGTTGTGTATCCTAGAGATAATTTATCCTTGTCATATTTACATACCACAAAAACCTCTTGTGAAACACCTTAGCCAAGGGAGAGATTGAGGATTGGTGGGTTTTTCTTCAAAGTTAAGTATTTCTAACTTTGTTCCTCCTTTATAAGAGTTTATAGATATGCATTTGTACTTCTCTTCCATGAATTATTATTTTGTGTACATTGACATGAGTATATGTATTCTATGCATGTTTATTTTTTATGTTTATTACCCCCACTTTATGTCACAATCTTTGGTGAACACTAGATTAGACTTTAATTTACTTGTTATTAGTTTAGTGAATATGAAAACATAGGACCTAGTTAGGGTTACTGCATAATTTTATTTGAATGGAGGCTTTGGAACCCTCTATAGTAATATTATTGTGGTAATACATCCCTTGGCTAGGTCTAGCAAATCCATCTTGTTCATGACCTCAAATATCTAATGTATCCCTAATCGAAAGTATAAGTAGGATTATCTTCTCTGAGCTAGGATTGATTTATAGATTTGTTGCATTTCTCATTGCATATAGGGAATCTTGTTTACCTAATATATACTAGGCTAGATATTTTCTATGTTGTTAGTTATCTCTTAAGGTTCATGCAAGAGCCTAAGGTTAGTCACTGGAAACTATCAAAGTGATTATTGAGTTACATCAAAGGAAGTATGGATTTTTATCCTAGAAGATAAGAAGAATGATAACTTCTTCTTGACATGATACATAGATTCAGATCATGTAGGGAACATTGATGATAATAAATCTACTTCAAGTTTTGTATTCTTTTTGGTATCTAGACCTATGTCATAGGGGATAAGAATCAAAATTATGTTTCAAGGTCCTCCACATAATTAGAATATTACATAGAAGAGGAGCTATCTATGAAGTGATTTGACTCAGATGTATACTTGAAGGATTTGGATGATCATATAATCAACCAAAAATTCTTCATGTATATAATGAATGAGTAGTGAAGCTTGTTCACAATCCATTATTTCATGAATACACTAAACACATTGAGGTGCAAGTCCATTTCATCCGTGAACATGTTCAAAATAATAACATCCATCCCTAGTATTGTCAAAAAGATCAACAATGTGTAGATATTTTTATTAAAGCACTTGTGCAAGAAAAATTTGATGCACTCAAATAATTTTTCTCTTATTCACTTGAGATAATGCTAAATTAAGGGGGGGAATATTGGGGTGATTAATTCACCATAGTAAAATAAATGAGTAATCTTTTATTATTCATAATAGATTGTAATTAGTTTATACATGAGTATATTATTATTACTCACCATAGGTAAACTTAGGTAGGTTAATTTGGGTTATTAAATCTAAAAATATTTTAATCTTGGAATATTGTAACTCTCATGTAATATTTGGGAGATTGTTTCTTTTCATTGATATTGTTCTTTGTTTTAGGTAGGGACTATTACAAGCATGTTTTCATGTATAAATATGAAAGCAGTGTAATATTTTTTTAATTGGAATGTAATTCATTTTTTTATTCCTCAAGATTTACCTTTTTATAAAATTTTGAAAATTTGAAATTCTTTATGAATTTAAAAATTTATTGTAGTTTTACTGACTCCAGTATTATTCATTAAAAAATATTTGTAAGGAGATTTTTTAAAGGGAATTTTTTATTGTTTTTTATAAGATAATATATTTAGATGATTTTTTGATTATTTTTTATTAAAAAAATATTTTTTATTTAAGAGACATAAGGAGATATTATATTTGTTTATTTCTTGGCCACGTACCTTTTTCCAATCTCATTTATCGAAGAACAAAGGGTGAGGCCCTATTTGGCAAGTGTAAAAACCCCCTCATAAGCAAACAAACTTTCTCCTCAATTTATTTCACCATATTGATTTCACTCTATCATGGACACATTATTGGTTGATCCTAATGTCTCATTTTGCATGTACTTTGTACTTATTTATACCCAATTGGCCCAAACCACTCCCTTATTTTTTGGAGTAACTCTCATGATTTGTGATGAATTTTTTGATAAGTCACCAATCTCCTTATTTAGATCTATTCTAGGGTATACATTATCTTCATTTTTTAATTTGGTGTTTATTTTGGATAAATTATATAAGAGTAAATTATAAAGTGCCATAGGGGTTTTTATTTATAACCTAGTCTACATTCATGCATGTGTACCTTAGTTTATGTAACCCTTTACTATTTTAGTTTCTAGTCTCTCCCATTGAAACCAAGGCCATATTATTGAGGTATTATATATGTATCTTTGACACCACTACTTGTATTCAAGTAGTGGATGTATCCAACTGATATAAATATTTTCATCTAGTCCATCCATTCAACATTATAGATGGGTGTATTTATAAATTCTTCCTTTGTACATGAGTATATTATTTAGGAACTTTTTTTACTAGAACCCATATGAATAGTGTTATGTCTCAATGGCATTCTTGGTGAATTTTTATGTAGTGACACCAGTGTGACATCCCCACCATTATTTTTTCTCACTTCTCACCATTTTCAATCCAATTTTTTAGATAATTTTATTACCATATTCTCCCAATTTCATCATTAATGGAGGGTGTTTAGTCAATGCTTCCTTAGGTTCATCATTCTACCTAGTATTCTAGAGTGTAGTGTTCATGTTCAGTGATCCTCATATTCAACACCATTCCTGATTCGACTTGGAGGTTACAATGACTCAACATCCATGTATTCTGGAAAGATGGATTGGTGTCCATAGGGACACTTGTATTCACACTACATCTTTTTTTGTGTATAGGTTCCTCATCAAGATTTATTTCTAGGACACATTTATTTTATTTGTTTTTTTTTTTTTGGGGGGGGGGCGGAGTTTTTTCTATAGGTTTTCTCCCTTTCTCCACTTTATGTGAGATTAATTCATGGATACATTGTACATGAGTCCTTGATGAGGCCTTATTTTTGGAATCAATATTGTGGATATGCCACTTTATTTTTGGCCCCTAACTTTACTTGAGGGGGGTGTTAGAGCATATTTTTTACCTTATCTCATGTTCATCTAGGTATTTAGTTATTCCCATCTATTTATGTTTAGATATTTTATTTATCTTATTTTATATATTATGAGATATTACATATTTATCTCGTAGATATTATGGGAATATTTTCTAGTTGTTTCTATTCTTTAAGGACAATTATCTCTTAGTCCTAATTTTGATCTCTTTGTTATGATTGATATCCTATCTTGATCTCTTAGTTAGGATTGATCTTCTTTGCCTATATATGCAAGTCACATTCATTGTATTTAACAAGCTCTGCAGATATAGAGTATTTTTTATGGTATGATCTATTTGTGTATAATAGAATAAGATATTATTTGAAAAATGCATCAAGGGATATTTTTATGGTAATGGTTTGTATATTTTACCTTGGATGATAGTTTTCTAAAATATTTCATCAGTTATGAATTGAGTACATTAATACTCACACACTTAGAAAGTTTCATATGGAAATGTTCTCTCTCATGGATAGTAAGTGATTAATCCAACCTTGGTAGCCTTAGAAATTAGTTATAAATTTAGTAAATTAATACTCACACACTCATAAATGATGTTAATAATAATGGAAACTATTCAAATATGCTTGAAAATATTATTTAGTACATAAACTTCAATCACTACTTTTGATGCCCTTTTCTTTAATTCTAAGTATCGCAACTACCCATAAGCTTTGTCTTCTCCTTCACCTCAACCATGTCACACATTCCTAAATATAATAATTAGTTCTATCATTAATTTATGAAATATTAATTTTTTTTATGGATACGTCATCCTCAAACAATTGATTTTCCATGCTCTTTTGATTTCAATGGCTTTAGTCAATCCTCCATTTATGAAATCAAACATATGGCATAATATCATTGTTTCCATTACCCTAATATTCCTAACCTTTTTCACCCTACAATTAATTCTCAACCAAGCATTGGGATATTCTCAACTATTTGGTACCAAGGAATTGAAATCAATCTAGGAGTTGTATCAACCAAGTAAACAAGATATGGCAATTTATCTGAACTATGAAAGATGGACAACTTCTAATCTAGAGAGACGAATTGAATTAAAACTAGGACTCATGAAAAATAATAATAAATTTAAGGAATCTACCACCTCATCAATATTTTTTTACTTTTAATAAATTGAATAAAAAGTTGACTAATCTCTTGGCCACCACTCCAAAAATTCCCTTAGTATAAGACAACTTCCATTTCATATTTTACATAAGTTAAGGTTTCCTCAAGAGATACTCTGATGGCCAATCATCCCACTAAGAAATGAGGTAAGAAAAAGAAACCTAAATGTCTTGATGATAGCCACTA